>CM057453.1:421450000-423850000 GCA_016271365.2 Neoceratodus forsteri
TTTTTCAATCCTAAGGTAGAAGGACATATCATGAAGCCATTCTGTATACGATATGATAGTCTGGTCCAACCAGTGCTTGAGAACTAATTTTTTCACCAACATGGAGATAAGGGAGATACAGAATTTCCTTTCCTTGACTTTAATTAAGGACAAATCACCCAGTATGCAAATATTCGGAGTAAAGAATGCATCCAGGCCCAGTAAAGGGTCCAGTCTTAATTTAATATTAGTCCACAGTGGGGAAACCTTTTCACAGGTCCAGAAGACATGTAATACTGTACCATCCCTTTACCACATCTAGCACAAGTGGACGATGCCTCGTCCCATTTTTGCTAACTTACTTGGGGTATAATACATATTATTCAGTATTTGATATTGAGTAATTCTTAACCTATCCTGTGTAATATATGTATGCAGATCCCTCCAGATATTGGACCAGATAACCCCGTGGTTAGGAATGCAAGTCCCATATTTTGGAGCCTGATAATGTGGAGGGAAAAAGGTAGAAAGGAGCTCATTGTAAATTAAAGAGATACTATGTGGTTGTGCCCTAACATTTTGATTTGTTCCACCAGGTTATGTAACCTTGATGACACATTGACTCCTCCAAACTTATGTAAGAGAAGATGCAGTTGATATATCTTGAAAAAATTCTGACAGGGGACGGGTTTAGCCAACATTTCACTGGGTGAAAGGAGACCATTTGATTGATAGAAATCATACACCCATACCATGCAACTACGGGATCCAGTCTTTGGCGATGAGGAGTCCCAATCCTCAAATTAGGGTTCCCTACTATATATTGCATTGTATCTGTACTCGGTATATACCGAGGGCTGCACAAATCTGTGAAAAACTTTAATAGAAGTACCACACTGACTGTTGAATTATCTCAGGCAGTATCCTGTAAGGTGTACAGTACTGTAACTGGGGATATCTTCGTTGTACTAAAATGTCCAATTCAATTTGAAGCCATATGGGAGTGTAGGTGTTCTCCATACCATTAGTGAAGATAGACAGCACATTCCTATTTTGTTTAACTAGCTAGCCCAATAATAATACAATAAATTAGGCAATTTGAGCCACCTCTGTTTTAGTTAGAGTGAGTTTATTATATGCTCTTCTGGGAGTCTTGTTTAACCATAAAATTCTGAAATGCTGGTGTGTATTCTCTACGGAAAAGGGTAGGCAACCAAATGTTATTCATATTTGGGGAAAAACCAATCTAGGGAGCACATTCGTCTTTATAAGATTGATCCTTCCCCAAAGAGAAATAGGTAGTGCTTTCCATCTGGAAAGGTCTTGTTGTATTGTCTGAATCAGGTCTTCCAAATTGAGCTTCTTATACTATTGGGAATCTGTGGTTAGGTGTAAACCCAGATATTTCATTGATGGGAAGACCATTTCATTCAAATTTGCTGAAATCTTGTGAAAACTTGATGGTTAAGGAAGAATTTCAGTCTTTTCTAATTCAATTTATAGTTTGAAAACCTACAAGTCACTTATTATAGTTCTGACTTTCGTCCAGTGAGGTTGTGGGTTCTGCAAGATGAAGTAGAATATCATCTGCATAAACAGAGAGTTTTAGATTGTGTGTGCCAATTGAAAACCCCTGTACTTTAGTGAAAAGTTGATCTGTCTTATCAAAGGTTCTAGATACAGATTAAAAAGTAAAGGGGAACGTGGACAACCTTGCTGGGTACCTGAATATAAGGAAAAAACAGGGAGAGCACTTTATTACAAAATATCCTAGCAGTAGGGGCTGAATAAATTTTTGGATCCACTGAATAAATTCAGGGGTATATTCATCTGCAGGGTAAGCCATAAGAGTTCCAATCCACCCTATCAAATGTTTTTCAGCATCTAATGATATTAGGGCCATGGGATGGAGGGTGGATTGAGCCACATGGAATACATGCCCCAGTTTACGGAGATGATCTGATGCTGATCTGCCTGGGACAAATCCCACCTGTTCGGGACTAAGTAAGGGGAGCCATATCTTTTGAATTCGGTTCGCCAAAATTTTAGTGAGAATTTTAAGATCACTATTCAACAATGATATCAGACAGTAGCTGGAGGGTAATTCTGGTGGCTTATTGGGTTTTAACAGCAAAATAATAGTTGCTTCCAGAATAGAAGAGTCCATAATATCATTGTGCAAAATATGATGAAAAAGCTTTAACAACATTGGGGATAATTCCTCAACAAGGACTTTGAAAAAATTTGAGGGGAATCCATCAGGCCCTGGGGCTTTGTCTGTGGCCAGAGCTTTAATGGCCTGAGAAATTTCCATTACTGTGATGGGAGCTGTCAATATTGGCCAGTCAGCCTCCAGCATTTTAGGAAGCAGGATGTTAGCCAAATATGCCTCTATATCAGCTTTTGATGGGGGGGTCAGGCCACTGGCCATAAAGATTTGCATAAAATCTTTCAAACACTGAGACTATATCCCTGGAGGAAGTTTTACGGGTCCTATCGGCATCCTGGATTGCCTGAATGGTTCTCGCACTTTCCAGCTGTCTCATACGAAGAGCCAAAAGGTGGCTGGCCTTCTCTCCCTGGTCAATGTAAGTTGCCTTTGTTCTAAGGATCACAAACTCGGCCTTCTCCTTCAGGAGATCCGAGTATGCATTCCTAAGGGACAAAAGTTCTGTAAGCAAGTTCTGAAGGGAAGTAGGTGATGAACTTTGTTCCAGAGCTCTGATTCGCTCCAGCAATTGTTTGGCCTGAGCCTCCCTAGCCTTTTTCCATTTTGATGCTAATCTAATAAATTCCCCTCTTAAGTAACATTTTAGTGCACCAAACTTGATCCACTCTTGGAATGGAATCTAAATTATCTTCCAAGAACTGTCTAATAAGATTGCGAATCCTGGCAACTATAAATTTATCTTTAAGTAACTGCGTATTTAATTTCCATTGAGTGTCCTTCTGTGGCTCAGTATCTGGAGTAATATTGAGCCATACCACCGCATGATCGGATATCATGATCGGCTCTATCCCCCATCCCAGAGTCCCTGATAGAAGTGTAGAGCTTATAAGAAAATAATCCAACCTAGATGCAGTCTGGTGCACCTGTGAATAGAATGTGAAAGCCCTTGTAGTCGGGTTTAATATCCTCCACGGGTCACATAACCCAAGGAGGTCCATCATTTTAGCGAGAGCCCTCTCTGATGAGGACAGAGCTCTAGGGGTCGGTTAGATTTATCCAATAATTAGAGTTGGGTAAGATTCCAGTCTCCTCCCAGTATTATAGGGACTGAAATAAAAGTAGCCAGTTTGTCTGCCAGACTCATAAAAAAGTCTGGGTCCCCACCTATCGGCCCATATATACATCCAAAGACTAGTAGTTTTCTATCCAGCTGGCCTTTAACCAGGATGAATCTACCCTGTGGGTCCGAAACTGTGGTTTCGGAATGGAATGGGACATTCCTCATAATGAGAATTCCTACCCCTCCTCTATTAGCAGAGTTCCCTGCAGCAAAGACTTGTCGCACCCCATGTCTTTTGAATCCAACAGCTTCATGTGTAAGAAGGTGTGTCTCCTGTAGGAAGATTATATTGGCTTGCAATAAAGATATATGTTTAAGAATTGCCATCCATTTAACCTGCTCTGGAGCCCCCTAACGTTCCAAGAAACAATCTTGGATAGTATCAACCATGTTTTATCATATACAACGCACCAAACATTGTACTTTATGTTAATGACCGCTCCAATCCCCCTCATCCCCCCTCCACAGTACACAACTCCCGAGTTATATGAACCGGAAACAACCAAATCACCTCCTCCCCAAATCCACAAAACTATTTACTAAGGCTCTCCAAATTAAAGTGAAACCTAGGTTTAAAGATAATAGGAGTGTGGAGAACCAACCCCATTGACCCCCTTGGAGTGCGCCTTTGAATAACAAACAGCAATAAATATTATTTGTATTAGCGGCAATTCAGTCTAACCCAGCTAATTGTAACCTTATAATTCCAAGAGGTCTACCCCCTACTAGCCAGTGGTGATGCAGCCCACTATCAGCACTTTGAGGCTGCCCTTCCCTGCCTCTATCGAAACTGGAGAGCCTAAGAGAAGTAAAGGATAAGTCCAGACATAATATTAAGCCTAGTCGGCTACTTATATGTGACAGTTCCCATCCTTAACTAAACATTAATATGCAGCAAGATAAAATTTGCAACCTTATCCCCCATTACCCTAAATTATGCTTGAAAACTGCATCACTATTCTAATGGGAAGGGGAAAGGATGCCTGCATCACCGAAAACCTGTGGCTGTAATCCGATGCTTGATACATCCCGTTTGTTTCCCTGGGAGCCTAGTCAGGCGCACGGTGTTCCCCCAAATTGCCTCCCTGAAAACTATTCCCTTCACATGTGGTCCCACTCAAGCGAGAGGGCATGCCATGATTGAGTGTGCCAACCACCAGGCCCAACCACAGTCCGAGCACAGGCCTCCACTGCCTCCCACCGCCAACCCCAGGAACCAGCTACTCTTCAGGCCCCCATAACCAGCCGGCTCGCAGTCTCTCTCCAGCCGATCACATACCCACAGGTTAGTGCTACAGAAAACTTTACAGAACAGGAAAACTCTTTGAAATTAAGCAAGCAGCCCTGTACTAGCTAAGTCATTGTAAAACCATAAGGTCTCTCTGGAACTTTAGCCTTTGTGGAATAAGTCCAGGAGCTTAGTGGACAGATCTTCTAATGCCTTCAGCTGGGGTGTCATAGGAGATCCAGTTGTCCGCTATCCACACTTGTAAGCGAGAGGGATATAGCATCTTAAAACAGATTCCTGCTGCAATCAGTTTGTTAACTATGGGGTGAAAGGCAGCACGTTTCTGCCTAATCCCGTATGGCAGATCTTGCTTCAGCCGAATCTTGATCTCTTCCCATAATATGGCTTGAGATTCTCTCGCTTTATTTAAGACATGCTGTTTCTCCACAAATCTTAAAAAATTTATAATCAGAGGTCTGGGAGGATCACCTGATTGAGGTCGGGGCCGCAGGGCACGATGTGCGCGCTCAATTTGGTACAGGGCTCCCATCGGGGATGGCCCAGCGACTTTACTCAGGAATTTTTGTAGGAAGGCCTGAACATTCTGCCCTTCCTCAGCCTCCGGCAACCCCATTATTAGGATGTTATTCCTGTGACTTCTCCCCTCGAGATCCTCTGTTTTTAATTGTAACTTCTGCACTTGCTGCCTTAGCAACACCATCTCTGGTTCCATCTTCTCTTTCCACTTCTTGATGGAAGTAGTGCGGGCCTCAGAGTCCTCCAATCTCTGCGACAGATCTGAAAGCTCTCCACGCAGGGATTTCAACTCATTCACAATCTCACCCAGTGTTTCCTTAAATGGTTGTAGCTCTTGTAAAGCGATCCTCTGTTAGAGAATCGAGGCTGTTGTTTGTGAGGGTTTTCTTTCTGGGTTAGCTCCTTGAGCCTTTGACTTCTTAGGATTTTTCTCCGGTGTTGCTGGTGAAGTATGGCGTCTGGGAGGCTGAGCACATTTCAGTCTCCATCTCAGCTTTGTGGAACCTTCAGCAGACCCACCCGAGTAATTTAGCAGCACGGCAGGTGGTATTCTAGCCTAAATTGTACTTACAATCACTAAAATAGGATAAGATTAACTTGATAAAATCGAGCAGAAGGCAGGAGCTCAGCGCCTCTGCTGCTAACAGATCGCTTGCGTCACGTGACTCCCCATATTTATTTAGTTTTTAATCAAGAAGGGGGTTTGCAAAACTGCTTATCTCGTGAATAACTTCAGAAGGATTGACATACTGTATATTTGGTTTTCCTTTGTGGGTAGCTGGACTGTCTACTAGTATTTTGTGACAGTTTGCATCAAACTATTTTTAAATAATTTACTTGTGGCTGAGGAGTTGTCATAGCAAAGCCTGCAGTTTGTGTATTGAACCCACAGAGCCTCAGGTGGGAGAACTGTGTTTTCCTGATTGCTTTCAGAGCACACAACACCAGGTTGTATTGGGTCAGGGGCTTACCTGTGTTGGGCTGAAATGCTTGATGTTTCTCTGATTGTTTGTTTTGCTGGGTATTTTCTCTGTTAACTTGTTGTGCAAGTTGTCTTGCTGAAAGGAAGGTCAACACTCATCGTAGTGGTGGGTCAGAGCTTGTAGCCAATTGTTTCTGGAGGGCACAACTTAGGCCCAACCCCCCTGCCCCTCACCCCCGGGTGTCATTTTCTTTATACCAGGGGTTCTGGCATCATTTTAAGGCAAGGGGCATACAACTGTCATATCCTTACCAGCACAGCACACATCATTGATGATAAAAGCGCACACACTAACTATATATATATACATATATATATATATATTTATAAAATGGGGTGGTAAAATCATAGAAATTCCAGTAACATGATTGGACAGAATGCATCACATGACCGTGCATTATTTCCCAACGACCGCACGCCTCCCAGTACGACTGCAGCCTAAACTACTTTCCAGCCCTCAAAACCTTCTCACCAGCAGTGAGATCACTCCACGCCTAATGCAGTTAAGCAGCCACATACACACACACACACACACACACACACACACACACACACAGTGGCACCCACAGCCATAACTAAATATATCACTAGTAATCCCACACTGTACAACCTGATTTACTTGATTGCACCACTCCTTTTTAAATAAACTATCATCTAAAAAGCAAATTCTGCCTGCCATTTTCACACTCTTACTGCAGAGCCACTAACTTTTAGTACTGCACACTGTGTCACCACCCTAAATTCTACAAAACAACATAATGCAACCCATTTAACAGAAACCTAACTGTATAAAAAAAATAAGACAAACTACAGTTCTCTTACTTCCTACTCTCACTTTCTGTTAAAAAAATCTCCCTTTCTACACAGAGTTGCCTGATCGTTCAGCACTTTCACTTTTCCTTCTTGAACTATAGCGTGACCGAGCGGTGTGCATTGCGGGAAGTGACAAGCTGTTACGAGTTGAAAGTAAGTCCTTTTGTGTTTAAAAAAGATAAAAAGTGTTTTCCCTGCTGTGAGTTTCTCTTAATTTCAGTAAAACAAGCTGCAGAGTCTATGTAGAATGGAGCAAGGAGACGCTGAGTGAGTTGGCAGCTTTACGAAGGTGAGGCGTGAAGCCAGGCGAGTGTTGCTATGACAACTCGCTCTGGCTTCTCATCAAAGCTCCAAATCTTCCGACCTCCTCAGCTCCATTCTATAGACTCTGCAACTTATATTAAGAAGAAACAACTGGAAGGAAAAGCACTTATCTTTAAACACAAAGACTTTACTCATTCATAACAACTTATCACTCCCTATCTTTACACTTCGATCTCCTCTCATCACTAAGCTCTCGCTTGGACTACTTTCCTAAAGCTGCTGACTCACTCACTGTGTCCTCGCTCCCTTCTACATAGAGTCTGCAGCTTCTCTCACTTAACTAACAGAACATAACAAAAGAACACACTTTTCATCTTTTTAAACACAAAATGACTAACTTTGAACTCTGTCACCATATCATTTACCAGCTAGACAGAGGTATTATTATAAACCAACAGAACCTAACAGGAGGGACACACTTTTCATCTTTTTTAAACACAGGACTTACTTTGAACTCTGCCAGCATATCATTTACCAGCTAGACAGAGGGATCATTTTTCCACCCACCCCCCCAAAACATGTGTGGCCATTTTATAAGATAGATATACCACTCTAGGGTGTGCGGTCGCGCTCTGATATATGCACGCCTTGGGTGGTTGAATGCACTCGGCCTGCAGCCTCGTGCATCACAACGCACACCAAGGCGTGCGTATATCAGCGCGACCTAGTTTATATCTAATACATATATATATATATATATATATATATATATATATATATATAAAACACAGGATAAACAGAAAAGAAGACAGACACGTAGGGAGTAGTGCAATGCACTGGCTGTGGGGCAGCAGTCTTCCTGGAGACTTCTGGAGGTTGAGATGCTGCCCTATTTGCAGGCAACTCTCTGCTCTGAGGGAGGAGGTTTCTGGTTTCCAGGCCAAACTGGACAGGAGTAGAGAACCTCCCCACCCAGAGAACACCAGGGCCACCACCTCTGCCTCAGAGGTTGCCAAGAAAAGCAGCGGTTGGACCACAGTGGGCTCATGGAGGGTGAGGTGGTGGAACAGAGGTGCATCCTTTCAGATGTACCACTCCACAATTCATCGCCTGATGGGATTCACCCCAGAATTCTGTAAGAACTAAGGGGAGGACTAGTGACCCCTCTGACTATCCTCTTTAACAAATCATGGTAGGATGGTGTGGTACCAGAGGACTGAAGGAGGGCAGATGTGATTCCTCTTCACAAATGTGGGAGCAAGGCAGAGCCAGGAAACTACAGACCTGATAGCTTGCCTTCAGTGGTAGGGAAAATGATAGAATCACTTCTGAAAGAAAGAATTGTTGAGTACCTAGAGGTCAGCGGGCACAGGACCCAAGGCAGCATGTATTTACAGCAGGAAGGTTTTGTCAGAGGAATCTAATAGATTTCTTTGACTGGGTAACAAAGTAATAGACCAGAGAGGGCTGTGGATATAGCCTACCTAGACTTGCAAGGCATTTGACACAGTCCCACAAAGATTAATAAACAAGTTAGCCAGCCTGGGAGTGGGTCCCAGGGTGGTAGCCTGAGTAACAAGCTGGCTGGACATCAGGACCCAGAGAGTAGTAGTAAACTGAGTACACTCTGAAGAAAGGGTGGTTACTAGTGAGGTACCACAGGGTTCAGTATTGGGACTGGTCCTCTTTAATGTCTTTATAAGTAACATTGCAGAGGGTCTGGAAGGAAAAGTATTCCTCTTTGCAGATGACACAAAGATCTGCAACAGGGTTGATACACAAGAAGGGGTGCAACGGATGAGAAGGGACTTGGCAAGATTGGAGGAATGGTAAAAAATATGGCAGCTTAGATTTAATGCAAACAAGTACAAAGTAATTCATCTGGGAAACAAAAACCCGGGGAAGAGTACACAATGGGGGGAAGGTACTGACAACAGCACAAATGGAAAGGGACCAGGGGTAGTCATATCAGATGACCTTAAGGTAGGTAAGCAATGTGAGAAGGCAGTAAGGAGGGCTGGGGATACTAGGATGTATAGGGAGAGGCATCACCAGTAGAAAATAGGAAGTTATTATCCCTCTGTACGGACAGTTGGTGAGACCCCATCTGGAGTACTGCGCACTGTTCTGGGGACCCCATCTCTGCAGGGACATAGACAGGAGGGAGGCAGTCCAGAGGAGGGCAACTAAAATGGTGCAGGGTCTGCAACAGAAGCCATACAAAGAGGACTAAAGTGCTTAATAAGTATACCCTTGAGGAAAGGAGGAGGAGGGATATGATGGAAACTTTCAAGTACCTCAAGGGAATCAACAAAGCCCAAGACAGGAGCATATTTCAGAAAAAGAGATGTACAAGAACAAGGGGGCATAATTTGAAGACACAGGGGGGATGGCTCAGAGGCAATGTGAGGAAGTATTTTTCACAGAGAGGGTGGTGGATGCATGGAACCGCCTTCCTGAGGAGGTTGTGGGGTCAAAAACAGTGGGGGGATTCAAGAATACATGGACAGACATAAGGCAATCTTAGTGAGGGGTAGGAGGAAGTAGGGTGTTGGGTAACTGGAATCTGCAGCTTATCCAATAGGTAGGACATGGGCAGACAAGGTAGGACAAGCAGTCCTTATCTGCTGTCAAAGTCTATGTTTCTATGTTTCTACAACATTGTATGTTGCACAATGCACTTGAAACAATGAAACATGTGACAAACAACCATAAATACTTCAATGCTCATGTTGAAAAATGCAATAGAATGCAACACTGGAAGCCATTCTTTAAACCTTTCATTTAAACCAATGTAATTGCATGATAACAAATAGCAAGCAATACAGCACACATGCAGAAATGCATGTCAAAAATATGCCAAACACAGCATGCCAGTATGACCTTTTGAAAATCTTTGGACCCTTTTAAAAAAATGGGCACAGCACTATTACACTGTATCAAATCTGTGACATATGTAATCCAAAAAAATATAAATCTCTCCTAAACAATAGCAGTTTAACGTGCAGTACAAGCACCATAGAGCATATGAGTACTAACATTTCTAAGCAAATGCATACTTTTTAAACAAAACACTCTATTAGGATGCATCTTCCCTGTACACTTTTAATTAAGAATTGTCCGCGCTTGGCACTCATGGCTCTGTGGAACGGGACATGGGACATGTCATTTCTTGCAGACTGGTGGTCAAATGTGAGAGCTCAGAAGTCATCTCATGCACGACAGACTGATTTTTCCACAGTAGAACAACCCTTGAGTGCTCACCCTGAGTGTGCATGTACATTTCATGCAGTATGCTAGACATGGTGTTACCAATGGACTGAAAGCCATCCTGTAGGATTTGCTTGATGTCCTGCAGAGTGTTTTGAATTTGCAAATCTGTTTATGTTTTGGGATAACACAATACAGTGTCAGTTGTGTTTCCACAACTAAATACACCTTGGCACATGATTGTACAACAGAAGGTAAATAGTTCATCAATGTCTTGTGCCTACGACACTTTAACTTATCACCAGATGTGGCACAGTAGTGGTATGCTGGTCCTGTCTGTGTTCCTTCATCTACAGAAGCAGACCTGGTGTTCAAAAATCTTTCTTCATTGCTGTCTTCCACAGAAATATCCACATATTCATCTATTTCTAGTTCTTCATCAGTGGACTCAACTTCTTCAACTGTTGCACATGCCTCTGGTATGGATATGTACAAAGCAGTATATCAGATAATGTAATAAGTTCATCAAGCTTATACGTATGCGTAGCAACTGGACATACCTGGTGCTGTGCCAACTTCTTTTTGAGTCTCCTCATCCTCATTGGATGTTTGTTTACTCTCAGAGCTATTTGATGACTCTTTCTCCATTTCAGCACTCTGTTGCTTGTTTAATTTCTGAACATGTCACAGCACACCCAAGTCCTCTAGAGTGCTCTGAAACACAGAAACAGTAGCATTCAAACATATGTTCACAACAGATGTTATGCTTGTGATGCACTAAGTTTTGAGACGGGAGTTGGTAATGCAAATAGAAGTTGTTCACATTTACTTGTGTAGAACCTGACACCCATTTTTGGCCTTCCAGCATTCTCCAAATCTCTGCAAGTGCAGTGAACCAGTTGCTCAGGGATTCCGGAACAGCAGCGGCATCGTTCAGTTTGAAGAATGTTTGACACAACAGTCTCCATTTTCTGTAGCACTGTTTAGGTTTTCTTTGAAGTCCATGTTTTTTTGGATAAGTAGGCACTAACACCCTTCCACACATCAGTGAGAGGTTGATTTGTCCCTCTCATTACCATAAATGGATCAGCAACAGATTTCACAGCCTCCAAAAGAAAAGGGATCTCATGCTGCCTCCATGCCTTCATGTCTGGTTGTAAACTAAGGCAAACTTAATGCCCTCATGTAGCCAAGGCTCATATGTAATGACGTCAGCAATGCACCCCTTGACAAGAAACCACAGACACCAGATGTGTACCCCCCACACAAGAAAAACAGTCTTTCTAATTAATCTCAGTACTTTCTAAGCAGAAGCCACCACAGAATTGTATATTTGCTCAACTCTTTTTTAAATCAGAAGCCATGAGTGTAATATTGTTCCATATTCACCTTGATGCAGGCGAACAGTAAATCATGTCAAAGTAACAAAGTAAATGTTACGGTCACCTCCACATTCGTACACCCAACAGTTTGTGACTCAAAGCAACAAGGGACTTGTAGACAAAGTGTGGCCCCAGTACCCCATACATACCCACACATGATCAATATAACACACATAATTACAGAAATTGTGGTAGCACTTTGTTCAGTGCTGGCAGTCCCAAACAACAATGGACCCAACCACGTATTGTATACCCCCCACCAGCACCACTGTTGCATTCAATATACTATTCAATGACAGAAATCAGCAGAAAACAACTAGGATCACTATGTCTCCAGTCACTTACAGCAATAAATATTAGAACTGTGCATTCAGCATTATATCCATCAGATTGTTAACCTTCCTGCATGTATGGTGCTACACCCATCCACAAAACCAAGCCAACCACTGACACGGGCAGCATCTGTAGGTGTGAACATCACCTAATCCTCCCCCCTTTCCAACTCCCTCAACCCCACCATCAGCAGTCTTAATCACCATTTATCTGTGAATGACAGCTGAGAAATCTTATAGCCACTTCCTACCCACAACATATGTAAAAGTGCTTCCAAAACTGAGCCTACCTGGATGGTGTGGAGGCACAATTCAGTGCTATGAAAATTTACTTCAAAGTTTCACTGGTGATCCACACTTTCAAAGCTGCTATAACAGGACACTACAGAGACCTCTGGACACACTCTGTACTTCAGAGATATACAAATACAATTTATATTTTTACTTCTCTATCTGGACCACCGAACACGTGTACCTCCTAATCTTTGCGCTTCCAACAACTCACCTGGTATGTCCTTGGCAATGTCCTCCATGTCACTGCCGGCCCGCCATGTTAATAATCATAATCTCATTCCACACAACAGAGTGTCTATCCATCACACATCTAGCAAAATATTTATCACTACCTTCATAGCATCTAAATGTTGTAAACGTGAAAATTATGTGTTTGCAAGTACCGCTTCCTGTGCTGTACGGAAGCCTGATTTTCGCAAATTTGCCAAAGTGTGGAAATTTGGCTTTCGCAAGTGTTACAGTTCCACATCATACACACATCTTGCTACTAGTTTCCTCTGTAGTGTGAAAGTATGATTTTCACAAATTAGACAGGATGTGAAAATGTGGGTTTCGCAAGTGTCACGCTTCCATATCGTACACATTATCACAGAGAGCCGGCTCTTCTTGAATAGGCTGAGTAGCTCAGTGGGACGGATGGGTGTAATGTGGTGTGTAGGATGCAGGGTTCGATTTCTGAGAATTGTAATTTTTTTGGGTGGTCTGGATTTTAACAAACGTATCAGAAGTGTTTTTTCAGTGGTACAGCACTAAACATTTCACACTTTAAAAAAAAATCTGGATGCACTGAACAGAACACGAAAATGTGGGTTTCACAAGTGTTACAATTCCATAACGTACACACATCTTGCTACTACAGTTACCTGCATAGTGCAAAAGTGTCATTTTCGCAAATTAGAGAAGGTGTAACATTTCTAAATCATAGATATCAACATGGAGGGCTGACTTCCCTGATTAGACCTAGTGGCTCAGTGGAATAGATGGGTATAATACAGTGTCGAGGGTGCAGGGTTCAAGTCTTAGGGATTGTATTTTTTTTTGGTGTGTGTCTTGTTAATGTGTGAACATGGCTGAGAAATCAACCTAAGTTGAAACCCCCATTGATTCCCATTTTAAGGCACTTACCCGATTCCTTAGTTCACAGTTCAGCTTTGAGGAGTGCAGGCATGTCCCAGAGCAGAGTAGACAGCCGATCCTGAGCTCCGGAGGGTGAGTATGGGTGACAGGGGTGTGGGGGGAGGTGGGTGCACAGAGGAATGGTGGGGATAGGGGAGGAGGACTGGGGAGACTACGAAGGACCATTTTCTTTATTACAGGGTTGAAAATATGAAGAAAACATCAGGGACGGTTTTCTTTTTCCACAGGTATGAAAGCAATTTGGGCACATTAGAGTGGGCTCCCAGTGCACCACATAAGTTTCAGGAAGAGGTCTTCATGCCAACAGGGGGATTGGGCATCCCTGTTGGCAATAAAAGTGGGCTGTGGGGGGGTCATCTGACACCAGGAGTGGGCATCCCGGTGTTGGAAAGGTTTTTTTTTCCCTGATATATTTTGGCACACTGGGGTGGGCTTCCAGTGTGCCACATAAGTTGGGGGGGTCATCATGCCAACAGGGGTATTGGGCACCCCTGTCCACAATAAAAGTGGGTTGGGGATCATCCGACACCAGGAGTGGACATCCCGGTTTCGGAATAGGTTAATTTCTCTTCACATATATTTTGGCATACTGGGGTGAGCTCCCAGTGTGCCACAATACTGGGGGGATACTAGGAATGGAGGGGGAGGGGTTCAGAATCCTGCATCAAACTTAGCGCAAATTTCGATGCAGGATTCTGCTAAAATAAAAATCTTACAAAAGTCAGATTTTCACACCAGGACACTTGCAAAAGTCAGATTTTCACACCTTGACCATGTGAAAGTCAGATTTTCACATTGTTGTCCTAATTTGTGCAGTTCCATGTGATAACAGCGAGTGCCAAATGGTGACCCGCATTATCACGACGTCAGGGAGGTGAAAACAATTTCGCCACCCTGACATCCTTGGGGCACAGAGGAATGGCGCCGGGGACTTGGTTCTTTTGCTTTCTGTGGGGAGGCTGCTCCTCCCAACACCCCCACACGTGGGGGGTGTTGGCCCCAGCACCCCTTCACTAAAGGATTCTCAATTCCAGGGGTGCATGTTGGGGGACAAAGTAAAAAAAGTTTGGCTGGGTGCAACAAAAATGTAGTAGCACCTGAACCCAGTACCCCACGCACCGCAAGTAGAGGCCAACCCCTAACACCATGGTACAGCTCAGCAGCTGACTGTAGCACCACCCCCTACATCCCCTCCGCCCCCTCCCAGGCCATGATCACCGTGCTCACCCCCGCGTGTGTACATATTGCAACATCCTGTCGCTGCAGTCGCCCACCCTACCACATTGAGTTGCCCTCCTCCCATTGCCATTTGGGCTTTCGCCCACATCACGTCACCATCTTGGATGGTGCCTTAATTCAGGCGATAATGTCACAGGCTACCATTTGTGCAAATCTTACTTTCATGCTAAACATATCAATTTTCCCCTAGGAAATAATGGGAAATTAAAAACTTTAATAACTTTTGAACAGATTAATATTTTACCACCAAACCTTCTAAAGGTACATATGTGATCCAAGGGCTTTTTTCCCTGAAAATATCAGACCACAGCATAAATTCATTTCTGAGATTCAGGATGACAAAGAAATACCCCCAAAATTCAGATGTTTCTGTTTTTTCAACACATTATATCTCAGAAACCACTGAAAGGATTCACACAATTTGGTAGGTCAAGAGACCTACTTCTAGAGATTACGCATGCCCAATATCATGCAAATTCATTGAACCACTCCAACGTTATTAACCCTCAAAATTTAGACTTTAGCATAGAAGTGCAGTTTCGCCCTAACTATACTGGCGGGACCGCACCAGTATAATACATACATAATATATATACATATATATTCTTTGCAAAAACTTTGTTAATACACTAGTTGGAGTTAAAGTGACAAAAGTAGAGAAATGTGGCATTAGAGTTTCCAACCCTAACACCCCACCCCCACCCTGCAGGCAGTAACAGGCGTGGGGTGTGCCTTGTGGATGTCAACTCTTATGCTCACCCCCATTCCATAAGCAATAAAGCTGAGAAGGGTACAGTGTATGAGAATGGGGTGAGTGTTAGGCTGACTTTCACTCCCAAGCACACCCCATGTCTGCTGCTGCCTGCAGGGTGGGGGTGGGGTGTTAGGGTAGGAAACCCTAATGCAACATTTCTCTACTTTTGATGCTTCAACATAACTAGTGCATTAACAAAGTTTTTGCAAAGAATTTCCTTACTTTTTGAGATAGTATAATTGTATCCTCATTTGTCTGTGATAGAGCAGGGCCCCATCCCTCCTTAGATGCATACATATATATTGCTGTAGAAGCGCAAGGCCCTCCAGACCCTCTGCTTGCATTTGTATTAAAACAGGAATTAAATTGTCAGCATAGTCTTCTTGTTACCTGACCTCATGAACCCAGGAATGAAAATATTGAAATCCCCACCAAAACGTGATGCCACACCACTGCAATGCCATTGTGGGCCACAGGTGCAAAAACAAAGTTTGGGCAAGGTTTGAAAAATAACATCTGACATGTTCATGAGGTGGTGTAAAAACATGGTTATGTTAAAAATGTTGAGTCAAAATATTTTAAATTGCCAAAGTTATGAGGGAGTGTAGAAAAATCAACATGTGTGCATAACTCTGGCATTTGTATGTATTTTGACCCCAAAATTTCAACATAGCCTTCTTATGACCCCACATGATAAACAAGGTTGGTGGAAATGTTCAAATCCTGCCCAAAAGGTGATTTCACCAATCAACCATGAAATCGCCTTTTTGGCCAGATTTGCAGAATTCCACTGACATTATTCATGAGGTGGCGACGCAGCAAAAAGGCCATATTGAAAATCTGAGCTCAAAATATGCCAAAATGGCAAAGTTATGGTACAAAGTTAAAAACCCCATTGAAATACATTGAATCTCATGTGCTTTATTTATTTATTTATTTAGTTAGTTTTTGTTGCCCAGGAAGGAGGATTTGACAATTCTGCCTATTTTGAGCCTCATCTCTGGGGGTCAGATAGATGCCAGATCTCCTTCTGTAACCTGTTCAAGCTCAGAGAGGTGTGTGAAAGGTGTGGGAAGGGTGGGGTGGTGGTGCTCAGTGGGAGGTCAGGGTAGGGGGTTGGGCAGATCAGCGAGGGACCTTTTTGTTACAGGTTAACAAAAAAGACACTGAAGAACGTTTTCATTTTGTTACAGGTTAACAAAAAGACTTTCATTATTTACAGGTTAAATCAATAACAGAGGAATTGGAAGGTGGGGGATGCTACTGGACACCAGGGTTAAAAAATATTAGGGTACAAGCACCAGAGTGTGGGGAGTGCCACTGGACACCAGGGAGACAAAATAAAAACATGATGAGGAGGGTGATGTTAGGGTGGGGGGAGCCACTAGACACCAGGGAACTGAGAAATAATTACGGGGTGGCGATCTGACATTGGGGGAGCCACTAGACACCGGGTAGAATACCTGCCCTGATACTACTATGATTACTATGATACGCTCAAGGATGAAAGGGGCTGCCTTTCACATATGTCTTTTTGTGCTTAGGTGGAAAAATATTAATTTGTTTCAACATCAGGGAGGCCGAATGGATGGAGGGGTCTTATCAGGACCCCCTTAGCTAGATGCTGTACTTCACTGTTGGAGACATTACCTAAAATGTATTTTCTTTACATAATCATAACCTATCGGTCTCGGGCTTCACCCTATTCAGGCAGGATAGAAGGGAGGACAGTGGAGGTGTGGTTACACTATACATGAGGGAAGGATTAAAGCCATCTCTCAGTAGAGAGCAGCAAAAAGGAGGGGGTGGAATCCTTGTAGGTGTAATTTAGCTCAGATCTAGGAAAAAGATCTGCATAGGGGTAGTATACTGGCAGTCCGGACAAGCAGAGTGCAGGGACGATGAGTTTTAAGGGGAAATCAGAGGTATAACACAAAAAGAAGAAGCAGTTGTGGTAGGAGATCTAAACATGTCAGAAGTTGAGTGGCTGGTTCTTCCCAAAGTCAAAAGGTGGTTGATGCTGTATAAGATTGCCTACTTCCACAATTAGTTAATACTCTTACTAGAATGGACACTATCCTGGATGTAGTCCTCACAAATGCAGAGGTAGTAAGTGTCATCGGGGTTAGGAAGTCACTGGCCAACAGTGACCACAATACTGTGTGGTTTGAACTGGACTTTGGGGCAGTAAAATCTCAGTCCACGGCAGATGTTTTATATTTCAGAGGGGCTAATTTCACCAAAATGAGGAAAATGGTAAGGGGCAGCCTGGCCAAGATACAGGAGAATAAAGAGGTAGAATACATCTGGGGCAAAAAACAGGCCATATTGGAGGCTACCAATACATGCATAAGGACAGTATCTAAAAAAACAGACATAAAAACACCATGTGGTTAACTAACCAAGTCCGACAGTAATTAGGACCAAAACGGAGGCATTCAGATATTATAAAAGAACCATGGGGATAGTGAATTGAAGTGTACAATCAGAAGAATAAGGAAACAAAGAGCACAGTTAGAGCAGCCAAGGCTGCCAGAGCTTAGGATGACAGAGGAGTTAAGGCAAGGAAAAACACTTTGATAAATATGTACAAGAAAAAGAAGGAAGAGGTGAGGGAGGAATATTCAGACTTAAGGATGGAGACAGAATTATAGAGGAGGACAAGCAGTGGCCACTGTTCTAAATAACTTTTCTGCTACATGTTCACCAAGGAACACATAAGCCCATTACCAGACAGTGGTATTAAGGCTGAGGTAAAAGGGTTTCTCAAATGGACACACCGTCAATCACTACCAGCAAGGTAAAGGAGGCTCTAGAAAAAATCAGGAATGACAAATCACCAGGGCCAGATGGAATTCACCCGAAAGTGCTAAAAGAACTGGCTGGTGAGTTGGCAGGTCCATTGGCACATTTGTTCAACAGTTTGCTACTGTTGGGAGTAGTACAGGGAGACTGGAGGATGGCAGATGTGGTTCCCCTCCACAAGGGAGGGAGTTGTGAGGATGCTGGCAACTCCCACCCAATCAGCCTCACTTCGGTGGTAGGAAAACTTATGGAAGCCTTGATAAAGCAGGATTTGGTAGAATAACTTGAAAAGAATGGCTTCCAGGATAATAGGCAACATGGGTTCATGGCAGGTCAGTCATGCCAGACAAACCTCATCACATTTTTGATTGGGTGACTAAGAAAATTGACAGAGGCCACCCAGTGGACCTCCTCTACTTTGACTTCAGTAAGGCCTTCAACTCTGTGCCTCACATCTGCCTGCTGACACAATTGGGGGACATGGGAGCAGCAAAGAACATAGTCAGGTGGATAGGTAGCTGGCTAAAGGACAGAAAGCAGAGAGTGGTAGTCAATGGGGAGAGATCTGAGGAAGGACAAGTTACAAGTGGGGTGCCACAGGGATCAGTGCTGGGGCCAGTCCTGTATTTATTAGCGATATTGGTATAGGCATACAGAGTAGGCTAGCACTTTTTGCAGATGATACCAAGCTAGGAGGAAGGGTAGACTGCGAGGAAGCAGTTAGGGACCTACAAAGAAACCTTCGGAGGCTAGAAAGGTGGTCTAACATCCGGCAGCTGAAGTTCAATGCTAAAAAGTGCCAAGTGATGCATCTGGGTAAGGGGAATCCGAGGACAGGATACAACTAAATGCCTCTCAGGAGGAAAGAGACCTGGGGTCATCACTTGTAGTACACTCAAACAGACCAGTCAGTGCAACACCGCTACAGCAAGGCCAGCAGAATGCTAGGGTGCATTGGGAGGGATTTAACAGCAGAAGCAGGAGGTGATACTTCCTCTATACAGATTCCTGGTATGGCCCCATCTGGAGTATTGTGTCCAGTTGTGGAATACACATCTAAAGAAGGAAAAGAGCAAGCTGGAGACCATCCAGAGACAAGTGACCAAAATGTTTCCAGACCTCCAAATGCTTTCATATTAGGGGCGGTTAGAAGCATTGACTATGTTTTCACTGGAGGATAGGAGGGAGAGAGGAGACATGACTAAGACATTCAAGTTCGTAAGAGGAATAAACAAAGTACCCTCATCTGATCTATTCTGTAGAAGTATCAGTTCCAGCATGAGTGGAAGGTGGGTGGGGGGAGCTTCAAGAACGAGCTTAGGAAACACTATTTTACAGAAAGGGTGCAAGAACCATGGAATAGGTTGCCCACTGAGATGGTGGAAGCTAAGACAGTGACATCATTCAAACTGGGTTGGGATAAAGTAAAGGCACGAACAATAGTAGGGAGAGCTGTTGGGGATATAATGCAGATGGGGATTTAGGGCCTGTGATCAGAAAAGTTCACAGGAACACTTGGGCAGACTAGATGGTCCTTGATCTCCTTCTGCTGTCATTTTTTCTGTTTCTATAATAAGTCTTTTTTTTTCATATCACATGATAAGAAAAATAATCTTTTTTCATATCATGAGTGGTGAAAAAAGATATTTTTGGGGATCCGAAAAATATCTATTATGTTAAAAAAAGACATTTTAAGGTCATACCTTGAACAGTAAACTACACCATCTACCTAAGGGGCTCCAGATAAGCAAGGTACAGTACATGTCTTGCTGTCTCCTCACAATATCATATTCACATCTTTTCAAATCAGAATTTTTTGAAAACATGGGAAACAAGATGGCGCCTAAATGAAACAGAATTTTCCACTCATGAAAACAGATGGCATCAGAAATGAAACAAGATTCTTATTTCATTTCATACAGCTATTTTGAGATGCTTACTGAGCATGCTCAGAACCACTTTATTAAAATTTTAAAATTCAGTAACTTTGCAACAGATTAATATTTTTTCACTACACCATCAAAAGGCACATATGTGTCCCAGATCCCTTCTACCCTGAAAATTTCAGACCAAAATTCCAAACAGTCTGGGTGGTAGCCAAATTCAAAGAAATCCCATTTAAACCAATGGGAAAAAGTTATGAAAAATTCACTTTTTTCACTATCCACATCTCAGAAACCGCACATCTGACTGAAACGAAACTCAGCGTATCTGAAGATCCACCTCATGAGATCACACATGCAACATTTCATGCAACTCTGTTGAACAATGGGTTTAACATAGAAACCCCAGTTCAACTCTAACTATATATCTATATATTCATTGCAAAAATCTTTGTTAATGCATCAGCTAGGGTTGGTATTAAAGTGACAAAAGTTGAGAAATGTGGCATTAGGGTTTCCAACCCTAACTCTGCACCTCCCCCCTCCAAATACACACACATATGCAAGCAGGGAAGGGCAAGGCAACACAACAAATCAGAAACAGCCTCCAACAGGTGAAACAAAGAACTTACAACTCTGTGAATATACCACGGAGACATCCATCATGATTCAGCAACTGTATGAGTTCTGCTGCCATCCAAGTGTTTTGGGAGGTACACCTGTGTTCTGGGCAACCATGCGGGATGGCCCACTGCATGCACTGCACCCCAAAGTTCTCTGCACAGACATGTGCATGCATATTTCTGTTAACATACTGTATATACAGATCTGTAGAAAAATAATGTCTGTAGGGTGGCATTATAGGATTCTCTGCATCCTCTCTTCCCACTGTAACATAATCATTGCTATACTGTGTGACTGTGGC
The DNA here is from genome assembly GCA_016271365.2 of Neoceratodus forsteri. NCBI lineage: Eukaryota > Metazoa > Chordata > Ceratodontiformes > Ceratodontidae > Neoceratodus > Neoceratodus forsteri. Next base: position 421,471,055 of record CM057453.1, read on the forward strand.
ATCCTCTCTATCCTGTGTTTGCAGTCTTTTAGCATGTTCTTATCCCATAGGAATATAGCATAATCTGTGCCCGTTAGTACCATCTTTCCAAAAGTTGTATAGACTTTTAAATCATGTGCTACAATACATTCTTGACTGTGACAAATACATATTTTTTTCCACAGACTGTAGAAGTACAGTCTACAAAGGAGTCTATACTATCACAAAAACAAATCTGTGATAAAATATATGAGTGCGGGTGCTTTGCACGCTGTGTTTCTGACACCAATAACATTTTTCATATGTAGTAGTGATTAGGGCTGGGTGGACTGTTCTGCAGTCGATCCAGACCCCAGATCAAACCCGCAATTCATGGACCCAGATAAATAAAGACTTTGCAGCAGAAGGCTGGTTCCAGGTCCATGGAGATACTGCTTCCCCAATTTTGCTTTCTGTCACCATGGGGATGCCGTTGGCATGTACAGGCAGCCAGCGGCATCCAAACAGGCAACAGAAGATAATGCAGGCATGCTCCCCTCATAATCACCAATAAGGCTGGTGAGAAGATTGAGCAGGTGCACTTGTTCAAGTACCTTGGAGTCACCACTGAAGACTTTCTCACTTACACACACCACGTAGACTCCCTTGTCAGAATGGTAAACACAAAGATCGGGTCCTGTATAGGCATAAGAAATCCCTCACCCTGAAAGCACTCTGAATCTCAGTGTCCGCTCCATACTCTCCATGATAGACTATGGGCTGGTGGTCTATGGAGCTGCTACTGATACAGTGCTCAAAGGGTCCCATTGCACTTAGTAAGGCATGCCACCTCCCTGTGTGCAGATCACTACACCCATACTTGCACCCTTATGGCGCATAAACTGGCTTAACCTAAAAGAGAGGACCAAATACCAAACTTGCCTCCTGGGAAAGAAGGCACTCCTCAGAAAAAAACACCCTGTATAGGAAACCTGCTCAAGGCTTCTCTCTCAACACACATCACCTGACAGAGGAAGAATGGAGCACTGTCCATACTATTCCTCCGAACCTCACTAGGGTAGCATGCTTTCTCCTATCAGACCCCCCTCTTGACAAATGAACTCCCGATGAAATTACAAACAAACAACAGCCTGTCTCAATTCAAAGCAGGCCTCAAACAGCACCTAATGTCTAGCTCAAATGCACCTGCTTAACAGGCCCCACTTGATAGACCAGCCTACCTCCAAGGTAGCACCCAGCAGGGCTACCTAGAGAACCCTGCCTCCATTCCAGCCTAGCCAAGGGCTTAAGTAAGCTATCAGTCCTCTTTAAACGCAGTTGGTACTGCCCCTCCCAACCCCCTCTACACACACACACACACACACACACACACACCAACCATACTGACAAAGCCCTCTGGAGCTGCTCCCCTCATCACAGCCCCCACCCCATTTTCACTATCCCCCTCTCACTCTCTGTGGTAGTTCAAACCCAATCTCCTTTGTTTCACTGTCACCCAGCCTCTCACCATCTGGGATAGCGTTAAACCCTGTGCAGTTACTCTGCCATAGTCTATCAATGGATTTGGAGGTTTTCAAGGTGTCTACCCAGGGCAACCAATTAGAAATAGCTTAGTATTCTATTACAACTGCTCTGTTTTTTTCTCCTATTTGTCTAATTCTCATGTAATCTCTCTTTAATGCCTAATGATCAGGCCTCTGTAACCACTGAATATGTGTATTGTCCTATTGTCCACCCTGATGTGGAACCTTTGTAAAAGAGATCATGCACAAAGGTCTTTCTGAAATACTAATTAAATTAAATTAATTAAATTAAATAATGTGATGCACTCACAGTATATGACTGTGCTGAGGGCACCACACTGTCCAGAACAAGGAGGACCAGGAAGAGAGATGAGCGGAGGAGCTGCCCTGAGCAGCAGAGCCAAAACAAAAAAATGCACCCTAAAAAAAAAGATTTTCTCCAGAGAGAAGGGAAGGAGAGGGACAAAGAAGAAGTTAGGGAGGGGGAGAAAACCGATCGTGGGAGTGGGTGAAGGTGGTCAGGGTCGGGTGTCAGGAGGGAGCATTGGGAGTCGGATTGGGGAGGGAATCGGGCCTGAGAATAGTGGTGCAGGGTGAGGGGATGCTGGCAATGTTGGGCTGGTGACTGTGTGTGACCAAGGGCAGGCTAACAAAATCTGACTTGCACCATTTCAGAGGAGAGAAAGTGAGACTAGTGTGGAGAGAGAGGAAAAGAGACTTGAGTACTGGGGCCCATTACAATTACAGAAAATCCCAAATTAAAGTTGTTTTTTCTTGGCCTCGAACAGTAGCTGTGTGTGCAAAAGGGCAGGCTGGCAAAATCTGACTTGTGCCATTCCAGATCTAGAATACTGTGAGGGCCCAGAGATTACAGTTACAGAAAATCCCAAATGACATTTTTTTTTTCTCGGCCTCAGAACAGTAGCTGTGAGTACAAAAGGCAGGCTGGCAACATTTTTACTTGTGCCATTCCAGATCCAGAGGAGAGAGGAGAGACTACTGTGGGTACCAGAGAAGCCTTACAGTTACATAAAATCCCCATTTTTTTCCTGGCTTCAGTGTGGCTGTGTATGCGCTAGAGCAAGAGGAGCAGCAGAGTGGCAAAATAAATCTTTGTGATGTCCAGTCCAGACTCAGAGGGGAGAGGGAGAGAGACTGCAGGATGGCCCCCAATAAATGTAACAGTCCCAGAAATCCCAAATGAATATTTTTTTCCTGGCTTCAGTGCGGCTGTTTGTACAGAGCAAGTGCAGCAGGGTGGCAAAATAAATCTTTGACTTCTGCCATCCAGTCACAAATAACAATCATCACCACCTATGTTCATTCACAAATCATGATTTCATGTATTAAAAAAAAAATACAGTTCAAACAATATGCAAGTTAATGCGCCTGCCCTGTGCTGTTGGCTGTGGGTGGCCCAGGGGATAATCTGACAGTGACTTGTAGCAGGCTGAGTGTTTACAGTACAACACAAGTAAAGCACAAGCACTACACACAAGTGTCATCATCATCACTCATTCCCCATTACTCCTTAATATCATTAGTTTTATAGTATATCGTGTTACAGACTTACATTACGTATAAGCATTAACCAGCCCCCAGAGTGGGACTGTGCTGTGTGCAGCTAATGCACCAGATGTGTCTGCATCTCCAATTCAAATTTTGAGGCACACTTAACAGTTGCAGAATTTGGTCACTTATGACTAACTGTATTGTAGAAGCCAGTCCAGTAATCTTGAAAGGAAGTGGTGGTGGGCTGCTGCGCTGTTGGTGTGCTGTCAGTGTGTACACTGTACAGTCATCAGTCATGACAGTAAACCTGTCCCTGGTCTGTGGGTAGGACTCATCAGAAGAACATCACTTTAGAGGGATCTCTTGTTACAAAACGGATCAAAGTGTTGATGAGGCGCATTCTATTTCTTAGGTAGGCAATGACACTGCAAAGACAGCAATCAGCCTGAAAAAGAAAATAAAATCAAACCCCAAAAGTGATTTTTCACTTCTAAAGTTTCCTTCCAAGTGAATGCTTGAAACCAAAAAAGGTGAATGTCTTGGATCATCATCAGTCCCATGTAAAAAAAAAGTTATGTAGTTAAAAAAAATAAAGGTGTGGTGGGTACTACTCGCAGAGGCACGCAACAGTATGGAACAATTGCATACTATGCTACTGCCAGTCACTCATCTGATTCTTCTGAGGCTGAATCTAATGAGGGTAAGAAAATGACCAGGCAGCACAAGGTTTACTGGAGAGGATGGAAATTGGAGATGAAGAATAAACAGGCAAAAATGTTTGGGTTGTGGAGTGGGGCAGTGGGAATAAGCCACAAGCCCAAGAAAAATCTGGGGAGTGGACCCTGAAAAGGTAACTGAGGTGCCATGCCTTCCTGGGGAAAAAACTAAAAAAATGTCATCTTTTGTTTGGTCATACTTCTCCATTAGTGCTTCCAATGAGTTGATAGCAACATGCACTATTTGTAAATGGCCAATCAGCAGGGGTAAAAAGAAAGGATCACTGGGAACTTCAGCACTGAAAAGGCACCTAGACAGATGTCATAACATTACTGGAACTCCAGTTGTGAGTCTCAAAAAGTAACAATGATAGCCCACTACACTCAGGGGCAACGCCCATAGATGAAAGCAGTGGCAACCCCTGCAGTACTACTCCTCCACCACCACTTCCTGCCATTCGAAGGACTCCTCCAACTGTTACTGAAAGTGACCATGTGTTCAAAAGCCCTCGTCCTTCAAGGAGACAGCTAACATCTCAGAAACATATGAGCGAAAGCCAAATACGCATCGACTCACCCTGCTGCTGTTACAATAACAAAAAATTTGGAAATGATAGCTGCTGATTTGCTACATATACATGGTTGAACATATAGGATTCAGGTGGCTGCTAAGCATCTTGACCCTCGATATAGTATGCCATTGTGGAAATACTTCTCGACAGCAAGGATTCCAGATCTTTACGATGTTGTATGTAAAAAATTAAGACCCATGTTGTGCAGTGCTGTTGGGAGGGTGGTGCATCTCACAACAGACATGTGGACAAGCTGTCAGCCTAAACCCTTCATGTCTGTCACAGCACATTGGGCATGTTTTGATAAGTCACATGAGGCTGGGGACAGTGAAGCATCGCTGTTTGCTGTTCTAAGAATGTTTTATTTTCCATCCTAACATACCTCACACAACATCAGTGAAGAGCTCCAAAAACCAATACAGCCATGGCTCACTTCACAGGGACTGTCAGTTGGCTTTATAGTTGCAGATAATGGGTCCAGCATAAGGAAGGCATTGGATGGGAGCTTTGTTCACATCCACTGCTTTGCACATTGCTTAAATTTAGTAGTTCACAGTTTTCTCGATGACGACAGGGAGATTAAGTCTCTCACTAGCACTAGTAAAAGAACATGCACTCATTTCAGTCACTCAAGTAAATCCTATCACTTGTTTGAAAAAAATACAGCAGGAGCACAGTTTGCCTTTGCACAGACTGATTCAAGACAGTTCTACTCAATGGAATTCAACCTTTATATGTTCCAAAGACTGCTGGAACAAAAGAAAGCAGTCAGGCAGTACACCTTAGAGAAAATAAAATTGGTGATTTAGACATCTATATTACTTCACCAAAGTGGGCCTTGCTGGAGTTTCTAATCTTCCTGCTCCAGCCATTTGAAGAAATCACCAGGGAAGTTAGTGCAAACACAGAAACTCTGAGCCATATGATACCCCTAATAAAAAATTTAAAATTCAGATTGAATCTGATTAGGGAAATGTTAGAGAAGCAAGACAGTTCCATGATCACACAGGCTGCCAGTGGTGCTGACACATGCAGGTTGCCCTCCAGAATACAACAAGATCTAATGAGACATATGATCAAAGTTGCAGAAGATGACAAAGTATGTAAAATGCTTCATTCTGAGTACTACATTAAAGCAACAATCTTGGACCCACGATACAAACTGAAGCAACTATTGACTGATGATGAGGACACTTGTTTCAAGAGAAACAAGAAATAATTGATGAGATGTGTGCTGTCATGGAACAGAGTACAACAGCAGTACCACATTCAGAATATTCTTCACGACACAGCAGCACAGAGTCAGGTGGCCCATCCTCTAGTGTTGCAGCATTTTCTCTCTCTTCCTCCTCAGCCACTGCAGCCAAAATTTCTTCTTCACCACCAGCTAAGCACAGCACTGTCCCACAGTCACTTGGTTCAGCTTCATGACTCTGGAGTCACTTAGAAGATGTTATTGTAACATCTTCTTCATCTGCCTCTTGTAACACAGCCTCAGCACAGACCATTGTTCAGATGTATCTGGCAGAGACCAATATCAGCTGGAATGCTGATCCTTTGCAATTCTGGAAATCCAAACAAAATATGTGGCATACTTTAGTAAACATTGCAATGAAGTACATGGATTGCCCTCTGACTAGTGTCTATTCGGAACGATTGTTCAGTTCAGCTGGGACATCATTGCAGACTCACTATCCTGTTTGACACCAGAAAATGCTGAGCGCCTCACATTACTCAAAGTCAGCATTCCTCTCTTTAAGTTTAGATATGATACCTGAATAAAACATACACTGACTGCTCCAAGCAGGCCCTGTGCAAAACACTTTCAAGAATTTGTGCTTGTGGTGAAAATCTTTTGTGAATAGGGTCTGCTGCATGAGGTAGCAATTAATTGCAACAAGTCGGGTCAGGATGTACTAGGCCAGGCCACTATGATCACATGAGCAGCACAGAATAGAATGAAAAATAACATCAGTGGGTTCAGAGCCCAAATGCAGCAAGCAACTACATTTCATGTCATAGACTTGCTTGGCGGCACCTGGTACCACTATCTGATCTGGAAGGTAGGGTACTGCTGTCTACTACTACTGCTTTCAGTTTTTTCCTTCACAAGTCACGACTACTACTTATCACTTTTTGTCCTTACTCCAGTTTTACTCCTTACTGCTATTACATGTCACTTTTTTGCCCTCAGTAACTGATCCTGAGTCCTGCCTCTACTGTTTTAATTTTCATACAGTCGTGGCTTAGCAGATGCCTGAAAGTTCAGAAACTGAATACTCTGTATATTTCTCATGTCCCCAATATTTGGCTGCAAATACTTCACAGAAAAAATGCTACTAAATTAAAAATTCATGTAATTTCTTTATTGTTTGTGTGTGTGTGGTATGCTAGCCTGGTTACATCTCACTTACAGTAACTGGGATGAGATTATTATATTACTATATTTTATTTGTGATACTTAAATTAATTGGCAGTGCCTGGCAACAAGTAATTGTGGAACTAGGAAGGATGTCATTGTGTTGTGTTGTGTGCCATCAGGTTTTCAGGTGGCAGTGGCAAACTTTTTTATGACTGCACTGCGCTTGATCAATGCGTTGTGTGACTGGTTGCCTGCCTGGGTGGTAATCACTATGTCTTTCATTTTTCTTCTTCTTTAAGGATTCAGCATCCTCAGCATGTTGATCAGATTCAGTAGAGGTAGTCGTAGTACTAGAAAATATTACCACCTCTTGGACAAGGTAGTGTATCATATACCACAGTACACTGGGGCATGCAAAGCAGTTGCATCATTCACATGGGTAGATTGGGTGGGCTCTCTTAGTGCTGCTCATTTGATCATTCATATCCATTTCTTTGGCTTGTTTGACTCTGACTGGAACATCCATCAAAATAATACCCATACAGCACCATCAATGAAAAAATAAATCTTAGCTGCCTGGCAGTGCCTGCAGTACATGGTGGTGCTATGATATACATATTTGCATCAGTCTCTCTTTCTCTATGTCTCTCCCAGCACACTCATGTCACAGGCCCAAGTAGGATATGCCACCTTTATAGGCTAGACATGAAGGGCTAGTAGTAGCGAATTGCTTATATTTAGCAGTTTACTTTAATTTTTATATCAATACTCCATTAAATCATTTCTTTGGGCCTCTATGTCAAATGTGAGCAACTTTGGCCACTTTCATGCATTTATTTCTCATTTTTTCAAATATTGGTCAATAAAGCAGAATAAATCAGAACATAGCAGGCTAAATCAGAACTTCACCGTGTTCTGGTTCCTTTTTAATAAGGGTCAGAACTTCACCAAGTTCTCCCAGCCCTAGTAGTGATACACAATGTGCTGCACTGTGCAGTAACAGCAGTGGTGCCACTTCTTTTGTTTTATGTCTGGAACCACATGTTGCACTACACACTGAGTTGAATTGACATCCTGTACCGACAGTTTCACAATACCATAACATCATGTGGAAAGACAGTGTCTAAAGGAGCCAGAGCTTACACATCTGTAGAAAGATGTTTGGAGTGCAGTGAATGCGGCAGACACAGACCCTACACTACAAAGGAAACTTGGGCTTTCTAATAAATACCAGCACAAGTTCCTCTGCAATCTATACCACTACTTAAACATCACTATTGCATGCTGTGAAAGAAAAGGATCATTAGGACACCGTACTACCACATCTCTGCAGAGTAATTTGTGGTGCAGTACATGCAGTAGGCACATCTCTTATAGCATGATGCAAACCTAATTTTGCTTCTATGTAAGAAAACACTGTCCTGCAGATTCTGCATTGTCAGTCAAATGTCAATATTACATGATTTAGGCCCAGAGTGTCTGTCAGAGCTTGTGCTGCCACATCTCTATGAAGGCGTTACGTTACAGTGTAAGTAGTGGACATGTATCCTATACTCTGAACCTATAGTAATTTTGTTACTCTGCAGGAGTGTAGAGTTCCTCAACTCCTATACTGCCACTTAAACATGACTATTACATAATGTGGGAGCACAGGGTCCACATCTTTGTGGTTAAGGTTCTAGTGCAGTGCATGCAGTGGGACGTCCTCCATGGTTGCACAGCATGCAGGTGTACCCACCCCCAAGACAATGAGATGGCAGCAGAACTCATACAGTTGCTGAATCATGATGATGGATGTCTCTTGTGGCATGTTCACAGAGTTATATGCTCTTTGTTTTGCCTGATGGTGGCTGTTTCTGATTGGTTGTGTTGCCTTGCCTCTTCCCCTGCTTGCATGTATGTGTGTGTGTGTGTGTGTGTGTGTGTGTGTGTGTGTGTGTCTATTTGTTTGGTGGGTGGGGTGAGGAGTTAGGGTTGGAAACCCTAATGCTGTACTTCCCAACATTTGTCACTTTAGTACCAGCCCTAACTGATGCATTAATGAAGTTTTTTGCAATGAATTTCCTTACTTTTTGAGAAAGTCATAAATAAGCTTTTATATTTTTTTCCTATAATTATACTGTGGCATAAATGTTTGTTATAGTTGTAAATAATATTCTGTCATTAATATATAAAGAGCTACTCCTCAATGAAATCATGGTTACTACTTACATAATTTTACTATAGTACTGACCCTTTTGGAAATCATATGGAAATGGTAGCATGAAACAGTAGATGTCTGTTGCGTGTACATTATCACCTGTTACACAATGTATCATATTTGTAAGTGCATGTAACATTATGTAATTGTTCCAATATGCATTAAAAGTGTATCTATATAAATTGTGGTGCATTGATAATAATAACCGTATCAATTCTGTACAGAAAGTAGTTGTCACACTGCACTACACAAACATACACACACTTGTGTGTGCATACACAGCATATGTTATATTTGGATATATTATGAAACACTGAAACTTTGTTTCCTGTGTTTCTCAATCTTGACACCAGCTGCCCAAAACACAAGGGCCCAACATTGGGATTTTTATTTTTTTATTTTAACTTTTTTTATTTTTTTTGTGGACTCTATTTTAGCACCCTACCTTTGGGGCATCTCTCAGGTCTCCATACTCAGCTCCACTGCTCCACCACTCACCTGAACCATCCTCTGCAAGCTATATTGGTTTCAGGACACCAGTCTCAGACCCCCTTGAAGAGGCCCGGAGTCCCCAGGGATAAGTGCAAAGGAATGCCGACTTTGAGCGTGTGGCCTTGGGCTGCTGATGGTCACCATCGCCTCACTGCCGATAGGGGTTTTACTTGTTTTCTCCCCGATGCTCGGACATTCAATAATGTACCACCCGGTGTGTGCATGCTCCTGTGCACACCCGATAGATGTCTGCCACAGCTGTAGTCCCCTGCTTTCTGCGGCCATGCACTGTGGCACCTCCAACCTCCGCTAGAGGTCACCGGTGCCTTAGCTGATGGAAACCCCCTCCCTGGGGAAGGAGAGCAGTCCTTAGGATGGTCAATCCTGCCCCTTCCCTGCTGACTCCTGATGACCAGGGCTTGTTCCCGAACCCAGGTTTCCAGCGTGGCACAAGATGTGGCATCCAGCACCTCAACCCTCAGTGCCACTGGACCAGCCAATTTTATCTTTTTTTAGATTTTGCACATATAATACACTAATATTGCAGCAATGTTTCTTTCATGTTTCAGCGGTCTTCACCCCCCAATGCAGGGGCATCACCCCCCACCCCCTTAATTTGGAGATCAAACTCTGCATGGAGCAAAATCCCAATGTCATTAACCATGTTTTGGGCACCCATCATCGGTTTTATAAAACACAGGAAACAGAGTTTCTGTGTCTTAAATGGATACCTTACATTTTCTCCAGGAATCTGAGATTCCAACAGGACTATCTTCCCCATCAGCCTCCATCCCTGCACCTAATGTCCCTCCCCTTACCCCATAGCTCCTATGACCACTCCCCCTTTTCCTGTACCGACTACTGCCTTACTGATACTCCATGCCAATATAATCTACCTACCCCCAATTTTCCCCATCCCTTCTCCCTCCCACCCAAACTCCTGCTCTGATTTCCACTCCACTAACTCTTTAACTCCTCCTCCCCACTCTTCTCCCCACTTAGGCACTCCCTACGCACTCCCTCTCCCACCCAACTTTCGCTACCCTGTGTCTCTCCTTCTTCCTTTGACAAGGACCTTGGGCTATTCTACCCTTAGTACAATAATAGTAAGTTGTTCTAGTACTAGTAGGTCTCTTTTTTTAGTTCTAGCTTTATATGAGACCATAGCCCAGGCATACATTGTACAATGCCTGTCAGTTCATTGATTATGTTTTTTAACTACTGCCTTTTGTACCGATACTCATTTGTCTTCCCATTGTACTTTTGTTCTGTACTCTATGTGTCACAATGTAGAACCTATGTAAAAGAGCTCTTAGCTCAAAGGAGTTAATCTGAGATTGAAATAAATAAAGATCTCAGACAATGTAAGTAATCTTGCTCCACAGTCATGACCATAAAAGAAGGTATGTTTAATTCTGTAACTTTTTATGGAAGTACTGTATGTCTTCAATTTGAATTAATATAGCACTGACAACCTTCATGGGTCAAAATGTTCAATGTGTTTAAGTAGATAAACTAAGAACCACTCACCCTAGAAAATTATGCTTTCTGTCTTAATGTGTAAGTATCAAAACCATTGAGGCTGCACTGTACTGTTGGTATAATCAGCAGTACAACACAATGCCCGCACCCCCATGACATAGGATGTTGCATGATAGCTGTATGAACTACTCACATCACTTTGTTACTCTAAGAATATATTTACAAAGTTTGTATGGAAACATTTCTTTCCTTTTCTTTTCCACTTGGACTGTTGTCACTGTAAACCATGAATACTACTCATATGCACATGCTATGCAGGTAGTCATTGTGATGGCTTTGTCATAATAACCCTCTGTTGAATCAGTAATCTGTTTATATACACCATAATTATACTTTTTTGTGCCCAGTTCTTATAAAGGCATAATGTGCCAATATGTATTATACTTACACAACAACAACTGTACAAACCCAGGTGACCTAAACAGAAAACATGTCAAGAATCTCTTCTTCTGACATAACTTGTAGCCAGGTAAGTTGCCTGATTTGCTGCATATCATGACGTACAAGGTAAACAGCTGGGGGACATTGTCAAAGGAGATGTGCCGCATCGCAATATTCAAAGGGTGGAGATGCGTTGTGCATCTCCAGATGTGCCCAAGTGCAGCCATAATGTATGAGGTGCATCTCCAGGGGGCATGCCCATGAATATGTGGTACATCCTCATATTCAGCCAAGATGTGTGGCGCATCTACCCCCACATCTCGGAGATGTGCCGCACAAAGGTAGGCATGATAGAAACATGCCTAACTCATAGCCACCTGATCAGGCGGGCTGCTGTACTGCACACAGCAGCACAGCAGCTGCCAGCCCCTGCACCCCAGTGGCACCCCTCCCATCCCTGATGCCCAATTGACAGTAAAATTAACCCCATGCCTTTTTCCGTAATGTAGTGGTACCTCCCTCCCCGAACCCAGACAAAGTAAAATTATTGCCTGATTCTCTTTTCCATAGTGTAGTACACCCCTCACCATCCCAATCCCCATTCAGACGATAAGTAATGAAATCCCTGCCCATTTTTACATAGTGTAGTGTCCCCCTCCCCATCCTAATCCTCATTTGAAATAAAACAAATACAGCCCGATCCCTTTTTCTATAGTGTAGTGTTCCCCCTCCCCATCCCAATCCCCATTTGAAATAAAAATAATTTAAATGTCAGTGTCAGTAGCTCAGCAGGTTGCACACTCACCTCTGAGGTAGGAAGATCAGAAGGCTGTGGGTTCTTTCCCCACACCAAGCACTTGGGTCAATCCTAATACTGACACTGTAGTGCAGCATGAGGGGGGTGCTGCACTCCTGAGGTGCCATCTTTCGGATGACATGTTAAACTGAGGTCCTGTCTGCCTGTTCCGGTGGTTCTTCAGGTGGACGTTAAAGATCCTATGGCACTTCTCGAAAGAGTAGGGGAATTTCCCAAGTGTCCTGGCTAAATTTCCCCCAGTCACTAAAAAAAAAAAAATACCACCAGCAGCTTAATCTGGTTCAATTTCATATGATTACCATCTGCATCCCCCCTGAGCCCTCAGAAAGGGACTTCTAGTCTCAGTGGGCCTACTGGGTCAACAAAATTAAATAAATTAATAAATAAATCTCCTGCCCACTTTTCCATAGTATAGTGGCCCCCATCCCCACCAACTCAGACACCCACATCCCACACTGCTCCCCATCACAGCATGGCCAGTCACCTGGTGAGCAGCACAGCCCTCCACACACCACCATGGCTGCCTGCCAACTGAACTGTCAATGAATGACAGCTTACTGTTACCACTACAGGCCCATTGGTTGACACTGTCAACCAATGGACTTGCAGTGTGTACTCTAAGCTGTAATTCACAACTTTGTGTCTTTTGTTTCACAAAACCTTCAAAAATTATATCTATGAGGCAAAGCCTTTCTACCCTGAAAATTTCAGATCACAACCTAAAGCCATTTCTGAGATACAGGTGGACAAACAAATGTCAAAAAACACAGATTTTTCTGTTGTTTCAACTCTCTGTATCTCATAAACTACATGACACATTCCTACAAAACTTAGCAGGTCAAGAGACCTACCCCTTGATATTATGCATTCTAAATATGATGCAAATCCATATAACAGTTCCAAAGTTATTAACATTCACAAATTCAGGTTTAACATAGAAGTTACCTTTCGCCCTAACTATACTGGCACTACCATGCCAGAACACTAGATAGATAGATAGACAGAGAGACAGACAGACAGACAGACAGATAGATAGACAGATAGACAGATAGATTGATTGATTGATTGATTATAGGCATGCAGTCGCGCCCCTTTAGTTACAGTTGAGTGGGCACTTTAATGTTAAACCTCAAATTTTTCACGTTAATAACTTTACAACCGTTCAACGGATTTACCTGACATTTGGAATGTGCAGTTTGGTATGGCAGATCACTTGATTTACCAAGTTGCATTTTAGTTGGACATATGGTTTTTAGGCAGCGAAACATCAAAAAATTTACTTTTTGCCAGTTTTGATGTGTTTTTTGCCCATGGCGCTGTGACCACACCGTGTGGTCTTTTGGTTTGAACTTTGGAACATAGAAAGAGTTTGGGTCAAGGAACAATCCAGCATTGGTATGGTAAAAAAATATTAATCCATTCAAAAGTTATTAAATTTTAAATATTTGAGTTCTGAGCATGCTCAGTTCACTCATAAATTTATATGTATATTTTGTGACCTAAGAATTGTCTCACAGTCAAGGATTTTGCTACCTCATGAAAGAAAATCCTAGTCCATCAGAAAAATTCCTTGTCCGTGAGCCGCCATCTTGTTTTTAGTTTTTCAGCCAAACAAAATGTTGTAGTTTTGCCTATGGGTGACTTTTGGGCCAAATGAGGCATGGGTTTTGTTTAGGGTGATGTCCTCTACAAAGCCATGCATTTGGTTTGGTTCATTTTTGTCAAAAAATGGCTTTTTAAAAATTAAAAATTCTTCTTTTGTGACTGGCTAATGATCCTAGTCCATGAGCCTGCAAAATCCTGGTCCACGAAACAATCCTGGTCCGCAAGCTTTATCCATCAGGGGATTACCAGATAACCGGAATTTCATGACCAGATGTCCCTGGGGACAACCAGATGTCCCCCTGCAGACTAGAATTTTGCTAGCTCGTGGACTAGGATTGATCTGGCAGCCCAGGATCTATCTCATGAATGAAGAATTTTTAAAGGTGTAAAAAAATTTAGAGTTGCATAGCTCATTAATGGTTTTGTCTTTTTATTTGAACTTTACAGGGTGTTGAGGGGATGCCCTATAGGTGTGAATTATGCTGTTTAGGTGTTGCAAAATAAGTGGTTCCACAGATATGCCATCACGACGTTGAGATTTTCTCCATAGGATTACATTGCGGGGGGAGCTGTCATGCCTTTCGGCGCCCTGATCTCTAAAACGAAGCGAGATACAGAGTTTTTGATACTGGCAGCTTAGATCATCTTTAGGTAATCTATGCTGCTGGAACAAGATTTTAAACCATAGAGTAAACCTGCAGTGGATTTTTTTTCCGTGGGTTGCACGATTAATGAGATATTGTCAAATTTGTGTTACAAGGGTTCCTTGCCCTGTAGGGCTGCTGTATGGCTCTGTAGCTATGCATAAGTGGGCGTGCGGGCCCACAGATACATATTGTTATGCAGAAATGGGCAAGGGCACTGTGCTCCCACCAATACATGTTTTTTTACTAGTTATATTACACTTTTTCAAAAAGTAAGGACATTCATGGCAAAAAACTGCATTTAATGCATCTGGTCTGGTTAAAGCTTCAAAAATGAGATAATTAAATGTTAGGGTTGAGCTCCTAAGCCCCCCACATAACCCACACAGCCATCTTCCACAGACTGACAGATGCCAGGGTGTGCCATGGAGTTGTGAGGCCTATCACCCTATTCTGCTTTACTGTAGCATGTCAACCTGCTTACACATGGAATGGGGTGAAAGCTGGGCCTGATGACCCAATGGCACACCCTGGCATCTGTCAGTCTGTGGAGGATGGGAGTGGGTTATGTGGGGGGTAGAGCTCACCTCAAAGTTTCATATATATATATATATATATATATATATATATATATATATAGATATATATATATATATATATCTATATATCTATATATATATATATATATATATATAGATAGATATATAAATAGGCATACACTACACATACACGAATGGTTGTGTAAGACTAGTTTAGCACATAACCAGCTGTCTCAGCAGCAGTAAATGAATACTCAACAGTTCAGCTTAATTTCATATTAACAGAAAGTACTGTGTGACTTAATTAAAAGGAACAATATGATAATATATGAGACACCTCTTATCCACAGAACAGTACATAGCCCTGGTTTAAACTATCTCCTGTTACGTTCCCCGTTCCCTGTAGAAGAACAACAAAACTGGTTTTAGCAAGCACCTTTCTATAATCATTTCCAACATAATCACCACTTCACAAATCTTACAATAATTCTTTATAAAACAATAATTTTAGAGGTGTGAGAAGGTGAATAGTTACCATATGGTTACTCACCAGACTAGCTTGCTCATGTTCAGCTGTTCAAATTGATGTACCTGATTGCAGCAATAACCAAACAAGCAGGAAAAAAGGGGGGGGGGGGGACTAATATAAACTGCAGTAAATTCTGACAGACTATTTCTCTGTGCCATTTCTCTTTCAGCCCAAATGCAACAGTCCCAAACCACACAGGAGACACTCCACCAGCTGTTGGGAGCTGTGGAAGACAGAAACTGTGCTGCCGCTCTCTCCACACTGTATCCGTGTTAGAGAACCAGAAGCTCATCATACAACAACAAGAGGAACTTCTGGATCTTGCACACTGGCGCATGCAGATAGAACATGCAACACTGGAGGCTGTCCGTCGTCTCCAAGACAGTACCCAAGGTCTCTCTTGCACAGTTTGTGAACTGCGTGACCAGCAAGAGACCTGGGATGCAGTCCAGAAGACAACCCAGTCTCCTTCAGCAACTGGTGGAGGGCCAGTCTGAGGCCTCAGAAGGCATACAAGCAATGGTACACATCCAACTGCAGCAGGTGCACCACCAGGACCAGGCCCTCCACACTCCTCAGCAAAGGGACCCTCCACCTCAAGCCCCTCCTGAGATGTCATCTGAAGAGGAGGAGCAATAACCACCTGATCCCCCCCCCCCCAGTATCTCCTGTGGACTGCTTCCACATCTTCCCTCTCCACAAGGAGCCCTCATTATGATATGAGGGCAAATACATCCCATCACTCCAGCTAGGCATTGCCCCATTACCAGAGTACACAAAAAAAGAACATCTTATTTGGACTGTTTGAAACTTCATCATGTAATGTTGTTATTTTTTTTTCATTTTAAAAGCATATGTGTGAATTAAAACACAGGTGCTTTTTTTATTTTTGGCATTTAATTTTTTTATTGTAAATAAATATGTATTTGAAAAAATCAATGAACATTTAAAAAGAAAACACAATTTTTATTACAAAAGAGTATATATTTTTTGAGGTTTTAAGAAAAAAGTAAAGAAAGAAAATATTTTATACTCAAAGGTTGTCTGACTCTTTTGTTCATATGTCTAACATTGAAAATAACAAGGTTATAGACAGAAATGCATAGATAGTTGAATTTTGTCATATTGTCATTGTTGGTACTTTTACTGTCATAGGGTCCTTTGCAATGTATGACAGTGATGCTGTGCAGTTCCATCCTCAGTAGTTCCACAACACCAGTTGTGGGAGCACATGGACGTAAGAACTACACAACTGCACTATCTCAACTTGCAATATAAGCAAACAATACGACAGAATAGGATGTGCATGAAAACAGATTGCCGCAATTATCATGGGCATAGTAAAACATGCTGCACAGTTCAAATAACTCCAACCACTTAAGGTGTGCTAAAGTCTGTTCCATGCACATACCCCGTATTGTCTTATTGTACTTATCAAATGGGTAATTCTCTTTAGAAACTTTCAACAGTTATGCAAATCTTACTCACTCCGTAGAAGCAATAGATACACGTCTCTTCATTTATAATAAAAAGTCATTTACAAAGATGAAATTTATAACGACATTGCATTATTGCATTGAAAGGTAGTGCTTTGTCAGTGAAACAAATCAAAGTTGCATATTAACCATAGGGGCATACACTGCTAGTTCAACACACCATCTGCACAGCTGTGCATCATACTTCTCTAATGAGGTGTAATATAACTGGCTGAAGATGAGTAACACAGAATGTGTGACAAGCTTGTGTCCTGAGTTTAAATACAGGTTTGCATTCAGGTGGATGTAAACATCTAAAAAGGTGTCACGCACAATATGTGGCAGGAATAGGCAACACTAAATAGGGTAAATAAGTATCAAATAACATGAGACAGTAATGAGTAACAGAACATGTATCATGAGTTGTGCTCTGCTCTTAAGACAAGGTACAGCAATACAGCCCAGAGTAGTTTAAATTAAAAAGTCACTATTGTACTGAACACAGCATGTATACAGTGGGAGTATATAAATGGTTGTAGATTTGTCACACAGAAGGATTCATGAGATTGTTAACATATTTAGGGGTGGTAGCGCAAGGTGCTTTGGACCCTGCACTCCCACAGAATGTCTGGCCACAGCACAGTGCCCAAAAGACCCCATGGCACAGCATGTCAGCCCAGCACAGTGCCCCACAGACCCCATGTCACAACATCTTAAGGTGTAGGAGTGCAGGGTCCCATGGATCCTGCACTTCCACAGCATCTCAGGTCACAGCATAGTGCCCCACATACCCCATGACACAACGTCTTTAGGGGTGACAGCACAGGGTTCTTTGAACCCTGCACTTCCACAGCATCTCAGGTCACAGCATAGTGCCCCATGTACCCCATGACACAACTTCTTTGGGGTGAGAGCACAGGGTTCTTTGAACCCTGCACTCTCACAGCATCTCAGGTCACAGCATAGTGCCCCAGAGACCCCCATGACACAACATCTTTGGGGTGAGATGCGCTCCCACAGCATCTCAGGTCACAGCACAGTGCCCCACAGATCCTGTACAATAACATCTTTACGAATGGGAGAGCAGTGTCCTTCAGACCCTGCACTCCCACAGCATGTCAAACCACAGCACAGGGCCCCACAGACCCCACGCCACAACATCTTTAGGGTGGGAGTGCAGGGTCCTTCAGACAATGTGCTCCCTCAGCATGTCAAACCACAGCACAGTGCCCCACAGACCCTGAGTCACAACGCTCTTTAGCAGGTGGGAGGGCAAGGTTTGCAGCATCTCAGGTCAAAGCACAGTGCCCCACAGACCCGGCACAACATCTTTGGGATGGGAGGCAGGGTCCTTCAGACCCTGTGCTCCCACAGCATGTTAAGCCACAGCACAGTTCCCCACAGACCTTTCAGCAGAATGTCTTTAGGGTGGGAGAACAGGGTCCAAAGCATCTCAAGCCACAGCACAGTGCCCCAAAGACCCTATGCCACAACATCTTTGGAGGTGGGAGCACAGGTTCTTTGGACCCTGCCTTTCACAGCATCACAGATCAAAGCACAGTACCCCACAGACCCTGTCACAACATCTTTAGGAGTGGTAGATCAGGGCACTTTAGATCCTACTCCCACAGCATCTCAGGCCACAGCATAGTGCCCCAGAGACCCCCATGACACAACGTCTTTGGGGTGAGAGCACAGGGTTCTTTGAACCCTGCACTTCCACAGCATCTCAGGTCACAGCACAGTGTCCCACAGATCCTGTGCAACAACATCTTTAGGAGTGGGAGAGCAGGGTCCTTCAGACCCTGCACTCCCACAGCATGTCAAACCACAGCACAGGGCCCCACAGACCCCATGCCACAACATCTTTAGGGGTGGGAATGCAGGGTCCTTCAGACAATGTGCTCCCACAGCATGTCAAGCCACAGCACAGTTCCCCACAGACCCTTTGGCACATCATCTTTAGGGGTGGGAGTGCAGGTAACTTTGGACCCTACACTCTCACAGCATGTCAGGCCACAGCACAGTGCCTCACACACCGTGTGGCACAACACCTTTAGGGGTGGAACGCAGGGGTCCCTTTGGACTCTGTGCTCCAACAACATTTCAGGTCACAGCACAGTGCCCACAGACCCTGTGCCACAACGTCTTTTAGGGGTGGAAGCACAGGGTCCTTCATACTCTGCGCTCCCACAGCATCTCAGGCCACAGCACACTGCTGCACAGACCACACACCACAATGTCTTTAGAGGTGGGAGTTCAAGGTCCTTCAGACCTTGCACTCCCACAGCATGTCAGGCCACACCACAGTGCCCCACAGAACTCGTGCCACAACATCTTTAAGGGGGGAGTGCATGGTCCCCCC
Source organism: Neoceratodus forsteri (assembly GCA_016271365.2). Classification (NCBI taxonomy): domain Eukaryota; kingdom Metazoa; phylum Chordata; order Ceratodontiformes; family Ceratodontidae; genus Neoceratodus; species Neoceratodus forsteri. The sequence continues at coordinate 421,490,308 of CM057453.1, forward strand.
ACAGCATGTCAGGCCACATCACAGTGCCCCACAGACCCTGCATCACAATGCCTTTAGGGTGAGAGCACAAGGAACTTTGGACCCTGCACTCCCACAGCATGCTAGGTCACAGCACAGTGGCCCACACAGCCTGCGCCTTCAGCATCTTTGGGGTGGAAGTGCAGGGTACTTCAGACTCTGCACTCCCACAGCATGTAAGGCCATAGAACAGTGCCCCACAGACCCCATGCCACAACATCTTTAGGAGTGGGAGAGCAGGGTACTTTAGACCCTGCACTCCCACAGCATGTCAAACCACAGCACAGTGCCCCACAGACCCTTCGGCACAACATCTTTAGGGGTGGGAGTGCAGGTAACTTTGAACCCTACACTCTCACAGCATGTCAGGCTGCAGCATAGTACCCCACAGACCCTGTGCCACAACGTCTTTAGGGGTGGAAGCACAGGGTCCTTCATACTCTGTGCTCCCATAACATCTCAGGTCACAGCACACTGCTGCACAGACCCCACACCACAATGTCTTTAGGGGTGGGAGTGCAAGGTCCTTCAGACCCTGCACTCCCACAGCATGTCAGGCCATACCACAATGCCCCACAAAACATGTGCAACAACGTCTTTAAGGGGGGAGTGCATGGTCCCCCCACAGCATGTCAGGCCACACCACAGTGCCCCACAGACCCTGCATCACAATGCCTTTAGGAGTGAGAGCACAGAGAACTTTGGACCCTGCACTCCCACAGTATGCTAGGCCACAGCACAGTGGCCCACACAGCCTGTGCCTTCAATGTCTTTAGGGCTGGGAGTGCAGGGTACTTCAGACCCTGCACTCCCACAGCATGTAAGGCCATAGAACAGTGCCCCACAGACCCTGGGGCACAACATCTTTAGGAGTGGGACAGCAGGGTATCTTAGACCCTGCACTCCCACAGCATGTCAAGCCACAGCACAGTGCCCCACAGACCCTTTGGCACAATATCTTTAGGGGTGGGAGTGCAGGTAACTTTGGACCCTACACTCTCACAGCATGTCAGGCTGCAGCACAGTGCCCAACACACCCTGTGGCACAACACCTTTAGGGGTGGGAACGCAGGGTCCTTTGGACTCTGTGCTCCAATAGCATGTCAGGCCACAGCACAGTACCCCACAGACCCTGTGCCACAATGTCCTTGGGGTGGAAGCACAGGGTCCTTCATACTCTGCGCTCACATAGCATCTCAGGCCACAGCACACTGCCACACAGACCCCACACCACAACGTCTTTAGGGGTGGGAGTGCAGGGTCTCCCACAGCATGGCAGGCCACACCACAGTGCCCCACAAAACCTGTGCAACAACGTCTTTAAGGGGGGAGTGCATGGTCCCCCCACAACATGTCAGGCCACACCACAGTGTCCCACAGACCCTGCATCACAATGCCTTTAGCAGTGAGAGCACAGGGAACTTTGGACCCTGCACTCCCACAGCATGTAAGGCCATAGAACAATGCCCACAGACCCTGGGGCACAACATCTTCAGAGGTTGGAGTGCAGGGAACTTCAGACCTCTACTCCCACAGCATGTCAGGCCATAGAACAGTGCCCCACAGACCCTACAGTACAACATCTTTAGGGATGGGAGTGCAAGTCCTTTGACCCTGTGCTCCATATGTCCATAAGAGTAGAGACAGAGTGCAGGGCTACAGATATTCCAAGTAACCCTTGTGCTACAAATGGCACATTATCACAGTAACCATAGGGACATCAAAAAAGCAACCACAGTTATAATCAAGGCCAGGCAACCTGCATATGCACTTAGTATACCTAAAGGTGTACTAAGCTGCATTTAACAAAAAAATGCATCTTGAAGCATTTTTGAGACATAGGTGCAAAAGGTACCTTATCTGCCACAATGCTAGCCTATTAAAAATTTCTAAATTTCAGAATGTTATAAGTGTGGAACCAATGTAAATTTTTTATCATATAATAATTTTTATTATTTTTCATAATTATGTTACAGTAAATAAGCACAATTTACACACCGTATACACAAAATATACCCATCACTCAATACTTATGCCCCAAATCATTATTGCTAACAATTATATCTAATAAGCAAGTCGTGCATACTTTTAACATAAGAATAGTACTAGTCCAACTCAAAAAGGAGGGACAGAGCAAGAGAGATTTAAAAAAAAAAAAAAACTAAATTCATAACCAAATAACCAATGCAGCATAGCTATACTACATATTAACATTCCTATATCATATTTCCCCAAATCTTAGATGCATTCTCATCTATTACCTGCCATTAAATAAATATATTGAAATAATGTTGAAATAAGATAATTATACAAATAGTAAAACTAGAAAAGAAAAATGCAAAAATCACACCAGAAAAAGCAGAGATGCTATCACATCAATTTTCAGCAAATCAGTAAGAGGTTATGTTAGTTACAAATCCATGTTTTCCATATTTTCCATCATCTCATGTTTTGAAGAAGTAGGAGACTCTACTGTCTCCTGAGAGGAGTATTGCGCTTGGAGGTATGACGTAAGTTGATCCACTTCAAAAAATATGTATCTTTTACTATCTTTAACTATTTTAACTTTTGCAGCCGGTAACAGAGAAAACTGTGCGCCAGATTCTAAAATCTCCTGGCGATAAGACAGAAACCTTCTCCTTCGCTGTTGTGTGTCATAACAAAAATCTGGGTATATATAATATCTTAAGTTATTATACTGTAATGTCCCTCTAAGGTTTGCAAGCTTGAAAATGTAGTCACGATCAAAGTCAAAACAAAAAGTAGCAAAAATTGTAGATTTAGATGTATTTATAGGTGCATTTGTTGCATTCATTGAATCAGTGGATGTAATAGGGGTGTTTCTACTTCTCCTATCACACTTGATCACTTGAAATGCTTTCGAAATCAAAGGAGGGTTCTGTGCAGGTAGATCAAATGTTTTCATCAGTATATCTTTCACAAGATCTCTAGTTGACTCAAAGTTCACCTCAATTGATCCAGTACCCTAAAATGCATACATTTCTATATCACACACATTCTCAGTGTTTTGTAACTTCTTATTTATGTTATAGTTCTCTTTAGTCAGACTTGCACAATTCACTTCCACAGACACCAACTTTATAGCATGCTTCTCAATCTCAGCAGAATTCTGCAGCACAATTCTGCCTGTCCCCTCACCCACATTTTTCATTGCATTTAATTCAGTCTGCAAAACTTCAGTTTTCTTAGCCATAGCTTCATATCGTCAATCACTCCTTTCAGTCTAAGCAAGAATTTTTTCCAAAGTAGCTCCCAACCTCTCCAACATGTAACCACCCCCCTCAATAGGAGACGACTGTAAGGGAATCTCACTCCATCTCTGTGGATAATTTGTTTGAGAGTTCTGCATCTGTATTTGCTGAGTCTCAGCTACTTCACCGGACATTTCTGGTGGGATATTGGGTTACATTTCCATAGCCTGCAGGGCGGATGGCAAGCCTACCACTGCTCCACCACTGCTCTCCAGGCTGGACTTAGCAGGAAGTAGCCGCTGTTCGAGCAGACCTGACCTCGGAGAGACAAACTCCAACTTCATTCCACTCTTGCGCCTCTGCGAATCCATCAAAATGAATTTAATAACCACACAGCTGAAGAATAAAGCAAGATGAGTTGGAGAACAAATTAAAAATGGTAACCAGTCATGGAAAAACACCACCAGAATACCACCTCCCCAAAGGCCGTTCGAAATGCTCACAGCTAACTGCTACTGCCGCTGGCCATCTTGCTGTCAACCAGAACCAATGTAAATTTTATCACAAAAACAACAAAAGGCAGATCTGTTTGACAAGCCCTTTGTACAATGCAAATTTCAGCACAAAAGTTCTAACCGTTTCTTTGTAGTGAAGTGACAAAGAAACAATACACTTTAAATATCCTTTTTCATGAGATGCCAAAATCCTTTTTCATGATGTGAAAATGGATTATGTCACCTGCGAAATAGGAATTCATCTGATGAAAAAGGATTACCTTCAGGGCCATCTGGTCTGTCAAGTCCCATCTTTTTTCGTCAGATGTCATAATCCCTTCTTGTCAACTGATTCCTTTTTCGTGAGGTATCAAAATCCTTTTTAATCTTGTGAAAAAGGATTAGGACTTATCCGACCAGCTGGCCCTGCTGACCATCCTTTTTCATGAGACGTCAAAATCCCTTTTTGTGATGTGAAAGAGAATTATGTCACCCTGTGTAAAGGGATGGTCATCAGGGCCATCTAGTTGGACAAATCCTAATTCTTTTTTGACATGCCGAAAAAGGATTTTGACACCTCACACCTCACAAAAAAGGAATCGACTAACGAAAAAGGATTGGACTTGTTAGACCAGATGGCTCTGCTAGTAATCCTTTTGTGAGACAAATTTCCTTTCGTGAGGCAACATAATTGGAACCGAAGTGAGTAGTGAAAAGGATTTTTAAAATTAAAAATATGCCTTCTGAGGCCACATAAAAGTAAGGTGAAGGCACAGAACAGCAAAGGATGTCCACATGAACAAAATACATACTTGAGGCCGGCTCTGTGGGACCGACCAAAGGGGTTTGCTCAGCATGCTGGGGACCTGGGTTCATGCCCCAAACCTGAGTACCAGGAGGCGGAGACTGGCAGGGAGGGTTTCACAAGCATCCATTGGATGCTTTCCTCCCAGGAGGGTGGGGCGAGCCTGGGCTCCTGTAGGTGGATGAGCTTGAAAAGCATGATGCCTCAACACACTCTCCTACACATCCCCACCTCAGGATGCTGTCCATAGGGCTAGTACATGGGGTGGGACAAGAAAAAGGAAAAATTGGGCTCCCTGCTGACTGGATGACAAGCACCTGGCTTGCACCACCATGAAGTCCCGGACAAGCCCGGACCAACCTTGCAGCAGCTTCCTGGGATATGTAGCTCACCTTACAGCACTTCCCTCTCAAAGGAGAGTGACCCTCCCACCTCAGGAAGAGGTTGGGTTACCCGAGGTAAGGCTGCAAAAGACAGGGTCGGGAGTTGGTGGTGTGGGGCCGAGGTAGAGATGTGAGGTGATGGCACTCTGAAGGAGTGTCCAGTAGGGTGCCATGGGGAGAAGCATAAATAAATAGTACAAAAAAATACATACTAGGATGTCTCCAGAAGACATCCACAGGCAAGTTTATAACATTTTGTTTGGGCTAAAAATAAAAAAAATAAAAAACAAGATTGCAGCTGACGAAAAAGGATTTTTACCTGATGAACAGGGATTCTAAGGATCCTTTTTCATAAGCTGTCAAAATCCTTTTTCGTCAGACCAAAATCCCTTTTCATTCTATGCAGCCATCCAAAAGACTGAACTAAGCATGCTTAGAACCTAAAATTTCAACATTTTATAACTTTGGAATGGATAAATATTTTTTCACCAAACTAATGCTGTCTTTTTCCACGTGGCATGCTTTTTCTACCCTGAAAACCTCAGATAAAAATTCCAAACGGTTTGGCTGCACTGTAATGAGGAAAAACAGCCAAAAAAGTGAATTTTAGCATTTTAAATCAATAAACAGCACACATACATACACACACATATATATACAGTATATATATATATATATATATATATATATATATATATATATATATATTTATATATAAATATAAATATATACATATGTGTGTATATGGAGATAACTCACTCTTAGGTGCGGTCATGCTCTGATATACGCATGCCTTGGTGTGCACTGTGCTCAAGGCCACGTCCAGTGATTTTCTGTGTCAAACTGCTTCTGACTCATTTATTGGGATAACTTGATTATAAAAGTAGTAAATGTCAATGGATTACACCCTTTCTTACAGCAGCAGTGGCTTGGATGCAATTTCTGATCACTAATTTCACATTATAGACCCATCTGCAGCTAGCCGGGGTGCCATGCCCAACCACCCATGGTATACCCATTCTGGCCAATGGGGTGACTACCTATTGCATTATGGTGTGCACACCAATAAATTCAAAAAGGAAAAGTAAGAAGTAGCCTGTTTTGCATGACAGGGAAGCAGATGAGTAAATCAAGGTCCAGACTTTACCCATATCTACATCACCTGGGTCACATGTACAAAAACAAGATGGCTGCACCTGTTTAGTCATTTTCTGTGTCAAACTGCTTCTGTTACACATTTATTGTGATAACTAGATTTTAAAAGTGGTAAATGCCAATGGATTACACATTTTCTTACAGCAGGAGGGGTTCAGATTAAATTTCTGATCACTAATTTCACATTACAGACCCACCTGCAGATAGCTGGGGTGCCATACCCAACCACCAATGGTATGCCCATACTGAACCATTGGGTGTCCACCTATTGCATTATGGGATACATGCCAATAAATTTAGAAAGGAAAAGTAAGAAGTATCAGGGATGTGAATGAGTAAATCAAGGCCCAGACTGTACCCATATCTACATTCCCTGGGTCACATAAACAAAAACAAGATGGCTGACACTGTTTAATCATTTTCTGTGTCAGACTGCTTCTCTACACATTTATTGGATAACTAGATTATAAAATAGGTAAACATCAAAGGAATACACCTTTTCTTACAGCAGCAGGGCTTGGATGACATTTCTGATCACTAATTTCACATTATAGAACCACCTGCAGATAGCAGGGATACCAAACCCAACCACCTATGGTATGCCCATGCTGGCCCATGGGGTCTCTACCTATTGCATTACCTATTGCATTATTAATAAATCAATAAAAGAGAAGTATGAAGTATCCTGTTTTGCATGACAGGGAGGTGAATGAGTAAATCAAGGCCCAGACTGTGCCCATATCTACATCCCCTGTGTCACATGAACAAAAACAAGATGGTGGCTACCATTCAGTCATTTTTTGTGCCAAAATGCTTCATTTACACATTTGTAGGGATTACTAGATTTTAAAGGGGTAAATGTCAATGGATTACACCTTTTCTTACAGCTGTAGGGCTTGGATGAAATTTCTGATCTCTAATTTCACATTATAGACCCACCTGCAGATAGCTGGGGTGCCATACCCAACCACCCATGGTATGCCCATACTGGCCCATTTGGTGTCCTCCTATTGTATTATGGGGTACATGCCAATAAATTCAAAAATGAAAAGTAAGAAGTAGCCTGTTTTACATGACAGGGAGGTGAATGAGTAAATCAAGGCTAAGATTGTACCTATATCTACATCCCCTGGGTATCATGAACAAAAACAAGATGGCTGACACCATTTAATCATTTTCTGTGTCAGACTGCTTCTCTTACACATTTATGGGGATAACTAGATTATAAAATAGGTAAATGTCAAAGGAATACATCTTTTCTTACAGTAGCTGGGGCTTGGATGACATTTCTGATCACTACTTTCACATTCTGGACCCACCTGCAGATAGCTGGGGTGCCATACCCAACCACCCATGGTAGGGCCATGCTGGCCCATGGGCGTCCCTCCTATTGCATTATGAGGTACTTGCAACAAATTAAAAAGGAGAAGTAAGAAGTAGCCTGTTTCACATGACAGGCAAGTGAATGAGTAAATCAAGGCCCAGATTGTGCCCATAGCACATCCCTGGGTCACATGACCAAAAACAAGATGGCTGACACTGTTCAGTCATTTCTGTGTCAAACTGTTTCTCTTGCACATGTATTGGGATAACTAGATTATAAAGAGGTACATGTCAATGGAATAGACATTTTTACAGCAGCTGGGGCTTGGATGACATTTCTGATCACTAATTGCACATTATAGACCCACCTACAGATAGCCAGGGTGCCATACCCAACCATCCAGGTAGGGCCATGCTGGCCCATGGGGTTCCACCTATTGCATTACAGGGTACATGCCAATAAATCAATAAAGGACAAGTATAAAGTAGCCTATTTTACATGACAGGGAAGTGAATGAGTAAATCAAGGTCCAGACTGTACCCATATCTAGATCCCTGGGTCACATGAGCAAAAACAAATATAGTGGCTACTATTTTGTCATTTTCTGTGTCAGACTGCTTTTGTTACATTTGTAGGGATAACTAGATTATAAAAGTGGTAAATGTCAATGGATTACATCCTTTCTTACAGCAACTGGGGCTTGGATTAAACTTCTGATCATTAATTTCACATTACAGACCCACCTGCAGGTAGCCAAGGTGCCATGACCAACTCCATGGTATGCTCATGCTTGCCCATTTAGATGACCACCTACTGCATTATGGGGTATATGTCAATAAATTCTTAAAGGACAACTAAGAAGTAGCCTGTTTTATATGACAGGAAAGTGAATGAGTAAATCAAGGCCCAGACTGTACCCATATCTACATTCACTTGGTGACATGACCAAAAACAAGATGGCTCACTCTGATCAGTCATTTTCTGCATCAAACTGTTTCAAGTACACATTTCTTGGGATAATTAGACTATACAAGATTTAAATGTCTATAGATTACACCTTTCTTACAGCTGCAGGGGCCTTGATTATGTTTCTGATGATTAATTTTACATTACAAACCAACCTGCAGATAGCTGGATTGCCATACCCCCATACCCAACCACCCATGATAATGCCATGTTGGCCTATAGGGGGACCCACCTATTGTATTATGGGGTACTTGTCAATAAATCCTTAAAGAAAAAAAAGAAGCATCCTCTTTTACATGACAAGGAAGTGAATGAGTAAATCAAGGTACAGACTGTACCTATATCTACATCCTCTGGGTCACATGAGCCAAAACAAGATAGTGGCTACTATTCTGTCATTTTCTGTGTCAGACTGCTTCTGTTACACATTTGTAGGGATAAGTAGATTATAAAAGTGGTAAATGTCAATGGATTACACCTTTTCTTACAGCAACTAGGGCTTGGATTAAATTTCTGGTCACTAATTTCACATTACAGACCCACCTACTGATAGCTGGGATGCCATACCCCCATACCTTGCCACCCATGCTGGGGCCGTGCTGGCCCACAAGGGGCCCACCTATTGTGTTATATTGTACATGTCAATACATCCATAAAGGAAAACTAAGAAGAAGCCAGTTTTACATGACAGGCAGGTGAAGAGTAAATCAAGAGCCAGACTGTACCCATATCTATATCCAGTGGATCACATGACCAAAAGCAAGATGGATGACACCATTCAGTCATTTTCTGTGTCAACCTGCTTCTGTTACACATTTATTGGGATAACTAGATTACAAAAGTGGTAAATGTCTATGGATTATATCTTTTCTTACTGCTCCAGGGGCTTGGATGAAATTTCTGAAAAGTAATTTCACATTGCAGACCCACCTGCAGATAGCCGGGGAGTAATTTCCAACCACCTATTGTAGGGCCATGGGGGCCCATGGGGGAGTCCACCTATTGCATTATGGGGTGCATGTCAATAAATCCAAAAAGGAAACGTAAGAAGTAGCCTGTTGTACATGACAGGGAAATGAATGAGTAAATCAAGACCAGATTGTACCCATATCTACATGCCATGGGTTACATGAACAAAAACGAGATGGCCACCACCATTCAGTCACTTAAAGCAACAAACTGCTTCTGCTACAAATTTAATGAGATAGCTAGATTATACAAGTGGTAAATATCTATGTATTACACCTTTTCATATAGCAGCCTGGAAGAAATTTCTGAACACTAGTTTCATATTGCAGACCCACCTGCAGGTAGCCAGGTGCCATACTCAACCACATGCTGGCCCATTGTGGTCTCAGCTATTGAGTTTTGTGGTACTAGTTAGTAAATATGTAAAGGGGAAGTAAAAGCACTCTGTTATACATAACAGGAAGTGAACAAATAAATCATGGCCCAGATTGAAGCTATAACTGCATCCCTGTAGCACATGGCCAAAAACAAGATGGCACCAACTGTTCAGTCATTTTCAGCGACAAACTGCTTCTATTACACATTTATTGGGACAATTAGATTAGTAATGTTCTCAATGTGTCTGTATTACATCTTTTCTTACAGCTGCGCAGGTCTGGATGACATTTCTGATCAATAATTTCACACTGCAGACTCACATGCAGATACCCGGGATGCTACACCCAAGCTCCCATGGTAGGGCCATGCTGGTTTACTGGGGTCCTACCTATTCCATTATGGGGTATATGTCACTAAATCCATAAGGAAAAGGCAAGAAGTAGCCTGTTTTACATGACAGAAGAATGAATGATTTAATCATTGCCCAGTTTTTACCCATAACTGCACACTATGAGTCAAACGAACATAACTCAGAACCTCAAAGAATGCAAGCTACAGTTGATGAAGGACTGAAGACACATAGAATGGAAGGAAGGTGGATAAATGCAGAATCAGGGTGTGAAACACCATACTAGGGATACCAAGGGAGCTGCTGTGTGTCTTCCAATGTATAGGCGGTGTGTAAAAGAGAACAGCAGCTAAGTGGTATCAACAAGAATCTTGGTACAACAGACAATTGGGCATATCTTGTATATGCTGGCAAATTTGAGAAAATGTGTCAAACATATGCAGTGAACTTTATTGATGATTAATCAAGATTTAAATGATTCTTTTAATTTCTCCAATCTGTCCATTGTGGTATAATACATTGCAAGATCATATGATCACCTTCTCATACTGTAGTCACCTTGCCCCTTTAAAACAGGCCAAAGGATTGAATGCTAACAGAAAGTACAGCATGTCTTACCTTGCCATGCTTTATTGGGCTAAAGGATAATATAAGTGGCTTAAGTCAATGATCTTTCTGTTTTGAAAATGGCACATTCAAATACACAATGCTGTTTTGTCTGTTGGAATACTGTCATCACAACTGCACTTGTTACAGTATCCACGTGTGGTAGCTGGATAGTGTGGGAGATAGCAGAGAGTTATGTTAAAGTGATCAGCTTAGTGAAGACAAATTCACAAGTTTGGTGCCACATGTGTCACTCCTGGCAATTGTCATTTCCAATTCCAAAGTGTCCATCAATATAAGGAATAAACATAGGGCAAGATGCATATCTTTACAGATGATATCAAGCTCAGTGGGATATTTGATAGGCGGTTGTACAGGGAGTAGAGAGACCTGCAAATGAGATGTGGTCCAAGCAGTGGCAGTTGAAATTCAATGCCAAAAAGAGCAAGGTGAGACATGTACAAGTGAACAAGAACAAGCTGACACGATAGAGAGAGGACAATAGGTAGAGTTGCCTAAAGACAGAGTGTATCAATTTACTAGCATAAATAAAGAGTGTTAACTGCAAGCTGGCATTCAGAAAGAAGTGGACATTAGTTGAAACTGTAACATTAATGAAACCATCATCGTTCAGTATTGATTATTACATCCAATTAATTATTCATGAGCTAAAGAAGCTCACTGATTGGATGCGGTGCCAGTCTGAAACCTATTAGAAATGCTCAGCATGGCAGCCACATGGATGATCACAGTGATCAGCGTTTACACTGACAGCAGTGATTCTGTGAAATGAAATCTGAAAGAAACCGAATTTCATCATATGTGACCATCTTTACAAATAACTACTCACAAAATAAAGAGCCGCACCACACCACCATGAACACCAAAATTCCCCTACTACACAGATAGCATGCCACGTGGTGCTGTCTGCATGAGCCACCAAAGAAAACAAATCAGTATAATAAAAAAAAGCTCATTATTGTGATTAGAGGCTGTGCTCTGGCCACCCCACCCAGCCAGTCGTTAATTTCCAGGAAATGAAAGGCTCTTTGGTCATTATTGCTTAAATAAATACAAGATAAATACTGAATATGTGTGATGTTTATATGATTTCTTTATGTTATACAGCTCTAGATATAATTTATGATAATGGTTCTTATATTGCAATCACACTTTCAGGTAAGTGGTGGGCCTTACCCCACTACTTCTGGTGTTACAAATGCTGCTCAATGTCATACCAACTGTTACACTATGGAACTCTGTTCACCAAATCCATGAAGGAAAGGTAAGAAATGGATTTGATTACATATAAGGCAAGTTGTGTATGTTTCAATTATCATTTAATATTATCCATTTGCATTTCCACTCTGGTCAGCTCAGATGAGTCACTTAAACCATTTGCCATCCTATCATATGTAGATTAGGGGGTCAATTGCATTGTGACGTCTCTACTAAAGCAGAATGAAAAGTCACTCTGTTTTATTAGCAATGTCACTATTGCTGCAGAATAACAATTTCAAGCATATGCATCGCCAACAAAACAGCGTTCCATCATAAGCTATAAGACCATTATCATGTGGCCAAAAACCCTATCTTTCCCTATTCTAGAACATGTCTATTATTCAACTCTTGATTTTACATTCAAATCAAGCAAGCTGTTTCCGATCCTGTTTGGAAAAAAAACTATCTTACCTTATAACTATCATGTCTGTGACTTGTGGGGGGAAAAAGTCCCATCTACTATAAGATTTTCATTGTGATGTACTAAAGCAGAATGTGAAGTTGTTCTATTTTAGTAGTGACGTCATTATTGCAGCAGAATGACTTTTTCAAGACTTGTACGTATCATCATACACAATAGTGTTCCATCAGATGCTAGAAGACCATAAACCTGTGAAGAAAAACTGTATCCTTTCCCTTTTCTAAAACATGTTATGTAGTCCACTCTTTGTTTTATATTTATTTCAAACACACCATTGCCGGGGTGAGCACCACCTAGATGGCAGCCTAGCACTAGAGCTCTGTACCGCCGTGAACAATATCCACCTGAATCAACAGACTAAATTACCCATCCATCTCCCAAACTAACAAAATCTAACAGAGATGGCAGCAAAAAAACAAAACAAAGGACAAAACTTGCAATCAATCGTTAAAACAGAACCAAACTTTGTTTGAATATGCCCAGCCTACACAGGCCGCAACAGCTGTGACCTCTCGGAACCCTGATCCGGACCCGGTTGGCGAAGAGGATACTACCTGCACAATCACCTCTAAAGAAGAAGAAGAAGATTAATCAGCATTTATATAGCACTTTTCATACACAGTGTATCCCAAAGCGCTTTACAAGCAATGCTAGACTGGTAGTGGAGTGACTGAATGTGTGGTGGCAGCCATATCACACATTATCCCACACACAGCCTGAGTAATTGCATGAACCAGTTTATGGGAAGGAAATGTTGGCCAGGACACCCAGAATATTTCCCTACTCTTTGCAAAGAGTTCTGAGTTCTTTCTTCACCTAGACACCCACCAGGACAACACCAGGATGGGCAGAAGGGACTTCGTTTAACATCTCATCCAAAGGACGGCACACCCCAGCAGTACAGCACCCCCCAATACTACACTCGGATGGCAGCAATTTTTAGATGCAAGTCTAATCCCGTTGTGGGATGAGAATCCATGACCTTCTGGTCCAGAGGCAGATGTGCTACCAACTGAGCCACACTGACATCTCAGAACTCTGCACCACATTACAAAAAATGAATGCTATGCTGGAGAGGCTAGAGACCGGAGTGTTGGATGACCACTAAAAATTAGAAACTTTGGAGCATAAAACTGACCAAATAGAGAAAACACTCACTGACTACACCACTACAGTAGACGTTCACAATATGGCCCTATTAGACTTATATCACAGAGAGCAGCAACTAGAACAGAGACTAGAGGAGTTGGAAAATAGAAATCGTATAATAATATCAGAATCCATGGTCTCTGAAGGTTACGGAGGCCACCCCAATACCTTTCTTCATGGAATCTTTCCTCATGGAACTGCTATAATGGCCTCCAGAAAACCATTAAACATAATTAGAGTAGCATCATCATTGGTCCCAAACCAAAGGACCCCAAGGCTAGACCGTAATCGCTGATCCTAGTCTTTGATTTTCATGTCAAAGAAGAAATTTTAAAACTTGCCTGGGGAAAGAAAGAAAGAAATCTTGTTTGGGGACACCAGATTGTTCTTCAAGCAGGATTATAAGCCCCAGCTCCTAGCAGAATGAAGAAAAGTACTTGCAGTGCTCCACTTAATTTTAAGTCAAGGGGGTAATTGCATTCCTAGAATATCATGCAAAGATATGAATAATTTCAGAGAATGGCCTAGAAGATTCCCAGACCTAACAGCAGCAGACAAATTATTCAGGACACCAGACATAGCCCCACCATAAAGGTCACACTTCAGCAGAAGAATCGAATAGCTAAGCGCTCCTGGCAAATGTCAGGAACTAAACAAAAGGGTCAGCATTATCAGCCCGGCCGATCTAGGGTGTGGGGCAAAGTACAACAATGTAAAGACTCCCTCAGACAGCTTAATGGTCAATCAATCAATCAATCAATCAATCAATCAAATCTTAATTTATCCAGGCAGGCACCATTGAGTAAGGCTCATTTTCAAGATGGACCTGGTCATACAAAAATCAAAGTACAGTAACATGGTAAAACATAATGCAATATTATACAGAGACGAAAAATATACATATGTACATAAAGGTGACATTTATACATACAGTATAACCAGTTATAAACATCAACATTTTAGCGAAAGGGCCTTTACAACAGATAGGATCATAAATAGGTATAGCCAACATGTTCACTTAAAAAAAAACACAAAAAAGGGATATCAGATTAGAAAGATAATTACAGGGTTGGTATAGTTAACTGGCAAACATCAGGGAAGGGGGAGGCACTTGGCCATGGCTAAAATGAGACAGAGAAGAAGGAGAGTTGCCAGTTTTTGGTAAGGAGAGAGAGGCAAGGGCAGAAGCTGGGCAGGCAGGATGACAGGATACTGGAAAGAGGTGAGCTAGCGATGGGAAACAATTGCAGGATTCCTTTATGGAATGGTCATAGAGTGACTTGAATATATTCAAGCTAACAGGACAACTCAGCTTCATTTTTTAGCATATTGTTCCACAAGAAGGCAAGAAACTTATGGCAGTTCTACCAAAACAAGATTTGACCTTATGTAATTGCAAGACAATTATGGAATAGCTTCTTAGAGCATAGGTACCTATCACATTCAGGGAATACAATCAGAAAGTATAGAGGGAGCTTTTTGGTAACCACTTTGAATGCCCATAGGCGGCATTTCTATTTCTCCTATAGTGAAGGAAGTCCAGCCCACTGCCGTGTACAAGGAGCAACAGTGTGTGGAAAGTGGAAGGCCTGTTATGAACCTGATTGCTCTGTGGTATAGGGTATCCAACTTAGCCAGGGCAGAGGCAGTGAAATGGCTGTAGAGAAGGTCCACATAATCTATTAATAAAAGGAACATGGCTTGAACCAAACGCAGCTTAGCATCCCTAGTAAGGAAGTGGTTAATTCTCTAGAATAGGCCTAGTCTCTGTCTTAGTTTCTTCTGTAGTTCTTCAAGATGTTCAGAGAAGGAGAGTTTATGGTTGAGCCATATACCCAGATATTTGAATTTTGACACAAACTCTAGTTTTTCTCCAAGTACTGTGGTAATCCGTGGGATAGCCCCAACGCAAGCAGGGTTCACTGCATAGGTTGAAGGGGGAAAAGAGCATCACTTTTGGTTTTTTTGCATTAAGCAGAAGCTTTTTGCTTATGAGCTGGTACTGCAATAGATTAAATTCAGCTTGGAGGTCTTCACAGGCTGCTTCTGGTGTTGGACGACTCAAATAAAGTGCTGTGTCATCTGAGAACAAATGGATATTGGCCTTATTGAAGCTGTCATTGATGTTGATAATGTAAACAGCAAACAACAGGGAATCAGGGATAGACCCTGAGGCACACTCTCTGTAGGGGTTTAAGTGGTGAAAGATCACCTTCAGCCTCCTAATGTGTTGCCATTCCACAAGGTAGTCAGCAAACCAGCACACAGAGTTAGGGTCCAGACCTAAATTACACAGAGAGGAAAGAATCAGGCCTGGATTGACTGTGTTGAGTGCCTAAATCTAAAAAAAACAGCATAGACAAAGTTCCTATTGTCAAGGTCAAGGAGCCAATCATTAGTCACTTTTGCTAAGGCAGTTATGGTGCTGTGCTTTGCTCTGAACCCAGACTGCACTGGGTTTAACAGGCTCCTGGATTCTAGGTACACCCTTAGTTGACCACTCACTATCTTTTCCAATAATTTAGACAGAATGGGAAGTAGGGAGATCAGTCTATAATTATTAATGTCGCAAGGGTCGCCTGATTTGAGCAGAGGGATGACATGGGCTACTTTCCACTGTGAGGGGAGGCTCCCCTGGGATAGTGACAAGTTGAAGAGGTGCGTGATTGGCACTGCCAACACATGGTATGCACATTTCAGAAAGTAGGACTCTATAGAGTCCTAACCCACACCCTTCTTGATATCCAACTGCAGCAATAGATCTTCAGCCTCTTTTAGAGAGGCAGACAGGAAGAAGGCCTCTTTGGTAGCTGGAGACTCGTGATTCAATAATCCCTGCTGAGAGCGAATGGCATTAACAGGGGATATGTCAAATGCTAGCCCAGCAGTTGCAAAATGATTATTGAGGACTTCCAGTATCTCTGATCTGTCTTAAATGGTGTTGTTACTGGATATAATTTTTGTTTGGAAGGAACTACCAGGTGAATGACCAGACATGTCCTTTATTGTTTTCCAAAATTTTGAAGGATTCCTTGAGGCAGAATCTAGCTCATCACGATAGAAAGCAGCCTTGGTGCACATGTTACGTGCCCTCCTAAACTGACACAAGTCCATGTCATTCTTGCTCCTGCGTGCTTTTTTCCAGAGTGTGTCTCTTTCTAGCATGGAAGCTTGAGATCTGGAAACAATCAACGACAAGTGTTACTCCTCACAAGTACCTTTACCATGGGGGCATGCCTGTTTAAGGCCTCGGTTAGTATTTCATGAAAGATAGTATATGCCTCATTAACCGGTTTGGCTAAGTAGAAATCCCGCCATCGAGAGATGTTTTCAATTAAATCGACATAGGCAGGTAAGTCGAAGTTGCGTCTACATCTCTTGATTGAGAACTTTGCTACAAACTGTGGATTGTGCACAGATCTAATGCTGGCGATGAAGCAGTGATCGCTGATGTGCAGAGAAAATGATCCGACATGGGGAAAAGGAGTGGTTTGCTTACCAAAATGACATCTAAAAGGGTGCTGTTAATAGGGTTCTTTTTATTTGGGCAAGTAGGTTTGCCAATGAGTTGCACCAGCCCCAAGGTGTCACAAAAGGATTTCAAGGGAACTGAGGCTTTTGATAACCAGTCATAGTTCAGATCACCAAGAATAATAGTTTCCAGTGAACTAAGCCCCAGGGCAGTGCTTAGATGTGAAAAGAGATGTGATCCCACAGATGGGGGCCTGTAGCAGCCTATTACACAGAGCACACAAGATGGTGATAGTTCAACCTTTAGGATGAGCACTCAGATTCATTTGGGAGGAGGATGATTCTAGGCATGATACCGAGAATTTGTCCCTGACATAAATCTCCACCCCTCCACCTCATGACTGCCTATCAACTTGCAGGAGCAAGTAACTTGGGATGTTAATTTCCCTGTCAGGAGTGGCTGGTCTAAGCCAGGTCTCAGTGTTCACCAGGACATCTGGAAGGGTGTGGCTGACCCAAGCCTGGATCATGGTGGTCTTTTTCAAAAGGCTGCAGACATTGACATGCAGGAACGACATTCCTTTAATTCCAGCAAGGTCGGAGGGAGATGCAAGGGTATCTAGAGGCCTCGGGTTAAGCTCGACATTGCCTGAGCAGAATAGCAAAAGCAACAAAATCCTTTTTAAGGCTGCAAAAGTTAATTTGTAATCCCTGTTCTTTGAGCATGTGGGAGGGCGATGAAGTTGAACATACTTGGCTCCACTCCTGGTGCTATACTGACCTAGGGTTGCAGCTACTAATATCCTGACAGCAACATACCAGAAGAAATAAGTATCAAGATGGGAGGGGGGAGCATCCTGCAATGGCAGTTCAGGAGAGGTCCCACCTTCAGGTAAATACAGCTGTATAATCCAGTATTCATGTGGAAATTCATGGGAGGAATTGTTGAGCACATAACAGGGAGAAACGCAAACATCATCCCCACCCTGGGAGGAATGTGAGGCCTGATAGAGAGTGCTAGGCACCAGCAAGATAAGGGACATACAGAGGAGCCAGCTATTCCTTCCCATGGTAAGGTCTTCTTTTAGGCCACAGGATAGGGCGATCAAAGTCCTAGACCTAGTAACAGATACTAGAGCCTATGGTTGTACTGAAAACTGATGAACTCTCAGAACAGACTACAAAAAGGGATAGACCTCTGAAGGGAGATTAAATGTGCAAAAGACAGCAGATAGCTAAAATTAAAGCGGGAGGGAAGCCAATGGGCATAGCAGACTAGAAGAGGCGGGACGAAGCGTATTTAATAAACAGACGAGATGAGGGGTGGGTGGGTGGAATATTGTGGCTTTGGCCGTACCTTTTGAGGGAGCGAGTCTGGGCTGGAGGTCTCAGGCAGCGGCTAGGTGAGCGCCGACTGCCCGGTGTCTGAGGAACCCACAGCTGGTGAACTGGGGAGCCCTGGGTGGCTTTTTCTCGGCTGGGGAGAAGAAAAAGGAAGATTATGTACTGGCTGTGGACAAAGGACCAGTAGAAGCCAGCGGCAGTTCAATCTGCACTACAATGGGAGCAATTGAGAGTGGTGCCCAGCTGTCTGAGGACC
Source organism: Neoceratodus forsteri (assembly GCA_016271365.2). Lineage (NCBI taxonomy): Eukaryota > Metazoa > Chordata > Ceratodontiformes > Ceratodontidae > Neoceratodus > Neoceratodus forsteri. The sequence goes on from CM057453.1 coordinate 421,508,889, forward strand.
CAGTTGAACATGTACACAGGAAGGGACTGTAAGCACAAATAACTGCCTGACAAGGCAGCTAACAGAACTGTAATCAAACACAAAACATTTTGAGAAACAGGCTAACAAAAATCAAGAAATTACAGTGCTTTTCTGAGTCAGTACATTAAGCAAGAATGGAAGCAGACTGCTGGCCAATCAGGACAGAGCAGGAAAAGGCGCTTGCGTTCTGATTGGGTGGCAGCTTTTGCCGTACCTTTTGAGGGAGCGAGTCCGGGCTGGAGGTCTCGGGCAGTGACTAGGTCAGCACCGACTGTCCGGTGTCCGAAGAACCCTCAGCTGGTGAGCTGGGGAGCCCTGGGTGGATTCTCTCAGCTGGGGGAGAAGAAAAAAGGGAAGATTAAGTACTGGCTGTGGACAAAGGACCAGTAGAAGCCAGCAGGAGTCCAACCTGCACTACAGTGGGAGCGATTGACAGTGGCGCCCAGCTGTCTGAGGACCCAGCTGAACAAGTACACAGGAAGGGGCTGTAAGCACAAATAATTGTCTGGCAAGGCAGCTAACAGAACTGTAATCAAACACAAAACATTTTGAGAAACAGGCTAACAAAAATCAAGAAATTACAGTGCTTTTCTGGTGGTGCGGATTCGGAGGAGAGAAGAGATTCCATCCTAAACGTGGAGGACAATATGCACGCCGACTCCCTAGCTTGAACAGATCGGACTCTGGGACTAATCTAAAGTGGCCGTGAATGTGCCTCATGGAGGTTATTTTGCTGCTGCTTAATGTCTGTCTAACTCATTGGGAGGGGTAGGATTTCAAACTGAATAGTAAATAGCCCAGCAGAAATCCTGCTTGAAATGGTTTTCTCCTTATTACAAGATATTTAATGCTCAGATGGATATTTCTGCTAACTGGGTGGGGGACAAGGAGAAGAGATACTTATGGGGGAGGGAGGGAGGTCTTTGGGGGTCCAATTCACTAAATCACCTCCAGATCTGAGCAGGGATTCCCAGATGGTGGTGGACTATTCGGTCATGCCGTGTGGCTGTGAGTGGGGGTTTTCTTCCACTGGGGTGGAGGGAGGCCAGAGATCTTGGCAGCTAGCAGGCTCTTTACAATATTCATGGTCAGTCAGGAATCCTGGTGGCCAGGTTGCTAGTTTGATCAGCAGGCACTGGTGAAGGATCCCTAAAATGATCATTTGCTCCGACAGAAATGATGTAAAGGGCTCCGCCATGCTCACTGATGTAGAACCCACTATTAGATGCTGCTTTAATAGCTGTATGACAATACCGTACACGAGAGCCATTTTTGCTGCTGCGCCTTGGTTCTCGATTTGGCTCCTTACCTGCTTGGGTACTCCCTACTCTGCCCAAAGGTTGGATTATGGTGGATACTGTTCTGGCAGCCTCCTTGACTGTAAAGCTATATATCAAGTCAGTTAACCACCTTGATGGTCTGGGAGGTGGACTGCCCAGATTTGGATGGCTGACTGGGCAATGGGGTCCGTGGACTGCCCTCTCCTCACTTCATTATAACCTCTAGGAGGGACTTAAGTTCCACTCCTAACTTCCAGACTGCCTCTCTTCCCATTACCCCAAAATGCAGACACTAGAGGGCGGTGAGAGAGGAGAACTCACACGTTGAACTGTCTTCAGCACTAGATTCAAGAGTACAATACTCTCTGGTGTGATTCAATACACTTGTTCTTCCAGACACTGAGCTGTGGAGGGACAGCCCAGGCTGGACTGGATTCCCAGAATATCTGGGCATTCAACCACACCTCAAAAAAACAACAACATTGCTTAGTATGTGGTGACAGGGTTGACATACCTTGAAGTGATTATAATTGTAAATTGGTTAATAGTTACATTGTTAATTGTTATTCATGTTTAAAATGTTGTCTACTCATCTACAGCTTAAAACAATATTTGATAGTACTGTCTTTTCCCCTTCTCAGAGAATTGTTTTGTATTTTCTCCCTGTTGATAATGGCTGACTTAAAAATTATTTGCTGGAACGTGAGGGGAATCAACAATCCAGTGAAGAGAACAACAATTTTACAGGAACTCCAGAGACAAAGGGCCACTATAGCGTTTTACAGGAGACCCACTTGACTGCTCAGGAGCATCTTAAGTTAAGCAGCTCCTGGGTGGGACAAGTGTATGCCTCTCAGTATGAAACTGCCACTCATCATAGGGAGTGGCTGTCTTGGCAGGAGGAACACCCCTAATATTATAACAAATGTCAGAACGGATCCAGAGAGGTAGATTTATTCATCTGACAGGCACATACAGGAGCAACATTGTATCTTGATGAATAATGTGCTTATACTGTACTATTCATCTGATACTTGATATTGTTATCTTTCACTGCTCCTACATTGTACAATTTAGTACCTGGTCACATTCTGGAAATGAGTCTCGGCTCAGTGTGCCCTTCCCGGTCACCAATTTTAAATAAAATAAAATAATAAATAAATATACACCCCAAATGAAGAATCACCTCATATGACCTTCTTAGAGAAGGTGATTAAGGAGGCTGTGCAAGATATCTAAGGTCTGATTGTGATTGGGGAAGATTTTAATGAGGTGATAGAGGGGAGCAAGGACTGCCCTGGAGGAACCCAGGGAGGCGCCACAAGAACAGGCAAATTTGTTTTGAAACTGTGCCATGAGTTAGATTTGACAGAGACATGGAGATTTCTGCATCCTCAGGGTAAAGATTATACTTACTATTCCCCTCACCATAAAGAATACTCCCGCATTTATTATTTTCTGATATCTACTAATTGGCTATCAAAGATCCACAACTGTGAGATAGGAAACATCGTGGTTTCTGACCACGCCCCAGTTGCACTTAGTCTCTCCACAGTAGCGACCCCTCCGGGGTCCTCTTGGAGACTGAACACCAGTCATCTAACCAGAGAAGATTTTAAAGAAATGATAATCAGCAATATACAGACTTATTTACAGAATAACCCCAGTGGAGACACAAAGGAGGGTATCAGATGGGATGACATGAAATGTTGTTTAAGAGGTGAAATCATTAAATACTCAGCTACACTTAAGAGAGAATGGATACACAAGAGAGAGTGAGTCTAGAACAAAAAAAAGCAGATCTAGAGAACTTGCATCAATGTCAGTGGGGAACCTGTATAAAAGAAGAGTTAGACAGAGCCCGGCTGGAACTGAACCACCTGTTAGAAGTACAAAGTGAAGGCCGACTAAGAGATGCATGACAGAAATCTATGAGAATGGTAATAGAGCAGGAAGGTTACTAGCCAGGCAACTAAGAAAAGAAATGGCTAATAGAGCAGTAGTCCGAATCAGAGATGAGGGCACTACTTCCTCTGTATCTTCCCCAACTGAAATAGTTAAGAAATTTGCTAAATTCTACCCGGAACATTATGATACAACCACTCCTCGGGACCATCAGGATAAAATAATACAATTCTTGGACTCACTCCCTATCCTTAAACTAGATGATACAGCAAAGAGGGTCATAGAATCCCCATCACAAAACAGGAAATACTGACTAAAATTAAACATCAGAAGAATGGGAAGGCTCCAGGCCTAAATGGCTTCCCTCACGGAATTTTTAAGACATTCCAACTAAAACAGATAGGCCTACTGAACCTATAATGAAATCTTAGTAGATCACGCAATAAGTTCCACCATCCTGGAACTTATCACAAATTTTGGTAATCCTCAAAGCAAACAAAGATGCCTAACTTTGTAGTTCATATCGTCCCATCTCGCTCTTCCCAGTAGATATGAAAATTTTTCCGGGTATCCTAGCAGATAGACTGCAGAAATTTATGACAAAGGTAATACACCAGCATCAAACAGGCTTCATAGCCGTCCATTTTCTTCAGGATAAAATCTGCCAACCACTCAACTTTATCTCCGCACACAGACACTCTGTCCTGTTCCAGTTGGCCATTAGCATGGATATGGAGAAAGCTTTTGACAGGGTGGACTGGACATTTATGTCATCCACCCTGTCGAAATTTGGGCTGGGTGAGAATTTCACCTCAGTGATATCAGCCCTTACTATAGCCAGAAGCTAAAGTCAGAGTGAATGGCTATTTCTTAGAACGCATACCCTTGAGGGGCACTAGACAGTGCCCCTCTCCCCCTCTCTTTGCCCTGTCCTTAGAACCCCTGGCTATTTGGATACAGGAGAATCCTAATATTACGGAGTGATGGTAGGTGGTCAGGAACAAAAAGTGGCACTATATGCTGATGATTCCCTGTTTTTCCTCATGGGATCCACAGTCTTTACTCCATTTCTTGGATTCCCTCCAACTGTATGACACTCTGGCCGGTTACAAGATAAATTTTGCAAAATCAGAGGCCATGATCTTAAGTGAGACCCCTCCCCCAGCTAGATTTAAGGACAATTTCCCCTTCAAGTGGGGCTAAGAAAAATACATTTAGATATCTAGGAGTCTTAGTATCGGTAGATACAACAAAGCTTTTTTCTAATAATTATATAAAACTATATAAAAATCTACAGGCAGACCTAGCAAGATGGAAGTTGCTCCCCCTCACCTTATATGGGAGAATACATACAATCAAAATTAATGTGCTTCCAAGATTTTTGTCTTTATTCCAGACCCTCCCCATAAGTGTTCCAACATATTTCTGGAACCAACTGAATAAATCAATAATGTGATTTATATGGGGCGGCAAGTGCCCTAGAATGTCTGCACGAATACTACAGAAATCTGAGGAGGGTGGAGGTTTCGGTCTCCCAAACCTAAGATCCTATTACTTAGCTGCACAGGAGCCCAACTTTGTGCTTGGGCCAAGCAAAGGTTGATTCTTGAAAAGGAGACTCTGAAAGGAAGAAATTATGGACTCTGTCTGCCAGTACCATTCAACCAAAGATATGGCCTATGTCCTCGAATCCTTGGGTGAATCATTCAATTAGAATCCTTCTTAAACTGTTCAGGGCAACCCACCCCAAATACTATGGGCCCTCTCTCATCCGGCATGAAGATAGGTTCATCCACCAGAACAGACCTATGCTTTAAATTTGGGAAAATAGGGCCTCACAAGATTTGCCCAACTGTTAGTTAGAACAGGTTGCCTTTCATTCGAGACCCTACAGAGAGGTTCTCTCTTCATCGAGAGGACTTCTTCCGGTATCTACAGGTTAGACACCTGTTGACATCAGAGGATAATATTCTCAAAGGTCGGCATGGACAGGACCCTCTACAGGATTGCTGGTGGATATTATTAGAATCAAAGATAAACTTAACTACATTTCAGTATTGAACAAAGCACTTTGCCCACCCATCACCCCACCAGTCTTAGATACAATTAGACAAAAATGTGAAGATGATGGTGGAGTGACTATAACACCTATAAGCTGAGTCCTCCAGTTTCAGAGAGGTTGGCAAGTTACTTCTTCATCGTGGTGGTAAGAATTCAACTGGAAAATTGCAACCCAGTTCTTCAGAACCCCAGTAATCACAAAACATTTCTCACCACAAGCATCTCAAGCTTGCTGGAGGCTGTGTGGTGCAATCAGAGCGACACATTTCCACATTTTGGGGGGCTGTCCAAAGTTGTGTCACTTTTGGGGACAGATACACCAAAGCATAGAACAAATGTTGGGGTTCCTCATCCCTCTAACCTTCCAAGATTTGGTGTTGGGCCTGCCAACTTTGTCATCCAGGAAAAAGAGAAAATGGTAGAACTAGGCCAGGTCTTATGGGAATAGCCTTGAAATGTGTTACGACCAGATGGTTAAAACCAGAACCCCCCACGTGGGAACAATGGATCACTAGGGTAGCGGAGGTGGAGAGGATGGAAAGCCTCACATATACAATACACCTAGATAAAGAGCAGTTTTTAGATATTTGGCAGCCATGGCATGTCTGGAGGGAGACACAGGGAGGTCAGGGAGAGGAGGGCGTAGGAGCGGTGGAAAGGGAGACAGAGGGAGGAGAAGGGCTGACAAACTAATAATGGGAGACAGAAAGGGCTCCTGCACTGTAATGGGTCTTGGTGTCTGTACACCCTTCAATTCTGGGAGGTGATGATGACAGCTGTTTAGTAATATACTGTAGCAATATAATTTTGTTACAGGTAGATGACTGTACATAACATTTGAGTTAAGTAATAAAGAAGGCACACTAGTTTTGTTAGGGTGTGCTTGAATGTTATAGTTTAAATGATAAGTATGACCAATCCTTTAATTTTGTGGATCAACATAATCCTTGGAACCCAGGCATAGGATTCAAGATGGGACAGAAAGAGACTTGGTTTCCTAGCACAAAGGACTGTAACCACCTTGAACAGTCATTGACTTGGTGCTGGCCGTAGTCTCTCCCAGCCACCTCTGGAGATTTCTTGCATTGAAGTATAAGAGGACACTATAATACTTACATTATTGAAATAGTAGAGACTTAATGCTGTGATGCATTTGATACTGTGTTTCTAATGTATATGTTTATATCTGAATGATCAGATTCTTATGCGAACTATAAAAGCTACTTGAGTTTAAAAAAAAAAAAAAACACCATTGCCGATCCTGTATGAAAAAAAACCTGTCTTTCCCTATATCTATCTACCGCCTTCATGCCGGTAACCTGTGGAAATAAATACCTGTCTACTATTACCCTATACTATTATTTTTTAGATCACTGTACTGCCCCTGGAAAAGGAAAGCATTTTTCTTAATTTACCCTATCCTGCTATGCCTTGATTGTTATTATTCCCATGTTTTTTCTCCCCATACATTATATGGAATAGTTGGAGGTCTTCAATATACAGCAACGATACACCTTCACCCTAAGGTTATAGTGAGGACAGCAAAGTAAGAAAGGTTTTAAGAAAAGCGTTGTTGTGTATTTAGGCCACCATACAGTATTTTATATAGTTCGGGTGCTGAATGATGTACTCAGGGCTAGAGATCGAGGAGATAAGACAATTCTTGTTCTCCGGGATCTCTCCTCAGCTTTTGACACTGTGGACCATTGTGAGTTGCTTGACTGACTTAGGGAACTCTGCAGACTCACAGGCACTGTCATCAGCTGGTTTGAGTCCCTTTTTAACCAACAGGAGGCAACGGGTTGTGATGGGGAATTTTTCCTACACCCTTAGCCTCCTATCTTGAGGAGTTCCTCAGGGATCAGTGTGATGTGGACAGTCAGTTCTGAGTGCTGTATCCTTTTTAATATAAAACGTATTACTGAATGTCACTGCTGAAAATCTGATGCTCTAGGAGTGACCTCGCTCATCCTCCTCAGGTTTCAGCTGAAAGATGTAAGCCATGAGAAAATGCTTAAAACAGCATGTGAGATCACACACACAGGTTTTTAGATACAATGTGTTACATGGAAGGCCTTAATCAAGGATCCTGTTTTATCTAAACTTAATTACAGGCTGGTAGAAGCTTGAGTTGAGCATATCCATTTTATGATGGTTCCAGAGGAAGAAAAACAGGTTGTGATGTATTAGTCTGAAAATCATAAAGATGCTTTCATGTCCTGGAAGGGGAAGCTTATTATGAGATCAAAGAAAATGTCATTTGAAGGACATGAGTCATGCTGAAGATTGCAGAATTAATACTTTGAAAAGACATCCTGTTTTTGTATAAGATATATATTTTTGTATATAATCTGACAGAGGAGCTAGATGACCTCACACAAAAGGGTTGGCCAATACAGTATGCTTTAAAGGAATAATTCTGTTTTACTTAGACACTTTTACCTAGACTCTGACAAGGAACGATCCTGAGCACTTTTAAGTAGATATTTAGAAACAGAGTCAAATCTAAGTACTGTAAGTAGGAATTGCACTGTTTAAACCTTGTTCTTTTAAAAGATTTGTATGTTTTGTGATATAAGAGTTCTGTATTTGGTGTTTTACATATTTTTATCTATTTTTAGTAAAAACTCTTTTTAGAGCATACTTGGTCTGTCTTTGTTTTTCCTTCACTTGCAAGAAGAGTATACATGGTTATAGCAGATAGGAAGCATAAGCTTGAATGGTAGTACCAAACTGGAAAGAGAAGTGTTTTAAATCTGAGGTCTTTATTAAAGTTTTTAAGGGTTCATCTTCTGTATACCTGGTTAGGTGCCTGTAGAAAGATATCCGGCCCTCAAGACAGATATATCTGAGCCTGCATTGGGTACGCTAGCAAGAGGTTCACAGTTTGAATCTCTCCAAGACTTGAGACCAAAGGTTGATCCGAACTCACAAAACAGACAAGAGGGTTACCTTGTTCTGTTAAACTGTTCACAAGACTGCACTCAGAGGTTGGCACTTTGGGAGTAGAGGGCCTGACCAGCTGAGTGGGTTTGTGACAATTGGTATTAGCCCCAATGTTGTTCACAGTGTACATGCTACCCCTGGGAGGGCTCATTAGAAAGTATGGCTTGGGTTTTCATTGCTATGCTGATGATACCCAGCTATACTTTCCTTGGCCCCAAGAACATCCAACATAGTGAGTCACTGAACAGCTGTCTTGCTGAGATTAATGACTGGATGGCCTCTAGCTGGCTGTGACTGAACCCCAGTAAGATGGAGGTATTGGTCGTGGAATTGAACAGAGTGCGTAATAGGATGGCCTCTGAATCAGAGACTGGACTTGTTCTAGGATCTGTTTCATTGAAGACCTCCTCTAGGGAGCAAAATCTTGATGTCATTCTGGATAGGAGTTTGACTATGGAGGCGCAGATATCCTCCACCATCCACTCCTGTTTTTTCTATCTCAGAAATGTCACCAGGATAAAGCCCCTTGTTTTTCCTCTGGACCTCCCCACTTTGATGCATGCCTTAGTTACATCAAGGCTTGACTACTGTAATGCGCTCTACCTCAGGGTCATGGGAGGATCTCTCCACAGACTGCAGCTAGTGCAGAACGCAGCTGCCTGGTTACTTACTGGGCAGCCAAAATTTTGCCATATTACACCAGTGTTGCGTGAGCTGTACTGGCTGCCGGTTAGGTGGAGGATCCTCTTTAAGGTGGGTCTTCTCACCTATAAGGCCCTACATGGTCAGGGTATTGGTTATCTGTTAGACCTTCTTGTACCTGATCTCTCTGTTCACCCCCTACATTCCTCCTGTGGAGGCCTCCTAGTGATTCCTAGGATGAGGTTGAAATCAGCTGGTGACAGGCTTTTACTGTCACCACCCCCATCCTGTGGCATTCACCGCCCCTTGGGGTTAAGGGGGCCCTACTTTGGAGGTATTCAAGGCCCGCCTTAAGGCCCTCCTATTTGCTCAGGCATTTCTGGATTAAATTATTAATTTATTGATCTGCTTTGTTTGTAGTCCTTGCTAATTGATATTTGGTGTATTGTTTATAAGTAATGTTTATATGACCGCTACTATCTTATGTTTTAATTATCTCTGTGTTTATTGATCTATTTCTGAAGATGTGTTTATTTATCTGTGTGGTGCCCAGAGCTTCGGATTGGGCACTTTTAAATAAATTTTGCCTTGCCTTGCCTTGAGGGCTGGTTGCCTTGAGGTCCATGAGCCTTGAAGGCTGGTTGCCTTGTGGGCCATCAGCCTTGAGGGCTGGTTGCCTTAAGGGGTAGTTGTCGAGAGTCATCAGTCTCGAGGGCTAGTTGCCTTGAGGGCCATCAGCCTCTTGAGGGCTGGTTGCCTTGAGAGCCATCAGCATTGAGGTATAGTTGCTTCAAGGGCCATCAGCCTTGAGGGCCTTTTGCCTTAAGGGGTGTTAGACATGGCAATTGGTGTACACAAATCACCTATTTGTTGTTGGTTACCTTGAGGGAAGTCAACTTGATGGCGGGTGGTGGCCTCATAAATTTCCAAGACAGAGTCTATTCAGTGTCCATGAAGGTCATAAGCATTGAGGGCTCATTGCCTTTAGGAATCAGGGTCAATGAGGTATGGTGGTAATCAGTCATGTGACCCCTACCCATCACAGTACTGCACACATTTGCCACATCCGGAAACTTCTTTGAGATTACATGTGAGCACCTCAAATGGTCACCTTTGCTAAAATGCTTTCATAATGACAAAGAATGTTAGAGAAAAGTAACAGCAATGGGAAGGGGTTCAGCTGGGCTGTGGCTATGACCTTAGGTACAAGCGCCTGGTGTTTGTGGGGCAGTGGGATTTCCCTGAGTGGGACTGTTCAAGTATCCCATATACCAGGTTGCTGTCAGGAAGATTGCACAGAGCTAGACCTGAGGTCATAGCCACAGCCCAAAGGAACCCTTTCCCAGGACTGTTACTCCTCACTGACACCCATAGGCATTATGAGAGCATTTTAACAAAGGTGGCCATTTGAGTCACTCTCATGCGTAATTCGTAGAAGTTTCCCAGATGTGTCAAAAGTGGTGCAGAAATGTGTTGGGCAGTGGTCACATGACTGATTACCACTATACCGCATCAACCCTGACCCATTCAGAGAGCGATTTTAGCAAATGTAACCATTTTGGGTGTGAATTTTCAGATATTCTCACTTCATAAATTTCACAGCTGACATACCAGCTTTGGCAGGTGATTAAGAAAACTGAAACTTAAAATCTCCCCACCCACTGTGCAGTAATGTCACTCCCTCCCACATACAAAAATGTTTTATTCATGAGATATACTCCTCCATTTCCTGCTGGTGCCCTCCTCCCCGACAAAACTGGAGCAGTAAGTAATAAAGTCAGTTAGGTGTCTGTCAGAGGAAAATTAGTCTGAAATGAATTAAAGCTCAACTACCCTACCCTTTCCCTCTCATGTGCCAAACACCCTCCACCCATTTCCCTCAGCCAAGTCACATTGAGTGAGTTATCATACTTCCCCGATCCCCTCCACCCTCCTCCCCTGACCAGCACCCAGAAAAAAAGCCTGTAATAAAGAAAATGTTCCCCTGGTGAAGAGCGTCTGCTCTGTTCAGTGTCAATCCCAGTAATGGCATGAATGAATGAATAATGAGTGATGTCTTTACTCCAAGGAAAACCTGATTGGCTGAAAATGAATGCATGAACAAAAACATTAATGTACAGCAATTTATTAAAAATGTAACCGTTATGGGTGGCACTTAAAGAGCCACTGATGCCTTGAGAACAACTTCAAAAAACAATATTTGGACACAAAGCAGCTTATATTTCTCATTTGTTCTGCATTTCTTATTCCCATTATGTATTACGCAGTCCATATGCATGAAAACATGAGAGTTGTCCCACTGAGGGTTTATCAGCTCCTGTTACTTCTTCCCAACATGATGTCATAATACTCTGCTTGTGACATCGCAGTTATTCCCATAGCAACAACCTGTGATGTCACAACATAGCATTATGATTTCAAGTAGGGAATAAGCTATAGAGACAAATAAACTCTAAGGGATAAAGATGTTGCTTTTGTGGCAATTTCTTCAGTAAAAAATAATGGATAGGATAAATCTAGAGAAGACACATGAAATACAAGCTGAATTGTGTATAACTATTATGTTTTTCAAAGTTTTTCCAAAGACGTCAGCTCTTTAAGTATTTGTGAGGAGAGGTACAATGGGACAAACAATGTTTTTTTTTTAAGTTTTATTAGCAGCTAGGTATTTTTAATTAAATACAAACGTGTTCATAAAAAACCTTTTTGAATATTTTGAAAATCTGCCTGTTGCATGATAATTTTGAAGATAACATCATGATTTTTTTTTTTTAGCTTTACACGAACAACACATAGAGTGACTGCAGTTTATCCTCACCCTGAAGTAACTGACAAGACTTTTCTCCATGGCAACAGAGTAAGTGTTCCTGAGTTCTGCTCATTTGTAGTTTATTTTATTTGGGGAGGCTTTACCTGTACCCCCATTTTGAGTCACTCTGTGAAAGGTTTACTGGGGGAGGCTTCACCCAATAACCTCCATTTTTAACCTATTAACAAATTAATCTAAAAGCTAATGCAAAATCATAATTTAGCTGTGGAAAAAAGTTCATAATCTTCCCAGGAAACTCATTCGATATCTCTGTGACCATGTATTGAAAAAATAGTCAAGAACATGAGTGACCAAAAAACAACCATTGCATGCATTTTGATACAATTATAGTCATACCAATACAAAGTAGCAACAAAATTATGTCTCATCTCATGCTCTCATGGCCGGTAGGGCTCTGCACAAAGAAAGTTAGGATTCATGCAAGAACAAAGATGTGCTGTGCATCAGTATGTTAGCAGTCACCCTATGCTTCACCCAGCTGAAAAGATGATGATTTTGTAATAATGTATAATGAATTATAATTATCAGTTATGGTCAAAGATCCTGTTCAAGCTTCAAAAATCATCATTGTGATCATAATTAACAATAATTAAACATCAGCGTTAACTGGCTGTCAATCAAAAACCATGAAGTTATGGAAATGGTGATTGTGATTAATGATGATCTCAAATCATTGTAGTTTTCATGATTGCCCATGGCAAAACTACAGTAATAAATTAAAAATAAACAATATAACTTTTCTGTACACTTTTGGAATTTATCTTGAATCCATCTTTATAGGAATGATCAGTTATGATACTTGTTTTCTAAACACCTAGTGCTTTCAGTTTTACTTACTCTGATACTGCACATCTTACTGGAGTTAACAGGCTTATATCGGTTTGTATAGCCACATTAAGTCATTCCTTTTACAGTTGTGGTGAGCTCCTAAACAAAACAAAAAGTACCTGGTGTGTGCTCAAAACCTTTCCTAATAGTCTGCAAACTAATAATGTCAGTACAAAATTAATTGAAAAATAGAAATTACCATTGGTTTGGTCCATTAACTGTGCTTTAAGTATGCAAATTAGGTATGCAAATGCATATACTATACCAGACATTGCATGCACTCTTCCTAATGGGATTAAAACTTGACTTCACATGATTTACATCATAATTAATAATTAATTTGTCTTTGCTGATATGTGACATTCATATTTTCATAATTGTAACAAATAAAACTTTAAGTATTACTTCTGTGACTTGCAATCTTATAATACTGAACTAATATAATCATCAGTGATCATCACTTGGTCATCCAAAGATAATCCACAACCATCATGTTGATTTAAGCTTACAAAAATATAGAATAATGCATGGGGAAGTGTGAGTAATAAGGATTTTATGCACACTGAGAGTTTGCATAAAATCCAAGTTTAAACACTTCCTCATGTTCTATTTTTTATATTAACTGGTTCATTTGCTTTTCATTTAACACTTTTCCTCTCATACCAGCTGTACTGATCTAGCGCTCAGTCCTCCGCTGCCAGGTCACCACACTGCCTCACTGAAACTGCCAGAGTTAATGACAGAAAGCCCATTGAAGAAAAAATGGAAAATAGGCAGCAGTTCTCTCAACAAATTTTCAGCACCAAAACCTTTTAAATGGTATATTCATCATGGTTTCACCCAGTTAGTGACTCGGATTGACAGAAATTCATTGAACAGCAAGAGAATAAAAACTCACTTAAAAAAACAGAGCACAGCATCAAACTGTTCACCAAGTATCTCTCAGACATTGGTGAGTGCAGTGAATTCATAATGCTTCCAATGTCTGACCTCAACAATCTCTTGGCAAACTTTTTTCCATTTTTCTTTGAAGTGATTTCTGTCATTCATGCTGGTGGTTTCAATGCAGCAATGCAAGCAACCTCGCAGCATGAGGACAGAGTGCATTAAATCAGTACAGCTGTCATGAGAGGCATTTTCAGAACTTTTGTGAAGGTGCTTAAACAAACTCTGTTATACACAACGTTATTCACATGTGTATAACAGAGGTTGTGAGGTTCTGCCAGTGAGTCATAATCTGCACCAACCAGTTAATATTAATTAATAATAATCAGTTGGTGATTTGAAAGTTCATGTTTGATGATTAAATCATGATCTAGATGATGTTACAGGATCATGATCTCCTTTGATGATATTATGGCAACATTTGATGATTAACAATGATTAGTCATGTCTGACCTTCAAAAACCATGACTAATTATTTATTGATTTGCCTGGGTATGCAGGGCCTCAAGGACCCTGCACTAAACAAGGAACCAATCTACTTTCTCCAGAACTAAGGAAATGCATTGCAAAACTACATAAATACAGATTAGAGTTGCTACCACACAAAACTCAAACCCCATAAAGTTTGAACATTTGCTAATATGGTTTTCAACCCACTGCCCAAAAGGCTAAAAATGTGCTATTAGAGTTGTCAAGCCTAACTCTTACCCCCTCCCTACCCTTGTTATAAAAGGGCAAACTACAGATATGGGGCTGTGCATCAGTGGTGTGGTACCTCATACAGGGCCGGCATGTTCAATATTTTAAAATAAATCCTCACCCACTTTCTCATCCCCTACCATCATGACCAAAGGGCAAGCTACAGATCTGGCTCAATGGTGGGGCTGTGCTGGTTCATGTAAGTCTCTTTATGTCCTGTGTTAAGTTGCACAGTTGGCACACAGATGTATGTTGGTGCATGACCTTGTGGATCATGTGTGTAGTACAGTACAGTACAGTGTACATGTAATAGCAGTAGTTTGTTTCACATAGTTCCTAGAAGAATATTCACAATTCATTTCACACAGCTTCAACAAGACCCTGCATAAAATAGTACAGGTATCCCAGACATGTAGCTTGTGTTGAGTAGCTATAGGTATGTGCCCTAAAGAAAGAAAGTTAAAGTGTGCAATGAGTTTAGTACTATAAACCTGTAACAAGTCTGCTGTTCTGTGTAGGATCCATAGTATAGTGTGCAGAGTAAGCAACATCATAAATAGATGTCAAGCTTTGTAACTGTGACCCATAAGTATTCTAATTACAGACTTAGTATTTGTATGAAACAGACCTGTGTGGCACAGCTTCAGACCTGTAGCTTTGCCTTGGGTTGCCATACCAGTGGCTATAAACTGGAGTCGTAAGCAACTACACGAGAGGTCTGAGACCCCTGAAAAGTTTGTTAATTAGGTTTATCCTCTCAATCAACCTTCAGAGGTCCTTTATTTTTTTAATTTCCCTTTATATCTCCTTCTCTCCGCACCTGCCCCCTGGACTTAACATGCCTCACTGCTACTGTAGCTCAAACTATCCCAGACTTGTGGCTAAAGATGTTCTGAATTAAAAATTCACCAGCAAAGCGTTACTATTTAAAACCCAATGTACTTTACCAAACCACGTTACTCTTTACCAGTAATTTGTTATTTTTGTTTAAAAATTGAAAGATGAAAAACAGTCCCCCAACCCTCACAGCAACCTTTCCCACCTTCCTCCCCTGCCCAAACAATTAAAAATGAAACACCCCTACCCCCACCTCATAGCGTCTAATCCCAATATGCTCCCCCTTTAGACCCAGAGAACTGATGGCACTACTACTTTGCATTATTTGCCCCCACACACACACACACACACTTGCAGAAAATCACACCCTCCTCCCCCAGTTCTGATCAGTTTAATTTAGTTAAACCCCTCTCCTTTCACCCTCGGGGCATCCATCCTCCCCTCCTCCCCATGCCACCCAATGTTAAAGGATACTGAAAAAGAACTGGTATGATGGATGACCGTGACCACCGAAGATTCTTCGCTTTTCACCTTGGCTTGCCATCATCTGATGAATAAGTGGTTGCATGAATAGCTCTAGTAGCAAAAGTTGATTTTCTATTGGAGGCCCACTTCCATTCATCAGGTGACAGCCAGCCAAGATGGTGATCATAGGATTTGTGCCAGTTGCCATCTTCTGCTGTGCTGCATCTTTCTTCAGTGCCCTTTGGCATTGAGTTGCATATAGGGAGAGTGGAATCTATGCCTTGAGAGTGATGGGCTGGGGTTAACTTGTTAGGGCTGGGGTAGGAGGGTGACATTGGGATTTGCGTTCAGGCAGGGGTGTGGCAAGAGTAAGGGCATTAATACATAGTAGTAGTGCTAGCAGTTAACTTCTCTGGGTCTGGAGGAAAATATGGGATTAGGTGGTACAAGTACAGAGGGAAAGGGGTTACATTTTTAATAGTTAGGGCTCGGGGAAGGAGGGTGGGTAAGAGTGCTACAATGGTGATTAAGTAAAATGCCTTTCGCAAAGTTCTTGGTGAAGCAAAGTTTCCCAATTTCATACATATCACCCGTGACACTCTCTGGTTTCCCAGTGAGAGCCACCTACCTGGGACGCTATCCATGTTCTGGTCAGGGGTTCGAGCTGCAGGGAGGTGGCAGTGGGGATGAGGTCCATTTTCTGATTTGCTGCTCTTCTACCAGCTCCTTGATGCTGGTGCACTCATGCTGGATCAGCAACATTTTTATTTATTTAGTTTTTATTTATTTTTATTAAAGGGTAACTAGCTAAGGCTCACTAGGCGCAATGCCTATTTCTAGGGGCAACCCAGGAGCACTTGTAAGTTTAAGTGACTTTCTTAGGGTCACACAGTATGCAAGTGGAGGTTGTAGGAATCATACCAAGCTCATTCATAGCTCATTACTTAAGCCTCTAGGCTGTACTGCCAGCCCATGTACCTGCCCTAAGTGTTGGGCCCCCTCCCATGTCCTGGCAGGCTGGTATCTCTAGCCTCTGTGGAAAATGTGCTGACCCACAATACATTAGGAGGATTCTTTCTCATCCGCCAATGCTGTGTGGAGGAGATCAACACAATTGTAGCTCCCCAGAGAAGGAAACTGCTGACTCAGGTGGAATTTTCTTCCCAGCTGTCAAAGTACAGGGAGTCCAGACTGAGCCACTAACTAGGGTTGCCTTCATGTTAGCATGACAATCTACCTCTGGAATATCTGACATCCCTGAGTTTCATTATTTTCAAACTGCTTCTCCCCTTATATGTCCACAAGGTGATATTTCTGATCTGCTTCTTTCCCCCAAAATTAGCCTTAATAAGAGTTATTTATTTTTGATCTGCTTCTATGCAAATATTATTCCTCAGGGGCTCTTAATTTTCTTTCTCCTTTTCCCTACAAAACTTGAACTTAGTGGGTTCTTTACATTATTTTAGACTGACGTATCTCAAAAATATATCTCCCCCTCACAAATACTGTTTATTTTCAGTGTGCTTCTTCCCATAAGTGGTTGTCTGGACAAGCTCTTATCACTCTAGGACATAGACCATCTTTCCCTCATCATTAAACATTGAAAATGAGCTCTGCACAACTGTGTATCTCTTTCATTCATACTTTGATGATGAATAAAAGACTGATAGATTGATTGATTGATTGATTGATTGATTGATTGATTGATTAAACAGATAGTGTAGCACATGTCACTCCTGTCTCCTTTCCAACTACAGCTAGACACTTTGTTTGCTTTCCTGGTGAAGAGAATGTACCATATAGTGCAGTAGGTTGGGTAATGGATTGGGTGGTCAGCAGAAGCTTGTGGGTGGTGACAGTGGCAGCTGATATTGGGATGGTGTTTGGGGTGTGGGTGGTGACAGTGGCAGATGATATTGGGATGGTGTTTGGGGTGTGGGTGGTGACAGTGGCAGCTGATATTGGGGTGGTGTTTGGGGTGTGGGTGGTTGAGACAGCTGGATGATGTGGGCTGGTAAACCTAATCTCATTCAGGGTTCCCAGGGTGTAGATGGTTGGGATGAGCTGGCAAATGTGAGAGAAGGATTCTAATCTCATTCATGGATCTCAGGATGGTGGTAAATGGAGCAGATAGTGATGTGGCATGGGCATTCTAATCTCATTTATAGGTCTCAGGAGACTGGGTTGAGCAAGTGAAGCTGGCTGTTACAGGAAGGAAACATTGTTTATATCTTGGGAGAGTGGTAACATTACTTTGACTCCCAGAAAATCTTTGTGAAGTTGCAATGGGCATCTCTGGATTTGTTTACATCCCTAGAAGTAAGCACTAGTCAGCATGCAGGGGTATATACAGTGATACATATCAGAGCCTGTACACAGGCCATGTGTTAATGTTTAGATAATAAAGAATGTCAAAGTGTCATTAATTTGCCAGGATGCATTACACCAGTGATATAAGCAATGTACACCTAGGTCCTTCACCATTTTCTGGCATGATAAAAAAACACTTGCAGGCCATCTGTGATGTTTCTTATCACATAAACAGTTGCTTCAAACCTGAAATTGTATTTGCATATTCTGCGTTTAACATTCCCCACATCCCACAGTAGATGTTTTATTATTTAAGTCACATTAATAGAGTACTAAAACCATTATAGCAGTCCACCATGTTGGCCACTGTGCTTCTCTTTTGCTGAGATGTTATCACAGAGGCATGGAAAATCCTTCTGCCTCTATTTTCAAATGTTCAAGGGATGGTATATAGAGTGAGCTGTCACATGTAACTGCATGCCCTGTATAAGTTTAAAAGCTACAGTAACTTGGCTGATCATTAATTTGACTAAAGGTTACTTTGATTAATTCCTCCCCATAAATGTAAGTAATATTTAACCATTAGTCTTTAGAATTAAGTGCTGCATGACAAAGAGTTCAATTATCTCAGTTTTGGTGTAACTGACAGAAGATTGTCTTAAGTACCTCTGTAATGAACCCTGAGGGACTTGATTTAAAGCCATCAAATGTAGCCTAAGAAAAACAATGGGAGGCCCAACTCCAGGGGGATTTAAATGACCTCCTGCAGTAAGATATTCTAACCAGCCAGAAACTACTTGAACATGGATAGGGCAGGTTAACTGTTGAGCTTATCAGATCCATGTAATGGATCTAAATGGCCAAACAGCTTTAACATCTGTGACCTTCTAGGAGGTTGATAAGAAGGATGAGATAAGAATAGCCTCTAGGACATGTGAAATATCTCTGAACATGGGAAAGTTACCCAGGGAAATGGTATGGCCTGGCCTTTGGAATTGTGAAAACCAAGCCTTACATTCTTAAGTGCTTAGACTCTAAAAGAGTTGGGCTTGGGGGTTGAGACAGACACCTGCTAGAGTGAGAAAATAACAGGGCAGGATTCACAAAAGAAATTGGGACTAAGTCCCACATCGCAATGGCAGTTGCGGTCTGAAATCCCTGCAGCCGCAGAGAGTGAAATACACAGCCACAGGACTTGCAGCAGAAGGTACTGCTGGTTCGACAAGCCATAACAGATCTCCACAGCTGTGGAGATCTCCCGGGCACCACCAGCTGCAAGCCGTCATAAATCATGGAGCCAGTCATAATCCAGCTCCTCCTGTGTGAATACCAGCAAATGAGGGTAACCTGTGGAGTCAGTGGCAACCCATTTGCGCCCAGTTTTTCCTGGAGCTGTGGGTATATCGGGTGGTTTGAATCCAGCCCACATGTTTAGTGTCTATTCCAACATCTAAAACAGGGCCTCCCCAATACTGTGTGTTCATTTGAAGAGATGATGAGAGGCTTGCTTGTGCTTTGTGGAATCTCAGAATTTGGAAACCTGCATAGGAAGTTACTGTATATTGCCAAAAGGCTGCATGGTAAGATAATTTTAGCTTCAGCTTAGTTTAGGTTTTACTGTTATTTGTATTGCTTCATCTTTATTTCTTTATATTTTTAATTGTCGTTTTTCACAAGGAAATGCAGATGAACTGTGACTGAGCTCAGTACATCAAGCACACTTGGGTGGATTACCACAACCTCCACTTGTACACTGTGTGATCTTGAGCAAGTCATTTAACTTTCCTGTGCTCCTGGGACAAACCTGAAAATGAGTGTATGATCAGTGTGCCTTTTCCAGCCAGCAATTGTAAAAAAAGGTTACAAAATTCCAGGTGCATCCTGTGGTGTGGGCGGGTCAAGGTCAAAACCGCAGAGGAAAAATGACACGGTCAAAAGACGCACTGTGCAGACACCAGAAAATGGGGAGAGTCAAAAACCATGCCAATATAAATAAACCAACTCTGAAACCACACACACTGTAATGGCAGCATGATTTTCAACTGTGTGTTTTCTTCTTCATAGCCCTAACTGGATACTGGTGTGCACTAAATGGATTTGGCACAAGGAATGGCGGCCATGCCCTTACTCTATTTTGGTAATTGCCATGGAATCTTAGCTTCCTCCTGAACAGTGACGAGAGATGAGCAGAAGGGACCACAGTTTAATGTTAATCCAAAGGACAGCACCTCAATACCTCTCAATTGTCCCTGATTTACAAAAAAAGTCCCTAATTTTAACCCAACAATTTCCTCTGTCTCTCCTAAATTTGGCATTTTTCTCATAGAAAAGTCAGGATTTGTCTCAAAAAATTGTCTCACATTAGTATAACAGTTTAGTTTGCCCTCAGAGAACACTTTTATCATTAAGCCACATATTATAACAGCTTCTGGAACTAATATTATCATTTTCTAAGATGTGTCCCTGATTTTGGTCCTTTGTCTCTCATTAAGCCTTGTCCTTGATGTTTGGGGCACAGGGCTGAGAAATATGAGAACCTCAATAGTACGGCACCCCTCTTGTGCTGCATTACAGTGTCAGTTATGGGTATTTCTGCAAGTACCTGGTGTGGGTTTTGAAACCACAATCTTCAGAGCTTTTTGCCCTAAAGATGCATCTGTTACCTACTGAACCACTGTGCCAGGAGGGAGTTGAGATACTAGCCAAGAGAATGTACAGGGTGGTTGGGGGGGGGTTCGACTTGTGGATGGGGGACACTGTTGGTGCAATGGATCACAAATAACAGGAGTTAGAAACACCTAATAGCTTTTATTTTGATTTCTCTAAAGTGTTTTGTATTTCCCATTTGTTGCTTGAATATCTCATACATTTTGTAGATGATGCATATGTTATATTTAACCCATCTGTGACAGCATTACTTTTAACAGGTACAGTTAATTCATTCTGCTGGTAATTCTGTGTACCATCTTTGGGAACACATACTGGAATTAAAGGGAGATTGCTTCTATTACAGGAGCATGTTCAGGGGTATCTGAAGTGAACAGGAGTTCCTATGTGCAGACCATGCACTGCGTGAACAACAACATACAGGGGATGAGAAGGGAAAAGCCCAATGGTGAGTTCAGAACAGACTGGTATCAGCAGTAATAAAGTAAGTTACTTTAGTTTTCAGACTGTTGTTCTGTTACAGTTGTCTCACAGTAATTGTCACTCATGAGAAACTCAGTTGTTAATTATAGTATAAACTGTGGGCTATATAAAAATCATCCAGTTTAAATGCCTTGTTGTGCACATTCTAATCTGTTGTGCATGTTGTAAACTGTTACTATATGGTTAGCCTTTGTTCTGTATAAAAATCAGCCTGCTTAAAATCCTTGTTGTGCACATTCTACACTGTTGTGTGCATTCCTAAGTGATGTGTGCATTTCAAACAGTTTTTTTGCACAGTTCAAAGGTCATAATATTTTACATTCCTGATTCACCCAACGCCCAGCTTCTTACTAACCCCCAGTAGCCAAAATTGTAAAAGTCCATAAATTAAATTTCAATCACAGAACAAAACAATGAAATGGATTTTTTTTTCTTTGATAGGAATCTCTTCTATAACTCCTGTGTAAAACAAAACATATACTTTGCTCTTAAGGTTCATATACTGTCATTTCAACCACTCAATGGAAACACAGTCTGGCTGTTTATGGTTGCCCAAACATTATTCTCTATGTGCTATGCATTCCAAGCAATTGTGCTTGTTCTAACAAAATTTCCTCCTTTTGTTCTTCGTTCAATTCTTCATATTTTTGAAAATAACATTAGTTTGAAATCCATTTTGATCTAGAATACTGTAAGTGACACTGGATAAGGTATTAAGGGCTGGGTGTGGGGTAGGTCTGAGTTTTCAAATGTCTGAAAAATAGAATCTGTCTTTTGTTTGGGGAACAATGTCTATTTTCTAAATTTTTAAAAAAACATATACTATAAAGTACAAAATACAGGCAAACTTTTTATATACAACTCAGCGTATGTCTATCTCAGGGTTGAGCTCAAGCTTTGTTCTCGAGGTCTACATGTTATCATCTCAACCCCTAGATGGAAACACAGCTTAACTTGTTATGTATGGCTACTCATACATTATGTATACTGCATATCTATACATCTAATTATATTTTAGATCTATATAGACATATACTGTATATATCCATTATTGCAACATACAGTGTTTAATACAATGATCAGCAACCCTAATAAAAAAAACAAGAACTGATTCTGGAATGCAAATATCTTCTATATCATAGCAGCAATTTGTGATTATTTTCTCACCTAGACTTCTCAACTGCCCATGGTAAGAAGATATTGTTGAACCTGTTGTCCATCCATTGCTCGTTAACCATTTTTCCTTTTTCAAGTTGGGTGACTTACCTGTCTATTTAAATAAATTAGCCCTTTTAATTCCCTTCCTTCCTTCTTTGATTATCCAGTTAAAATGTTATTGCATAAAACTTCCCTTCTACCTAATGGTTTCAGTCACTTACTCACAACTAGTGCATAAGACATGTTCAACAGAATAATTCTGCAATATAATTTAATTTTTTTAATTCTATATATTTTATTCAAATTATTTAAACATTAGGAACTGCAGAGGAAACAGTTGAGATTACATTATCGATTATAATACATACAAATGAGACTACTATGATAACTTTTAAAAACACAAATATAAAGGAAAAGGAAAGGAAATCATTTAACACAAACCTATATAGTAACCCCATTAACCCCCCACATCCACCCTTGTGCCAAATATAGTGTCCCAATATCCTAAACGTAACTTAATTGGTAAGTGGGAAGACTAGATCCCAGGGTTTCCAGGCAGTAAGCAAAGCATCCAAAGGTCCCCACTTGTTTTGAGAAGCTTGGAGAATATTAGTCATCAACGCAATATGTTGTTCCAATTGGAGAGCCAATAGAACTTCCCTATGCCATTCCAGCACAGATGGTAGGGATTCTTCCTTCCAATGCATCATAATCATTAACTCGGCCACAGCAGATATCAAAGCTATATGCGCCTTTCGTGTTTTAAGGGTTCTACGGGGATAACTATTAAGCAGGCAGACCTCAGGTAAAAACTATGATTGAAACACCAACATTGGATCTAAGGATATTTTGATAGCTTGCCAGAATGTGAATTTTCAGACATGACCATAGCATGTGGTATAGGTCTCCATCTGGTTCTAGACATCACTGGTATCGAGAGGAGAAAGCCTCCCATTTTATGCAATATCTCAGGGTGAAATATAAATTATGTATGACATTGAATTGTATTAAATGAAGTCTGTCCTGTTTAATGAATATATAGGTGTTACACCAGGCCTGCTTCCAGATGTTAGTATCTGCTACGATGGGTAACTTTTGGGTCAAATAATAACATATACTTTGGGACAAATGTGAGTCCAAGGACGGTAATACTTTATATACCCTAGAAACCGAATGTGGCAGTTCTGCCACCTGAAAAAAGGAGGAAAGTTCCATTTTCAGAGGAGTAAACCCTGACACGTTCTCTATGAAGGAAGCCAGAGTCTGCTTAATTTGCCAATACTTAAAGAAATGTTTCTCATGAGTATGGAATCTCTGCTGAAATTGAGTGAAGAGAAGAATTTCCCCACTGGGGCTATGTCCTGGAGTTTGGCTTCATTTAGAGGAGCCCAGTATTAAGTAGAGATAGTCCTGTTCCCAATATTTAAGTGAGGATTGCCCACAATTGGTTGCTCAAGGGAATTATGCCAATCAAGTGTTAGGTGTTTCTGCACTTGATGGAGAGCCTTTAGAGACCATCCAATTGGGGTATCCTTTAGGGACTTGGGGAGGATTTCGTGGAGGAATAAACCAAGACAGTAGAGTTCAAACATTCTTAAAGGCCAGATGATCCTCGATACCCAACCAGTGAGGTGAATATGATCCTGGTCCTAATGAATCTGGCCTGTGGACAGTAACTCAACTTACTAATGTGATGTGCACTATAATAAGTAAAGAATGAGGGAGGGAGAGGCCACCCTGTAACTCTGGCCCGTGAGCTCAGGTATGCTCATCTAACTCCTTCTCTTTCCATAAGTAAGAGTTTAACAATTGTTATAGATTAAAACACCAGGATTTAGGAAGGAAGAGCCCTAGCAAACCCATGTAATAAAGAATTCTAGGGAGCATATTCATCTTAACTGTGCTAATCCTCCCCCAAAGTAAAATAGGAAGAGCTCCCCATCTATCAAGGTCTGCTTTCAGTGTGGTAATTAACTTTGCAAAATTCTCTTTTACCATTATAGGCACCTCTCTAGCTACTTCGATACCCAGATATGTCAAGGACTTTGATTCCCACACAGACCAAATTCCTCTATTTCACTTTATGTAATCCTGCTGTTCATTGGGTAGACTCTGGTTTTTGAAAGGTTTTTATAAAAGAAACTTTGGAGAGAGGTCAATTTCCTCAATAAGGCTGGGATACCCCCATGAGGTTCTTCCAGATACAATAATGTAGGTCATTGGCGTGTGCCAATAACTGATGTTGCTGGAACCCGACCTCAATATCTCTGAAACGTGGAGTGGAATAATAGTTTTTTATAATCTCCTTAGTTTTGTCTCACCAGCCTGAGTGCCACATAAAACATAGACATAGAAAATGATGGCAGATTTAAGGCCTACTAGACCATCCACTCTGCCCAAGCCTGTCTAAGCCTGACCCTTGTAAGTCCTCTCTACATCCATCCCTCAAGTCTGCCACCTTAGGCACTATGCCCATGTGCTGTCTAATGTCCCTTTCCACCCCCTACTGTTTCAGCACCAATAACCTTTTCTGGAAGTTTGTTCCAGTCCATCACAACTTTCTGTAAAAAAGTACTTCCTTTCATTCTGCTTTATCCCCCCCCCCCCATTTCAAGGAGTTAACCCTGGTACCTGTGTTATCACTCACTGTGAACAGCTCACAGGTGTCCACCTTCTTTATCCTGCAGAAATACTTGAACATCTCAATCATGGCACTCCTCTTTCTCCTGAACTCCATCATGTAGAAGTTTAGATCCTACAGTTGCTTCTCATTGGAAATATCCTGTTGCCCCTATATCACTGCAGTGGCTCTTAGCTGCACTGCCTCTAACCTGTTCTTACCTTTCCTCAAGTCTGAAACTCAAAATTGCACACAATACTCCAAGAGAGGGTGAAACAGGGATCTATATGGATGCTGTATTACCTCTGTCCTCCTGCTAGTGATCCCTCTCAAATGCACCCTAGCATCCAATTTGCCTTGCTCACAACCATACTATATTGTGCTGTTGCCTTCATAGTTTTACTATTAACACCCTAGACCATTCCTCTGATGTAATCTTCACAATCACCCCATTCATTCTATGCACGTTCATGGGTTCTTGACCCATATGTGCATTACTTTACCCTTACTCATTATAACTTTCAGCTGCCACACTCCAGATCTTTCTTTATGGCCCTTGTCGCCTCCTTGGTATCCACTCTTCCTCTGAAGACTTACCTGTGGAGAGGCTATCTTTCTCTGAATCCCACCTCTATAACACAAATTAGTTGAAAAATGGTATATTAAATAAGATTACATGGCACTCTGGTTTCTATGCATGAGTCCTAACTTTTTTGGTAAGGGCCCTTCAGGCCCTGCAGAAAGCAGATGTCACATAACTTTCTTACTATTTTGTTTATGTCTAACTTCAGTTGTATTACAATATGCATGCAGTGCTTTTTTAGTGTCTCATATTTTTGACCATTTTCTTGTTTCTCAGCTTCAGACATTTTGTTCACATAGGACTTAGAAAACATTTTCATTTATTTATTTATTAAAATTTTGTTGACTGAGTAGGCCCACTGACACAAGATGTCCCTTTTTCAGAGGAGATCCAGAATTAATTAAGCAATAATGCAGGACAGGGTGTGTGTTGTGCTGGGATAACTTCATGTCTGGGGTGGTATGGCACAAGGCCACAGGCCAAATGCATCAAATACCCCAGGCATGACATTATCCCAGCATAACACACACCCTGGAGTGCATTATTTCTATTATACAATGGCTCATTTTGTTTTAAGAAGAGAAAATGGGAAAACATATTTAAAATAGAATTTTTTATTTAAGTTTTTGTTAGGGCAGGTATACTTATTGAAATAAAGTCCACAGTTCCTGTCTTGTGCAGCAGGTGGCACTACCCCTACATGGTTTCCCTGTATTCCCTTATATGTCTATCTTTGTGGCTCTGTTTCTCTTTCTGACCCCCGTGCCTCTTGTCCTGTTACTGTTTCCCCCCTCCTGTTACACAGAGACACAGTGTAGAGATGGTGTTTGCATGTTATAAAGAAGTTGCGCTTCCATTTTTTGTTTTCTTCAATGAAGTGATCACTGGAATAGGGCAGTGCAGTCAGATTGGGTGACACTGAAGTCAGAACCTTGAGCAGACTGGGAGAGACAGATTCTGTCTGTAGCTTTATTTCTTTTTACTGGACATCGGTCTGAAGAAAAAGGAGTCTTATGACAGGAATCTTGGTAAATGGAGGATGTCACCATGGCTTTTAACTGAATATCACACCTGTGTGTCTTGCTTGAGCAAGCACTGTTTTTAATTGCACATACACTAGTCACAATTGTGGTACTGCCAGTCACCAAGAAGCCGACGATTAGCACGTCAGCTTCATTTCACTTTTGTATGTAAAAAGTACTGACATTTGGAAAAAAAATTAAGTGGGGACACTGAATTAAGGACAGATTACTGATAGGGAAATGGTCACAAACTGACGGGGAAACATGGAGCTGACCGGGGAGCTAGATACATAGATACATAGAAATTGTCGGCAGATAAGGACCGCTAGGCCCATCTAGTCTGCCTGTAAGCCCTATAACTGTATGCGGTCACTGACTCTAAGTGATCAATGACTTTCCATCACTCCTGCCCCACCCAATGTTCCCTTGTGCCTACCCCAGGCATGTTAAACCCCCCCCACTGTCCTTGCCTCCACCACCTCTTGTGGCAAACTGTTCCAAGCATCCATCACCCTCTCTGTGTAGAAAAACCTCTTCACATTACCTCTTAATCCACCCCCCTCCAATTTCATATCATGTCCCTTCATTCTGATATTTTCTTCTACATTGGAAAAGATCCCCCACCTGCACCTTATTTATGCCCTTGAGGTACCCGAAAGTTTCTATCATGTCCACCCTTTCTTTTCTTTCCTCCAGTGAGAACATACTGAGGTTTCTTAGTCTGTCCTCATATGTTTTGTGATGCAAGCCCTGCACCATCTTTGTTGTCATTCTCTGGATAGCCTCCACCTTGTCTATGTCCTTATGCATGTGTGGTCTCCAGTACTGCATGCAGTACTCCAGGTGAGGCCTTACCAGTGTTTTATATAATGGCATCACCACCTCCCATCTCCTGCTAGTAATGCCTCTGCCTTTGCACCCCAGCATGCCACTGGCCCTCCCTGCAACCTTTGCACACTGCTTTGATACCATAAGGTCATCAGTTATGATAACCCCTAGGTCAAGGCCGGCCCGTCGGCGCAGCGGTGGGATTTCCGCTTGTGACGCCGGCGACCCGGGTTCGGGACGGATCCGGTCCGTCGGAAGGGCCGGGTCAGGGGGAGAGGGACTGAGCGTCCGATGGGCAGCTCTCACCCGGGAGGTGTGGGTCGCCATCGGTGCGCTGGGGACCCCTGGTGGAGATCAGGAGTTCCCTGCAACCGACGCCTGACGAGGGGGAGGAGGCCGGGCGGACGCTGGCGTCATTGCACGTCCCCGCCTCCTTCCCGGGGGTGTAAAAGGCGGAAAAAGGAAGGTGGGCAGGACCACCGTAAATGAAGCCCTTCCTGGAGAGCCTCACATAGCCGCCGTCGCTGCGGGACCCCGACTAGTTACAGTTCGGGGCCACGGAGGTGGCCCGCTGCCCCACCCTCCGGGGGGCAAGCTGGGGGTGACTGTGGGTCCCCAGCAGCAAATAGATGGTGGTTGAGGTCTCCGGGAGCCGTGACCAGGGCGGATGGCCTGGTGGTCCTGCCAGGATAAAGGTCAAAAAAAAAAAAAATGATAACCCCTAGGTCCCTTTCCTCTTTGGTGACAGTCAGCACCCCCCCCCATTCTGTAGCTCTCCCCAGGGTTCCCCCTACCCAGGTGCATTATTTTCCACTTTTTTGCATTGAACCTCAGTTGCAACACCTCCAACCATCTTTCAAGCTTCTCCAGGTCCCTCTTCATTTTCTGCACTCCTTCTGGAGTATCCACCCTGTTAAAAAAAAATCCAGCAAATCCAGCTCTGCAGACACGAGGGTGCAATTCACAAAATAATCATAGCCAAGTAGCAAAGAATCGCACAACCTCAGTCCTGGAGTACAAAGAATAATTTATTTGAACAATGATGAAGGATGCCAACATGACTAAAAAGCTCTTCTTCCCAGCTCTACACCTCGACTAGTTTCGTACTGACAGTACGTCATTGCTGATGGGGGACCTGAATTTGCCAGATGTTAACTGGGGCACCTCTGCTGCATCCACATCCAAGAGCAGGGCCATTCTCGATGCCTTACAGGGGGCATGCCTCAGACAGCTAGTTTTGGAACCCACTCGGGAGGGAGCAACCTTAGACCTGGTACTCTCAAATCAGGACGGAGAGAGGATCTCTGATCTTGAAGTGGGTAGCCATCTGGGAACAAGCGACCACCAAACAGTGTGGTTTACAACAAACTTAGCTATAGAGTCAAGCCACACAAAAGTGAAGGTACTGGACTTCAGGAGGGCTGATTTTGTCAAAACGGGAGAGTGCCTCAGAAAAGCACTAGCAAACAGGTAAGAAGGTGGGGTGGAGCAACAATGGGGAAACATCAAAACTGCCATCACAGAGGCAACAAGCCTGTGTAGCAAATAAACAAATCAAATGAAAGAAAAAAAAACACTAAGGTTCTCAAAAGAAGTGGCAGGGAAGGTAAGGGAGAAAAAGATAGCATTCAGGAAGTATAAGGAAACACTGAAGGAGCAGGACAAAGAACTGTACCAGTTAAAGCAGAAGGAAGTGGGGAAGACAGTCAAAATAGCAAAGGCACAATCTGAGGAAAAGATAGCCTACTCGGTTAAGAAGGGGAATAAAACCTTTTATAGGTACATTAAGGAACAAAGAAAGACGAAAGCAATGATATTGAGGCTGAATAAAGAGGAAGGTGGTTGGGCAGAGAGCAACAGTGAAAAAGCAGGGATACTGAACGAATATTTCTGCTCAGTATTCACAGTGGAAAAGCAGGGGCAGATACCTAATCCAGTCAACAAAAGCACTCTGGATAGGGGGGTTGATATTAGTCCTTTCATAGAAGAAAAGGTTCTGAATGAACTCTTAAAACCGAAGGTGGATAAAGCAATGGGGCCTGATGGAATTCACTCCAGAATTCTAAAAGAACTAAGGGAAGAACTAGTAACACCACTGACTACCCTTTTTAATAAATCATGGGAGGATGGTGTGGTACCTGAGGACTGGAGAAGGGCGGATATGATTCCTCTTCACAAAAGTGGGAGTAAGACAGAGGCAGGAAACTACAGACCTGTCACTTTGACCTCAGTGGTAGGGAAAATGATGGAATCACTTCTGGAGGAAAGAATTGTTGAGTACCTAGAGGCCAGTGGGGCACAGGACCCAAGGCAGCATGGATTCACAGCAGGAAGGTCATGTCAAACAAATCTAATTGATTTCTTTGACTGGGTGACCAAAGTAGTACACCAGGGAGGGGCTGTGGACATGGCCTATCTAGACTTTAGCAAGGCATTTGACACAGTCCCGCACAAAAGATTAATAAACAAATTAGCCAGCCTGGGAGTGGGTCCCAGAGTGGTAGCCTGGGTAAAACACTGACTGGACAACAGGATGCAGCGGGTAGTAGTAAATGGAGTCCACAGTGAAGAAAGGAGGGTTACTAGTGGGGTACCACAGGGTTCAGTACTGGGGACGGTCCTTTTTAATGTCTTTATAAGTGACATTGCAGAGGGAATGGAAGGGAAAGTATGTCTCTTTGCAGATGACACAAAGATCTGCAACAGGGTTGATACACAAGGTGGGGTGGAAAGGATGAAAAACTTGGCAAGGTTGGAGGAATGGTCAAATGCATGGCAGCTTAGATTCAACACAAAGAAGTGCAAAGTAATGCACTTGCGAAGCAAAAACCAAGGACAAGAGTACACAATGGGGGGTGAGATACTGACAACAACAAAAATGGAAAGGGACCTGGGGGTAGTGATATCAGATGACCTAAAGGTGGGCCAGCAATGTGAGAAGGCAGTAAGGAGGGCTGGGGGGATTCTGGGATGCATAGGGAGAGGCATCATCAGTAGAAAACAGGAAGTTGTTGGCCCTCTGTACAGAGAGTTGGTAAGACCACATCTGGAGTACTGTGTACAGTTTCTGGAGACCCCATCTCCACAAAGACATAGACAGGGTGGAGGCTTTCCAGAGTAGGGCAACCAAAATGGTGCAGGGTCTGCACCAGAAGACATATGAAGAAAGACTAAAGGAGCTTAAGATGTATAGCCTCGAGGAAAGGAGGAAGGGGGGGACATGATAGAAACTTTCAAATACCTCAAGGGAATCAACAAAGTCCAAGAGGGTAGCATCTTTCAGAAAAAGAGATGTGCAAGAACAAGGGGGCACAATTTGAAGATAGAGGGGACGGCTCAGAGGTAATGTGAGGAAGTATTTCTTCACAGAGAGGGTTATAGATGCATGGAACAGCCTTCCTGAGGAGGTCATAGAGTCAAAAACAGTGGGGGAATTCAAGAATGCATGGGACAAGCATAAGGCAATTCTAGTGGGGGGTAGGAGGAAGTAGGCTGTTGGTTAACTAGGATCTGCAGCTTATTCGTTAGGTAGAGAAATGGGCAGACTAGGTGGGCCAAGCGATCCTTATCTGACATCAAAGTCTATGTTTCTATGTTTCTATCAGGAGGGTGGCATCCTTCATCATTGTTCAAATAAATTATTCTTTGTACTCCAAGACTGAGGTTGTGCAATTCTTTGCTACTTGGCTATCTACCCTGTTGCAGATCTTGATGTCATCTGAAAATAGGCAGACCTTTCCTTCCAGACCCTCTGCAATGTCACTAATGAAGACATTGAACAGGACTGGTCCCAGTACTGATCCCTGTGGTACTCCACAGGTCACCTCTCTCTCTCCCCAGATTGCATCCCATTTACCACCACCCTCTGCCTTCTGTCCATCAGTCAGTTTCCAACCCAATGTATCACCTTTTGTCCCTCGCCCAGACTAGTCATCTTGTTAACCAGCCTTCTGTGTGGGATGGTATTGAAGGCTTTGCTGAAATTGAGGTAGGCAATGTCTACCACCCCTCTCTGATACACTTCTGTAGTCACCGAATCAAAAAAAAATCAGATTTGTTTGACAAGACCTTCCTGCTGTGAATCTGTGTTTCCTCAGATCCTGAGCACCACTGGATTCCAGATGTGCCACTATCCTTTCTTTCAGCAGTGTCTCCATGATCTTCCCCACCACTGAGGTGAGGCTGACTGGCCTGTAGTTCCCTGCTTCCTCTCTACTGCTACTTTTCTTCAGTGGTACTACATGCGCCCTCCTCCAGTCTTCTGGAACCACGCCTGTGTTGAGTGACTCTGTGAACAGGGTGGCCAGATGCGCTGCTAGTTCCCTTCTCAGCTCCCTTAATATCCTCGGGTGTATGTTGTCTGACCCCATAGCTTTATCCATCTTCAGCTTTGTGAGTTCCTCCAGAACTCTCTTCACTGTAAATGGACTGATGTCAACTTCTCCCCCCTCATTGCTTCTGCTCCCCAACTGTGATCCTTGACCCTCTCCCTCCTTAGTGAATACTGAACAGAAGTATCTGTTCAGTATTTCTGCTTTGTCTAAATCCCCCTCCTTACACTCTCCCTCCTCCCCTTTGAGCCTCACAATCCCCCGTTTTTTCTTCTATCGCTGCTGTACCTATAGAATGTCTTGTCCCCTTTTTTCACAGTCCATGCTAAACCCTCCTCTGGCTACGCTTGGCTCTCCTAACAGCTTTCCCTGCTTCCTGTAGACATTTAAGGTACACCTCCCTGCCCTCCTCCTCTTGTGTCCCCTTATTCTTCTTGAAACTTACACTTTTAGCCCTTACTTTGTCTGTCACCTCTTTAGAGAACCATAGTGGTTTCCTCCTTCTTTTCCCTTTGGCCACTATGCTAATGCATTAGTTAGTTACCTAATTTTAGTTACCTAACCTTTTAGTTTACCCCGCTGTTCCTCCACTCCCTCCATTACCTCTCCCTTCTCCATGGATGCTCCTAAACATCTACCAATTTCACTGAAATCCACCCTCCTGAAATCTAATACTTTTGCCCTTGTGTGGCTTAATTGAGCCCCTGTCTCCATGCCAAACCACACCATGTGGTGGTCACTGGATCCCAGCTAAATTTCCACCTGGAATCCTTTGACTCTGCTCCCATTGGTCCATACCAGGTCCACAATCAATTTGTGTCTGGTTGGCTCATGCACCAGCTGTCTGAGTCCAACCCCTGCAGGGATTCCAGGATGGCCATGCTTCTGGCTGAAGCAGCTGTCTGGGTGGTCCAATCACATCCAGCATATTGAAATCCCCCATCAGCAGGATTTCTCTTTTAGCTGTCATGTCATGAATTTCCTCCATTAGTACCCTGTCCACTTCCTCCCTCTGTGCTGTAGGTCGGTAGATCACCCCTGTACATAGGCTGTGCCACTCCCTGGTTCAAGGGAGACCCACATTGCTTCAGCCTCCCCTGTCTTCCCTGTGCTTCTGTAGCCTTTATGCCTTCTCTAATGTACAGGACTACCCCTCCCTTTTTACCTTCCCTGTCCCTTCTGAACAGTGTATAGCCTGGTACATTGACATCCCAGCTGTGACTAATAGAGTACAATGTCTCTGTTATTGCTGCTATGTCAAAGTCTGCATCTGTCATCAAGGCTTCCAGGTCTGGAATCTTATTTCTCAGACTGTGGGCATTTGTGAGCATGACCTTCCATGTTTTACACCCTGCCCTCCCTCTGTTCTTGTTCTCTCTCCCCTGCCTGTTTCCCACAACCCAGTTTTCTTGATTATGTGCTCCTGCCCCCCCATCCCCCCTTATACACTGTAAGCTAACTGACGTGGGGTTACAGAGTGGGAATCTATGCGGTCTGCATGGAGTGATTCTGATGACAATTGATGTGGTCATCTGTGAACTGGGACTTGATCTGTGATGTTGTACTGGGATAACATCACTGATCCAGTCCCAGACTGACCAGTCACAGGCCAGCATTCTTTCTTGCCTTTGTATAATTATACTTAATGACATAAGTATACATTACAAATGTTGTTCAAGAACAAAGTATAGAAACAGGTACAGGGTTTAATAGAATAACAATCTACACTGGGTCCAAACAGTTAGATATAAGCATAGGTGATGAGTGCAAAAGCAGGTGCACAAGTCATGCTATAAAATCAGAGGTAGATTTAATTTCATTAGGAAAAAAATCAGTAAGAAAATTGAGAAGAAAGAGCGCAATAAGTGCCAGCTTGGATGGTCCCCTGGCATTCACCTACTAGGGGAGATGAGAAGGATCACCAGGGTCATCAGTTGAAACTACAACAACTACAACCAGCAGATGAAATTCAGGGCATTTTTGAAAGCAGCTAAAGGAAGATAGTTTGACACCTCTAGCGGTTGGCTGTTCCAAAGGGTAGGGGCAGAAGTAGCAAAGGACCTGTCACCAGCACATGTTCTGGACCTCAGAACCTCAGTAATGAACATTTAGAATATCTCAGCATCCTCTTCTGGGTTTTAGTCTGGAGTATACCACTGAGACTAGGAAGGGCAGCATTTTGGTTAATTTAAAATCTAGGCAGAGGACTGAGTAAGTTAGTCTCTCTTCCAGGAAGAGCCAATTTATAGAGGAGAGCACATGACAGTGGTGGTCTTGGAGTTGTGCAGCTGCCACAAAGCATGCTACTTTGTGATATAGCACCTTAAGTTTGCACAACTCAGTACCACGGAGGGGTTATTTCTACGGTAGGGCTATATACGAACATATGAAGATATGAAATTGCCATTGGAAACAAGCCATGATGGTCTATCAGTTCTGCTCGTGTGTGCAGTTTGGTTGAATACAAATGAGCTGCCTCCCCTCCCACCCTCACTCCTCCTGGAGTTGTGCTTCCCCATCACATTCCCAACCTGCAACGCCAACCCACCAGAGCACCCTTCCGTCCTAACCCTCTTCTTTACCCTGTCCCATCCCCTCTTGAAGCTGGTCACTGTTCTTGCTACCACTATCACCACCTCCTCCA
This sequence comes from Neoceratodus forsteri, assembly GCA_016271365.2. NCBI lineage: Eukaryota > Metazoa > Chordata > Ceratodontiformes > Ceratodontidae > Neoceratodus > Neoceratodus forsteri. The sequence continues at coordinate 421,542,994 of CM057453.1, forward strand.
GCAACTCACTCCACCCCTTCACCACTTTTTCTGTGAAAAAGTGCCTCCTCATTTCCCTCTTAAATCTGCCCCCACACCAATTTCAGAGCTATGACCCCTTGTTGTACCTTCCATCCTTAAGTTATAGATGCCTGCTGTGTTCACCCTGTTTATGTCCTTTAGGTACTGATAGATAGATAGATAGATAGATAGATAGATAGATAGATAGATAGAAAGACAGACAGACAGATAGACAGATAAAACTTTTATTTTTGTGCAGGGAAACATGTCATAAGGGAACAATACCGTATTTGCAAGACAGTCCTGTAATCAGATGTTAAACAATACAAAATACATAGGTCGGCCCGGTGGCGCTGAGGGTTGAGGCTCTGGACTCCATACCTTGCACCACGCTGGTGACCCGGGTTCAGGAACGGACTCGGGCCACCAGGGGTCAATTGGGGGGAGGGAGTGGATTCAGATTGAGTGGCTGACAGGCAGTTTTCCTTTCCTGGGGAGGGTAGGCATGCACTGCCTGGCATTGGTAGCCCCTAGTGAAGATCAGGGGCTTGGCTGAACAGTGCACATAGTATTGGGGTATGGTAGATGTGGCCAAAGTCCTGCAGGTAGGTGGGGGAGAGTGTCTGCACTGTGTTGGATGTCACTGCACATCCATGCCACCGGGAACATTATCTAAAAGAAAAAAAAAACTCTCGCCATTGGGAGGCAAAGGCGGGTCCGGAGGTCAGGACCCGGCTCTAGAATGCTTGCTTTGGACCCTACTCCAGTGCGGCAGCCCTCAACACTATAGATAGAGTGCCAGAGGTATGTGGCAGTCCCTCCCTGGGGAATTCAGATCTGGGGGCTTCACTAGCCAGGCTAGAGGAATGGTGTCCCTGCCGAAGATGAGCGGCCAGAGCTTCAGGTCAACAAGTAGAGTTGCAGTACTGTGAGTCCACGCTGGAGAGAGACCAAAGGCAGGAGGTGAACAAACAGAGCAAAAAAAACATATATGTATCCATGTTACCATAGTTAGAGTTGAGGAGCCATTTACATGTTAAACCTAAAATTTTGTACCTTAATAACTTTGCAACTGTTGAACAGATTTGCCTGAAATTTGGAATACATGATCAAGAACCATACATCTTGGGATCTGCTAACTTTCGTACTGTTCAGATATACGACTGCGGAGCTATTAAGCGTGATCTGCATGCGCATTTACGCTTTTTTGAATTCTTTGCTCGTCCCTACAGATCACACGGTTTGTAGCGACCGGTCTGAAAACTTCAGGGAATGTGCAGCCAGGGTCCCTGATGTGCCTTTTGAAGATTTTGTGAAAAAGTTATTCAAAAAACAATTTCCCATTATAAGTCAATGAGAAAAGTTAACAAAAAGTGTGACAGTGTCGCAAATGCACTTTTTAGTGTTGCAAATGGCCCTAGTAGTGTTGCAAATCCACCATTTTGTTTTCAGTTGGTGATCAGAAAATGCTTGGCATTTAAATTTGGGACCCTCTAGCAACACAATTCTTTTTGTGTTTACCTAGTCGGACGCTGAGAATGCTAGGCATGTCTTTATTGTAAGGTTAAACACCCTAGAAATATGTTTTTCCAATTTCTGGAAAAAGTAGTGTCACAAAGTAGTGTCGTACTCATGAAAGTGTCGCAAATTTTTGTGGAAGCTTTCGCAAATCACGACACAGCTTTGTAACACTATACCCAAAATAGCAAGAATTATTTGCCACCCTGCTGCAAATGAACGGTTTGGTCTTTTAGGCTGACATTTGGAGGCAAGCAGCCAACATCTCACATATGTGCTTTTTGGTGGTTTGGTGACATAATATTGCATGGATGCAAAGTTATGGTACTCTGAAGTTGATACTTTTTCCCATAGACTAACATTGCGGCGTCCGCTGCATGACAGGAATTTTTTGCTACCCTGCTGCAAAATAACGGTTTGGTCTTTTACACTGAAATTTGGAAGGAAGAAAGCCAACATCCCACAGATGTGTCTTTTGGTGGTTTGGTGAAAAAATATTACAGGGCGGCAAAGTTGTGGCACTCCAAATTTCTCTTTTTTTCCCATAGGATAACATTACGGCGTTCACCGCGCCTTTCAGGGCCTGCATCTCGGAAACGGTGCAAGATACATACATTTTGTCAGAAAAATGCTTAGCCCCCCCAAGTACAAGTCTAGCCAGGAAAGTCATAAATCATATGACTTTTAAATTTTTTTTCTACGTTGTACGGTTCCTGAGATATAAGCAATTTAGTATTCCAACTCCTCATTTTCTGCTCCGAGATCCATTATTATGCATACATTCTTTGTACTCACTGTCTTTCTCTATGCAGATTTTGGGAAAACCAGCCTGCGCTTACATTACTGTTACTCTTACCACTTCTGCTTGGTTCCCTACCTGTTTCACTTACCGCTCCCGCCCACGCCACGTGCGTTACCCTTTGCGCTTGCGTTTGCGTTATTTTTACCATGTGTGTACAGTACTGTTTCTCCTTCTGTTTCACTTTGCATCACCATGCACATTACCATTTGCGTTTGCAGGCACCATGTTACTATGTGACAAGACATGACGTGGCAAAGGGCCCTGCGCTCCCGCCGCCACATTACACTCACTATTTCTCGTTATTCTCAAAAAGAAGGGAAATTAGAGGCAAAAAACTCAGTTTAATGCATCAGTTAGGGTTGCTCCACAGTGACAAAAGCGAGGAAATTTGATGTTAGGTTTGAAACCCGCCTTGCACCCTCCAGCCCATCCCCCAACCGCATTGGGGTGCTCTTGGGGTCATCGGTCCCAACTCTCACCCCATTCTCCTATTCCTCAGCTTCTTTCTACATGTGACGGTGAGAGTTAGGTCGATGACCCAATGTGCACCCCATGCCGGTTGGGGGTGGGCTGAGGGGCAAGGGGTGTTCGGCTCCTAACATCGAATTCCTTGTTTTGTCACTGTGAAGCAACCCTAACTGATACATTAAATTGCCTCTAATATATATATATATATATATATATATATATATATATATATATATATATAGCATGGTAGTGCTACTATAGTTAGGTTGAGTAGCACTTTTAAGGTTAAAGGGTCAAATTTTGCACTTTAATAACTTTGCCACCATTCAACAGATTTGCTTGACATTTGGTATGCACAACTGGGCATGGTAGATCTTGGGATCTGCCAAGTTTCGTACTGGTCAGATATACGGCTCGTGAGTTATTAAGCAACAACCAATTCTTTAAATTACGCTTTTTGCAGTTTCTTTGCTCTTTCGCACAGGCTCCATCGGTTTATGCTACCGGTCCAAAAACTTCAGGGAACATGCAGCCAGGGCCCCTGATGTGTCTTTTGAAAATTTTGTGAAAAAATATTGAACGGTTCAAAAGTTATTCAAAAAACAAATTCCCATTATAAGTCAATGAGAAAAGTTAAAAAGTTCAACACTTTCGCAAATGCAGTTTTTACTTTCGCAAATGGCCCTTTTACTTTCGCAAATCCACCATTTAGTTTTCAGTTGGTGATCAGAAAAATGCTTGCCATTTAAATTTGGGACCCTCTAGCAACACAATTCTTTTTGTGTTTACTTAGTCAGACCCTGAGAATGCTAGGCATGTCTTTATTTTGAGGTTAAACACCCTAGAAATATGTTTTTCAAGTTTCTGGAAAAAATACGTTTGCAAAGTAGTGTTGCACTCATGAAAGTGTCACAATTTTTTGCGAAAGCTTTCACAAATTGTGACACTACTTTTCCAGGCTATGGCAAAATGACAGCAATATTTTGCCACCCTGCTGCAAAAGAATGGTTTGGTCTTTTGGGCTGAAATATGGAGGGAAAGCAGCCAACATCTCACAGATGTGCCTTTCAGTGTTTTGGTGAAAAAATATTACAGGGTGGCAAAGTTACGGCACTCCAAAGTTGACGCTTTTTGTCATAGGATAACATTACGGCGTCCGCCGCATTACAGGAATCCTTTGCAGCCTTGCTGCATAAATAACGGTTGCTCTTTTGGGCTGAAATTTGAAGGGAAGAAAGCCAACATCCCACTGATGTGTCTTTTGGTGGTTTGGTGAAAAAATATTACAAGGCGGCACAGTGACGGCACTCTGAAGTTGATGCTTTTTCCCATTGGATAACATTATGGCGCCTGTCACACATTTCGGGGCCCATATCTCGGAAACGGTGCGAGATACAGACTTTTCTTCGCAAAAATGTTTAGCCCCCTAATGGGAGCTAAGTACTAAACTAGCCAGGAAAGTAATAATACATATGAAATTTACATTTTTTTTCTACATTGTACGGTTCCTGAGATATAAGCAATTTAATATTCCAAGTCCTCATTTTCTGCTCCGAGGCCCATTGTTATATATACATTCTTTGTTTTCTCTGTGTTTTCCAATTCATTTTTTGGGGAAAAGAAGGGTGTGCCCTTTCGTTATTGTGCCAGTTAGCATTTCCAGTTGTGTTTCCGTTACCGGTTGTGGCACCATTACCGTCCGGCCACGGTAAGAATTACCGGTTTGCTTTGCTTGCGCTATGCTTCTTCGTGTCGCTTGGCATTATTGTTGCTGTTACAATTACCAGTTTCATTTGCAATTGCGGTACCATCCACGTGCGTTACGGTTTGTATTTTCATACGTGCTTGCATTTCTGTTTTGTCTCTGTTTCCTTTGGCGTTATATTTGCTGTTACTGTTACCATTTGCGTTTACAATTGAGGTACCATGACCGTGCACGCAACGGTTTGTGTTTCTGTACTCGCTTGCATTTCATTTCTCTTTCCTTTGGTGTTATTGTTGCTGTTACCGTTACCATTTGCATTAACAATTGCAGTTCGGTGACCATGCACGTTACGGTTTGCGTTTCCATACACACCTCCATTCCTGTTTCTGTTTCTGTTTCATTTGGCATTATTCTTCATGTTAACTTTACCATTTGCATTTACTATTGTGGTACCATGGCTGTGCGCGTTACAGTTTGCGTTTACTTGTGCGCTAGCGTTTGTGTTTCCATTTCTGTTCCTTTCACGTTCTTTTTGCTGTGACACTTAACATTTCCATTTAAAATACTGTTGCCATCACTGTTCACACTACCAGCTGTGTTTTTGTACATGCTTCAATGTCCGTTTGTGTCACTGTTCACTTTGGCATCACTTTGCGCTTACGTTTCTATTAACATGTCCTTTACCATTACGTTTCCGTTACCATGTGTGCCACTGTTGGCACTTCTGTTTGTGTTGCTTTTTCTGTTACTATGTCACAAGACTATACTTTCACTGTTTGTCATCATCATTCTCAAACAGAAGGGAAATTAGAGACAAAAAAATCCATTTAATGCATCAGTTAGGATTGTTCCACGGTGACAAAAGTGAGGAAATTCTGTGTTAGGGTTGAAAACCCCCCTTGGACCCTCCAGACCACTCCCCCAACTGGCATTGGGGTGCACATTGGGGTTGTCGGTCCTAACTCTTACCCCATTCTCCTATACCTCTGCTTCTTTACATGTGATGGGGTGAGAGTTAGGCCAAGCCCCAACTCGCACTCGATGCGGGTTAGAGGTGGGCTGGGGGGTCCAAGGGGAGTTTTCAACCCTAACACTGAATTTCCTCACTTTTGTCGCTGGGGAACAACCCTAACTGATGCATTAAACAGAGTTTTTTGCCTCTAATATCTATATATATATTTATATATATATAGATATATATACATAGATTTAAATAACAACAATACAAAAACATACAAGCAGCTAATTTGACTTGACTAACACTTACATATTGTAGATAAGGTGGAGTTCAGCAAGGAGTCAAATTCCAGTGGAGACTGTAGTGCGCATATGATGTGACAACCCATTCCATAATACAGAGGCCAGATAATTTAACGTTTTTGTCCCATACCTAGTTCTACAGATGGTAGTTTTAATCTTATTTTCATGCACAGTTCTATTTGATTTACAAGTTTTTGTATCATTCTTACCCAAGGCTGTGACCGTAATATAATGTGCAGGGAATTTTACAAAGTACTTGGGGAGGAGATTTGACCATACTAATCTATTTCTAGTTTCAAGGGTATACCACCCAAATATCTGAACATATCTCGATCATATCACCTCTCCCTCCTGTTCTCCATGGAGTACATGTTCAGTGCCCCAGTCTCTCCTCACAAGTTCTGTCCCCACGCTGTGTATCATTTTGGTTACCCTCTGTTGAACTCCTCCAGCAGTTTGATATATTTCTGCAGGTAAGGGCACCAGAACTGAACACAATACTCCAGGTGCGGCCTCACCAGTGACCTGTACAGTGGGGGAATAACTTCCTCCTTTCTAGAGGTGATTCCCCTGGTGATGCAGCCCAGCATTTAATTGCTTTAGCTGCTGCCTTTCAGCACTGTGCAATGTGTTTCATGTCCCCCCTGACCATTACCCTCTGGTCTTTTTCTTCCTCCGACACTACCACTTGAATTTGCCCCAGACAGCAGCCAGTCTTCGAGTTTCTGTTTCTCATGTGCATCACTTTGCACTTCTTGGCATTGAAACCTAACTGCCATAAGCCTGACCATTTCTCTAGCTTAGCCAGGGCTTCCCTTAGATACTGTCTCCCCTCCTCCATGTCCACCCTCCCACAGAGCTTAGTATAATCATAAACAGGCAAATTTTACTCTTGACCCCCTCCATTATATCGCTTATAAACACGTTGAACAGCACTGGTACAGATCTGGAGACCTGGGTATGAATCCCACAGCCACCTAGGTGCATACTGTGTGATCCTGAGCAAGTCACTTAACTTCCATGTGCTCCCAGATCACATCTGGAAACAAGCTTTGGCTTAGTGTGCTACTCCTGGTTAAACAATGTTCCCTTTCCCTTTCCCTTTCCCTTACCCTTACCAGTACTGTGGGACACCACTGGTTACAGGACATGGTCTAACTAGTCCCCCCACCATCACCCTCTGGTTCCTGTCCTGTAGCCAACTCTTGACCCACCCCAGCAGTTTCTCCCCAATCCCAGGCCTCCCAGCTTGCAGATCAGCCTGCCATGTGGCACTGCTTTGCTGAAGTCCAAGTATAATACATCCACTGCCTGCCCCTTGTTCAAGATCCTCACAACCCAGTCAAAGAAATCCACTATACTGGTTTGACACGACCTCCCAGTAACAAATCCATGCTGTCTACCATCCTGGAGACCATTTTCTTTGAGGAAGGACACCAGCCTTTCCTTGAACAGTCTCCATTAACTTACTCACTATGGAGGTTAAGCTAACTGGCCTGTAATTACCCGGCTCATCTCTGCATCCACTCTTGTGGAGAGGTACCACACAAGCTGTCCTCCAGTCCTGAAGTACACACCCAGTCTCCAGAGAGGTGTTAAATAGTTCAGTCAGTGATGCTGCCAATATCTCTGCCAGTTCCCTTAGGACCCTTGGGTGTATCCCATGGGGCCAGGTGCCTTGTCCACCAGCAGTTCTCTTAGTTCTCTAATACTGAATCTACATCACTCTCCCCTCATACTCATTCCTGAAGGTGCACCCCAATCCTCCCCATGGCATCAGCCTGCTACTTCCCTGGTGAAGACACAGCAGAAGTACTCATTTAGTGCCTCTGCTTTTCTTCACTCTTTTCTCCACCCTCCTCCTTTTAATCTTAACTATCCCATTTCTTCTTCTTCTTCTTCTTCTTCTTCTTCTTCTTCTCTCCTTAATGTATCATAAAAAGTCCTTTCCTCTCTTCTTAATCCCCTGTGCCAGCCTAAGTTCTTTCTCTGCCTTGGCTGCCCTGATCTCTTTTCCTGCCTCCTAGCTGTCACTGTGTAAGTCTTCCTGTCTTCCTCCTCCAAGGTACACTTGTACTTCAGGAAGGCCACCCTCTCTTTTACCTTTTCAGTCACTTTAATACCAAACCAGCTAGGCTCTTGGGTCTGGAATGTTTTTGATTCCTGTATAAGTGTTGGTAGCCTCTATTATCCATTTCTTAATGATGGCCCATTTCTGGTCAGCATCCATCTCTGGATGGAGCTCTGCCAGGTGCTCCTAAACTACACTCCCCATCTTGCTGAAGTCAGCCTTCCTGAAGTCCACCACCCTTTTTAGTCATGGCTGCTTCCTTCTCCATGCAGTTCAAAAACCAGACAGTGCGGTGGTCACTGGCTGGAAGGGGTTCCCTCACTTCCACCTCCTGTATATGCTCCCCATTATATAGCACAAGATCCAGTATGGCTCCCTCCCTCATTGTCTCTGTAACTCCCTGTGTTGGGAAACATTCCTGAAAAGCATCCAGAAGGACCTGTTCCCTGCTACAGGTGGTAACTGGGGTGTTCCATATTCCAGGTAGACTGAAATTGCCTAGACTTATAGTGTTTCCTCTCCCCTCTACCCTGCTGATCTGTTCCCCCAGCTCCCTATCCATCTCCATTCCCTGTGAAGGTGGTCTGTACACCACCCCCACATGAACCCTTCTCCCAGCGGTGTTCTGGAGTACCACCCATGGTGCTTCAGCCATGCCTTCTTCTCCCTCCTCCATGCTACACATTATCCCTTCCCTAGCATAAAATGCCACAACACTCCCTTCCCCTCGCTCTGTCCTTCCTAAACAGCTGATATCCTGGGATCTCAAGGTTCCATTCATGGAAATAAGTTGCCCATGTTTCTGTGATGGCAGCTATGTCCATGTCCCTCTGCCATCAGCACCTGAAGGTCCATTGTCTTATTAGCCAGGCTTCTAGCATTCAAAGACACCACCTTCCAGCATGCCCCCTGTTCCCCATTGTTCCTGATCTTATTGTGTCCAGTCTGCCCCTTTGCCCTTAACATCCCCACATCCCTTCCCCTTGCCATAAAATCAACTTTCCATAGACGGAATTGTATAAAGTAAATGATGGCCATTGGGAGTCTCCCCCCCCCCCCATTTTGCATTTCACACAGTCTGGCACAAAGTTAGGCCATTTTTAATAATTGTTCTCCCACTAGTCCCATAAAACTATTTTTAAAATGCTTATTTATTTATTTTGGCAAAACACACTGGCCAGATATTCAAAGCTTTATGCCGGGCAAAACGGCTGACGGGGTTTAGTGCGGATTAGGTGCAGGTCTGCTATATTCAAAAGGCTGAATAGTGCAGGCAAACAGCATCAGCGGCAGGCAAACTATAATTATATACAGGGGCAATGTGAACATGAATACAGGTGCAATGAGATATTCAGCGACTAGCACCGCTAAGGTGTTTAGCATGACACTAGCCGACCTATAGCAGCAGTGCAATTTGCCGCCCCAGAAAAGATGGTCTTAACCTGGGCAAAGCAGACTTTGCGCCGGAGCTATCTCAGCATTAGCGTGACTTGGCGCGGCCCTAGCATATGAGTATGACACTTAGAAACAGCCAGACATGGAAGACACATGCTGCATATTGCTGGCACCACAATGATGCCATCAGCTGCCACCAGTCCAAGCCAAGCACAGACAGTGATGGGTGATCTGACCCACAGGGGACAGCATGGTAGTGTGGCCATATAGTACACACCTGCAGACCATACATCTGTGGTGTGTAACAGATGCCAGCACAGACATGCAGCACTGTGGACATGGTGGCCAGTGAGGGTAGGATGTATGGGTGGCCAGACCTCACCACAGCCCACGGTGGCCACAAGGCTGGGACACTTAGCTCAGTGCACATGGGCCAGTAGTGGGATTACGACACCACCTGTGTGCCTGTCCGGATCCTACATGCCCCCAAGCCACCTACCACACAGCTGCACAGATGTCACAGCACACACTGCCAGCCATATACATGACACTATGTGAACCCATGTCACAGCTGCAGCATCTGTGGATCACACAACAGCGTGATAGTACTGTCCACTGTCAGTAATTACCTGCAAGCTGTGCCTGGCACTGTGTAGCAGTGCAGTGGTCATCACTGCCCTACATACCATAGGCAGTGTTGTGTCCTCTCACTGCAAGCCCTCTTGCTACTGTAGTGTCTGCTGTGCATTGTAGCATGACTTACAGTGTGAAGGTTGCATGCAGCATTACCACCACCTGTGCCTATGCTGTGTTGTCCCTTGGGGTACGATATGCTATGCTATGCTGTACTGTTTACATGAAGCCTGCAGCTATCATCATGCACTGCCTGACTGACCTACAGGTGGAGCTGCGGTTGGACCTGGCCAGCCCCTGTACCTCCAGACTGACCTACAGGTGGAGCTGTGGGACCCTGCAGCAACGCTGTGCCAACTGCATGCAAATCAGGGCATGATGAGATGCTAATGTGGCTGTTTGCCCACGGACTATCTAAGTAGGCTCATTTGCATGTCACTTTTGAATATGGCAAAGCTTAGCACGGGGCTAACATGTTTGCACCGGGCACACCGTTTAGCTCTGCGCTAAAGCCGCGCTAGTGTGTTAGCGCGGCGCTAACGGTTCGGGGAACATTATGCAGTTTTGAGCACAGTTTTTCCATGCGTGCTGCTGCCTACAGCTGTACTGGGTCCCTGCATTTGCCAGATCACACATTGGCCACATAGTTCCTCTCTACCTACCCTCACGTCTCTGTGCACTGTGTTGTGGTTGTGGTTTGCACTTCCTGGTTGCTGTATTCAGTGCTGTCTTAATCCAGGGCTACGTTTGCCCTGCACTCCCAGCCCAGTTTGTACAGCCTCATTCCCATGCTATATTCAGAAGCTGTTTGCCCTGGGCTATTCCTTTTGAATATAGCTTGCTTTGTGCTCCAGGCTAAGTTTGCCTGCCGGGCAGTGCTAATTTAGCCCCGGGGCAAAGTTTTGAATATCTGGCCCACTGGCTGTTGCTTTTAATTGAGAGTGCTTGCACTAGATTTGAAACTGTGCTGTCCTATGCTACCACCAGTGTCAGTTGCATTAAACTGCTGCCACAGAAAATAATTAATATAGAAATTACTTTTCTGTGATATTTCTAGACAAATCTCCTGCTTTCTGCATTTCCACAGTAGGGGCAGCAGAGAGAAACTCTTTAGAAATTTTGCAAAATATCTGGAAATAGCTGGCAATGTCTGTGGCTACTACTCAATTCAAGTCCACTGTTTGTTAACAGGAATGCTACCAGGGAGGTGAAGAGGTAAAAGTTGATGCCTTTGTGGGACTAGGGTCACTGGCAATAATCGGGGGTGATCTCACTCACAATCACTATTCATCTCAATCACTGCCTCCAATTAAAAATAAAACCAGATCACTGTTCATCATGATTACTGCAACCAATTAAAAACAAAACAAGCAGTAGTGTTACTCTGGCATGGGGATACTTTTTTAATTTTATTAAAAGGTGGGAAGGGGGAAGAAAGGGACAACCAGCAAAAACCAAAGATGCTCTGAAAAACATCAATGCTTCTACTGGTAATTCTGGCAGTAGAGGAACTACTTTACAAGCAATTCTGCTTGAATGGTTTTCTACATTTTTTATTTATTACTTAAAATACTCTACATATACCCATTTTCTAAGCACAGTGATACCCTCCAGGGTTGGCAGTATGGATTATACTGGCCCTTCTGGGGCTATAAAGCCCTCCATCACCTTGTTATACCCTTGGGAGGGCCAGTATAGCCCCATACTACCCATTGTGTAAGGAAGTATTGCTTACCTGAAGTTTTTGATTGTATAGACCTTAAACACCAACTTGAAGCTTTTGCACAGCATGTAGATTTTGAAAAACATCATGCAGCATGTAGATTTAAAAAAAAAACATCACAGAGTGGGTATAGTTTCAAAATCCCTGTAAAGGATTTCTGTGTGAATGTTTTGTGAAAAGCATTGCTCTGCATGCAGATACTGAAAACTGTTTTTCAGCATGTAGATTATAAAAACGGTAGTGTAATTGTTCAGAATATTCTTGCAGCACATATATTAAAAACATTGTGAGGAATTGCTGTGCAAACATTTTGGTATTTAATTAAAGATATCTAATCACTACCTTGTGTGACTCTGATTATCATTTTGTATTTTTACCTGTGACATATTCAAGGATGGTTTATATTAGAGGTGGCTTGTACTGCAAAATCACATTTTTAAATGCTACAGTAACAATATAACATTATATATCATGTATTTAATCAGTTTCATTATTTTAAGTCTACTTCATATCAAAATAAGCAGAGCAAACATCAACTAAGATAAGTAGAATACAATGTGTTTATTCAGTAGACAGAACAACCACTAGTATCTCCTGACCATGTCCAAAAATAATCTTATATGATATTTTTATAATGTTTGATGTTACATTTTGAATGCTGTAATATTTGAACAGTAATACAGTTCTCCTGTTTTGCTGCATGTGTATACCTGTAGTTACAATGTGGTAAAATGACAGGACTTTAAAAATGCAGTGAACAATTTTATGTTTTATACTGATATGAAGCTTTTTTATATCAGTATATAGTCACTGTAATTATATATTAACAATATAACTGCTTGACTGACTTCAATCTTTCATTTAAAAAATTAAGTCTCTAGCTCTCACAGTTTTAAAGTTACCACATTTTGCTTTATACTTTTGTCTGCTCTCTGTTCATACTTGGGCTGCTCCATGTTCTTCTAGCGCCTCCCTGGGATTCCAGCCACCGTCTGAGTATCCGCACTCTTTGAGGTCACGCCCATATTCCCTGCGACTTGCCCGCCACAGCGGGGCAGAAACCCCCTCTCACCAGTCCCAATGGATCCAGACTAATAGGTGCCCCAGAGCGGCCCTCATGGATGGCCCATCAGGCTGCTCTGCCCAGATGTACACTCCCGTATTTTTCATTTTAGACGTTTACTCTCCGGAGCTAGTGTCCACTCACTCTCCTTCCTGGCGTCTGCCCCAGACTCCTCCTGACATATAGCACAGTACCTTGTACCCTAGCCTCAGCCAGGGGACAAGCAGGCATGGACTGTTGTGGACCCCTCCCGAGAAGGAGAGCAGTCCAATGGATGCTCAGTCCTTCTCCTCCCCTGCTGACCCCGGCGGCATGTGCTCATTCCCAAACATGGGTCGCTGGTGTGGTGCGAGGTAAGGTGACCAGAGCCTCAGTGCCACCAGGCCGGCATGTTACCACATTTTAAACAAAATGTCTTTTGAAAGGTCTAACTCTGGAACTGTTGTGGCTGGAAACAGTTTTTTTTTAATGAAATGTTAAAGTCCAGCCATTAAGAAATGTTGTTATTATTATACTGTTAGTATGTGACAGTAATAATAATAATGTTACTGATCTTAAAAAACAGCCAGTTTTCTCTTCCTATATTGATATACATATTTACATCATGACAAAACTTTTTAATATCGACATGAAAAATTTCATGAAGGTTTTAAAAAATAAATTTTTAATAAAAAATATATTTCTTTCACTTTTTCTGAATTTTGGTATTAGTCCCCATAATTAGTGGTAGGCAAAGTGGGCTCAATCCACTCCGCGAAGCGATTTGCAGAGCAAAGGCAGATTCACGGAGTGCTCCGCAACGTGAAGCGGAGTACTTCACATTATAATGAGTAACGCGAAGTCCATTAGAAATAATGACTTCATGTTACTCCGCCTCCCCAGGCCACTACTCTGCCAATTTTAAGGTGAAGTGTATTGCAGGCAGTGCACTTTGCCTCACTTTGCCTTGTTTTTGAGCTCCAAAGGTGAATTTTGCATTGATTCATGGGATTTCAGGTCACATGGGCTCTATATTGATCTGCACAGCCTCAGTTCAGGGTAGTATGAGTAGGAAAGAATAGGAGACAGTGTGCTCTGATAGCGTTCTGTGATAGGAATCTTGTAAAAGCTGTTCAAAAAGCATTTTTGCTTTTTTTGGGGGGGTCCAACTTTAGTTCATCAATTGTAGGAAACCCTCCTGTGCTCATATCATCGAGCGTTTTTTTTTGTGTGGATTTTGAATGTTAATTTACAACATTGAGTGTGTGTGGTGAAAGACAGTGAAAGTATGCTTTGGGGGAGGGGTGTATCTGTGGTGTAGGTAGATTTAAGTTGGAGAAACAGTGATTTCTTTGTTTTTTGGTTATATTTTTGTTATATAACTGACTGTGTTAATGTATACATAGTAATATTGTCAGTAATAGTAGAAATTTTCTTGCTGTTTATTGTGTGGATGTGGTGCAGCAGTTCATAAGTTCAGGTTGTTTAAATTACAAATTTACAATACGTAACGTGGCATAGTACTGAACTTTTGCATTTACGGTGCATTCCTCGTTCAGCATTGTACACAAACTGTTCTGTGTGTGAGTGTGTGTGCAGTGTTGCGTGCATCAAATAATACACCTTTATTGTGCGACAGACTAGTGTACTGCAAGCGCAGTGTGAACCTGCTATCCACTGCAGCTGCCTGATCTTGTACTGCATCGTGGTATCTGTTCTTAGTTTTGCTGCTTGTAGTGCTGTAAAAATCAGCACTGTCTGGATTCAGTGCTCCCTCCCACCTCCATGTTCAAAAGGTATTTTTTACCAGATTGGATTGTTTTTGTGACCTCATCAGCACCACTGGTTACTGAAGTTGTTTTAATTCCGTGACAGTCTCAGAGTAGTCTCTTATCTGTTGCTGAAGCCACAGTTGTTTATTTGGCTTTAAATCCAGCCAGCATCCCTCCAATCAGAGAGTGAATGTATCAAGATCTGAATTTGGTTATAATATTTGTGGTTGATCCCCCAAAATGCCTGCAAAGGGACGTGCAAGCAAAGCTGTTTCTCGCCATGGCAATAACAGCAGTAAGATGGTCTGCGGGGGTGGTAGTGGTACGCAGACGCAGAAGTGCATTGCTGATGTGAGAAAAGGTATTTCTCCTGCAATGTCTTTTACAGCCCAATCAGTAGCTTCACTCATAGTTGGAGGAGATGATGTTCTCCCAGCCGGTGGTGTTAGTGTTACTGGTGTTAGCGGTGGTAGAGGTAGTATTAGAATTGTTGCCTCAAGTTCTAATTGCGAACAGTGTACCGTTTCCAAAAATATTGAATGTGAAGCAGTGCAAGTGAGTGGCAGTGTAGATGATGTCATACTTCCCAGAAACATCCCAGTAACTGAACCTGAGGATTCTGATGATCATGTCATCGATAGCATATAATATGATATTCCATCCACCGTGGCACTTAATGTCATGCATTTTCCATGCAATGATTCACAGTATGGTGAAAAAATATCAGGTGATGGTGGTGTCAATGCTGATGATGAATGTGATGATGATGACGTTGCTGTTGTTGCAACATGCAGTCCACATGCTAGCATCCAAGCAGAAGATGTGGATGTGTGTGACGTTGATGAATATGATGATGATGTAATTGACCCCAGTTGGGAACCAGAGAAAAAGAAATTAAAAGTGGCTGTGTCTGAGTCTGTTTGCAGGGATCCCCCCCCCCGTAAAAACTTGTGATCTACCGGTTTTAGTTGATGATGATGATGATGACCCAGTAATCAATAAGATAGGTAATCATGGTGGTTAGTTGCAGTCCAAGTGTGCAGTGCCTGAAACATCACGTGTCCCCCCCACTTCAGTGCTTAAAATAACAGACTTAAATAAGCCACATCATCATGGACATGTTAAAAGCAGAGCATCACACTCCCTTGTTTGGGATTTTTTTGTTCAAGATGCAAATGATGATTCAGTTGCAATCTGCCATGTTTGCCATGTGCATGTGAGTCAAGGTAAAAAAGGGAGCCATCTGGGCATAGGAGGACAGCATACTCAAACTGGCCATAAAAGTGGCAAAACGAGAGTATGTCACTAACCTACAGAAGAAGAACCTAGGTAACCCCAGACTCTTTTGGGCCCACATAAATGGGCTACTAAAGGGCAGCAGAAAGACTGTACATGGCCACATAGAGGTGAAAAGCCATCTAACGAGTGATGATTCAGTCATCGCTATGGCACTCAACTGACAGTTCGCTAACCTGGATCAGATCAAAGTGGGTCTGCCCACCCACCCCCCTGGCCCTTATGATCCTCCTCCCACCACTAGAGACCATCCCTCCTTCCACTTTAGGCTAGTTAGACCTAAGGAAGTCCTCCCACTACTAAAAGCCCTCAAAGCAACAGGATCCGCTGGACCCGACGGTATACCCCCGCGAATTGTCAAGGAAGGGGCCTCAGCACTCACTAGGCCCTTAACCTGGCTCCTCAACCGTTCCATCCTTGAAGGGGCTATCCCTGGCACATGGAAAATGTCTCACATAGTCCCTGTCCATAAGGGTGGAATGAGAGCATCACCCAACAACTATAGGCCAATCTCCATACTCTGTAGCCTTGGTAAGATCCAAGAGAGATTGATATTACAATTAACTCTGTGACTACCTAGAGATCCACCAACAACTAGCCCCCTCACAGCATGGCTTCAGAACCAATCATGGGACTGACACTGCTCTCATCAATTTCTCTACAGATGTACTCAGAGAACTGGACAAGGGGCCCCCCACTGGAGCAGTCTTTATAGACCTATCCAAAGCATTCAACCTCATCAACCACGACCTGCTGCTCTCCAAAGTGAGGGAGGTTGGACTAGACAGTCACTCCCTGTCGTGGTTCTCCAGCTACCTAACTGGAAGGTCACAGAAGGTAAAATGGAATGACTCCCTGTCTGAGCCTCTTCCTCTAACTGAGGGGGTGCCTCAAGGGTCTATACTCGGACCCCTTCTTTTCTTGCTCTTCACCAATGACTTCTGCAACCACTGTGGTGGGAGTTCAGTGGTACAGTATGCGGATGACGCAGTCCTCTACCGGCCCTCCACCAACATGGGAGAGCTATGTTCTGGGCTCCAAGATGACTTGGAATCCCTAGAGGAATGGCTAATCACCAATAGAATGGTCATCAATCCGAGCAAGACTAAGGCCATGCTGTTTGGCCCCAGATCCCTCAATCGGGATAGAAGCCAACTCCTCCAATTGATGACCACATCAGGCAAGAGGCTCGAGGTGGTCCCTTCTATAAAATACCTTGGTCTCACCTTGGATCAGGGCTTCACCCTCAAGGAACACGTAGACCAAGTAACCAAAAATATCCACTCCAAACCCGGGACCCTTTACAGGCTGAAAGACCAGCTGAGTCCAGCGGCCTGGGTCTCCATCGCCACGAGTGTTCTGCTCCCCACCATCACCTACATGGCCCCTGTCATCCAGGGAGCAGCTAGGCAAGAGCTAAACAAGCTACAGGTTCTCTACCATAAGGTGGCCTGCTTAGCTACATTAACAGGCCCGATGACTCACCACTGTGACATGCTGTCTCAATTAAACTGGCCCTCCTGGGAGGACAGGCTTCAGTACACCTCGCTCTGCCTCACCTACAAATTACTCCACTCCTCCCCCCCCACCCAGCCTCGGGCTCATCTCCATTAAGAGCAACCCTAGGCCACTCCATACGACCGACAGGACTCTCCTCTCGGTGCCCAGGGTGAGAACTAAGGTGGGTGGGAAGTCATTCGCCTTTACCGCCCCCACCCTATGGAACTCCCTGCCACAAGGTATTCAGGAAACCTTCTCCCCTTACAACTTCTGCACTAGGCTTAAGGCGCACCTGACTACCTCCTCAAAATGCAACTGTTAAGTTAAGGGACTCTCAAATGTTAGCCAATACTCTGTGGTCCAACTCCTTTACTGTTGGAACTTGTTATACTGCTTCCATGTTTACTCTGTAATGTATCTATGTGACACATGTTATGTATTTTGTTGCACTCAAGCCCATGTAATAATGTAGGTAATCTTCGGGTCGCCCCTGAAAAAGGGACTCTCGAGGCCCAGTGGGCTCACCTGATTATCAAAATTTAATAAATAAATAAAAATAATACGCATCTTAAGAATAGGCACTTGGCACTGTAGACCCAGCACAAGCTGGCAGCTAATACCACAGTGGGGCGTTCACCCGTGTCACTGGCAACCATAGCCAGCATGTTATCCCCTTCCATGACTGTTAAGCCCAGTAGGAAATTAAACATGTGCAGTAGTGCGGTAATAAGAGCAGAGGATCACTACAGGCATGATGAGGTGGAGGACCATTATGACTTTAAAATGTTGTCCAGTGCTGGTGAGAGTAGCAGTTTTTGTGGTGGTGAATGCAGTATGTCTAGTGCAAGTGGTACATCAACCCCGGTTGGAAAATCTGGCAAAATAACATCATTTCTGGGTTTGTCATCATCACCTGTGCAACTGTCTTCATCAAATATCCACACTCCACACCCTGCCAATGCCATTCATCACAGAGCACAACCATTTGTGATCAATACAACCCATGTAAAACATTTAAGTAAGCCCACGTTACAGAGTGTTTTTGTGCATAAGCTGAAGTACCTCCTGAATCACACAGTGTCACATGAACTCAGTGCTGCTGTAGCGGAAATGCTGGCAATTGATCTTTTGCCCTTCTCCTTTGTGGAGAATTCTGGGTTCCGGTGGTTTGCTGCACGTGCCTGTCCAAAATGGAAAGTCCCATCCAGGACGTACTTTTCTACCCGTGCTGTCCCCAAGTTGTTCCGCACTGTGACTGACTCAGTAAGACATGCCCTTCAACATTCCTCATCTCCATTCATCCATTTAAGTATGGATATGTGGACAGGTGGCAAAACAGCGGGGAGTTCATATCTATGTATAACAGCACACTGGGCGCAGGTGACGGGGGTTGTTTGTGATGTTGATAGTGTGAATAATCAGTGCAGTAAGGTGGATTGTCGCTGTAGCAATCTTCCTGGAATTCGACAGCATGCAACAATTGCTATGCACAGTGTGACCTATTCACACACGGGTGAGAACATGTTGGACATGGTACTGACTGAAATTGACAGATGGCTAAACCCTTTGTCCCTGAGAGCTGGGTTCATATCAAGTGACAATGGGTAAAATGTGGTGAAATGCATCACGAATGGTGTTTTTTTTCGTGCTCCATGCATGGCCCACCATTTAAATCTTGTGGTTCAGGAGTTTCTGCAGCACCCTGATGTAAAGGAAATGCTGACCATTGCACGACATATCTGCTCTCACTTTTCAAGATCTGAAAAGGCCTGTGACCAACTGCAGCAGTTGCAGATACAAAACAGCCTGCCTCAGCACTGTTTGAAGCTGGAAGTTGTCACCTGATGGAACTCCACATTATACATGGCAGAGAGGTTCTATGAACAATACAAAGTCATCTCAGAATATCTTGTTCTGCACACTAGCTGTGACAGTTGCGGGGCCTCCATGTCTATGACGACTGAACAGTGGCACCTCATGGACTCTGTAATAACAATTTTGTGGCCTTTTGAACATGCCACACAGGTAGTGAGTGACAAGTCTGCCTCCACTAGCCAATCAATTCCATTGCTGCAGGTGCTGAGGCAGACATTGGTGAATGTACAGCATAGCCTTGATGTTGCCAAGAAGATGGTGGTAGCAGTATGTTGCTGCAACACATGCTGACAGTATTCAACCAGAATCAGCCACGCCAGAGCATTCAGCGAGTGACAACTTTGCCATAGCAACAATGCTGGACCCATGATACAAATGTGGAATTGCATCAGTACTGGAGGGAGGGCCTGAATAGGTAAAAAATATCAGTGGTCAACTGGTGCGCTTGGTTCATGGGGCACAGAAGTCACGTGCCAAGGTCAGCAAACCTCAGCAGCATAATCTGGCTGAAGGTGTACCTGGAGGACCATCAAGCATATCCTGTAAGGGGAAGGGGACTGTAGTACCAGGTGGCCTGTCATCCAAAGTGGCTGGTGTTAACCCACTTTGGGAAGTTTTGTCCCAAGTGGGTATTTGTGAAATAAATGATTTGGGAGAACAGGATGATGCATCAACAATTGAACTTAGTGAGGCACAGAGAATGGTTGAGTCATATTTGTCTGAAAACAGGCATCTGACAATAACTGAAGATCCTCTTTTGTACTGGAGCGGAAAGGTCAGTGAATGGCTAGAGCTGACTACAGTGGCACTGAAGTAGCTCACATGCCCACCCTCCAGTGTAAGTGTTGAGAGGGTATTCAGCTAAGCAGGTGCAATAGTCAGGGATTGTCAGACAAACCTGCCTCCTGCAAATGTTAGTTTGCTAACATTCATTAAAATGAGTGACTGGCACATACCAGCACAGACTGCAATCTCGGTATTCATACCCCGGCCTAGTCATGGAGGTCTTGCTGATGTGGAAATGGAACATCCTGGTGGCACTAGCAGTGACTGCCTGAAACGGCCCATCACTGAAGTAGATGACGACACAGTGGGGAAAGAATTTTCCAGTGGTCAGATTTCAGACATTGATGACTGTGAGGGCAGTTTTCTTTATGAGGATGATGATGTGGTTAATGTTGGCAGGTTTTAACTGAAGTTTTTAAAAGGCGGTGTGCCCCCCCCAGACCACCACCACTGGGACTGATGTTATCCAAGTCTGCCACCATGAGTCTGTCTGCCCCCCCGGACCACCACCACCGGGACTGATGTTATCCAAGTCTGCCACCATGAATCTGTCTGCCCCCCCGGACCACTACCACTGGGACTGATGTTAACCAAGTCTGCCACCATGAGCCTGTCTGCCCCCTGTCCACTGGGACTGATGTTATCCACTGCCACCACGAGTCTGTCGGCCCCCTGGACCACCACCACTGGGACTAGATGTTATCCAAGTCTACCACCATGAGTCTGTCTGCCCCCCCAGACCATCACCACTGGGACTGATGTTATCCAAGTCTGCCACCATGAGTCCGTCTGCCCCGCGGACCACCACCACCGGGACTGATATCATCCACTGCCACCACTGCCACCATGAGTCTGTCTGCCCCCCGGACCACCACCACCACCAGGACTGATGTTATCCAAGTCTGCCACCATGAGTTTGTCTGCCCCCTGGACCACCACCACTGGGACTGATGTTATCCAAGTCTGCCACCATGAGTCTGTCTGCCCCCAGACCACCACCACCGGGACTGATGTTATCCAAGTCTGCCACCATGAATCTGTCTGCCCCCGGACCACCACCACTGGGACTGATGTTAACCAAGTCTGCCACCACGAGTCTGTCTGCCCCTGACCACCACCACTGGGACTGATGTTATCCAAGTCTACCACCATGAGTCTGTCTGCCTCCCCAGACCATCACCACTGGGACTGATGTTATCCAAGTCTGCCACCATGAGTCTGTCTGCCCCCCGACCACCACCACCGGGACTGATGTTATCCAAGTCTGCCACCATGAATCTGTCTGCCCCCCCGGACCACTACCACTGGGACTGATGTTAACCAAGTCTGCCACCACGAGTCTGTCTGCCCCCTGGACCACCACCACTGGGACTAGATGTTATCCAAGTCTACCACCATGAGTCTGTCTGCCTCCCCAGACCATCACCACTGGGACTGATGTTATCCAAGTCTGCCACCATGAGTTTGTCTGCCCCCCGACACCACCACTGGGACTGATGTTATCCAAGTCTGCCACCATGAGTCTGTCTGCCCCCCAGACCACCACCACCGGGACTGATGTTATCCAAGTCTGCCACCATGAATCTGTCTGCCCCCCCAGACCACTACCACTGGGACTGATGTTAACCAAGTCTGCCACCACGAGTCTGTCTGCCCCCTGACCACCACCACTGGGACTGATGTTATCCAAGTCTGCCACAAGTCTGTCTGCCCCCCTGGACCACCACCACTGGGACTGATGTTATCCAAGTCTGCCACCATGAGTCTGTCTGCCCCTCAGACCACCACCACCGGGACTGGTATCATCCACTGCCACCACTGCCACCATGAGTCTGTTGTCTGCCCCCGACCACCACCACCACCAGGACTGATGTTATCCAAGTCTGCCACCATGAGTCTGTCTGCCCCCGACCACCACCACTGGGACTGATGTTATCCAAGTCTGCCCATGAGTCTGTCTGCCCCCGGACCACCACCACCGGGACTGATGTTATCCAAGTCTGCCACCATGAATCTGTCTGCCCCTCGGACCACTACCACTGGACTGATGTTATCCAAGTCTGCCACCATGAGTCTGTCTGCCCCCGACCACCACCATTGGGACTGATGTTATCCAAGTCTGCCACCATGAGTCTGTCTGCCCCGGACCACCACCACACGGGACTGATGTTATCCAAGTCTGCCACCATGAGTCTGTCTGCCCCCGGACCACTACCACTGGACTGATGTTATCCAAGTCTGCCACCACGAGTCTGTCTGCCCCCTGGACCACCACCACTGGGACTAGATGTTATCCAAGTCTACCACCATGAGTCTGTCTGCCCCCCCAGACCATCACCACTGGGACTGATGTTATCCAAGTCTGCCACCATGAGTCCGTCTGCCCCCCGGACCACCACCACCGGGACTGATATCATCCACTGCCACCATGAGTCTGTCTGCCCCCCGGACCACCACCACCACCAGGACTGATGTTATCCAAGTCTGCCACCATGAGTCTGTCTGCCCCCCTGACCACCACCACTGGGACTGATGTTATCCAAGTCTGCCACGAGTCTGTCTGCCCCCCCGGACCACCACCACCGGGACTGATGTTATCCAAGTCTGCCACCATGAGTCTGTCTGCCCCCCTGACCACCACCACCAGGACTGATGTTATCCAAGTCTGCCATGAGTCTGTCTGCCCCCCGGACCGCCACCACTGGGACTGATGTTATCCAAATCTGCCACCATGAGTCCATCTGCCCCCAGACCACCACCACCGGACTGATATCATCCAAGCCACTGCCACCGTGAGTCTGTCTGCCCCCCACGACCACCACCACTGGGACTGATGTTATCCAAGTCTGCCACCATGAGTCTGTCTGCCCCCGGACCACCGCACCACTGGGACTGATGTTATCCAGTCTGCCACGAGTGTGCCTGCCTCCCGACCACCACCACTCGACTAATGTATCCAAGTCTGCCACCATGAGTCTGTCTGCCCCTGACCACCACCACCGGACTGATGTTATCCAAGTCTGCCAATGAGTCTGTCTGCCCCCTGACTGCCACCACTGGGACTGATGTTATCCAAGTCTGCCACCATAGTCTGTCTGTCCCCGGACCACCACCACCACTGGGACTGATGTTATCCAAGTCTTCCACCATGAGTCTCTCTGCCCCCCTGACCACCACCACTGGGACTGATGTTATCCAAGTCTGCCATGAGTCTGTCTGCCCCCCGGACCACCACCACTGGGACTGATGTTATCCAAGTCTGCCACCATGAGTCCGTCTGCCCCCCCTGGACTACCACCACCGCGACTGAAGTTATCCACTGCCACCACTGCCACCATGAGTCTGTCTGCCCCCCAGACCACCACAAACGGGACTGATGTTATCCACTGCCACCACTGCCACTATGAGTCTGTCCGGACCACTACATCCATTAGCCAGAGACAGAAAGCTTCTTAATATTTAAACCATAAAGTGAGTATGTGTACTCATGTTTGTTATGCTGCTTCACTTCCTTTAGTTGCATGTTTTGTTTTCTGTAGCTTTTAAAGCCATAATGGTAAAACACATATAGTACACTTCTTTTGTTTCTTTTACAGCGTAACAAAAAAAGGCTCCATCGCTAAAACTCATTGGGAATGGTACTGTAGCTGTACCGAGCAGAGAGGAAGCGATGTGATATCTTGGTGAAATCCATTCTGGTAAGTATGAAGATTTTATTTCATCCATTTCATTGTTTTGTAAAGACTGCAGCAAATATTGCACACAGTTTGTGTTAGTTGACAAGATGTGGCTTTGAAATGTAACTTGACTTTAGGGATTGAGATTTGAGAACCAGGGAGGGACACATAACAATTAAGTTGTAAGAAGTCATTCATTTCTTTTTTTAGGAAACTTCCAGATGCTTTGTTGTTCTGACAAAGTGGCCTTATCCAAACAAGTTCTTCAACATCAGGTCTCCCCCCACTCCCCAGGCTGAGGCGCACATGCAACATGCAGAAGTCATTTCATTAGATGACCATAACCATCATTAACAACCTGACTCGAGAAGGATGCAGATGAAATCTGTGAAGAAGTAAGAAAATAAGAAACCATTACAGACAAACCTGCAAATATGCTTCCCCCCCAAAAAAAATACTTACCTTCATGTGCTTGACAGTTATCCATTGCAAATTTCTACTCAAAAAGTTCTAATCAAACACTGGAATGTGCACACCAACAGTATCTGTGACCTGTGATATAGAACAATACCATGAGTACATGTCCATGTCAATCCCCCTCACCTACAAAATACAGAAATATATATCTATATATATATATCAACTTACCAAGGCTACTATTAGTGTACAGACAAAGGGCATCCTTCCATCCAGTTGAGATGATCACATTGCATTTGCTCAAATTGCAGCACACATTGGACCAGCAACAGTTAGCTCACAGTCATCATTTAATTCTGGGGCACTGCACGCATGAGTGACTGCACAATAAATTCTGGGGTACTTTGCATGTGCTGAAACAGTCTCATTTTGCTGTGTAACCACTTGTCAATTTTCTGCACACAAGGAGGATGCATTTTGGGCCAGCAGAAAAAATCTGGGGACTCTGTGCCACTTTTGTGCACATGACTGAGTGCACAATAAATTCTGGGGTACTTTGCATGTGTTGAAACAATCCCTTTTCACTTCATTACCACTTGTCAATTTTCTGCACACAAGCAGGATGCATTTTGGACCTGCAGAAAAAATCTGGGGACTCTGTGCCACTTTTGTGCGCATGACTGAGTGTGCTATTAATTCTGGGGGACTTTGTATGTGCTGAAACAATCTCATTTCACTTAGTTACCACTTGTCAATTTTCTGCACACAAGCAGGATGAATTTTTTTTGGCCTGCAGAAAAATCTGGGGACTCTGTGCCACTTTTGTGCACCTGATTGAGTGTGCCATTCATTCTGGGGGACTTTGTATGTGCTGAAACAGACTCATTTCATTGTGTAACCACTTGTCCATTTTCTGCACACAAGGAGGATGCATTTTGGGCCAGCAGACAAAATCTCGGGACTCTGTGCCACCACTGCGTGCATGACTGAGTGCGCCATTAATTCTGAGGGACTTTGTATGTGTGGAAACAATCCCATTTCACTTTGTTACCTCTTGTCAATTTTCTGCACACAAGCAGGATGCATTTTGGGCCGGCAGGAAAAATCTGGGGACTCTGTGCCACTTTTGTGTGTTCTGTGACTGTTGCTGTGAGCTCATGATGTCATATTGACATTTTTACAATTAAAAGCAGCATTTCAAGAATGTCCTCACAGTTGTAAACTGTACTTTTTTATGCTACTTTACATTGCCACAGCCACCACTACTTACCTCCGAGTCGTGACTTGAATGACATGATTCTTTTCACAATTTATGTCTGCTTTGCTTATTTGACTACTTTTTTTCATGTATGAAAAAAAATGAGCAAGTCTTCCAATATTGTTCGGACCAGGTTTGTATTTATTTGCAGCTGCTTTTCAATAACTATTGTTGCATGGTGTCATAAAACACTGCCTGATGCATAACTGTTAATTAACAACAGAAGTGATATATAACAACTACTTGATGTGATGGAGAAAAGCAGAGGAAAACAATGACAAAGACCTGGTCAGCACCAATTTAAAAGGAATGCCCCTTTCATTAGTTCACACATGAAAAAAATGTAGTACAGCAGACTCAACTACTGTAAATTTTCATATCATTCCAGTCAGTCAGAATGTAAATAAAGGAAGTTGTAACATAGCATTAAAAAATATAGGTCAGTTATCAACAGATTGTTGCATTGCTGCTTTACAGACATTCACCACATTGCATAGTTATGGTGATGCATGTAAACTAATATGTGGGGGCATTACTACCACTGGAATATTTCTTGTTCCACATAGTGCAATATATTTCTGTGAAAACCACCCATAATTTCATTACAGTGAGTCATGTGACAGAGGAATTACTTATCAGAAAAGCAACCCACATTCTGCCACCCTTTCTCAGCAATGTTAGGATGTGATGCCAGGGGGAGTGCAGGTGCGTGTTCCTCTATAGTGAATGTCCAGCAGCTATCCCAATGTTTCCTTATGTTATAAGGTTCACTTTGTGCTGAAATTTGGGATGTTTCCACTAATAAGGCTCTTCTTACTGGAAACGTGGCCACACATTTCACCACAAACTGACCATTATAACATAAAGAAACATTCGGAAACCTGCCAGACAATTGGATATTCACTGTAAGGAGCATGCACACGTGATCTCCCTGCCATCACATCCTAACATTGCTGAGAAGGGAGGCAGAATGTGGGCAGATTTTCAGAACAGGAATTCCTCCATCACGTGACACACTGTAATGAAATTATGGGTGGTTTTCACAAAAATGTATTGCACTATGTGGTGCAAGAAAGATTCCCCTGGAAGGGAAAATGTGTATGATTAAACAATAACAAACAAAAAACACACAAAAAAGTACAACACAGTAGTAGGGTGGGGTCAGGGGGGGTGGGGGAGGCAGAAAACAATCCCTTCACTTATTATGGTTATGGGATGCCATGGAGGTCCAGCAGCAGGTCCAGCACTGAAAGTATTTGCTGCTGCTGTGCTTCCACTCCGTTCACCTGCTGCTCCAAAGCACTGAACCACTCATTATTTTCCTCGAGTGCTGCCCACACCAGGCTGATGTCAGACTGGGTTACAGGGACTGTGGCGGAGTCCACTGCAGTGGGGAATCCAGGTAGTGGGGCTGGTGGTGGACAGGGTGGTGCTGGTGGCTGTGGTGGTGGTGGTGGTGGTGGTGGTGGAGCAGCTGCTGTAGTAACCCTCCTCTTCCTGCTGCTGCAGTGACTGTGAGGCACATCTCCCACCCCAGCAGCACCCTCAGCCACTGCCATGGAAAGGCCAGCAGGTAGACACCTGGCCCCTTCCGTGGCAGCCTACCACTCTGCCCTGTGATGGTTCAGCATGTGGGTGCACTGGCCACCAGTCCCCAAATGTGTCCCAGTGGGGCCACAGTGCACCAGCACACCACACACATGGCACTCCACAACTGTGCTGTCTCCCCCCCACACAATTAAAAAACTTCCACACTGGGGAGCTGCAGAGGGGACCAGACAGAGTCCTCACATGTCGGGCACGAGTCCCACCACCACCTACAAATTTCCAGGGCCACCTTCTGTGGCTGTGGAGGTGGTGGAGGGGGTGCTGCTGGAGCCCCAACAGCTGCTGCTAGTGGTGGTGGTGGTAGTGGCAGAGAAGGTGGATGCACAGCAGCCACCAGTGGCACTGGTGATGCTGCTGCTGCTTCTGTTGCTTCAACAGGGGAAGCAATACCAGCCAGGAGTCAGGAGAAGTCCAACATCACACGACCGCCCCGTCCCCCATTGGTCTGCACTCCTCCCCTCCTACCGCACCCACGGGCCAGCAACTCACCTTCTCCTACATGACTGTCCATCCTCTTGAGGTCCACAGGCCCACACACACACACACACACACACACACACACACAGTGGACACACACACACACAGTCAGTGACACACACAAAACAAAACAAAACAAAACTTGTACAAAAAAATTCACTAACAAAAAAAACACAAATACAATACATAAACTAAACAAAATAGCTTTTAAAAAAAGCTGTTTGTTTTGTTCTGGCACTGAAAAGCAACGAAAGGCAAGCAGTAACTCCTCTCCTCTCACAAATGCTTTCTCCCTCTACAAATGCAAAAGAGAAAGTGAAACTGCTTCTGTGACTCACTTCTTTCCTGCCTGGCTAAAGCATGTGACTTACAGTACTACAAGCCATGTGATGTGCCTATTTTCTTCTCATTTCACCTTACTTCGTGTTAAGGCATGATGGCAACGCGAAGTGGTAATAATAACGCGATGAGCACTTTACAGGGTCCACTTTATGCCAGCCTGAGTGTGATCAAGAAGTGCTCACTGTCCACTTCGAGGGTGGATTAATAATTCGCTGCATCTCTACCCATAATTTAATTGACATCTATATAAGTGTAATACCCATAAACATTTATCTTATACCTTAAATCACATGGCTAACATTTCACTGTCTTAACTTGCACTACTAATTCTTCCTCACTTTTGCAGCTTTTTGCTGCAAAAGCGTCAGAAGATATGTTTTAAAAACATGCAATAATGATCATATTTACAGAGATAAAATCATAGAGAGTGTCACCTACAGTGTTCTAGCTGACATGATTTCAACCTTGACTAGAAGCCAATGCTTGTATTTGAGGGCATCCTTTATTAATGGTATTCATTATGACCTGTGACTTGCATCTGAGGGTGGCTTCTATTCGAGGGCAGCTTCTATTGAAAAAAAATAGGAAATTTAGTTGTTGTTTTATTTTGTTTCTTTTGTGAATGGGGTATGTGCGAAAAATAACTCATTAATTCCTTCAAAATTAACTAACACTGTTTCACCAAACCCTTATTGTTCCATAACATCTAACACCTGTTACTTTCAAAACTTAGCGTTATGCTTTTTTTTAGCTATGTTTTTGGCAAACTGAACATGTGTGAGCAATTACTTATTAATAATTATAAAACAAATTACATTTTTTTTTTCAACAAGCCACCAAATGGGCATATTCCTCCATAACATCTAACAAACCAGCATGTTTCATAACTTAAATATTTGTAGTTCTTTCCTCAATCCGATGGCAAAAAGTTTGGTTCAAAAAACCTGAACATGACTAGTAAATTAACTAAATGATTTCATACTGTGTAGACTGCTGATCCCAATAAGGATATCAATGTGATATGAATATAGTACCCAAGTTGCCTGATAAATGTAAATTAAAACAAAAATCGGCAAAAATAAGTACAGTCAACACTCTGTAACTAAAACATGGAAAAAACATATTTCTATAAAACATTCCACATTAGTAGACCCTAGAACTAAGATGATTCATGCCAGATTTAACAGGGCTAATGTCTATAGCAGCCAAGTTATAAGTGGCTGAAAACAGGGATTTTAACAGAAAACCCTAACACAACCCTAATAAACTGTAGGAGCACTACCATACCCCTGTAATACATGTATCAAAGAGGATCAGTCCTAGAACTGATCCTTGGGGCACCCACTCATGACTTTCCTTTCCCCTGATGGTTCTCCATTCAGGACCATCCTCTGATTCCTCCCACTCACCCAGTTTTTCACCACCCCGTAATTTTGACTCTCACTCCCAGGTTGCCCAACTTCTTTATCTTTTTTTATTATTATTATTTTTTATACTTAGACTTTAGAATGTTCAGAGTTATATGCATCCAAATAAAAGGTGATATTATTATAATACAGAAATCAACAATTCAAGATAAATTTAATTTATACCATTAATATAGTATATGGTGTGTCTAGACCAAAATACTCACAGAGGAGGAGATAATTTATATCATTAAATGTGCTTAAATAGCAGGTTGCAACTGCTAACCATCATATTTACTCAGGAATTAAAAACATTTTCTACAAACATAATTATTAATTTTCATACGCTTGCCTTAATTATAATGTAGTTGTTATCTGTAAACCATAACAAACAATTGGATATGCCTCCCCTCACCATTATCAGTTATCCACTAGCCATTGTGAATATTGTGCATATAATATTACAGTGACTCAACTAAAAGCAAAGTAACTACATGTTTATAATATTTCTCATTAATGTTTAGTTTAATGACATATATATCATATCACTTTAATCCAACTTCTGTATCAATAACATGAGACAAGCTGGACCACTGGCAGACCTATTTAATAGTTCACTAGAGTCAGGCATGGTACCACAGGACTGGAGAACAGCACATGTAGTGCCCCTCCACAAAAGTGGTCCCAAGGATGACCCAGGGAATTACAGACCAGTCAGTCTGACCTCCATTGTGGGCAAGCTCATGGAGACCATACTAAAGGAAAGGTTGATGGAGTATCTAGAGGAGCATGGTCTCCAGGATGTGAAGCAGCATGGATTCATGGGGGGGGCAGGGATTGTGTCAAACAAATCTGATTGACTTCTTTGACTGTGTCACTAAGACAGTAGACAGGGGCCAAGAGGAAGACATCCTCTATCCTGATTTCAGTAAGGCCTTTGACTCTGTACCCCACAAAATGTGATCAGGAAGTTGGTAGATCTCGGGGCTGGGGAAAAGATTGCCAGATGGGTGGAAAACTGGCTGAGGGACAGAACCCAGAGGGTGGTTTTGGGGGGAGAGTTATCTGGAAAAGGAGAAGTAATCAGTGGGTTCCCGCAGGGCTTGGTGCTGGGGTTGGTGTTGTTCAGTGTCTTTATCAATGACATTGGGGATGGCATTAAGGGCAGAATGCGCCTATTCATGAATGACACCAAGCTCTGTGGGAGACTGGACACAGTGGAAAGGATACAGGACCCACAGCAAGATCTGGAAAAGCTGTGAAGGTGTTCCAGGATCTGGCAGCTTGGCTTCAATGCCAAGAAATGCAAAGTTAAGCATATTAGAGCCAAGAATCGCAGGACAGGGGAGTCCAAGTATCTGCATCAGAAGAGGAGAATACCTGTAAGTGATGATCACTAGTAACTTGAAGCACTCCCCACAGTGCAAGAAGGCAGCAGCAAAGGCAAACAAGATGTTGGGATGCATATCTAGGGGGATCAGTAGTAGGAGAGAGGAAGTTATACTGCCCTTGTACAGGTCACTGGTAAGGCCGCTTCTAGAGTATGGAGTTCAGTACTGGTTCCCACACCTCAAAAAGGACATTAACATGCAGGAGGAGGTCCAGAGTAGGGCTACAAAAGATGATAGTGGGTTAGCAGGGTAAGGCATACGAGAACAGGTTGAGGGCACCGAACATGACCTCCCTGGAAGACAAAAGAGAGAGAGGGAACATGATTGGGACTTTCAAGTACTTGAAAGGGATAAATAAGGTTGATAAGAAGAGTCTCTTTAAGCTGAATGGCAACTATAACATGAAGGGGTACAGTCTTAATCCTTAGGCTGCCGACAGAATTACAATGTATAGGAATTCTGAACTGAAATATCAGTCCACGGCACAGCAAGGGTTAAGTTGGAGGGTGGGAGGTTTAGGAGGGAAGTCAGGAAGCACTTCTTCACAGAGAGGGTGGTGGACACTAGGAATGTGCTGCTGGAGGAGGTCATCTCCTTGAAGACAGTGGGCAGCTTTAAGAGAGGCTGGGATAGGCATGGGGGAAGCTAAGGATCATGGGTAGGGAGGATGGAAGGAGTGGGAAGGGACAGCAGGGACAGTAGCTCAAGCTGTGGGACCTGCAATATGAGCAGACTTGATAGACCAAATGGCCTTCTTCTGCTGGTTTCTTCATATGTTTGTATGCCTGTATATCTAATAATGGTCAGATCAATGATTTATACACCCAAACAATTCCCTGGCTGCTAGTTCCGGGGATGAGGGAGGACTTACAGTGGACTATTAGGCAAGCTAATGTTTGGCTAAAAGTCTGGAGCAAGAGGAAAAGTTATTTCCTTAGCCAACTGCAGGGTTTTCTGGGGTCCTGAGTGCCAAGGATGTGCTGCACCTGTGTTGAGTGGGGTAAAAGAATGGACAGGGAAATCAGTGGGGATGGAACCTGATTATAAGACTGTGCCAAAAAAATGAGAATGTAAGCCATGTGGCACCTGTCAGGTTTGCCACATGGTTAAAGAAAGTAATTCTTTCTATAACCCTAAAACTGGCCAAATGGAAAGAGTGAGGGCTGTTATCAACTCGAAAGTGAGGTGTGATATATATATATATATATATATATATATATATATATATATATATATATATATATATATATATATATATATATATATATATCTTTGACATGCTCCTTCAGTAGATATTTATGTTGGTCAGACCAAAAGATGGTTCAGACTGGCAATAAAAAACAAAAACTTAGAATATGCCATTGCTGCACATATGCACAGTGTATTTGATGGAACAAATTACACAGTTAGAACCATGGGATTAGAGCTGGTAGCCAGAGATGTGAGGGGAGGAAATTTTGAAAATCTGTTGAATAAAAAAGAGCAAGAATGGATCTATAAACTTGTGGCATTGCTATATCCTGCCTTGAATAGGACATTTGAACTGACTCCTTACCTGATCAAATAGGATATCTTTTAAGTTTTTGTATATGAAAAATATCCAAAAAATATCCACAGTATGTATGTAATCAGTAGCCTTTTGCTCTGTTCTGTGCCTCATCCCAAACACCCAACCATCCAACCTGGTTTGCTCCCCTGAGCTGTCTTTTGGACTGAGTAAAAGCTATGTTGCACTGAAACCTTGTATATTTCTATGTAATGTGTGCTGTTTTCCTGTATTTTGATTTGTTTCAGTTTCAGGTTGTCCACTAAGTCATGGTGACAGTGTTACCCATGTGAATGAGGATAACGAAGCACGGTACTATCAGGATGAGGGAACAAGCAATGATTGATTACTAAGGACTTTTTAAGAATTTGATGAATGAAATGTTGTTTGAAATATGGTTCTGGTGTATATTTACAGCATAATTTGTGTGTACATCTTTGTCTTTGTATGCTCTGTCAGCCTTGATGTAGAGATTATGAATATGTATAAGATGAGAGTTACATAGGATTTTTTAAATGTGCAATAACTGTTCTGATTGGATGCAGCTAAATACTTATGTATGAGATGATGTAGCAATTATGAATAAGTATAAGATGGGAGTTATGTTGGGTTTTTTAAGTTGTAATAATTGCAATAATTGTTTTGACTGGATGCAACTAAATAAATATGTATGAGACTAGCATATAAATAGAAATGTGTTGAAGGCTGATGTATCCTCTGACGGAGCCCTTGACTGGCTGGGGTGAAACATTAGTCAGTCGGTGCTAAGGTGCTGACACCTTGCTCACCTGTTTGCTGCACTTTGGCTATGAAATAAACAAGAGTTTTTGCTATAAGTTTCATTTGTCAGTTCCTTGTTGCAAGGGGTGAGTACTCTCCTTTAAAACTGCAGATAATATACCTATATATCGATGCCAAGCATGCTTGAAGGGCCTCATTGCTTTCATCTCCACCACTTCTGCAGGCGTTATGTTCCAGGCACCCACCACACTTTCACTGAAGTAGTACTGCCTCATATCTAAGGCTGTAAGAAAATCACAGCTTGCACGGATTTCACGATCTCCGCGATTTACCAGCGGTGCCGTGAAATTGACTAATTTATTAATTTTACCGTGAATTTATTCAAAATGTTCCAAAAAGCCCCAGAAAGCTGTAATCTTGTCCATACCATCCCTGTCTGACTGGACTAAATCTTGCATGCTCATCAGACAGGCTGCCAGGCTTTCGGTTTTTGAAAGTTAAAAACATTTTTTTGGGTCTCGGAAAAAGGGAAGGTAGGCGCACAAGTTCCAGATAGCTCCGCCATTGGATTATGGATCTGGCACAGAAAAAACAAGCATACCGACAGCCAGATAGCTCATTTATTTTATTATAGCGACCCGGCATCTCCTGCTCCCTCCATCCTCCGTTCGCCCCAACCAGACAGATGATACTGTAGATTTGCAGTTCAGTATCCAAGGAGGCGGCAGAAGATTTCCGACTATGGATAAAATACAGTATAACCTGTATCAGAAAATAAAAAGGACCTCCTTCGCATGCAATGATAATTTTTTCTGTGAAATGCATCTGGAAATGAGCTGTATGTCCAATACTAATTCAATAAAAGTTACTGAAACCCGCATAATAACATCTCACCAGCTCCTTCCATTACCATAAGTACTAGGATAACATATTAGAATTTACCGTGAAAAGTGGTCATTTTTATCGTGCAGATGCCGTGAAAAATGGTGATTTTTGCCGTGATTTTCTTACAGCCCTACTCATATCCCTCTTAAACTCCCCCTCGCAGCTTCATCGCACGCCCCTAGTCCTGGCGTTCTTTCTCCTTTACAAGAGATCTCCCCTCCTACACCCTTTTCACCTTTGTAAGGTACTAGTAGGTCTGTATTGTGTCCCCTCTCATTCTCCTTTCTTCCAGGGTGCACTTTAAGTTAGCAGCTGTTCATACACATGGGTAGGAATTTCCTCTCAGACACAGGCATAGAAGCTCAGCACTGTTGCACATGAAAAACATGAGCAGGCTGCTGTAATGTGTGACTGCTCAGGATTGTTCTAGAGCCCATAGAATCATGAGTACTTTGCGCCCTGACAAAGATCCTAGGAAGATGGATGTTATGGGCAAAAGAACTTATGTCTGCATCCTTGGAAAAAAAGAATTGCAAATTATCAGGCCCATAATAAAATATCAGAATATTCTGTGGGAATCCATTATGACTACTGTTCAGGCATTGCCTGACACAGCTGGTATTAATACTGGAAAGCATCTGTTACACTCGGCATATGATGCCTCTGGTGTTTCTGCCAGGGCTGCTGCCTCTGGCTTCTGCCTCAGGAGATATTCCTGGTTCAGGGTGGCTGGCTTTGCTATTGATATACAGTAAGCCATGCTGAATGCTCTTTTCAGGGTCTCCAAGCTGTTTGGACTGGTCATTGACAATGCCCTTGGGGAGCTTCAATCATCCAAAATGACCTTAAGGTCCATTAAATTCCTGAACCC
This sequence comes from Neoceratodus forsteri, assembly GCA_016271365.2. Classification (NCBI taxonomy): domain Eukaryota; kingdom Metazoa; phylum Chordata; order Ceratodontiformes; family Ceratodontidae; genus Neoceratodus; species Neoceratodus forsteri. The sequence continues at coordinate 421,577,459 of CM057453.1, forward strand.
TCAGCCTGCCAGGGGGTATGGTAGAAGAGCATTTTATAGACCAAGAGGCCATGTTGACTGTGGCTACCATCAGCAGACCCATGGTCATGGAGGTATCTTTCTTTCAGGCCCCCACCACCCCAGTGCCCATTCCAAAGCAGCCAAAAAGGTATCATTCCAGGCAGCGCCACCCTCAGTACCTTCTGATTCCCTACTTCCTCCCCCTCCACTTTTGACTTCAAGTATGCAAGTAGAGGTAAGGGTTATCTGTCAAAATGGAGGAAGATCACCATAGACCAGAGAGTCCTGGAAACAGTGAAAAAGGATCTTATTTTGGAGTTGCTGTCTACCCAGTGGGTATGCATATGCAAAGGCATATGCGCATACCCAGTATTACAGCTCCACTTTTCGGATGAGATTTCTATAAGATTTAGCCCTCATTTTTAATAAAGAAACAGTTTCCCCAGTTCAGCATTGCTCAAAGACTTAAAATATGTGACTAGCTGAACGGGGATAGTGGGAAGTGAGAAAGGGACTCCTGGGGCTTCAGCACTGTGGCAAATGATGTGCTGGCTGACTGAGTCATGGGGGATGGTGGAAAACTCAGCCTCCACTGGAGCTACAGTAACACCACTGCTCAGTAGCTCTCCCTCACCATACAGTGTCATCTCTCAGTCTTCCTGCAATTTGCCAGCCGTGTGTGTGTTGGCACTGCATTTCTGAGCAATTGAGAACTATTTAATATACAATGGAAGGATATCACACCAAAAATAATCTATTAAAATGCAGTTTCTTTAGAAATAAAACCAACTTAATCTTTTTAAAAAAAATCTTTAATTTCTACCCATTTTATAATCACAATAAACCACTCCAAGTTGTAGGTTATGCTGGGATTTACCCCGAGCCTGCTGAGACTTGAGACATGTACTTGCTTTTATGAAAGACTCTATTTTTGGTTTCCATGGCTTCTGCTTGGGAACTTTACAGAGGTATGGTCCAATTTATTATCTATTTATTTATTTCAAAGATTTTACTAGGAAAGAAATATTGAGCTGGTAACAGCTCATTTCTAGATGCATCCTTGGAGAAAGGGAAGAGAAGAAAAAATGACACATGCAAAATACAGAAATATAATACATAATGGAAGAAATATATCAAAAATAAACCGGACAATTATTCCTAAGAATAAATTGACAACAAGTAGATTATCTTGCAATGAATTACGGAACTGAACAAAAGAACAATTAGTTTCCACAGAGAAGCAAAGAGTCACAGCTAGAGATGGATGAAATCCAAAAATTTCGTGACACAAAATATTTCATGAAATTCATGTATTTTGTGAAATATTTCACGGGTGCAAAAATGCGAAATTCGGCCAGCGAAATGTAGAATTTTGCCTTTGAATGGTAGAATGTTGCTCTTGAATGGTGGACTTTTGCCACTAGCAGACAAAATTCCACATTTCACAGGCAAAATTCCACATTTTGCACCCACAAAATATTTCACAGAATGTGTGAATTTTACAAAATATTTTGCACGTCACAATTCGCGATTTGGCCAGTATTTCGCTGTCAAAATTAAATTTTGCTGCATCTCTAGTCATGGCACACCTGCTCCCATTAAACTAGCCACATATCAACAGTTTCATCTTACTTTGTTGATTTATTTTAAGAAGCCACAAGGCAAAATGCCATCAGGAGGGTTTTCTGCCCTGAATTGCTGTCTATGCCTGTGGAAGTCTAGCATCTTAAAATAAATCAACAAAGTAAGAAAAAACAGTTGTTGTGTGGTTATTTTAAGGGAAGTAGGTGCACCAAGACTCTTTGCTTCTCTGTGTTCAGTACTGTCACAGGTACCCAGTTCTCAGCTCTGGTGATTCACACTAAACAGTTTTCACCTTAGTAACATAAGAAACTTGGGGAATGGCTGATACTGGAGAAGTGGGGAAGTGCTGAGAGACAGAGAATTAGGTAAATTACAGCTAATAAGTCAACCCAACATCAGACGCAACTGCAGAAGTGAGTAGAGAGCTCATGGAGGAGAGCTTTAAGAGCAGGAAAGGAAGGAGCAGAGTGAATAGAAGGGGGAAGGAAACCCCAAGGTTTAGGGAAATTAAATGATAAGGCAGCTTGGCCAGCAGTAGATTTCATTTGAAGGAGAACAAAAGAGTGAGAGCAAGCACTGCAAAGGGAGTAAAAGGACAAGGGGGGGGCAGAGATTAGATACAAGGAAAGAGAGCCAAAGCAAAATTTGAAGACAAAGGAGACACAGTGAGTGAAGCACCTGGTATCAAGAGAGGGAAGGGAGAGAGAAGAATACAAGGTGCAGTGATGAGTATGCATGGGTTTATCAAGGGCAAAGCAACAGAAGGAGTACAAGAGAGGATCCAGTCTTGCTAAAGTAGACATTGGAGCAGGATTGCAAGCAATGTCTCCAGTGGAGATGTATTCAATAAAGATACAGCAGTTACTAACCAGTAACAGTAGAACTATGACAGAATCTCCACCATTGCACCATAGCATACCCACCCTACTCCCCCCTTTCTCTGTTTCTGAAGTATTTGCTGGTAGTTGCCCACTACCTTGTCTGGAGTAGACAAAGTAGAGGAGGTCCAGAGGAAAGCAACTAAAATGGTGCAGGATCTGCATCAAAAGCCCCAAGAGGAGAGACCGAAAGACCTCAATATGTACACCCCGGTGGAAAGGAGGGAGAGGGGTGATATGATTGAAACTTTTAAATACCTCACGGGTATAAATAAGGTTCATGAGGGAAGCCTATTGAAGAGAAAAAGATGTTCCAGAACAAGGGACCATGCTAGGAAGCTGAAAAGGGGTAGACTTAGGGGAAATGTGAGAAAGTACTTCTTCAGAGAAAGAGTGGTGGATGCCTGGAACAGCCTCCCAGTGGAGGTAGTAGGGGTAAAAATGGTAATGGGATTCAAGAAGGCATGGGATAGGCATAAGGGAACTTTAGTGGTAAGGAAAGGGAAGGGGAGTCAGAGATCAAGTAGGGCCTGCAGTGTTACAGTAGTAGAAACAATGGGCACACTAGGCTGGCCAAGCAGGCCTTATCTGCCATCAAACTCTATGCTTCTATGGAGTTATCCATAAGTACCTTATATGTTTTGTCCAGTCCCATGCATCTCCTTGTGTGCCTGGTACTGGCCTGGTTTCCTGGTTCCTCACAGTAAGGCATTTTGAGCTTGTCTCCAGCATAGAACTGAGGAGAGATGGGGCAGTCCACATTTTATGGGTGCCACTATTACACATCATCGTGGGTGGCCCCCAGCTTGAAAAAAGTTTCCGAATGGTCCTGATGCCTGCAGTTTACAGTTCCAAAGGTATGGCCCATTGGAAGAGATTCTCTCAAAGATCTACTGTTACTGGTAAATAACTTCTCTTTCCAGCCTGTTTTTAAGGTTTCCTGACATAGGCAGGACAGACTTCTTGCAATTATTATAAACAAGGCTATGGAATCTGGAAGAGGTATTTTACCCAAGTTACTACCTCAGTTACTGTATGAGGACTGCTTTCATACATCACGCAGCAACTGCACTAGTCACAGCAACAGTCACCCTTGCCACCTCTAGGCTACAAACACAACACAACACACCCCCAATCAGATTTGTGCAGATTATTTACAATTACATGATTTTGTGCAATCTGACTCTGGCAGCCTGCTCTAGCTCCATAAACTGACTGAGCCACATGTCACTGAGGGCTACATCACCAACACCACCTGCTCCTTCCTTCTGCCAGCTCTGCCACCTCCCAACCCTCCATTCCCTGTTCTGTTGCATTACATGTTCCATTGCCTACCTGGCTCCAGCACTTCAAGCCCCAATGCTGCAGTGTGCTACCTCACTCTTCCCAGATCACCACCTATTCAACACCTCGGAATTAATTAGCAATACATAGCAAGACATACCATTTCTGAATTTGGGAAAAAAAGAAGTTGGTGAGATGCAGAGAGATTGAAACAAATAAAAGTAATCCTCTAGGACTGTGCCTGATTCCAGCTCAAGGGGGGAGTTGTAGCCTCCTCACCACCTGTGTTTTTCTACAAGGAAGAGCTGGAGATGACAGCAGCAGCATCTGTGTAAAGTGAGTGAAGAGCTCCAGGAAATAGGAGGTTGGAAATCTGCACTAGAAGAGCACACACAGGCCCTGGCAAGCATACTGTAATAACAGTGTGTGGGGGGAGGTTAGGCATGTATAGGGATGAAAGCGTCAGTGTAAGTAAAATGATTTTTGGTTGCACAGCTGACACACTTTGTTCCCCATGGGTCTTTCTCCATGGCCAAGCACTGTGAGCAATAGCAAAATGAGCATTGTAGTTCTTGCCATGACCAGCCTGTTGCACATAAGTAACCTGCAGTGATGTAGTGTTTTTGGGCAGGCCTATGCAGTGCATACCATACTATCCATCTAATTGTTCTGCAGTACAGGCTAAGCACTTTTTGGACCCTGTTGTACCTAGAGCCATCCCCAGTAAGGGAGACAATAAATCTGACTATCCTGCCATCTGTTCGATTCAAATTTCAAATAAATAAAATGCTTCTACCCTGCCTATCTGTGTTTCGGAGCTATCTCAGTTGGGCTTGTAATTTGCAGTTCGGAGGAATCCCTCATCATTCCACTGAGCTACCATAAATACAGTAGGGCTTCGGTATGAGAACAGTGATTATGGTGATAGCCTCATAATGCTTATTTTTTTTATTTTCAGTTTCCCTATCCAGGGTTTATAGCACCTCTTGGTAATCTATCAAGCAAACCTGTGAGTACAGCATTTGACTGTCCCCAGCTGGTTACACAGCGCTCTTGTTTATGACATCATACTGCTTGCAATGGCAACTCATTAACAATGTCACAAACTCTGCAATTGTGAATGAGGTCCATTAGGGACAGTTGGACACTATCTAAAAGACAGTGGAAGTAAATGGCACACTATCTGAAATACATAAAAGGCTAACAACAGGAGAAGGCAACAAAACCTACAAGAATGAAAGTTAAAAATATAAAGGATTGTGTATCAGCAGTCATACACAACAAGGCAGTTGTACGATTGAGAGTTTTCCATGGTAACCAGAGACCTCGAGAGCACAGCTCGAGAGGTCCATTACCACGGAAACCTTGCAATCGTAAAACTGCCTTGTTTGTGTATGGTCGCTCATACGCAATCTTTTATAGTGTATCGGCAACCATAAACGGCACTCCTTGATCCCCAAAACGGGTCTCCCAATAAAAAACAGGGCTTATTTCGGTGCAGCTGTATCAGTTTGTTCCAGCACTGCTCACTTCTTCAACCACCATGGCCCACTTAGTTGTGCATGCGTGACCACGTTCAATGTTGCTGTGTTGCACTAGTGACGTACTCAGTGCAGCACAACAACATCGTGACGCTTTTAGTGCAGCACAACAACGCTTTTCCAGGCATGGATTTTGCGAGGGAATTTTTATATATCCTAAAGCTCTATTTGCTATTATATGCCTTGAAGCTATGCTTGCTTTGAAAACCATGCTGTAACAAAGTCATAATGAATGTAGTAGAAATTTATGAGTTCATGCTGTTTTTTACAGGGTTATAGAATGATACTGAGGTTACTTGAGGTACATTTGTAGGAACAGAAAGCAAGATAAACCTGGGCAGAACTGGTTGTACCAGCCTGAATAACAGGCTCGGACAAAGTATAAGATAACAACATGCTTGGGCAAAATACAAGATAACAGCACGTTGAGGCATTGAAGGCAAGCTGTACGTTGCTATGGTGTAAGTGAAACTCATTGTTTCACTCCGGTCAGATTGACCCAGGCATATGTATCAAGAAGTATTGGGAAAGAAATGGAATAAGCAGTGGAAAAGTACCTTACATATTGGTATCAACTTGTTTTTCTGTTACATTGGTATCAACTTGTTATTCTGTTATATGATTGGCTTATACTGAAATGTTGGTATTTTTCAAGATAAGTGCAGAATCTAGCTTATAAAAAGCTGCTGTAAATTGTAATCAGGGAGCTTTCTCCTTTGCAGAACTCCCGCATACATGTGAAAGATTTGATCAAATAAAGTGACGTTAAGACAAAACCCAGTGGTGTGGTTTTTGCCCCGTGACAACGGGAGTGGTTGCTCAGGTAATACTTACAGTGAGAGAATTTGCGATCACAGTTTTGGCATAGTCGGCAGGATGAGTTCTTCGGTCTGTGTCACCTCGTGATCAGGTTGCTTCCCTTGGACAAAAAGAAGAACATTTTTGTGGAACCCCATCAGGACGTGACGCCTAGGGGCCGTTGACACTCATCATCACTGTAAGTACAAGTATACCTTGGAGCGAGAGTGCACTATAAAGAACAGGCCTAGATAGAATGGGAAACAAGGGAACAAAAGATAACCTAGGTCCAGAGTTAGTATTATCTGGACCAGCAAAATGTATGGTTGATAGGTTTGGCCAGGATTCGGTCTCTGAGATAGGACAATGGCATAAGTTGACATGGGGAATATTTCCCCTTATAGGTACTTTTAGTATAGATGTACTAAAGGAAGCAAGGATAGCACTGGAAGAAAAAGAAAAGAGCAAACAAAAAGGGTGCGAGATAGACTGGTCAAGGTTTAGAATATGGGAAAGAGAGGCAGAAAGGCGACATGAAAATCAAGTGAGAGGGTTAATGGTAAAACAAGAAGGGGAAGATACTGAACACCGAAGGAGGGTGTTTCATCATCACGATACCCCTCCACCATAATGGCCCCTTCCCCCAACTGTTCCGCCGGTCCCACAGGGAGGGGTGGTGCCAGATGTTCCACCAGAACAGGTTGCCTGGCTGTGCCTGCTGCCCTACCTGCTCAACAAGCACTGATAGTCCAGCCGGGCCAAGTAGTACAACCGGCACAGGGCATTCAACAGGCTGCCCAACTGACTAGCGACATGCCTGTTCAACATCCTCCTGTGATTCTGGTGCAGGAGGCTGCGGTCACAGTCCCCAGAAAAAGCCCAAAATCCCCCACACCCGTTCAGTCAGATGAGGAGTCAGGGAGTGAAGAGGGGGAAGAGGACCTGGTTGACACAATGGGATCTATGTCACTGGATGGGAAGGTACATGGCAAGGGAGATGGGAAGCCTTGGGTATTTAGGCAAACTGATGCAAGGACTAAGGGCCCAAAACAGGCAGGGGGAAGAAAGAAACTAACACAGCAGTTGCCTTTGATACGTTATCCCAACCCACACCCCGAGGCAGGAAGACTGGCTACCAACGACCAGCCTGCAGTCCCTAAATACATTGAAGTGGACCACCCATGGAATCCTGAGGAGTTGAGAGAGGCCCTGAAAGATGTACCAAAGCCTCAAGATAACTTAGAAGAATATATAAAGGAGTTAACAAACTTAATAAAAATGTATGAACTGTCTATGACTGAGGTTGGAGAGTGTCTTAGACGGACATTAAAGGGCAGGTGGGAGGAAGTAAAAGAGGCCTGGGACCCAGAGAAGTCAAGGGATCAAATTATGCCACAATTTAACGCGGTGTGCTTAAAACTACGGAAAAATACAGAGATGTGACAGACTGGTCTCGCATCCGGGATACGAGACAAAAAGATGAGGAATCAGTACGCGATTACAAGGAACGATCGGAGGGGGTCTTTAGGCAATTTTCCGGTATTGGGCTGGATAATCCTGCATACCAGCATCAGTTGGGTATGGCTTTTTGCACCGGACTGAGTACGCCAATTAGATTGGGAGTTACCACAGTGTGCATTGGATGGGAGACAAAGAAAATGGCCTACCTAGTGCCGTATGCTGAACATACTGAGAGACAGCAGAAGGAGATACAAAAGGAAAAGAAAGAAAAGCTGGAAAAGGCTCAGCTAATTTACTTTGAGAGAGACAGTAAGCAGCCCCAACCGGGAGGTGGAAATGGCAACAGAAGAAGACAGAGAGGACGAAATAATGGAGGCTATCCACAGGGAGGAAGGGGGAAAGGACAACCATTGGAATGATCGGCAGGACAAAGACCCAGACCGGGAGGTGGTATCATCTGCTTTGCTTGTGGAGAACAGAGACACATAGCAAGAAATTGCATAAAGGCAAATCAGTGGCAGCGTAATCAAGATACCAATGCCCTCTTGCCTCCGCCACCACCCCCTCCTGCTCCACAACAGTGGCAGCCAAATCAGCAGCAAGGATGGGGTGGAAATCCTTGGGATCCTCAGTTCTGGACTAATAATGTTGGCTTTGCCAATGACAGCTGAAGGTTAGAGGAACACTCCCCCTCCCCCTTTTCACAAATGCTATGTGCTTCAACAACGCCAGAAGGTAGTCCAGTAATAGACTTAATAATCATGAATCATGATAGACACAGGTGCCTCGATGTCAGGAATTCAAAGAAGCAAGTTAAATGCACCCTTATCCAGTCGAATGGTGACAACAATAGGGTCATCAGGAGTACCACAAAGAGAGCAATTAACAATCTCATTACCGGTTCGGTGTGGAAAAATGGAATTACAACATACTTTCCTCAGTAGCACGACCTGTCCTATGAAATTATTGGGAAGGATCTTCTGAGCTGCAATGCACACATTACTTGTACCGAGAGGGGTTAACATAGCGCCTGGGTGGGTTTGTATCCATGTTTGGCAGAAAGAACAGGGATTGGCTGTATAGTTGGGAATTAACAGAATCAAAGGAGGTGGGTTGGCTACAGAATGGCGGAAGTGGTAACACATGGCCAGTTGCAGTTACAGACAGATTTGCATTGTACAACACATTATGCAGTGGGAGGTCGGGACCTAACTTATGAGTGCAAAGAGTGGGGAAAACAGCCAGTAGAACAGGCCATCTGGGTGTCAGAGATATATGTGGCAAAGGATCATTGTGCAGCCTCAGTGAGGCTGAATGCAGAGCAATTAAAAGTATTCCAAGAGCCAGGGTCATACCCGCACATTTCCATGGCAAGAGAACCCCCCCTTGAGTGGAAAGAATTGGGGCCATGGGAAGCAAAAATGGTACAGTTGGGTGATTGGGAACGTGTAGGAAGCAAGCTAATATCAAGGGCTGGGAACTGAAAAATACATAATTAACAGAATGGTTAAGGTACGAGTGGATGAAAGAGAAGTGAATGTGCGAAAGGTTTGTGAAGAAATAGGCATGCAGGAGAGTGTAAGTTGGATAAATGAGTTACCAGCAAAGCTATGGGCAGAATCAAAGTATGATGTGGGGTTACTGAAGAATGCACAACCCCTTATGGTCAAGCCAAAGTCCTCTTACAGACCAAATAGGCATCAATATCCGCTGGGTAAAGAGGCGGAGGAGGAATAGCCCAGTGCATGCAGCATTAGTGGAAAGGGAGTAATCGTCCCTGCCATATGCAACGGTAACCCACCAATTTTACCAGTGAGAAAGCTAAATGGAAGTTACCGCTTGTGCAGGACCTGAGAGCGGTAAATGAAGCAGTACATGTACTGTACCCTGTAAAAGCTAAACCCGACATTGTATTGTCATCTATTCCACATAACAGCTGTTATTTCACGGTCATTGATTTAGCAAATGCGTTTTATAGTATCCCGGTAGAACCCAGTAGCCAGGAATGGTTTGCATTCACCTACAAAAGGGAAAAGTGGACCTGGACTCGCATGCCGCAAGGTTATGCTGAGTCTCCAGCAGTATTCTCAGCTCAAATGAGAGAGAATCTATCCGCTTTTGTGGCCCCATTGGGCAGTACCCTAATACAGTATATGGATGTCCTATTGCTTGCTAGCCCCAGTAAGGAAGCAAATGAACAGGATACAAAGGCTTTATTACTTTTCTTGGCTGAGAATGGGCATGAAGTGTCTCGAGAAAAATTCCAATTGTGTAGAGAGCAAGTAAAATATTTGGGTCATGTGTTGTCTGGCAGTGGTAGAAAGCTAGACCCTGAGAGAATTAAAAACATAACAGCATGGCCACACCCAGTTACCAAGCAGCAATGATGTCTTTTGGGTATGGTGGGCTATTGTAGAGCCTGGATCGTGGATTATGCTGTGTTGGCACAACCTCCATGAAGCCATATTTGCAAGAAAATGCAGATGACTGAGGAGATCAGGTGGACACCTGATCTAGAGATCTGTTTTATGAAACTTAAAATGTATTGGTTACAAGTCCTTGTTTGGGACTCACCAAATTATGAGAAGGGTTTTAACTTGTTTGTAAATGGTAAAGGAGGTTACATGTCAGCTGTATTGACACAGGAACATGGAGGGGACAGAGGCCCATAGCATATTACTCACCGCGCTTGACTCAGTGGAACGTGGATGGTGTCTGTTGCAGTCGGTGGCAGTGGCTACTGAGGTGTTGGCAGCGCGTAATCTGGTAGGATTCTGTGCTTGACGGTGCATGCCTCATTCTGTGCATTCTATTCTGCTACAAGCTGGCACAGCTCATTTAACGCCTGCACATTGCTCCAGTATCAAAATGTGTTACTAACCATGTCCAATATAACTTTGAAAAGGTGCACCACTTTAAACCCAGCGATGTTGCTCCCCACCTTGGAGGAGGGGGAGGAGCATGACTGTGAGCAAGTGATTGACTTAGACTATAAGCCTCGACCGGATATCACTGACATACCCATACAAAATGCAGACTTAGAATTATTTGTTGACGGCTCGGCACAGAGAGACGAAAAAGAATCCCCGTTGGTAGGTTATGCAGTGTGTACTCACAACTATGTCGTGGAAGGAGCAAAGTTACCCCCACAAACGTTAGCCCAAGCTGCTGAACTCATATATTTGACGCAGAGCTTGTATAATAGCCGAGGTAAAACAGTTAACATATACACAGATAGTCGATATGCATTTGGGGTAGCTCATGATTTTGGCACCCTATGGAAACACAGAGGTTTTAAACAGCAGTTGAAAACCTATTGCGCATGCGAATTTGGTAAAAATCTTTTGTTAGCAATCCAGAAGCCAGAAAAGTTAGCAATTGTAAAAATGTCAAGCCCATACTTCTAACCAAGATTTTGTTTCTGCAGGAAATGCGAGATGACGCAGCTGCAAAGGAAGCAGCTCTTCTGGGAGTGTTCTGAAATTTCAAATGTCTTTTGACTGTAACTCAACCAACTTTATTTATTCTCAGTAAAGGATGTTGCGACTTTTACAACAGTCGGCCAGTGCAAAGAGAAACGTAATTGACAAACAAACTGTAAATTTGATGCTAGACTTAGGTGTGGATTAAACCCCAATGGCAGGCTCTGCCTGCCCTCGCAGTATTTCCTTCTGGCAAAATTGGCCCATGGGGCTGATCATGTTTCAAAAAGTGGAGTAGTCGATCTTGTAAATAAACATTAGTATGTTGTTGGCTTTTACGTATATGCTGAAGATTTTGTAAAAGTGTGTAATATGTATGCAATAATGTTGGCAGAGGACCTGGCAACCCTCTGCCCATCCTTTTTCCTACAGGACCTTGGAACATTTAATGATGGATTTTATTGAGCTAAACTCGTGTGAAGGGTATAAATATTTAGTGATTATAGATATGTTTCAAAGTGGGTAGAGGCATTCCCAGTACAGAAAACCAATGCCTGTATAGTAGCAAAGACCCTGATTGAGAAATCATACCAAGGTGGGGATTCCCACCCCGCCCTCCAGCCGATAATGGTCGCATTTTTGCAAATGAAGTTCAGAACTCTGTGAGGCAGCAAGTGGATTTACGAATGCACTGTGCACACCACCTCTAATCGGGGGGCAGTAGAAAGGGCAACCAGACATTAAAGCTGAAATTGACCACAATTATGGCAGATACTGGCCTTAGTTGGGCAAAGGCACTACCAATAGCCCTACTGAGTATGAGGGGAAGAGCTGGCCCCATTGGTTTATCACCACGAATTTTGATGGGAAGGCCCCTCAGAATGACAAATGTCCCTTCCCACAAAACCGAATAACATTGCACGTTTAGATAATGAAATGATTGCCTACTGTTTATCTCTTAATGCTGTTTTAAGCTCTCTATCCTAGAGTAAAAGCTGTACTTCCAGTTCCCCTTGGAGGGACCCTGCATAGGATACAGGCATGAGACTTCGTGGGTTACTAGCGACTTCAAAGAAAGAAGTGGTGCGCCTCGAGGTGGCGAGGACCGTTTCAAGTGCTCCTGACTACCGCCACTGCCATAAAGATCACAGAGAGAGAAACGTGGATTCACGTATCTCATTGTCGCGTGGTGACAGCCTCTACAGTAAATACCATTGCACAGTGAACTGAGCAACCATGAAAATTGTTATCGTTCTGTTTTCGTTCAGACTATTACTGCTATTTTTGCTATGGGGCTCTGGATACAAGGGGGGCAACTGCTCCGCCGTAGCAGAGCCATTGCACATTACTTAACACTTGATGGACTTTAATGAACTTACATGCTAATAATGCTAATGTCTCTGATTGCTATGTATGCACTAGCTCTCCTTTCTGCAGCCGTAGGGCTCCACCCAAAATCCAGGCCTGTAAATAGCACTGAGGTCAGCGAGATTCTCGTGCCATCAGGGAAGAAACATCACTCATGCCCCAGATTATGCTACAAACAAAATAAAAAGCCTGAACTGTGTTTCTGGGCATGATTTTACTGCATGGTACAGCCCACCGAATGATACAAATGTGTCAACCCCTGTTGTATCTAGACATTAGACAGCAGAATATATCAGCCAGGCTCTGCCTGTGTAATAAGCAATTAACCGTGAGTTTAGCGTTACTGGATGGTCCACGTGCCATATTGTAGTACACTACAACAGCACCACCAAGTCCGAGTCCACCATAACCAACTGCTCTAGCAGATGCCTGCACAGTACATCCTGATTTCACTGCTGTGGGCAGTCTGTCAGGTCTATACTGGGTATGTGGGAACAGGGCTTATCTTTTCAACCTATGGGGTGGACGGGTTGCCTGTTATCTAGCCACACTCACCTCCTGGCCCATGTATATAAGTACAATGCATCTGCTATACATCAGCGTAAGTCTATATAAACCAAGTTAAAAAAGGAGGTGCGGATACGAATAAACGTGTCCCAGTGGGAGAAAATTTGGGGTAGAATCTTCCCATGGTGGGTGTTGTTCAGAATACGCATTACATTGACCAGTTGGGTTATGAGTTGGAAACGTTACTACTGATACCTTGAAATCAACTGCTTTGTTGACAGCTGAAATTAAAGCCTTCTAGAATTGTAGCTTTGCAGAATAGAGCTGCACTTGATTATGTATTAGCCTCGCATGGGGTGTGCGCCATTATAGGGGAGAATGGCACCTATATACCTGATAACTCCCAGAACTAGAGCAAGTGATTGAGGGAATAAAACGCTACAGCAGCGTGTTCTTAGTGAGCATGCACCTATATCGCAGGGCTGGGACCCCGTCATGGTTCTCAAGCATATTTGGTGACTGGGGTGCTACCCTCCTCGCTGGGTGGCAGTAATCGTGGTGGTGATACTGGCATTATGGCTCCTGACTGTGCTGTTCAAATTTCTCTCAATGCCTGTGTAGCACCTGTCGCCACATGCCATCCTCCAGTTGCATTCTCTTACTACACCCAAGGACCAAGACCCCAGCGAATTAGTCGGGTGTTACCATTCTATGACACCAGACGTGACTAAGATGAAATAGTTCACAAAGTTGATACAAAGTATCAAAAGGGGAGAGTGTGAGGGAATTTTATATATCCTAAAGCTATATTTGCTATTATATGCCTTGAAGCTATGCTTGCTTTGAAAGCTCATGCTGTAACAAAGCCATAATGAATGTAATAGAAATTTCTGAATTCATGCTGTTTTACAGGGGTTATAGAATGATAATGAGGTTACTTGAGGTACATTTGTAGGAACAGAAAGCAAGATAAACCTAGCAGAACTGTTGTACCAGCCTGAATAACAGGCTCGGACAAAGTATAAGATAACAACATGCTTGGGCAAATATAAGATAACAGCACGTTGAGGCATTGAAGGCAAGCTGCGTTGTTATGGTGTAAGTGAAACTCATTGTTTCACTCCGGTCAGATTGACCCAGGCATATGTATCAAGAAGTATTGGGAAAGAAATGGAATAAGCAGTGGAAAAGTACCCCATATATTGGTATCAACTTGTTTTTCTGTTACATTGGTATCAACTTGGTATTCTGTTATATGATTGGCTTATACTGAAATGTTGGTATTTTTCAAGATAAGTGCAGAATCTAGCTTATAAAAAGCTGCTGTAAATTGTAATCAGGGAGCTTTCTCCTTTGCAGAACTCCCGCATGCATGTGAAAGATTTGATCAAATAAAGCGACGTTAAGACAAAACCCAGTGGTGTGGTTTTTGCCCCGTGACAACGGGAGTGGTTGCTCTGGTAATACTTACAGTGAGAGAATTTGCGATCACAGTTTTGGCATAGTCGGCAGGATGAGTTCTTCGGTCCGTGTCACCTCGTGATCGGGTTGCTTCCCTTGGACAAAAAGAAGAACATTTTTGTGGAACCCCATCAGGACGTGACGCCTAGGCCGCTGACACTCATCATCACTGTAGGACAAGTATACCTGGAGCGAAAAGTGCACTACAAAGAACAGGCCTAGATAGAATGGGAAACAAGGAACAAAGATAACCTAGGGTCCAGAGTTAGTATTATCTGGACCAGCAACATGTATGGTTGATAAGTTTGGCCAGGATTCTGCCCTGAGATAGGACAATGGCATAAGTTGACATGGGGAATATTTCCTTATAGGTACTTTTAGTATAGATGTACTAAAGGAAGCAAGGATAGCACTGGAAGAAAAGAAAGAGCAAACAAAAGGGCAAGTAGAGGACTGGTCAAGGTTTAGAATATGGGAAAGAGAGGCAGAAAGGCTACATGAAAATCAAGTGAGAGGGTGAATGGTTAAACGAGAAGGGAAGATACTGAATCATCAAGGAGGGTGTTTCATCATCACGATACTCTCCACATATTGGCCCCTCCCCAACTGTTCCGCCGGTCCCACAGGGAGGGTGGTGCCAGATGCCACTGTGAACAGGTTGCCCTAGCTGTGCCTGCTGCCTACCTGCTCAACAAGCACTGATAGTCCAGCCGGGCCAAGTAGTACAACCCGCACAGAGCATTCAACAGGCTGCCCAACTGACTAGCGACATGCCTGTTCAACATCCTCCTGTGATTCTGGTGCAGGAGGCTGCAGTCACAGTCCCAGAGAAAGCCCAAACTCCCCTCACCCGTTCAGTCAGATGAGGAGTCAGGAGTGAAGAGGGGAAGAGGACCTGTTGACAATGGGATCTATGTCACTGGATGGAAGGTACATGGCAAGTGAGATGGGAAGCCTTGGGTATTTAGGCAAACTGATGCAAGGGACTAAGGGCCCAAACAGGCAGGGGAAGAAAAGAAACTAACACAGTAGTTGTTTTTGATACGTTATCCCAACCCACACCCCGAGGCAGGAAGACTGGCTAACAACGACTAGCCTGCAGTCCCTAAATACATTGAAGTGGACCGCCCATGGAACTTGAGGAGTTGAGAGAGGCCTGAAAGATGTACCAAAGTCTTCAAGATAACTTAGAAGAATATATAAAGGAGTTAACAACTTAATAAAATGTATGAATCCGTTCACTACTGAGGTTGAGAGTGTCTTAGATGGATATTAAAGGGCAGGTGGGAGGAAGTAAAAGAGGCCTGGGACCCAGAGAAGTCAAGGGATCAAATTATGCCACAATTTAACACGGTGCTTAAAACTACGGAAAAATACAGAGATGTGATAGACTGGTCTCGCATCCAGGATACGAGACAAAAAGATGAGGAATAAGTATCACATTACAAGGAACGATTGAGGGGTCTTTAGGCAATTTTACGGTATTGGGCTGATAATCCTGACACCAGCATCAGTTGGGTATGGCTTTTGCACCGGGACTGAGTGAGCCAATTAGATTGGGAGTTACCACAGTGTGTATTGGATGGGAGACAAAGAAAATGGCTGACCTAGTGCTGTATGCTGAACATACTGAGACAGCAGAAGGAGATACAAAAGGAAAAGAAAGAAAGCTGAAAAGGCTCAGCTAATGTACTTTGAGAGAGACAGTAACAGCCCCAACCGGGAGGTGGAAATGGCAACAGAAGAAGACAGAGGACGAAATAATGGAGGTTATCCACAGGGAGGAAGGGGAAAAGGACAACCATTGGAATGATCGGCAGAACAAAGACCCAGACCGGGAGGTGGTATCATCTGCTTTGCTTGTGGAGAACAGAGACACATAGCAAGAAATTGCGTAAAGGCAAATCAGTGGCAGCGTAATCAAGATACCAATGCCCTCTTGCCTCCGCCACCACTCCCTCCTGCTCCACAACAGTGGCAGCCAAATCAGCAGCAAGGATGGGGTGGAAATCCTTGGGATCCTCAGTTCTGGACTAATAATGTTGGCTTTGCCAATGACAGCTGAAGGTTAGAGGAACACTCCCCTTCCCCCTTTTCACAAATGCTATGTTCTTCAACAATGCCAGAAGGTAGTCAAGTAATAGACTTAATAATTAAGAATCATGATAGACACAGGTGCCTCGATGTCAGTAATTCAAAGAAGCAAGTTAAATGCACCCTTATCCAGTTGAATGGTGACAACAATAGGGGCATCAGGAGTACCACAAAGAGAGCAATTAACAATCTCATTACCGGTTCGGTGTGGAAAAATGGAATTACAACATACTTTCCTCAGTAGCACGACCTGTCCTGTGAAATTATTGGGAAGGGATCTCCTGTCAAGGTAAATGCACACATTAGCAGCCCAGCAGAGGTTAATATAAGCGCCTGGGGTGGGTTTGTATCCATGTTTGGTAGAAACAACAGGGATTGGCTGTATAGTTGGGAATTAACAGAATCAAAGGAGGTGGGTTGGCTAGCAAGAATGGGATAGTAGTAACAAATATGGCCAGTTGCAGCTACAGACAGATTTGCATTGAACAACATATTATGCAGTGGAGGTCGGGACCCTAACTTATGAGTGCAAAGAGTGTGGAAAACAGCAGTAGAACAGGCCATCTGGGTGTCAGAGATATATGTGGCAAGGATCATTGTGCAGCCTCAGTGAGGCTGAATGCAGAGCAATTAAAAGTATTCCAAGAGCCAGTCATACTCAAGACATTTCCATGGCAAGAGAACCCCCACTTGAGTGGGAAGGAATTGGGGCCATGGGTAAAAATGGTACAGTTGGGTGATTGGGAACGTGTAGGAAGCAAGCTAATATCAAGGGCTGGGAACTGTGAAAAATATATACTACCAGAATGGTTAAGGTACGAGTGATGAAAGAGAAGTGAATGCAAAGGTTTGTGAAGAAATAGGTATGCAGGAGTGAAGTTGATAATGAGTTACCAGCAAAGCTAGGGCAGAATCAAAGTATGATGTGGGATTATTGAAGAATGCACAACCCTTATGGTCAAGCCAAAGTCCTCTTACAGACCAAATAGGCATCAATATCCGCTGGGTAAAGAGGCGGAGGAGGGAATAGCCCCAGTGCATGCAGCATTAGTGGAAAGAGGAGTAATCGCCCTGCCCATATGCAACGTGAAACTCACCAATTTTACCAGTGAGAAAGCTAAATAGAAGTTACCGCTTTGCAGGACCTGAGAGCTGCAACAGTATGGTACATGTAGTGCATTCCCCGTGAGAGCCAAACCCATTACTGTATTGTCATCCATTCCACTAACAGCTGTTATTTCACGGTCATTGATTTAGCAAATGCGCTTTATAGTATCCCCAGAGAACCCAGTAGCCAGGAATGGTTTGCATTCACCACAAAGGGAAAAGTGGACCTGGACTGCACATGCCCCAAGGCTATGCTGAGTCTCCAGCAGTATTCTTAGCTCAAATGAGAGAGAATCTATCCGCTGTGGGCCCCATCAAGCAGTACCCTAATACAGTATATGGATGTCCTATTGCTTGCTAGCCTCAGTAAGGAAGCAAATGAACAGGATACAAAGGTTTTATTACTTTTCTTGCTTGAGAATGGGCATGAAGTGTCTCGAGAAAATTCCAATTCTGTAGAGAGGTAAAATATTTGGGTCATGTGTTGTCTGGCAGTGGTAGAAAGTTAGACTCTAGAGAATTAAAAAACATAACAGCAAGGCCACACCCAGTTACCGTTGGCAAATGATGTCTTTTTTGGGCATGGTGGGCTATTGTAGAGCCTGGATCGTGGATTATGCTGTGTTGGCACAACCTCCATGAAGCCATATTTGGCAAGAAATGCAGATGACTGAGGAGATCAGGTGGACACCTGATCTAGAGATCTGTTTTTGTGAACTTAAAATGTATTGGTTACAAGTCCTTGTTTGGGACTACCAAATTATGAGAAGGGATTTAATCTGTTTTGTAAATGGTAAGGAGGTTATACGTCAGCTGTATTGACACAGGAACATGGAGGGGGACAGAGACCCATAGCATATTACATGCGCTTTGGACTCAGTGGTATGTGGGATGGTGTCTTGCTTGCAGTCAGTGTAGCGGCTACTGAGCAGTGTTGGCATGCTTGGATCTGGTAAGTTCTGTGCTTTGACGGTGCATGTGCCTCATTCTGTGCATTCTATTTGCTACAAGTCTCACAGCTCATTTAACGCCTGCACGATTGCTCCAGTATCAAAATGTGTTACTAACCATGTCTAACATAACTTTGAAAAGGTGCACCACTTTAAACCCAGCGATGTTGTTCCCCACCGGAGGAGGGGAGAGCATGACTGTGAGCAAGTGATTGACTGACTGTAAGCCCTCAATCGGATATCACTGACATACCATACAAAATGCAGACTTAGAATTATTTGTTGACTGCTCGGCACAGAGAGACGAAAAAGCATCTCTTGGTAGGTTATGCAGTGTACTCAAAACTATGTCGTGGAAGGAGCAAGTTACCCTACAAACGTTAGCCCGTTGTTGAACTCATATACTCTGACGAGAGCTTGTATATGCCGAGGGTAAACAGTTAATATATATACAGATCAGTCGATACGCATTTGGGGTAGCTCATGATTTTGGCACTTATGGAAACACAGAGGTTTTGTCAGCAGCTGAAAACCTATTAAGCATGCGAATTTGGTAAAAATCTTTGTTAGCAATCCAGAAGCCAGAAAAGTTAGCAATTGTAAATGTCAAGCCCATACTTCTAACCATTTTGTTTCTGCAGGAATGCGAGGAGCTTGACGAGCTGCAAAGGAAGCAGCTCTTCTGGAGTGTTCGAAATTTCAAATGTCTTTGACTGTAACTAACCAACTTGATTTATTCTCAGTAAAGGATGTTGCAACTTTACAACAGTCGCCAGTGCAAAAGAGAAACATAACTGGCAAACAAACTGTAAATTTGATGCTAGCATTAGGGTGTGGACAAACCCCGATGGCAGGCTCTGCCTGCCCTTGGCAGTATTTCCCTTTTTGGCAAAATTGGCCCATGGGGCTGATCATGTTTCAAAAAGTGGAGTAGTCGATCTTGTAAATAAACATTGGTATGTTGTTGGCTTTACTGTATATGCTGAAGATTTTGTAAAAGTGTGTAATATGTATGCAAATAATGTTGGCAGAGGACTCCAAGTAACCCCTCTGCCCATCCTTTTCCTACAGGACCTTTGAACATTTAATGATGGATTTTATTGAGCTAAAGCCTGTGTGAAGGGTATAAATATTGCTTAGTGATTATAGATATGTTTTCAAAGTGGGTAGAGGTGTTCCAGTACAGAAAACCACGGCCTGTATAGTAGCAAAGACCCTGATTAGAGAAATCATACCAAGGTAGGGATTCCCACCCGCTCTCCAGCGATAATGGCTCGATTTTGCAAATGAAGTCATCAGAACCTGTGTGAGGCAGTGCAAGTGGATTTATGACGACTGTGCATACCACCCACAATCGGGAGGCAGTAGAAAGGCAAATCAGACATTAAAGCTGAAATTGACCACAATTATGGCAGATACTGGCCTTAGTTGGGTAAAGGCACCATCAATAGCCCTAATGAGTATGAGAAGAGCTGGCCCATGGGTTTATCACCTCACGAAATTTTGATGGGAAGGCCCCTCAGAATGACAAATGTCCCTTCCCACAAAACCAATAACATTGCAGTTTAGATAATGAAATGATTGCCTACTGTTTATCTCTTAATGCTGTTTTAAGATCTCTATCCTAGAGTAAAGCTGTACTTCAGTTCCCTTGGAGGACCCTGCATGAGATACAGCCAGGAGACTCGTGGTTATCAAGGACTTCAAGAAAGAAGTGGTATGCCCCGGTGTATGCGAGGACCGCTTCAAGTGCTCCTGACTACCGCCACTGCCATAAGATCACAGAGAGAGAAACGGATCTCACGATCTCATTGTCGCTGGTGACAGCCTCTACAGTCGATACTACTGCACAGTGAACTGAGCAACCATGAAAATTGTTATCGTTCTGTTTTCGCTCAGACTCTCGCTGCTATTTTTCCTATGGGGCTCTGGGATGACAGGGGCAACTTCTCCAACCGCAGCACAGAGCCATTGCACATTACTGAACACTTGGTGGACTTTAATGAACTTACATGCTAATAATGCTAATGTCTCTGATTTCTATGTGTGCACTAGCTCTCCTTTCTCTGCAGCCGAAGGGCGCCACCTAAAATCCAGGCCTGTAAATAGCACTGAGGCCAGCGAGATTCTCGGTGCCATCAGGGGAAGAACCATCACTAATGCCCCAGATTATGCTACAAACAAAATAAAAAACCTAACTGTGTTTCGGGGGCACGATTTTACTGCATGGTACAGCCCACCGAATGATACAAATTTGTCAACCCCGTTGTATCTAGACATTAGACAGCAGAATATATCAGCCAGGCTCTGCCTGTGTAATAAGCAATTAACCGTGAGTTTAGTACCACTGGGATGGTCCACGTGCCAATATTGTAGGCACTACAACAGCACCACCAAGTCCGAGTCCACTCATAACCAACTGCTCAAGCAGATGCCCACACAGTACATCCTGATTTCACTGCTGTGGGCAGTCTGTCAGGTCTATACTGGGTATGCGGGATAGGGCTTATCTTTTTCTACCTATGGGGTGGATGAGCTCTGCTATCTAGCCACACTCCACCCCGGCCCATGTATATAAGTACAATGCATCTGCTATACATCAGCGGTAAGCTATATAAATCAAGTTCAAAAAGGGAGGTGCGGATGCGAATAAACGTGTCCCAGTGGGAGAAAAATTTGGGGCAGGAATCTTCCCATGGTGGGGTGTTGTTCAGAACATGCATTACATTGACCAGTTAAGCTATGAGTTGGAAACGTTAATTAATGATACCTTGAAATCAACTGCTTTGCTGACAGCTGAAATTAAAGCCCTTAGAATCATAGCTATGCAGAATAGAGCTGCACTTGATTATGTATTAGCCTCGCAAGGGGGGGTGTGCGCCATTATAGGGGAGGAATGTTGCACCTATATACCTGATAACTCCCAGGAACTAGAGCAAGTGATTGAGGGAATAAAAACGCTACAGCAGCGTGTTCTTAGTGAGCATGCACCTATATCGCAGGGCTGGGACCCCGGTCATGGTTCTCGAGCATATTTGGTGACTGGGGCGCTACCCTCCGCCGCTGGGTGGCAGTAATCGTGGTGGTGATACTGGCATTATGGCTCCTGACTGTGCTGCTCAAATTTCTCTTGTGATGCCTGTGTAGCACCTTGTCACCACATGCCATCTCCCAGCTGCACCCCTTACTACACCCCAAGGACCAAGACCCTAGCGAATTAGTCGTGGTGTTCCCATTCTATGATGTACCAGACGTGACTAAGATGTAATAGTTCACAAAGTTGATACAAAGTATCAAAAGGGGGGAGAGTGTGAGGGAATTTTTATATATCCTAAAGCTATATTTGCTATTATATGCCTTGAAGCTATGCTTGGTTTGAAAGCCATGCAGTAACAAAGCCATAATGAATGTAATAGAAATTTCTGAGTTCATGCTGTTTTTTACAGGGTTAAAGAATGATAATGAGGTTACTTGAGGTACATTTGTAGGAACAGAAAGCAAGATAAACCTGGGCAGAACTGGTTGTACCAGCCTGAATAACAGGCTCGGACAAAGTATAAGATAACAACATGCTTGGGCAAAATATAAGATAACAGCACGTTGAGGCATTGAAGGCAAGCTGTACGTTGCTATGGTGTAAGTGAAACTCATTGTTTCACTCCGGTCAGATTGACTCAGGCATATGTATCAAGAAGTATTGGGAAAGAAATGGAATAAGCAGTGGAAAAGTACCCCATATATTGGTATCAACTTGTTTTTCTGTTACATTGGTATCAACTTGTTATTCTGTTATATGATTGGCTTATACTGAAATGTTGGTATTTTTCAAGATAAGTGCAGAATCTAGCTTATAAAAAGCTGCTGTACATTGTAATCAGGGAGCTTTCTCCTTTGCAGAACTCCCGCATGCATGTGAAAGATTTGATCAAATAAAGCGACGTTAAGACAAAACCCAGTGGTGTGGTTTTGGCCCCGTGACAACGGGAGCGGTTGCTCAGGTAATACTTACAGTGAGAGAATTTGCGATCACAGTTTTGGCATAGTCGGCAGGATGAGTTCTTCGGTCCGTGTCACCTCGTGATCGGGTTGCTTCCCTTGGACAAAATGAAGGAAATTTTTGTGGAACCCCATCAGGACGTGACGCCTAGGGGCCGTTGACACTCATCATCACTGTAAGTACAAGTATACCTTGGAGCGAAAGTGCACTATTAAGAACAGGCCTAGATAGAATGGAAACAAGGGAACAAAAAGATAACCTAGGTCCAGAGTTAGTATTATCTGGACCAGCAAAATGTATGGTTAATAAGTTTGGCCAGGATTGGTCTCTGAGATAGGACAATGGCATAAGTTGACATGGGGAATATTTCCCATTATAGGTACTTTTAGTATAGATGTACTAAAGGAAGCAAAGATAGCACTGGAAGAAAAGAAAAGAGCAAACAAAAGGTGCGAGATAGACTGGTCAAGGTTTAGAATATGGGAAAGAGAGAGGCAGAAAAGGCGACATGAAAATCAAGTGAGAGGGTTAATGGTAAAACAAGAAGGGAAGATACTGAACACGAAGGAGGGTGTTTCATCATCACGATACCCCTCCACCATATTGGCCCCTCCCAACTGTTCCTTGGTCCCACAGGAGGTGGTGCCAGATGTGCCACCAGAACAGGTTGCCCTGGCTGTGCCTGCTGCCCTACCTGCTCAACAAGCACTGATAGTCCAGCTGGGCCAAGTAGTACAACCAGCACAGGGCATTCAACAGGCTGCCCAACTGACTAGCGACATGCCTGTTCAACATCCTCCTGTGATTCTGGTGCAGAAGGCTGCGGTCACAGTCCCCAGAAAAAGCCCAAAATCCCCCACACCCATTCAGTCAGATGAGGAGTCAGGGAGTGAAGAGGGGGAAGAGGACCTGGTTGACACAATGGGATCTATGTCACTGGATGGGAAGGTACATGGCAAGGGAGATGGGAAGCCTTGGGTATTTAGGCAAACTGATGCAAGGGCTAAGGGCCCAAAACAGGCAGGGGGAAGAAAGAAACTAACACAGCAGTTGCCTTTGATACGTTATCCCAACCCACACCCTGAGGCAGGAAGACTGGCTACCAACGACCAGCCTGCAGTCCCTAAATACATTGAAGTGGACCGCCCATGGAATCCTGAGGAGTTGAGAGAGGCCCTGAAAGATGTACCAAAGCCTCAAGATAACTTAGAAGAATATATAAAGGAGTTAACAAACTTAATAAAAATGTATGAACTGTCTACGACTGAGGTTGGAGAGTGTCTTGAGACCGGACATTAAAGGAGCAGGTGGGAGGGAGTAAAAGGGCCCTGGGACCCAGAAGTTCAAGGGATCAAATTATGCCACAATTTAAAGCGGTGTGCTTAAAACTACGGGAAAAATACAGAGATGTGACAGACTGCTCTCGCATCCGGGATCTAGACAAAAGATGAGGAATCAGCGATTACAAAGGAACGATTGAGGGGGTCTTTAGGCAATTTTACGGTATTGGGCTGATAATCCTGCATACCAGCATCAGTTGGGTATGGCTTTTGCACCGGACTGAGTGAGCCAATTAGATTGGGAGTTACCACAGTGCATTGGATGGGAGACAAAGAAAATGGCTGACCTAGTGCCAGATGCTGAACATACTGAGAGACAGCAGAAGGAGATACAAAAGGAAAAGAAAGAAAAGCTGGAAAAGGCTCAGCTAATGTACTTTGAGAGAGACAGTAAGCAACCCCAACCGGGAGGTGGAAATGGCAACAGAAGAAGACAGAGAGGATGAAATAATAGAGGTTATCCACAGGGAGGAAGGGGAAAAGGACAACCAGTGGAATGATCGGCAGGACAAAGACCCAGACCGGGAGGTGGTATCATCTGCTTTGCTTGTGGAGAACAGAGACACATAGCAAGAAATTGCGTAAAGGCAAATCAGTGGCAGCGTAATCAGATACCAATGCCCTCTCGCTCCGCCACCACCCCCCTCCTGCTCCACAACAGTGGCAGCCAAATCAGCAGCAATGATGGGTGGAAATCCTTGGGATCCTCAGTTCTGACTATAATGTTGGCTTTGCCAATGACAGCTGAAGGTTAGAGGAACACTCCCCCTCCCCTTTCACAAATGCTATGTGCTTCAAAACGCCAGAAGGTAGTCCAGTAATAGACTTAATAATCATGAATCATGATAGACACAGGTGCCTCGATGTCAGGAATTCAAAAGAAGCAAGTTAAATGCACCTTATCCAGTCGAATGGTGACAACAATAGGGCATCAGGGTACCACAAAGAGAGCAATTAATAACTCATTACTGGTTCGTGTGGAAAAATGGAATTATAACATACTTTCCTCAGTAGCATGACCTGTCCTGTGAAATTATTGGGAAGGGATCTCCTGTCAAAGGTAAATGCACACATTACTTGTACCCCAGAGGGGGTTAATATAGAAGCGCCTGGGGTGGGTTTGTATCCATGTTTGGCAGAAAGAACAGGGGATTGGCTGTATAGTTGGGAATTAACAGAATCAAAGGAGGTGGGTTGGCTACAAGAATGGGTGGAAGTAGTAACACAGGGCCAGTTGCAGTTACAGACAGATTTGCATTGTACAACACATTATGCAGTGGGAGGTCGGGACCTAACTTATGAGTGCAAAGAGTGGGGAAAACAGCCAGTTGAACAGGCCATCTGGGTGTCAGAGATATATGTGTGCAAAGGATCATTGTGCAGCCTCAGTGAGGCTGAATGCAGAGCAATTAAAAGTATTCCAAGAGCCAGGGTCATACCCGCACATTTCCATGGCAAGAGAACCCCCACTTGAGTGGAAGGAATTGGGGCCATGGGTAGCAAAAATGGTACAGTTGGGTGATTGGGAACGTGTAGGAAGCAAGCTAATATCAAGGGCTGGGAACTGTGAAAAATACATAATTAACAGAATGGTTAAGGTACGAGTGGATGAAAGAGAAGTGAATGTGCGAAAGGTTTGTGAAGAAATAGGCATGCAGGAGAGTGTAAGTTGGATAAATGAGTTACCAGCAAAGCTATGGGCAGAATCAAAGTATGATGTGGGATTACTGAAGAATGCACAACCCCTTATGGTCAAGCCAAAGTCCTCTTACAGACCAAATAGGCATCAATATCCGCTGGGTAAAGAGGCGGAGGAGGGAATAGCCCCAGTGCATACAGTATTAGTGGAAAGGGGAGTAATCGTACCCTGCCCATATGCAACGGTAAACTCACCAATTTTACCAGTGAGAAAGCCAAATGGAAGTTACCGCTTTGTGCAGGACCTGAGAGCGGTAAATGAAGCAGTACATGTACGTACCCCGGTAGTGCCAAACCCGATTACTGTATTGTCATCCATTCCACATAACAGCTGTTATTTCACGGTCATTGATTTAGCAAATGTGTTTTATAGTATCCCCGTAGAACCCAGTAGCCAGGAATGGTTTGCATTCACCTACAAAAGGGAAAAGTGGACCTGGACTCGCATGCCCCAAGGCTATGCTGAGTCTCCAGCAGTATTCTCAGCTCAAATGAGAGAGAATCTATCCGCTTTTGTGGCTCCATCGGGCAGTACCCTAAGACAGTATATGGATGTCCTATTGCTTGCTAGCCCCAGTAAGGAAGCAAATGAACAGGATACAAAGGCTTTATTACTTTTCTTGGCTGAGAATGGGCATGAAGTGTCTCGAGAAAAATTCCAATTCTGTAGAGAGCAAGTAAAATATTTGGGTCATGTGTTGTCTGGCAGTGGTAGAAAGCTAGACCCTGAGAGAATTAAAAACATAGCAGCATGGCCACACCCAGTTACCAAGCAGCAAATGATGTCTTTTTTGGGTATGGTGGGCTATTGTAGAGCCTGGATCGTGGATTATGCTGTGTTGGCACAACCCCTCCATGAAGCCATATTTGGCAAGAAAATGCAGATGACTGAGGAGATCAGGTGGACACCTGATCTAGAGATCTGTTTTGCGAAACTTAAAAATGTATTGGTTACAAGTCCTTGTTTGGGACTACCAAATTATGAGAAGGGTTTTAATCTGTTTGTAAATGGTAAAGGAGGTTACATGTCAGCTGTATTGACACAGGAACATGGAGGGGGACAGAGGCCCATAGCATATTACTCGAAGCATTTGGACTCAGTGGTATGTGGGATGGTGTCTTGCTTGCAGTCGGTGGCAGCGGCTACTGAAGCGGTGTTGGCATGCGTGGATCTGGTAGGATTCTGTGCTTTGACGGTGCATGTGCCTCATTCTGTGCATTCTATTCTGCTACAAGCTAGCACAGCTCATTTAACGCCTGCACGATTGCTCCAGTATCAAAATGTGTTACTAACCATGTCTAACATAACTTTGAAAAGGTGCACCACTTTAAACCCAGCGATGTTTCCCCACCTCGGAGGAGGGGGAGGAGCATGACTGTGAGCAAGTGATTGACTTAGACTGTAAGCCTCGACCGGATATCACTGACATACCCATACAAAATGCAGACTTAGAATTATTTGTTGACGGCTCGGCACAGAGAGACGAAAAAGCATCCCCCTTGGTAGGTTATGCAGTGTGTACTCAAAACTATGTCGTGGAAGGAGCAAAGTTACCCCCATGAACGTTAGCCCAAGCTGCTGAACTCATAGCTCTGACGAGAGGTTGTATAATAGCCGAGGGTAAAACAGTTAACATATACACAGATAGTCGATATGCATTTGGGGTAGCTCATGATTTTGGCACCCTATGGAAACACAGAGGGTTTTTAACAGCAGCTGGAAAACCTATTGCGCATGCGAATTTGGTAAAAAATCTTTTGTTAGCAATCCAGAAACCAGAAAAGTTAGCAATTGTAAAATGTCAAGCCCATACTTCTAACCAAGATTTTGTTTCTGCAGGAAATGCGAGGGCTGACGCAGCTGCAAAGGAAGCAGCTCTTTCTGGGAGTGTTCCGAAATTTCAAATGTCTTTGACTGTAACTAACCAACTTGATTTATTCTCAGTAAAGGATGTTGCAACTTTACAACAGTCGGCCAGTGCAAAAGAGAAACATAACTGGCAAACAAACTGTAAATTTGATGCTAGCACTAAGGTGTGGACAAACCCCGATGGCAGGCTCTGCCTGCCCTCGGCAGTATTTCCCTTTTTGGCAAAATTGGCCCATGGGGCTGATCATGTTTCAAAAAGTGGAGTAGTCGATCTTGTAAATAAACATTGGTATGTTGTTGGCTTTACCGTATATGCTGAAGATTTTTGTAAAAAGTGTGTAATATGTATGCAAAATAATGTTGGCAGAGGACTCCAAGTAACCCCCTCTGCCCATCCTTTTCCTACAGGACCTTTTGAACATTTAATGATGGATTTTATTGAGCTAAACCCGTGTGAAGGGTATAAATATTGCTTAGTGATTATAGATATGTTTTCAAAGTGGGTAGAGGCATTCCTAGTACAGAAAACCACGGCCTGTATAGTAGCAAAGACCCTGATTAAAGAAATCATACCAAGGTGGGGGATTCCAACCCCGCTCTCCAGCGATAATGGCTCGCATTTTGCAAATGAAGTCATCAGAACCTTGTGTGAGGCAGTGCAAGTGGATTTACGAACGCACTGTGCATACCACCCGCAATCGGGAGGGGCAGTAGAAAGGGCAAATCAGACATTAAAGCTGAAAATGACCACAATTATGGCAGATACTGGCCTTAGTTGGGTAAAGGCACTACCAATAGCCCTAATGAGTATGAGGGGAAGAGCTGGCCCCATGGGTTTATCACCTCACGAAATTTTGATGGGAAGGCCCCTCAGAATGACAAATGTCCCCTTCCCACAAAACCGAATCACATTGCACGGTTTAGATAATGAAATGATTGCCTACTGTTTATCTCTTAATGCTGTTTTAAGATCTCTCTATCCTAGAGTAAAAGCTGTACTCCAGTTCCTTGGAGGACCCCGCATAGGATACAGCCAGGAGACTTCGTGGTTATCAAGGACTTCGAAGAAAGAAGTGGTGCCCAGTGGTGGAGGACCGTTTCAAGTGCTCCTGACTACCGCCGCCACATAAAGATCACAGAGAGAAACGTGGATTCACGTATCTCATTGTCGCTATGACAGCCTCTACAGTCGATACCATTGCACAGTGAACTGAGCAACCATGAAAATTGTTATCGTTCTGTTTTCGTTCAGACTCGCTGCTATTTTGCTATGGGGCTCTGGATACAAAGGGGCAACTGCTCGCGCAGCACAGAGCCATTGCACATTACGAACACTTGGTGGACTTTAATGAACTTACATGCTAATAATGCTAATGTCTCTGATTGCTATGTATGCACTAGCTCTCCTTTCTCTGCAGCCGTAGGGCTCCACCTAAAATCCAGGCCTGTAAATAGCACTGAGGCCAGCGAGATTCTCGGTGCCATCAGGGGGAAGAAACATCACTAATGCCCCAGATTATGCTACAAACAAAATAAAAAACCTAACTGTGTTTCGGGGGCACGATTTTACTGCATGGTACAGCCCACCGAATGATACAAATGTGTCAACCCCGTTGTATCTAGACATTAGACAGCAGAATATATCAGCCAGGCTCTGTCTGTGTAATAAGCAATTAACCGTGAGTTTAGCACCACTGGGATGGTCCACGTGCCAATATTGTAGGCACTACAACAGCACCACCAAGTCCGAGTCCACCATAACCAACTGCTCTCAAGCAGATGCCCACACAGTACATCCTGATTTCACTGCTGTGGGCAGTCTGTCAGGTCTATACTGGGTATGCGGGATAGGGCTTATCTTTTTCTACCTATGGGGTGGATGGGCTGCTGCTATCTAGCCACACTCCACCCTGCGGCCCATGTATATAAGTACAATGCATCTGCTATACATCAGTGTGTGTTTATATAAATCAAGTTCAAAAAGGGAGGTGCGATGCGTATTAAACGTGTCCCAGTGGGAGAAAAATTTGGGGCAGGAATCTTCCCATGGTGGGGTGTTGTTCAGAACATGCATTACATTGACCAGTTAAGCTATGAGTTGGAAACGTTAATTAATGATACCTTGAAATCAACTGCTTTGCTGACAGCTGAAATTAAAGCCCTTAGAATCGTAGCTTTGCAGAATAGAGCTGCACTTGATTATGTATTAGCCTCGCAAGGGGGGGTGTGCGCCATTATAGGGGAGGAATGCTGCACCTATATACCTGATAACTCCCAAGAACTAGAGCAAGTGATTGAGGGAATAAAAACGCTACAGCAGCGTGTTCTTAGTGAGCATGCACCTATATCGCAGGGCTGGGACCCCGGTCATGGTTCTCAAGCATATTTGGTGACTGGGGCGCTACCCTCCTCCGCTGGGTGGCAGTAATCGTGGTGGTGATACTGGCATTATGGCTCCTGACTGTGCTGCTCAAATTTCTCTTGTGATGCCTGTGTAGCACCTTGTCGCCACATGCCATCTCCCAGCTGCACCCCTTACTACACCCCAAGGACCAAGACCCTAGAGAATTAGTCGGGGTGTTCCCATTCTATGATGTACCAGACGTGACTAAGATGTAATAGTTCACAAAGTTGATACAAAGTATCAAAAGGGGGGAGAGTGTGAGGGAATTTTTATATATCCTAAAGCTATATTTGCTATTATATGCCTTGAAACTATGCTTGCTTTGAAAGCAATGCTGTAACAAAGCCATAATGAATGTAATAGAAATTTCTGAGTTCATGCTGTTTTTTACAGGGTTATAGGATGATAATGAGGTTACTTGAGGTACATTTGTAGGAACAGAAAGCAAGATAAACCTGGGCAGAACTGGTTGTACCAGCCTGAATAATAGGCTCGGACAAAGTATAAGATAACAACATGCTTGGGCAAAATATAAGATAACAGCACGTTGAGGCATTGAAGGCAAGCTGTACGTTGCTATGGTGTAAGTGAAACTCATTGTTTCACTCCGGTCAGATTGACCCAGGCATATGTATCAAGAAGTATTGGGAAAGAAATGGAATAAGCAGTGGAAAAGTACCCCATACATTGGTATCAACTTGTTTTTCTGTTACATTGGTATCAACTTGTTATTCTGTTATATGATTGGCTTATACTGAAATGTTGGTATTTTTCAAGATAAGAAGTGCAGAATCTAGCTTATAAAAAGCTGCTGTAAATTGTAATCAGGGAGCTTTCTCCTTTGCAGAACTCCCGCATGCATGTGAAAGATTTGATCAAATAAAGCGACGTTAAGACAAAACCCAGTGGTGTGGTTTTTGCCCCGTGATGACGGGAGCGGTTGCTCAGGTAATACTTACAGTGAGAGAATTTGCGATCACAATTTCCAAGTGGAACAGCATTCTACCATACACTATATATACAATAATGGCTGGGGAGGTGGTTATAACGAGAATGTTAGACACCCCCGAGGTGTGGGATGCCACATAAACCCCGAGAGTGAAGCTTGAGGGGTTTGTACAGGCATCCCACACTGAGGGGATGTCTAACATTTGAGTTTCACACACCTCCCCAGCTTTTATTTTATATAATTGCTGGGGACCGCTTCTTCGCCTCAGCAATTATATAAAATACATTTTAAAATAACTTAGTGCCGTGTCTAACTGACAGCAATCTGCGGCATGCTGTGTGCTGAAGAGGACTGGAAAAGCACTTTGTGCACATGCCCACACACGTTATAGCCTGTGGGTTCTAATGGTAAATTATAACCCCCTTCCCCTATGGGAAAAAGCGGCCCTCAGTTATTATAGTTATATAATGTACGGACAATGTCTATTAACCCTTGTTTTCAATCAGTTTATAACCTGATAATCCCATTGTTATGACAACAGTATGCTATAAACCTTGCTTAACTATGTCATAATGATGGGATTACAAGTCAGAATGTCACCACCTGTCAAAATTCTTGGGAAGGAAAGGTGATCTGCTGCTTGGACATTCGATTAAAACACATACATTTCATTCAGTTACAGACCTGCTGCAGTATAGATCGCTATGGCTAATTCCAGCACTTCAGTTGCTCAACATTCAAACCAGGAGGCATTCATAGCCAAGAAGGAGAACAAATGCACATTGAAAAAAAAACTGCATTTTGTTTCCACAGTGGCTAGTTTTTCCATACACTATAAAATACAATGCTTGAGTAACAGTGGTCAACCACGGATGTAATCACCTTTCACAGTTGCCATAACAACTGTAAACCTCTCAAGCTGCACTCTCGAAGTTTACATGGTTGTTCTGGCAACTGCTTCAGTTGATTACATTGTGGTTAACCACTGTTACTGAGGCATTATCCTCTATACTAAATATAGTGTTAACAACACTGGAAGGTAACAAAATATAAAAAAGAAATATAAGGTAAACATAACTACAGTAAAAAACCATGTTAAAAGCATTACATTTTGATGATACCTGCTCCTTAAGAAGGATGGGATCAAATAGATGAGGTCTTCTGCTTATGGTACAAGCAGTGAATAGCAAGAAGACATGTTGTAAAGTTTACAGGGTGAAGGGAATCCCCCTCCCCAAGTCTTTGTGTTTTGTTAGGAGATGCCATAGTGGAGCCCAGATATGTCATTGTCCGTCACTGTGAACTCTAGGGACATTTTCCATATTTCACCCTGTCCCGTAGGATGTCATGGGCATGTTCACACAATGCACGTTATCATACAGATGTCTGGGATGTCCCGCCCACCCACAGGCTCTCTGACTACACTAACACCTGCAGTCACCCAGGTGGAAGTATTTTGTCGGAGGATGGAACCCTTCCTCTTTAGATGGCCCCAATGACCCAGGTTCATTCCAAAACATGGGTCACTGGCACTGCAAGCAATAGCCCTTCTGCTGCACTGATGAGCCAGATAGTTCAAAACCACTGATAGACCACATACACGGGGAAGGTGCATGATAGATGTCAGTTGTGCATGGTAATTGATAGTGTGTCACTATGCCATCAGTGTCATTTTATCCCATGTCCTCAGCACCACAATGAAAGTTATGAAAATTTATAATATGGCAAAAAAAAAAATCAAGAAATTTCACTGGCTGAGACATCGCCTGACCATGGAGTAAATCTCTTTAAACACATCGTCAGCTACCGAATCACTTTTTCCTCCCTAAAAAAAACCTGCTTACTGACAAAAATCAATTAACCTCCAAAACAAAAGTTAAAAAAAAAGCTAGCAGCTGCCATATTGAAAACCCTAGCATTAACTACCACAGTATTTCAAAATAATTTGTTGTAAATTGTAGACAACCTTTTTTACAAGCAAGCTAGACTGCTAGCATTATATAATATTAAAAATTTCCCAGCAACTTCAATATACTACTTCTATTGCTGAGAACATTTTTTTTATTTTATTTTATCTTCTTTTTCCCCGGGAGGTCCTCCATCAATCTCTTCCCTGGTCACAGCCCCCAGAGCTCCCACCAACTGTCAATTGTCCACAAACTCCTGGTCACCCCCGGCCTTCCCCCCCCCAGAGGGCTGGGCTGCGGCACTGGTTCCCCTAATTCCAGTGCCACGGAACCAGTAACTAGTTGGAAGTGTGGCAACAGTGGCTAATTGAAGCCCAGGGAGGGCTTCATGTAGACAGAGGACCTCCCCTCCATTTGCTTGATTTTTCCTCCAGGAGGCGGGGATGTGCAATGATGTCCAGCATCCACCCTTCCTCCATTACCAACGAGCGCCGGTAGCTGCAAGACCCCTGGCCTCTGCTAGGGGTCCATCTCATGATGGGCA
This sequence comes from Neoceratodus forsteri, assembly GCA_016271365.2. NCBI lineage: Eukaryota > Metazoa > Chordata > Ceratodontiformes > Ceratodontidae > Neoceratodus > Neoceratodus forsteri. The sequence continues at coordinate 421,610,623 of CM057453.1, forward strand.
TTTCCCCATCCTCCCCCTGGAAAAGGAGAACAGTCACTAGGACACTCTATCCTTCTCCCCCTGGCCAGCCCTCTAGCGACCCGGGTCTGTTTCTGAACCCAGGTCGCCGGCGTCATGTAGAAATCCAACCACTGCACCAGTGGGACAGCCATATTGCTAAGAACTTAAATTACACTCTGTGGGCCCTGCATAAAACAATATTGCAATTTCCTCAATCACTCACTGACCACCATCAGCACCACAGCATGTGGCTTCAGAGAGCAACTTAACCATCACATTACTGTGCAACTCAAACTAAAACATAAAATGAGTAAGGACAGCATTAATCACTAAATATTAGCCATTACTTGCAAATCGATTACAGACCCGCCATCATAGTGCTGAGCATGAGACTTTATCGGAAACCTGGTGTTCTTTCTAAACTGCTCAATCTCCAGCACAGCTAGCAGATTACCACTAAACACAGCAGGTAGGTCAGAAACACAGCAGGTGGGCCAGGGTCGAGCACTGTGAGCATGATAGAGCCTGCAGTTCCCATTGGATAAAATAGGAGAGGACAGTGTCACTCATAAAAAAAAACAACTCAAAAATTACCATTTTTAGAGAGCAGCCATCAGTACCACAGAGCAGAGAATAACATACTGGCAGGATGGTGTCTTTTTGAAAACTGCTCATTCTCAATCACAGCAAGCAAGTCGGAACTTGGGGTATCAGGGTGTCAAGGCCAAACTGAGCGAGCATGGTGGAGCCAGCAGTTCCCACAATAGTGATACAATTTATACTGTAAACTACTCACTCTCAAGCACACCAATGAAAATGAAAAATATAACTCATTTCCCTTACTCTGCATTACACACACACTGTGCTAAATAGGTCTAGGTTAAAACCACGCAGTCAATAAATGCACAGTCAAAAAGCACTCTGCGCAGACAGCAAAAAATGAGCGTGGTGAAAAACTGTGCAAACATATAAACATACTCCAAAACTGTGCATGCTGTTTTGCCCACATAGTTTTTGACTTCACTTTTATTCCAATGCGGTCTTGACGCTACACCATGCTAAACAGCATGGCACCACCTGCTGGCCACTTACTGCAGAACACTATTTTATCAAGTTATCCTTCTTTTAAATCCTTTTTTTACTGCTTATTTTTACACAAAAAATACACTTTCTATTTTAAATAATTTTATTATATCATTACAATTGTACCGTTTTAGAAGTGTGATAAGACACTGCAGGGTGTGCATTAAAGGATTTTAATGCACTTCCTGGGACTTTAAGGACACTCAGCTTGTGGTCATATGCTTTAGCATACCCCTGGGCATGCATTAAAATCCTTTAATGCACACCCTGTCTTGGCTTATTACTTATATGTAAATTGTCTTGTCTTGAATGATGATTCAACAGCCCTTTCAGTCAATGCTCTGCAATAGACCTTGCACCTCTAAATGTCTTTAGACACCACAGCAAAGTGTAGTGTAGGGGTGTTTTAATATTACAGTGCTAAGTATGGCAGATGATATCTGATTGTGATGGTCAGATCCATAGAGTACTGCAGACATCACTGATGTTCTAAATGTAAAAATAAATGTTATTATTATTAATACAAAAAATAATTTCATGTATTCTGTTTCTCCAACAGGCTTTATCGATACATGGCATATTAACGTCCTGTGTTTTTGATCTGGGAATGAGTTGGACATGGAAACAGGAAGGTGCCACCATCATGTGCTGTCACCACAATCAGAAACAAATAACCTTTGGAGAGTTACAAGGGGTTCAGATGTCCAATATAAAACTGCCTGAAAACTTTTCCAAATAAACAAGAAACAGTTAACATTTTAAACAAATTAAAAACAGTCACCATTTGTCCGTGTTAATAGTTTGACATGAAGTACCATATACTGTAGTTTATTAATACAGTTATAATATTAATTTCAGTTTACCAAAAAGGGAATTTCTGATATGTTGTAGGACATATTATAATATTATCTTGTTGAATAATACACTGCTAATATGTCTCACATGCTGCTGCCTATAGCACAACATGCATGAAACAGAACAAAAGGTAGCACACACAATGCTGCACAAAAATAATTTAACTGAGGCAGTACTCTGAATAAAGTTAACCAAACTCAAAAGGTGCAAAAATTATTGGAATGCCGCAATAGTCTGTGTATGGCATCCTACCATGCTCAACATTTTCTGTCACTATTAAATGTTGAAAGGTTGCACTCTCCAAAAGTGTGATAGTAACCACAAAGGTTCTAGACAGTATTCTTTACAGTCACCCTCCACAGGCTCTGATGGCATTAGGGTAGTTTAGGAATTTTATCTAGTGGGTTAACTTTTTGTGAGTATTGGCTCAATAAAGGTGTTTACATCCAGGCTTCTGAGCACATCCTTTTTACTACAAGAATCAACCAGTTATGCTGTCAAATTGCTGCGGCAGTAATGCGACTGGCTACCACATTGGCAAGCATGGTTATGCTAATTAATATAGTTGGGGAAAGGCATCTTTGTTTTTTATATCTGAGTCGCTAATCCATTCCACTTCCTGATTCAGATACAAGACCACACACAATCATGTTATATTATCCAAGAATATTATTAAAACGAGTTCATGGTCCATATACAGTTGTCATACCCTTTTGCTTTTTAATACCCTTTTGAATACTTTATAGTGCTGACTACATCAAATGAATGCCACTAACCAACTAACACGGTCCATATGAGTTGACTGGTGTGCTTTATTTGTTGTACTATGCACTATAAAGTATTCAAAATGGTATTTAAATAAAATATATTATATATGACTAATGAACACTGTACTGTGCCACTGAAACTCTTGCATCACATAACAAGGTAGCACTTGTACATGTCTGTGAATCGTAAAGTTTAAGGGATTGGCATCCATGCTCTACATACACAAAGTCAGGTACCTTCCCTCCAAAAAACATTATCATAAAGAAAGTTCTTTTTAATGTCCTTGAAGTATGGTGTTGGTAACGGTCATTTGTGAATTTTTAATCCAGTGCCACAAAAGCCGCTATAAAATCTGTGATGATATGTTGAATACTTGTTTGCCATGTTATTGTATTATTATACATTTTTATTACATTTTTTTAATTACTGTACTTTTCACATAGCTTGCCATCATTATGACAACACTGTATTCAGAGTCATCACTGGTGGTACTGAGGGTTGAGGCACTGGATGCCACACCTCGCACCACACTGGCAATCTGGGTTCAGGAATGAACTTGGGACACTGAGGGTTGGGAGGGGCAGAAGAGGATCGAGCATCTGGAGGACTGCTGTCCGCTGGGTGGGAATCTAGGGTTGCATCGCCCAGTAGTGGCCTCCAGCAGAGATCGGGGGGCACTGCAAGGAGCATTGTCATAGAAGGGGAGGGATGATGGTGGAGGTCAGCACAACATGCACAGACATCATTGCACATCTTTTTTTTTGTTCAACATGTCTTTATTGAATTTTGATTAACAATCATCATTCATTACAACTAGAAAAGAAAAAAAAAAAAAAAAGAAGATAAAGACCTGGCATAACCAGGGTATACAGCCCACAAACTGGCTGTATGAACTATATACAATCCCATATATACATAGACAGCAGGAATCCATCTTAAAGTAGTACATGTGTCCAATAAAGACCCCTGTAAAAAAAAAAATTTACAACCCACATTGCCAAAAAATAAAGAATTAGCAAGAGATATAGGTCATATAAACAACTAAGAACAACTCACAATCAACCTGTAGAGAAAAAAGAGAAGATAGAAAGGAGCTAAAACAGGAGTCAACTCCACCATACCACCAAACATACCTGTCCACAGTACTATTACGGTAGTGAAGATCATAGACAGTCTCTGAAATAAACCAGAGGTGGAGCCCTGCCGCATCCCCTAGAGAGAGAGAGAGAGAGTCCCCATCCCACCTGACATCTGGAAGGCTTACACTCCGATCCCCTTTAACCCTTGCCAGAATCTCAAGTTATTTATATACTGACCACCTTACTCGATCAAGTCATCGAAAAGAAAAGAAGAAAAAAAAAGAAGGCAAAATACTAATCAGCAAATTCCCATTCTGAAAAGAGAAGTTAACTAAGCCCATGCTAGTCAAAGCAAGACAGATGGACCTTCAGCTATTTCTGAGATAAGTAAATTGCTTCTAAAGATGCCCATCTCTTAGTATATAGCCTTTTATTCCCCTGACCCAAAGCTGTCTCCTTATTCTACCCAATGTGATCACCAAATCCTGCACCCACTGGCCATAGGAGTATTCCTGGTCGTCTTTCCAATGTTGAGCTAAAAAAGACTTGACTAATGACGACATCAAAGCCAAATGAAATTTGGATAAAACACCAGGAACTTTTGAGAAATCGCCCAGAACACACACACCTCTGGGGTTATGTAATCAGAATAATTCATCAGTGGATCCATATGTTGCTTAATCTCTAGCCACAAAGGGGAGATTTTACAGCACTCCCACATCACATGGAGTAAATCTCCAATTCCATTCCCACATCTAAAACAACGGTCCGTCTGCCTAAGCTTTCTATCATATAATTTTGCCTGGGTAAAATAAAGATCAGATGCTTGATAAATACTGCATGGTCCTAAACTTAGGAATTGTTACATACCTAAGAGCTTTCCAAATTGAATCCCAAGCAAGATTCTTGGGGACATAACCTTATCCCAGTATGCCACTTGTATGGGCGAGGGTGGACTAACAAACTCCACCAGTTTCCTGTAAATCTGAGAAAGAATATTTGCCTTGGATCCACTGCCTTTAAAAATTCCCAAGTGAATGACCCATCCAAAAACCCTCCAGTCTTTCTCACCACTGCCTTCAACAACTGGGTTAGCTGCTAATTTTAAAGAAGGGCATCCCTCCACCGGGGCTGGAATAGTGACCCTTTCACCTTGGACAAGATCCCTCACCTTTAAACCCTTAATTGGGTGGGCCACCCCTCACTTATCACCTGCCCCCAATTACAAATGTGGGTTACCCACCAGGTTGATCCCAAGATTTCAACTGGGATTTTCTCCAGCTGGGAGAGAAAGGCCCACCAGGCCCTCAATGACTTCCCAATCGGGTTCCCACCCCTTTAAAGTGATCCTTGTAGGATTAGAATATATTAATGCCTCAGATGAAAACCTCACCTTCAACATCTGCCTCTCAATTTGTAACCATATTGGGATATATACCTCCCTCAGTCTCCCTAACCCAGCTAAGCATAAAACCCAATTGCCCTGCCACATAATATAATAGGAGATCAGGTAATTTAATCCCACCCATTGCCTGGGGCAAACAAAGCATTTCATACTTCTTCCTAGGTGGTTTAGATTTCCATAAAAAATCAGAAAGAAGTTTCTTAATGACCCTAAATCAAGTGATATGGATATCATACGGGGCAATATATAGTGGATATAAAAGCCTGGGCAACATATTCATTTTGATAAGGCCAAGTCTAGCCATAAAGTTCAAGGGCAGCTTATTCCATCTCAGTATATCTCCTGTTATTGCCGATATCACCCCCTCCATATTTGCCTCAGCTCCCCGTTTGCTATTTGCTGTAACCCGAATGCCCAAATACTTAATCTCATCTGCCCTCCACTGAAGACTAAGTTGAGTAAAATCTGCCCTAAATACATGCGGGGTCAAGGGGAGAACCTGGGTTTTGGTTAGATTCAGCTTATAATTTGACACCACCGAAAAACGCCCAATTAAAACCCTTGCTCTCTCAAAACTCATAGCTGGGTCCTCTAAATGTAGTAGGATATCATCAGCAAAAACTGAGAACTTAAGTTCCCTCCCCCCTACCCTTACCCCTTTTATCAGTTTATCCTCCTTGAGTGCTCTTAACAAAGGCTCCAAATAAATGTTAAATAGTATTGACGATAAGGGGCATCCCTGTCTAGTCCCATTTTTCAACAAAATTTCTCGTGAACTGTACCCATTGCACAAGATCCTAGCCGTTGGGGCGGCATAAAGGTGTTTAATACCCTTAAGCAGACCCTCCGGAAAACCCATCTTCTGCATTGTGGCAAACAAAAAACCATGGGAAACCCTACTGAACACCTTTTCGGCGTCTAATGATATTAACACTAAAGGTAATTGAGAATCTGATGCATAATTGATTATATGATGGAGCTTTCTGAAAGCATCCTGAGCCCCCCTCCTGGGCATAAATCCCACTTGCTCTTCACTAATTAATAGCGGTGCAACCCTCAATATTCTATTAGCCAAGATTTTTGTTAAGATCCTAATATCCTGGTTCATTAAAGCTACAGGCCTATAGCTATCCACCCTATCCCTGGGTTTGTCTGGCTTAGGAATCAAGGATATGTATGCCTGATATAACTAGAATGGGATAACCTCTTGCATAATAATATTAAAAATCCAGAAGAAGTGGGAGTACTGCCTTAATATGGGCTTGGTAAAACTTCGCTGTAAGACCATCCGCCCCGAGTCCTACCAACCGTAAAGACTGCACCACCCCAATATCTCCATCTCTGTAATAGGAGCCGCTAACTTACTAGCCTGCATCTCGTCCAAAACCGGGGGTATTCCTCGGAAAAACATTTATTTCCTCCTCTCCAATTACATTTCCCAACCCATATATGCCAGTAAAATAGGACGCTGAATGCATCTGCTATTTTTGAGGGTCTACTATCAATTTCTCCCCATGCCAAATAGAGGTAATGGTTCTACTAGCTTCCATTCCCTAATCCTGGCCGCTAGCAGACGACCTAGGACATCCCCTGGAGAAGATATTTAGCCTGCATCCTATCCAACCAATATTTCACCTTCGAGTACCCAATATCCCCATTCCCCCATAGGGATTTAAGTTCCTATCAATTTCCCTGAAGACCCTCCAAAGGAGATAAGGAGGCAATCGCTCCAGAATAAATTCCTCCTTTGCCTTTCTCAATCTATTCCTCCTAGCTGCCAAAGCCTGAACTATTCTGCATACAAAACCTTACATGTCGGCCAAGCCAACTTTTGGTTTTGTAGGGATGGTAATTGAGACTGAATAACTCCTCTCAGATGCTCATCTAACTCCTCCTGTACCTTAGGCTCTGCAAACAACAAATCATTCAATCTCCATCTAACTGGCCTGGGAGGCACAAGACTTGGTTCCTACAAAAGTGAGATAGGGAATGATCCGAGAGAACCCTAGCCTCAGTAGTCATACCTTCACTTCCTAAAGGCCACACTATTAATTAGAAAGAAGTCAATACGTGATTGGGATTTATGAGCCCCAGAAAAGAAGGTTATAATGTTGCTCTTCTTAGAGTGGGTCCTACAGGGTCCACCAAAGCAGTCGCCTCCACCATCCTATTCAAGGCAACCTGTGCTTTGGTTAGAGGCTACCAGATGGAGGTATCCTGTCATCCAAATTATTAGCACACACATTCCAGTCCCCAGCCAAAATAAGTAGGTCTGTAGATATAGCTGTGATGTCCCTTTCTATGGAAGCAAAAAAATCTGCAGAAGAGGGGGTGGGACCATAGATAGAGGCCAAAGAAATTGCTTTACCGGCTAAGATCCCAGAAAGATATATCCCTCTACCATCCTCTCTTAACAGCCCCTGCTCCACCCTAAAGGGGCAACTTTTTCTTATTAAAATTACCACCTCCCGAAGCTTTTTCCTTACCCTGCCCGTACACCTGGCCCACCCATAATTTTTTAAGACAGCTTAATTCCTCCGTTAACAGATGTGTCTCCTGCAGAGTGGCTATGTGAGCCCCCAAATGATTAATATGCCTCAAAATGACCATTCTCTTACGTCTACCCCTAAGCCCTTTGACATTCCAAGAAATTATGTTAATGCAAGTCATTATCTATCAGATCGATCATAACATGAGATCCATTTCACCCAAACCATACCAGTCCGCCTTCCTTCACTATACATTCTAAAAACTCTCTCTCTTTCTCCCAACCTCCCAATCCCATCTTCCCCCCCTGCCCCCGATCCTTCGATCGTCCTCCTAACGATTCATCGGTCATGGATGAGCCTCCCTGTAGTTTCCTCCCGCCTGTCCTCCCTGGCCCTAAAACATCAATAGTCTGCTCATCACTTGGTCCTAATAGATCACCCTCCCCTCCAGCAGTGCCATCCCAGTTCCCACATATTCCCCTAACAGATCAAAGAAAACAACAAGCTTCAGAACACAGCCATATTGGCTTATCGCTAACCAGTCAATTCACAAGGAAATCTGACCCTGCCTGAAACTGACTCGATTAATATAAAAGGGATCAGACAGTGCCATCCTTATATGATCCCTTTAAATAGGGGTGGTCATCACCGACCCTTGCAGCTTTGCCCCCAAAACCAATACCCCCAGCCCCCAAACTTATACCCCTAAAACTACCCACACCGACCAAACAAACATGATACAGTCCCCAAGACACTGCTCAGTGGGAGAAAAAAAGGAAGAGGGGATACAACCATAGATGAGTTAAACTAAGCGACTCGAGCAAGCTTCATATAGTATTTGTTCAACTGTAGTGAAATCAACACAGCCCCACATCATCTGGGCAGTCCACCTCAGGTCTGAGGTTTGAACAAGTTCGGGAGTTCAATACGTAAACCTTCCAACGCATCCCTCGCTGTCAAGCAACGCTTTTCTCCAGATTGTATTCTCACCAAGAGCATTGCTGGATATTGCACCCGAAATTTAATTCGCTAAATATAACTTTTCTTAATTTCCACATATTCCTTCTGCTTCTCTCAATTAGGGGTTTGATCTTGAAACATCCAGAGGTCGCGCCGTTCCATTGCAGGGATTTAAGTTGTCTGGCCTTCCACAGTACATGCATCTTCTCCTTAAAATTGAGAAATCTCATTATGATCACCCTGGGCCTCGCCTCCTGGCGTAGTACTTCCATAACGCCCTATGGGCCCTCTCCAAGTTGTATGCTTCCCCATATGGTGTCTGGCCCAGTAATCTTAATAGCATGTCCTGGATGAATGAGACACAGTCCGCCCCCTCAGCTCTTTCCAGCAGCCCAGCCAGCACCAGATTATTCCTCCAGCTTCTTGACTCCTGGTCATCAATACGATCTTCCAATTTTTTAATTTGTTTTTTGGCCAAAATCAGCTCCTGCTCCATAGTCAGCACTTTCTTCTCTTGGGACGCGATCCTGGCCTCAGCATCCCCCATCCATTGCGCAAGAGATTGCAGTGCCGGTTTTACAGCAGCGAAGTCGTGTACCAGTCCCTGCAATAACTTCTTAATTTCCTGCAGGTCCTCGTTGGATTGACCCCCTTCTCCTCCCCTATTTATGTCCTCCTCCGATTCCGTAGGGGTGGGGGATTGCGGCTTGGGTCTCTTGGTCGCGGGGGATCTCGCGGCAAGGGGCTCGGTAACTTCGGGCTCCATCTCAGCTTCCAGCCACGGCCTACAGCTCTTGGATACAGTGCACCCCAGCCGAACCTCGTTAGCGTGTCCCGCGGCTTTCAGGAACTAACTGCTCCCAAATTCGCGACTGCTACGATTAACACCCCCTTCTAAGTGGGAGGCGACCAAAATAAACAGACCCCTGGACAATTAGAGCACTTAATTTATGACTCGGGCCTAGGAGCGGCGCGGAGGACGTCCGACTCGCCTCAGCACCTCACGTGACCCCCCGACATCATTGCACATCTGTGTCCCAGAGAAGTAACTCTACGGTAAACACCCTCTGGGCCACAAGCATGATGCCTCCGATGGGATACCACTCCCATCACCTCCAAACAAAGCCCAACTTGAGGAAGCAGGCTCGAGAGTGATGCGATCTCCCTCCCATTCCCCCTGGGAGGGCCCCTCCATGAGGGGTAAGCCACAGTCCTCCCTGCTTCAGGTGGATCACGTTGGAGGCCGGTAGGTGCTAGTAGTGTTGAGATCCCACGTATAAGGCTTATTGGGAGAAGTTCCCCCTGTGACAAAGGAAGAATAAATAGAATGTACAAAAAAATCCCACTGTATTCAGGATACTTTCTGTCACACCATTTGTAGGGTCTACAATGCCGGTTCAACAAATATTTTGTCGACCGACATTACAGAGATGGATTTTTCAACTGCAGTTGCGGTCAGCATAAATCCATCTGAGAACACTATGTTTTCTAAGGGGAGCTTTGCCCCCCAAACCCCCCGTACTTAATATAATCAACTCCGAGTCCGAGTTGATTTGGGAAGGGGGTGCAAGACCCTAAGAAAGCAGTGCTGGGGTCCCGCGGTGACAGTACAGTGACCTGTTGCTGTGTCGCTGTACTGTCATTCATGGTACAGGTGTTGACGTTCAATCAGCATATGCCATTTGTATACTGCAACTTGCACACCACACCAACAAAATGTGTTATGAATAACATAACTAAGCAACTCAAATGACTTTAACAACTATGGCATTCATTCAGAAATATTAACATTAAAAAAACTCTCTAATAAACAATATCATAATGTTTAATTTTGTTTTCTACATCTGAGTGTTGTTTTTGTTTATTATCATAGTGTAACCATTGTTCAACACTCAAAACTGTCAATAATAATTTTTTTGTGTTGTTGTTAGATTAGTACAATCTACATGCACATAATATTTTTATGTTTCCTTGCGCATGCACAAGAAGTGTTTTGCTTTGCTTCAGAGAATGGCATTTCAGGGTTGTGTCACAAACAAGCCCAATGCAGACCAATCAACATTGGGCTCATACCTGACAGACTAATGACCATACAAGCAGAGAATGACAGTGGTCACAGTTTCTTCAGCCAAACTTTATGTACTTGAAAGGACTGAAGTGCTCCAATGAGAGAGCGCTTCAGTACTCTCATTTGCATAAAGCTGGCTGGCAAGCAGCTGACAGGGCCAGCCTTGCCACAATGTGAACCGTGCAACTGCAGAGGGCCCCTATCTTCCCATTGTGCTGCTTTTCCTGGGAAGCAAATGGTGAGCAGTTTGTTTTGTGCTGGGAAAATCTGCTGTGACAGAGTTTCATAATAGATCCAATTATCAGTCACTGCTGCGACTCAATATGTATGTATATATATATATATATATATATATATATACCTGTTTCCCTGTTCATTGTTGGTGCAGCACAGTTGCAGTTAGTGCTGTGCTGTCACTGCTTGATATTTAGTTGCACAGTGCAGCTCGCTATCAACTGAATATTGCAGCACCTGGGCAGAATACATGTGGAGGGTAAACATTTGCACTGCGCTTAAGCAGCTGTCTGAATATCCGGCACTCTGTGTACAATTTCATCAAAGAGTGGCAGCAGTCAGATGATGAATGCTTCATCATATTCTGCACAGGACCAGTATCACCATGCAAGACGGCACAAGTGATAAGACTCAACATACAGAAGTGCAGTGAGATGAACTAAATGGTCTACTCAATGATAAAACTGATGCAAGTCTATGCAATGATAAAATTGATGTGATACAAGCATTTAGTGTTGCTTGAAGGGTCCCGTATGTTAGCCCTTTATGATTTTTGTTTATGATTTCTGTTCATATTCTCACCTTCTACTGAAACTTCTATTGAAGCAACAATGGTACTGGCTGACAAGATCAGATTTTACAAGCTTGTCAGATTTCGATGTAAATGGAGCCAGAACCTGTTTGTAGTTGATCATTTGTTTTGCTATACAATAGCTTGGGTACTCCTACCTGATGGCAAAGACTTTGTTTATGAGTTCTTCCAACATGTCCTGTAATAAGCATGGTCAGTAATTACTTATAAAGCAGTATGCAAGACTAGTACACTGGGTTGTCACCTACTGTCAAAGAACTATTTCAAATAAAATTGTGCACGTTATATTTTATCAAGTATGGGTATAACATTTTTACCAAAGAGCAGTTTCTGCTAACAAGTTTATTCATTGATTACAGGCAACACACAAGGCCACACCAACCATGTTTACTAAACATATTCATGTGCAATCTGGAAAACAATTACAACTTCCACATGCTCGAATTCCACAATACCAGCAAGAGTTTCTGATTCATCCCCCACAGAGTATGCACCCAAAAATCAACACATACAACCATGAACTTACACCAAGATGTATCCATGAGTGCACCCCAACTGACAGTACATGAGCAAGAATGGTGAATCGGAAACAGCACTAATATTCACCTGCATTGTCTCTTCTATTACACATATCTGTTTGTGAGTGTCTGTAATGCTATGTTATGCTGTTTGACCATGATGGGTATTTGATGGTGCTGGAGATACTGAGCAGGTGGACAAGTAAGGGATGTAGTCAACACTGACCATAAACTTTTAATATATTAGCAGATGTCTGTTACAGTTCAGTTAGTTTCCAAACATGGGTCTCAATATGTAATAATGCAATAATGTAACTCTATAGTATCTAGTCATATAAAATGTTACCTACTGTAAGTCAAAGGCACTTTGACTTATTTGACCACTGGAACACCTACTCTAGACATGGGGAACAAACATCCACTTTGTCTGTCCTTCTCATGTGGTGTCCTGTGATTTTTCAGACATTTTGTTAATGTGCAATGCTGAAATAAGCAGCCTAATAAAATAATATGTTGACATCAGTAATCAAATTACACATCAGTACAAACACCTGCAGTGGGTCATAAAAATCAATTATTGTATTTCAATATATTCTTTTGGGGGGGGGGGATTTTTATTTATGCCTCCTTCATTCTATCCCAGATCTCCTTCTGGTCCCCAAGGCAAGCCAGCTGCCCCCCCTTACATGACCAATGTGAGATGCCATCCTCCATAGAACCATGGCTTACCCCCTAGGTGGGGACAAGGTCAGGGCCTCCTTCCCTCAAGCACTTCAAGTTTCATGGAGAGGCAAGCTCAGATAACTAGACAGAGAGATCATCTGGTGCCATGAGGTCATCATCAGCCAGAAGGCTTTACTTTTTTTTCTCATGTTTTTTTGTAGAAGCCCTCAGGAGCCATGCATGCAAGAACTGCAAGTGTGTACACCTGCAAGGATGTGATGTCACATGCAGCCAGTGCTGTTCCTCCCACCCGTGTTTCTGTTGACTCCTACCATCCCCTGCAGCCAGAAAGCAGTGTAACAGTGGTAGAAATAACCCACCCACCCAGGGATAGTACAGAGTCCTCTGAAATACTCAGTCCTTTCTCTCAGTCATCCCCTGATGACTTGGTCTTGTTACTGAACCTGGGTTGCCAACGTCATGAGTGGTAGTACTTATGCAATTTAAGCAGTAAAAACCTATCAGCCACACCTCATCCTCAGGGTGGGCAGGTTTCATAATTGTGTTAGTTGCACCTGCCATAACATGGGGTGCTCTCTCCTCTGGCTCCTTGCAACCTATCTTGGTGCTGCTGGTCCCTTTTACTGGAATGGACCACTGCCGCCCCAAACAGAACCACAGCTGGGAAGTAATTGGCTGCCAAACACACCCATGGTGACTGCATCACTTAGTTGCCAGCTGCATTCTACCTCTATACCCCCAACAGACATGTGGCCCCCCTCGATCACCCCTAGCCATGGCATATTAACACTTATCCCCACTTTAAAACTAAAACCGGTGCCCAACAGTAACTCTCACTACAAGCTCAGATGACGTAAGACATGAGCCAAAATCAGTATTGATCTCTTGGCCAGAAGACAAACTTCATGCTTTTGCTCCTCTCTGGCAATATACATGCCAACCCAGGCCCACCTACTTTGATTGGGCTCTGGTGTTTTCAACATCAAGGGCCTGAAAATAGCATCACTGTATATCTGCAGCCTAACTGCAAAATCCGCGTAGCTCCAGGCATGGATGGCCCAACATGACCCTGACATTTTATGCCTGACAGAGACCTGGCTGACTAGCAGGATTAAAGAAAGTGAAGTAGCACTCAATGGTTACCATGCCCACAGGATAGACGGGATAGGCAAGAAGGGTGGAGGATGCCTCATCTCTGCCAGGGAATCACTGCAATGTTCCACCCTCCCCATCACCAGAGTGGCAGAGGATCATGAGATACTACTGGTAAAAGCAAGGGTCGGTCAGCATGGCAAGACACTAATCCTTGCCACAGTCTACCTTCCCCCAAAAAATGCCAAAGCAGGCCTTCCTAATATTATAGATGTGACTGCCACCCTCCCTAAGGGCACTGATTTCATCCTCACAGGCAACTTTAACATTAACTGGGTTGGCAAGGAGACAGCCCCTTTTAGGAATGTGGTAGCTACCCCCAACCTAACACAACTTGTCACCTGCCCTACCAGGCAGAACTACAGGACAGAAATCACTACGCTCCTCGACTGGGTCCTATTAAGCTCTCCATCCCAGATCTCCAAGCTCCAAATTCTATCGGATACACTAAGTGACCACTCCCCAGTCACTTTCCTGTGGTCCAACAAACCTACTAAGTGCCCACCCATTCTAACTGAAAGCAGGGTCCTGAAGAAGGGCAAACTTGGATCCCTCACCTCAGCCATCGCCCAACATGACTGGTCCCCTATCAACCTGGAACCCACCCTTGACCAGACCCTCAGCTACTTTACTGACAGTTTTAATCACCTCTGTGACATCTTTGCCCTACTCGTGAAAAGGAAAATCAGGGGACATGTAAATGGGTGGATTTTAGGGAAGCTCCTCTCCCACATGAAAGAAAGGAACAGCCTCTGACAGAAAGCCAGGTCCACATGTAGTATGCATGGCTACCAGTGTTACAGAGCAGCAAGAAACCTCTGCACTAAACTTATCTGGCTTGCAAAAGCCAACTACCACAAGGCATAGCTTAGCATGTCCTGGGGTGATGGCAAGAGGTTTGGGGACAACATCAAACGCATCCTCGGAAAGGACGACAAGAAGCACCCTCAGCTGCTCAATATCGATAACTTCCCTACTGCTGATCCTCTACTCATGGCAGAAACCTCCAACGCGGCCTTCACTGACCTGACCTCAGTGCTACCACCTGAATACCTGCACACAGATAAAAACCATCCCATCTGCACGCCATTCAAAATAACATACAACCGGACATCCACTTTTAGAGGGGGATGGTTAAGGAGGCCCTAATGTTTGTAAAAAAAAGTACTAGGCAAGACCAGAATGGGCAGGGATGGAATAAATGTGAAACTCCTATCCCTCACACTTGATGTTCTCATAGTGCCTATTACAAAGCTATTCAACAAGTCACTGGCCCTGGCTCAATTCCAAGAGATTTGGAAGCAAGCCCTTGTTACACCTGTGCACAAAAATGGTGACAAGTCACTGATATCCAACTATAGGCCAATCTCCATCCTCTCCCCCCTTTCCAAAACACTGGAAAAGATAGTGGCAGGGCAACTCAATAACTACCTCAACAAATACTACCTGTTATCCATCAACCAACACGGTTTTGGACAAAACCATAGTACTTCTACTGCACTGCTGGAGTACACGGACTATGCACATAAGGGTCTTGATGAAGGCAAACTGGTGGTGTCCATATTTATTGACCTTAACAAATCCTTCGATACTGTTAACTACTCCCTTCTACTTGCACAGTTGCAAAACCTGGGTGTGGTGGCCAGTGCCTCACATTGGTTCCAGGATTACCTGACACATAGAATCCAATGAGTCAGAATTGGGCAAATAGTATCCAGCACCAGATTAGTTTCCATAGGGGTCTCCCAGGGATCAATACCGAGGACTCTATTCTTTAGCCTCTTTCTAAATGATCTTCCCACAACTTGCGACATTAAACTCATCCTAACAGCGATGCTGTACTCCTTACTAGCAGTTCACCCCATGGTGCCCTCCAATCCAAACTACAGAACTCCTTCAGCAAACTTGAGAACTGGCTCAGCAAGCATAAACTGCTACTAAACTATAAAAAGACTAAGACCATTCTAATATCCAGCATCCAGAACAGAAATAGGCTCCCCCCATCATCTCCAACAAAGGGAGTGAACCACTGGAACAAGTGCACTCATTTAAGTACCTGAGGATCATTCTAGATGACACCTTCACATTCACGCAGCACATTGATTCTGTGGTCAGGCCAGTAAACACCAAAATAGGTGTCCTATATATGCACAGGAAATACCTCACACTGGAGGCCCTCCGCCTCTCTGTCTCCAGCTCCATCCTATCAACAATTGACTATGGACTGGTGGTCTATGGGGCAGCAACAGAAACAGCACTCAAGATGGTCCAGATTGCACTCATCAAAGCTTGCAGGCTCACCCTGGCTGCAGATCGCCACATGCATACCTGCTCTCTGTATGAACGGACTAATTGTCTACTGCTGAGGAACAGCATCAAGTTCTAAACCTGCCTACTAGGGAAGAAGGCACTACTGGGCAAAACCCATCTCTGTGTAGCCAACATTTTTGTGTGAACCGCCACTTCGCATCTCACCAGAGGTAGACTGAGAGGGGTCCTGTCTACACCCTACCATTGAGCAGTGCTTGGACAACATGCCTTCATCTATCAGGCCCCCCTGTGGATTAATCAAATCCCTGCACCCATTATGGCCTCCAAATGCCCAGCTCAATTCAAAAATGGCCTCAGACAGCACCCTAAATCAACCACAGAATGTGACTGCCTCTGATGGCCTGCCCACCTGACTACACAGCCCTTCCAGTTGCACTATGAGAGGACTGTAGCACCTCTCCCATATGATCTGCTAGTGTCCACCCACGATAACAGATACCCATACTTCTTTGGCATGTGCCCACTCACATTTCTCACATTTTGATCTGCTAGCCATTTTCATCTCTAGCACTCTACCACCCCATGCCCCCACCTTTGCCCTTATTTTAGCACTTCTCCACCCTGGTGCTCACCCTACAGCCACATTCTCTACTTTATTTCTCGACAAGGCTCTATCCTGAGGCTGCCCCTCCCCATGTTTTCTCACTACTGCTTGCTATCTCACTCACTGTTGCATAACCAAACCCACAAAACCAGAGATAAGAACTAAGAATTGTAAATATATGTTTTTTACTGTGTCATGAACTGTACTTGTCTAGTGATAAATTACTGTAATATTGTAACCAAATGTTATTTTTCGAGGTGTTTGAATACTGTAACTCGTCTTCTGTTTTTATTTTTGTTAACCTGACGTGGAACCTTTGTAAAAGAGCTTGCGCTCAAAGGTCTTTTTCTAATATCAAATAAATAAAATAAACAAATAAACAGGCCTGGCCAACCTGGCCATCAACAGCTCGACAGTCTCCCTCATTGACTATGGCCTGGCAATCTACAGGTCGGCAACAGAGACAGCCCTAAACCGCATCATCACTGCACTAAACAAGGCAGGCCGACTGCTCACAGGTGCAGAAAGACTAATGCACACCTGTGAGCTCTACATCCGGGTAGGTTGGCTACAACTGAAGGACAGAATAAACTACCAAACCTGCCTCAAGGCCAAGAAATGCTCCCTCGACCAACTACCCACAGTGGTCCAGAACCTCCTAACTCCACACTCAAGTGCCCGACCCACAAGGAACTCCTCCACTCAAACCTACAAAGTTCCCAGATGCCGCACAGCCCTCCCTGGCAAAATGTGCCTTTTACTATTGTGCTTAACTATGGACCAATGCCTTACCTCCTGATGTTATCAATGCCACATCTATTGGATCATTCAAATGCAGACTCCAGCAGCACCTAGTAAAATCTAGTAAATGTGACTGCTACCATTAGCACCCTCCCAAAGCATCAACCAACTACCTGCACTTACCTCCTGACAACTCATTGGGTTGGGGGACTCCACTCCCAACACTTTAGATAACACCAACCCCCACTAATCATGACATTGCTCCCACTTCCCTACCCCCTCAGATGCTCCCAACTACCTTAATCCTTCCACCCAAGTTTGCAACTCCTCTTTTTTCTCACCTCTGAGAGCTTCCAAGTAGGGTGTTAACCTCTGACACTGGCTAGCTGCTATACTGCCTAAGCTGTTTAATGCTGTTGTACCCTGTAACTTACCTGTACCAAATGCAACCCTGTCATCTGTATTGTATTGTCTGTGTAACAGCCGTGGAACCTATAATTGAGCATCTACTCACTGGTGTAATCCAAGGCCTCAATAAATAGAAATAAAATAAATAGAAAACAGCAATTTCAGTATATTCATTTAGTTATGCTAAATACACATTACAATACACACCTCACAGGTAGTATGCATGCTCAGTTTTATCGCTAGCACATGTTGCACTGACCACCCTGGTTAAGACAAAATTTCTGGTACTGTTAGGGGTGCGCTGGATGAGAAGCATCCAGTACTGGTCTGCCCATAAGGGGATGGAGGAATACTGGACCCAGTACATAATGGAACTGTAGTGGAGGCTGTTGTTTAGGGAATCAAGTAGAATATATTCTAATATGTGATGGGGCAGTGCCTGCACACACCATGCATGTGCTTTCATTCGTGCAGTACAGTCGGCTGTATTGCATGTCCACCCACCACAATGAAAAATAAATAGGTAGTAAAATGCTTGCCTGGTAACACAAAGGACCAGACCCTATGTATACATTATCACTAGTGATATGTTGCACCTCCCACTAAAGGATATGTTACAATACCACAAGGTACACTACCTCCATGATGGTGTGGGGGGAGACTGGGTTTAGCCAGCAAGTTCATGATTGGTCTTTGTGACATGGTGTGTAGTGTCGTGTCCTGTTAATGTGCAGGCTAGTGGAGTAAACAGTATCATCTAACAAAAAAAACATGTTCTTGTCATAGAAACATAGCAAATGTTTTATTGCATATCTTACTTCCATGGCATCACAGAAGAAATGCGTGCTCTTTGGGGCAATGAATATGAGTAGTACTAATAGTAGTAATGAGTTTTTATTAATTTCATAAATGAACCTGGTAATTGCCCATTGAGCAAAGCTCATTTACAAGGGACACCATACATTTATCCTAGTTACAATGGAAAAAAAAGATTCAAATTATAATAGAAATCCAAAGATAAAACACTTAATAGAAGGAATAAAATAATGTATACTAAACAATTATATACCACAGTGCAAAAACTGCGACTGCCCCAAGCCATCCCCTTGCCGTGGACTTCGCGGGTATCCAAACCTGGCTCACTGATAATAAACTAGTCCTCAACTCCAGCAAATCCTATTCAATGCTGTTTGGCTCGCCGGCCAGACTCAAATCAAATCTAAATCCCCTTATTATCTCATGCACGGACAGCTCCCCTCTACCCTCTGCCAAAGCCTTTAAATATCTAGGTGTCACCCTGGATGAATCTCTTGACCTCGACCTCCATATCTCCACTATCTGTAAGTCCGCAAATGCCAAGATAGGAAGTGCCTATCGCACCAGCTACGCCCTCACCCCTCAAGCCAGACTAGCTGTGGCTCAAGGCTTCCTTCTACCAGCTCTAGCATATTGCATCTAAATCCTCCCTCCATAAATGGGATACCACTTACAATAGCATCTGCCGCTATGCCTCTGCATCACCACATTTCAAGCACCACTGCCAACTCTATATGGACCTAAAATGGCTGAGCCCCACCGCCTGTCGTCTCCAGTCCTTTGGATCATTAATTGACTCTGTCACCAGAACAGGCCTCCCCCTATCCCTTTCCTCTGCTCTGGAATTACAACCTCTCACCTATGAACTACGATCAAATGATAAAGCCCTTCTGCACATTCCAAGATGCAGAACAAACATGGGCACACGCGCCTTCTCTCACACAGCTCCTAAATACTGGAACTCTATACCCTTCTCTATCCATCAAGCAACCACCCATGCTACATTTAAGAAACTACACCGTGAACACCTGCACACCATAAACCCCTGCACTTGCTTTAACCCACCTTGAACCTTCACCCCTCCCTGCTCTCTTGCTCATCTCCAGATAATCCACCCCTTGATACTTCTTCCCCTCCTCTCTTAGTCCTAGCCTGCCCACTCTCTTATCCCTTCCCTCTCCTCTCTCCCTACTTCTCTCTCTCCTCTCCACAGTCTTGGCACTTTATTGTACTGTACCTCACTACCTATCTCCTTTTGAACTATTTTCCTGTGTTACCCATTCCAATCTGTAATTTGATTTCACAGTACTTTTACTTTCATTATTCAGTTTGTCAATGCACGTGTATCTAATATCCAAACATTGTTTCTTACTCTGATTTGTACTGCTTTCATGTGCTGTGTCACATGTATATTGTTTGTCTGTAAACTGTCTTCTCCCGGGTCATGCCTGAAAATAGGCATTGTTTGCCTAGTGCACTTACCCGGTTACCAAAAGCAAAATAAAATAAAAATTAATTATATTGCAAAACATCATTATATCATGTTACTATAACAAGAATAGGACACAGACAGAACAATACCCTAATACAACAGACAACGTACTACAGTACATAAATTAAAACAGTCTAGGGACAATCATGTAGACAACATCCCCCAATTATCCTGACTCTATTTCTATACAATTTCTCAAGCTCACTGCTCATGAACAAAACCATGTTTGTATTTTCCACCAACTGATTCTAAGACCCTGCGGTCTAAGAAAACTTGGTAAATATGATTACCTTATGTTAGGTCTGCAATGGTGATGTCTGCTTAGCAGGGGAAGGTTCTGGATACCTTTACGTAGCATTTTGTTATTCATGACAATACCCATTTTATTGTGTGCTGTGTTACCTAGAAAGACAACAGATTGAGAGATAAGAAGTCACTGATGTAAGATGACAATTATTGAAACCCATATATTGACTAAATTAAAGATCACTACACAGTTTAATTACAAAAACATCAACACACATGACTGGCAGTAAATATGAATGACATAGTGAAATGACTAGCGCTGATGTTAGCATGGTTAACAAAGGTGCAAGCCCTGGTTTGCAATACCGTTACATGTTGTGTGTGTGTGTGTGTGTGTGTGTGTGTGTGAGGTTAATCATCAACCTCACCATTCTATTTACTGTTATGGAAAAACACTGCTTAAGCAGACAGTAAAGCAGTTTATAACATTTGTAAAAAGAACCAAGAATCTTGATTGACCAAAAGAGAAATACAAACTATTTTTTGGTGTTTCTATTTTCAGTCAGGATGCATGTTAGAAGTGCAATAAGACACTTCATTGATTTGTGATTATGGTGATTAATTGCACTTTGATCTCTGATTGCTCAAAGACACTTGATGCAAGCGCCTTGTGTGTAATAACACCCTTGAGTTGTGCAATTTTTTACTTAATATTTACACACCATGACACGTCTTCTTGCATATGTCACAAACAAAGCAAAGCACAATATTCTCAACCGGCCATCGCATGATTTCGAATTCTATCGTTCGAGTACATGCTTTGAGTAAAGTAACCTTTAGGAATCCAGGATCACTCCTCAAGGTCACCATGTTCACAATGTGGGAATATATTGGAATGGTTCCCATGAATAGTTGAAACATGGCGCTCTATTTTCAAACCCTGAGAATGTCGCAAGCCCTTGGTGCACAGATCGGTTGGCGTACAGGGCTTGCGGCATTCTCTCAGCTGGCTATTGCGATTCTCAGTCCCGAGGGCCAAATGCCACAAGTTAGACCTGCTCCCCCTCAGTCTAACTTGTGCCATTTGGGGGACCCTTGTTATAGGGCTTGTGCCACATACTTGGTGCAAGCTGCCATAAGGTGTGGAAACTGTCACGACTGCACCTGATGTAATAAAATCAGGGACAGTTGCATCGAAGGAGTTGGGCGCAGTTGTGCCAAAGAACAGATTTGACATGGGCATGATACAAGTCTTGCATTACCCTTTGAAAATTGAGACCATCGTTCATAATGGAATGCCATTTATCGAGTGCCAGTGGCCCATCTCCATCACTTATAGTAACGCACCAGTATACGGTATGTGGTTGCTGATTCCTTTGGTGCAGTGTGTTAGAAAACCACGTTCATGACCTTTACCTTTGGCAATCAGTTTTTTCTCAATCTCTAATACAAGTGAAGTTTGATAAAACAAGTGAAAACAAATTAGCTGAAATTTCATAATGCATAATTTAGACATAAAGTGTTCTATCTAATTTTGCCAGGACACACTTTTAGCAATGTGCCACACTCAAACCAATGAGTAATTCCTTTCTTTACTCCCTCAAGTATTTTTTTACACTGATGTGTCTGTCCATTGTTATGCTTGATATTTTGACCCTATGTGACTGAACCAAGGAAAGTGACCTCTTTAAGCCTTCCAACTCCATAGCACTGGAGGTGCTCACCTCGTTGCTCTAATATGATTAAAAAAGTTAATATTATTTTTCACAGTCAGACAGTGGAATTTTGGCTGTCAGTGTGTACTGCATGTTGACATCATCAGGATAAAGTGCAGTACTAACCTGTGCAAGTTGGAGACCAATAATTTTGGAATTCTCAAGATCTGTCAGGGAGTATGACCCGAATTTCACGGTATGGCCAGATGAACAGCATCTGGCATCTGCACCACGTTTTGCAGCCACACCAGATAGCAAGTCCAAAAGACAGTGTTGTTTTGTGTTTCACGCATGCCAAACTGCTGGTATCAAATATGTTAACTGTATAAGTGTGTATGTATGCAGTGATATTTTTTGGCGTGTGTAGGTTTTTGAAGAAATTAAGAACTCTAACAGGGCTGCTACCCATAAAAAAGAAACAGAGGCAGCAGTAAACGAATTGTCCACTGGAATTGTTACAACACTTGGTTGGTTATCCCATCTGTGGCAGTGCCCAGCTTCACATATTACAACCATTCTTCCAGCAATGCAATGCAGGAATACCTGTATCATGACAGACAGACTGAGCAGGTTTGAAGCAAAAATAACAGTGCTTTCAAACACAATACATTTCTGCTCTTTGTGTGAATCATCTCCAAGCTTTATCTCAGTCATTCTGAAATTTGAAAACAAATAACAAAATAAGATAAAAGAACACTAGTGAGTATGTTTGAACAGCAAAAAATGGTCATTTCAATAGATATTATGTCTTTTTACTTCAGTGCAACTGTTCTGAACTGGTAACAGCTATAAAAAAATAAAGTGATGCTTACTGAGCATTATGAAATGGGTAGAAAGAAAGTTGAGTTGTGATAAGACAATAGGTACTTTCTGGCTGACAATTATCCAAGCATAATAGCCCTGCTGAAAAGTAGCTCAAACATAATGAGCAGGATTCACAGAGCAGATGTGCTCGTCGCATCTGAGATGCATCGGGACAAATGAGATGTACCATCCCCAAACAGTGGTATTCACAGAAGGATGCGATGCAAGATGCAGTATGCACATCCCCACTGTGAATGCCATTGAAGCACCATGGTGCAACTTGAGATGCTCTAGCACAACCAGGATGAGCAGAAGCACCCTGGACCACACAACAGTGAATAAGGGGCAAGTCAGCAAGGGACACAAGAGCAACAGGGGGAGACTGCATTGACACAAAGGATGCAGGTGAACAGCCTGGCAGGGACTGGTCAGAGGGCCAAACGGCTGGAGAGTGGCTAAAGCAGATGAGGTGCACAGACAGAGCATACCTGGTGACACCTGGAAGCTCCAGACACACACCCAACACAGGGGATCAACAGGCACAGATGCCATGCACAAGGGTGGCCAATAAGGTGGGTCACAGCAGCAGTGGGTCACTGGTCAGCATGGAAAAGGGTGCCACACACATCCCAGTGCACAGGAACACAGCAGGGTGGACATGGGAGCTGCATCACAGGTGCACACAGGGAGACAGGCACAATGGTACATGGGCCGAAGGCCATGTCCTGCACAAGTGGAACATGCCCACAGGCATTCTGGACCACAGCAAGAGCAGCACAACAACAGGAGGCCAATACAACAGAACCAACCAGCATGCATCACACACAGAATAGGGGCAATGTGCAAGCCAGCATGGTGCAAAGCCCCCAACAGGCCATAAACAACAAGGAGGACACACTCTGCAGCGAACATGAAAGGTGGACAGGGCACAGGGATGTGCAGTACAACAGGTGCACATATGTGAGTGGGAACAAAGGTACAGTGGAAACCAGCAAGCACAACTGAGCACCAGCACAAGGTACAATGAATGATCACAGACCCCATCATCGATATAAAAGTATTTACTTAAACAAGAATATTAATACAAGAAAATATTTACAAAGGTACAAAAAAACAAAGAACTGGAATAGGGTGGTGTGGGAATCAACACAGCAACAGGAAAACAGTACACAGTAAGGAGACGGTATGGTGGTGGGGGAACAGGGGAATACAACTGGCAACAGGGATGGGCATGGAGGACGGGGGTCAATCAACAAAGGGGCTATATACAAGTGGCCCAGTGGCCTAATGTCCTGGATGGGCTGCAGCCAGGTGTCCACCTCTCCTTCCCCCAGTTCACAGCATCCTGACAAGCAGGGTCATTGCCTGCAGGAGCTGCCCCTGCCTCTGGTACAGTGGCAACAATGTCCACCAGAGCACCCTCCTGAGCTGTATCCCTGCTGGCCGACCAAAGACATGTCCTCTCCTCCTCCCTGGCTCTCCTGGCTGGACTCTCAGTGGACCTACAGTGGGGACACAGACAACAGGAACTAAGTGCCATGGTCCACATCTGTCCCTTCTTACCCACGACATGTGTGCAGGAGTTAGCCCCCATGGCAATGACCAACAGCCCACCATGGACACCACAACACACCACATGCCAGCAACAAGCTGGCACACAGTGCCACACTGTGTCCATGCAATGGTACTGAGACAGCACAAGGCCCACATGTGCATGCAGAGTGACACACAGAGGGGCATGCAGCCATGTCCCACATAGCATGTGCAGATGCCAGCAGGCTGCACAATTGTGCAGGCCCCATCCAAACACCAATGGAGCACCGCAGTGTGCTCATGGTCCTCAGCAGACACATACATGGTGGATAGACACACAGGAGCCATGTGCACTGTGGCCCTAGCACATGCCGCCATGGTGACATCCAGTGTGTGTGCAGCATGCAGCACATGGACATGCACATGTGGCGGGCAATGGCCTTCAGTGGTCACTGCCCCACCCCCTCTGATTAATACAAAGAGGATGCTCAAGCAGAACACTCACCTTCACCCACATGACCGGATCCCTGGACTCCTCAACTGTCCCTAGCGAGCCTTGCCTCCACTGCCGCTATGGCCCTCCACCTGTCTGCCAACCCTGTGAGGGAAACACAAGCAAAAAGCACCATGAGGCAATAGTAGGTGTGTACCACACACCCTCACCTGTGTCCCACAGCAACACCACTGGTGTCAGCATGCAATGATGGCCCAATCCCTCAGTGACCCAATGAAACTGCACCCTGGGCAGCATGTAATAACACACAGCACCCCAGCCCATGTCCATCATGGTAGTGTGCGGATGGATGTGTGCCATGTCACCATCAGAACCACAATGCACCTGCCACAGCACCAATTCACCCTCCTGTCATGCAACGTGCTGCACACATCTACACATGGTGACCATGGCTGCATCCCACATGCAGCATCAGCTTGGCATGCCACATGTACATGCATATGTGTGTGTGTGTGTGTGTGTGTGTGTGTGTGTGTGTGTGGTGGGGTGGGAGGCCTTGTGACAGGGCACACTGCACCCCCCAGAAACAAACCCCTGCCTGCCTGAGGTGCTGTAAGTTGTTGTGACTTACCTGGGTATGGCACTGCACCCTTGCATGCCTGATCACATAGGCTCAGGAGCCTGTCCAGGTCTCAACATTGCAGGTCCCCATAGCAGTGCTTGCACTGCTCCCCTGTGCACTCTACACTGGTTCTGTGCATAAGTCCCTCCACCACCCTCACCCACACTGTTGAGTTGGGGTCAGTGAGGGTCCTGGGCCCAAAAGAGATGCCCCTCCAGTGGCATGACTAGTGCCACTAGGTTCATTAGCTCCACCTCCCCCCAGTTCATGGACCTGGGTCTAGCTGCCTGTGCACGTGGCATCTTCTGACTCAGATGGTCTGGAGCAGGCGTGCACAGTACAGGCTGCTGGTGTGCAATGGCCTATTCATGCCAGATGTGCAATAGGCCATCTTGCAATGAGCCACACATCACAGTGTTGCAGCATGGCGATGTGTGATTTCCACCCTATTGCATATCACCATGCATGCATGGTGTGCACAGTACGGGCAGGAGACCGGGGTCAGGGGTCATGACCAGGTTGCACATGCGTGGTTCATGCAGATCCACCATATTGTGATTGGCAAATGATGCCACCCACAGTGCACTGGGACTGCACATACTGCCAGTGTTGCGCTGTGCACTGCAGGTGCGCACTGACGCAATATTATGCCAATGTGCCATACATGCACATAACAAGTCATGCAGCACAGATCCAATAGCACATGTGGACTTGGATGTGCTGCTATCATCAATTGCAGTAATGGAACCACCAGACAGGATGCGCCATGCATGGCATGGCACTGATTCTGCATCGTGTATGCATGGGGATGCACCATGTGACTTGCGCTGAATTCAGGAAATGCCCCCAAGTCAACTGCACATGTGCAGGATTGCACCATAGAGGAGTGCGCTCAATGCATTAGTTGCTCATTGCTGATTGAGATGAGCTCACAGACAATGCTCCCAAATCAGCTCATTGCCAAATTCATGGGCATCTCACCTGTTTTGCATCTCATTACAGTTGCTCCCAAACTCTTTTGCATGCCCTGAGCCATAAATGCTCCTGAGTGCGCCTCCCCACTCCACAGGTGACCAATAGGTATTGCATCCTTGAAGGTAGGTCTGTGTACATGTTACCATTTACAGCTTGTCAGCACCATCCGACAGTGGGGATTTGAGGGCATACAGGGTGCTGTGTCTGTGCAGCATTCTGCCACTGTGCTAGTACACATCCATATTTGCTTGTACTGTGCTGATGCCTGCATGTTGTCCCCAACAGGAACCACAATGTCTGCACAGGATGATGCGGCTGGATGGAGACATCCTAACTTTACAACTGATGAAGACAGGGTGCAGCTGGAGGCCTACCTCCTGAGGCAAAATGCCCTGTCTGGCAGGAATGGAAGCTGCCTGCAAAGGGACGAGGACTGGGATCAGGTAACCAGGCATGTGAATGCTCATGGCACATACAGCAGAACACCATGGGAGTGCAGGATGCACTTCCATGATGAGAAGCGGAGGGCCAAGGATAAGATGGCCACCATCAAGGCTTCCCTGGGTGAGAAGGGGGTGGATCGCAGACTGTGTTGCACCTCACCCTGAATGAGGAGAGGCTGGTAGCCAGCTTGGCCAGACAACAGTGATGGGAGTTCTGAGTGGTGGCTTCCAGACAAGTGACAGTCCATCACAGCACTATGAGTATACATGTCCCAAGCACTGTGCCCATCCATGTGTGCATGCCTTGGGTGCCCTGACCACATTAATCACCCATGCGTTGGTGTGCACTGAGCATGTTGCCATTCACCCCATCTATCTACAGTGTGATGCAGACACAAGACATGCCCCTGTGTAGCTCCTCGGGGGTGCCCCACTATGGTGGGTGGGGGTGGTTGTCTGGGATGATGTACCCACGGGTGGTGGCCAGGGGGGACCAGCCACATACATGTTCCTGAGCATCTGTACAGGCCTCGGTGCATGTCTGCCTATGCTGGTGCATGGTGCAGCAGTATTTAGGAGGAATGCCCCAAACAGCGACTTTGTTCTGCAACAACGTACGTCGACATCGACAACAGTGCCATGCCACCATAAGTGCCGCTGATCGGCAACCCCTTCCCAAAACTAACTGCGACCTGGAGTTAGAATCTATTGGTACGGGAGGTTCAGGGGGCAAAGCCCCTCGATGAAAACACACACCGATGTGTGCGGCTCCATGCTGACTGCAACTCATGGTCAACATGGAGCCTGGTGCTGTGATGCCTGCCAACATGTTTCTTGTCGAACTGGCATCGTACAGCCCATGGGAGGCACTCCTCTGTATGGCATGTCAGCCACACCTATGGCACATGTGCAAGTCTCCCTGTACATGCCTGTCTGAACACACCAATTACACATGTCAGTAACCATGTTTCCCTTCTCTCTTACAGTTCCATCACAACTCATGGGTGCTGCCGTGTCCTGTGGAATCTCCGATGATCTGGTGGGGGAGAAGGCCAAACCACCACACCACGTCACAACTGGTGCTGTGGCAGATGACATGTCAGGCCCTTCCAACACCACCGCAGCCCCAGACACAGCATCAGATGGTGCAGGGCCATCAAACTCCTCCACGTCCAATGCCATGGCTGATGGCCATGGTAGCTCATGGCTGATCAACATATTGGGTTTAGCTGATGATGATCCCATGGACAGAGTTGACATTGTGGATGCTCTGCTGGTTCTGGCATCCGGAAAGCAGGGGGTGTACGATGATGATGATGATCCTGATGCCACACAGATATAGGGGGACATGGCACAGCGGACCAGCTGAGGCACAGGTGCACACACAGGTGGCACCATGCAGTGTTGGCAATCCTGTGGCCCCAAGCACACCAACAGGGCCTGCACAACCACTCATGGTGGCAGTTGCTGGAGGCCCTGTGTCTGGTGTTGTCATGGAGACAGGAACTGCTGACACTGTTCAGCAGGGTGCTGTGGCACAGCAGCAGGCAGCAGGGGACCATTATGCAGGCATCCCTGGACATGCAGTGGTTGCCCATGCCCAGTACCCACCCATACAGCAACCTGCTGTGGGGTGTCCACCTACAGTGGATGCAGCGCAGCAGGCTGGGACCTCACCCACCCATCAGTGCCGTCCCTGTGAAGCATCCCCTGCCAATGAGGTTGAGGGCTACACACACCTCCTGTGGGACACCATGGAGGGGCAGGCATCCCTCAGGGTGGAGCTGAGGGCCATTCAGATGCAGCTAGCCATGGAGCAAGATTTGTCAGCTGTGTGGTGCACCCAGATGCTGGCAAAGGCTCATCAACTGTAGGTGGGCACAACCACTGCTCTAGAGTGGATTGCACTCGCTGCCAAGGTGGTGAGTGCACACAGTGTGCCATGTGGCTGCTGGGCTACCAGCTGCACCCCCAGAAGTGCCTCACATACCCCCAGGTCACAGCATCAGGTGAACCCATTGCTGCTGATGCTGTCATCACACATGACCATCCCTAGCACCCACAGATCCAACCTGGGTCTTGGGGACATCACACCAGTGAGCACCCATTCACAGTCTCACTGCAGCACCCCACCAGGGGTGGTGGATACCCCCTCTGTGGCCAGTGGTGCTGACTCAGCAATCACCAGGTGAGGCCATGGCCACCCACATGTCCTTCATGGCCGTGATGGTTCCCACTGATACTTGGGTTGAAAGCCCCCATGACCCCTGTTACCAGCACCCATTACAGCCCACACACCAGGTTGACAGTGCCTGGTGCAGCATGATGTGACATGCACCTGCATCGGTACAACACCTGTGTGGTGCACTGTGCATGGCCAAGGCAACCAGTGTTGTGCTATGTGACATGGGCCTGATAAGTGCAGCCCTGTGTCTGCTGTGGATGTGTGCCAGTGGATGTACACTGATCCATGCCATCCCCAGCACAGACACAGTTTTCCCCCTGTCTATGTGTGGCCTGCTGTGTGTGTGTGTGTCTGTGCATTGCTGTCACCCCTCATGGGTGTGCTACACGCCAGCTGTGTGGTTGTCGTCTGACCTGTGGTGTGGGTGTGGGTGTGTGGGGGTGGGTGAGATGGGCTGCCAAGTGTTTCCCACCTGTGTTGCTCACCTTCAGTCCCTGAAGTGCTCTTCCATGATGGTGTCCCTGTGCTGCCGGGACCTAACGATCAGGCGTGGGTCCCTGAGGCCCAGGGGTGACTGCCCACCTCCACCACAGGGCCCCTGCTCCATTGCATCCTTCTCCCCTCCTCCTCCCCAGAACTGTTGCCCTCCTCAGCCTGGACAGCTACTGTATTCCATGGTCAATGAAAATGTTGTGCAGTATACAGGAGGCCAGGAATATGCCACAGGCCTTCTCTGGGCTATATTGTAGGGCACCACCTGACTTCTCCAGGCACGTGAAGTGTATCTTCAGCATGCCGAAGACACGCTCAATGATGGTGCGTGTAGCAATGCATGTCTCATTGAACTGCTTCTCTGCCTCTGTGCCAGGACATGGAAGGGTGTGAGGAGCCAGGATCAGAGGGGATATGCTGTATCACCTTTGGAGAGACAAAGCAGTCTGTTAGCACCCCGCATACATGTGCATTGTGTACCATGCCCCCCCCCCTCCATCATGGCACACTGATGTGGCTACTGTCTGTCCACCTCTGTCCCTGTGACACACCTCCCAGTGCGTCTCCCTCCTGCACAGTGGGACGGCGCATTCATGCACTCACCTGAGACTGCTTGCCCTGGCTGCCCTCATCTGCCCTGTACCTGACCTATGGCTGACTACTCTGTCCAGTCTGGCATTGCTTACCCTCCGTTGCCTAGTGGTCGCCCATGCCTGTGTGCATATGGTGCTTTCTGCCCTGCCATGCATGCCTGCTGTTCCACATCACCTCACCTCTCATGCTGTGCTATGCTGCTGCACTGTCTCCATGATGTGTGTGCCATCCCGTCAGCAAACCCACCTCCACTGTCCCGCCTGAGCATCTCCTCCTGTGCAGGCCCTGTAGATTCCCCTGCACACCTGCACTACCTCCTGACATTTGTTGCACCATGGTGTCCTGTTTGTGGGCATGTATACATATCCCACTCACCTACTAGGTGGATGCTGGGTATATCCCCAGTCTCAAACTGACCACACAGGGCAGATTGGTGCCATATGAAGGCATCGTGTGTACTTCCAGGGTGTGTGGCACAAACATTGCTGATGCAACCTGTGGCACTGCACACCACCTGGTAATTTACAGAGTAGAACCCCTTGTGGTTCATGTATGGCATGGTCTCATCACCAGGTGGTGCACAGATTGCCACATGGGTGCAGTCAATGGCTCCTATGATGCCTGGCATGCGTGACACCCTGTAGAACTGCTGCATAGCTTCTGTCTGCTCTGCCTGTGTGCTTGGGAATCAAATGAACTCTGAAGCATGTAGAAGCAGTGCGGTGAGGAACTGTGTGAGGAGACATGATGTGGATGGATGGGATATGCCAGTGTTGTCTCCAGCTGGCCTCTGGAAGGTTCCGTGGTGAGCAGGCACATTGCTGTTGTCACCTTAGTCTCCACAGATATGGCATGACACCTTCTGGTGTGTGCCTGCATTTCATCATGGCACAGCTCACAGACCTGCCTCAGAATTGCCCTGTTCAGGCAGTATCAGCCAACTGTTTCTGTGTCTCTCAGATGTTTGAATGTTAGTCTGGCATGATACCACCATGGGGCAGGCCACCTACAGTGCCTTCTGCCACCATGTTGTTGATTTGCCCTTCTCCTCATCCCCATTATCATTCCCACAATCAGGAATGGTGCACCATCCATGTTTATGGCCTCTGTTGTGCTGCTGGTGTTCTGCCTGGTGCTGCTGCTACTGCTATCCTGCAGTCTGCCTGCTGGGGGCTTGCACTTAAGTCTAATTATCTTCTTTGTGCACATATGGGTGTATGCACTGTGTTTGCACATTCATTTTGCTTTTTGAATAGGGATGTGCCATGTATGCAGTTATACGCCCCCTCCAGATGCACCGCATATCTTTATTTTCGGGGTCCAGCTCATCTTGTGCAGAGCTGCGCATCCAGGATGCACCAGAGCATCTCTGCCCTATGTGAATAGCACCAGTGTGCATCTCTGATATGCACCAGTGCATCTGCTTTGTGAATCTTGCCCAATATGTTTACATATTATTTAGTAAATGTACTAAGACTCGAACTCTGCATTGTGACAGCCAGATTGTAACCTGAACTAGTCACAAGCACCTACCTGTTATATACTCTCTCTGTATGTGAAATGCTCTTCTATGTAACTTACTCTGGGTCGCCCCTGAAAAGGGACCTTCGGGGCCCAGTGGGCTTACCCGGTTACCAAAACTGAATAAATAAATAAAAAAATTAAAAAGGAAATATTTCATAATCACTATAATGCGCTGACAGGGGGTGCAATATGGTGGGCTACCGTTCCTACTCTGGAGGTTGAACCACTCAGCTTTGCCTCATGCTTCAAGCCATCCTAGGTGGGTTGTTATCCCAGCTCATAAAATGGGTCAGGAGCTTTCTGTGTCCTGATTGGCTGAGAGGTACTTTTGACCACATCCTTATCAGTGCATATTGTTCCAACCAGTACTTCTTTAGCCAACCAGGATGCAGTACAGCCAAAGACCCATGCCTGCCACAGCAAAGTTTTCCCATTCTGGCTGATGCCTAGACACTCGGGCAGGTAACCCCGCAACTCCCCCCCCAACCCCACAACTCCCCCTTCCACCTGCATGTTGCAGTTGTCACTACTTTTGGTACCCTAACTGCATGTTGTACATTTCTTTACAGTAAAGAAGAAAAAAGATGCATACCATATTTTGAACACCAGCTGATCTTGCACCATACTAATCATCAACCCTGGAAGTGCCTGAACTACTGCCTGCCAACTGCTACTGCTGCTACCTCTGTATATATCTTTGTATTGGCAGCTCTTCCAACTGTACAGTTTAATAAAATGGTGAAATAAACAATTAAACTTGGTTGAGCAAGTGTCCAGATGAGACAACCATCCCATATGGGTTAGGCACTTGCATTTCTACCCACAGCATTCATTTAGAAAGTGCTGTCAGTCTGTCAAAGCCGCAGATGCTCTGAGACTCAATTTCTATGAAAGTGCTGGGTGACAGCCAGAGTCACATCTGCAGTGAGATTCTAGTTGGATGAACAACACAGTAACCAGGCCTAAAAAAGGTAAAAAGAGTACTGCAGGGTGGGATATAAATTGGTCCTGATGTGAATGATCGAGTACTGGTGGTGGTGGTGGGGTTGTAAATGGCCAATAATCGAAGTGATTTCCACAGTAGGGACACCCTCTACTGGCAGTGGACTACAGTAAAATTTGAACTATTTTCTTACAAAAAAATAAATAAAAATCGTATTTTAAAATCATTACATGTTATTTTCTACCTTTTTTTATTTGAAAAAAATATTTGCTTCTGAGACCCATTTTTATGCAGAATAAGACACTGCAAGGTGTGCTTTATGGCTGATAAGATCACTTCCCAAGTGCTGAAGGCACTCAGTGCAAGCACCTTGTGTCTCATTATGCACCGGGAGCATGCCCTTATCAATCCATAAACCACACATTGTAGTGTCTGATTCCTCACGTAACATACACCAACTCATGCTTCACTGCTTAAGTATTATCCAACCGTGGTACTGTACTGTTACATTTGACACAAAAGTTGCTTGTCTATATACTGAATAACTCTATGATACACCCATAATACTGTATTTGTCACCCATCAAACACACCTTACCTGTCAGTATCAAGAATAACTGTATTACCTCATCATGGTAGTATAGTGGTCACAACATCAACAGGATAGGTTGTGGGGTGGAGGGGTGGCCATGGGACAAGTAGACTGCCAGGTCAAGATGATGCAGTTATTCAGTTTTCGTACACGATAGGGTATGATGAAAAAGAGTAACTGTTGGTCAACCATTTATTTTGTATTACCAACACCATCACACACAAAAATGTTATGTGACCACACCTCATAATATTCAGGATAATGACCCATCACACATAACTACACTAAACAATGACACTGCTCACAGTTCCAAGTGGTGGAGATTGGTAGTAGATACTGGCCTACACTTACCTTCAAGTAGTACTCCCATCTGATAGTCATAGAGCATGTCTCCTGTGACACGCTATCTGAATGTCAGAGTACGGCACACCAATAGATGAGTGGAGTGTTTTTTTTTTTCAGAACACCCAGATTGGAGAGGTAGTTGATATTGTGTCTAATTTTGGGTGTCGGTGCAATGGTATACAGTGGGCATGGCGATACAGGATTTGGATAACATAGTGGGGGTACTGGGCAGGGTGACCAGTACACTACCATGGTGAGATTATACTGTTTATTAGGATATGCTCATCAAATGTGTGTTGAAGTGTGGAAACTGTGGAGTACCATGGATATTTTATTATAAATAGAGGGGGAAGTTGTTTTGGGGGAATGGAACATCAGTGACATATCAAGTGGTCAGAAGAGTTGGGTGTCAACACTGGATCATCACAGCACTGCAGTAACATGTTTTAAGTTCAAGTAGGTATGGAGAATAACTGTATTATCCCTAAATTGTAGTCTAGCATTCCCCTTTCCAACACCTGTTCCGTGTCAGTATCCTGCATAACTGATATCTATCCACATTCATCCAGTTTGACAATCACAAAGTGTGTCTTCCATAATGCACTATGTGACTGTCAGGTGGGAGGTCAAGGATGTGATGGGGCGCTATGCTGAAGATGGTTCTCTGCCACTGGTGGCGGTGAGTGATGTTCTCTTTCAGTTTGATGCAGGTGTATCAAGAGTGGGCATGTTGTGATGTGGTTTTGGATAAAGTTTAAGGTGTGGAATGGTGTTACTGTAGGATCATATGACCACACCCAAAAAATACTGTCATTATGATAGACTTTCATTATTGTAATACAGATTAGATTTTTAAAGCAATGCAACTTTGCTCAGGAGATGTATGATTTATTTATTTAAAATTACTTGATGTAATTGCAGCATACATAGAGGATAATATATGGTCATCGATGGTTAACCGGTTTGTTAACCATCGAGAGGTTGCCAGGGCAACCATGTAAACCTTCGAGAGCGAAGCTCGAGAGGTTTACGTTGCCATGGCAACCTCGAGAATGGTTAAAAAAAACAGTTAATCATCGATGTACCATACATTATATTTTATAGTGTATGGTACTATTTAGGTTTTTAAGAAAAGAAAGCAGTTCCTTACTGCATTTTTTATTTCAGTCACTGCCGCTCTTCCCTCACCGCCACAGCCGTTTCAAGGCCGTCTGATCCAGTTGCACGCATGCCCAGACTGTTCCTGGTTGTTAACTCATCGATGTGATGTACCGTCGATGGGTTAACAACATTGTGACATCACAGAGATGGTAAAACATTGTTATAAAAAGGTAGATTTCTACCTATAACAACGTTCTACCATTCAGTATAAATGGATTATTTAGTAAATGTTTTTAAAGTAATACTCACATTTCAGGTTGATCATCAACAATGTCATCATCATACTAGGTTTCATACTAGCTGATGGAATGGAAGAAGGTGTCATAGCACATTATACCGTTCCCTGCATAGCGGGCTCATTTCAACTTCTAAGACATATTAGTTTATCTAATTCTCTCTTAAACTGATCCAATGTATTGCTCAAGACAATATAAGCTGGTAGTGCATTCCATATCCTGGCTGTTCTCTGCACAAAAGAAAAGTATCTAGAATTTGTTTTGACCATCTTCACTTTTATTTGAAGCTTATGCACTCTTAATCCTTCTGGTTTATTCACTATTTCTAACCCTAGTTCTTCTATGAACTCTGGATCCTTCATAATCTTAAATAGCCATAATAAATCCCCTCTCTTCCTTCTATCCTCCAGTTTAAACATATTCAACCTTCTTAACCTTTCTTCATACCCATTACCTTTTTCTGACCAGACCATCTCGGTATATGTCCTTTGCACTCTTTTTATTCTATTTATTTCACCTTTTGTAAATGGACTATTCAGTGGTGATCCATAATGCAAATAGGGCCTTACATACGCCCTGTACAATGGTACAAGACATTATTTGGACCTATTTATAAAACTTGTTTTTATATTTCTTATCATGTAATTCATTCTCCTAATAACCTCTGACCTTTGTGCATTAAATGTCATGCCCTCATCTATTATTATTCCACAGTCCCTCTCTTTATCCGTGACCTCCACTTTACAGTCATTTAGATAGCATTCATGTTTGGGATTCTTGTTCCCCACATGCCTCACTCTGCACTTCTCTGTACTGAATGGCATCCTGTTATC
This sequence comes from Neoceratodus forsteri, assembly GCA_016271365.2. Taxonomy (NCBI): domain Eukaryota; kingdom Metazoa; phylum Chordata; order Ceratodontiformes; family Ceratodontidae; genus Neoceratodus; species Neoceratodus forsteri. Next base: position 421,646,538 of record CM057453.1, read on the forward strand.
CCTTGCCCATTTTTCTATTTGTTTTAAATCAGCCTCTATTTGTTGGATTTCCTCCATTGAACCCACCTGCCCTCCCAACTTTACATCATCTGCAAATTTACCATAAAATTCTGAATACCTTGATAAATATCTCCTATATGTAATGAGGACAGTGTGGGGCCCAGCACCGACCCCTGCAGTACCCCACTTGTTACTCCCGCTTCTCTTGACAATATGCCTCTTATCCTCACTGTCTGTTTTCTATCCCCAAAACCAACTCTGCACCCACCTTGTTAATCTACTGTCAACTCCTATTCTCTCCATTTTTGCAATGAGTTAGTTATGTGGTAACTTATCGAATGCTTTCTGAAAGTCAAGGAAGAAAATATCCATTGACTTATTTCCATGGATGTTTTTGTTTATTTGTTCATAAAATATGAGTTGGTTAGTCAAACATGACCTATTATTTTTAAACCCATATTGTCTAACATCATCCACTTTTAACCCCTTAAGATCTTCTTCTAACTTGTCCTTCAGAAAACATTCCACCACCTTACACAAAACTGCAGTTAACTTAACTGGCCTGTAGTTTGTCATAGAGATCATATAGTCAGATAGTCATCAGATGCATCTTCTAAGGCCATGTAGTTTAAAATTGCCCAATCAGGATCATTTTCAATGTTTCTAAATAGTCTGAATCAGAAGAATCATCATATTCTTCATCATCTTCATCAGGATCAGTGCACACAGCTGATAGCTTGAATGACGGTCAGATTACACTGTGTGTCAACTGTACACATATTATTATATTTCATATTAACTTGCACACCTTTGTGTATGTACAGTGGTGTCATTTGTGTCCCTCTCATGAATTTTGTGTTCCAAGTCATAGGTGGCATGTTCTTCAAAGCTTGCAAACCTTTACTGTGACAAATCTAAGACATAGAGAATACTGGATGGGCAACTATGCACAACCAGTGTGTTCTGCCACAGAGGGGTTCTGATTCCCTCTGACCTCAAGAGCGCAGCTCAAGAGGTCCATGGAATGAGAACCCCGAGGTAACAGAACACACAGGTCATGGATAAAGTTGCTCATCCTGTATTTTTTATAGTGTATAGTAGTATTATGTGAAATGTGTATTTTTTTTTCTCTTTTTCATAATGAAACTAACTTGAAAAGTCTCCAGAGGTTCTAGAATACTGTCTCCACAGAATTAAATAGAGGAAAGCAACAATGTGCCAGCATTCCAAGTGGTTCTGCTGCAGTAGTGACATCACTACTGCAGCAGAACAACATAATGACATCACTACTGCAGCAGAACGAGCATATTCCAGGCATGTAATTTCATGCATAAGAGCATTCCACTATACACTATAAATTAATAAACCAAAGTCGATTTTCTGAGATATTTTTGAGTAATAGTGTATAATGAGTGTTTGTTGTACATTAATTTCCATGTCAGCTTAAACGCTGCTGCACTACAGTGCAATGGTCATGGAACACAATGTTACCCTTATGTGGTACAACAGTGTTCAAGCTGATTTGAAAAGTGCACAAGATACAATGACTTAAACCAAGCTGAGTAAAATTTTGCACACACATAAACATCTAGCAGAAATCTCACTTCAGAGATGGCTGCTGCTGTTTTATGCAAGACCAGTTATGAGTGTGAGCAGTAATTACAGGTCACCATACAGTATAAAAAATACAGGACAAGCAACTTCATTCACAACCAGTGTGTTCTGACACAGAGGGGTTCAGAGTTCCATAGACCTCTTGGGATTGGTTCTTGAGGTCGGAGTGAATCAGAACCCCTCTGTGACAGAACACAATGGTTGTCCATAATTGGCCATCAAGTATTCTCTATATATGATTTGATACATGTATTCATGACCATGGTTTTCCTACATCATAACATAAAGTATTATTGCCTATATCACATGTGATGATACCATTATAAACTTGCATCGCACAACTCAGTGCTCAGCATCAACATAATGTACAGACATCCAACTACATACATGCTACACATATGGTAACAATAGCAAAAGTGATATGGGGAGAGAGATTGGCTTGTACCCTGTATATACAATATGAACAGTATTTTGACAGTTCTGCAAGGTATTTCTACATAACTTACCAATGACTCAGTCTGTGTGCTGCTATCAGATGGGTTGCTATTTGACGCACTTCCCTTAGTCAGTGACAAACATTCAGAGCTGGTGATCTGGCATACATTCATGTCTTCAGTGACATCTACAATAGTTTCAGTTGAAGCAGAGGTTGATTCCTTCATCCGTAGTTTCTGACTGTATATGCCAAGACCACCTTGACAGTAGATAATAACATGAAAATGTATCCGCATTTGACATTAGTATACAGCATGTGACTTCAAGTATTACAAAATAAATAAGAAAACATAACAAATAGATAAAGAGAACTTGTCCCAAGACTATTAGCCCTATGCAAACAGTTGGCACAGATAGTAAATGTTGATTCTGACAAGACGGAGAATAACTGGTGTGAGACAACAATTCATACTAATGTCAAATTACAAACAGTTCACCAGTGTCAACAGCTGGCATGCTTGAAGCAAATTACTGTATTGACATTTAAAATTTATGACTTTGGGCTACAGCTTCAGTCACAGCCTTTGAGTTTCTCGTCTCCCCCACAGAGTCCGGGACCCTTGTGACCCTTTACTACCTCTACCCACTGCAGCAGGCAGCACCAGGGTGGAGTGCAAGAGCGGCATGATGATTGGTGGGGAACCAGAGGGGCTGCTCTCCCTGGTAGCAGCAGTAGTAGCAGAAGCAGCTCAAGCCCCAGCCTGAGCAGTCTGGACTCGTCAGGCAGCGGCGGTGGGGTGGGCAGTGCAGGCTTCTGTGGGGTGAGCGAAGCATTTCAGGAGCTGTTAGAGGCCTGCCGCAATGGAGATGTGTCCTGCATCAAAGAAGCTCATTGATTCCAGCAATGTAAACGCCAAGGACATGGCATGCAGGAAATCAACCCCACTGCACTTTGCTGCAGGTTTTGGAAGAAAGAATATAGTGGAACATTTACTGCAGATGGGCGCTAATGTCCATGCCCGTGATGATGGAAGACTGATGCCACTTCACAATGCCTGCTCCTTTGGCCACGCTGAGGTAGTCAGTCTGTTGCTGAGTCATGGAGCAGACCCAAATGCTAGAGACAACCAGAACTACACCCCTCTCCATGAGTCTGCTATCTGCTGTCAAAGGAAAGATAGATGTTTGCATTGTGCTGCTGCAACAACAAGCAGATCTGAACATTCGGAACACAGATATCAAATCAGCTTTGGACCTGGCCGATCCATCAGCAAAATCTGTCCTCACAGGTGAATACAAGAAAGACGACTCCTAGAAGCTGCTAGGAGTGGTAATGAAGAGAAGCTAATGGCTCTGTTGACACCTTTAAATGTCAATTGTCATGCAAGTGATGGATGGAAGTCTACTCTACTTCATCTAGCAGCCAGGTATAATCGAGTTCAAATAGTCCAACTCCTGCTTCAATATGATGCTGATATGCATGCTAAGGATAAGGGTGGACTTGTGCCTCTTCACAATGCATGCTCATATGGGCATTTTGAGATTACAGAACTGCTTCTTAAACACAGAGCTTTGGTCAATGCCATGAACCTATGGCAATTAACTCCATTACATAAAGCTGCTTCCAAAAACTGGGTGGAGGTGTGCTCTTTGTTACTGAGTCATGGTGCAGATCCCACATTACTCAATTGTTATGGAAAGAGCGCTGTGGATATGGCTCCAATGCCAGAGCTGAAGGAGAGGTTGACCTATGAATACAAAGGTCATTGCTTACTCCAAGTGGCCAAAGAAGCAGATCAAGCTAAAGTGAAAAAGACACTTGCATTGGAGATCATTAATTTCAAACAGCCACAGTCTCACGAGACAGCCTTTCACTGAGCCATATCTTCTCCGCATTCTAAACGCAAGCAAGTTGCTGAACTGCTACTGAGAAAAGGAGCCAATGCCAATGAGAAGAACAAAGATTTCATGACACCATTACATGTTGCATCAGAAAGAGCACTTAATGGTGTTTTAGAAGTCCTTCACAAACATGGAGCAAAGATGAATGCATTGGACACATTGGGTCAGACAGCATTGCACAGGGTGGTACTGGCTGGTCACTTGCAGACCTGTCATCTCCTACTGAGTTATGGCACTGATCCTTCCATCATCTCTTTGCAAGGCTTCACCATGGTACAGATGGGAAATTAAGCCGTGCATCAGATTCTCAGTGAAAACACTCCAGTCTGTAGTTCAGATGCTGATTATCGATTACTTGAGGCATTTAAAGCAGGAAACCTGGAAACTGCAAAGCAGCTGCATAGTCCTCAGAATGTGAACTGCCAAGACCTGGAGGGTCGACATTCTACTCCTTTGCACTTTGCAGCAGGTTACAATCATGTGTCTGTAGTGGAGTACCTGCTGCACCACAGGGCAGATGTGCACGCCAAAGACAAAGGTAGTTTGGTACCCCTGCATAGTGCCTGCTCATATGGATACTATAAGGTGGCAGAGCTGTTGGTGAGACACAGTGCCTCTGTAAATGTGGCTGACCTCTGGAAATTCACGCTTTTGCATGATGCAGCAGCCAAAGAAAAATATTAAATTTGCAAGCTGCTTTTAAAACATGGAGCTGATCTGACCAAGAAGAACCGAGATGGCAATTCTCCTTTAGATCTGGTGAAAGAAGGTGACACAGATATCCAGGACTTGCTACGGGAAGATGCTGCCCTTCTAGATGCTGCTAAAAAGGGGTGCCTGGTAAGAGTTCAGAAACTGCACTCCAGAAAACATCAACTGCCGAGACACTCAGGGAAGGAACTCCATGCCGCTGTATCTCGCAGCGAGGTACGATAACCTGGAAGTGGCAGAATACCTTCTTGAACATGGAGCAGACATCAATGCTCAAGACAAAGGAGGTCTCATACCTCTGTATAATGCAGCATAATATGGGCATGTGGATATAGCGGCCTTACTAATCAAGTACCACACCTGTGTAAATGCTACAGGCAAATGGGCCTTCACTCCACTACATGAAGCAGCACAGAAAGGATGGACTCAGCTGTGTGCCCTGCTTCTGGCTCATGGAGCTGATCCAACAATGAAAAACCAGGAGGGACAGACACTCCTGACTTGGCCACAGCAGATGATATCAGAGCCTTACTGATAGATGCTATGCCACTAGAAACTCTCTCTAGCTGTTTCAAACCTCAGGTGACTGTTGTCAGTACCTCAGTAATATCGCCATCATCCACTCCTTCCTGTTTATCTGCCACCAGCAGTATTGATAACCTCGCAGGACCTCTGGCAGAGCTAGCAGTTGGGGGACCCTCCAGTGTTGCAGATGGGGCCACTGGCTCCGAGAGGAAAGAAGGAGAAGATGCTGGACTTGACATGAACATCAATCAGTCCCTAAAAAGCCTTGGTCTAGAACACCTTTGAGACATCTTCGAAAGAGAACAGATAATGTAAGATGTGTTGGCAGACATGCGCCATGAAGAGTTAAAGGAGATTGGCATAAATGCCTACAGGCACTGGCACAAGTTAATCAAAGGTGTAGAGTGCCTCTTGGGAGGACAGCAAGGTACCAACCCATATTTGACATTCCACTGTGTTAGCCAGGGAACAGTCCTTATAGACCTCACCCCAGATGACAAAGAATGCCAGTCTGTAGAGGAGGAGATGCAAAGCACAATCGGGGAGCACAGAGATGAAGGTAATGCAGGGGGTGTGTTCAACAGATATCATCAGGATTCAGAAAGTAGTGAACAAGAAGTTACGTGAAAGATACTGTCACCGACAGAAAGAGGTTGCAGAGGAAAACCATCATCACCATAATGACAGCATGTTATTTCATGGATTTCATTTATCAATGCCATAATTCACAAAGGATTTGATGAAAGGCATGCGTATATAGGAGGGCTGTTTAGAGCTGGAATCTACTTTGCAGAAAACTCCTCCAAAAGTAATCAGTATGTGTATGGAATCGAAGGAGGGACTGGTTGCCCCACACACAAAGACCGGTCATGTTACATTTGTCACAGACAAATGCTGTTTTGTAGAGTCCCAGCTTTATGACGCATTAGACAAAGGGATGGCAGTGAGGTCAATTTTCATAGACCTCATGAAGGTTTTTGACTCTGTTAACCACCACCTCCTCCTTAACAGCCTGATCTCAACAGGTCTATCCCCAGACACAGTGGCATGCTTCAGCAGCTACCTTGCCCACCGGTCTCAACGCGTCAGAATAGGTGGCTCATTCTCCGCTCCCAGGGAGATAAGCATTGGAGTCCCCCAAGGATCAATCCTAGGGCCACTCCTCTTCACTTTACATCAACTGCTTGCCTTCAGCCTGCCTGGCCCACATCATACTAAACACAGACAATGCTGCAATTTCTGCCCCTGACAAGGATCAGGATACCATCACCTCCCTACTACAAGACAGCTTCCACAAGCTTGAATCCTGGTTCTGCGATAAAAAACTCTTGCTCAGCCACAAAAAAACTAAGAGCATGCGGTTCATTGTCACACAGAAAAAAAAGAAGTTCCACCCCTTGCTTATACAGAATCTTAATGGCGTAGCTCTAGAGCAAGTCTATTCATTTAAATACCTGGGAGTTCTCATTGATGACACACTCAACTTCTCCAGTCACATAGGTCAAGACTGCCAACATGAAACTTGGGGTGCTATACTGCCACAGGCACTCCATGACACTGGACTCACTAAAACTTGCCACGAGCAGCTCTGTCCTTGCATCAATTGACTATGGCCTACCAGTATACAGGACAGGCACTGACACTGCACTCAACAGAACAAAAACCTTACTAAACAAGGCCTGCCAGCTGACCCTAGGTGCCAAATCTTCTACCCACACCTGTGTCCTATACACTGAAACAGGATGGCTTCCTCTCCATCTTAGAGCTCATTACCAGACCTGCCTGCTTGTCAAAAATCCCAACTAGGACTTGTGCCACCATCTCTATGTGAACTATTTCAGCGGGTTTTACCAGCCAAACCTACCTGGAGCGCAGAGAAAGGTGGGCTCCTGGTGCCCTTTAAATGCACCATCTCAGCACAGAAATCCATTTCATACCAAGGGCCTAAAGGGTACAATGGGCTATCCGCATCCCTCATGGAAAGCAGTAAAATTGGGCTGTTCAAAACAGGACTCAGGACTCTCCTGCATCGTGAAATGGCGTGTGTTTGCTTCAACTAGCCTATAATCAGGGCACTATAGTCTGAATCCACCCCTCCACTCAAAAACCCCACCTCATCCCCACCCCCTCTGTACATATTTCTTCAGTTGACCACCCCCGCTCCCCATCTGCCACTCATGTCCACCCTCACCAACCTCCCACAAAGCTCCCAGCTGCTCTCCCCCAGTAGCCCACCACTCCCCACCCCTTTCTCCAGATGTTCCCACTCATCAGCCTTCCACTAAGCTCCTTGCCACCCCCTGCAGCCCCTCCTCCCTCCCCTTTCTCCCTGTACCCCTGCAGCTTCACCCCCAACCACCTCCCTCTCCCTCTATTGACAAAGCTGACCTCAGGCTGCTCCCCCCCCTTTCTCTTCCCCACCATATAAACTGGCACCTACCTGCGCTCTCAGCACTCCTAGAGCGGCGCTAATGGCAACTTTCCTCCTGCCAACATTAAGCACTTCACTTGAAACTGTATTTTGTATGAGCTGTATCATGGATACTCTTAGCTGTAACCAGAAACAAACTGCCCATCATTGTAACCAATTCTTACTGTACTTACTGTCTGTCATCTGTACATCTTACATGATTGTCTCGTTATATGTATGACCCGGAACCTTTGTAAACGAGTCCAAGGACTCAAAGGTATTAATCCTAAACTGCAATTAAAAAAAAATCCTTCCTACAGTTCAGTATGATGAAGATGGCTCACACCCCACAAAAAAAAAAAAACAAGGGGGCACAATTTGAAGATAGAGGGAGGATGGCTCAGAGATAATGTGAAGATGTATTTTTTCATGGAGAGGGTTGTGGATGCATGGAACGGCCTTCCTGAGGAGGTTGTGGAGTCAAAAACAGTGGGGGAATTCAAGAATGCATGGGACAGACCTAAGGCAATTCTAATGGGGGTTAGGAGGAAGTGGGTTGTCGGTTAACTAGGATCTACAGCTTCTCCATTAGGTAGGGAAAGAAGCAGACTGGGGGGGCCAAGAGGTCCTTATCTGCCATCAAATTCTATGTTTCTGTGTTTCTATGTGGAACAGTCACAGTTAAACAGGGGTCACGATACAATCAGCAACTCCTGAGAGACATGATGGTGAGCGATCTCGATTTGATGTCAGCTAGCCATGGGGGGATACAATGTTGTCTTTTCTAATGCAACATTGCCATCAGGTGGAGGCCTATTAGTGGTGTATTCAAGTAGCAGCAAGAATGGAATCTATGTGATCTTTATTGATTAATAAAATGTTATGCTTCATGTCCATTTCTTGGGCCCCGGTCAAGTTAACACTTTCATGGTCTTTCTACCCCTGCCTAAATTATTTATTTTCCCTCCTACCTCCCTCCACCTCCTCTTCCCTTTTTTGCCCCTCCATCATTCCATACCTCTTTTCTCCCTACCACTTTAATATATCTTCATTATCATCATCATCACACTACCTACACCACCTCTTCCTCCCTACTCTCCTTCACCCCTCCTTTCCTCCCACCCTCCTCCCCCTTTATTCCACTTTGACTACATAACTATTCTTCCCTTTCCCTCCTATCTATCACCATCCTACCCCCACCTCTGCTTGCCTTCACCCTCCCTGCACTTTCCTCCTCAATCTCCTGTCCCTCTGTACTGGTACAAGATCTTTCTTCAACCCAGGCACAATCCAGTTATCTGCCTATGTTGTTAGTTGTACAATTCTCATTTTTAAACATCATCCTCATGTTATGTTACCATCACTTAGTGAAATGTTAGCCTTTGTTTTTGACTCTGCACCTGTACATGCTTTGATTGTGTAACTATTGTTAGACTGTATGCCTGGAGACAGTTTTCAATTGTTTCTTGTGGTATCTGTATATGTGGAACATATCTGTATTCTTGTTTGGGTCATACTTGACGTGGAGCCTATGAAAGAGCTTTGTGCTCAAAAGTGTTAATCCAAGATTTATTTCTTTATTTTATTTTGTTGACCCGGTAAGATCTCAATAAATAAATAAAGAATGGTGATTGCTGTGAGACCCTGCATCATGCAGATGCTGTCACAAGTGCATGTTGGCATATACATGCTCCCACATCGGTTTTGGGTAGAAGACCACTGGAAAATGTTGTCAAGGCTTGCATGCATGATGCACTGCATGTCAAGCACAATACCACCACAAATTCAGAAACTTGACAAAGAGTATTGGATCTGTGCATCTGGTAGTGAGGTGGGAATCACAGTCACCACCATGACCCCACAGTGTGGAATAACATATGGCTGTAACCAGACTAAGTAGGTAAGCCTGGGGATGTAGTGCTTGGATGTGGTCAGCTGAGATAAGGCTGAATATAGACGAACCATAACTCAGTCAAAGAGAGAGATAGAGAGAGAAACAAAATTATGATTGCAGTCTTTTGTTTTCTCTCACCCTGGCCTTACCAGCCATAATCCCCCTGTCTCCCAACCCCATTCACTACAGTACACACCAGGACTTACTATGTCCAGCATCTTCCCACCGGACCTGTACACCATACCATTGTCAGCATCTTCACATAAACCCCACCATAGAAGCAGATTCAGTTCCCCATGAATAGTGCATGGACAGCTGGATGCACGGCCTGCAGGAGGCCTATGTCATCCTGCAAGTAGGGTGACATATTTCTAACTCTATGCTTTCTACACAGGAGGTGAGGACATGCAGTGCCATCATGTGGTATGGTACACGGTCACCATACATCTATGGCTGCCACACTTCCACTGTGTCATGATGGACCGGGCTGGCCCTACACATGGCCTCCAACCGGTATCAGGAAGACACTCAGATACATGTTCACTACATCACATGGAGGAAGAAAGCTGTCCCTTGGACATTCAATTTTCCTCCACGCACATCATCAGTGAGATGTTAACCAAAAGTAATGTAATGATTATAAAACAGAAATATACTCAAACATGAAAACTATACAATAAATTTAAGAAATGATAAAATTACCACCGCATATCATCCCTTTTCAAGAACTGCACTGGAATGCTGAAGCTTCTCTACAGTAAGAGAAAACACTGTTGGGAACACATCAGTTTGCAAGTGCCTTTAACCTGGAGTGAAACCAATATTGCCTAGCAGACTCTGCAGGATGGCAATTTGGTCAGCAATAAAATGATTGGCACATATAACTGTTTGATCATTGGGCTCCCAGTCAGCTCATTTCACAGTGTTTGCCCACTGTTTATGATGATTTCTTTACCTTTGGAAAAGTTTTTTACCAGAATCACTGCCATTAGTGCAGCCAACAGCACAATAGAAAGGCACAATGCAGTGATGAAAATGGGGACGGTATTAATTGATGAATAGGTGTTGATTAATTTAATTTTTAGTAAAAGCAATGTAAACTACAACAGAAATAAAAAGAAAGACAGGACACAGCTGTGGAGATTGAATGCACAACTTTATAATTAAGCAATAAATCCAAACTAACAATATCAGACACTTACACATAGTACCAGAAGTCACTGTGTGTTTTGGGGTACAGAAATCAAAGTAAACTCAGTAATCTATCACAGTGTACTGTGAAATTAATAATATGAAAATAGAGTTTGCTTTCAAAACACGATACACTATTATATCTGTCTAAATTACAAGATAAATACTAAATTCGGGATGTTGACTGTATATACTGTGAAGTATTCTAATCAGCAACAACCTGTCCAGTCGATTTTGGTTTTAAAACATCTAGTGTCACTGGGATGCAATCACTGACCTGATTACTGGTCAGCAAAGACAACAGATTAAAAATAACAATATACACACAAGTAGAGAATAGCAGCTTGTATCAAGTTAAGAAATGAAAAAAAATGATGGGAATGATGACAACCATCCAGCAATAGTTCCCAATAGATACCAAACAGAGAATGTAACACAACACTGAGTGCTGACACAGAAAACGTTCCCACTGAAAATGTGTTGCTACATTGTAGATGGCACAGCATAATCCCTAATATCACTAATTAACTGTGATTAAAAATGAATTAAAAACTATGTACAGTAGGTCACCACAACACAGAATCACACTTCACATAATATCAGACAGAACTAGCCAGTAGCTTAGCTGAAAACAGATGTATCAAACTGACACTTTACTGACAGGTAAATGAAGCATAAGAGGCTAAGGCAATGGAAATGACAAAACAAATACTAAATTATTTCTGGAATAATGTTATAATCTGTTAATGACAGTATAATGTGGTTATTTTGTAGGGACAAGTATTCAACAGAAGCAGAAAAGAAAAGACATATTACTTTGACACTTGCCGGCAACCAAGCAGTCTACAATGCTGTAAAAAGTAATGTAACCTCCCAGTCCCCTGGGGTTACTAGAATCCCATCAGGTTAGCAATAGGAAAGTAGTGGGCAGCTGGTAAATGGCTTATTTGGGGCTCTTTACAGATGACATCTTTGTTTACTCAGCTAGGCTGAGCGGAGAATGGACTATGTCATTTAGAATTCTTGTAGCAGCATAAGCCACATTGGAATCAGCTGCTACGGGGCAGTTTAGAATGTTCAGATGGGAGTTCAGAGTAGTTGGTAGTCAGCAGTGGTGAGAAGTGGAGCTCTGTGTGAGCAGCAGTGCTCAGAGTGGGGAGGTGCCTGCCAGTCTCCTCTAAGACTAGGTGAAGGACCTCCAGCAGTTTCTCACCCTAGTGTGTGTGACCCAGCAGTACCAGAAGAAGTGGTGGAGACCATTTGCCTGCAGGACCTCAGTGGGTCATTTCCACAGATAAGTGAGAGGGATTTCAATTTCTGTGGATCCAAGGGGCAATCCCCTGAAGATCCTGAAAAGTATCAGCTGCTCAGAAAGAAAGAGTGTGCACTTGAAGCTATGACAAGCTACCAGTAGGAAAGAGATGTTTTTCTTCCTGCTTCCATGTCTGTATCAAAGGGACAAACAAAACCATGAGTACATGTTCATGGGACTGTTCTTAGAGGTTGGTCTGAGGTGTATGTGCCCAGAGATAACACTGGAGTGCACCTGTCAGGGCCCCTGCATCACCACAAAAATGTGCTGAATGTTCAGTTTTAAAGTTTGGGAGTCCTTTAGCATTTCGTGGGAAATGAAGGCTCAATTGGTGTAACCCAAAAGGAATGGCAGAGACTAGTTGGGGCTGGATTGGGCATAACCCCAATTTATTCCTCAGACAGGGCTAACTGGTTCACATATGGGCACCAGGTTAACCTGGGCATGTTAAAGAAGGTCATTATATCAGGAAGAATTTGTTGAAATGTTGTTTAAGTGTGTGGCAACTCCCACAAGATATACACTTTCTGTAAAGTAAAAGTCCAGAGATTCCTAGTACAGATAGCGAGATAGATAGATAGATAGATAGATAGATAGATAGATAGATAGATAGATAGATAGATAATTTTATTTATAAAGTGCCCAATTCCAGGGACTCTGGGCGCTGTACAATACAATTCAAAAAAACGAAATAAACATAGCAGCATTTCAACATAGACATTACAATTCTATCCGTGGATGGACAGTTCGAATGTGTGTGTCAGGAAAAACATGCTCTAAAATGCCCAAACAGTTGTTGTTCTGGAAAGAAAAGTGTTTTGCTCCTGTATGTACTGTACTAAACATGGGGACAACCCCTTTCTGCATTTTTACCAACTTGTGTGAATAAAGCCATACTCCACAATCCCATCTTCAGTAGTGGACATTACATCTGCGTTTCTTGAGTGTAAATTGTTATGGGGCCCCCTCAGAAGTTAGAACTAGCATAGTCTTAGCACCTCTTTCCCAGAACCTGAAGTAAATATAAATATTATTTTGTACCCTAACCCCACGATGCCTTTAGACTGCTGAGCCAGGTATTTGCCTCAGTGCCAGGGGTGATGCCTATTGTTATGCCAACATGTGGCCTGTTTCCTTGTCCGTGTAAAAGTTAGGGGGTCACAGTTCCCAGACACTGCTCTTGGCTGGGGTATGGGTTGCAGTAATAGCACCGCAAGACAGAACATAACAACAGAAACATTGTCACAATTAATTGTACATATATTCATGAAACAAACTCTGTGTCTCCGTGTTAGTTACCTCAGTGAGGTAGCACTTAATGTGGGCGACTCCCGAACAGCAAAAGAAAAAGAGGGCGAGGGAAATACAGCAAAGATCAAATGGCAACATAAGTACTACCCCCACCCCGAGGTGCTAGGACCTCAGAGTTAGTTATTTAAATAAGAGGGGTGCAGGGGCAAGGCTTTGCAAAAAAGGAAAAAATCATCATTTGCGTCCTCACTGTAATTCCTTCGTGATTCCAGACTCACCATTCCGGAGTTGCTGTCATCACATAAAACTTCAAAATTAAGCTGTAGGGACACAAAGAAAATTGAAGTGAGGTTAAGAAAATACCAAGACACTACTCGTGAGTCTAGGAGCAGGAAATACAACCAGTGCAGGGGACAGTATGTGATGACAGCGTTAATTTCATCATGACTCTCAGGCACACATGAACATCGGCAGAGACAGCTATATGTAAACAAGTGACAGCAAGCCAAAATGGAGCAAGAAAACAAAACACAATAGAAAGATAAAAACACAACTTTTATTAACTAAAAAGACATATACAGTTCGCTGTTGAAATTCTTTACTACTGTATGAGCTCAGAAGTAATATTTTCAGTCTTTGCCTTTAATCTTTAAGCTCTTCAAAAGCACTTTCTTTTCACACTGTATTTTATTCAGAATTATCTGAGTAGCATCAGTGGAGTCTGAATTTAGTTGAAAAAGAGCTGATAAGGAAGGTTCCTTTTTTTCCAAATGGAAGATTCAGCTTCTTTTGTATATTTAGAGTGAGTAAGTTAATGGGGCCTCAGTATCCTAGAGGCTGGAGTCCAAATTGGACCCTCCATGAACCTCAGCTGAGCCTACCCCAGGTATGGCAGCACATGGGCATTCATTTTCTTATATTTTTCCAATTTTTTTCAACTTTTTCTCTTCAGCTTTTATTGATATAGAGGCCACAGTCTATGCCAAAGCAAAGTCAACTTAAAGAGCAAGACAGTTATCCAGAAATTTGACTTTAAAACTGAAGCACACCAGGAGCAAGAACAAAGCATGTCTCTCCTGTTCAGCATCCAGTCTCCACTCCTCAAGGCCCTTTACTCCTTCAGCTCAAATACAAGGGTAATGGAAAACTCACTGAAACTTGCAAAGGGGAGATTCAGAAGGGACATTCGCAAGCACTTTTCCACTGAAAGAGTGGTGGACAAGTAAAACAAGCTGCCAAAGGAAGTGATACAGGTTAAATAAGTGAGCAGCTTCAAACAAGAATGGGACAGGTACATAGGATTAGTCTGAAAAGGGGTGGCAGAAGCAAAAGGGAGGGCCACTAAGGTCAGTGCAGAGCAATTAGGTAGGATGGGCATACTGTAAGGGCCTATGAGCTGTTTTCTGTCATTATTATCTATGTATCTATGGGACCTACATTTAAATTAAATAAATGATTTATATAAGAAAATGGTAGTTTATCTCACATTGGGGCTAGAAGTATTTGACTGGAAATGTTAGCTGATCATGCAAAGGCAGTGAACTTTGTTTATTCACGGAGGGCCGCTGATATTCCCATTGTTTATTGCCATCTGAAAGATTACAGTGATGATAAATCAAAGTTATCTTAGTTCATTCAAGGTCCATGTGGTAAATGCGCACAAGTACTGGTAAACTGTAGCAAAATACAGCCGTCCCATAAATCTTAACTAGCTTAATATCTCCAGAGATAAGATTGTCCATTTCCTTGTTCACTTTCAGTCAAGACAGTCCCAACCTTGCTGCCCAATTTAAATAACTTCCTCTTCACTGCTCAGAGTTCTCACTTGATTATTTAGCTTGTACACATAATGCAAGACACTAATAATGTGATGCGTGGAGGAAACGATGTAGAGCCCATCACTCCATACTATTACTGTTTATTTTTAATATAGAAACTATTGTAGTGAATTTAGTGTTCGCAAAATGTGTTAAGACTTGAAGCACTAGAAACTGAAGTGCTGTATCAATCCACTTGACAGGTGCATCATGGGAAGCCAAAATGCCAGCCTCTGTTCACTGCTGCACAAATGTGTCTCAATACCTACATGCACAGGATGTGTCATAAAGTAGAGGGTAGTTTCATTGCCATGACCAATAAATTCTATGCAACAGCTATATTGGAGGTTTTGTGAGATTTACACCTGCACACTAGGATTTGGACTGAGACGACCATTACAAATTTTACATAAGCCACTGAACCCCCATTAGATGACACTGGCTTTTGACAACTGATGGGTCATATTCAAATTACTGACCTAAAGGTTAAAGGCTCTTTTAGCCCATTGCTAAATCTAGTCCATTAACCAACATTTTTTAATTGATAATTTGATACATTTAATTGATCATTTTCAAATTTAGTTTTGCATTCTATGTAGCTAGGCAAGCATATTTGTAAGTCATTCTTGTTGCCATAACATTTTACTTCTCTTGTACACAGTCAGTGCCATATGTCAGTGTTGTGTATTTGCTTCTTTGTTTCTTATTTCTGTCTCTTTCTATTAGTAGTTGAATTACACTATATATCATCTACCTCAGTCTCATTTCTATAGCTTTATCTCTGGGCCTCATATTTAGAGCCAGCCATGTTCTCTGCTCAGCCTGTAGTGCATGAGATAGTGGATGGCCAGCTCAGGGGCAATATTCAGATAGGTAATGCATTCCAACTGGAGGGTGCTAATGTTCTGAAAATGGGACTGTGGTGGTGCAGCAAATATTGATTATGCAGTGCACTGATACAGTCCCCTACTGCAATATGCCTCACAGGAGCTGAATGGAGATAGCACGTCCCAAATGGGATTGTGCTAGTGCTCCTTTGAGCCATATTCAGCTGAACTATACTAGTAAGCCCATGGGGCATGCAAGACCCTAAGAGCCATTCCCATGCCCACCGTCAGCTCATTAGCATGCTGCACAATGTCGCTGTGCAAGACTATGTGTTGGCAATGTGCAGAGCTATGTAACTCCCCCCCAGTCACCACTCCTTTACATAAAAGGAACCTTTCCTGGTGTCCAGTGGTCCCCATCACTGCTCCCTCATGATGTTGACAGAATCATCCCTCGTGTCCAGTGGTCCCCCTCAATCCCAACTCCTGAATAACTGTCTGCCCTCTCCTCTCCCACCCTCTAAGGAACCTCCACCACACCTGCCCTGGCCCTCACTCTCCACAGCCAGGCAGTTCCCTGAGATGGTGACTGGCAAAGCCCCTCTGTTCACCATCTCAGCCAGCCACCATCTGAATGATAGGGGATATGCGTGCAATCACTGTAGAAATTACAGTAGCTGTGTGCACACTTCCTGTTATTTAGACAGCAGTCAGCCAAGGTGATGAGTGGATAGGCTGTGCCAGGTGCTGTCTTGAGAGACTGCCTGGCTGTAGTGAGTGGGGGCCACAAGGGTAAGGATGAAGAGTTCTCAGTGGTGGAATGGGAAGGAGTGAACAGTCTTTCGGGAGTTGAGATTGGGAAAGTGGGGACCACTGTACACCAGGGAAGTTTCCATTGCTATGCCGTAGCGATGACTGGGGGGGCCACTTGACATCAGGGATGGCTCCTTTTACAGAAGGGAACAGTGAGGGGGGACCACGAGACACCAGAGAAGACTCAGTTGTATGAGTGAGAGGCAATTTTATTTATTTATTTGGTTTTTGGTAACTGGGTAGGTACATGAGACAATCAAGTGCCTATTTTCAGGTATGACCCGGGAGATTACAATACACAAAAGAACATCAATAGTTGTAGTGTGATACAACAAGAATTGACAAGCAATATACAAGCAGCAGTACAATAATGTAAGGTGGAATACAAGCATAGAGAGCTAACACATTAAGAGTACAAGGTCTAGATTCAAGTTGTCAAGAAATTATACATGCAAGACACTTAAGAACAAGCAATAGCAAATCCTAATAACAAGAAACAGTGCTATACTAACAAGCAACAAGAGGATTAGAAACCTTATTTAGGTAGCAAGGTTGGGAGGGCAGGAGGTAGACTTTCAGTTGGGAATAAGATACAGTGACTAATAAGTGAGCATGGTTGGGGGGATTGAAAGGCAGTTGGAAGCAACTGCAGGTCATGGTTTGGATGAGGTGTGTTTAAAGGCAGATTTGAAAAAGAAGGAGGAGGTGGAGCTGTAGTCCGTCAAGTTGGCGACTCATTTAGGTCATGGCAACTACTGCACCGCAACAAGGGCTACAGTGAAAGGGACGATCTTGATTTTAGATTGCCACTCACTCTTGTTGCCCTTTGCACCCACACAGTTTATACCCCCTCCAGTGCATGCCTGCACTGGAGGAGGAGGTTATATTTAGTTTTGGAGGATGCATGGGGCAAAGTCATCTGCAAAAGCAACCGTTTCCCCGGAGGGCACTTTAGCGCTGTAACACCCGGGAGATGAAATACCTGGCACTGTAATGCCAGGTGGCATTTTACCTGTACCATAATTGGCATCAACAAAATGTATGTCACTCTGGCATGGGTGAACCAGGTGGAGCAACAGATGGGTTGTGGGAGAGAGTTCCAGTAACTGGGTGCAAAAGAGGAGGATGCCTGCTCATCCATCTTGGTTGTCTGTTGGGTGTGGCAAGCAGGGTAGAGTCCTGGGACCTGAGGGAGTAGGTGGTGTGGGCTCTGACAAGTGGTGGTATGAGTATGGTGGGTGTGGGGGACTGTAGCTACTTGTACATGAAGCAGCCAAGTGCAAAGGATCATGAAGCAGAGGCGGATAGCCATCCTAAGGAGTTGTAGAGTGCACAATGGTGAGTGAAGTTATTGCACTGTAGAGGCAGCAATTGGGGTGGAGGATATAGGGGCAGCATCTGGGGGTGGGGGACAACTGTGTGCAGGGATATGGGCTGGGTTTTGGCAGCATTGCACAGCACACTGCAATGGTAGCTGTTTAACACTGTCAAAACCTCTAACTAGACCAGTGCACTCTGTATGCAGTGGGGTATCCCTCATTTTCATGGGTGTAGTGGTATATTCTATGAGATCACACTGTCAGGTCAGCACCATTCACTGGGGGTCTTTGAATACAGCCCATGTCTGATCATGCTATTGTAGTTAGCATGGCTAACGTGGTTAGTCCAGTGCCAACCTTTTGAATATTGAGGCCTCTGTCTCTCTCTCTCTCTCTCTCTCTCTCTCTTTCTCTCTCTCTCTCTCTCTCTCTCCCTCTCTCATTGTCTCTCCATCCCTCTCTCTCTCTCTCTTGTTTTTTAGCACTGTAGTGCCAGCAATATAATAAAACTGATTGAAGAAAAGTATTTCTGAAAGCTTATAGGAACATTGAATTGAACCTTACCTGATGCATGTGGGAAAACTTTGGAAAACACAATTTTTAGATACAATTCAGCTTGTATGTCATTTACCTTCTATTGGTTTTTCCTCACTCTTTACTGAGGAAGTTCCCATAAAAATAGAATCATTGTCCCTTATACTTCATTTGTCCCTGCAGCATATTCCCTGCTTGAAATTATAATTCTCTGTTGTGATATCACAGGTGGTTGCCATGGGAATAATTGTGATGTCAAAAGCAGAGTTGGGAATAAGCAATGGGAGCTGATCAATCCTCAAGGAAGAAAGATCCTGTTTTTATGCATATGACCTCGGTAATAAATAATGGCAAGGAGAAATGCAGTACAGAGTTCATGGTAAATAAATGCTGCTTTGTGTCCAAATATTATGTTATTCAATGTTTGCCAGGAGGCATCAGGGCCTCTTTTAGTCATTTTTCCCTGTAAAACCTGTTTTTAAAATTTGGTTCAAATTCTATTCTTCCTCCATCTTCTCAGGCCTTTTAATTTACCCAGTGGATATCTGTGATTAATACACTGATAGTAAGTTTCACTTTAGAGCTCTATCACAGGAATCATACGAGTGAGCGCTAGCCATAGTGACTCACCATTGCTCAGTGGAGTTATCCTGTAATTCCTTTACTTTTTAGATACTCATCTGGTGTACATTTTGAATTAATTCATAGTTGTACTAGATATTATGTGCTCCAGGAGCATATGCCGATCCAACATCAACACCTCTACCACGAACGACAATACAACAACACAGCGACGGATCACTGTACTGTCACCGCTGGCCCCTGGCACTGCTTTCTTGGGGTCTTGCACCCCTTCCCTGAATCAACTGCATGGAGGGTTCAGGGAGCAAAGCCACCTGAAGAAAACACAGTGTTCTCAGATGAATTTATGCCACCCGCAATTGTAGTCGGCATAAATCCATCGCTGTAACATCGTTCGAGAAAATATTTGTCGAACCAGCATCGTAGAACCCTCTAGGAGACGGTTCCATACTGAAGCCATTCTCTGGTTCAACCAGGTTCCTCTTAAATTTGTCCTGTATGTTTTGCCTTTTAATTGAAGGCTATGATGTCTTGTGCCTCTACTCTGTTCCATATATTCAAGACCTATGGATTTCCATAAGTCTCCTTCCTTATGTGCCTTGAAAACCAGACATAGGTGCCCTCATAACCTTCTATATTCCAACAAGTACATATTCAGGTTTTTAAGCCTATCCTCATATGTTAGATCTGTTATGTTTGCAGCCACTTTGGTAGCCCTCCTCTGCATTCTCTCCAGTCTCCTAATGCTACTTTTTTATGGGGAGCCCAAATCTGCTCACAATACTCCAGGTGGGGCCTGACCAGATCACCATACAAGAATATCTAAACCTCCCTGGACCTGCTACTGATGTCATGGCTAATACATCCCAGGATTTTGTTGCCTTTCTTAGTAACAGCCTGGCAATGTTAAACAAAGCTTTTAATTTATTTGTTATTTGCATGTCCATGATGTTTTCCTCATCCATGTGATTATTTCTTTACCTATAAGATAATATCTCATTCTTGTGTTTTTTTTAACCAGAATGTATTTCTTGCATTTGTCGAGATTGAATAAAATATTGTTTTGACTGGCCCAGTTTTCCAGATTTGTAATTTCTTGTTGAAAGTTTTCTATTATTTTTTGGTTTTCCACAATAGTCTAAATCTTCATGTTCTCTGCAAACTTGCATAGTCAAATCCTGCTGGTACATTATATGCACAGTACAAAGATATTGAACAGTGTGAGTCCCAATACTAAACCCTGTGGCACCCCACTGGTCACATTACCCCAGCTTGAAAAAAGATCCTCTGATACAAACTCTCTGTTTTCTCATATTTAGCCAGGAGGCTATCCAACTCATTAAATTTCTATTGATTTTCAAGTCCATTAGCCAATTTATTAACTCTAAATGTGGTACTGTGTCAAATGCCTTGGAATAATCCAAGTATACCACACCAGCTTGCATGCCCCTATTCAATGCCTTGCTGATTGGTCCTAAGACGTGACATAAGTTAATCTGTCAAGATCATTCTTCTTTGAATCTGTGCTGCATTGGGTCTTCCCTCCTTACTGAATTAAGATGCTTTTCAATCACTTTTTTTAATCATGCCTTCCAGGATTTTACCAATCGCTGATGTCAAATTAAACAGTCTACAGTTCTTATAATTCATTCTCGATCCTTCCTTAATTGGAATAACAGTTGCATCTCTCCATTCTGAGACCACCTGTCCATCATCTATTGATTCCTGAAAAATCTTGGCTATTGGGCCAGCTATTTCCTTGGACAGTTCTTTTAACAGACTTGGGTGCAACCCATAGGGGCCCAGGGATTTTCTTTTAGTTTAGGCAGTCTAGTTTCTTTTTAACCTCTACCAACAAAATTTCAAACAATTTGATTCTTTTGTAACCCTATGATGTAGTTTACGTCCATTACAACCACAGAGGTCTATAGTAGGACATGGATGTGACGTGTAAGAACAGTATAGGAGTTTAACTAGTACTTACTATAAATGTCATAATAGTTTTAAAATGTTCCTTCCCACCAGTGTGTAAATTAGCAACCCCAATGAATTTACTAAAATGCCAGTAAAGACAGAACAATAACTGAATTTATAAAATGGATATATAATTTCTTTTGTCTTGATTTTGTCGAGAAGATTCTGAAGTAGTGTGTTAAGGAATATGAGCTGCACTGATTTTTCTGGCAAGCAGAACACAGCACATTGACATATCTATGCCTCTCTGAAGCATAAAAAATCCAGCTGGTATGTTGTTATGGTAAACATAGCTACTGTACCTCACATACTTGCTATTGTTTCTTAAAAGAAACTACTTTCCACCACCACCACCCACCCACCTATTTGCAAAAATTAAAAAATAAGCATTAAAACAGTATGTTACCTTTTATCTATTTTTTTCTCCAGTTCTTTAAACAAGTCCTTAAGTCACCAATGACAATTTTTTCCACTACACCATGCCTGCCTCAGCTTCCTCCCACAAACATTTATATCTTCCTGCTCACTGTTATTAATCCTGGCCTCTACTTGGACAAACAACTTAAAATAAAAGTGTTATAAAACAACATAGGAAATGTTTACAACACACTTATTAGCATAACCATAGGCTTTCACTATGTCACAACAGCTGTGCTTATTTATTAATCCTGCTTTGGCATGGGGCATTAAACATAAACTGGCACCACATTCAAATTTAGCTCTCTCTCTCTCTTTCTCTCTCTCTCTCTCTCTCAGATTCAAATCTAGCTCCCTTGAAAGAGAGTGAAACAAGCATTTGTCAGTGCCAAATGTTGCTTGCTTCTATGTGCTGTTTAGGTATTTGGAAGTCATTGGAGTGCAAATATTCAAAGTTCGCGAACTTACGAGTGTGGGTAGGAACTGCGCAACGCACGCACGTAAAACAGTCATTTTTAGGAATTTTTTCACCAAATTTTCAACATAGCCATTTTAAGACCTCTGCTCATGAACAGTGTCACTGTGATTTTCTTAATGTGTCCCATACATTGAGTTCACACACCGACTGTGCCATTGTGCGCTACATGGGCGGAAACACGTTTTGGGCAAGATGTGAAAAATGACAGCTGCACTGCTCATAAGAAGGTGTGGTAAAATGGCAATGTTGAAAATCTGGAGTAAAAATATTGAAAATTCACAAACTTACAAGCGTGCATAGGAACTGTGCAACGCACAGTCGTAAAACAGTCATTTTTAGGAGTTTTTTTGCCAAATTTTCAACACAGCCATTTTAAGACCTCTGCTCATGAACAGTGTCACTGTGATTTTCTTAATGTGTCCCATACATTGATTTTGCACACCGATTGCGCCATTGTGCGTTACATAGGAGGAAACACGTTTTGGGCAGGATGTGAAAAATGACAGCTGTACTGCTCATAAGGAGGTGTGGTAAAATGGCAATGTTGAAAATCTGGAGTGAAAATATTGAAAATTCGCTAACTTACGAGCGTGCGTAGGAACTGCACAATACACGCTCGTAAAACAGTCATTTTTAAGAATTTTTTCACCAAATTTTTAACATAGGATTTTTGAGAGCCCACCTTATGAACACTGGCAGTGTCATTTTGTTAATCAGTCCCAAAAGGTGATTTCACGCAGTGACCGCGAAATCACCCTTCGGGCCCGATTAACGCCATGGCAGTGCAAGAATTCATGAGGAGGGGTCCCAAAAACCCCTTGTTGAACATTTGGGGCCAAAATTCCCCAAAATGCCTGAGATATGCAACAAAGTTGAAAAAACCCTATCTATCCCATTATACAGCTTACTGGCATTTCCTCAGTTCGCGGTCAGCTTTGAAGAGTGCAGACGTGTTCCCGGTCCACCGATGATCGTCTGACCAGCTCCAGAAGTAAGTATGGGTGAGGGGTGTGGGGAGGCAGGTGCGCAGTGGGTGGGTGCAGGTTGTGGAGGGGCAGGAGACTACGAGGGACCATTTTTTTATTCACAGGTTTTGGTTTTTTCTAAGAAGACGACGCGGGACGTTTGCCACGCTGGGGTGGACTTCCAGCGTGGCAGCAGGAAAAGCTGTTTGGGGGGACATGGAGCAGATGGGTGATTGGGCACCCTCGTCAGCCAAAACAAGATTTGCCATGCTGGGGTGGGCTCCCAGCGTGGCACCGGGAAAGCTTTTGGGGGGGTGTGCAGCCTTGGAGCCGACGGAGGATTGGGCACCCCGTCAGCTATAACAGTTGTTATACGCTGGGGTGGGCTCTAGCGTGGCACCTCGTAGTATGTTGGGGGGCATGGAGCCAACAGGGGATTGGGCAGCCCGTCGGCCATACAGTGTATGCGTGGGGAAGTACATCAGCACGCAAGAATATGCGTGGCTATGCTGTGTGTGTGTGGGGAGAGCTCTGCTAACTGAAGCGGTCTCTCTTTCAACTGTATGCCACTGCATTTTGAGCTGTCATAGACAGCTGCAGCACTCATTGGGGAACTGAGGCCGCGCCTGCAAACACACTGACTGCATTGGAAGAGGGGCTGACACACCTCCGAAAACTCGGATGATGGCACTATGTTTCTTGCACATGCATGCAAGCAACATAAAAATGATACTAACCTGAGCCACTGCCAGAATTGTGGCTCTGTCTTCTGCACAACTACTGCAGGGTGCCATTAGTACCTGTGCACCATTGGTAAGTTACAAAGAAGCACTGCCAAAATCCCAAGTTCTTTAAAACCACACAGCCTACTCCACAACTAGCACAAGTACTGTACAGTTTGAGTAGGCTTGATAAACTCACTCCTGTAAAGAAAACAATGCTAGCCAAGCCAGAAGACTTGCCAAATCACTGATCTTCCAGATTTATAATCCAATGATTTTAGTGTAAATTTATCAAGCTGCCTCAGACAAGAGTATTAAAGACCAGATAAAATGTAAATTAACCTAGATTGTGAATGGACTCAGATATGAATCCATAAATAAAAAAAAAAAATAAATAGAAAATACCAACCATTTTAGAAGAGACAACAATTAACAGAATAGACTGCCATGCAATTATGCAGTTGCATACAGCACCACCTAATGTTACACAGGTGAAAACAGGACTCCTTTTTGTTTTAAAAAATAAAACAATCCTTACATGTCAAAATACTTAAACTGTTCTCTTTTTTCTTCTTTTTTTACAGATTCCCATCTTATTGGTGCAATAAACATTCCAGGGTGTTTGTTCTGATTCCTGAACCATGATTACAGATATCTGAAGGAACTGAGTGCAAGCACATTTAGCCTCACCACACATCTGGGTGTGCAATTCAGGTATACAGTGGTAGCCATGGCATTCCATCTCTCACAACACTTCTCATTATTACTCAGTAAAACCGCATTCAGGTGAATGGTACATTTCCAATAACGGGTGATAGTGTCCACTGTGGTAGCGCATTACAATTTTTCTTTCCTCAAGTGGGGACTCCAGAAATGGGCACAGTAATTCAGATAAAGGCTAACCAGTGATCTATAGAAAGGTAGTATTAGCTCTGTCTGCCTCCAACTGAAACCTCTTCTAATACACCCCAGCATTCTGGTTGACTTTCTGTAGGCCTTCTTTCATTGGCTAGTTTGTTTTGGGGAGTCCCTTATGATGATTCAATGGTCCTTTTCCTCTGAAGCTGTTCCCAGCTTAACCCCTCCCAGTATTTTATCCCAAGGTACTTTTTCCCTATGTGCCTTACCTTGCACTTTCTTGCATTTAATTTTAACTGCCAAACCTTGGATCAAGTCTCTAACCTTTGCAGGTCCTTCTGCAACTTATCCTTACCTCCCCTCTGCTGTCTACCCCACCACAAAGCTTAATGTCATCTGAAAAAAGACACATCTTGCCCTGTATTCCTTCTATGTCACAGATGAACATAGTGAAAAGGGCAGGTCTCAGGACTTACCCCTGCAGTGCCCCACTTGTGACTTCATTTTCCCCTGATTTGGCCGTTTACCACCACCCTCTGCCGTCTTCCCATAGCCAACTTCCCACCTATCTAACTAGGTCCATCACTGCTTCTAGATCCTCTGATTTCTTCAGCAGCTTTCTGTGTGGCACCAAATTGAAGGCATTGCTGGAGCTGAAGTTAAGAAGATCTACTGCTTGCTCCTTATCCCCTGCTCTTGTTACCCAGTCAAAGAATAGTATCAAATTGGTCTGACATGATCTCCTAATCACAGACCCATGCTGTTTACCATCCTGGAGCCCATTTCTCTCCAAGCAGTCCACTAGGTCCTGTTTGACAAGTGTCTCCATCATTTAACCTACAATGAAGGTAATACTGACTGGGCTGTAATTTTCTGGTTCCTTCCTGTCCCCTGCCCTGTGGAGTGGGACTATATCTGCTACTCTCCATTCTCTTGGCACCACCCCTGACTGTAGTGAACTAATAAATAGCTCTGCAAGGGATTCAGCCAGTTACAATGCCAATTCCTTAAGCACCCTTGGGTTCATCCCATCCATCCCTGGAACTTTATTTATTTTCAGGATTGCAATCCCTTTTCTAACCCTGTTTCCCATAATTACCACTAGTTCCATTTCTGGGCTCCCCCTTGCAACAGCCTTTATGCCACTTTCTGGCAGATGCCCACAATCCTTCACTGTGAATGCTGAGCAGAAGTAGTCAATACAAATGTTCTCCTCTATTAGCCAACCACCCTCGGTCAGCTTAACAATTTCCCTTCTCATCATCCTTTTTTCCCTGATGTACCTGAAGATCTGTTTTCCTTCCCTTGATCCCCTCCACAATATACAGATCTGTCTGCTTTTGCATTTCTGACTATCTTTTTGACTTCCTTCATCTTTACCTGGTATTTATTTCATTCCTTGTCCTCCATTTCTCTCTGTAGCTATCGAAGGCCACTTTTTTGGCATTCAGTGCCTCTTTGACCTTCTTAGAGAATTAGATTGGTCTCTTCTTGTGCCTGTTACTGTTAGTAACTATTCTCAAGCATGATTTAGTTGCTTTAGGAGTGGCCATTAAACTTCTCCTCACTTCTCCTCCACCCCCCCAATTTTTTCCACTCCAACCAACTTACCCATGACTACTTACCTCATCTGGTCAAAGACTACTCATCTGAAATCCAGAACCACAGCCTTTGACAATGGTATGCTAGTACCCAAGGCCTGTTCAAACCATATGGTATCATGGTCACTGAACCCCGGTGGTTCCCTAACCTGCAAAGCCCTTACCATTTCCTAGTTGATTAGCCACATCATCAAGAATGTCAGCCTGGGGGTATGGCCAAGTGGGCAAAGATGGTGGATGCCTAATGGCAAAGCTTATTCAATGGTTCCCTGAATCTCACCAATATCAGTAGCATCCCTGGTGGTATTGGCACACTAACAATGGGAAATGAGAAAAACCTGAATATGTCAAAAAAGCAAAAAAAAAAAAAAAAAGAGCAGACCCAGCTGCTGTTCAGTGTGCAAACTAAACCTCAGACTCCACCTGATACTAGAGCAAGAGCCAGGAGTATGGCTTCAGCATGGGAAGCCCTTGCTATAGAGAAACCAGACTACCTTGGAGATTCCTTGAAAGCCCAGATAACAGCCATGAGGTCTGAGATGAGTGCAGGATATACAAATATGAATGCCCAGCTAGGTCACATCAAGGTGATTGTAGAGACACTCAGTGAAACCTCCTCCAGCCACACCACCAGACTAACAGAAGTGGAGACCTAAGTGAGATTAGCCAAGGATGAGTTGAGGTTGAAAAGATCCTATTGCAAGACCTGATAAAGCAGCTCCAGAGATGCATAGATGACCAAGAAAGCCGATCGAAGAGATGCAACATCTGCATAATTTGGGCTTCTTTAAAACCTAAAGGTTCACAAGCATGGCTGATTGAACATCTTGATCTGGGGGAGACTGGCCAAACATATGACTCTGAGTGGGCACACTACATGTCTGGGGGCCACCCGTTCTCTGAAGACTGATCATGGTATTTTCTTTCTCGCTTTCATAGGTATCAAGACAAGGAAGCCATCCCCAGAGCAACAAGGGTTAATAGACTGATCCAAGCAGGGGAAGCCAGAATCCTAATATTTCCAGACTACAGTCAATAACTACAGCTCAAGCAGAAACAGTTCTGGGAGGTCAAGGTCATGCTTCGAAGATTAGGTAGGCAACACCAGCATACGTACCTATCCAAATTAAGAATCCTGAGACTGGGAAACTGACCCAGGACCTTCTCCAGTCCAGAAGAGGCCAACAACTACATAAATTGGGAAAAAGTGGCTACTGCTGGAAGGTCATCATTGAGCTCAACAGCTCCTGCCAAGTGAGCTGTATTGCTCTACTAGATGGCGTGAGGTACTTGTTTTTTGTTTTATCACAGCATGCAGTCCCCTCAGGCCCCTTCCCCTCTGCTCCTAAGTTTAACCCTGTAAATAGGCCAGATCAGCATTGTTCACCCAGCAGGGAGCATTGGCTTCTGACTGGTGTGGTAGGGCTGGTGGGGAGGCCACTGTCATGTGCAGAGTAAAAATCCAAAAGTACAGCCTCTAGTATGGAGATTAGGCTGCTGTGGCACAGAACCGAGAGCTGTATGAATGGCCTCATTACCTTGTTGATAATTTTACTGTAAAATTAGCATAGGCTACCACCTGTGGTCTTGATCACTAAAATCTGAGTACATGGCCAAAGTAGGGGTGGAGGTAAGAAGCATGGGTATGGTTGGGGGAGCACGCAAGGCAGCCCTTACTGGAGGCATCAGTCAGGATCAGCAAGGTAGCAGCCACCTGACATAACTGAGTTCCCAAGTTTGTTTGAGGAACTTTATGCTGACATGGACCCAGAGCCCCTAGTAGCTTTGACATCAGGGGTAATGTTCTAAACTCTGTCATCACTGACAGCTAGGGACTTACGGTGCATTTATGATCACCCTGTGTATACAGTATGTTTGCTGTTGTGACTTTCTAGTTATTCATTTTCCTAAAGTGCTTTGTCACTTACACATTGATTAGGTAAAATGATGCATAGGTTGCGCTTGGTTGTAGCATGAAACAAAAAAAAACACACTCACCACTGCATCAGATAATTGCTTTAATAATAAATACTTAAAAACTGGGCCACCACATTAGAGCACCAACAGGTCAACCTGAAAAAGGGCCCCGACTGGTTTTGTGCCTTAGCACATCATCACCCTGGTGAGTGTAGTTTTTTGTTTCACACTGTATCTTTATGTTAAAACTGCACCTGTGGTCAGTGGAGCAGCGATTGCAGCCAGTGTGCTTGGTTGTGCCTACCAGGAATACCAAGTGTTGCACCTTAAACTGTTGAGCTCTTTTAGGCACGAAGCCAGAGGGATGGCCCATGAACCACAGGCTGCAGTTGAATGAGAGGGCTAAGGCTCAACATAGAGCTATCCATATTAACTAAGCAGGCCAGGAAGTGGGCTCATTCACAACCCACCTCAGTTTGAAGTGGCGGAAAATCCAATGGCTCATCTCCTAGATTCGTTTAAAAACTTTTAACATGCTGACAACCCATATGGTGTACTCTGCTGCAGGTTGAAAGGTGTAACGCCTAGCAGTGCACAGTCTTATCCACCAAAACTGGGGGAGGAGGGATGGGAGGACCAGTTTGGGTTAAATCCTTAGGTGGTGGGTGTGTCAAGATAAGGCCATATCTTATTGTTTTGGCTCATGTTTTATATAATTTTATGAACATAATGCATCAGAGATGCCCATAGTGGAAAGTGTAAGTGCAAGGGATCATGGGTACAGGCACATGGGCCCTGTAGACTGATGTGATTTTCTTGTTACTACAGAAAAAACTTGCTACTAGCCAGGGTTAGAGTTAATGAAATTATTTAAAAGGAGACAAAAGAAATAATTAAGCAGTGCTGGCATGCAGGCAGGTCCATTTGTGTCTGAATGAACCAGTGTATCCCCGAGAAATAGACTGTCTGGCTTCCTATTGTATCTGCAAGACTACAGTGACTTGAGCTTGTTACCAGCTGAAGTGGGTGACCATTTAAGTAAATGACTGTATTGAGTGAAGTTTAACTACAGCTATCTCCCAGCAGGGAGGCTGGAATGTTCCCCCGGAAATCTGGTTTGAGCTGGATGAACTCTGAGTCTTTTTTTGTATATTCAGAACCTCATAACTGTGATATTGTAATAAAATACTAAGCTCTGATTGGTTGGGTAACCAGAGGAACAGAATGCTAGCCAGTCGCAGGGCCAGCCACAATGCACTGGACCTGTCCTTTTGAAACACTTTAAAACTAGGATGCAGAGGGGTATCTGAGCCTTTTAGCTTTTGCCTGTTTGCTTGAAGCTTTTTGCCATTTTTGTCTTGTTGCATTTGGGACCCTCTCTACCTGCTTAGGAAATCAGAGAAATTGTTTTCAAGAATTCTTCTGCACTACCAAGAACCAAGATTTTCAGCTGCCTATGTAATGACTTTACACTTCAAAATTCAGACACTAAAGACTGAAGGTAAAATTTTAATCTCTGAGTTTTAAAGTGTAGGTTTTTATGTATATTTTTCATTTTATTTTCAGTATCCTGTAACCAATGTCTAAAATTATTTGTCTTTATGTTATTTACTATTTTTTTATTAATTTAATTAGTAAAGCCTTTGGCTTATTTTAAAATAATTCTGCCTATGTTGTCTGTGTCTGTGCTGCATTGGTAAAAGTTGTTCAAATGATACCACACCTGTTTGACTGTTTTAAGGCTGAATACTACCAGAGTGAAGTACCATTAAGGACTTCGTGATGAAAGGAGAGGAGGAAATATGAAGGGTCTCAAGAGGAGCCTGTGGGGGGGGTTCAACTGAGCTCCGCATTTCTGGGGAAAGACACATAATAGGATGTATAGGGCCCACCAAAGCCTATACATGCCTGTGGATTTCTGGGTTTTGGTGCAGTGGCTGAAAGGGTTCTACCCCAGAAACACAGACTTGAGACTATATTCGTACCCCCTCGCATGAAGAGAGGGTGCCCTGGGCTTCTCTGGTGCATGTTCAGTTGTGAAACAGCGAGCATGCTAGGAGGACAGAGAAAGGATATTCCTGACCCCCCCATTACCAGAGGGATTTGCTGTGATGCAGAGAGACATCCTTACCCATGGGAGTGGGCTGGTGACAGATTTGGTGAGCAGCAATGCGATTGGTGAACTGTTTGAACAACCACACACAAAGAGGGCAAAAATTTGGAAAAAGGGCAAATTGGTTACAAGATATAGTCCCCAGCCTGTTTTTTTTTTTGTTTGTTTGTTTTTTGCTGCAAGTAAAAGACAGATTATTGGTAGTGTAGCGAAGAAAGATGACTTCCAAGCACAGCGACTACACTGTAGAAGAGCTGAAGCAGCTGTGCCAGGAAAGAGGGGTTGATTATGAGGGCCAAAACAAAAACAACCTCATGGAGGCTGTTGTGGCAGCCAACAAGCAAGCAACTGTCCAGGACCTTGAGTCACAGCCGGTGACTGAGAAGGAGCAGACCTTGGGTGTGGGGGTGCCAAGGGACGTTGTAGGGTCCAGTCCCAGGGAAGAGGACAGTGAGACCAGAGGGAACCCAGAGCCACAGCACCCGGGGAAGGTCAACACAGAGCTGGAGCTGGAAGGGATTAGGCTACAATTTGAGCTGAGGAAACTGGAGTTCAAGCAGAGAAAGTTCAAAGCTCAGTAGCAGAGGGAATTCGAGCAGAGAAAGTTTGAACTGGAGTTGCAGGAAAAGCAGCTTCAGAGACAGGACAAGGAAAAAGAAAGGCAGCTTCAGTGAGAGGCCAAAGAAAAACAGTGCCAGAGAGAGTTTGAACTTGAGAAGCTAAGAATCCAATGACCAGCACCAAAGGAGGTAAGTGGCAGGGTGAACCTGAAACTCCAGTGCTGGGGTATAAGTTAAACTCCAAATTAATAGCTCATTTTAAAGAAGGGAAGGGGGGAAGATATGGATGCATTTTTCAATTAGTTTGAAAAGGTCTGTATCTAGGCAAAAAATATCCAGGGAGCTCTGGAGCTTCCAGCTATCCCTGCTACTTACTGGTAAAGGGCATGAGGCCAAATGGATAATGAGGACAGCAGAGACTATGAGAATCTTAAAACTGCTTTACTTAAAAAGCATGAACTGACTCCTGAGGCCTACAGGGTTAAATTCTGTAAACTCTGAAAAAGCCCTGACATGATCTTTGAAGAGAAAAACTAGCCACAAAGCAACAGTAGTTTTTAAAGCATTGGTGGGAGGGGGTGGAGGCAAACTCTGTGGGGAAAACTGAGGAGGTTATACTTTTAGAACAGTTCTCTTGGGCTTACCCAATGGAGCTGAAAACCTGGCAGGAGGACCGGGATCCCAAAACAGCACAGCAAGCTGCTGAACTCTCAGATTGTTATGGCAAGAGCCGGCCTGCACTAAAAGGAAGTGGGGGAGTAGGAGCTGCAGTCCAGAAGAGAAAAAGCACACCTTCAGGGAAGCTAAAACCCTCAATGTCTCTGCAGAAAGTGGAAAGCCCCAAGTTACTAAGAAGGGAAGTCTTGGAAAAAAGAATGATGAATGTTGGTTTTGTAAGCAGCCAAGACATCTGCCTAGACAGTCCTAAAATGACACAGAGTGGACAAAGTGTCCCTCCAAAGGAGGTGGGTGTACTGTGCATCCCTAAGAGTATGCCTGTGAATATAAGGGAGCACATACACCCTGTTACTGTAAATGGGGTGCAGACCCATGGGTTAAGGGACACAGGTGCATCTCTTAGCCTGATAAAAGGTGATTTGGTTGAGCCTGAACGGTTTATACCTAATCAATTTGCCACTGTGAGTGGATTCACAGAGAGGAGAAAACCCTGCCTCTAGTGTTCTCCTGGATTGGGGTGAGACAGGAGAGAGGGTACAAAATGTAGCAGTGGCAGACAATGTCACCCTGGATGTGATTATAGGGAATAACATACAGCAGGTGGTAGTGTGTGCAGTTACCTACAGTGAGATTGCTATGGCCCCTTGTATTTCCCTGAACCCTATAGAAGTACCTGTGGAAGAGAATAGGAGGCTGATTCCCCAGCCTGTGTCTCCTGAAATGGAGAATAGTGAAAGGGAGGTAGGACTTCCTCAAGTAGCCATGTACCAAATAGCTACAGAAGGTTACTCTGAGGAAGGAAGGAGGGAGGGGTAACCAATGGTCAGAAGGTCAGGGATGGCAGTGACTCTGAATGTCCTGACACTAGATCTATGGACCCCAGTTTAGGAACTGAGGGGGACATGTCCCATGCTTTGGGAAAATGTGAAGATTTTGCAGCTGCTCAGAGGACTGACCCTAGTTTGGAGAGGCTGAGGGCTTGTACAGAATCTGATGGGATACAGGGAGGTGACATGAGACATAGGGTGTTTTGGGACAAAGGACTGTTGTATATACAGGATGCAAGGGCCGAGGGAGGGGTGATGGACAGGCAGCTTTTTGTTCCCCAGGAGTACCGTGAGCATTTGCTCAAGCTCACCCATGATATCCCCATGTCTGGACATCTGGAAATCATGCACGCCATGCAGCAATTGGGCAAAAATTTCTATTGGCCCAACTTCACCCAGCAGGTGAAGGAATATTGCAGATCTTGTCACCAGTGCCAACAGATAGGGAAGGCAGGTAGCAAAACAAAAGCTGCCCCACTTCCCTTGCCCACTGCGGAGGAGCCATTCCAGAGGGTAGGAATGGATATTCTGGGATCCTTGAGTACCTCAAGCTTCTCTGGAAAAAGGTTTATCCTGATGGTGGTCGATTATGCCACCCGTTACCCAGAGATATTTGCCCTCTCCTCCATTAAGGTACCCAAAGTGGCAGACGCCTTGCTAGGGATTCCACGGGAGGTTATCTCTGATTAAGGGTTTAACTTTATGTTGCAGCTGATGAAGTCCTTGTGGGAGAAGTGGGGTGGTGCAAAGACGCACAACACCTTATCACCCACAAGCTAATGGGCTTGTGGAAAGATTTAATGGTACTTTAAAAATGATGCTTGTTGAACAGCATGGAAGGGACTGTGTAAAATACCTTCCCCACCTGTTGTTTGCATACAGGGAAGTGCCCCAAGAGTAGACAGGGTTCTCCCCCTTTGAACTCTTATATGGACATAGTGTGTTTACGCCCCTAGACTTGATCTGTGAAGACTGGGAAGGCAAGCATGCTACCCAGGGAACTCCCATAGTGGAATATGTCCTTAAGTTCAGGGAGAAGCTGAAGGAGCTTATGGGGTTGGCACAAAGCAACCTGTCAGATGCCCAGCAGAAGCAAAAAGTCTGGTACGAACACAGAGCCAGAGCTCGCTCATACAGCACAGGCTCCTAATGATCCTCATTTCAGTCTAGAAGGACAAGATGCAGGCCTAGTGGGTGGGACCATACAAGGTAGTCCAACAGGTAAATGACATGAATTATATTGTGGAACTGCCTTACAGGAGACATACTCTTCAAATGTACCATGTCAATATGATGAAGCCATATGTAAATAGGGCAGACATGGTGTTTGCTGTTTGTAGTCCTGGGAAGGGGACAGATGAAGAAGACGCCTCCTGGACTTGCTAGAGGAAAGCAAGCAGGAGTCATTGGTGGAGACAATCAAGCTGTCACCCCAATTGACCCTGGAACAGACCCAGGAAGTGAGGGAGGTTTTAGAGGACTTTGCCCCTTTTTTATTGCCAAGTCTGGCTGGACCCCCTTAGCAACCCACGATATGGACACGGGAATGCAAGCGCCCATACGATGAACAGCTTACCGGATGTCTGAGGCCATCCTAAAGGACATTAGAAGGCAGAGCGGTGGAGGAAATGCTGGAGTTAGGGGTAATCCAGAAGTCCCACAGTCCCTGGGCCTCACCCGTAATCCTCATCCCCAAGCCAGATGGGTCCACCCACTTTTGTGTGGACTATCGTGGACTCAACACAGTCATGAAGTCCAATGCCGACCCAATGCCCCAGACAGAGACAGGGACAGGAAATAGGTTTGTGGTGCTGGCTACGTTGGGGATGAGGATGGAGGGGATTGCTGTGAGGAGGCAGGAGTACAAAGGGGGAGCAAATGCCCAGGGGGAAACATTTAGCCAGAGGTGGGGGGTATGGTTAAAGGAAGGGGGAGTCAGGCAAAAAGGCGGGATGAGGGAATCACAGCAGAGGTGGGGGAAGGGTGGAGATGGCCTGGTGCGAAGAGAAGAGAGGATGGCATTAGACACAGAGCTTTGGGGAAGAAGGGGGGAGATCAGACAGATTGGGCATTAGGGAAGACGGCTTCACAGGGGCAGGGGAAGGAGATGGCATGATGGGTCAAGATTATGATGCAGAAGTGCAAGGGGAGATGTGGATGGACAGACTGGGGGAGGAACCTCAAAGCAGTTGCATGGAGAAAAGGGAAGGGGGAGGGAGGAGAAATGAGGAAGGGAGTGTACTAGTGCTAGGAGACTCTATACTGAAGGGGGTCAGATGGGGAAGTAAAGGGGACAGGCTTAGTCGCATATGGGTGGAGTCAGTACCTGAGGTGATGGCAGGTAGGGCAGGACAGTCTATTCTCAGGTGCACAAGAAGGGGAAGACTGAAACTGCATGTTGTGGTGCATTTGGGGACAAATGACCTGGTGGATGAAATGGTGAAGGTGGTAAGTGGAGGTTCATGGAACTGTGGAGGTTGTGCGAGGAGGTAGAGGGGATCAGTGACCTTCTCTGAGGTACTAACAGTGCCCTGTGCAAGTACGGCGAGGAAGGGTAGGATAGAGGAGTTCAACACCTGGCTGAGGGAATGGTATCAGTCCAAGGGGTATGGGGTATTGGGGCACTGGGGTAGGGTTTAGGACAATAGTGATCTGTTCACAGGGGACAGATTACACTTGAGCAGATAGGGACAGATGGTGTTAAAACAGGGGATAGATGGGTACACAGAGACAAAGGTTAATTTAAACTAGGCAGTTTGGTGGCAAGTGGGCACCTGGAAGGAGGGGTCTCCGAAGGGGGAGCCAAAGGAGCCTACCCCCGTACCATCAGAGATGGCTCCAGAGTGGGGTTGATGATGGGGGTTAAGAAGGGTGGAACAAGGGGTGAGGAAAGAAGAGGATCAACATGGAAGGTTGTCTCCTTGAATGCTAGAAGCCTAGGCAACAAAACTGCAGAACTCCAGGCTCTTTTAGCGGAGGGGGAAAAGATAGCGGCCATCACTGAAACATGGACCAAGCAATACTAGGAATGGGACCTAATGATCCCAGGGTATAGGATCTTCAGGAAGGATAGGAGCAGGGGGAAAGGGGTAGGGGTGGTGATTTACGTGAGGGAGGGGATTAGGTGTACAAGGGAAGAGAGGAGGGAGGAGGTTAGAGCTGAGGCCTTGTGGGTGCAGTTCCAGGGTGCGAGAAATAGGACTCTCAAGGTGGGGGTGGTATGCAGGCCACCGGCTCAGGAGGAGGACTTGGATAGGGAGCCAGCAGATCAAATTAGGAAGGTGTGCAGGAAGGGTAATACAGTGATCATGGGGGACTTCAATCGGCCAGGAGTGGATTGGAGTACCCCAGTGTCATCGAGTGCCAGGAAACAGATACTCCTGGAAGCATTCAAGGACAGCTTCCTAGCACAGTTGGTTACCAAGCCAACTAGATTGGGTAATATGCTGGATCTAGTTCTATCCAACGGGGAGGCTGTAAGAGAGGTGGAGGTGGTGGACCCATGGGCAAGGAGTGACCACCAATCCAACGTGGTTCATGCTCAACATAGGCAGGGAGGTGGTGGGTACAGGGACCAGGGTGGTTAACTTCAGAAAGGCAGACTTCAGTAAGATGGGTGAAATTTTAGAGGAGTACCTGGCAGGAATTCAATCACACTGGGATGCAAACCAGAAATGGGGCTTGTGGAGGCTACTGGGACCTATGCTAAACTGTGGAGCAAGAAGGGAAGAGCTAAGAAGCCAAGCTAGATGAGTAGGGAAGTTTGAGATAAGGTGAGGGCAAAAAGAGCAGCATTCAGTAGATACAAGAAATCCAGGAGGTCGGGGTGGGGGATAGGGAGGAGCATGTGAGGAAGTCCAGAGAAGTTACCAAGGGTGTCAGAGTGGCCACGGCATCCAGGGAACTAAGGCTGGCTCAGGGAATCAAAGATGGGGAAAAGGACTTCTTCCAATACATTAGGGAAAGAAGGAGCTGCAAGGACCAGATAGTGTGGATCAAGAAGGACAGGGTTAGGCAGAGAAAGGAGCAGAACAGGCAGAAGCACTAAATGAGTACTTCTGTTCTGTATTCACGTGGGAGAAGGGCAGGCAGCTTCCATAAGGGGTGGGGAGGTTGGGCTGGGGAAGGGGGTGATGGATGGGGTGATCACTGAGGGAAGGGTGTTGGAGGCTCTGAGGGCTCTGAGGCTGGATAAGGCACCAGGACTGGACGGCATACATCCCAGGGTGCTGAGGAAACTGGCGGAGGTACTGGCTGGGCCACTGGTGGACCTATTCAATACCTCCCTGGACACAGGGTACATGCCACAGGACTGCAGGATGGCCAATGTGGTGACCCTCCATAAAAGTGGCCCTAGGGATGAACCAGGCAATTACAGACCATAAGCCTGGCATCCATTGTGGGGAAGCTGATGGAGACAGTCCTGAAGGAGAGGCTGGTGACATTTCTGGAGGTTAATGGACTCCAGGACAGTCATCAGCATGGGTTTGTCTTGGAAAGGTCCTGTCAGACTAACCTAGTTGAGTACTATGACTGGGTAATGAGGGAACTGGACAAAGGTCATGCAGTGGATGTCATTTTTTTGGACTTCAGCAAGGCCTTTGATTCAGTGCCACATGGGAGGTTAGGGGAGAAATTGAGGTATGTGGGGGTTGAGACTAAGACAGTTAACTAGATTGAAAATTGGCTACAGGGAAGACAGCAGAAGCTAGTGGTGGTGGGGGGGTAGCTCTCGTCTCCAAGGGCAGTGATGAGTGGTGTGCCACAGGGATCAGTACTGGGGCCAGTATTGTTTGGGATATTCATAGCCGTCATCTCACATGGCACCAGGAATAAGATCAGCCTCTTCACTGATGATACGAAGATGGGAGGTGGTGAGTGACATAGAGGGATGGCAGGGACTGCAGAATGATCTGACTGAACTGGAGGAGTGGTCGGAAGAATGGCAGCTGGGGTTCAATGCTAAACAGTGCAAGGTGATGCACTATGAAGCGAAGAACTCAGGGAGGAGCTATCAGCTGGGTGGAGTACAGCTAGGTACCACCGTGGAGGAAATGGCTCTGGGGTGGTTCTAACTGGAAAAATGAACAACTCAGGGCAGTGCAGGAAGGCAGCAGCAAAGGCCAACAGGATGATGGGGTACATTGCAAGGGGACTCTCCTCCAGGAACAGGGAGGTGATCCTGCCTCTCTACAGGTCGCTGGTCAGACCACACCTGGAGTACTGCATGCAGTACTGATGCCCATATCTAAAGAAAGATATCAGATTACTGGAAGGGGTACAGCGCAGAGCAACAAAGATGATCCAGGGACTGGGAGAAGGCCATATGAGGAGAGGCTGTGTGAGCTGAATATGTACTCCCTGGAAGAGAGAGAGATCGGGGGGTATGATTGAGACCTTTGAGTACTTAAAGGGAATTAATGAGACAGGAACAGAAGGGATATTTAAGTTAAGGAGGGGGAGGGACATGAGAGGTCATAGTCATGGTCTTAGATTGAAGGGGGAAGATACTGTATAAAGATATAGGAGGGAAATGAGGAAACACTTTTTCATTGAGAGGGTTGTGGTGGAGTGGAACTCTCTGCCAGAGGAGGTGGTATCCTGCAAGACAGTGGGGGGATTCAAAAGGATGGGACTGGGTGAGAGGGGTGGTTATTGTGAAGGGGAAGGTGGGTTGGACAGCTTTAAGGTAGAGGTGCTAGCTGCACATTCGAACAGACTTGATAGACCACATGGCCTGTTTCTGCTGGCAAATTTCATATGTTCATATGTTTTGTTTTGTTTTTTGAGGGTTCAGATTGAAATAACCAGGGAGCAGAAAAAATCATCAATGCTACAGAGCAGACAGTGCTGTACAGCGTTCAGATAAAGCCCTCAAATTCCATCATCATACCCCTCCTAACTAGCTAGGCATCTGAGATTCCACCACCAACCCCACTAAACAGCAAATGCACATAACTGTCATAGGTTAAATCTAATTATTTAACTCCATTCTGTATTACAAGACCTAATGGCCCCCATATCTTCTCAAAAGTGGAAACATCCTCGGATCTCAGATAATTTATTCTTTCTAATTTCATCATGTCTATTAAAAATGTAACCAAGTGTCAAAAATAGGTAGGGCTGTGTCTTTCCATTTCAGGAGGATGCATTTTTTAGCTAAAGTCAAAGCAATAGAAAAAAAGGTTTGCTGATACTGTGTGAGTACTGAAACCTGATCGGACAAAGTCAGCAATCCTAGCATTTGATCCAAATTAATATTCACCTTCAGAGTTTTATTGATAAA
Organism: Neoceratodus forsteri; assembly: GCA_016271365.2. NCBI lineage: Eukaryota > Metazoa > Chordata > Ceratodontiformes > Ceratodontidae > Neoceratodus > Neoceratodus forsteri. The sequence continues at coordinate 421,685,071 of CM057453.1, forward strand.
TGAAAACATTTTAAACCAAAAATTAGAGAGATATGGGCATGCATATAGCATAATACTTCCACCTCTCTCCAAAGCCCTTGAAAGAGTAGTCTCTGACCAGTTAACCGAACACCTATCTAAGCATAAGCTCCTCAGCCAGGAGCAGCATGGTTTCCGCTCAGGTCATAGTACCATCACCGCTCTCACAGAGCTCACCTCATTCCTACATGAAGCCCTCGACCATGGCTCAATTGCCGGGGCCATATATGTGGACCTAACCAAGGCCTTCACACGGCGTCAGTCACGAGCTTCTGCTTCAAGTCCTCCCTAAACTAAATGTGGTCCCGGAGACCTTGACCTGGTTCAAGGATTACCTCACAGGCCGCCGCAACAAGTCAGGATATGCTCCACCCTCTCCACCCTGCAAACAGTTTCCTCAGGGGTCCCTCAGGGGTCAATCCTAGGCCCACTGCTGTTCACCCTCTTCCTAAACTCCTCCCAAGGCTTGCAGTAGTCAGTTGCTCCTCTATGCCGATGATGCGGTTCTGTTCTGAAACACCCCACCCTACCGCCCTCCAGCAGGCCCTTCAAAGGTACTTCCGAACTTGAGACCTGGTTCTCTGAACACCGCCTAATCATCAACTATAATAAAACTAAATCCATGATTTTGCCCACCGCCAAAGTCCTCATAGTCAGTCTGCTCTCCTCATCAAGAACGCTCAGGTGCCCCTCTGGAACAAGTATCCAATTTCAAATACCTAGGTGTCACTCTAGACACCTCCCTCTCGTACCAGAGGCACACCCACATTCTCTCCTCCTCTATCAGCTCTAGGGTAGGCATCCTGTATCAGCTCAAGCACTGCCTACCCCCGCAGGCGATGCGGCTCGCAGTCACCTCCTCCATCCTTTCCCTGTTGGACTACGGGATCACTATATACGGCTCTGCTGAACCCACCTCCCTGAACAAGATAAACATTGTCCTGAACAAAGCCTGCCGCCTAGTCACTGGTTGTAAACGGCTAACCCACACCTGTGATCTCTATGCGTTATCTGGTTGGTTAAACTTCCAACATCGATTACAGTTCCACACCTGCATCCTTGCAAAAAAAATACACCTTCACCTAGCCCCCGTCTGACTTTTCCCCTTAATCAGTTCTGCACCTCACACGTGCAATACAAGACTTGCCGCAAGCTCCCCCTTCCTTGTACCTCAATGTAGAACTTCCCTAGGGCAAAGAACCTTCAGATACCGGCCCTCTCTGGCTCAATGCATTACCACACCCTACTCACAGACCCACAGCATCTCTCAATTAAAACAGGCCTCAAAGCTCACCTCCTTGAGAGAGCCATATGTAGCTGCGGCTAACTCTGCTCACCCAGTTAACTGCCCTCCTCCCCCCACTCTCACTCAGGGCCACACAAGGCCCCACGTATCTCACCAAGAATCCCCGCCTGGGTATCCCAAGATTGCTGCCTAACTTCCTCAACAGTCATTAAGTTTGACTGAACTGCTCCTTTGATTTTTTTATGTATATTCTGCCTGTTACATGTATGTTCTCTACTGTATTTGTCTGCCCTCCACCCTTGTAACCGACGTGGAGCCTTTGCAAAAGAGTCTGTGACTCAAAGGGTTGTAATTCTGAGTGTTTCCAATAAATAAAATAAATAAAATAAATATGAACCAGTGTACCTGTGGTTCTGGCACATCTGGGACAAATTGGAGAGATCGAGTTATTCATTTTATACAGCTTATACGGTGTAAAATATGTCCTATGTAAGGTGTTAAAGTGAATTTGCTGTAATTTAGAGGATTTTAAATGTCATAGGAAAAGCAAGAATCTTATCCCAAAGTTCAGCTGAGGTAGTTATTCCCAGATCTTATGCCCATTTTTCTTTTAGCTTAATTATATCCGAGTCTTGTGATGTATTATTATTTGTGCAGCCATGTTTGTAGGCTGTTTAGCTCACCTCATTGATGGAAAGTACACGTGTTGCAGTAACATGTAAGTAAGCACCAATGGCTGATACATTAAAATTAATGTCCTAGAACACCAACAGTTTAATGCCACATGTAAAGCAAAAAAAAAAGTCCTCAGTCAGATAAGGAAATTCAACCTGGATGTCATTTGCCTACAAGAAACCCACACAACAAAGGCTGGATTCAGGCACTTATGAAAAATTGGGAGGGGGGGGGTACACATGGACAGGGGCCACTTTCAGTTCAAAAGTCAGAGGGAAGGTCATTTGGCTTGAACTCTATCTTCAGGCATGTGTCCAGAAAACTGTTGATGACCCAGTGAATATTCTCCCTCATACAAATTCAGACTAGCACGGGGAAAATGTTGTCTATTTGCTCTTTCTATGCACCTAATTATGACCATGCAGATTTCTTTACTAAATTATCCCTGGGAATGGCCCAGTTTGAGGGGAGAATGGCTTGTTACTGGGGATGTCAACTGTGTCCTGGATGGTGTGTTAGCCCATTCCTCAAGAGCCCCATACAAGGTCACAAAAAGTATCACAGCTGGGGATTATACATTTTTCTTGCACCCCCACAAGTCTTACATCAGAAGAGACTTTGTACTGGCATCCAGAAGGAATTTACAAGGCTCAGAAGAAATGGAGCATGGCACACTCTTGGTCTCTGACCACCCATCACTTTTGTTCAAGGGGAGAGTGGGGGGTTCAGAGATCTAAGGTCTAGAGGCCAGACCCCACCATCTTGAAATACCTGAAAATTAGGGAACATGTAACCAAGATGATACAAGATTTCTTGGTGCACAATACACCAGGGGAGACAACAGAATCAATTAATTATGAGGCCTGCAAAGCAACCTGGGGGGGGAGAATGTCCTTTGGTAGCCACAAATTGAAAATTCATAGGGATCTGCTGCAGAATTGAAGCAATCCATCCAGCAGTTAGAATATTCTCATAAACCATCTTTAGATCTGGTAATATATGGGGACTACAAAAGGTTAAAACTGAATATAACACCCTTACAGTAACTCCAGGCTCATAGAGGGAAACATTTTATTATCCAGGACTGGGACTACTATGAAGGGGACTGTGCTGGGAAATGGCTGGTGCTCAACTCTATATGAAGTCAGGGGTGGCAGCCATCTCCAGACTCCGGGGGGGAGGGGTAACTACTAAGACCTCTGAAATAGAGCAATAATTCTGCCTCTTTTACAGGTACCAGGAGTTACAGTATACTCCTCTGAGTGTGCCCAAAAAAGCAGGAATTGGAGACTTTCTTTGAATCTGCTCCTATTTGAAAACTCACATCAGAGCCGGGTTGGGGAGGGTGCTAGACATCCCACTCATTTGGGAGGAGGTCCAGAGGGCCATAAGGAGGCTGAAGGGACTAAATGCCACCCAGCCCGGATAGTTTGCCTATTGATCTATACAAGGTGTGTGGAGAAGGCCTTCATGAACCCCTGAAGGAATGCTCTCTGAGGGTATGGAATGTGATATGATCAAGACCTTTAAATACCTCATGGGAGTGAATAAGGTACAAGTTTGAGTTTTTTTTCAGAGGACAGGGTGCTCCAGAACAAGGAGCCACAATATGAAGCTGGAGGGGGTAGGTTTAGGAGAGATGTGAGGAAACACTTCTTCACAGAAAGGGTGGTGGATGCCTGGAATGGTTTTCCAGCAGAGATTATGGGACAAATACAGTGCTGGGATTCAGAAAAGCCTGGGATAAGCACAAGGGAGTCATAAAGGATAGGTAAGGGATAGCAGAAAAAGTGCCATAGACCTGGAGGGGTCTACAGTGTAAGCAAAGCAACAGAAAAAAGGGCAGACTGGATGAGCTGTGCTGCCCTTATCTGCCATCACCTTATATGCTTCTTTGTTTCTATGCTTCATCTTCTATGTTTCTCTGTGGTCAGTTGTCCCCCACCACATACTTAGCAGCCATCGTGGTTTTGGCCCCCTGGTATGCTTCTCCTACCACCCTATATCCCTTTTAATGTCAGACTACAGAATTCTTGCCAAACTTATGGCTTCTCAACTGGAGAAGCTCCTGTCTGACATCATCCATCTGGACCAATCTGGATTTGTGAAGGGAAGGCATGGTAAAGGGAACATACATAGAACTCTCAATGTGGCATAATGGTGGGTGTGTGTGTGAGGGGATACCAATTGAGTATTATTGCACAGGATGCAGAGAAGGCATTTGATCACATGGAGTAGGGTACCTTCACTACACCCAGGAATGTTTCAGGCTGGGTGATCAATTCAAGAGCTGGGTGTACCTTCTCTACACGGACCCCTTAGCTCACATTACATTCAAAAGAGGTCTGTCCTCCCACTTTGGCCTGTACAGGGGGACTCATCAGGATGCCTTCTATCCCCATTTCTCTATGTGATGGCCATGGAGCCTCTGGCTGTTGCCCTCTGGCAGAATGTGTAATTTGAGGGCATCAGGTTGAATGGAGAGGAACTTAAACTTTCCTTGTTTGCTGATGATCTCCATTTTTATGTGAAGAACTCTTTAACCCTGATTACACTGGTGCTAGGCCAGTATGATGTCCTCTGTGTACAAAAGATAAACTGGGAGAAAAGTGAGATCCTTTCATTGGGAACAAGGAAAAAGAACAGCGGAAATTTAGGATTAGACTTAAAGGAAGTAAAGGCACTTAAATACTTGGGTATTTATGTTTCTAAACAGCTATCCAGACTACACAAACTAAATTTCCCACATCTGCTTAAAGCTATCAAGGGAGAGCAGGATGGATGGGCAAAGCTGCCCCTGACTTTAATTGAAGGGGTGAATTCTAATGAAATGTACTCCTTCCCAAAAATTGTTTATTTGCTCCATGCCCTACCTTTAAAAATTTCAAAAAAATCTTCAGGACTGTCAACAGTCTGTTCCATAACTTTCTTTGTAAGGGGAAACCAGCTTAATTAGGGCCTCCATGTTGCAAGCCCCAATTAGGAAGGGAGGACTCACCCTCCCACACATTAAACACTTCTATTGGGTGGCTTAGCTTGCCTTTCTGGGTTAGGTGACTGGGGGTGGCAGGACCCTTGGCTGCAGCTGGTGGAGGCCTCACTGGGCACTGATGGCCTAGACCACTATGAGGAATCCATTTTTTGAAATTCACCTGGGAAATATGGGAACAGATATATAAATATATTTAATATCCTTCTGGCATCTACCCCAAGGCCTGTCTAGTAGACACTTTAAAAGGGCAGAAGAGATATACCGTACTTGTGCACCAGGGCTTGTTGCAGTGGGGAAAAAAGGGCATCCTCAGGTAGGGGACTTATTTTTGGGAGGCATGATCTCCTGTTTCACAGAGCTTAAAGAGCCACTGACACCTCAATAAGAACATTGAGAAATGTAATATTTGGACACAGAGCAGCATATATTTCTCATAAGCTCTGTTTCTTATCCCCATTATATATTACCGAGTTCATATGCATGAAAACAGGTTAGTTGTTCCTTGAAGGTTGCTCCTTCCCAACTTGATGTCTTAATACTCCACTTGTGACATCACAGTTATTCTCATGGCAACAGACTGAGCTGTCTCAAAAGAGCATTACAATTTTAAGTGGAAAATAAGTTATGTTGGCAGATGAACTCTAAGGGATAAAAGTCATGTTTTTGTGAGGATTTCTTCAGTAATAAATAATGGAGAGGAGAAATTGATACAAGATATATGAAATACAAGCTGAATCATTTCTAAATGCTATGTTTTGCAAAGTTTTCCCAAAGGCATCAGCTGCTCTTTAAGAACCAGTTCCACATACCTCGATCTTCATATTTTGTATACCTTTGTGACAGGACATTATTCTGTGAGACGAAAATGGAAGGGACATAACTCCAGTGCTGTCCCCAGTGAAGAAAATCTACCTCTCTCAACTCCCCTCAGTCAAACTACTGGCAGCCCACAATAATTTAATCAGAGTTGCCACTCCTGTTCTCTCAGAAAGTTATAGGGAGGCTTGGAGCAGGGACCTGGGTTCTAATATTACACAAGAGATATGGAACAGCACCATTTGGCATATAACCACTTGTGCTAGGTCAAACTGGCTCTAGAAAATACAGTATACTGTAACTATCTTAATAGGACCTATCTCTTGCCCCAGAAACTTAATAGGTGGAAGTCTTCAATCAACCGTACGTGCCCCAGGAGTAGTTATTGTAGGGTCATACACCCATAAGGTGCTGAAGTGTCTCCAACTCAAGCTATTTTGGTATGAGAGCCACAAAACTATGGAAAAATAATTGGGGTCCATGCTCACTAGTTTCCTTCAGGAACTAATTCTGGGTGCAGCGGGAGGTAAATTGAGAAGATGAAGTAGCACTGTGATACCCTTCACTTGTTAATGTAAGGAAGACAATAGCTCAGTACTGGGAGAAGTGGTTCCCCCTCCTGAGTCTCTCTGGATGACCAGCTTACTAGAGTGTCTTAAGCTACAAAGGGCACAATTATATGCTATGGGAGAGGGTGCAAATTAACAAAATTGTGTTCCCCCTAATCAGGGCACTGAAGACATGTGAGGTGCCCTGCTGATGGAGAGTCCTGCAGCCCCCTCTCTCACTTTGGGAGGGTGGGTAGAGATCTTTGCTCTGGGCTGGAGGACAACACAACCCCATGGGGCAGGACTCCGCTATTTTTACATATCCCTATTGTGGTGGAGGGACACAGTGTTATGCAATTTCAGTGCTTACTTAAGTTATACACAATGTAACATTGGTGAGACAATTAATTCTGTTTAAAATGGGCTGTTCATTTATTGTATTTGTTGGTTGAAACTTGTAACCAGTTGTATTGAATGCAATGTATTAAATGTGCTCTGCAAAAGTTTTGAAAATAAAGCTTACAAAAAAACAGAATGGCAGCCTTTCTTTTGGGATCCCTGTCCAGCTGCACCAGCAGGCTGTCCTACAACATATCTAGCAAGGCCTGACTTCTGGTGCTCTTAGCTGCTGGAATGTCCCAATCTGTGCTTGTAGATTTAAATCTCCCACAATCACTAATTCCACTTTGTAGCCCCTTCTCGTTTCATGACCCTAGTTCCCTAGTCCCTTTGGCTTTCTGTTCTGCCAGTCTATAGACCACCCCTATGCACAGCTTCTTTCCTGATGGTTTCACGAGCTGTACCTAAAGCAATTTTGTTTCTCCATTTCTTCCTCCCATGGACCCATCCTCCACTGCCTTTATGCATTTCTTGATATAGAGGGCCACTCTACTTCCTTTTTCCTTTCTCTTGTCTGTCCTATACATAGTATACCATGGTACTGGTAGGCCCCAGTCGTTATCCCCAGTGGCCCATGTTTCTGTAATGATATGAAGTATAATCCTGCATCTGCTCCATCACTTGCAGCTCACTAATTTTGTTTTGTAGGCTCCTGGCATTTAGACAAATTGTCTTCCAGTTTGTGCCAATATTCCCCCTCTTGTCAGCTCCTATTCCTTTGTTCTCCACCTCCCTTCTTCACCTCCTGATTTCCCTACCTGTGTTAGCTGTGATCCCCCCTGCACCCTTGCTTAACTTATTATGGACCCTTACTTTGCTGCAGCCATCCTTACTGCTTCTAGTCCACATTTCTGGGGGAGTCCTAGCTAGATTCTTCTTTTGCTCTCTGTCCTCGGGAGTTCCCCCAGCCTCAGTCTCATGCATCTCAGTTTAAATGTCGATATGCTGTATATAGATATCAAACTCCTGCCCAAGTGCACTAGCTCCACCCCTTGATAGGTGAAGGCTGTCACCTGGAAGAACCTCCTGTCCCAGAAGCCCCCCTGCCATCTCCCACAAAATGGTACTCCTCCTTTTCACAGCACCCCTTCAACCACCCACTGAGGGAAAACAAGGACAGTCATAATTAAACCACTCAGCCCCTGCGTGAATTAAGTGAGTAAAAGTAGAAAGAACAAGCATTTGTCAATGCTGAATCTTTGCTTGCTGGTATTAGCATTGGGAATGCAGAATAGGAATATCAGTGAAGTATTGAATTTCACGCCAACCCCACCTCCATCCTGTAAAGATGGACAGGCACTGGGGTAAGTGTTTGGGTCATCACCCATGATGTTCATGCTATGTCACCTCACCCTATTCTGCAGACACTGACACATGTTGAGGTGTGCCTTAGGGTGTTTGGCTTTACGGTCACCCCATTCCATAAGGACATACGCTGAAATGGGTGCAGCACAGGAAAATGGGTTGAACTCTGGGGCCAAAGAGTCCAAGGTACACCTCGATGCCTGTCACTGGCTGGGTGGTGGGGTTGGGATGGCATGTGCAATACAGTCAGCAATCCAAAGGCACACCCCGATGCCTGGCAGTCCGTACAGGGTGGGACATTATGGTTAGAAACCCTAACGCCCTGGAAGTTTGTTGGTATTTGCACTATAAATTTTCAACATGGTCTTTTTGTGACCCCACCTCATGAAAGCATCTTCTCATGAAGAGTGGCAGTGTGATTTTGTCAATGTGTCCCGAACTTTGAGTTCCAACAGCGACCGTGCCATTCTGCGCCACATGTACAAAAACATAGATTGGGCAGAATGTGAAGAATGACAGCTGTACCATGCATAGGGAGGTGTGAAGAGATGGCAATGTTGAAAATCTGCAATGGGAATATTAAAAAATGCTCGCACTTCTGAGCATACGTGAAAATTGTGCAATGCATGCACGTGACACAGTCATTTTATGGACTTTCATGACAAAATTTTCAACATAGGCATTTTAGGACCTCTGCTCATGAACAGTGTCACTGTGATTTCCTTAATGTGTCCCAAGCACTAATTTCTCACAGCAACCATGCTATTCTGCGCCGGAAGTGCAAAAACACATTTTGGCCAGGATATGAAAAATGACAGCTCTACTTTTCAAAAGGAGGTATGGAAAAATGACAATGTTGAAAATCTGGAGTGAAAATATTACACATTTGCGAAGTTACGCGCATGCGTGGAAACTGCAAAACACACGCTCGTAACACACTCATTTTATGGACTTCATCACAAAATTTTAAACACAGGCATTTTAGGACCTCTGCTCATGAACAGTGTCACTGTGATTTTCTTCATGTGTCCCGAACACCGATTTCTTACAGCGACCACACTATTCTGCATCGGAAGTGCAAAAACACATTTGGCCAGGATGTGAAAAATGACAGCTTTTCTGTTCATAAGGAGGTGTGGAAAAATTACAATGTTGAAAATCTGGAGTGAAAATATTGCAAATTTGTGAAGTTACGAGCGTGTGTAGCAACTGCTCAATGCATGCTTGTAAAACAGTCATTTGCTGGATTTTTTTCCACCAAATTTTCAACATAGACTTTTTGAGAGCCCACCTCATGAACACTGGCACTGTAATTTCATTAATCAGTCTCAAAAGGTGATTCCACACAGTGGCTATGAAATCACCTTTCGGGACTGAATAACACCATGACAGTGGCTGAATTTATGAGGAGGGGTCCCAATAACCTCATGTTGAAAATGTGGTGCCAAAATTCACAAAAATGCCTGAGATATGCACCAAAGTTGAAAAAACCCTATTTATGTCATTATACAGCTTACCGGCATTTCTTCACTGCATGGTCAGCTTTGAAGAGTGCAGACGTGTTCCCAGTCCACTGAAGATTGTCACGCTGGGCTCCGGAGGTAAGTATGGGGTGAGCGGGTGTGGGGTGGCAGGTGCGCAAAGGGTGGGGTCAGGTTGGGGAGGGGCCAACGGACTTAATGAGGGACCTTTCTGTTTTACAGGTTAAAAAAAAATTGCAGGATTTTTTTTTTAACAGGGACATTTGGCACACTGGTGTGGGCTCCCAGCATGCCACCCTAGTGTTTTTTTGGGGAGGTTGTAGCTGACGGGGGATTGGGCACCCCTGTCAGCACATACCGAGGGGGGCAAGAGCTGAAGGGGATTGGGCACCCCCTTGGCACAAAACAAATGTTTTTTTTTGGGGGGGTGAGACATTATGCTGATGGGGAGTGGGCTCCCCCACTGGCAAATTAAACTGGAAAGGGGGAGACTGAAGCTGACGGGGATTGGGCCCTCCGTTGGCAAACAAAGACTGTTTTTTGGGGGGGCATGATGCTGAGGGGGATTGGGCACCCCCTCAGCACTGAGGGCTGTATAATATTGTTTGTAAACATGGTGGTGGCTTGCTGCCATGTTCACAAACAATTTTACACTAGGCAAGGTACTGCCCTGCAATGATGGGTCGCTCCATCATTGCAGCGGAATGCCTGACGCTGCAATGACGAGGCAGCCCCTGATTGCTGTGGCAAAAATGTTGTAACTTAGTGGCACTTTTGGAAGCCAGTGTCGTCAGCACACTGTGCCTTCATTGGTCCACCAGTGCCAAGCCCCCAAATGCAATGCCTCCATTGGCTGCCACAGTGCTGCACCTCCACAACCCGCTTCTCTCCTAAGCTGCCACATAATGTTACTTGCGCATGCGCACAAGCAAACATAAAAAGAGACTGTTATGGTTCTCTAAGGAAGTGGCAAAGGTGATGAAGGAAAAAAGGTGGCTTTCAGGCAGTATAAAGAAACACATAAGGAGGAGGGCAAGGAGGTATACCTAGTAAAGCAGACGGAAACAAATAAGGTGGTTAGTGGTGTAAAGATGCAGACCGAGGAGAGGACTGCCAGAGGGTTACTAACGGGGATATGAATTTCTTCAGATATGTAAGCAAGAAGAAGGCAAGGGGAGGGATAGTAAGGATTAGAAAGGCAAAAAGGGGAGACTGTGCAGAAGAAGACCAAGAAAAAGCAGGCATCCTAAATACTGTAGGTACTTCAGCTAAGTCTTCACAGTGGAGGGGGGTGGACTACCAAGGAGTGGCAGGAACAGGGGTGGTGGAAATTGTGAACACAAGTCCATTTTCAGAGGAACAATAGTTTGGAGCAGACTTGCAGCTCTGAAGGAGGACAATGATATGGGACCACACAGGATACACCCAAGAGTTCTAACAACTCAGATGGTGCTAACGTCCCCACTGACAGCCTTATTCAATGGCTTAATGAAAACAGGAGTGGTTCAAGAGGACTGGAGAAGAGCTGATGTGATCTGGCTGCATAAGATAGGCAGCAGGGAGAAGCTGGCAACTATAGGCTGATCAGTTTTACTTCAGTTGTGGTGAAATTAATGGAACCCCTGATAAAGGAATGGCTAGTAGAGTTTCTTGCATCCAACTGGCTGCAAAACCACAGGCAGAATAGATTCGTGAGTGGTGGGGGCGAGGAGATAATTTTAAGCAAATCTGATAGATTTCTTTGACTGGGTACCCAGGGAAGTAGACCAGGGGAGGGCAGCGGACATGTTCTTCTTGGACGTTAGCAAGGTCTTTGACACTTTGCTACACAAGAGATTGATAAAGAAACTGAGCAGCCTAGGGGTGGCATTCAAAGTGGTGAACTGGGTTAGAAACTGGTTAACAGATAGGAGACAGAGGGCTCAATATACAGAAAAGTACAAAGCAAAGGTTTGTGCTGTGCTTTGCAATTGCCCAGGGGTTTGAGTATGCTATATGCAGTGAGATAGTGCACCGGCACTATCCAACGGAATATAGGGCCATGTCGGCACAGCTCTAATCAAGTAGCGCTGCCCAGACATGGTTCCCAAATCGATAGCAATGGAGTGCTATCTGCAATTTTCAAAGGAAAGAACAACCAGGACCTCCCCATAGCCATGTATGTTATGAGAACACATAACAGCAAAGGACAAAAACTCAGGCACTACCCACCGCTAAATCACCACTGCTGACCACATAATAGTGTCGTAAATAGAAAGTTTATTACGGAAAGTGTGCAAAGAGCCTCTTACAAAAATCAGGTGGGATACCTGCAGGAACATACAATTATAGTACCAGTGCTCCCCCTCCCCTCACTTAGCTGATTTAAAGTCTGCACTTTTTACAAATAACTCCAGTATTTTTACTTGTTTTAGATTGTTAGAGGGGTTGACTACCTCATTGGTCAGGAAAAAGTTTCATATTTTACCTTGCCATTCTGATACCAGCAGGACTCAACAAACTCCAACCAGTTTCACCTAAAGCCTTATCAGGGAGTGTCCATCTCACAGAGACACCATCATTTTAAATGCTGCACTTAAGGTGATGCATACACGAAACATCAAATGGATATGTTTAGTAATAAGTTCCCAGTCAAGGTGCTAAAGAAAGTATAATGAATATGTGAATATATGAAAAAACTGTGGCGGGTTGACCTGGCATGGAAAACCACACATATTATCATTACATGTGATTCTCTATGCCAGGTCCACCCACTGCAGCATTATATATATATTTATACATATTTATACATGAAATATTGATTTGTACTGTGCAGTAGTATTAAATGTTACTAATTTATGGGACTTTTTCATTTATTCACATGTTCATTATACTTTCTTTAGCACCTATCGGGAGTCAGGTCACTATAGACAATTAAGAATAAGTATAAGGGAAATGTGCATGTAGCGGTCACTGCGGATATCATAAGGAACTCCTAAAAGACTAATACTGCTACTCCTGCTAATATTGGGCAACGTTCACCCCAACCATGGACCACGCCTAGCTACTCCTAGGAAGCAACATAGAACAGGGATCCTCTCGCTATCAAGCATCAACATCTGCAGCCTTACCAAAAAATTAGATGCCCTCACTGCCTGGACAGCACAGCACAGCCCAGATGTACTATCTGTAGTTGAAACTTGGTTGTCTCCAATTATCTCTGACACTGCTGTGGCAATACCTGGGTATACTATCTTTCGACAGGATTGACTATCGAAAAAAGGGGGCAGCTGTGCATTTTATCTTAAAGATTCTATGACAGGGCATGCCATGACCCTACCCATTAATGGTGATGAGCTTCAGGTCCTTGCTATTAGAGTCATTCATGGGGCCCATAACAAAGCTCTGATGATAGCCTCTGTATATATTCCACCCAAACTTACAACAACAAGCCTGAATTCATTCCTTACCTGCATCAGTAGTCTAAAGCTCAACTCAGAAGTTATATTGCTAGGGGACTTTAATGTCAACTGGCTTGCCCCCAGTGCAAGCTACTACAAGGATGTCTTGGCAGCTGCAAATTTTACACAGCTAGTTACCTCATCCACTAGGATCAACTATAGAACAGGGACCAGTACCTTACTGGACTGGGTACTCTCAAATCGCCCTGACCATATTAGCTGCACTACAGTTCTTCCTGATGCCATTAGTGACCATTGCCCAGTCCAGTGCATATGGTCAAATAAGTTCAATAAACCCCTCACAAAAACTATCAACAGTCAGATGCTAATAAGGGGACACCTTGCACCACTTAAGGTACTCCTGCAACAACAAGACTGGTCCTCGATTGACACCACTCTGGATGTTGATGCTGCACTTCAATACTTTATCTCAAAGTTCAGTGCAGCATGTGATATCCATGCCCCCTTTAAGAAAAGCAAAATTAAAGGCCTTGACAACCCTTGGATCTCAGGCAAACTCCTAGACCAGCTAAAATCTCGGGACCTTCTATGGGCTTATGCTACAGCCTCTGGCAACCAAGCAGACTTTCAGGCATACAGGGCCACCAGTAATGCCTGTACCAGAGCTATCCACACTGAAAAAGCCTGCTACTACAGGAGCACCCTACCAAACTCATGGTCAGATGGAAGGAAATTCTGGCAAAGTCTCTCTGAAGTTATAGGGAAAAAGTCCAAAGCAACTCCTAATGTGCTAAAAGTTGATGGCAGCAACACCCTGGACCCCACCTCAATGGTGAATACTTTCAATCTGGCATTCACTGACCTCAGCCATGTGCTTCCCTCTAACTTCTTTAACACCAACCAAACCATGGCCTCCCAATATCAATGGACTCTGGATATAAATCATCCACATTTCTATTTCATGTCAGTTACTGAAAGGGATGCCAAAAAATACCTCCTCAAGGTGCTCAGAAAATCCAGATCAAGTGGGGACACACTTGACTTGAAGTTCATCGCCCTCACCCTTGACAATATCCTGCACCCTCTTACCAAGATTATTAACCTGTCCCTCATGCTCTCCCAGTTCCCGCTCAAGTGGAAGTCTGCCCTGGTGACCCCAATTCACAAGTCTGGGGATAGGGCATTACACTGTAACTACAGGCCCATTTCCATCCTACACCCTTTATCCATAGCTCTTGAAAAAAATTATTGTAGATCAATTGGTGGAGTACTTGGAGAAATACAACTTGCAATGCCCACAGCAGCATGGCTTCCTCAAAGGCCATAGCACCACCTCTGCCCTCCATGAATTTATGGGTCACATTCATCTAGCAATAGACCAAGGACAACTTGCCAGTGCCACCTTTATAGACCTCTTGAAGGCCTTCAATACAGTCAACCATCCATTACTACTGGAACAACTTGGCAACTTAGGGCTCTCTCATAATACTCTACAATGCTTCAACAGTTATCTCTGAAACCGGTCACAACAAGTTAAGATTGGTGACTCCCTCTCCTCCAAACTACCTGTCCGGGCTGGTGTTCCCCAAGGGTCAATATTGGGACCTTTCTTTTCAGCATCTTCTGAACAATCTCCCTTCTGCCTGTGATGAAAACATTATTCTGTATGCTGATGATGCAGTGATTTTCTTTAAGAATTCTGACCCCTCCCTCTTGGAGAAACAACTGCAGGAAAGTTCATGCAAGTTGAGGCCTGGTTCGTCTCACAGAAACTAGTGCTAAATTACAAAAAAACAAAGACTATGCTGTTCCACGGCACACATAACAAACATAAACACCAACAGTCGCCTATCAGAAACAACTCGGGTGTGACCCTGGACCAGACTCAGACTTTCAAATACCTTGGTATAACCCTAGACCCTACTCTGTCCTTCTCCAGCCATATCGATTCAGTTGCAAAATCCATTAATATCTGTATAGGCCTTTTCGATGAACATAGACACTGCCTGGCACCTAACGCCCTTAAAGCTAGCAATACACAGCTCTACTGTCTCCATCATTGATTATGGGCTTGTTATCTATGGAGCAGCCACAGCTACAGCACTACAATGAATCAGTACAGCGCTGAATAGGGCCTGCAGACTCCTTACTGGTGCTGCCCACCGCACGCATACCTGTGACCTCTACCAACAGTCAAACTGGCTGCAACTTCAGGGAAAGATTACTTTCCAAACCTGCTTACTAGCAAAAAAGTCATTCATGTGATTCATGCCCCATGGGGTTCAGTCTCTTTTAAGCCTAGCCAACCACCCCCCATTACACAAGAAGCTCTGTCAACTATTCTTTATCTGTCCGCCGCAGTCGCACCGCCCAAAGCAAGAGGTCTTTTGCAGGTAGAGCCCCTAAGATGTTTAACTCCCTGAGCAGCAAACTCAATAACTTAGGCACCCTCTGCTCATTCAAACACAAGCTACGTCAAACGCTAGTGTCCAGAGCCACCTGTGACTGTTTCTCCTAACCTCCCTGGCAGTTTTTCCTGTTCTTCGCACCTCTCTACTATCACCACCTCTGCCTGCCACCACCCTCCCCAACATATACCCCTGCCTCTCTCCCTATCCCAGGTCCTCCACCTTCCTCTCTTACCCACCTTCAACTCCCTTCCTCACCACCTTTTCTAATCTCATCACCCCACCCACTGTTGCACTTGTTCCCTGATCTTGCCTCCTACCCACCTGTCCTTCTACCTCTCTCTCTCCCAGTTACCCCGCTACACCACTCTCTCTTCCACTTTCCTACGCTACCTGGCACAACTGGCAGCAACTCAGTTTTTCCACTCCACCTTTCCCTTTGACAATGCCCTTCTGGCAGCTTTAATTCATGTAAATATTGTTTGTTGTGACTCATCATTCTTAAATGTATGCTTGATTGTGTTGTTCTAACTGTTATTTATATTACCAGTAGCTTTTAGACCATGTATACCCTGTAATGAATTTTGTTTTCAAACTACTTGCCTGCTAATCTCACACAAACTGTACTTCTATTCTGTATACTGACATGGAATCTTTATAAAAGAGCCATTGGCTCAAAGGTATTTATCCGAAATTCTAATAAATAAATAAATAAATACATAAAATAGCACCTTGATTGCTTATATGGTCAGCAGTGGGGATTTAGTGGTGGGTAGTGCTTGAGTTCTTGACCTTTGCGGTTTTCAAAGCAACTCATGCAAATGAGACCATTGGTAATGCAAGGTGCTAAGGGGCCATTTGCATGCCCAGTATGGGACCATTTGCATGAGTAATGGAGGCAGGTTAGCATGGTGCCACTCCCTCTTTCCCTAGTCTAGATATCCCTGGTGCCTACTGGTCCCCCCACCCACCGATCACGACCCTGTAACAGTTAAAAAAAAAAACTCCCTGGGGCTAGTGGCTCCCCCTCTCCAATCGCTAGCCCATAGTAAATAAATACCCTCCTTGGAGCTAGAGATCCCCCACTCCTTCTGATCACCAGCCCATAGTTAACAAGAACCCTCCCTGCTGCTAGAGGTCCCACCAGGCACCAATCCACAGTACCGCCAGTCGCAATCCTTGGTCCTGCAGGTGTGCATACGGTGACTGGTGCAGCCTTTCTCACATGTACTCAGCTGGCCCCTGTATGTCCAAGAAGGCAGCGCACATCTTATTTAGAGGACATACAGCATCTGGCCAAGGAGGTGTGAGGTGTGACATTGCTGGTCGCCGTATGTGCACCCGCGGCATCGAGGGTACTGGTAAGGTGACTGGGAGGGTCAGTATCCATGGTGGGGAGCCACTAGATGTCAGAGATTACAGGATTGTGACCTGCAATTTCATGGATCGGTGCCTGGGGGGGTCCACTGGATGCCAGGGAGGGTTGTATGTTTTACTAAACGCTGGTGCTCAGAGTGGGGAGAACTGCTAGCACCAGGGAGTTTCTTTTTAACATAAGCTGGTGATCAGAGGGAGGGGACCACTAACACCAGGGAGGGTTATTCTTAACTACGGTCTGGAAGCCAGAGGGAGGGGGAACCATTAGCACCAGGGAGTGTTTTTTTAAACTACAGGCATGCGATCGAGGGGAGCCAAGTTGTCTTTTTTTAAACTACAGGCTGGCAATTGGAGGGAGGGGGAACCACTAGCACCAGCGAGGGTTTTTTCAACTACAGGTTGGTGATCAGAAGGAGGGTGCCACAGACCACAGGGGACAGGTTTGCTCTCCCAGTGGCCAACCAGCTAATTGACTGCACTATTTCTGGCAGCTGCTAGGGTTATGCAGAGTAAGGAGGTTTTGTTTGGCGGTATTTATGCTAGGCAAAAGTACCATGCTAAACCCTTTTGCATGGTGCAGATCTGCTAAATATTGACTTGTGCCAATATTCTTGTCCCCATCCCTCAATTTGCATACCCCCACAGACTGTGGTTTACATGGGTGCTAACCCTGTTTGCCAGTACAACCAATCCTTTTGAATATTGCGCTCAGACACTAAACCCAGTTTGCATGGCCAAACTCCAGTTTGTGCCCATAAAACATTGTGAATATCGGGCCCAAAGGATGGTAGTAAATGGCACTCATTTTAACAATGGAAGAGTGACCAGTGGGGGTGCCACAGTGCTAGGACCGGTCCTGTTCAATGTCTTCATAAGTGATGTTGCAGAAGAACTAGAAAGGAAGGTATGTCTTTTTGCCAATGACACCAACATTTGTAATAGGGTGGACACTCAGGAGGGGTGGAAAAAATGTGCAGGATCTTTGAAAACTCAAGGAGTGGTCAAGAGCATGACAGTTGGGGTTCAGTGACAAAAAGTGCCAAATCATGCAACTAGGGCAAAGGAATCCAGGAGCTGAATATTGGATTGGGCGAAGATGCTCACTGTTGAGATTTCACCTGGAGTATTGTGTCCAGTTTTGGAGGCTGCAACTCAAAAAGGACATAGGCTGGAGGCAGGATAGATAGATAAACAGACAGACAGACAAACAGATAGATAGATACTTTATTTCTAAAGCACCCCTTTCTGAGGACTAGTGGCGCTGTACAATACAGAACAGTACAATTCTTAAAATCATACAAAATAAATAAATTGACTGGGAGTAAGCAGATAATCTATCTATCCCACCTTAAAACATTACAGTACATATTTTAATCATTAAAAGCCTGTTGGAACAGATAGGTCTTCAGACCCTTTTTAAAGGCTTCTACCGAGGGAGTCTCCTTCAAATAACCAGGTAATGAATTCAACAAGGTAGGCGCAGCCACCAAGAATGCCTGGTCCCCCAAGTGCCGCAACCTAACCTGAGAACTCCAAGGAGGCCTTCCCCAACAGAATGGAGTGCCCATGGTGGCTGGTAGGGGACAAGGAGATCTTGCAGATAGGCTGGTCCCCTTTAATGCAGGGTCTTATAGGTCAGTAGCCCTATCTTGAAGACAATCCTCCACCTGACCGGCAGTCAGTGCAGTTTGCAGAGGACCGGGGTGATATGAGTGAAGTCTAGAGCAATAGTTCTTAGACTTTGTCACAGTGAGCCTCCCCAAATCCATGGAAAAGATTTTGAGCCTCCCAAAAACTGAAATAATCTTGGGCCTCCTCAAAGAAAAATAACATACTGTACTTTGCGAGTACACCATGAATAAATTGAAACCCCTTTCAGTACTTGGCTCACATTCAGTTCTTTGTCTTATGCTAACGTGGAACCTTTGAAAAGAGCTTGTGCTCAAAGGTGTTATCTGAATAAAAATAATTAAAATAAATATTATTATTAAGCTTACTGTAACCCCCACAGGCCAGCCTATGTGCTCCACTATTTTCATTCTTGAACCATTGTTACCCCTTGCTGCAGTACCTTCATGGATCAGACTACTTTCTCTGTTTCCTCTCTATGAAATAACCTTCCTACATACTTTGCCGCTCCACCTTCTTCCCTGCTCCTGAACAACTTCTCTTCGATTACTTTGCTCCTTCCTGCTATTGCTCTTAGTACTTCTTTGCTCAACCCTTGTATTTGGGCTGTTCTACCATCAATCTA
Organism: Neoceratodus forsteri; assembly: GCA_016271365.2. Lineage (NCBI taxonomy): Eukaryota > Metazoa > Chordata > Ceratodontiformes > Ceratodontidae > Neoceratodus > Neoceratodus forsteri. Next base: position 421,703,991 of record CM057453.1, read on the forward strand.
CAAATTTATCAATTACCACCACTCATTATACGTTTATTGTTCATATTTGTTTGCACTATTGTTTACTGTGTATTTTTTGATTGTTTTGCAGTTACCTTTTGAAATGTATTCATTCCCAACCCTTCCCCGGGTACACCTGAAATGAGCCTTGACTCATTCACCTTCCCTTGTCACCTATTAGTAAATAAATACATAAAATGTGCCTACTATTATCCTCTTTCAGTTTGCTTCATCTCTTCACACAAAATATATAAAACTCAAAATGTAAATATAGTACTTTTCCAGACTTGCTTGAGCCTCCTCTGGAACAGGTTGGGGCCTCCCCAGGGAGGCTGGCCTCACCATTTGAGAACCCCTGGTCTAGAGGAAGGCAGCTAAAATGGTTCAGTGGTTGCACAAGAATCCCTTCGAGGAGCTACTGGGGGATCTCAACATGTGCACCCTGGAAGAGAGGAGGGTGAGAGATGACTTGATAGAGACCTACAAATACCTAAGAGGGGTATAGTCTCTTTCAAATTAAAAAAAGCACCAGGACCAGGGGCATGCTTTAAAGCTGGGTGTGGGGGGGTCATGAGAGATGTGAGGAAATATCTCTTCACTGAAATGGTGGTAGACACTTGGAAGACACTGCCAGCAGAAGTGGTGGGGGTGAAAACAGTGGGGAGCTTCAAATATGCATGGAGTAGACATAGGGGTATATTATAAAATAGGCATGCAGGATGGAGGGTCATCAGAGACCAGTTGGGACCTGCAGAGACAGATTAGGCAGGAAACTTCCATGCAGAATGTGTGGACCAGGTTGTCCTTTTCTGCCTACAAATTCTATATTTCTATATTTGTTATGTTTCTCACATTGAATTTCTCAGTCTCTACTTTCCTTACCCAGCCCTTACCATGCCTGCTACCTCAACCAAAAAGAATTTCAGAAAAGGCCAGGGAAGCTGTGTGTGCTTTCAATTTGCCCCACAATCTTTGAAAGACATCCTTCACTGTCTCAACAAACTATTTGCCAAATCCTTGCTACTCATCTGTACCAGCACCCTAAGCTCCCCTTCCCCATTCTCTACCATCCTTCTTATCCTATGCATATCCCAGGTGGCTGATGCACCTGAAAAGGAATCTAGCCACCTTCTCCCCTTTCCACCTACCCCCACCACCTTCTCCACCTCTCTAATCATAGTGGATAGTCCTTGCTGCTTTCTTCTTGGTCATTTCCCTTGGTACCGCCAAGTCTTAATTTTCATTCCTCCTGACTGGCTCAGAGTCCCCACCAAAGGATTGAAGTATTTGAGCTTCCTCCAGTGGTGCAAAGGAATTTGTAGTGAGGATTTGGTGAATTTAAACAACATCCTTGTGATTGCCCATGCAACCCCTCCCCACCACCCTCCAGGCCCTGGTATGTGGGCATCTAGGAGAGTGGGGGTGCATGTGGGTACCTGCTTAGCTGACAAAAATAAACTCTGATAATCCCCAAATATAATACAATAGTCCAGATACACTATAGAAGAAACTCAACATACTGTATCACATACCCCCATACTGCAAGGCATCATAGATACTGTTGGTGAATGATCTGCATAATCAAGTCATGTGTTGCTGTACTGGTATGCAAAAATATTTTATGTTTCATTAGCACTTAATTTCACAGACATGTGCTTTTAGCATAACTATTTATTTGGTGCTTTTGTATTGAGATCCTTATCCTCCCTGATACAATGTGTCCGTACATCCTCCAGCTACTGAGTAATTTTACTGACAGAGTACTGAAGAATTTAAACACTGTTGCTGTGAAGTTGCACTAAGATGTTATAGTAAAATACCAGGACACTGTGGGATAAACAGTCCTTCATACTGAACAGCTTACCATATGAAACAGATATTCTTGCTTAAATGACACTGGAACAACTATATTTCTGTTAGTAGGAATATAACATTGCCTGATACTCTGTGAGCCACATAATATATCTGGTTGAAAAATGGGGAGTACAACTACAGCAGTGGCCAGAAACTGGATTTTTTTTTAACAACTACATTTCCATTGCAGTTTTTCTGCAGAACCACCCCTGCAGCACTCTGATTCATGACATTCTATGTGGTGTGCAAGTGATAAGGCACAATGGGGTGTGCATTAGACAGTTGTAACAAGGCCAGCGGTGTAGTAAGGTACAAGGTCACAGGTTGAGTGCCTTAAGCCCCTGATCATGCATTAGAATGGTCTAATACATACCCCAGTGTGTTTTACTGCACTTATAAAATGCAACTCCGTTTTTTTTTTTAACTTAGACTTTTATTAAATATATTCACAATCATACAGGCATTGCATAGTTAATTCAGTGAGTTTTCTTACATCTCTCAGTAATAAATACAGGTAGGATTCACATTTTATTACTGATCTTACATTCAGGCCATTGCTCTTGCCAGACTGGGAATTTCACATGCACAAGTATATTGAGTGTAGATACTTCCTCACATGTACCCCCGTTCTCACCTATTCGCATGTGACTTATTTTCCTTCTGAGTTTTGGGGGACTCTGTTTTTGACTCAGTGACACAATTAAGAGCTTTAAAAAGAAAAAAGTTATATTTTGCGTGCATTTTAACATGAAATAGTTCATCCATCTGTAATGAATTTGATGCATTTTTTTATTTGAGTACTTTTGTCCTAAGTAGGGCTTCCATAGTTGTAGTTTTACATTGAGCCCTGTAGTTCATAGCCCCCACCACCCCACCCCATAAAACACACACACACACCATTTTACTGGTGGTTTTAATTTAATTTTATATTATTTTTGTTCCTTTCCACCACATCTCATATGGGGCATGCTGGGAGAGTATGTGCTGTTAGGAACAACACGCTCAAGAGGCTTTTTCATTCTTTAGTCTTTATGTATCCTTAACTGGTATGTAAATACTGCACCTCCCGGACTGGACGGGGGGGATGGTCCTGGAAGGAAATGCTCATAACAGGCATGCTAGTTTTCCGTGTGTGTCAGAGACTGGAAGTAGGAGCCATGATGGTGGTACAACAGGAGAAATAGGAACCACGATGGTGGAGAAATAGTAGCCATGGTTGTGGCATAACAGGAGCGCAGCACGAGAAAAGAAAAGGTGTGTGTGACTACAAAAAGCAAAACAAAAATAAACTGTCATTGTTACACTGTTGCACACTTGGAATGCAAGTGGGTGGGTGCCTCTCTGTTTCTATCTGATAATGCCTATAGATACAGTATTTACGCACAGGAAAGGATGTGCTCTTCGGAGCGCAGGCACTGAAACATACTACAGATTAATTTTATTATTGATTATCTGTTACTGTTTATCAAATCCCAATTTGAATGTTGTAAAACTGTAGATTAGAGCATCTACATGAAATCAATTCTTCTTATTTCCCATTTTGAGGATCTAATGCTTCATGGTTATCATTGATTTAGTTTTTATTGCAAAATTGTAACATAGAACTATAGAAAAGAGAAGAATAGAAAAATAGCAGAGCAGTCCATCCAGTCTGTGTAAGATACCCTACTCAGAGTTGTTCAAGTCTCTGTTCCCTCCTCCCTTTCCCTTGCCACATCTTCCCATCTGCTAATTCATTAAGGTGTGTCCCCATTCCTCTTGTAACCTATGATTGCCTTTGCCATCACAACCTTGTTTGGACATATGCTCCGGCCATCTACCACCCTTTCCGTGAAGTAGTACTTCCTAATGTCCTCCTTGAATCTCCCTCCTCCAGTTTAGATCTTACCTCATGGTGAATGTCCTGTTTCTTTAAATAAACTTACTGTGCTCACTCTTTTACATCCTTTCATTTACTTAGAAGCATAGAATGTCTCAGCAGAAAAGGACCAGTAGGCTCATCTAGTCTGCTCTGTTTTCCCTGCCTAACCCTACACCACAGAAGCATTACCAGCCCTCCCTCTCCTTTCTGTTCTCTAGTGAGTACGTGTTGAGACTTTTTGACCTCTCCTCACATGTCTTGCCTTGATGGCCATAGATCATCATCCTGGCTCTTTGTGGCGCTGTTTCCAGTCTATCATTATCCTTCATCAGGTGGGGGCCCAGAACTGCACACAGTATTTCAGATGCATTCTCACCAGTGATCTATACAGAGGCAGTGCCACAGCTTCCACTTTCTGCTAGCAGTTCCTCTTCCTATGCACCCCTGACTTCTGTTAGCCCTCCTATATACTCTATTGCACTAAGCAGCTAGCTTTAGGTTACTGCAGATTACCACCCGAGGTGTCTCTCCTCCTCCACGTTCACTACTACTGGCGTACCATCAATGTACAGTATAACCCTAGTTATCCACATCCTGCTAATCTGAAAAGCTCAGTTATCTGAAACTGAGTCATGTCCCACATATTTCACAGCTGGTACTCACTCACATATATGCAGTGGTCCTATTCAAAAATGTACAGTAGTGCATTAGCTTTCATTAGCACTCATCCTGCAGCAAACCTGCAATTGATGAATTCAATGTTCTCTAAATAAAAGTCAATTTACACTGGGTGGGTAGTTACTTCCTGTATCTGCTTGCCGTTTGGAGTTTGTGATGGTAAAACATAAGCACTCAGTACTAGACTAAGCTAAGAGTTTTAGGGTGTCTGGAGGCTGAAGATATAGTGGCAAATTTGGCATGCAGGTTTGGGATCATTTGCAATATTATACATGCTAAGGACAAAATAAGAGATTTCACTGCATCTGTGGACTGTGGTGTTAAGGCTGAGACTTGCAAAACAATGCACACATGTTGAGGCAAGGCACGTGACAAGGCAGTCTACATGTGGTTCATACAAAACCACAATAAAGGCACCACCATATTGGACACTATCCTTACAAAGAAAGCTCCCCACTTTCACCGACAGCTGAGTCAGGGACTTCCATTTTCAGTGAGCAAATGATGGCTGAAATGTTTCAAAAACAAATACGGCGTACACCAGTCTCCATCACCAGCGTGAGCCTTTCATTATCTGTTGAGAGAATTTTACCATTCTGTCAGAAGCTGTCAACAATGATGACAAGAGAGGGGGTGACAGAAGAACAACTGTACAATGTGAATGAGACTGGAAGCTGCTACCTGAAAAAACACTAGCCTCCCGCTGTGACTCCCATGCTCCTGGCTACAAAAAAGTAAAGAAAGGCTCACAGTCATAGTCTGCAGTAACGTGCTAGTGGCACATATAAACTTCCCCAGCTGGTGGTTAGTTAGTCACAAAATCCCAGATGCTTAAGCATGTGAACCATACCAGTCATTTATTGGGCACAAGGCAGTGTCTGGATGAACAGTGTCATTTTAAAATACTTTTTTTTTTGTAAATTTTTTCCCTGCAGTCAAATCACACTTACATGCAAAGGGCATTCAGTCAAGGGCTTTCCTTTTGATTAACAATGCTGGTGCCCATCCGAGCAGTGAGACCCAGAGAACAGCTGACAAATCCATAAGATGCCATTGATGCCAGTTATTGCCAGCAAACACCACTGCCAAGATCCAGCCTATAGATCAATGCATACTGGCAACACTTAAATGGCTAGAGCACAGTAAGTGGCTAACTAATGCATTGAACGAGGAAAATGATTGGACAGCACTGTGTGATATCATTAACTCACTTACCAAAAGAACACTGTCTACATACTGGCAGAAAGCTGAAATGACATTAAAGTGGGCAGCATAAAAAAATACTGGGACATGTCAAGCCTGTTAAAGGACCCTGAAGGCACCAAAAATCCCATCTGACCAACCCAGCCAATCTGTCCACTCAAGTCAGCTCACAGAAGCCATGCCAGCACTAAGCTCGGTTGCTGCAGAGATGATGGTGATGTTAAGGACACAGTTGAGCATGGGGCTTAATGATTAGTTACCACCTCTTTAAGAACAGTCAGAGCATGATTGTTGATACAGAATGTTGAACTTTCTGGTAGTGCCATATGATCACAGGAGCAGTCTGGGAAACCCCTCAGTCTGAGTAGAACCTCATGCTGTGTCTCCTGTGATGAATAAAGAATGCTTACCTTTATTTCTTTACATCCAGTTTAGTTATTTGCATGATATAGCAACATGATGTCCACCAGAGCAGCAAGAGATGGCCATAGAAGACCTGAAGAGAAGATAAGGATCTTAGTGGCAGATCAACACCAAAATGCCACACATGGAAGAGAATGCAGACACGACTAATGGTACATGAGTTCTCTCCATGTGATGGCCCTTGCCTTCCTCGGTCCAGATATGGAAAAACACACCATCATTGAGGAAGTATTGTGAAGCACAGAAAGGTATATCCTGATGATGTTGCTTCTGTTGTGGTAGATTTCCAGACTCAAAGCAAGTGATTATGTCTGTGAAATGAAGATCTGCTCTTTGCTGCATTTTGATAGTTGCCAGGGAGACAGCAGATGCAGAGGAGGTGAGAAGCTCTTCAGCTGATTGCAGTAACTGAGGATTTGTTCTTCTTTTAGAAGAAGCAGTTGGGAGCTGCAAAGCAACTTGAGATACTGCAGGATTGTCCACAGAAAGCACATCTGTGACATGGAAAGGAAGAGCTTGTAAGCTGAATTCCTCATCTGTTAAGGATGATTCAGAGGGATACCATCTCTGGCTAATGCCATCAACATTGGAATGAATGCAATCTGGTCTGTATTGAATTTCAGAGTTGTAGGATTGCAGCATGGAAATCCATTGGGTGAACTTGCCTACTGGCTCCTTTATTTCAAACAACCCTCTGAGGGCAGAATGATCAATGATAGCCATGAAGGAGCAATAGTGAAGGTAACAGTCAAATTTCTTTATGGCAAATACCATGGCTAAACATCCTTTTTCTGTGATGCCATAGTTGTGCTCAGCTGAGAAAAGGGAGTGCACACAGCATAGGAAATTACTCATTCTATTCCATCTTGCACTTGACATAGCACAGTGCCCACTACAAAGGAATTAGCATCCATGTAGTTTGAAGAATTGGTCAAACCTTCAGTAGGCCAACACTGGAGTAGAGATGAGCTTGTCTTTTAGGGTATCAAAAGCCTCTTTGCACTCAGAAGTCTGTGTATATTCACATCTCTTTTTGGTAAGGGTGTGCAGAGGAGCTGCAATCATGGCATAGTTACTGATGAATTCTGTAATATCCAGACAAGCCTAGGAAAGCTCTGAGGTTTTTGAGGTTTTTGGGTTCTGGATAGTCTTTGACTGCTGAGAGCTTGTCTGGGTCTGGAGAGATTTCTTGAGAAGTAACAACATGTTGCACGTAATGAATTTGATTCTGTGCGAAACAACATTTTGCTGGGCAAAGTCTGAGGTTGGCTTGTCAGAGGCATTCAAGCATTTCTTTTTGGTGTTGGAGGTGCTCTGCAAAAGTTATGCTGAAGGCAGAAACATCATCCAGATAGACCAGGTAAGATTTATAAGACATTCCATGTGGTCTAGCTTCCATAACATGCTGGGATGTGGCTGGACTATTCTGAAGTCCCATAAGCAGTCATTTGAATTGGAAAAGTTCCAAGTGACAATGCCAGGCTGTGAATGGACAAGAAGCTGGATCAGTGAAGACTTGGTGGAACCCACTTTGATGATCCAGAGTGGTGAAGTAAGCTGAGCTGGCCATACCAAGACTCTCTAAGGTGTCCTCTGTTGTGGGTAAAGGCTGAGCATCCAGTGCCTTGCAGGCATTGAGCTTTCTGTTGTTCACCACAAAGTGATACCCTTGTTTTTCTTTACCACCAGCAGGCATGGTGCACTCCAAGGACTTGTAGATCCTTCACTGATAAGACATCATTCATGTCAAGCATGTCTTTGATCATATCATCTAGGACCTGTTTCTGTTTGTGTCCTGCCTTGTAGGCTCACTGACAGAGTGGCTTCTGACTGGGCTGTACCTCTATAGTGTGTTGCAGGATATCACAAAATCTGAGATTATTATTTGTACTAACAAAGACATCTGAGTGGTCCTCTAGGAAATGCAAAAGCTTTTGTTTCTCCATTGAAAATGCTGGGAGTTTGGAAGAGGGGAGTCGCTTACTGAGGGGTAACTCTGGTGAGGCTGGAGCGGTGGTGGTAGTACTGCAGGATTAGAGTTGGTGGAGCCAGGCTGAGGCTTTTGTATGAGATGTAACTGGTCCCTAGTAGACAAGCAGACAAACTTGCTGAGACTGACACCCTTGGAGGTGATGACTGGCTCATCTATAAAGTTGCAGCATTTTTGGAATACTGTGCCACAATGCACAGCAGACAAGGTGTTTCTCAAGAGAAGACGTGATGAATGCAAAGCTGTAGATCCCAAGACAATGCCAACAACACCTTGAGAGAGTGGTTCACCTCACATTTTGGCAATCAAAACCATGTCTCTCTTAGGAGGCCCAGTAACTGAGTCTATAGCTGTGAGTTGCCTCCGAGGGTCTAGTGACAGTTTGCTTGATATACAGTCTAGGATGGCTTTGTGAGATTTGAAGGATTCCATGCCAAGGATCACTGATAGATGTAGATATGGCACTATGTAGAAATTGACAGTAGCTTGCTGCGAGACAAAGTGTAGCATGAGGTGGACAACACCTGTGATAGGTACTGTAGCAGCATTTATTGTGATAATGTACTTTAGGTCAGCTAGAGAGACATTAGGTGACTGATGAAGAACTCTATTATTCAGAATATTAGTGTTCATGACTGAGATTTCTGCACCAGTGTCAATCAAGGTATGCATGGATCAATCTCCAATGGACATAGTTTGCTAGGAGTGGTGATCTGATGGCAGGTACTTTTGCCTGTGGAAGCAAGATGGTCCGAAAGTTAATTCTTGGAGTTTGAGGATGCTGCTGGTGTGAGTTGCCAGAGTTGGAGGGGTGGTCAGTTAAAGTGTTCTTCTGCCCAACAAAAGCCCCTAGCTTGTTGGGCAGCACTCATTTCCCTGATCCTGGGAGTAGTTGTGGGTATCTAGCTAATGATGGTGCAGTGGATGTCTCTGGTTCCTGTGAGTCCTGTTGTCACACTTTAGCTTTCTGCAAACTGCAGCAGTGTGTCTTTTGAATCCACACCATTGGCAAATAACAGGCTCTCAAGAAGGTGGAGGTGTATCAGGTGGCTGTCAAGGTTATTGCAGAGCACTGCCAGAGGAAGCAGTGGAGCTGAGCTGTAAATTATTTATGGATGTGACAAACTTTTCTATCATTCCTTGTTACTGCTGGATACATACTGCAAGTGCAGCTATTTGTGAGGACTGAGATCCTTGTATACTGGTGGCCTGGAACATTGATATGGACTCCTGCGCAAGTCATGCAACTTAAATTGTGCCCATCCAGGTTGTTGGCTTTTGTTGGACCACAAAAGACCAAAGTTAAGGGAGAAATCCCTGGACAAAGGCTGTGATTTGATCTTTCTCTGTTTTCTGCAGATATTAGCAGCATGACTCAGTGTCGACTATAAAGGCTTCCAAAGATTCAGAGGGCTGCATGATGCGTTCCCACAGCTGTTGTTCCAGTAACCAGGGGGGATACTCTTCGACAAAAGTATCTTTGCAAGTTGCATACAGAGTGGCAGTATTTCCTTTAACTTGTTCTGGAAGAGCGTTAAACCAAGATGTAGCAGTCCTCAGAAGCAAGCACAAGGCATTGAAAATACACAAGGGATCTGTCCAGCCATTGAAGGCAATCTGGGCTTGGAATTACTCAAGCCAATTGACAGCATGCTCATGAGGTAAAGCTGAGAAGGGTGCTGGCTGTAGGCTGGTATAGACTGTGGACTGAGGTGAGATAGTTTAAATATGGGCAAGGCCATACTGAATGTCTTACATAGTTGATTTTCCCTGTGATGAGAGGGAAGACTGAATTTCCTACAGGAATGCTTCTATTTTGTAGCCCCACGCTCTCGAGGTGGGTGAAAGTAGACCTCCTGACACTCCTGCACCTGTATTTGCATCTTCTTTGGACATGTTGGTTGGGGAAGAGCTTTGTTTGACAGAATGAAGATTATAAGAATAAGAAGGAGTTGCTGTCATGCAGGAGACAGGGCATCATGGAGTAGATGGAGTGCTGTATAGAAAATATTGTCATAGACAAAGTACTATTTTTGTGAGCAAAATCCATCTAGTAACATCTTTAACAAACAATACCAGCTCAAACCCTTGTTAGCCTGTTATTTAAATAAAACATTCTTTGCAAAATCAGCTATTTGTTTCAGCGTCCATTCATTTCAATAAGGTCTGCCCTTAACAAAGATGGATGCTATTGAATCCTATGAGTGAAGTCTTTTTCAACAAGCTGGTGCCCCTAACAAAGATGACTGTCTCAATTTTGACATGGAGTTAGGAGCTTCCTGACTGATTTTCCCCTACCAAGTTGTTGTTAGCAAAGTTCATAGAGTAACTTCCTTTCATGTGTGCCCCCAAACAAAGCTGGCTGCTGATTGCCACAAGATTGTTTGGAGCTATTATGCAGTTCTGTATGGTTGTCCTCCTCCTCCTGCTGAAAGGGAAAACATATCAGGCTCCATTTTGGGTGAGTGACAAAGTTGCTGTGGTATTTGTTTTTTTTAACTGCTCCCCATTTGTTTATTGTGCTGTTTTTTTTTTTTTTTTTTCTTTTCTGCTTTTTCCATTTGCCTCCCAGGGCTGTCCCTCTGTTTATTTTATGTACTGCTCCCAGTTATAGATTTATTTATTGCAGTGCCCTGCTTGGGTCCCCACGGATCTTTGTATTATTATTATTATCTGTTCATGTGGTACGGTGTTTGTAGCATGGTCAAGCAGTAGGTGGATCACTCTGTTTTCAGGAGTGGCTGTTCGGGAGTAGCAGAGCTGTGGTTCATTGTGGCTTTGAGGAATAGCAGAGTACCTTGTTGCTGAGTCATGTTTATGCTGAACCATGTTTGCTGTGTCGAATAGCCAGCTGGCTTTTGCAGAAGTGGCTCTGGTGAGAGAAGACACAGAATTGAGGAGGGTAGAGGGCACAGCTGCTGCAGGCAGGGGAGCAGGTTCTGCATTGGTGGGTAGCTTTGGAGGGAGAGAAGTCGAACAGTACAGGGCCTGGAAGTGTTTTCCTTCGTGAGGAGAAAAGCAGTGAGGTAGATGAGGTGAAGCTCCCAGTAGCGGGAGATGCAGCATGTGCACAACTGGCCATAGGGTTTCTAGCATATGGATGAGGTTGTCAAAGTTTCTGTGCAAGAATTCAGGAAGCTGTCTGAATGTTGCTGTGGGTGCAGGTGTTAGCAGTTTGAAATTCAGGAGCAAAGACCAGAGTCAGGCTGCAGTTGTGAAGGAGGGCTATAGTGTTGCTGAATTGTAACAGTGGGAGAAGCGGCATCCTTGCAAGTGGTTAGGGCTTATTTGATGAAGCTTTTTTTTTCTATTTAGCTGCAGTCCCCACAGGGAGAGGCACTGAGTCTGTGACTGTAGCTCTAAGGTGTAGAGGGAACATGGTTAGCAAAATGGAGCAGTTTGAAACTGGCAGGAGAGTCCATACAGTTTTATCCTGCCACAAGGTGAGAGCTGCTGAAAGGGGGGCTTTCATTTGTTTTCCTGTGCCAGCAATGTCCCATATTGTTTTTTTTCACAGTCTCAGTACAGTAGATAAGCTGCTGGTAAAGCAGGAGACAGTAATGTTTCTGCATTCAGGTCTGTGTTGTAGTTACCAAGAGGTCCAGATCTTCTAGGTGCTGGACAGGGGGGTGGGTAACTGGGTACCCAGCGATGCACTTAGTGGGTGCTGGCCAATGCAGACAGACAAGATATGGTTAGGGCAGGAGAAGGGCTGCATTCTTCACCATGTTTTACGTTTTGATGTTGGTCTGCCACTAGGACCCTTCCTTCAGGTCTGCCATGCCCATCTCTCGTTGCTCCAGCAGATGTTGTCTTGCTAAACCATGTGAATAACTAAGTCAGATACAAAAAATAAAGGTAGAAAACTCTTTATTCATCACAGGAGACATTTGCACACCATGAGGTTTTACTACAGACTGAGGGGTTTCCCAGACTACTCCAGGGATCACAATGCACTATCAGAAAGTGCTTCACTCTGTATCAACAACAGTGTTCTGAGTGTTCATAAAGGGATGGCAGCTAAACATTAAGCCCCATGCTTAACTGCAAACTTCACAGAGCTGACAGACTCCAAAATCCTGAACAACATAAACGTCACTCCAACTGATAACTGGAAAGTGAGAGTGACTCTACGAGAGAAGATGAGATTACTCCAGCCATCCCAACTAACACCAAAGCTGTGGAGAGTTTTAAATTCTGCACATGAGTAATAGAGCATCAGCCAGAAACTGATCCACTTCAAATTTTCTTACTACATCAGTTCGAAACCAAAGCAATAAGGCAGACCATCTCTAATAAGAAAAAGAAAAGAAAGATTATTTTAAAACTATTCAAAAAATAATGTGCATGTTTTTACTGTTTTTATCCATTTAATCATTAAATCTCTTTGAAACTGAGCAAAGCGAGTGTGCCTGAGTGCTGTACCATGCAATCCCTGGGTTATCCGAAACCCAACTTATCCAAACCTTTTTTGTATTCACCAGGACTGCTGCATAAACAGGATTATATTGTAGTATATTGTGCCAGGATTTCCCTCCTACAGTATGTGAATCACTCTGCACTTTTTGGCATTAAATTTCAACTGCCAAATACTAGATCTCATCTTCAGTCTTTTCACATCCTGTCTTATGATGTTAATTTCTTCTTTAGTGTCACACCTCCTGCAGAGCTTAGTATTGTCTGCGAATAGACTTACCTTGGCTTGAATAGCTGTGCATATGACATAGATATGCATATTGAGCAGGAGCGGTTCCAGTACGAATCCCTGTGGATCGCCACTACTCACTGCCCTGCCCTCAGTAAATTTACTGTTTAATACCACCCATTGGGTTCTCTCTCTCTCTCTCTGTTAACCATTTTTGTAACTAACTAGTTATATCTTCCCTTAGACCCAGTTCACTCACCTTCTTAACTAGTCTCTTATGTGGTAACGAGTTGAAAGCTTTGCCAAAATCCAGGTCTTGTGTAGTCACTGCCTGGCCACCATCTGTCATATGCTTCACTACATTAACAAGCATTTGTCAATGCCAAATGTTGTCTCACTGGCATTGACATTGGTAGTGCAGAAGTTAGAGATGCATAACAGGAATGGCAGTAAAGTACTGAACTGACGCCAACCCCACCCCCACCCTGCAGAGACTGACAGGTGTTGGGGTGTGCTTCTGGGGCGTCAGGTATAACGCTCATGCCATTTTACCTCACCCTACCCTGTAGACACTGACAAGTGTCATGGTGTGCTTTGGGGTCTTTGGGCCTTATACTCACACCATTCCATAAGGAAATATGCTGAGACGGGTGCAGTATAGGAGAATGGGGTGAACTTTAGGGCCGAACACTCCAAGGCACACCTCGACCACCTGTCACTGGCTGCAGGGTGGGGTGGAATGGTGTAAGCATTACAGCCAATGATCCCAAGTCACACCCCTGACACCAGGCAGTCTCTACAGGGTGGGGTGTTGCAGTTGGAAACCCTAATGTCATAGGCATTTGTTGGTATTGTCACCCCAAATTTTCAACGTGGGCTTTTTGTGAACCCAGCTCATGAAGAGCGGCATAATCAGTTTGTTAGCCGAAAGGTGGTGTTGCACAGTGGCTATGCCATTTGGTGACACAGGGACGAAAAACATTTTGGGCAGGATGTGAAAAATGACAACTATATTGTTCATGAGGAGGTGTAAAAAAATGGCAACATTGAAAATCTGGAGTGAAAATATGAAAAAATGGTGAAGTCATGAGAATGCATAGAAACTGCGCAACACAAGTCCATAATCCAGTTATTTTGGGGTTTTTTTTTAGCCACATTTTCAACATAGGCATTTTGGGATGTCCCCTCATGAACAGTGGTGCTGTGATTTTGTTAATTTGTCCCAAAAGTTGATTTCCCACAGCGACCACGCCATTGTGCACCACAGGTACGGAAAAACATTTTGGGCAGGCTGTGAAGAATGACAGCTGTACTGTTCATAAGGAGGTGTGAAAAATTGTCAATGTTAAAAATCTGGCATGAAATTATTGCAAATTTGCGAAGTTACAAGGGTGCATGGAAACTGCGCAAAGCATGCTTGTAACGTCATTTTATGGATGTTCGTCACCAAGTTTTCAACATAGGCATTTTAGGACCTCTCTTCATGAACAGTGTCACCGTCATTTTCTCAAACTGTCACAAAAAATTGATTTCGCACAGCAACCGCGCTATTCTGCGCTGGATGTGCGAAAACACATTTTGGCCAGGATATGTAAAATGACAGCTCTACTATTCATAAGGAGGTGTGTAAAAATGCCAATTTTAAAAATGTAGAGTGAAAATATTACAAATTCATGAAGCTACGAGTGTGTGTGGAAACTGCACAGTGCATGCTTGTAAAACAGCCATTTTTTTTATTTTTTTCACCAAATTTGCAACATATGCTTTTTGAGAGCCCCCTCTCATGAACAGTGGCACTGTCATTTCATTAATCAGTCCTGAAAGGCAATTCAGTATAGTGACCACGAAATCACCTTTCGAGACTGAATAACACCATGACAGTGACTGAATTCATGAGGAGGGGTCCCAATAACCCTATGTTGAAAATTTGGTGCCAAAATTCCCAAAAATGCCTGAGATATGCACCAAAGTTGAAAAAACACTATTTATGCCATTATACAGCTTTACTTGGTATTACTTGGTATGAAAGAACAGAAGAAGGCCAGAGCCCATCGAGACTGTTCTCCACACTATGTGGGACATTATTTATCTATTATCCCTCAACCAAACATCTAATTTGTTTTTAAAGACAGTGGCACTAGTTGCCTCTACCAATTCTTGTGGCAAGGTGTTCCATACAATGGATGCTCTTATTGGAAAAAAGTTTCCCCTTTTGCCGGTTTTATAAGTTTTTACTTCAAGCTGTTTATTATGCAGTCTCACAACATGTCTCCTTTTGGAGAGTGTTAGACCACATTTTCCATTAGATCTGGTGAATTTATTAAATTAAAACCATAAGCATATCATCTCTTAATCTTCTAGTTTGAAGAGAGAAGAGACCAGTAGCTTTTAATCTGTTCTGATAATCCAAGTTTGTTAATCTTGGAATCATTCTAGTTACTCTCCTTTGAACCTGTTCAAGAATTGCTATGTCTTTTTTTTGGTTTGGATTCCAGAAAGGGGAGCCATAGTCTAGATATGGTCTAATGTATGCCCTATACAATGGAAGAAGGCATTGTTCAGTGCGATTAACAAAAGTGCTTTTTATTTGCCTCAGAAGTCTGTTGGTCATGCAAGCAGTTCTAACACAGTGATCATTTGATGTAAGTTTATTATTAACATATATCCCTAAATCTGTTTCACAATTTGATGAGTGAAGTGGTAGTCCGTTTATATAATATATCATTTTTGGATTATTTACACCAAAATGCACTACTAAACATTTGTCTTGATTAAACTGCATATGATTTTAATTTGCCCAAAGTATTAATTTTTCCAAATCCTTCTTTAATGCAGAAATATTTTCTTGATTATTAACCTTGCCCCCCAATTTAGTATCGTCTGCAAATTTAACCATGACATTATTTGGCCCTGTTTGTAAATCACTGATAAAAAGATTAAACAATGTTGGTCCCAAGACCGACCCCTGTGGTACACCACTTGTCACACTACCTGAATCAGACAATATATCATTAATTCTGACTCTCTGAGAATGATTTGTCAACCAGTTTAAAGTCCAGTTGACAATATCAGGTGACAAACCTAGACTGTGCATTTTAGTAATGGGTTTTTCATGCAAGACTTTATCGAAAGCTCTACTAAAGTCCAAAAGAATTACATCTGTAGGGATACCCACAGCTAGTAGAGTACTTATCTTATTGTAAAAAGATATCAGATTGGTGGTGCAGGAATACTTGGGAGTAAATCCATGCTGCTTTGAATCATAAATTCCTAATTTTTTACAATCTTGATCTATTAGAGACTTCATTACTCATTCCATAAATTTACCAGCCACTGAGGTCAGGCTAATTGGACGATAATTTTGCACAGAACCTCTATTGCCTTTTTTAAATATGGGAGTAACTATTGCTGAACGCCAATCATTTAGTACAACGCTTTCTTGTAAGGATTTGTTGAAGATAATTGACAAAGGTATAGAAATATTTATAGAGGTTTTGATCAGAAACCATGGATGAATACCATCTGGGCCCGGACTAGTATTTTTTTTTTTTTAGTTTTTTGATAGCCTGTATAATGTCAGTTGGATAGAACCTATGATAATCTATGTGGTGAACTTTAAAGGTACTAATAGGTGATTTTTGAGAGAAGACAGAGCAAAAGTACTAATTAAAGAGATTTGAGGTTTCTATATCAGATAGAGAAGAGCCATTGGTTATAATGGGACCAATGGTCCTTGATACCCCTTTTTTACTATTTATGTAGGAGAAAAGAGATTTGTGACAGTCTTTTGTGTGAGCTAGTTTAAATTCTAGCTTATTTTTTGCCAATGTAATAGAATTTTTTAAGTTTTCACAGATAGTCTGTATTTATGTAATAGAGTAGTTTTAAATGGAACAGAACTATTCTTAAGTTTCCTAAAAGTTAAATTTTAATTTAATCTGATTTTTAATTGTCTTGTTGAACCAAGGGGGAATTTTTCCTTTATTATTAAATTTCCTCTTAGATGGAATAAAGGTATTTTCCAAATAATGTACAATGTTTTTAAAAAAGTCCCAAGCTTGTTGTGTTGTACAATTAAGAAGATTAGATTCCCAGTTTATGTTTTGTAAGTATTCATTGATTTTAGAAAAATTTGCTTTATTATAGTTTTTTATACAATATAACTTCCTTTGTGTAGTTTTAAACTGTTGAATTTCAAAAAGAATAGATGAATGATCACTGGTCCCAAGTGGATCCCAAATTTGTAAATTGCTAATTTGTTGCTCTATGTTAGTAAATAATAGATCCAAAATATTAGGACCTCGAGTGGGTTCATCATCATCATCATCAAATCTTTATTTATTCAGGCGAACATCATTGAGCAAGGCTTATTTACAAGATGGACCTGATAAGGTCAAGGTTCAATAGCTGATACACAACAGATACATCATACACTTATATAAGACAGTTATACATACAGGGGAAAATAACGTTTATAAACACAGTTATGTACAGTAAATTCACATGATAAAAATCGGTTACAGGAAAGTTAAGCTAACATTTACAGTATGTACAGTATATACATATCCCAGTGGGGGGGGCATGGCAGACACTCAACATAATGTAATACTAGGATGGTGAAGGTATTACTGGGTGCCATAAGATGGGGTGTCTGTCTGGAAGGAATATGCCATATATGGTTTGGAAGGGAGATTTGTGAGAAGACAATGCTAGCTCTAGCGGTAGCAACTGCATTTCTCTTTGAAGAAGACTGTACAATGCTATTTAAAGGATGCAAATGGAATGATATTGGACAGTTTTAGGGATTGATTTTTGTAGGGTGTTCCATGCTATAGCTAGAGAATAGCTGATTGCTGCCCTCCCTAGCCTGGTGTTGAATTTGGGCAATTTGAGCAGGATGATGTTGTTGCTTCTTAGGGCATAGGAGCTAGGAGAGGTCTGGGTGAAGCAGTCCAGGATATAGTTTGGAAGTTTTTTTGACAACACTCTGTAAATCCATAGTGCTGCATTTCTGTTCCTTCTGAGGTGAAGGAAAACCCACCCAACTGCAGCATAAAGAGAGCAATGATGGGTATTAGATGGCAGATCTGTAATGAACCTTATTGCTCTATGATATAAGGTATCCAACTTGTGAAGGTAAGAGATGGGGCAGTGACTATAAAGGAACTCTGCATAGTCAACAACTGATAGAAAAATGGCCTGGACTAACCTCATCTTTGAGACTCTGTTTAGGAAGGGTTTTAATCTATAGAGAAGGCCAAGCCTTTGGCGAAGCTTTTTTAACAGTTCTTCTAAATGATGAGTGAAGTCAAGTCGGTTGTCAATCCACACACCTAGGTATTTGAAGTTTTCTACATACTCCAGATTTTCTCCAAGTATAGTGCATAGCTGGGGGAGAATGATTGAAGAGGATGTGCTGGTGGAGCTTTGATTTGTGAACATCACTGCTTTAGTTTTATTTGCATTTAACAGAAGCTTTTTTTCGAGTAGCTGATATTGCAGCAAGAAGAATTCTGTTTGTAGGATTTCACGAGCAACTGCAGGCGAAGGGTTGCTGACATACAGAACAGTGTCATCAGCAAAGAGGTGTACAGAGGAATTGGTAAGGGTTGAATCAATGTTATTTATATAAATGGCAAAAAGGATAGGACCCAGAATAGAACCTTGGGGGACTCCTCTTGACAGTGGTTTTAATGGGGATAGGTCACCTTCAGCTTTTACCTGCTGTGACCTACCGGTGAGATAGCATCTGAACCACTTAAGGGAGGGTGGATCTAGGCCAGTGGAGTGCAGGGATGAAAGTAGTAGCTCGTAGTCTACAGTATCGAATGCTTTGCTCAGGTCCAGGAATATTGCACAGACATTATTCTTTTTTATCTAACTCGGTTCAGTAGCAAGTTGTTGTAATCCAGTACTAACTACCACATCTATTAGTCCTTTCTCAGCATAGGACTGTCCTGAGAATGAGTCCCATTTAATATGAGTGAGGTTAAAGTCACCAAATATTACAGTATCTTGAGATTCTGAAAAATGTGTAATTTCTTTAAACATATCAGTTGTGTAATCTGAATTTGCAGATGGAGGTCGATACATGTTACCAATAGTTATATACTGTAGGACTGCTCCTTCAATAAGATTTTAACCCATATACTTTCCAAAGGAAAGGGAGAACAAACTTCAAAAGAAGGAATATCATTTCATATGTACATATAAACTCCACCGCCTTGCTTATCTAATCTGTTTTTATGATATAACTTATAACCTGGAATTTCTCTGGACCAAATTGAGGATGCATCCCACCAAGTTTCAGTTACTCCCACCACACCTATATTTAAAGTTTTACATTTGGCTTTGAGTTCTGCTAATTTGAATTGGTTTAAAGATCTTGCATTCAAAGCTAGGAATTTACATTTAGTTGTAATAATATTTTGGTAAGTACTTAGAGACTTGGGAATAGACCCATTATCCCCCATTGTTTTAGTTTAAACAATGATTTATGATTTTAGTGATACTTTTCCTCATAAGTGTACTACCCCTACGATTGAGATATAAACCGTCCCAGCAAAACAAGGAAGAACAATCTGAAAATGATTCCCAGTGGATAATACAGGGTATATCTTGCCTTAAAACACCACTTTCTCATCCATTCATTTAGGGCTTTGATGTTCTGCGTCATGGTATATGTTGCTCTCGGGACATGTATAATTTCAGATATACATACACAGCATCCCCTATCAAGTAACAGGTTACATAACGCCACATAGTCCTGTTGTAACTGATTAAATGGGGTGTTGTTTATATCATTGACACCGGCATGTATGATAACCAGTGGATTTTCCCCCCACATTTTGTAAAATTTTAGGCATCATGGAGGTAATGTCAGATATCCTGGCCCCATGGAAGCTAGAACAAGTGCAGTTGCTCTTGTCACTATTGCATACCGCCCTGTCAATGTGCTTAATTATTGAATCTCCCAGGACTAACACTTGTTTTGAGACAGTAGGGGTACAAGAATCAGAAACAGGTGATTGTTTAACACACTCTGGAGTGATTAACTTAATAGGTATTGATTTGGTAGCTTGAGCCTTACTAGGACAAATATTCATGGGCATTAACTTCTGATTGAAAAGTGTTTTTAAACCATTATTATCAACAGAGGGTGATGCACAGGATAAATCATGTAGCACTTCATTATTTGATACAGTCAATTGCTCAAATCTATTACGAGTTTCAATAGGGGCACTATTGTGTATTTGACCACCCCTCCTTTTTTTAAGAGGCTTTGTGACGATGGTCTAGTCATCATTATCATGAGAAGAGGGCGGATAATCATCCACCTTATAAGAGGGGGCAGAGGCAACAGGTATACTAGTACTAGTCGTTACAATTGTCTCCTCATCAGGAGGCATAGAAGTGCTACCTAAATGTGAAGAAAATTGTTCACTAGAATGAAGTTGTTTGTCCATAAGATCAATGTAACTTTCCAATTCCCTAATATCAGTAGAAACTGGTTTAATATTAAGCAGAAATGCTATCTCTGCTTCAAGAGTAGTAATCAGATGGCAATTAGCATGTACATACTCGCTCACATACTTTCCCTCACTATACATCAAACATTGCATACACTTACTAAGTTCTTTTTCCATTATTAACGGTGTATATTTACTAAGTAGAGGATATGGTAAAATTATCTTATCCAAGTTTGTCTAATGCTAGCAGTTTCATTGTGCCCAGCGGACACAGCAGACACACGCAAACTCGCGTGTCTCTGTGCACGTCTCCATGTGCGACCCCATGCACGCTCACCCTGCTCGCTAGAGGGGCAGGTTTTAAGCCGAAAAACCGGAAGTAAGTGTCCGTTCACTTCCAGTTTCGGCGCGAAGTAAAAATAACAATATTTACTTAAAATTCAGCAAGATTCTGTGAGTTGAAGGTTTACAAGCCCTTAAAAGGGCAAGAGAACCATCAGGCAACAGTGCTTTTAACAGAGAGATGGTGTTTTGGGGTAGGAGGTATACTAGCCTATTGCTAGTCCTCCAGGTTCCCACAATGCTCTGCTATTCACTGAAGAGTCAGTAACAAGCAAATGGTACCACATTGGGTTGACAAAACCAATGTTTCTCTATGATCCTTCCCTTCCTACTGCCAAACAGGAAGTTCCTGTTGACAGTCAAATCCAGTGGCTATAAAAGTAAAACTGGCTTAGGGTGGGTGGGATGGAGGGCAATTAGTAAGAAAAAAGGCTAGCAACAGGAAGCTGTAATTTGAATCACCTGCTTTTATAGTGTCTAAGCCACACCCCCAATTAAGCTCTCTCTCTCCCCCTACTGGTTAAGCAAAGTAATTTGATACAGTACCCTTCACAGCACAGAACACACACTGACTTTCTTTCTTTTCTTTCTTTTTTTAACCCTAAATAAGACCCTTCTACTTCTAATAAAGTATCTGTCTGCTTAATCTCAACAGACCCTGACTCCTGCAGAGATATAACTGTTAAATTAATAAGAAAATGTAGCATATTTTAGTTTGCTGCTTTCTGCTCTACAAGCAAGGTTAGCAACAGGAAGTTGTAATTTGAGTCACCTGCTTTTATAGTGTCTAAGCCACACCCCCAATTAAGCTCTCTCTCCTCCTACTGGTTAAGCAAAGTAAATTGGTACTCTTCCCTTCACAGCAGAGAACACACACTGACTGTCTTTCTTTTCTTTCTTTTTTTAACCCTAAATAAGACCCCTTCTACTTCTAATAAAGTATCTGTCTGCTTAATCTCAACGGACCCTAACTCCTGCAGAGATATGTGTTAAATTAATAAGAAAATGTAGCTTCTTTTAGTTAGCTGCTTTCTGCTCTACAAGCAAGGCTAGCAACAGAAAGTTGTAATTTGAGTCACCTGCTTTTATAGTGACTAAGCCACACCCCCAATTAAGCTCTCTCTCTCTCCTCCCACTGGTTTAGCAAAGTAAACTGATACAGAACCCTTCCCAGCACAGAACACACACTGACTTTCTTTCTGTTCTTTCTTTTTTTAACCCTAAATAAAACCCCTTCTACTTCTAATAAAGTATCTGTCCGCTTACTCTCAACAGAACCTGACTCCTGCAGAGATTTAAGTGTTAAATTAGTAAGAAAATGTAGCTTCTTTTAGTTAGCTGCTTTCTGCTCTACAAGCAAGACCATCATTTCTTCAGTTCACAGTCGGCTTTGAAGAGTGCAGACATGTTCCCGGTCCACCAAAGATCATTGCGCCTTGCTCCGGAGGTAAGTATGGGATGGGGAGGTGTGGAGAGGCAGGGTGTGCAGAGGGTGGGCGTGGGTTGGGGAGGGCCACTGGAGTCGATGAGAAACCATTTTCTGCTTTGTAGGTTTAAAAAAAATAAAAAACATCATGGGATGGTTTTTCTTTTACAGGGTCATTTGGCATGCTGGTGTGGGCTCCCAGCATGCCACCTGAGTGTTGTTTTTTGGGGTGGGGGTTCTGTAGCTAACAGGGGATTGGGCACCCCCATCAGCACACAACAAATGGGGAGGACATTATGCCAACAGGGAGTGGGCTCCCCTGTCAGCAAATGAAACCAGGAAGGGGGGACATGATGCCGAGGGGATTGGGCACCCCCTTGGCACACATGCTAAATGGGAGGGGGAGTTGCATTATGCTGATGGGGAGTGTGGGTTGGAACTTGGGACATGCCGACAGAGGGATTGGGCACCCCTGAAGTCGGCTCTCCACATGGTGGCAGTCAGCGCTGCCATGTTAATGGAAGGGCTTCACCAGGACAGGCTCGTAGGGGGTGTGTGTTTTGGTGCTGCTGCATGACGAGCTTGGCTGTCATTGCAGCGGACCTTTTGTTTGAAGTGCTCATCACATTATGTATTCCTGGTGTGGCGTCTGCATGCTGTCTTATTAGGGAATGAGGGACGCATCTACCAATGCATGCCCTGCATTCCCCACAGTGACTGCATGCTCTCTAAATACGCTACTAACATGTTACACAAGCGCGCGTGAACATAAAAATGCCTTTTACATTAGTCTGACATGACTAGTCCCTGGTGAAACCAAGCATGTGCACATCCATTAATTCTCTTTCCTTCACAAAAGCAACAATACTTGTTTTCAAATGTTTTTACCGCTTTTGATGACAGGCTTGCTGACATGTAGTTATCTGAATTTTTCCTATCTCCCCATTGTGTAAGGGAACCATATTTGCTACCCGCTAGCCTACAGGCACTACACCTGTTTCTATTGATTCCCTATTTTGGAATGTCAGTGGTTCTGCTGGTACTTGCCTTGTTTACATCAACACATGATGGTGAATTCCATCTTTCCCTAATGATTTGATGATTTTAAGCCTTCAGTCCCATTAGTTCTCATTCCCTTGTAATCTTTTTCCATCTCAAATCTGTCCTCCGCATTAACCATGAATTTTCTTACAAAATACACAACATTTCTGCATTTTATGGAAGACTGTTCTTTTCACAGTCATCCTCAACACCCATAAAAGTCACATGTCATTACTGATACAGGTAGTGTCCCAACTCACTGCCTGTTTTGCACACTCAATGGCTTGAGAATCATGATCAGGCCATCCATTAGTCACCACTTATCTGTTGACAGAGACGTTTATACTATGCTATTACCATGGCTTGTATGTAGCAGCTGATACTCCATTTTTTATTTATTTATTTATTTACTTATTTCAAAAGCTTTGCCAGGAAAGACATACTGATATGATATAGTTCATTTCCAGAAGTGTCTTTGAGGGAGAAGGGAGAAACAAAAATACACTAAGAACAATATATACAAATACAAATAAATACAGTGAATACAAATAGGCAAATAAGCATTATAAAAACAATTGTGAAAGGACACATTCTGTGTTAGTAAAATACACTACAATGCAATAAAGTACTAGAGGGTAACAACATCTGCAATGTGCAGAAGGCAATACTGAGTTTAGGTAGTGGGCTGACAGTTGTGGGAAAGGGAGGGTGGACAAAGAGACTGTACTAGTGTAGGTGCACGATGAAAGGGAACGATGAGGGGAGCAGGGGTAGGAGGGTGGAGGGCAGCAGTCCTGAATCTAGCATCAGGGGCAACTGAAAGAGAGAGTAGCAAAGTCACAGAGGAGAGAGGTGAGTAAGTGGGGGGAAGGGTCAGAGCGGAAGGCGGGGGAGGAGAGAACCCAAAAGTTTGGGGATTTGGAAGGAGAAGGCTGCTTTACCAGCAGTGGATTTCTGTGAGAGGAGTGTGAGAGAGTGAGGGCTGGAGATGTGACAGTGAGTAGGAAGTTCTAGGGAGATGAGGAGGGAAGCAAGGTAGGAGAGGAGAGAGCCAACCCAGTATTTATAAATAAATGAAGCACAATGGTGAGGCATCTGAACTCAAGGATGGGGAAGGAAAGATAGGAGTACAGGAAGCAGTGGTGGATGTGAGAGGGGGACAATCCAGGGCAAAAGAGTATAAGGAGTGACAGAGGGGATCCAGTCTAGCCAGGGTGGACTTGGGAGCAGCACTTTATACTATGACAATATTGTTGAAGATGGGGAGTATCATCTTCGAGGCGATCCCACTACAGGAAGGAAACAGAATATAACCTTTATTCCTGTAAAGTACACAATGTTTGGGGTGAAACTTCTGGTGGATGGAATCCACATGTGCAGAGAAACTGAACTGCCTGTCCAGCCAGACCCTGATGTACTTAAATACGGAGACATCCTCAATCACTGTACCATCAAGGATATGGAAGGATGAGAGGGTGTGGGTCTAGTGAGCCTCTGCCGAGTGCCAGAGGTCATAGAGGCTGTTTTACTGGCATTGAGAATCAGTTAATTTGTCAGAAACCAGTGTTGGATGTTAATAAAATTCAGTCTTGAGCCTGGCAATGAGATCACAGACAGAGGAGCTGGAGGCAAAGAGTACTGTATCATCTGCATACACATGGATGGATGCAGAGGAGCAGGCAGCGGGAGGTCATTGAGGAAGATGAAGAAGAGTATGGAATCAAGGACAGACCCTTGGGGCATGCCTGAGCTCATAGGGAGTGGGGTGGGGAGACAGATTCTGAACTCTGCACAGCTTGAGATCTGCCTTAAATGTGGGAGCAGAACCACCTGACTGAGGAGTTAGAGAGCTGTGCTAGCTTGAGCTTGTCCAGGAGAAGCGGGTGAGAAGCAATGTCAAAAGGCTTCAGCCAAGTCAACAAAGATAGCAGAGGTGGCCAAGACCTGATCCATGGCAGACAGAATAGAGCATTAAGCTGGAGGAGGGTGGTGGAAGAGGAGTGGGACTTCCAGAACCCAGACTAGTAAAGACTGAAGAAGGCGGAAGAATTAAGGAAGGTGGAAAACCAGGATAGCACAAACTGTTCCTAGAGCTTGACCATGGTGGAGAAGAGGTACACTAAATAGGTCAGTAGTTATCAGGAGATGTGGAATTGCCCCGTTTGGAAGGGGGATAACTGTAGCCTGTTTAAAAGAATCAGGGAAGGAAGCTAAGGAGAAGGAGAGGTTAAGAAGAGGGGTAACAGGATGTGTAATAGGAGGGTTGAAGAGGCGCAGGAGTTTGGGGTCCGGACCATCAGAGCTTACACCCTGGACCTTAAGGGATTCAGCGAGAGTGGTAGGAGAGAAGGAGAAGGGTGAGGTACTAGGAAAAGGGGGATGGGGCTGAGAGAAGGGGAGAGAAGGTAGTGGGTACAGGACGAGAATAATTTCTTTTTGTAAATTTTATTTTCAACTTTTCGTACAAGCATTACAGGCATGAAAAATGGTTAATTACAGTATACATAAAATGTCAACAGGTATCATACAGAGTATATAATGCTAGGTCTTTGGTTCCACCCTTTAAAATATAGCATTGCAATGTGTATGTTATGGCCTGTATTAAATGAATTTAACACTGTTAAAAAGGAACTCTCTGGATGTGAGTATACCTTCCCCTAGGGCTATACTAATCAACTTTCTAGCTGATCCTTTAACCATTCCAGTTCCTTCTTTCCAGGGCTGACAACACTGATCTCCACTTGGCCTTGAATTTTTCCCCATCTTTGTTCTCATACAACTGTGCTTTCTCATGCTTCATATATTCCAGCAGGTTTGTGAGGCAATGGGTTATTGATGGTGGATCCACCTTCCCCAGTACTGCACCAAGGTCTTCTAAGCAGTGACTAGTGCAAAGTGCCACAGGGCCCAGTGGTTAATATTTTGCAGTTTGACTTCTGCTCCCAGCAGGAATTCCAGGGGAGAACCTGATAGGCTGATGTGTAAGACGGATTTTGCTGTGCTAGGGACCTCCCCAGTACACCTTGATTTTTTCTGAAATTTAGCACCATGTGGACATAGGTACCCTCGATCCCTTTATGTTTGTGACACATGTCACTTACAGACTGTTTCAGTTTATGTAATTTGGCTGGGGAAGGTTAAGTTTGGTAAAGAGAATAATATACTCAATATGAGTTTGTCATAGCCTATTGGACCTTGCACATATTGCCACATGAATAATGATCCTGCTTCATCTATCTGGGATAATTTCTACATGTAGGTTTTTTCTCACATGCTGACGTATAATCTGTATTTTTGAGGGGTTTGCCGACTCTGATGAGTTTGTAAAAAGCAGATACGGGTTTGGATCCTGGCTGAGGTGCAACTATTATATTATCTACTGGGGATAATATTGGATCTAGCTCCTTACCCTGCTCATCCTGGAGAAGCCCTTTGACACATAAGTATATGAATAACGTATCTGGTGGGACATAATACTGTCTCCTTAGGTCTGCAAATGGAGCAAGAACCCTCTCCTGTCATACATAGAAACATAGAAGTTGACAGCAGATAAGGACCGCAAGGCCCATCCAGTCTGCCCATTTCTTTTTCTACCTTTATGAATGTGCCATCAGCCTTTGCTCTGTCAATGGCCTATCTATTCATACTCATCTGTATTGCTCACTTATACCTATCCCATGCCTGTTTGAATCCCTGCACTGTATTCATATCCACCACTTCCAGAGGTAGACCATTCTATGCATCCACCACACTTTCTGTGAAAAAGAACTTCCTCACATTACCCCTTAATTGTTCTCCCTCTAATCTCATGCTGTGTCCTCTTGTCCTGCTATTTTTCTTATATCGAAACATGTTGGACTCTTTTACCTTGTTAATGCCCTTAAGGTGTTTGACTGTTTCAATCATATCACCTCTCTCCCTCCTTTGTCTACGGTATACATATTGAGTTCAATTAATCTGTCCTCATCTGTTTTCTGATGCAGTCCCTGCATCATTTTGGTTGCCCTTCTCTGGACTGCCTCAATTTGGTTAATGTCCTTGTGAAGGTGTGGCCTCCAGTACTGCACGCAGTACTCCAGATGGGGCCTAACCAGTGTCTTGTAAAGAGGGATTATTAACTCCCACTTCCGACTTGTGAGACCCCTACTAATACACCCCAACATCCCTCTAGCCTTACCTACTGCTTTAGAGGTCTGCTTGAATGATTCAGGTCATCAGTGATGATGATGCCCAAGTCTCTTTCTTCCCTTGTGACTGCCAGCAACTCCCCTCCCAGCCTATAGGTGGCTTCAGGGTGGTTTCTCTTCCCTATGTGCATGATCTTGCACTTCTTTGTGTCAAACCCCAGATGCCACTCTTCTGACCATTTTGCTAGTTTATCCAGATCTCTTCTCATTCTGCCCATACCATCTGGATCATCTACTCTGTTGCAGATCTTGGTGTCATCTGCAAACAGACAAACCTTACCCTCCAGTCCATCTGCAATGTCACTGATGAAAATATTGAAGAGGACTGGCCCCAGGACTGATCCCTGAGGTACAGGTCGTTAATTCTTCTGATGCTTTGTTTCAAACGCTGATGCACAAATGCCGCATATCCCATGTTCCTTCTAAATGCTGAGGTGATGAAGATCAGAGGAGAGATCCCTTTTTTATGAGAGATTAAGTTATGTGCCATGACCCATACATTTTTAGACAAATTGGTACAGGGATTTTTAACCTTATAATGGTAATCCCCCATCCAACATTGGCCAGCTGAGGGCTCAGAATATGTTCCAGTATTGGGTTATCCCCCACCTCTTGCTCCTCTATTAGGCTCCACAGTAATCTGTTCTCTCCCTCCACGTGCCCAGGAATAGCAATTGTGCCATCCAGTAATAATGTTGAATGTGCAGGAGGGCTAGGCCTCCCTACTTTATTAAGTCCTGTAGGGTGGCAGACATTACCAGTGCAGGTTTACCTCTCCACATAAAGTTGTGGAACTTAATATTCAAGTGCCAGAAGCATTTTTGTGGGATCCTTATAGGAATTGTCTGGAGGAGACAGAGGAGTCCTGGGAAGACACACATTTTTAGTGTTGATCCTACCCAATAAAGAGAATGGGTGCCCTCTCCACTTATCCAGGTCTTCTTCATTTTTTTGAGTAGCCGGGGAAAACAGGCCTCATATAACATATAGTTGTTTGAGGATTTTGTTCTCCAGGTACTTTATGGTGTCTACTTCTTGGAGTGTCAACCCCATATGTCTACCCCCATTGTGCCTCCCACATATAGAATCTCACATTTCCTCGACTTGATTTTATGACCTGATAAGGTCTCTATTCCTTAAAGGTGCTGGCAACTGCATGCATTGCTTCCCCAGGTCTGCAAACATATGAGGAGAATACCCACAGGACCTCCACCTCTTCATTGTTCTGGAGGTTGCTGCCAGGAGCTCCAGTGATAAGACATGCAATAAAGGAGACAATGGACACCCCTGGAACACTCCCCACTGCAATATGAATGACTGCAGGAGACCTCAATTTACCATGACTTGGGCCATGGGAATTGTGCACATGGGGGTGTCCAATAAAGTCCAGAGAGCAGTCAGGAGCTGATATTTCAAAATTTATTAGAAGCAGAAAAAATTAAAATGGACTTAAAGCAGAACTTGTACATAACTTTCAAAAAAAACATAAGGCACGGGAAATCATATCTTTAACAAGAAAGAAAATTCCTGCCAAAAAAGCACCTAGAATCTGGCTAGGCATCTGGTAGGTTTGCCTTCCTACCACACACTGACTAAACACTTCACATTCACTCTGCTTTTATACAAGTGGAGAAGCACATGATCTAGATAACTCCTCTCCCAGCTTGCATCATAAAAGTGGGACAACCACGGCCGCTCAGTCCTATAAGGAGTTGGACTGAGAGGGAGCTGGAAGCACTTTACAAGAGAGTTGTAAGTCTAAAGCATTTCAGGATCACAATAGGAGACTTTAGTCCTTTTAAGTTAAACAGTTTTATCTCTCTGCTTTTAACAGTGGCATGCTTTGCCTTTTCTCTTTTAAAAGTACTAGTTTAACCTTTTTATTTAAGCAAACAAATAAACATCACTCTTTAAATGATTTCTCAATTATAATTCTGAGGTATAACATAACTCTGAGCTTCTCACACTAAAAACAAGCAAAAAGGCTGTTAAGTTGTTCAGAGCTTCACCAGATAATGAAAACGCCATGACAAACTCTTTTTTCAGCGTCTTCGCACGTTCGCACGATCGCACAGTCGCACGATCGCACAATCGCACAGTCGAACGTGCGCACATTCGTGCAGGAAAATTAATCAAACAGCTTGTACTGCAAGCACAGAACATTCTAAACATTGGGGCTTTATTATTTAGAGAAAATAAGCTGGAAATAAGGAAAGGGACAGAAAGACTGCTCAAAGCTGGCCAAGCTTGAGTAGGGGAATGACAGAGAAGGAGCGATAGTAAAAGGAAGAGATTAGAAGAGCAGGAGACTGTTGCAACAGATTTTTTTAAATATTTTAGCCCACAATGTTCTCAGATTACCTCCAAAACATAGGTAAGTAATTACATATGCTCTGTATCCATGAGAGCATATCCAAGTTCGGGGGGCGGGTCAACGACCCTACCACAGGGATCATGTACAACATTTTCACCCACCCCCTGTAAGTATCTTCTGTGCTAAAGCACTCCAGCATTGGTGAAGGTATCCCCATTCCACACAGTCAAATGCTTTTGTTGTGCCCAGTGCCAGTACCCCTGTCAGTTTGCCCATCCATCCACACCACATTCAGAGTTCTGTGGATATTACCTTTCCCTTCTCTTCCCTTAACAAAACCAGACTTGACCGAGTGTGGTACTTCAGGCAGAACTATTTCCAGTCGCATGGCCATTATTTTTGCCTTAACCTTGTAGTCCACAGTGAGAGGTGAGATGATGCAGTAGGACGGGCACAGCAAATCATTTTTCAATGGTTTTAACACCACTATGGTTGTCAACCATACAGAGAGGCAACTCTCCAAGGGACAAGTTCTGAGATAACATACCCATCAAAGGCTCCTGTACAGTATGTCTACACTAAAGGCATTTTAAAAGTCATTGGGCAGATCATCCAGTCCTGGCACTTTCCCTCCTGCCAAATGTCTGATGGCCACCTTTACCTCCTCCCACATAAGCAGGGCATACAGGGCTACTCTCTGTATTGGGGTTAATGCCTTAATGGGAGCCTTGCCAAAGAAAGAGTCTGGCTTTCAGTTGTCATGGTAAACATGTTACCACCCTATCGCCCTTCAAATAGGCTCCCTCTTGAGCTAAGAGTATTTGCCCTCCTAATGCCTTGGTATTTAAGATGTTGTACTCAGTATGAGCATTTTGAACAGCCGTATGCAGCAGGTGTATGGTTTTTATTGTGTTATTTTTCATGCCCCATTAATTACTGCTCAATCTCCAGCAGTTTATTTCTCCCTGGCCTTGTTTCTGTGATGGGCAAAGGAGATAATTTCCTCCCTCAAGGTGGCCAATAGTGCCTCCCCCTTCTGGAATCTGATGTTTCCTCCACCTTGTTATTATGTAGGAAATATTCAATTACTTTTGCAACACGGCCCCTGAACTCTATCCATTGTTTTGGCTGTACCTGCTCTGGGCATCCCCCTCCCTTGAAGAGTACTAGTGCATGGTTAGATACACAAATGATGCCATGATTAACCTCCTGCTCACCCAGCAACATGCATTGGCTTGCCAGATTGATCCACACATAAGTGTTGTGTGCATGGGAGTAAAAAGTATAATTTCTTATTGTGGGATTCTAAAACTGCCACATGTAAACCAGTTTATGGCCAGCAATCAAAGCTTTTAATTTAAGGTGCCCACACTTTTAGTTGGCATATTGGGATTCTTGGATGATCTGTCCAGGATTTCATCTAGGGCACTGCCTGTGTTCCCCTACCCAGTAATCCAGTCTCCTGATAAGTGTGACAGGGAGATCCTGCCACTCTTGAGGACCGACCTTTCTTAAATCTGTTGCGACAGTTCTTCTGTTTCTTAACCTAATTTATCCTTTACAATTTCTAGTCCATAAGGCTGGCCACCTATGGGCACCCCCTCCCCTCTCCTGACTATGCTATAGTGTCTTCTTTAATTTTCCTTTTCCCTCTCAGGTCCTCCTACATGGAGGTTATTGTTGTGACCTCTAAGCTGATATAAAACAACAAGCTGTGTTCCTCATTGTTGGATTTAGTATGCAACAGCACTATGTCATAAAATACTTTAAAGTATATGCCTTATGTGTATAAAACCTGTAAATGTTGAAAATACCATGGCACTACGTGTTTTTGATAAAGGTAAAGAATTATTAGGAGACTATATGATAATTCAGTTAGTTTTGCTATTTAAAATACATGTAAATTGCTGTAACCTGAACAAGTCTGAAATTCCATGGTGATTTGCATATATCCCATGATGCTTTGCACTATGGAAGTATGTGTGATGTTGTGTTTCTTTGATACTTGGCTTTATTGCCAATGCCCTTTGGGGTAACCCTTGTGTAAGTGCTCTGCACTGAGGTTCTCTGTCTTTAGCTTGCTTTTTCTTTTTTTTTTAATTTGAGCCCCCGCCACCCAAGCAAGTAAGGCAACTACAGGGGTGAAGGGTTTCCACTGAAAAGTATAAATCAGAGATCAGTAGGTGCTGGCTAAGTGTAGAGGAAAGAAATGCATAGTCTGTTGCTACAAACTGACATACTGAAGAAGGGATATGCCACTGTTGAAGGTTATCTGCTGCATTTTGAATAAACATCACACAGAGATTGTGTGTTGAACTTGAAGTTCGGTGTCTGGTCTATCTTTTATCCCACAATCCCTCCACAATAAGTGCGACATTTCCAGTGAGACAACTTTGTGTAAAGTTCTGCAGTGTTGTAATCAATCCATAAAATGAATTAATCACATACATCTTCCCATTGATTAAACTGATCTGTATTAATGAGCACCTGCATGTGTGGCTTGATCCAAATAGCTGTCCCATGGGCTTTTGAATTAAAGGTGGACCCCGTCCATGTCTCTTCCCCAATTTTTACAAAGGTGTTGTAGTTCTGATGGGGTTGCATGTGTTTCCTGCAAGCATACAACATCTCAGTTAGCTCTTTTAATTGCCCTACAACCTTTTTCTGTTTAATGAGAGTTCTCAGGCTGTTGGCCTCCCTGTTCAGATGGTTCTCCACCTCTGGGACACTTGTGAATACCCTTGGAGGCTGTCCCAGTTTTAGCACTCGGAGCTTGGAGGGGTAAAGGTATTGCTGTTGCCAGGTCAGTCTCCTCAGTCTTGCTTTGACATCTCCAAATTTCTGGTGTTCCTTTTGCAATTCCATGCTGTAGTCCAGGACAATTAGTATTTTGACATTCTCCTTAGTTAAGGGGCCTTTTGCCCTGGATTCATATAGTACAGTTTCCTAATCCTGATATCTATAAAAGTTTGTCAGGAAATGCTGCGGCCAGTCCCCTTTCTTTGGGTACTGACCTGGAGTGTGATGCACCCGCTCCATCTTGAACATGCAGCCTGGACCTCCCAGACTGAGCTGCTCAATGAGCTAGCTCATGATGACTTTCTCAGGGTCCCATCCTTCCTGCTCCTCTGGCAAACCAATGATCCTCATGTTAGTCCAATAGACACTGTTTTCTTGATTGTCTGCTTTTCCTCTTAGCTGCTGCACCACTTAAAAGAGTTGGGTCTGCTCCCTTCCCCACTCATCCAACTGATCCTCTGTGGTGCTGATTCAATCTTCAGTCTCCATCAACTGAGAAGTGTGGCTTGCAGAAGTTTCACTCAGAATCTCTATTATACCTTGCAGGTGAGTCATTTGAGCAATTATGTTTGTGAACCCTGCTCACATCTCTGACTGTGATGGTTATTAATGCTGGCAAGGATCCTCTAAAGCCATGCCTGAATGCTTGGTGGCCATGCTGCCTGTTTTCATCCTTATCCTGGGTAGGTTTGAGGGCTTATTTATGTTGCTGAATGGTAGTTACATGTTCTTCTTTTGCAACTTGGACATGATCAAGATTGATGACCATCAGTTAATTGCCATCTAGAAGAGCTTACATTTCAGATGCTGCTGTTATTTGGAGAATACAGATGCACCTAGAGGAGAGCTTAGCCTTAGGGGTCCATCACATTTTCTGGCTCAGACACACTGCTATGAAGAAGGAGTTGAAAGCTGAGGTGACAGAAGAGGGGTCAGAAATGGGAATGTCATCCAACTTCAGGACAGGGAGTGGGAACTGTGTTGAAGGAGAGAGAGGCGCATTGGGTATGCTGATGCGCAAAATGGCTGCCTCTACACATTTTAGTCAATTCACTACCAGTCTCTCATTGCTTGTAAAGTGCTTTGGGATACAATGTGTACAAAAAGTGTTATATAAATGCTAATTCTTCTTCCCAGTTTCTACCAGGGGCTTAGAAATTGTTACAAGTAAAACAAAGAAATGTAACACTAAAGATGCTGAAATGTGAGATGGGGGAACTGCAGTATAGAGTAGCAGATCAGAGAGACTACTCTCTCGGGAGGGTGAGTTGAGAACAAAGAAGAAAAACACTGTCAAAAACAGCAGCACCCTCTAGAGGATGCTATTGATTAGCTCTCATCAGTGGTGGTGGCACTGCACTGTCTTGGCACTAGTTTGTAGAGTGGTAGAGGTCAACAGGAGAGTTTGGTAAGCTGGAGACAGAGAAGAGTTGGGCTGGTGCAGACCAGAGCAGAATTAACCAATGGTGTGGTCTGCAAAAGCCAGCAGCAGCAGCAGTAACTCTAATGTGAGTGAACTGAGCAAGCAGTGAGCTGAGCAAATTGAAGTTTTGTTCTTATGCTTTGTTCCCACTTCTGACATCCCCCCAGTTCCCCAACTGTACCTGGCTTGTTTTGCTCAGTCTGGTAATAAGCTTAACCTGCAATCCAGCTTTTTCTTAATTATTTATTTATATTTTGGCTAATCTTTTTCTGTCTCTCCCCCTCCCCCTTGTCCAACCGGCTCCCTTCTGCTGGTCACCCAAGCCCCGTCACCCTGCATCCTCCAGGACTTACCTGTCCATGTCTTCCTCCAGGGCTTAACCCTCTGATGAGGTCACCAGGGTTCCCAACTTCCTGCCACTGAACAGGATCTGTTGCAATGGACACAGTCTGGATAGTCAGGTGCAGGGTCTGCGGATGACTGGTTTTATCCTGCTAGCCAGGAGATTTTCCTGTTTTTTCTCCCTTGGAGGTGCAGACATGAAATACTGTCAGGACACACATTGTGCACTTCTGCATTACATGAATTAACAGCCATCAAGCCTCTGTACACTTGTAGAGGCCCAGGGCTGCCTTCTCCCTAGCCTCCATTACAGTTCAGGCACATGCTGGGCTCTGCATCCCCAACCCTGGAGGACAGCAGTCCTACAGGTGCTTGATCCTCCCCCCCAAGCCGATCCCCCAGTGCCCTGAGTTCGCTTTTGAATCCGGGTCATCAGTGCAGGAAGTGGTAGCACTACCACTGCATGAGTGGGCCAGCTATTTATTTATATTTTATTCTTTGGTAACTGGGTAAAGCCCACTAGGCCCAAAGCTTGTTTTCAGTGGTGACCCAGGAGCAGTGATGAAGTTTAGTGACTTGCTTAGCGTCACATAATATGCAAGTGGGGGTTGTGGGAATCAAACCCAGATCTGCTGGACGTTCCAAGTTCATTAACAGCTCATTACCATCAATGACCTGAAATAAGGCAGCATGCTAGGTAGGACATGTCAACGCATCACATCTTTAAGTAATTGCTATACAAATATTGGTTGTATTAGACACCATCCATAAACCCAGTCATGTGCAGTGTTATACTTCATCAAGATGAAGACTATAATATTTTTTATGCTGAAGGATGAAGATTTTAACTTTTTTTTTTTGAGTAGGTGTACGAAGATTAAAAAGACTTCCCGGGGGTCTCTAGTAGACAGTCCTTATCTTCTCACACTTCATCACACTTCATCTTGGATGAGACATACAGTATGTGGAATTAGAAAGACACACAACATCAGATGGGGGTAATTTTTCTAAACAAGTGACTGTAAGTATTACAGTAAAATATTTCCTTAATTAACAAACAAAAGAACTACAATTAATACAGTAACTGACTGAGCAAAATAATCCAGTTAAATACACAAACTGTGCAACAGAAACAAAATAA
The DNA here is from genome assembly GCA_016271365.2 of Neoceratodus forsteri. Classification (NCBI taxonomy): domain Eukaryota; kingdom Metazoa; phylum Chordata; order Ceratodontiformes; family Ceratodontidae; genus Neoceratodus; species Neoceratodus forsteri. The sequence goes on from CM057453.1 coordinate 421,739,129, forward strand.
CAAACCACAGACCCCAGACAATAATAATTCAGAAGAAAGACTGAAGAAAACAAATAAGACTAGTGCTCAGACTGTTAACAGGCCAGGCTGGCTATCTAAAACAGATACCCTTCCCAATACAACTGCTTCAATACAGAAAATAGTACCTCTACTTTAAACTAAATAAATCTGCAGGAGTACAAACAAACAATGAAAATCTAGCTGCACACGGCACTCTAGATAGTTTTCTGAGCAATTTGCTTCTAAATACTCAGGGCTAGAAGTACTTTTAAAGTTTTTTTTGATCAATCAGGGACAGAACTCTGTCCAACTCTCTCTTCATAACAAGACTGCACTGAATACAGCCTCTGCATAACATACAGCTCATTTCAGTGCCATGTGACCTCCCAGTCCCATAGTACACTGCAAACTTCACCTTTGGGCCCCACTCCAGTGGCGAATTTGCCAAATCCACAATCTATGATGTTAGCCTGCACTGTCGACTGCAAATTCGCCATGCAGATTAAATGGCAAATTTGAGTGAATTTGTGAAATTATTCAAGAAGCAAAGTCATGCAACTTCCCACACAAGAGAGAACAGCAAACTCTAGCATCACTCAAGCTGTGCAGGCTTTATTTATAGTGCAAAACGCAACAACAATTCCAGTCACAGCTAAGGTCGGGAACCTCGGCCGGTTTCGCACTTCCTAGTGCATCAGCAGGAAGATCCCACACCATTGTTCATTGTCACTATCTTTTGTTCTCCTTGGGCTCCCATGGGGATCCACATCATCACTATCCCCCCTGGCCACTAATATCCTCGTTCTGAGCTGTGTCTTCAGCATCACATTCCTCAAGTTCTTCCTCCTCAGCGACAGTTTTACATTCTATAATTTGTGACTGCTCGGTATCTCCCTCCTCTGACACATACTCCAGCTCCACACCTTCAGTAGGGAGTGGGACACTCTGAATAGCATTAGGGTCAGTGCCAACACCACCAGCAGTCACAAGGTCAGCCACAACAACCTCCTTCTTGACCACTATGCCTCAACCTGAGGTTCTGCTACCTCATGCTGTACTGCCCCTCATGTTGCCTCCTTCACCAGCTTAACCAGCACGGAAGCCACAGACATAGCAGAAAAAAATGTTGGTTACACTAATGCTACCACTGCTGCCAACTACTCCTTTACTATTATATGCTAGAGCTGCAAAAAGAAGACAGTGCCACAGATATACTTTTTTTAGATGCTGCTGGTAAAACAACATTTTGCCCCACCAAAGTTTTTGACATCTTTGATACCTCCCCAGCTCCTTTCATTGTACCACAACATAATTTCCCAGTCATCATTTTATCTAAGTAATATTTTTATAATATTGTTTAATGGATGACAAAATTAAAGAAATCTACAGTAAAACTGAACAGCAGCAGGCAACACTTCCAGCAAGGGATTAACGGCGCTGTCTGAAATAAAAGAGACTGAGCTAGCAACCCCTCCCAAAAACATATATATTTTTTTAATTTGTTATAACACAATGGGAGTCAACATGACAGGAATTGCAAATAATTATGTACACCTACAGTAAGTGACAAATTATCTCTGTGCAGCATCAGAATACCATCATTTAAAGAGATAAACAACCAAAAGTAATATACAAAGACTGACAAAATATCTCACTTAAACACATAAAAGTTAAGTCCCTGAGTAAAATGAAAAATTACAGTCCACAGACAAATGTAATGAAGAAAAATAAAATAATAGAAATCTCCCATGCAGTCAAAGCTACAGACCTTTCAATGATGCCTGGCTACGTACATCTCCTTTCCCTTACAGCAGTATATCTCTATGGATAGAAACACAGAAACATAGAAGTTGACGGCAGATAAGGACCGCAAGGCCCATCCAGTCTGCCCATTTCTTTTTCTACCTTATAAATGTGCCATCGGCCTTTGCTCTGTCAGTGGTCTATCTATTCATACTCATTTGTATTGCTCCCTTATGCCTATCCCATGCCTGTTTGAAGCCCTGCACTGTATTCATAGCCACCACTTCTTGAGGTAGGCCATTCCATTCATCCACCACCCTTTGTGTGAAAAAGAATTTCCTCACATTCCCCCTTAATCAGCCCCCCTCTAATCTCGTGCTGTGTCCTCTTGTCCTGCTATTTTTCTTATATTTAAACATGTTAGACTCTTTCACCTTGTTAATTCCCTTAAGGTGTTTGAATGCCTCGATCATATCACCTCTCTCCCTCCTTTTTTCAAGGATATACATATTGAGCTCTGTTAATCTGTCCTCATATGTCTTCTGATGCAGTCCCTGCACCATTTTGGTTGCCCTTCTCTGGACTGCCTCAATTTGGTTAATGTCCTTGTAGAAGTGTGGCCTCCAATACTGCACGCAGTACTCCAGATGGGGCCTAACCAGTGTCTTGTAAAGAGGGATTATTACCTCCCTCTTACGACTTGTGATACCCCTACTAATACACCCTAACACCCCCTAGCCTTACCTACTGCTTTAGAGGTCTGCTTGGATGATTTCAGGTCATCAGTGATGATGATGCCCAAGTCTCTTTCTTCCTTTGTGACTGCTAGCAACTCCCCTCCCAGCCTATAGGTGGCTTAAGAGTTTCTCTTCCCTATGTGCATGATCTTGCACTTCTTTGCATTAAATCCCAGTTGCCACTCCTCTGACCATTTTGCTAGTTTATCCAGAGCTCTTCTCATTCTGCCCACCCCATCTGGATCATCTACTCTGTTGCAGATCTTGGTGTCATCTGCAAACAGACAAGCCTTACCCTCTAGTCCATCTGCAAGGTCACTAATGAAGATGTTGAAGAGGACTGGCCCCAGGACTGATCTCTGAGGTACCCCACTTGTGATTTGCATCTCTTCTGACTGTATACCATTTCACCACTCTCTGTTTTCTGCCTGTCAACCAGTTTGCCACCCAGTTGACCAACTTCTGACCCGCCCAGGCCTACCCAGCTTATTTATCAATCTTCTATGTGGAACAGTGTCAAAAGCTTTGCTGAAGTCAAGGTAGGCGACATCAACTGCTCCTTCTGGTCCACCACTCTGGTTACCCAGTCAAAGAAATTATGAGATTAGTTTGACAGGACCTTCCTTTGTAAACCCATGCTGTCTTGGATCCTGTGCCCCTATGGATTCCAGGTGTTGCACTATCCTTTCCTTAAGATTGCCTCCATAATCTTGCCCACTACTGAGGTAAGACTGACTGGTCTGTAGTTCCCTGCCGCCTCCCTGCTACCACTCTTGTGGAGCGGGATCACATGAGCCCTTCTCCAGTCTTCTGGGACCTCTCCTGTGCTCAGAAACTCACTAAACAGTTCTGCTAATGGCTCTGCTAGTGCACCTTTAGCTTCTTAAGTACCCTGGGATGTATGCCATCAGGTCCCATTGCTTTATCCACCCTGAGCTTAGCAAGCTCTTGTAGGACCCTTTCTTTTGTGAAGGGAGTAGTGCTCACCTCCCTCCCCCCTGTGTCCATGGTGCTGAGCTGTGGGCCCTGCCCTACCTTCTCTTCTGTAAATACTGAGCAAAAGTATCTATTTAGGATAGATTCTTTTACATGGTCCTCCTCCTCACATGCTCCCTTTTCTCCATTAAGCTTAGCAAACACCCTCTGGACTTTCTCCTCTCACTAATGTATCTATAGAAAGTCTTGTCACCTTCTTTACTGTTTGTGCTAGTGTTTCCTCAGTTTGGGACTTTGCCTGCCTTACTGCCTTCCCTGCTTCCCTTAGGGAAGTTTGGTATGCCTCCCTATCTTCATCCCGCTGTGTTCCCTTATATTTCCTGAAGGCCAGCCTTTTAGCTCTGACTTTTTCCTGCTACTGTATTTGAGAACCGAAGTGGTTTCCTTCTTCTTTTGCACTTCCTTTTCGTCTAACACAATGGGATGTTGTTTCAAGTATTGCATCCTTAATGCTTGCCCACTTTGCCTGTACCCCTCACCTGTGTTTCTTTTTGCCAGGGCTAGCTTAACTCTGTTGGCCATCTTATCAAAGTCAGCTCCTCTGAAGTCCCATATTTTGCCTTGGAATGGGATGATTTAGATGTAGTAGCCAAATTGAACCATACCATGTGATGGTCACTGGCCCCAGGTGACCTTTCTACCTGGAGATCTGTGATCCTTCCTGTTAGTCAGTACTAGATCTAGGATAGCCCTGTCTCTTGTGGGTTGTTGTACCAGTTGTTTGAGGCCCTCCCCCTGCAGAGAATCCACTATGTGTCTAGTTCTGGCAGATGTTCCTGCTGGTATTGACCAATCTGTATCTGGCATGTTGAAGTCTCCCATTATCAGAACCTCCCCTTTAGCTGTCATGTTTTGTATATCTTCTAACAGTAATGTGCCCATGTCCTCCCCCTGGTCTGGGGGCCTGTAGACAACCCCAGTTCTTATGGCTGTCCCATTTCCTATTTCCAGGGTGACCCACAGTTCTTCTGGCTCCTTATGTGTATTCTGAATTTCTGTAGCTTTGATATTTTCATTGACATACAGGGCCACTCCTCCCCCCACTTTTTACACCTCGGTCTCTTCTGAACAATACATAGCCAGGTACTGAAGTCTCCCAAGTGTGGTTACTGGTAAACCACATCTCACTAATTGCTACTATGTCCAGTTTAGCCTCTGACATTATTGCCTGCAGGTCTGGGATCTTATTTCCCAGGCTGTGAGCATTTGTGTACATGATTTTCCATTGGCCAGATTTCGGTGTGTTAGTTGTTGGGTGAGGTTTGGCATTACCCCTGTGCATCGTATGGGGAGACAAACCTTTTTTCTTACCTGGTGATGCAAATGAACTGCAAACATGCTGAATCCTTAAAAATCTTGATAAAACAAAGACCATTATTTCAAACTGAAAAATCCTCAGAAACAGAATCAAGCCACACAATCTAGATACACTAGAACAAGCTGTAAGCAATTCCAAGTATAAAAAAAGCTTGGTTTTAATGGATTTAGAAGATATTTTAGCTTGGACAACCACAGTGACAGACTTCTCTTACTCTCTCTTCATCAGACTGCAGAGAATTCAACCTCCTCATGGCATACACACAATTTCAGTACCATGTGACCTGCAATCACATAGTAGGTGTCAGTGTGGCTCGGTTGGTAGTGCATCTGCTTCGGGACCAGAAGGTCATGGGTTCTCGTCCCACACCGGGATTGGACTTGCACCTAAAAATCACTGGCATCCGAGTGCAGTATTGGGGGGTGCTGTACTGCTGGGGTGTGCCGTCCTTCGGATGAGACATTAAACCGAGGTCCCTTCTGCCCATCCTGGTGTTGTCCAGGTGGAAGTAAAAGAACCCAGGGCACTCTTTGCAAAAGAGCAGGGAACATTCCCCTTCCCATAAACCAGTTCATGCAATTATCCAGGCTATGTGTGATATGGCTGCCACCACACATTCTGTCACTTCACTACCGTCTAGCATTGCTTGTAAAGTGCTTTGGGATACTGTGTTTGAAAAGTTCTATATAAATGCTGATTCTTCTTCTTCTAGTACATTGCCTCCCTCCAGAGAACTTCACCTGCAAAGATCTCAATTTTCAGCTTCGCGAAATTGCCTCAGTACTGCAAATTTGCAAAAGTGACAACTTCGCAAAGTGGTGGAAATACACCAGCTAACTTGCAATGGGAATTTTTGGCACTCCGTACACCACTGGTCACAATCATCCTCTCAGCATCCTTAGCCAGAAATTGCAGGTTAGGAAATGGTTAGGAATTCAACAAATCATGAATGTCCAACAAAGGTTTCTAAATCAAAGGCCTCACCATGGTCCTCTTCAAGGCTATAGAAAGGTAACCATCATGAAAGGAAGCTTTCAGGATACTGAGAATCGTTCACACCCAAGCATCAATATTAACCTTAATCAGTTGAGTTGGAGCCAGATCCATCTTTGAGGTGGTGCTGCACATGCGGTTGCGAGCACCTAAATCATCTCTTTGTCATCTACCTGGTGGAACTCACTCCAAAGAATCAAGGATTTCAGACTCACCTCACTCTAATTTGTCACATGTATAGCTGTAACCCAGCAGTGGATGAAGAGTAATTCCAGATGCCAGTAACCTTGGCTCTGATGAATACACCTGACAATTTTCAAATCTCCAGAGAACCCTTTCGCTGTTTGGCAGACAGACAGAATGTAAAAAAAACTCTCCACAGTGCTGAAGAGTGCAGCAGGCCCACTCCTCACAGCTGCAATGATAATATAGAAATTTAGCTTTCTCCCTGTGTATAGCCACACTATAGTGCTCATAGTGAGCCACCAGGACAAGTCTGTTATCAAGCACCCCGATCCTCTTCCACTTGTGTTCCAACTTACAACCAAGTACTTTCAGCTGCTGAAACCCATCATTCAACCAAGGTGCACTTTGGCATAAAGTAACCTTTTGGATATGGACTGGCACCAGGGAGTCCTCTGTTGAGGGAAGGGCTAAATTACAATTCTTGACTTAGAAGCACCCCCCACCCACTGGTGGTAGCAGGCAACCTAGAAGTGTCCAACAGACCTAGAAACTGCATCAGATCCAGATTCCATTGATGACAGAATATACCGGGCAGTTTTTATCCATAGGCTAAGTAGGCTGCAGCCTAGGGGCACTGGCTGTTTAGGGGCACCTGTGAATAAGACTGTAGGATATATGTTTTTGACTGCTTGTTCATTATCTTTGCTGACACTGCCTGAGTCCATGGGGTGCTGTGAGCCTGGCCTTTTGGCACACGGCATACACACACACACCGCTGATTTAACTAGTGTGATAAGTCAGAGTCTGCTCCAGTAAAAAACAACAAAGCCCACCCTGACTGCCACTATGATCCCCTGCCATCATTTGGCTCCCCTCTTTCCCTCCTCCTTTCCTCCCCATCTCCATTAAAAAAATGCTTATGCTGAGTTGTCTCTTGTCCCCTCCCCCCTTGCAGCAAATGTCCCTGTCTCCCGATTCCATTCTGTCACTCACAGAAGTGGTACTGAACCTCCCCAATCAGTGGAAAATTAGGATTTCAAAATCCCACTGTGCCAAAGAGCTTATAGTGGCCAGAAAATGCTGGACCGGGTGTGCTCGTTGTATAAGAAGACCATATTTCAGGCAGCTTTTCTTTCTTTCAGACAGTGACTTGGCATTGATTCAGTTCAGATGGACTGTGGCACATCAGCACTGTTGGGACTTAGAAATATAACTCTTGGCACCGATGACTGACGACTGTGTTTCTGCTTTTTGGGAGCACTGAGCAGAATGAAGAGGTTTGATTTTTTTGCTGGGTTTTCCCTCAGGTAAGTGAAAATATCAAAGGATTTGAAGAGTTGACCCACTGTGTAACTGACTTCTTGTGTCCTGGATCAGGCTCAGCTAATGAACAAAGTTCAAGTGTCCATCTCAATTTGTACTAACCATCCTTGCAAAAGCCACCCAATGGTCCTTTGTGACTACGCAGACCTGACTGGGAATCCATTGCTTTTCCATGTATGTCTTCAGTGGGACACAATTGTAATAAGTTAGTTTCACTTATTTTAAGCTTTCTTAGTCTGAAAAAACTGATCTTTCACTGATTCATGCAACTCAGGGCTAAGGCTGACTTCGCAATCCTCAGAGAAAATCCTGCACCCTCCTCTGTCTAATAGATGTTACCATCCTTTCAAAGTCTCTGCTTGTGCTCCAGGTTTTTTCTTGTTACTTTTCATCCACAATTTCTGGCTTTGAGTTGGAGTCAGTGCTCATGCCTTGGCAGGCCAAAAAAAAGGCAGAACTAAAGCAGTCTATATGCAAATTGTACCGATGGCTTTTCAAACAACCATTGCAGACAATGGAGGGCACAGGGTCATAATGTCACAAGACATTATGCTGCAGCAATATACCACACTGCCAATGCAGCACAATATATTGCAAACAGTGAAGGTCTTGTTTTTGCAGGGGCTCTGTCCCCTACACCCCTCAACTAAATTATCTAACTCCGGGAAGGGGGGAGTTAAACTGCACAAAATTCAAAAAAAGTACAATTCCATGCGTCTGAACCAGGAATTGAAACCCGGTCCCAAACGCATTGCCCAATTCTTTTATAGCCAGTGGCTTATCCTGTTGAGCCACAGCAGCTGCTAGGCAGACCCCTATCCCAGCAGGATTCTTATCTTGCACTGGGAAGAGTGAGAGGGTTCACTACCGTGTATACTTCCTTTTGCAGTTTTGCACCCTCTCGCTCTTCCCTACCATGCTGTTTCTATCTTGCAGTCATGTTGTGTGCTGTAGAGCGTGTGACATAATGACCTGGTAGGCAATGGAAAGCTAGTGATTAGTGAAATACCAGAGACTCCTGGCTGATGAACAAATCAGTAAAGAAGCCACCAAGACCCAATATCAATAAAACTGAACTACGTTCTGTGCAAAGGAGACCAGTTGGACTCTAGCTAGGCAGCTAGTAGGTAGGCAGACACCACGGTAATGGCATTTGATTTAGCAGCCGAGACACCAAATATCCAAAGCCTGTAACATGGAAAAATGTGCGGTAGAGGTCCACTGAGACGGAGCTGCAGTAACAAACTTGATCCATAAGCAAAACAAAACTGCACACCAAGAACAAAAGCTGTTTCCAAAGTGGTGCAGTAAAAAAGGTGGTTTGTTCAGGACTCATGCAAACAACAAAAAGATGGTACTTTATGCATTGCTGCCAACCTCTGAACTGAGCCATGTTTTGGGGGGCACATGAAGTTTCCAGCCTGTGGGCACCATCTAAGTTAATGCAGCCCTAAGAATATAATCCCTTCTGCAGTTGGAGGTGGAATAATGGGAGCCTGAAACTGAACTTCACCATGCAGTGGTCTGACCAGCTCCACTGAGATATCATTTATCTCCCACACAGTAGAAAAGACAAGGCGCAGCATGTGTTTACTATTGTGTGTGGCTGCAAAAATACCTTGTTTGAGTAGCAGCGAGTTAGTAAGTTGGTATTTGCTAACAATATTATCTGTGGGGTTGGCATTCCTGCAACTGAAGTCAGTGAGGGTGATATAAGCCCCGAAGACTCCAGCACTAGAGCAGACAGCCACTCCGCAAACACTGCAGGAAGTCACTGACACTAGGAAAGAAGTCAATCATATGACACTGAAAACAAGAAACATAGATGTTGTTGGCAGGCACATCAATCTCCATTTAAAATTCAATATCACAAGTGAAAAATTCTGCATAAGGAATCCACAGGTGATGTATAGGGTAGACTGGGTAAAAGTAGAACATACAAACAAGAAAAGAGACAACAGGGTGTGTGTTATTGTATAATAACTTCATGCCTCAGGTGGCTGAAACACAAAGCTGCAGGCCGAGTGTATTCAGCAACTGATAATTTTTTTTTTCCATATATTCATAGAAGTAGCCAGCAGATAAGGACCACATGGTACACCTAGTCTGCCCGTCAAAACTCCCAAGTGCTGTCCACCTATTGGGGGACCCCTCAAACCTGCCCCTCCCATCCCCAGTATACCCACGAACTTATCCGATGCCTCCTAAACCTGCGTGATCATTGCCACCCACACCACCTCCAGCAAACTATTCCAGTCATACACCACCCTCCTGATGAAGAACTTCCTCACATTACCCTGCTTCACAACAACTTCATACTGTTCTTCCTAGTGTTAGAACCTCTGCTCCAATGAAACAGACTCTCCATCTGTGCCTTGTTGATCCTCTTTAAATATTTAAATGTCTCAATCATATCCTCCCTTCTTCTCCTGTGTTCCAGGGAGTACAAGATTAGTTCCGGAAGCTTTTCCTCATAGGACATCCCCTGCATACCCGGCATCATTCTGGTAACCCTCCTCTGCACTGCCTCCAATCTGTCCTTGTCCCTGCAGAGATAGGACCTCCAAAACTGCACACAGTATGACAGTACTCAAGGTGTGGTTGTACTAGTGATGCATACGGAGGAGAAGCACCTCTCTCCTCCTGCTGGTGATCCCCCTTCCTATGCATCCGAGCATTAAATTAGCTTTTCCCACTGCTTTCCCACACTGTTTTGTCACCTTAAGATCATCAGTAATAATTACTGCCTTGTGACCTCCAGCACCTTCCCCCAAGTGTATATTCTGCAACTGCATTCCTGTGTCCCAAGTGCATGATTCTGCATTTCTTAGCATCGAACCTCTCTTGCCACCTTCTGGACCACTCCTTCAACTTCCCAAAGTCTGCCCTCATCTTTTCCGCCCCCCTCCCCCACATGTCCACCCTGTTACTGAGTTTTGTATAATCTACAAGCAGGCATACTCCCTCTCCCCCACCTTCTGTTATATCACTGACATATATATCAAAAAGCATTGACCCCAACACAGACACCTGTGGTACCCCACTGGTCACCCTCCCCTCCTCTGAGTATACCCCATTCACCACCACCCTTTGGCTCCTATCCCTAAGCCAATTTCCCACCCATTTCTCTATCTTTGTCCCCACCCCCAGGCTCCTTAGCTTCATTACCAACCTCCTGTGTGGGACGGTATCAAAGACCTCTCTGAAATCCAGATTATCCACATCCACCACCCCACCCTGGTCTAACTCCCTAGTTACCTCATCAAAGCATTTGATTAGGTTGGTCTGACAGGACCTACCCCTGGTGAACCCATGTTGTCTCTGGTTCTGCAACCCTCTGGCTTCTAGGTAATCCCCAGTCCTTTCCTTGACGAATGTCTCCATTATCTTGCCAGCCACTGAGGTAAGGCTTACCAGCCTGTAGTTCCCTGCATCCTCCCTATTTCCCCCCTTGTGTATCGGAACAACATCTGCCATTTTCCAGTCCCTTGGCACCTCCTCTGTATCCAGTGATCTGTTGGACAGGGCAGCCAGGGACTTGGCCAGAACCTCCCTGAGCTTCTGCAGCAGCCTGTGGTCTACTGCATTAGGCCCCATGGCCCTGTCCACCATGAGCCTAATCAGTATCCCGTTACTTTGGCGACTGCGACTGGGCTCCTACTGAAAGGGCAACTCAATCATGGTGCCTGTCATCGGGGTGACTGGGGAAGGTGGGCAACCAGAGGGGGGGGATGCACGAAATAGTGACATCCTGTCACTACATGCCTACGCATGTGGGGGAAGGGAGCGAGCACACTGAGCATGGGGTGGGAGGGGATGGAGTGGTTGTAGGGGGTGGCACCATGGTGAGTTACCAAGCTGCTGCCATAGCGTGGTGGGTGGGTTCAGAGCTGCAGCAGGAATGGTGCTGGGTTTGGTTCCAGGCACAGGTAGTTTTTGTTACACCTGGCCTGAAATTTTATTTATGCCACATTCACACACACACACACACACACACCCGACATGCACCCCCCTGGAGCTGAGAATCCTTAAGTATGGGGTGTGGGGGGCCCAGCCCCCTGCATAAAACAAAAAATCCTAACTCCCCAGTGCCTTTTTGCTGTGCGCCGAGTACTCGTCACCAAAATATTTTTACAGCGATGTGCCATCGCCCTAACGGTGATTGCCCATTGGCAATCGCCGTTATCACATAGATCTAGCCTGGCCAATTTCCTGTGGACTCTGTCCACAGTGAAGGGACTAGTGTCAACCCCTGGTCCCACTGGTCTGATCTCATGACTTTTGGGCTCATCCCACTCCTCTTCGTCTGTAAAAACAGAGCTAAAGAAATCTTTCAAGATTTTAGCCTTCTGCCTGTCCTCCTCCACTCAGACTCCTCCTTTATCCACTAGCCTGAGAACCCTCCCCCAGACCTTCCTTTTATCACCAGTATAAATCTACAGAATAACTTATTCCCCTCCTGGCTCTAGTGGCTATCCTCTCCTCTGTTTTTGCCTTAGCCCTCCTAACTGCTTTCCCTACCTCCCTCTGCAGGTTCTGGTAAGCTTCCCTAGTCACCTCTGTCTGCTTTGCTTTGTACTGTTTGAAGGCCCTAGTCTTAGCCCTGACCTTGTTTGACACCTCCTTAGTAAACCACAGTGGTCTCTGTCTTCTGAATCTGTCTCACACATAGGCTTGATACAGTTTTGACCCACCACTGATTATGTCCCACATCTCCTCAACCCTTTGCAGTTCCTGCACAACTTCCAAGGCCTGACTCAGGTGTATGGCCATTTCCCCAAAGTCTGCCATTCCTAAAGTCGAAGACCCTTGTCCTTGTGTGGCTCCACTCCACCTCAGTACTTATCCCAAATATTATAACCCTATGGTCACTGCTTCCCAGGTGGTCCTTTACTGTGAGGTTGGATATGCTATGCCGATTTGTAAGGACAAGATCCAATATTACCCCTCTCTGGGTGGGTTCCTTGACCATCTGTTTGAGCTCCGCCCCCTCCAGGGCATCAAGAAATTTCCAGCTCCTAACCATTTTTGCTGCTGGAAGACTCCAATCCGCATCCAAGAGCTTGAAATCTCCAGTGAGTAGTACCTCCCCCTTTTGAGCCATAGTTTGGATCTCTTCCATCAGTGCACTCTCCTCCACCTCCTCCTCCTCCCCTTGTGCTGGGGGCAGATAGACAACACCCATCCTATCGACATCTCCTTTTTTCCTTTTGAGTCACCCACAGCAACTTTGTACCACTTTGTTGCCTCTGAATCTCTATTGCTTTTATAGGCTTGCACATATAAAGTGCTACCACTCCCTACCCACCCTGTTCCTTCTGAATACATCAAACCCTGGAATGGCCATCTCCCATGTCTTGTATTCTGTAAACCAGGTCTCAGTTATGGCTGCTATGTCCAAGTCTTCACTTGCTATAAGAGTCTCTAAGTCAACAATCTTATTGCATAGGCTACTGGCGTTTACACAAATGGCCTTCCACCTGTTTTCCTGCCTCTCCTGGATGTCCCTTTTTCTGAACCCTTCTTCTCTTTTCAGGGGAGTGTTAGCTAGGGAACTGCCTACCCCTTTTTCTTCCCTCACTTCCCTAGCCACATACCTGTACTGTACTTCCCCCTTTTCAGTTTAAATGAAGGGACTCTAAGCACTTGGACTTTAGCAAGGCCTTCGATTCTACACCACACAAAAGATTGATTATGAAACTGAGGGATCTAGGGGTGCAGGGGAGTATATGGTAAGATGGGTTGAAAACTGGTTGAGTACCAGAACCCAGAGAATAGTGGTTGGGATGAGTGCTTCAGCAACAAGGAGGTCACCAGTGGGGTCCTGCAGGGATTGGTGCTGGGGCCTGTGTTTTTCATTCTCTTCATAAGTGACGTCAGGGAAGGCATTAAAGGCAAAATGTGCCTGTTTGCAGATGACACTGAACTCTGTGGGAGAGTGGACACCAAGAAGGGGATACAGGGCCTGAGGGAGGACCTCACCAGACTACAGAGATGGTCAGGAATCTGGCAACTTAATTTCAATGCCAAAAGTGCAAAATGATGCACACAGGGGCCAAGAACCCTAGAACAGAGTATTACATAGGAGGGGCTCAAGTAACTGCTGCCAAAAAGGCAAAGAATCTAGGGATAGTGACTATGAGTGACCTGAAACACATTTCTCAGTGTAAAAAGGTGGTGGCGAAGGCTAACAGGATGCTGGGGTGTATTGCAAGGGGGGGGGTCAGTAGCAGGCAGAGCAAGGTTATTTTAGCATTGCACAGGTCATTGGTGAGATCACATTTAGAATATGGGGTGAGGTACTGGCATTCTAACCTTAAGAGGACATTGGCATGCTGGAGGGGGTCCACATGAGAGCAACCAAGATGATTGAAGGGTTACAGGATAGGTCCTATGAGGAGAGGCTGGGAGCCCTGGGGATGTACTCCCTGGAAGAGAGGAGGTAGAGAGGTGATATGACAGAGACCTTCATGTACATAAAGGGAATGAACAGAGTGAAAAGGGAGGGTTGCTTTAAAGTAAGTGACAACCGCACCACTAGGGGGCACAGCCTAAAATTGAGGGGTGGGTAGAGATTCAGAAGGAATGTTATGAAGCATTTCTATATGGAGAGGATGTTGTCTGCCTGGAATGAGCTGCTAGAGGAGGTGGTATTAGCAAGAACAGTTGGATCATTCAAGAGAACCTGGAACAAGCACAAAGGGAACCCTTGGGACCAAGGAAGGGGAGAAGGGGGGGAGAGGGAGGGACAGTTGTGGGGGCAGGGTCATTGGGGTAAATCGTAAGACCAGACCCTGCATCACTTACCGAGCAGGTGCGATAGACTGGGTGGTCTTCTTCTGCTGACTCTTTTCATTGTATGTTCATATGCACCTCAGTAGCCTCCCTCCAAGCACCTCAGGTCCTTTTTCATTTAGGTGCAGCCTGTCTTTTACATACAGACTTTCCTCCCTCCACGTGTCACCCCAGTCCCCAATGAGGTTGTAGCCCTCCTGCTTACACCATTCTTTTAACCACCCGTTAAACTACACTATCCTCCCCTTTCTTATTGTACTGGCTTTGTGTACAGGCAGCACCTCCAAGAAAGTCAGACAGCTAGTCATGCCCCTGCAGGATCCTGCAATGTCCCTAAATCCCTGCTGCACCATTCCCACCTCATTTTCTGCAAGGTCATTTGCCCCTAAGTGCAAGATCACATGGCGTTTGCCCCCAGCCCTTCAGATACCATCCATAATAGTGGGTCCCATCCTGCCAGCATCCAGTCCAGGAACACAGATGACCTCCCTCCTTTTGTGTGGGTCCCTTCTCCTTTATGATGAAGTCTTCCACAACTAGGACTTTTCTCCCTGGCTGCCTGGGAGGCCTTGCCCCTTCTGCCCTTATTTGTCCAGCCCCACCCTCACCTGATCTAGCAGGGTCACCAATTAACTGTTCTACATTAGTATTTGTATCCTTCTCACCCTCTCCCTTTGTCCTAGACCCCACCTTGCTGCCTACTCTCTGAGTCTCCCTGCAACACACTTTTGTACACTCCCCCTCACTACCCAAGCCCTCACCCTTTCTCCCCTTGGTGCCACCTCCTTCCCCGTGGGTAACCTATTATTGTTTCTGTTTGCTGCTCTGAAAGTATTTTGAGCCTCTCTGCCGCTTCGTATATTCTGGAGGTTACTCCTGCTTGTACTGTTGTTCCCAGCCCCATCATCTCCAATACCCCACTGTGTCCTGCTCTCTCCCAGTACTGTAAATTGATTCGATAGCCTCACATCTGAGGCTGTACAGTCCCCTGTACTGCCTACCTTCCTCAAGGCACCTACTACTCCACCTGCCTTCACAGGTGTCTTTTGTTGGTCACCCCCCTCCTCCCTCTGGCCCCCCAGCTCCTTACCAGAGTTTCTGCCAGGGGTTCTGATCATAGGTCCAGCTCTATTACCATGCAACATCCCTACCTCACCTGTTAGCTTCATAACCTGTTCCTCCGAGTCTTTCTCCAGTGGAGACTTCTACATCCGCTTAGTTCCCACTCTATATACCCCTTAACCAGTATATTTCTGCCCTTAGGTGCTCCAAGTGACCACAGACCTGGCATGTTCCCACCCTCCACATTATATTGAGAAATACTGCTGTCCCACAACCATTGCAGTTTACCATCCTTCACCTTCCTTCTTTCCACTGTTAACTGTTGGCTTGAACCTCACCCCCTCCTCCATCCTCTCATTCCCCCCCCCATTTGCACTCACCTTCTGTCCCCCACATTTCGGAGTATGTTATCTGATATTTATTTTTATTTATTTATTGAAATGTTTCACCAAGAAAGGCACACTGAGCAACAAGATGCTCATCTCACGGTGTGACCTGGGAGGGGTGGTTACAGAGGAGATCAGATGAGTACATGATACATAGCATTGAGTTACATGAACTGAGAGTAACATTACATACATTGACTTGGAATTTGAGTTACACATTGGTACAATGAGTGAGAGTAACAGTGTACAGGGATTTACAACAACCTTATATGCGGGGGGGGGCTGCATCAAGAAGTGATACAACATGGGGTAGGTTTAAAGCAATACTATGTTGTCAGCCATGGGAGAACAAGGAATTAGGTTAAGACCTGGATTATGTTTACACAATACATAGGTGACAGCCACTATCTATGGGTAACCCGTTAGACAGAGAGACAAGGCTAGAAGTGCAGTAGTGGGTAAGTGCGGAGGTTGGTGGATATATGCCAGCATTTGGTATGGCCCCTAATGAATAATTAGTGCCTATGAAGTTGCCAGCCAAATTCGGGATAATAACAGAATAATGCTCCCAAGTAGCTAAACAGTATAATTTAAGCAGTGCCCAAGTACTAAAAACAGTTGTTCACCTCTTCACATATGTGTTGATTAAAACTTAAACAATGCCCAAGTACCAAAAACAGTTGATCACCTCTTCACATACAAGCTGATTAGCCAACCAGAGTGGTCACAATACCATGTCCTGAGTCTGAACAGCTAAGCATTTGTTTTCTACAGTGTTACACTGAATAAAGGCAGCAGGAATGTAGGAAGGCAAAAACAAAGTAACCTTTAACAGTACTAACCCCCGTGCATGTAGGAAGGCAGTTAACTGTGCCTAACTATCTAACACTAATTTTGAGCAGCAAATAAGTACGTTAGGCAGTTAATTTTGTCAGTAGAGTACAATCAAGAGCATTTTGGTTTCACTATGCTCTTGGTGCAGTGGGAGGACTGAGCTTCAATATGCTTTTCCTCCTCTTCCCTAGCCTGTCCTATGGATAGGGCCTCCCTGGGCAGTGTTTTTGTCAATCAGAGGACTCTGAGCATTTAATAGATGGTAGGGGCAGGGAAGGTGGGCAAAAATTGTCAACAGTTCTCTAGTGCTACCTTACAGGAGCAGGTCTCTCTTGCCTTTTGCTTGTCCCATCCAGGGCTGTCCACTGCATGGGGAGGGCTGACTTGGCTTCAGCTGCCCTCAGACCCCCGACTGATTACCATCTCCATGAGCTCCAGTGAGCTCAAATGTCTCAGCAACTGTCCCCAGTAAGAAATGATCAGCTCACGTATTTAAAGGTTGCCACTGCAGTTTGAAAGTGGCACCTTTTCTGTCCCCTCAGTTGATTGGCTCTCCGGTTTTCAAACAAAAAATAATTTCCAACAGCTTTCCGGTGCTGTCTTACAGGAGCGGGTCTCCCATGCCTTTTGCTTGTCCCCTCCCAGACTGTCCATTCTAGGAGAGGGCTGACTTGGTTTTGTGTGGTCTCAGATCCCTGACCAATGTCCATCTCTGTGAGCTCCGATGTGCTCAAGTGTCTCAGCAAGTGTCATTATTGCACAATAACACACATTCAAGCACGGAGGGATTCTGTGAAATGATGGCTTCCTACTGATTTCTGTGCTGCTGTCTACCATTATATAGAGAATAATGAATGGGTAGGTGGTTATAACGAGGATTTCACAAAATCCCCGAGGGGTGGGATGTCACATAAACCCCGAGAGCGAAACTCGAGGGGTTTATAAAGGCATCCCACCCCAAGGGGGTGTGTAAAATCTGAGTTTTTCCCCCATCCATCCTTTATTTTGTATATTTGCTGGGGGATCATTTTTTTGCCACAGCAATTATACAAAATAAATGGATGTGTGTACAGAATCAAGCCGTAGACCGTTGGGGTTTCAGCGCGGTCCGTGACAGCGGCTGCTAAACTGAAGCAGAATTTAGTTTTTATTATTATTATTTCAGAAAGTGTAGCTTTTGTTCTGGCCAGTGATTATTTTTGTTTAAAAAAGAAGTCACCGCCAACTCCTTCTGTCAGGGAACTGACCTGTACAATGCTGAGAAGCAGGGACTGCAGAGGACAGCACAGATGAGGAAGATCGTGGTTGGTGCATGTGCCTAGCTGGGGAAACTGGGCACGTGTTTGTCATTATAACCAGCTGGTTATAACAACATAATTAGAAACCAGTTTCCCTATGGGAGAAAATGGTAGCCAGCTATTATTACACAATAACACACATCCCTGGAGTGCCTTATTGCAATTATAAAATGTCTTGTTTATTAAGAAAAATAAAGATTACTAAAAAAACTTCTAAAATTGATTTTTAAGTACATTTTAGTATGTGTAGGTATATCAATAAAAAAGTGCATGTTTTTTGATTTGTCCACTAGGTGCTGCTGGTAGTCAGCTGGCTCTGCACATCTCTTTGTTATGATGCCCCCTCCCAACACACACACACACACACATATGTACTCCCCCTGTCTCTTTTGTGTTTCTCCCAGTACACTGTGAGGCACTTTGGGTATGTACTAGTAGCAAACATTATTTTCACTTTTACCAAGCATTTTTTTTCCATTTTACTACAATGGCTATTACTTTCAGGAGCAGTGTGATGTGTGTAGTGAGCTCAGTTCTTTGATGTGCACACGCACTCAAATTTTCATGGTGTGGAGTGGAGGAATGAAAACAGACAATAGAGGTTTACTGGCAGAGCTGAGTTTGATGGCAGGAAACTACTTCTGGAAAATAAAAAAAGAGTTTTTGATCTTTTACATACTGCCACTGTGTGCAGCCTTTTGGTGAAACAGATGGCCAGGCAGGTGTGCCCTGACAGTCATTTAGCAGCACGCAGTGGCAGTCTCGAGGAAACATTTTCTTTTTTTGTCTTTTTTATGTGGTTGCCTGGTTAAGTGGAAGAGTGAAGGATTTGTGGGGATGTGGATCTGTGACAAGTTTAGTGTTGTTTGTGGCTGGTGGGGGCTGGAGATTCTGTATGGACTCAGCACGGAGGGGTTCTGTGCAGTGATGGCTTCCTACCGATTTCTGTGCTGCTGTGTGATGGAGTGATTTAATGCATGTTATTATGTTATGTGTGTGTCAGGACTTGATCCAGTGATGTTACTTTCAGGTAACATCACTAGTACAGGGGCACACTGACCAATCAGCTTTCATTTTCTTGCTATTGTATAATTAGTCATATTCTAACATTTTTATCTCAATGTAGCAAAATGTATGGGAAAGTAGTAGGATGCTATGTTGTATAAGAATGGGATTTACCAGTCGTAATAAGGAAGTGATTGTGCCACCGTACAAATCACTGGTTAGGCCACTTCTGGAATATTGTGCGCAGTTTTGGAGAACAGATTTCTGAAAGGACCAGGATAAACTGGGGACAGTACAGGGAAGGGCGATAAAAGTGATCAAAGAAATACACAATAAAACCTATTAGAAGAGATCAACAGATCTCAACATGTGCTCACCAGATGTCAAGAGAGAGAGACAGGTGATACAGTAGAGACATATAAATAAATTAAAGGTTGCAGAAGGGTGGATCACACTAAACTATTCAAAATAAAAAAATGAGGGGAATGCAAACTTAGGCTTGTAGGAGGAATTATAAAAAAGGATATTAGGAATTCTTTTTTTTTTCACAAAAAGGGTGAGGGACCAATTGAACTGTTTACCCAGCACTGTCATTGTGTTGAATTGACATCTGTGACACTCCAGACATTACATCATGGGTTTTAGCCTACCTGATAGACTATGATGCATATGACCTAGGATCAGATTTCCTAGTACTCCCAGGTCCCAGGAGGCCCTGATCTTCAATTCTAATTGTGCATCTGATCAGGCTCAAGCACTCCAGGAGTCCCTGCTAGTGAATCAGAAAAGGTAGGGCTGTGAATGAATTACAGAAAACTATAATTGTTCAGTTTCTTGTTGTATCTTCTATTGGATCTGCCTAGAACTCAAATAATAATAACCAACTATAATTTGTGTTTTTTTTTAAACTGTCACAGGGCGCTTCTGTGCCTTCTTATTTGTACAAATGGTACCAGAAGTGGTTCTACACTGTGGTTCACAAGGTTTACTGTGATCTGTGTGGTTTGTTAGTGCTTGGTTGAAGAGCGTCTGGGCAGGGGAACAGCTCAAACTCTGACTCGTTTGTGATTGTGTTGTGTGCTAGAGCGTGAGTCTAGCTAGGTGGCGCTGACCACCCATAATTGTTGTTTGTGTTTTTTTTCTATAGGGCACAAAATTCCTTTAGGGAGATTTGCTCCCTCTTGTTGGTGCAACTTGTCGGCGTGGGAGCAGCAGGCATCTCGGCTCTGTGCTCAGCGCATGGCGGCCCCCATTCAGGCTTTGCTGCCTCATGGATTCCAACCCCAACCCCCCACTCAAGCCATCTCTCTCCGTGCAGCTCCTTTTAAATATGGGCCTTGCAAGACTCGAGAGGAGGAGCGCTCGGCATGCACTACAGCCTTTTTTGAATCTAGCACTGTTTCTTGTTTCCTTTTTCCCCTGGTTTCATGGGATGATGCAGAATTACACAGGGCGCTGGCCCCTCCACATGCTAGGGGAAAGGCCGGAGGATGCTGTTACCAACAAGGAGTGGAGGTTAATAGCAGGCCTCTCTCCATTGGTTACAAGGTTACAATGGTTACAAGGCACAGTGGGATAATATCAAAGGGACCATTTAAAAAGGGAGGGTAAATACTGTAGTGAGGGTAATTGGAGAATGGGGTAAGTGTGGGTAACAAAGAGTAATATGACTTCTAAACTCAGGACAGACTCAATAAACCTACAGTACAGTCTTTTTCGGTCCGTACTTCTATGTTTTTAAGTCCACCCTCCAGCACGGGGGGGAGGGGCAACAAAGGAGGACAATTGCGCTGCTCAGACCAGCCACACCCATAATTCTGTCTACCTGTTCACTGAATAAAGAGTTTATTACTAGCTCTCCATACTTACTGAAGTATAAATATTAAGCGCAAAGATATTCTGAACTAGAAATAAATTATCCAGAAAATAGGGCAGAAACACAGAAGACCAGGAATAAATGAGATCAGCTGCTCATCTGTAGCTCCCGGGGGGTGGGGGGGGGGATCTTCTGCTATGGGCCCTGTGTGGCTTTAAAATTTGCACTATGCTAAGACTGTCTCTAATCTACATGTAATATAACCTGTAAAAAGCAACCTATTTATGGGCTGGTACCAGGAAGTTATGGTCATACAGTAACTTCATACAGTGTCTTCAGTTTCTTTTCTCTTCTTCAGATCTTCTCTCAGTCGAGTCTCTTGAGGTAACTCCTATCTAAATCATTTTGAGATGGAGTATAGAACAATCTTTACTGGGAACTGGGCTGGCTGCCAAAGCTGGTGGCCATTTGCATTCATCATCTTGGTGTATTTGTCCATCTTATTCTAAGTAGTGCCATGTGTAAATATCAATTTCATCCATTTACTGTAACAGATTATGCCCCGTATTCCTAGACTAAGAGCCATTGAGCTTGATATTATTACATGGTAATATATCCCATTTATAAATCAGAAAGTAGTGTTCAAAGAAAAAAATCTTCACAATTTTAATAATATGAAATTATTTATCAAATGTGAACAGCATTTGACAGACTAGAAATAGATGTGTTCAATCTGAGGAATATAAAAAAATCTTTAGAAGGTTTCTTCAACCCAGATGGCACTGCTTATTGGCACACTACTCTCTCCATTCATCTCGTTTTGCAGTACTTGTTATATTTGCTCCAGATACAGCTCATTCATAATCCACTTTAACTAGCACTTAACATTTAGAATATTTTTCCAGTATATTTTTAGTCATGTCCAGACATAATAAATGAAGTATGGATTTAAAAAATATGTTTTTCCTCATTTTTATGGTGTGGTCTATATTTAATCAGTTCTTCCAGCATTATTGAATAAAATAAAGATTCAGCATATATTCCAGATGGTTGTGTTAAGGGGTACCTGAGAATCCCCAGATGAAACACCTATTGCATCCTATTACTGTAACATTGTAGCATTTCCCTGTTTTTGGTTAAAAACTATGAATGGACCAGGTGCTTGTCCAAAACTCTCTGGCCACATTAAAGTTTTCTCAGGCCAGAGTATGCCTCCTCCACTCAAGACTGTCAACTGTCTTGCATTCCAGTGTGAGTAACTACACTCACTGTGCCACTCAGAAACCCACTACCAGCCAACAAGATGGGTGTGGCATACATTGTATACTGAGATGTTGAAAATAAAACCCTTTATTCTGCTCTGCACAATGGAAAGTCAGAGATGGGAATTTGTGGGGGTGCTGATTTGCTCTAGTAATCAAGCCTCCATGCAGCCGCAGCAGCCAACTGATGCATCTCAAGATATCAGCACTGCTTTCCAAGTAGTCCAACAAGCACCCGCCAGACCCAGCATATGCCCTGACAGCACTGCTTCTGAATTTATTGTAACAAAACAAACTACACTATCTGTGTCTTCACATGCAAACACTAAACTGACACCTGCTCATCCAAGATCTGTATGAATCTCACAAGTCATTGGGTAGCTAATGGCCCTTGATCTTCAGCCATTCTACAAGGTAGAAGACATTGGGGCCTATTCTCAAAGCCCTTGAGAAGGTTGCAAGGTGCCTGCATCAAAGAAAAATGATGCAAGTGGCACCTTACGCCAAAAAATGCACCCCAGGCTATTCTCAAAAGCAGCTTGCAACAAACATGGGATGCTTGCAGCAAAGGGGGTTGTGCCAGGCTTGCACAAAAAAATTGGCTGTGGCATGGTGCTAGGGGGTTTGTGGCAGATTCAAGCTTCCACGTCCCCTAAAATTGTATTCTCAAAACACCAGGGGAGGACAACCGCTGAAGTACATTTACACCAGCCAGAGGTTGGTGTAAGTGTACTCCGGAGTCCTCCAGGTGTTGCACCAATGTGCCACTAGTAGAACATACAGTGCCCCCATCACACATAATATAATGCCCTGGTGGACTAGTGGACCCCCCTAGCCCTGATCCCCAAAATATTAATTAAACAGCCCTTGTGGGCTAGCGGACCCCCTCAGCCCTGATCCCCAAAATTATTATTAATATAGCTCTTATGGGCTAGTGGACTCCCCCCAGCTCCAATTCCCTGAAATTATTATTAATATAGCCCTTGTGGGCTACCATACCCTTCCAAAGCCCCGATACCCCCATGTTGCAAAATAAATATATCAGTGGTGGTCCAGTGGAGCCCTGATCCCAATCCCCCATGACATGCAATCTCAAAATACCTGGTGGTCTAGTGGACCCCCACCTCACCACCCAGCAGTGCCATACCACCCTGCTCCCCTCAACCCATACCCAGCCAGCAACTGGCACAGAACAACACTCACCACCGAGGCCAGCCACTGACTGAGCTCTGTATGAGCATGCACTGTATATAGTACATGCTCAGTGAATGACAGCTGCAGAGCTGGGAGGGTCCACTAGCCCACCAGGGCCTCTGATTATTAGTTTGGGGCTCAGGGCTGAGGGGACACTTGTGTCCCTGGTGTGGACACTGCAGCAGGCTTGCGGCAACCTGTCCAGGTGCACCCTCTGTTTGGTGCACTGTTGGGGCTGCCACAAGCTGCGGGACTTAGCCATCGGGACCCTGCCTGATAGAGAATCGGGTGCAAGGTCCCCGGCGCATCAACAATCAATGCAAGTCACCTTTGGCATGACTTGTTACGATCCTTTGAGAATCAACCCCATTGACTTTAAAAGGCTCTTGCATGAGGAAATGCCCAAATACAGTATCACATCAAGCTTCATGTTTTCTCAGCATGTTCTCCCCACTGTGTGTGAGGCAATACTCACATGGAATGTGACCCTCCTGATGGAAGCAGAAGGTAGGTATGTGAATTTACTAGCAATATCTAGAGCAGTAGTGCACACCAAAGCTTCCTGAGTCTCATTACCCATTGGGTTGTGTTCAAATCAAGTGGCAACATCATTGCCATCACACAGTCACCACCACCAGCCCAGAGGCAAAGCAACAGAGGAAGTACCTTCCTTAATTTGTTAGTTATAGAAGGGAAGCACAGTGCTGGAAACATTCTGTATTATATTTAATCACTGTTAGCTAAAATTATTTATAAAATGGGTAAGGAAATTTCTATGTTCTGATTGGCTGTAGGTTGGTTCTATCCATGGTAAAAACATAGAACAAACCATGACTTAAAACAAGTCCCTGCCAACCTGGATGTAGTAGATCCCACATTACTGTCACATTTGCAGTGTTCACTTTCAAACCTCAGCCATGTTCTATTGGAACCAACTCCACGTGATCTATTGGCACCACATACCTGCAGTGCAAGGCACCACATCAGGTGTGTACTGATAAATAGCAAGATAAAAACTGTTATCTTGACCCAGTATAGTAAAACAATATTATCTTGCAAAGTACAACTGCAGCTGAAGACAGGGTCAGGTATTTCCTGACATTTCTGTGATCATCTCTGGAGAAATACCAGACTGCCTGCAGTAACGCTAAAGGGCCATTGGAGATAATCTTTTTAGAAATATCTGGAAATATCTGATCAAGTCTTTGACAGCAACTGCAGGGCATGTCACTATGAAACAGCATAACAAGGTAATATTATCTTCTAAAGCAGGGTGTGTCACAATGCATATTGAACCAGAGTGCAGTATTAACAGTGCTAACGACAGCACAACAACCAAGTACAGAACTGAAGCTAACAGTTTAAATCGATCAGAACCATTTCAACCTTCATACAATAAACAGATTTAAAGGTAGAACTAGTAAAATGATGTTGTATAAATCAAATATACAATAGTATGACTCAAGATACAGTTTGTCATCACTTGTGTGAGGGCAGGACATTTGCTCCACCACTCATGTGTTATGGTCCTGCCCCCCTCACACATGAAGGTAAATTGCATATTTTGAGTCAGCTGGCAAAACACCTCCAATGCTGAGAGTGTGCACGGTAATAATTTAAACAGTCAGGAAGCAATACCAGCACCACCTCAACTGCAATAAAAAGGCATCTTTATTCAAAAATTTTTACATACTGCCACGACAAGAATACATGGGTCGCCACTGAAACCTCTACCAGTTTCTCATACTAATGTGTCATCAGGAGGACATTCTGAGTCAACCTATTACATATCCCTCATACACCCTCACAGTTTGAGGGTGGGCGTCTTTGTGATGGACAGTGGCAGTAACATATTTAAGGTGATGGATGATGGGGATTTTTGTCATGTGCCTTCATTTGTACAATGATAAAAGATAAATGTGGCTTGACATATCATCATTGAGTTAGTGTCCCTAAAGTCTGCTTGAGCACCATATGCACACCATTATAGATGACATTCTACAGCAAACCAATGAAGCAAGGCTGGTGGTGGAAGAAGCCATGCCAGTGGCACTAGTGGTGGTGGTAATGTGGACCATGATGATGATGGTGGAGGAGGAGGAGCGCCACTAGTTCATCTGAGTCATTGCAGCAACTTCAACAGCATGCAATACACATTAATACTCATTAAATATTTGCATGTTATTAGACACACAGACAGATAATTTATTTGCTGTCATCTTACAATGGTCAGGTTGCAAAACAGTCAAGTTGCAGTACCTATAAAAATCAATTACAAATAACATGCATGAATAATTATTTATGTATTTTTGTTGATGCTTATTTACTGAGAAAGGAGGACTAGAAACCAAATTCCTGTTTTCAGCCTGACCTCAGGGTGGGGGTTGTGATATAAGAAGCATTGATTATTACTGAACCAGGCTTTTTAGTGCTAGGAGGGGATGAAAGCCTGTACCAGCATAGTGACATCTCACATTTGAATACAATTAATTTAAACAGAAATCCAGATAATGTATAAAACTGACCATAAAAGTATTTATAAAGCACAGCTTAGTCCAGATTTAGATTGGAGAGGCTCATTGGTAAGAGCTAGTTTTCAATTTTGTCTTGAAGCCATTAACGGTGGAAGTGGTGTGGATGTCCAAAGGGAGGATGCTCCCCATCTTGGCACTGCTACAAGCTCTATCCCCAGCAGGATTTAAACAAGATTACAACTCTTCTAATATATGGTGCCCCATGGACCACATCTCCATGGTACATGCACGAGTGACCAATAGGTTATGGAGGTATATGGGGCTCAGACCATTAAAGGTTTTGAAGGCTAAGAACAACAACTGTACAATCCTTCCCCCACTTAACTGGTAACACAGTGCAGTGGTGGGTAACATTCACTGGTGGGCCTAGCAAAGCATGTTGCAGTAATCAAGACGTGAGGGGATGAACGCATATACCAGTATAGTCAAGTCTTCCCGGTCAAGGTTGGGACACAACCTAGCAATATTTTTAAATGTTAAAAGTCACTTTGGATGACAGTGGCCACCTGGGCATCAAAAGCTAGTTCATTGTCTGAAATGACTCCTAGGTGACATAATCTGCCTAACCTCAAGCTTACCTCAACAGCTGTGGCTACACTGAGGCTATTATATACAATTGACTTCAGGTGAGCTGGACCCATCAGTTATAAGTCTGTCTTGCCTGGGTTCATCTTTAGTCGACTACAAGCCCTCTATTTATTTATTTATTGAAGATATCGGATAACATACCTTTGAGTCAAAGACTCCTTTACAGAGGTTCCACGTCATAGAGAAACACAGACATCAGGGACAATAGCAACAATTAGACACAATAGTTACAGAAATGGTTACAAAATGGTTACAGATAACACAGTAAAGCAGCTGGTGATACAAAGATAGAGAGTGTTGCCAAACATAGGTACATAGTATAGACGGTAGCAGGTAACAGAAACATACACTGCAGGGCGGTGGCACTAGCCATGCCCTGGTGGTTATTTGCAGGCCTAGGCTGGACTGAGGTGTTCATTGCCAAATATAGGCACACCCTGGGGTGGCTGGACCACAGTTAAGTCCATAATCATGGGGGGGGGTGTAGGAAGGGCTAGAAATCAAGGACAGTCACAGACTGAGTCATGAGAGATTAGGTCTCTTAGCTGGGATTTGAACTGACCAAGTTTGGGTTCTGTGAGGAGGGAGTTTGGGAGTGAGTTAAGCCAGCTAGGGGCCAGGTACCTAAATGTTCTTTGACCCGAGGTGGTCTTGCAGTGAGGTACCCTGAAGCGGGTTGTCACTGATTGCCAAGTGAGGCAGGTGAACAATGGTGCCTGGAGTAGGGGGGTGAGAGTAGATGGGAGTAGCTCTGCTATTATTTTTTTAGCAAAGAGGCAAGTCTGATATTTGAGCTTCCCGTCAAAGTTTAGCCAGTTGGTTGAGGCATAAAGGGTGCAGGTATGTGTGAGTCTGGTGCAGCCAGTAGCTAGTCTACAGGCCTTATTAAGAGCCAGCCTAATTTTGTTTAGGTGCATGTTGTCAGCTGTCCCATAAATAATGATTCCGTAGTCTATGAGTGATAGTATTGATACCGAGACAGCTAGGTGGAGAGCTTCTGGTGGGAAGCAGTGCTTGTACCGGTGAAGTAGGCCAATACGCACATTGACAGCAGTGCTCAGTTTTCGGATGTGGTCATGGTAGGTGAACCCAGAGTCTAGGGTGATACCTAGGTGTTTTAACGAGGTAACTTGCTCAAGGGGGTCATTTAGAGAGTTCAATATGAGCAGGGGTTGTCCTATGTTCTTGTTTTGGGAGTATGCAAACACCATGGATTTTGTTTTTTTGTAATTTAAAACTAGCCTATGTCAAACGAACCAGGATTCAGCTTCCGTGAAAGACTTTTGGTGAGCAGAACGGAGGGCTGTGGGATCTGTGTGGGAGCTGTAGAGTACGGCATTGTCTGCATACAGGAGTAGTTTCCCAGAACAATCCTTGGGCAGGGAGTTGAGGAACAGGGAGAAAAGTAGGGGGCTGAGAATAGAGCCCTTCAGGACCCCTGACCTGACTTGGATGGGGGAGGACAGGGTTTGGGCAAGCCTGACTGTCTGGGTTCTCTCAGACAGATAGCTGGCAAACCAGCTGGTGGTCTCTGGGACAGGCCTATTTGTGTGAGGGGATCCAGGAGTAGTGTGTAGTGCATCATATCAAACACCTTGGAAAGGTCTATAAAAACAGCACCAGCAGTGTGGCCAGTGTCAAGAGATGTGTGGAGGGCATTTGTAAACTCCAAAAGGGCTGTGGTGGTACTATGGTTATGGTGGAAGCCATGCTGCTCAGAACACAGGAGGCTGTATTTGGAGAGGTAGTCCATAAGCTGAGTGGCCACAATCTTCTCCAAGATTTTGGAGAGGGGAAGGCAGGATTGAGATGGGGCAGTGGTTCCCAGGCAGAGTGCAGTCACTGCTTTTAAGGATGGGTGTGATGAGGGCAGATTTCCATTTAGAGGTAGACTGGCCCAGTGATAGGGAGCAGTTCAGAAGCAAGATGAGAGGGGGAAAAACTTTGTTAAAGGTGAACCTAAGCAGTTTAAGATCTAGTGTGTCGCTGCTGAAATGTGATTTGCTGAGGGCCTTGAGTAGAAGGTGGGCAGCTTCACACTGAGATATTGCTTTAAAGCAAAATGGGGGGGAGGGAGCAAGGTGGTGCTGGGGGGTGGGGGAGAAGAAATTAAGGGGGAGAACACTACTAAGGTCGGAAAAGGAGGCATTAAACGTATTTGCAATCAGGGCAGGGTCTGTGGTGATAGACCCATTTGGCCCTGAGTTGGGAGGGAGGTGCAGAGGAGGCTTTGCCACTGAGTTCTTTGAGGGAGTCCCATAACTTGCGCCCGAGCCCCATGTGGCAGTGAGCGAGAGGTGTGGTAGTACTCAGTTTTTGCCTTACAAATATTCCAAGTACATTTATTACATGCTTCTTGGTAGCGCTGCCTATCAGCAGGTTTTCCAGTATCCAGAGCAATGCACCATAGACTGTCATGTTCATGCATCTGGTCCAGCAGGACTTGTGACATCCAAGGTGTGTCAACCCCTTTAACTATCTTTTTGCTTAGGGGTGCATACCAGTCGCAGGCAGAGTTGAAGGTGTCGATGAAGTGGTCGAGGGCAGAGTCAATGTTCAATGCAGTTTTGATGGGTACCAGTCACTGTCTAAGGGACCGAAGTTTGTCGGGTTTGAGACAGTGTTGGAGGATAGTTTTTGGGGGGGGGGGTTCTAACAATATACGACCAGTGACAAAGCACCGGGGAGTGGTTACTCAGGGCATTGGGTAGTACCCCGACCTGGGTTGCTTTGTGGGGTGCATTGGTGAGCACAAGATCAAGGAGGGTAGCACTACCAGTCTTCTGGTTGATTCTAGTGGCAGTGGTCACAAGTTGGGACAGTCTTGAGAGGCTGCAGCATCCCTTATGGGAGCTGATGCATCAGCTAGCCAATTTATATTAAAAATCCCAAGGGCAATGATTTCAGCCCTATCAGGGAGTGTTAATTGGAGGTGGGCGAGGACAAAGTGGAAGGCACTGTTCTGATTTTGGGGAGGAATGTATATGGAGGAGAGGAACAGGGGGCTCTGTTAGGTGCAAGAGTGATTTTCAGAGTGAAAGCCTGGGCCCCATGTTTGAGGGTTGGGGATGGGAAGGCGAGACACTGCAATGAGTCCTGGACATACAGTGCACATCCACCCCCCCCCCTTTTTTAGAGGTTCTGTCAGCATGGTATAGCGTAAAACTGGGGAGTGAGACTGCGGAGTCT
Source organism: Neoceratodus forsteri (assembly GCA_016271365.2). NCBI lineage: Eukaryota > Metazoa > Chordata > Ceratodontiformes > Ceratodontidae > Neoceratodus > Neoceratodus forsteri. Next base: position 421,768,388 of record CM057453.1, read on the forward strand.
GGGGTGCAGTCATTCAGTCAAGTTTCAACTACCTGTACTGAGATGACATCAGGGTGAATCTGGGCAACCCAGCCCTGAAAAGAGTCAAATTTCTTGAGAAGGCTACATATATTAAGGGAGACAACTATTAGATCTTTAGGAGCAATAACCTGGGGGGTTGGGTGGGTCCTGGGTTGGGGTGGACGTCTCCCAAGAGGAGGAGCAGGAGCAGGAAGATGCACAAGAATGCCAGTTTTAGTCACTTCTTTACCAGCTTAGGCACCAGTAGGGAGGGGGAAGAGCAGCACATGGAGATGGGGATGGGTGGTCCCATAGAGAGGGAGAGGCAAGGCAGAGTAGCATCCACCACTGTACCATGGTAGTGCCAATAGGGGGAGATGTGGGTGGGGGGAGCATGGTCCGTCAGTAGAGTGAGTGGAGTGGCACACTGGTAGAGGTGGGGGGGCTAAGGTGAGAAGCCTGATAAGTGGCAATTCTGGCTCACCATATTGGGAGACATGTGGAGCATTCCCTAGCAAAATGAGGGGGGCTAGTGTTAGCAATGCAAGCCACTTGGCAGAACTGGTAGTAGTAAGTAGGGTCATAATAAGCACAAGGTAGTTGGGGGGAGCTAAAGGGTTTAAGAGTGTTAAAAAAAGTGAAAGAAATTAGCCTGACCCGTTGGCTTAGTGGTAGAGTTGCCGACTTTGGTGCTAAGAGTTCAGGATTCAAGACCTATAATAGGACTGTAGCAAACATGAGGAAAAAAGGGGTGTAGTAGTAGGAAAGTGAGAAGGAGTGGAGATGAGGAGGGTAAACAGAGTGGTGTGAGGAAGGCAAAAACAGGGGCTAGGAAGGGCACTGTAGTGACTCCTAGTGGTCAGAAAAATATAAGCTGCAAATGAGAAAGTGGACACGTAGAGTATGGAAAAGGTGTGGTCATATGGCCAGTATGTGACAATAAATGTAGAGCCGAGCTTGGGTGGGGCAGTCAGCGTGGGCTAACACCCCTTCAGAAAGCAAGCTGGAAGAAGAGAGGCTTTACCTCTTTCAGCCCCTCTGTGAATCATGGATTCCCCTGATGTGAGCTCTTCAGTCTGGCAGTGTTTCTATGTAACTCTGTATACTCTGATCTCACAAGATATTTCTCCAGTACAACAACTGGATAGTCTAGTTTAGCTTTAAATGAAAGACATAGTTGAGTATTATTGCCATAGTATTGAAAACTCAAACTGAACTTCTGGATCATCTATCAAAATGGAAGCATAAACAATTGAGGAGAAAAAATTGATCCCTGAGGTACAACAAATGATGTCATGGGGAAGAGATAGTTCCACAATCAATAGACTGTATAAGTCCCTTGATGAAGGACTGGAATCATCTCAGGATGGTTCTTGACATTTTAATCCAGAGAGCACTTGTACTCTAGTGGAGGGATTCAAATCAATCAGCCAGCATACTTAATTCTGCTGGCAAAATAATTTATTCAACACAAAAAAATAAATAAATAAACAAGTGCAGGGAGCTTATATATGCAGTGCAAAGCATGCCACAATACCACACAGAGGTCCATACCCCAGCACTTCGCCTGAGTGGCTTCATCAGGGGGTGGAGACATGCCTGATTAACAATCACTTTATAGTGTGTAACTGATGAAATCATAGTAGCCACTGATGATAATAAACAATAATTTAAAATACAAAAGTGAAAAACGTGAGAAAACAAATGTGATGTCAGCCATTAAATGTCCACCCTGAAAATACCCAACAAGAATTTGTATGCACATGAATTTAATAGCACAGTTTGCTCAGACAAAGAGAAAGAAAGAGAGAGAGAGAGAATCCTCCTGTGATTGCTCTACATACTGTAGCTGAACCAGAATATCCTGGGGATCCACAGGAATTTTTATAGCGTCAGTTGCAACATGTTCAGGTATCCATTCATTATGAATTTTATATGGTCTAACATTCTTTGCTTGTAGTAGTTTTCTCCCTGTCCTGAGACCTGACTTCTAAGTAGGCGCTGTCCAAAAAAGCGGTATCACATCCCCTTTCCTTAAACCTCTTTTTCAGTTCTTCTGACTGGGTATCAAAATCCATCATGTCACTGCAATTTCTTCAAATTCATAAGAACGGGTTATAAGGTACTAATCTCCCAAGAGACTCAGGGTGTGAGCTGTCAAACCTAAGCAAAGAATTTGTTGATGTTTGTTTTCTGTAGTGCCTTGCTTGAATTCTGTTTGATTCAACATTTCCAGTTAGCGTGAGATCTAAGAAAGTTACACTTTCACTATGTATATTTGCAGTAAACCTTAAGTTCATATCGTTAATATTCAACCACCTAACAAGTTCCTATACAGATTCCTCGGCTCCCCTCCAAATGCAGATACAATCATCTATGTACTTGTGCCATTTCTTTATGTTTCACATATAAGGGTTCACCTACAGATTGTAGATGACCTCCTCTTCCCACAACCCTATAAAAAGGTTGCCATATGCGGGTAGCATTGCTGCCCCTATTGCCATCCCACACACTTGCAGATAGTGTTCCTGCTCAGATTCAAAGGTATTATGGTTAAGTTCAAACTCCAAGCCACTAATAATGAATTCAGTATACCATCCTTTTTAGGGTTGTGGGAAGAGAAAGTCATCAACAATCTGTTGGTGAACCCCTATATGGGAAACATAATGAAATGGTACAGGTACATAGAAGATTGTATCTGCAATTGGAGGTGAACTAAGAAATCTGTGATGGATTTGTTAGGTGGTTGAATACTAATGATCTGAATTTAAGGTTTACTTCGGAACATGGATAGTGAAAGTGTAAATTTCTTAGATCTCACATTAACTGGAAATGTTGACTCTAAGATAATTCAAACAAAGGGCTACAGAAACCAAACCAACAAATTATTTGCTCAGGTCTGACGGCTCACATGCTGAATCTCAATGGAGAGTGATACCTTATAGCCAGTTCTTATGAATTCGAAGAAATTGCAGTGACATCAAAGATTTTGAAAATGAGGCTTAAGGGGGTATGACACTGCCTTATTGGACAGGGCCTATTTAGAAGTCAGGTCACAGGACATGACAATACTACTACAAGCAAAGGATGTTAGACCATGTAAAATTCATGAATGGGGTCCTATTACCTTTTTTGGTGGATTATAACGCTATAGCAGGACAGTTAAGAAATACAGTTTAGAAAAACTGGCCCATATTGCATTGTGATAAGAAATTGAAGGAAGTGGTAGGTAAAACCCTAAGGATTACCTTCAGAAAAAGTCCTAGCTTTAAAGAAAAACTTGTACATAATCAATTTTCACATGCTAAGGAAGGAAGGAATTACAAGCTGGCTACCTACCAGATCCAAAGGATATTATAAATGCCACAACTGTAACGTGTGTCAGTATTCCAGCCAAAGATTTCTGAATGTCCAAATAACAATCATAAAATAGAAATTTGGGACATCATATCTTGTAACACCAGTTTTGTGGCATATATCCTTTGGTGCCCATGTAATCTTTGTTATGTGGGCAGAACTGTCCATATGTTAAAAGAGAGGATTCAAGAACATATTAGATCAATTATCAATATGAGGCTTGACACACCAGTGAGTAGACATTTTAATGACTCTAATAATTCAGATCCTAAACAACTCAGATTTGTGGCATTGGAGGCTGTGAAACCTCCTGGGGCGGGGGTGACAGGTTAAACCTCTTACTGAAGAGGGAAAGCTATTGGATATATAGGGCTTGATTTTCCAAAAGTCCTTAGATTGCCACAGTTTGCAGCAGTGTAGGGCTGTGGTGAGCTACGGGTGCATCAGGGATCCTGCACCCAATTTTCTAAAATCAGGGGTCCCTGTACCGAAGACCTGGGAGTTACTGCAGCTGCAGGGCTGTGCCAAATATTTGGCGCACCTGTGGAGTTGAATGGAGGGATCCATAAAACACCCCCCCCCCCAGTGCAAGCCTACATGATCAGCAGAGGTGGAGGGAGAACCTTGGATGGAAGGTGGGGAACAGGGCACAATGGTGGTATGGTGGCAGATATAGGGAGTGGAGGACGCACCTGACAGAGGTGCCATAGGGCTTATACGACAGCCAAGGGGACCAGGTGGGGGGGGTTTGGCATCACGATCCTGTTATGACATGGCCGCGGGTGGAAGCAGCACTGACACCTGCCCCAGAGAACCCACAGTCCTATGATGCAGGTGCCAGAGCTGCTTCCACCTGGGGATGTGTCATAAAAGGATTGTGATGCTAACCCCCTACCCAGTCCCCTTGACTGTCTGATACACTCTATGGCACCTCTACCAGGTGTCTCTTCTACTCCCTATACCTGCCATTGTGCACCCCTCTTGACCTATGGCACCCTCAGTGCCCCCACAGCCCTCGTTCCCCACCTTCCCAGTCCCAATGCTCACTCTTCACCCTGCCAAGCAGTGGCACAGGGCCCTTAGATCAGGTCCTGGCTGGTCTAATGTGAGCCCCCTGTTGCGGCCACGGTGGGGCTTACAGAATCCTAAATAAGGGGATAGTGCAGCTCCACCATGGCACAAGCCTCCTTGTGACCTGGTGCATGGGCGCTTTTGCTGCAAGGGAGGTGACGGGGGGCTTTGCCTCATGGTATCCCAATTTCTCTGCAGCTGGGATTTCTGCAAACTATGATGCAAGATGCCACTTGCATCATCCCCATGTGGTGCAGGCACCTTGCATCATAGTTTTCCCCTTTGAAAATCAAGCTCATAAACTCTAAACTGTGAATCCAAGGGGGCTCAATGAAGTTTTAAATCTTAAACTTTTTCTGAAGTAAATTTTGATGCAATGCCTATTGATTAGAATTTTTATAAAAAGAATGGTTTAATTGTGCCCAATTTAGTTTCATCTTTCTCTTTTCCAGCCTTATTATTAATAGTTGTATTACAAAGTTTAGTAACTGTGGGCTGCACATTTTATTCCCCTCCCCCCCCATAACCTGTTTTATAGAAGACTACCATGAGGTATTTCACAGTTTTGTCTTGTTTTCTTTACAGATATAATTAATTGATGACTGAACATGTTGTCACCAAGGCTAGAAAAATACTTTCTATGGATCCCTGGGATCTTCTGGTTCAACTATAGTATGTAGGGGGATCACGGGAGGATTCTCTCACCCTCCTGTTTGGTATTTTCAGGCTGGACATTTACAGTGTCAGTGGCTCAGTAGGTAGCACACTCGCCTCTGAGGCTGGGAAATCAGAGGGCTGTGGGTTCAGTTCCCACATCTGGCACTTGGGTTAATATCCCAGTACTGACACTGTAATGCAGCATGAGAGAGATTCTGCATTTCTGAGGTGCCGTCTTTCAGATGAGATGTTAAACTGAGGTCTCATCTGCCTGGACTGGTGGTAGTTCAGGTGGATGTTAAAGATCCCATGGCACTTATTGAAAAGAGAAGGGGAATTTCCCTGGTGTCCTGGCCAAATTTCCCTCATACACTAAAAATACCACCAACAGCTTAATCTGGTTCAAGGTCAGTTGGCATTCATCTGTATCCTCCCTCTCCTGGGTCGTGCCTGAAAATAGGCAGGATTTGTCTAGTGCACTTACCTGGTCAACAAAAAGCTAAATAAATAAAATAATTTAATGGTTGATATCGCATTTGTTTTCTCACTTATTTTACTTTTGTATTTGAATTTTATTGTTTATGTGTATTAATGGGCTACTATGATTTCATCAGTTACACACTACGAAGTGATTGTCAGTCAGGTATGTCTCCACCCACTGATGAAGCCACTCAGGTGAAGCGCAGGGGTACGGACCTCCATGCAGTGATGGTGGCATGCTTTACACTGCTTATATAAGCTGCCTACACTTACATTTATGAAACTTTTTTTTTTATTTTCCTGCACTTTTCATGTATGAAACTTTATTTTTATGTATTTATATATTTTTTTTGCATTAAGCAAATTATTTTGGCAGGGGAATTGTAAGTGTGCTGACTGACTGATTTCAATGCCTCCACTGGAGTGAATTGTTTAATGACCTTTGGGGCTAGCTACACCCCCCCAGCTGCACCCCCTCATCTTCACTGAGTGCATTTGGTTTTTTTTTTTACAAAAAAAAACTATTGACATTCCTGCAACCTTCCTCAGACAATTAACCAATTTCCTGTACTCTGAAGTGTGAAATGCTGATGACAGGGTGAGGAGAATCAAAAACAACAGTCCCCCTCATTCCCTAGCAGGGAGATACAGTACTTCAAAACCCTCACCAGGGTCATTGTGGTTCTATAGTTGGGCCAAAACAATTCCTTCTAAACCCCCCCCCCCCGCCTTGCCTCAACCATCCTTGGCTGGGTCTCCAGCTAGGTCTCCTCTACCTACCTACTGACTACACTTTCTCAGCACCACTGCTCATCCTTCTACACAGGATTAGGCTCATTTTCTGGTCTCTAGATTGTGTCAGTTAGTAAATGCATGCCACAGATTGTTGTTTTTCCTTGCACATAAATCTGGTGTCTCATTTTGTGCTGTGACTGCACTTTACTTGCCTATATAATTTTATTTTTGTGCCAATGTAATTATCAAGTGTTGGTATATTGACTTGCTTCATGTATTGATTGTACTGTGCTTACCCTCCCCTGGGTCACACCTGAAAATGAGCCTCAGCTCGGTGTGCCTCTGCTGGTTATGAATATTCAAATAAATAAATACCCACAGGGATCACAGTTATTATTCTTGTCCAGATGTTCTCACAGTCATTCTACCACTACCTTCTCTGTAAGCTTGCCTTAAAAGGTAGGTTAGAGATCAATCAATAGTTCATGAGATAAAATGTATTTATGTCTTTTCCAGAGGGCCTCACCAAAGCTGCCTTCAAGGCAAGTGGGAGTAAATCCTCTCCGAGAGACATTGATTATCTCCCTAAACAAAGGAACCTACACCTCACATCAAAGCAATGCAAACAGACAGTATTAAAAGCAAACAGAATATTAGGATTCATAGAAAGACATTCTATATCAAGACATAAATCCGTAATGTTTCCATGACACATAAATCTAGTCAGGCCACAGTTGGACTACTGCTCCCCTGTATGGAACCATATGCTTAATAAGGACAATCAGATTCTGGAACTGTTTAAAAATGGGCTACAAAGTTAATTTGTAATATTTCAGATTTACCGTATAATGAGTTCCTAAAAAGGATAGGAATCATGATTCAAGAGGATAGTAGAAAGAAAGGTGATCACGTATTGATGTATGATGTAATTCATGAATGTACACTCATGAATTGTTTGGGGATAGCAATGAGGCAGGATACAATAAGCACAAAACAAAAACCAAGAACACTCCAGTTAAGTTAAAAGAGAAAATTAATACAACAGCAAGGAAACATTTTTTTCAAATATAGAATATTTGGTATATGGAACAATTTACCAAAAAATCATACAGATGGTTCAACAAAAGCCATATTTAAAAAATAGGCTGGATAGATTAAGTCTAGAGGATGGGAGGCTTGAATATTATTATACTGTTTAATGTAGTCAAGCTCAGTGGACCATGTGGTCTTCTTCTGCCTTTTCTAAGTAGAAATCTGAGTATAGTATGTATTTTGAGATAACAGAACAAGTTTTTCAGACTCAGTCCCATACTTCCTCTACTTGCACTCTAACTTCTGCTCCTATGATTAAATTGTTGACAAGTTTTACCAGGAAGAGCATACTGCACTCATAACAGCTCTTTTCCAGATGCATCCTGGGGAATGGAGAATGTTTATCTAACTTATTATCATTAAACTACATTGAACCTATCCATGAACACACCATTTGGGCATTTGGGGATGGAATGGCATCAAGGAGTCAGCAGCAGGCAGGATAATCTGATTATAAGTCTGTACTGTATCATCAACATCCCTGGGTAAGGCGGTTGTTATGCTAGAAGTGTACACCACCTCCCAAAAAACTCCTAAATTGAGAACACACCAAGGCCAGTAGCTGACCAATTGCATAGGGGCAGGTAATGTATGATGGACATGAGGAAGAGGTCAGACCAAGCCACATGTTCTGCAGTATTAGTTGTTGGTCAGTCATTATTCCCCACTGGGAATACCCGGATGATTTTAATGCCCCCTGTGTGTGTAACAGACTATACAAGCTGTTCTAAGCCAAGAGCCTCCCTATCTTATAAGGCTAATACTTGCTATCACCTCATGTGTCACAACACGCCAGTGCATGTAGTTACTACAGTGCAACTGACAGCCTACCATGTGTTACTGCTTACAGATATACAGTACAGACCTTAAAGAGGAGCTACTGGTGGGCAACTTCTCAGTGTAAATTGTTTAAACACTCAAGACAGTTCATGGACTTCACTAGTTAGTGGAAGGAATGAAATAGCCTGTATTCAGACATCAGTTTTTATGTTTGTTTGCACGCATGTGCAAGAAACATAGTGCCATCATCCGAGTTTTCAGAGGTGTGGCAGCCCTCTTCCAATTCAGTCAGTGTGTTTGCAGGCACAGCCGCAGTTTGCCAATGCCTGCTGGAGCTGTCTATGACAGCAGTCCAAATGCAGTGGCATACAGTTGAAAGGGGGAGCTACGCTTCAGTGAGCAGCGATAAGATATCACCTGCTCATACACGCTCCCCTACACCACACACACACACACACGCGCCTGCGTGCTCGTCTACGCACACACTGTGTAGCCGGCGTGGGTGCCCAATCCCCATCGGCTGTGCTGTGCCCCCAAAGCAGAGTTACATATGCCACACTGGGTGCCCACCCAGCGTGGCTGCACATCTTATAGCCGACGGGGGTGCCCAATGCCTCGTTGGCTCCACTGGTCCCCCTCAGTACAGGGTGCCATGCTGGGAACCCACCCCAGCATGGCAACAGATGCTATTGCCGATGGGGGTGCCCAATCCCCCGTCGGCTCCACACCCCACCAGCCATCCTTGTGCCATGCTGGGAGCCCACCACAGCATGGCAAACGTCCCACTTATCGTCATTTAACAAAAAAAAACCCTGAAACTTAAAACAGTCCTCGCTGTCTCTCCCCCCCACCCGCACCCACCCACTGCGCACCCCGCCTCCCCACACCCCCTCACCCCATACTTACCTCCGGACTCCAGCACAACAGTCTTCGATGGACCGGGAACACGTCTGCACTCTTCAAAGTCGACCGCGAACTGAGGAAATGCCAGTAAGCTGTATAATGGGATAGATAGGGTTTTTTCAACTTTGCTGCATATCTCAGCCATTTTTTGGAATTTTTGCACCAAATTTTCAACATGGGGTTTTTGGGACCTCTTCTCATGAATGCTCTCACTGTCATGGTGTTAATCGGGCCTGAAGGGTGATTTCGCAGTCACTGCGCGAAATCACCTTTTGGGACCGAGTAACAAAACGACACTGCCACTGTTCATAAGGTGGGCTCTCAAAAAGCCTATGTTGAAAATTTGCTAGAAAAATTCTTAAAAATGACTGCTTTATGAGCATGCATTGCGCAGTTCCTACGCACACTTGTAAGTTCACGAATTTTCAATATTTTCACTCCAGATTTTCAACATTGCCATTTTTTTAGTATGTCTCTTTGCAGACGACACAAAGATCTGCAACAGGGTTGATACACAAGATGGAGCAGAAAGGATGAGAAGGGACTTGGCAAGGTTGGAGGAATGGTCAAATGTATGGAAGCTCAGATTCAATGCAAAGAAGTGCAAGATAATGCACATGGGAAACAAAAACCCAGAGGAAGCGTACACAATGGGGGGTGAGATACTGACAACAGTAAAAATGGAAAGGGACCTGGGGGTAATTATATCAGATGACCTAAAGGTGGGCAAGCAATGTGAGAAGGCAGTAAGGAAGGCTGGGGGGATACTGGGATGCATAGGAAGAGGCATCAATAGTAGAAAACAGGAAGTTGTTATCCCTCTGTACAGACAGTTGGTGAGACCCCATCTGGAGTACTGTGTGCAGTTCTGGAGACCCCATCTCCACAAAGACATAGACACAGTGGAGGCTGTCCAGAGGAGGCAACCAAAATGGTGCAGGGTCTGCACCAGAAGACATACGAAGAAAGACTAAAGGAGCTTAATATGTATACCCTTGAGGAAAGAAGGGAGAGAGGGACATGATAGAAACTTTAAAAGTACCTCAAGGAATCAACAAAGTGCAAGAGGGTAGCATCTTTCAGAAAAAGAGATGTGCAAGAACAAGGGGGCAAAGTTTGAAGATAGAGGGGGGACGGCTCAGAGGTAATGTGAGGAAGTATTTTTTCACAGAGAGGGTTGTGGATGCATGGAACAGCCTCCCTGAGGAGGTCGTGGAGTCAAGAACAGTGGGGGAATTCAAGAATGCATAGAACAGGCATAAGGCAGTCCTAGTAGGGGGTAGGAGGAAGTAAGCTGTTGGTTAACTAGGATCTGCAGCTTATCTGTTAGGTAGGAAAATGGGCAAACTAGGTGGGCCAAGCGGTCCTTATCTGCCATCAAATTCTATGTTTCTATGTTTCTATGTTACCACACCTCCTTATGAGCAGTATAGCTATCATTTTTCACATCTTGCTCAAAACGTGTTTCCGCCCATGTAGCGCACAATGGCGCAGTCGGTGTGCGAAATCAATGTATAGGACACATTAAGAAACTCACAGTGACACTGTTAATGAGCAGAGGTCTTAAAATGGCTATGTTGAAAACTTGGTGAAAAAATTCCTAAAGCTGACTGTTTCTGACGTCGTTGTGCAGTTCCCTCATGCCTTTCGTAAGTTTCGCAATTTCTATATTTTCCTCCAGATTTTCCACATTAACATTTATTACACTTCCTTATGAACAGTACAGCTGCCATTTTCATATGTTGCCCCAAATGTGTTTCCACATGTAGCGCACAATGGTGCAGTTGGTGTTGAAAGCAATGTTTGGGACAGATTAAGAAAATCAGAGTTACACTGTTCATGAGCAGAGGTCTTAAAATGGCTATGTTGAAAATTTGGTGCCAAAAGTCCATAAAATGACTGTGTTATGAGGGAGCATTGTGCAGTTTCCATGCACCCTTGTAAGTTCATGACTTTGTAATACTTTCAGTCCAGATTTTCACCAGAGGCATTTTTCCACACTTCCTCATGAACAGTACAGCTGCCATTTTTCACAACATGGCCGAAATGTGTTTTCACACTTTCAGCACAGAGATGCATGGTCGCTGTGGGAAATCATTGTTCAGGACAGATAAAGAAAATCACAGTGACACTGTTCATGATTGGAGGTGCCAAAATGCCTGTGTTGACAATCTGCTGTAAAAAATCCCCAACCTAATTACATTACGGGTGTATGTTCCACAGTTTCTATGCATGCTCGTGACTTCACCAGTTTTTTTAATATTTTTACTACAGATTTGCAACATTGTCATTTTTTACACCTCCCCATGAACAGTACAGCTGTCATTTTTCACATCCTGTTCGGAATGTGTTTTTGCACCTGTGGTGCTAAATGCCGTAGTTGCTGTGCATAAGCAGCTTCCGGCTAACAAACTGATATTCCCACTGTTCATGAGGTGGGGGTCACAAAAAAACATGTTGAAAATTTGGAGTGAAAATACCAACGAATGCCTGAGGTGTTAGGGTTTCCAACCATAACCCCCACCCTGTAGAGAATGACAGGCATCAGGGATGTGACTTGGGATTCTTGCCTGTAATGCTCATACCATTCCACATCCTGCAGCCAGTGAGAGGCATCGAGGTATGCCTTGGACTCTTCATCCCCAAAGTTCACCCCATTCTCCTACCGCACCCATCTCACCATATTTCCTGATGGAATGGGAGTGCGCATAAAGAACCAAAGACCCCAAAGGCACATCATGACACTTAGCCGGTGTCTGCTGGGTAGGGTGTGGTGAAATGGCATGGCCGTTATGCCTGATGACCCAAAGGCACACCCCAATGCCTGTCACTCTCTGCAGGGTGATGGTGGGGTTGGCTTCAGTTCAATACTTCACTGCCATTCCTATTATGCAGCTCTGTAACCTCTACGCTACCAATGCCAATGCCAGCAAGCAAACATTCGGCATTGACAAATGCTTGTTGGTAGTGGCATGCTGTTCAGTAAAACCATTCTGAGCGATGGCTGGATGGTTCTTTCCATGATGCTGCATTATTCAGTCAGTAGTGCTGTGACATTAGTGTCATGAGGCAACATTGGAGAGGTGACGTTTTATGTTTGCTCAGGCAGCTCAATTTTTTTAATGTTTTTATTTAATAATTTAACCATGTTACTAGTGATAGGAAGGTATTTCCCTTAACATTTGACAAAGCCCAGAAATCATGAATCCTGACATATAGTGGATGTTTTTTGTTTGTTTGTTTTTTAAATTACTATAACGAAGTTCAAAAGGAAAAGCAATACCAGGCTGGCCATTCTGAGATAAATAACCAGAAGGCACAATTGTCAGTAGGGTTTCTGACAAGATGCTGGATAGTTCGTCACCATTGTCACAGAACATAGCCATTATCCGACAAACTAATATGAAGTGTTTGCTTTTATGCTTGCCTAAGGATAGCCATAGTTTGAAGGCAGTATGATCCACTGGATAGAGCACATAAATGTAAATCTGGAGTTATTGGGTCCAATTCACTAAGGTTGATCTAGGGCTATGGTCACACCCTGTATCAAACCTGTTTTTTGACACAGCTGTGCCAAACACATTTCCACAACTTGCACCTGATTCAAGAAGAACAGGAGCATTTGCTGCACTTTTCCCACTTTATGGCAGCTTGCACCAAATATTTGGTGCAAGCCCCATAAAAAGAGTCCCAAAATGCTGGTCTAACTTATGGCAATTGGAGCACAGGATTGAGAATCCCGATTGCCAGTCGGTGAATGCAGCAAGTCCCATGTGCCACATGTTCAGCACCCCGGGGCTTGTGACATTCCTGACATGTTTGTGAATTGGGCCTCTTAAGTTTTAGTACCAAAGTAGGCTTGGATTAATGGTGCCACCTTGAGTATGTGCTGTGACTGCCCTGGGCTTCATTTGTCTTCATAGGTTCATAGCTTCATAGATGGGAATCAACTTCAAAGACTAGTAGTCCATAATATAACTTGCCACCACATCAAGATGATGTGGTGGAAACTGAAAATCTCTTCTCTCCCATAATATTATCCAATCTACTTTTGAAGACAGTTATATTATCACTATTTACTGGTTCTCGAGGAAGCACATTCCAGGTATTCACCACTGTTTGGGTATACCATTGGCTTCTTTTTTGTGTTTTATTGGTTTCCCCAAATAATTTCTGGTTATGTGATCTAGTGTAAGTGTCTTAGCTGTATTAAAAAGACAAAGTAAGACCCAGTTAAATAAAATGTTCATTTAAGTGGGACTATCCTATGTAAATCAATTCTAAAATAAATTGTATAACTAAAACTTAAAATGTTCATAGTCAAATCATTTTCCCTATTTTTGCTGTAGCACTAATTAGGGTTAAAATGAATTTGTACTAATTAGTGTTATTGGCACTTTTTCCTATTACTGCTAAATTTAATTTACACAGTTATGGTGGCATTTCTGTTTGTGCAAAAATGACAGTGAAAATTACTACTTTTACAATATAAACCAACACTATCTGTCATTTGTACTCATCACCAACTAACTGAAAGAATGGGGTCTACTGTGTGTGGTGCATGCCTTCATAACATCCCACCTTGACTACTGTAACGCTCTATCTGGGGGTATCAGGAGGTTTGGAGAACTGCCTCCAGCTAGTGCAGAACACTGTGGCTGGGCTGAGATCTAGTACAATCATTTCAAATCCTAGCACACTTGTGTTACACAAACTGTACCGGCTTCTGGTTAGGTGGTGTGCCTCCTTCAGGAGTGGCTTGATGGCATTCAAGACATTGCATGTGGTGGTCCTTGCTCTAGGAAAGATCTCATGTGCCTATATTCTCCAAAATGCCCTCTCTGATACGCTGGAGATTCCATGGGCCCTCTTGAAGTCATCAATAGACAGAACTGTCTGTGTGGCTACCCCCACCTCCACCCCGGCTGAAGAAAACTCTTCCACATCAACTGCACTGCATCTCTTCAGTGGAGGCATTTAAAAATGCTTTGTAGACACATTTGTTTTCTTTGACTTTCCATGACCCAGCGAGTGATACAGCAGCAACACCACCTCCCTCTACCTGCTAGAGTTGACCCTTCCCTGTGCACCCCTGCATCCCACTCAGTGTTGGGTAAGTTACATGTTCTATTACTTTCTATTACTTTTGGAAACTTGTTCCAGAAAGCTCTGTGCAGTCACTGGCAAGGATGAAGAAGTACTGGAAAATGTAATACACCTTACAGTTACAATTACTTATGTCATTTTATACAAAAGTAATACATAACTGTAACTGATTACATTTATTTGAAAGTAACTAACCTATTACTTTCAAATAAATATAATCTGTTATAGTTTTTTTATTATTTTTGTACTGTTTTTGTATAAAAAGAAATAAATAACTGTAAGTGTCAGGTGTATTACTTTTTCTAGTACTTCATCCTTGCTAGTGACTGCACAGTGCTTCCTGGAGAAAGTTTCTAAAAGAAATAGAAAGTAATAGAAAAAGTTACTTACCCAACACTGATCCCACTAGAGCTGATACCTGTGTCCTCCATGAGCAACATCTCTGTAATCCATCCTACAGTATACTCCATATAATTGTAATTTTGTAATTTGTATATTTGATATTAAGTTTCAGCTTTTATTGTTCTTGCCTGCATTGTTATACTCACACGTTGAGCTCCCATTATAGGTTACTATATAAATAAAAACTGATTGATTGATTGATAGATTGGTTGATGTCATCTGTATGACTACTATACCTGAATTCTTTATATGTAGTCACACTAGTGCAGTCTACTGATCATGCACAAAGTCCTTGGAAATCCACTGGCTAGAGCTTCAGGTTCTCTCCTAAATCCGAGACCTTTATCTTTCACGTGGCTGATTGTTCTTTTCACAGGAAAAGTGAGGTCACTATTTTAATAGCTCCTGCCTTTGGTGCTTTTTCACCAGACCTGCAACAGTTAGAAGGTTTTCAACATTTGTTTGCTACATTCGCTCTGCTAGAGCTTTGCGTATCTGATTTGGCAGCATTGGTCAAATGTTGAGTGTGTTCTGGGGAACTTTAACAAGGGTGTTGTGGTAGTTATGAATACTAAAGATTATTTATGTGAGGTACAGCGTCAATTAAAAAATGAGGTCTTCTATACTATCTTAGATAGAGATCCGACTTTAGATTTTAAGAAGGCTATAGATGCTGTTTTATCAACTGCACTTGAATCAGGTATTCTAACCAAAAATTCATTTGACTTTTTGACTGTTAAGCACCCGGTGAGACCTACTATTTATGTTTTGCCAAAAGTACATAAAAGCCTGCAGTGTCCCCAAGGGAGACCTATAGTATCTGGTATTGGCTCTTTAATTGAACCTCTGCAGTTAGAACCACAGTGGCTCTTGGTCTCTATGGATATCGAGGCATTATATACTAACATACCACACCGGGGGGGTTGAATGCTTCACGCTATTGGCTTACGTGTAAAACTGCATTGGGTGTGGATCAAATTAATTTTTTAATTAAATTGTCTGAGTTTGTTTTGATGAATAATATTTTTGTTTTTCAGGGGAGATATTATCATCAGGTCAAGGGAACTGCAATGGGGGCGACCTTTGCCCCGAATTACGCTAACCTGTACTTGGGATATTGGGAGCAGGAATGTATTTTTGATCGTGATAAAAACTGTTTCTATGATAAGATTGATTTTTGGAGACGTTACATTGATGATATATTGATGGTGTGGCGGGGTACAGTACTCGTATTGGAGGCATTCGTAATGTATTTACATTCAACAAACGAAAACTTGAGGTTTTCGTTTAAGGCTGATAAGAAGCGCGTGAACTTTTTGGATTTGGACATTAGCAAATTACAAGATGGTACTCTTGGTACATCTATTTATCGTAAACCTACGGACCGGAATACGCTCTTACATGCCTCGAGCTGTCACCCTCGCCACACCATCAATAATATCCCCAAATCCCAGTTTATGAGGGTTAAACGCAATTGCAGTGATACTGCGGATTTTGAATTGCATTTATGTGACATGGCAGACAGATTTTCTCAGAGAGGTTATGCACAGGGAGAGTTGGAAGTCAGGATGGACCTAGTACGACAGATGCCTAGAGATCGTTTGTTACAGTACCGGGTCCATGAATAGAATGAACATTTAAATGAGGCACCACTAAATTTTGTTACCACCTTTGGTCAAAATGCTGTTTCTATTAGGGAAATTATTAACAAAAATTGGTTTATACTTAATACAGATTCAGCATTAAAGGAGGCTATTAGTATTCACCCTAAATTTGTTTATAAAAGGGGAAAAAATATTTCGGATAGACTAGTACATTCTTATCAACCTGTTCAGGTTGATAAGACTGGTTGGCTGCCATCACAACCTGTTGGATTTTTTCACTGCGGGCATTGCAAATTTTGCGGTGTCATGCAACAAACAAAATCATTTTCTACGATGAATGTTACTAGATCTTATGATATTAGACAGTTTATTAATTGTTCATCTGTGGAGTTATCTATTTGGCTACATGCAGTTGTGTGCATTTTATGTGGAAAGACCTCACGGTATTTAGACAAAGAGTATGTGAACATTTAAGTGACATTCATTGCCAGAATATCAAGAATGCTTTGGTGCAACATTTACAGCGGTGTTCCGGTTTGGTTGCACATTGCTTTTCGTTCTGTGCAATAGAAAGGGTTTTTATTGGACCCCGAGGGGGAGATGTAGATGTTAAGATTTTACGGAGGGAAGCATATTGGATTTATACCTTAGATGCTTTGACTAACCCAGGATTGAATGATTCATTTGATATAGGTCCCTTTTTAAGGTGAATTCATTATTTATATGATTCGCCTTTGATAAATATTTGTTTTGGAACCTTCCTTGATGCGCAGGGTGCGGTGTGTGGTTAAATCGGAACCCTGCTGTTTATTAGCTTTTGAAATGACACTTTGTGATTTGTATTTTTGCATTTCTGTAATAATGTCTTTTGCTACTCAGGGTAAATGTTTATTTATTTACATCTAAATTTATCTAATATTTAATACTTAGACTTGTATAGTGAACTTTTTCAACACCTGAATGTTACATGTTTTTATTATGTTTTTACTAATTTGGTGTAATGTCACTTTAAATGAATTCTTTATAATGTGGTGGGTATTATGCTGTGTATGTGTCCCTGAGGGCTGTTTTCGGCGAGAAACCGGTCGGACGTTTTCTTTGTTTGGAGCTGTTGAAGTCTTGCATGGCGTTACTGCATTGTGGAGCATCTATTTTGTTTTACACAATACAGAATTATTTATGGAAGTGGTTGGTGCCGTGTTTTTCTTGTTGCATAGTTTGGTTCTTTACACTGGCACAACAGCAATTTGGAGCCGCTCACTTCTGACATTACTCAACTTTAACAAGGGCCCAGTCTTCTGATGGCTTCCAAGTCAGGTATCAAGCACTGATCATGTTACAAGCATAAGACGTTCGTGATGTGATAAGTCTTCAAAATGTCTGCTCATGTGTTTTGATCCAGAACACAAAATGGATAACAGATAAATATGAACTCTGCCAACCCATTAGAGCTGATACCTGTGTCCTCTCCAATCCATCCTATAATATATTCCAGTACTAAATTTTATAGCTCATGTGGCTCAGCTAAGGCCTGACGTTTTGACTTACACACTGTGTCAGCGTCTATTAATCACTTATTACCCCAAAAACCTGCATTTTCTGACCAAGAGATTGACCTCAAAGCTAACTCCCTTCTTCAGTGGTTTGAGGACATGAACCCTCATACTGGAGACAGTGGCGGTGTAGTATTGTTTGGCCCTCCCAATCAAGGGTGCAGGTCAACAATGTCAAGGCTGCCTCATAGCTTGACTGCTCAGGATTCTTTGACCAAGGATTCCAGCACATCTAAACTGCCTTTCATTAAGTTACTGTAGAAGCAATATACTTAGTGTTGGAAATATTTTGCAGCTGTGATGCTGTCAGCATATTCGCTGTAACTAATGTTCGCAGATGACAGGAAGAGCATGCTGACGCTGTATGTGACAAGTAGCCAAGTTGCATAGTAGGCGTGATGGACCAGTGGGAAAGATTGTGATAGTGTGTTGCAGGGTGTTGATGGGAATGACAGTTTGACAGATTGACAGCTTGATATGTAGTTAATGATCAACTGTTGCTGTGCTGTGGCTGCAATGCATTTTCAAGCTGAATTCCCACATTTTTCTTGCGCTCTGGCTTGATGGCTGGTTAACATTCCCCTGTGTTTTGGGGTATTTAAACCCTCATTGCTACATAATCCATTACTGCCTCCTGCCTCAGTGACTACATCTGCCGCAAGCTGCCAGCTCTACAGTTACTCCATCTTCCCTGCTCCTTCCTGCTGCTCTGTGCATGGTGCAGGCACGTTGTGTTTTGCCCGGGTTTGGTGTTGTTTCCTGGGCATGGCTCTCCAAGCTTTCTCCGTGTACATGAGAGCCAGTTTCCTGGCTGCCATGACCTTTGGGAGAAGCTGACACAGCCAGTAGTCAATATATGTTAGGGTATAATCGCACCGGGGTAGCTATACAGAGGGCCGATAGCGCGTGATGTTGAGCCTATTATTTTTCCTGCTTCTATAATGTCTCTGTCTTCCTTGCTGACTAACAGTATTTTACCCTTACGTGAGTACGCCTCATAGTCATCAAAATCCCCTCGGTGCCCATACTTATGTGAATATGGAGAAGGACAATGGTCCTGACCTATGTATGCAAATATTCTAATCACCACATAGCCTATGCTGTTATTGCCATGCCTAGGGCAATTGTATATCTTGCATACCCCTGTGGCATCAGGGCCTGGGTCTAGTTTATACCATCCTATCATTTTGTGAATTGGAACAGGACAGTTAGGGTCTATACAGGCTAATACTTGTTTATATGCCTCTATAGTTACTTTTAATTTTCCCAGCTGGCCAATATAACAGTCATCATAATCTTTTGTTTGACAGTCACTCTAGTCTCTAAAACTCCAAAATGAGTAGTCACATCCATGTCTAAGCAATGATTTTTTTATTTAAGCAACTTTTTACTGACAGCAATTTATGCAGAATTAATTAACAAACAAATATAATCACAACGGGGAATGGAAGTGCATTCCCTACTTATAGATGCAAAAATAAAAATACAGAAAAATAAATTTTATACCAAGCAACCCCTTTTCCTGTTCCTATAGCCAGGATAAAGATTCAAGTTCTTACCACCATCAGACCAAAACCAGATCTCAGTTTACATGAGGTCCTAGAGTTCTTTCCTGTTAGCAGCCAGTCTTCTATGCCAAGCAGAACATCTGTAGAAAAGACTCCTATCTTGTGTATCTTCAAGGTAACTTATATAGGAAGAAATTAAGCTGGTGTTTTTTCTGTTCAGCGCAGTAAGTGCACTGACTGCATATCAGTGTTTTTATGTCATAAACAAGCTGAGAATTCAGGATGTGGCCCATGGTCTGTGCCTTTAGCTACACTGGATGCTATGACCGTGTGGTTTTTATCCAAGTTGTGCTAAGTGCACAACACCTGCCTTTGTGGTTTTCAATTTTCTGTCTTATCAAACAGTTAACACCATGGCCCGTCAGCAAAGCAGTTGGATTTCTGCTTGCTACACCACTGACCAGGGTTTGGGAATGGATCCGGGTAGAGATGCAACTAATTTAAAATCCGCCTGTGAAGTGAACGCGAAGTGGCCACTCCGTGCTGGCACTTCGCTACGTGGAGTGCCCTAGAGGAAAGGCTCACTTCACCTTGTTATTATTACTTTGTGTTGTCATTACGCTTTAAATGAGAAGTAAGGTGGAGTGACAACAATATTGGCAGCACCCCACCTACACAGTCACCAGAATTAACGTGCATCCCCAAAGTGCTACTGTCTTGTGTCCAGAAAACTCCCCAGTGCTGATGAAGTGAAATGAGAGCATAACAAGAAATGCAAAGTCTCCCAGAATTAATGGCACACTAAGTCATGCGCACAGTGTTCACACACAGAGTCACCAGAATTAATGTGCATCCCCAAAATGCTACTGTCTTGTGTCCAGGAAATTCCCCAGTGCTGATGAAATACTACTGTCTTGTGTCCAGAAAATTCCCCAGTGCTGATGAAGTGAAATGACAGCGTAACAAGAAATGCAGTCTCCCAGAATTAATGGTGCACTGCAAATGCACAGACAGATTAAGATTGCGCTGTGCACTCAAGGGTTGCATACGAAAAGGCACAACACCACCTATCCAGTGCTCACAAGTCACAAATCCAAATCTGGAAAGGAATACATTTTGCCAGTTGGGGGATTAGTGCACAGCAACAACAATCCACTACCAGTAAAGATACCACAAAGCAGTATAAAAAATTCATGCAGGTGCGGTGCATAGCAGGTTCACATTGCTGCAGTTACTCTATGGCACAATAAAAGGTGTCTGATTTAATGGCACGCATCGCACACACACACTCACACTACAAGTAATGTGTAGCAAATTGAAAACCTTTAGTAATATAATCAAATGTTTTAAACAGACAAATTATACACTGCTGCACCACAACAATCAGCAAAAAAATGTCAACAATTACTGAAATTATTACTGTGTGTATATTAACACAGTTATACAAGAAAAATATAGCCAAAACAGAAAGACTACCTTTTTCTCCCAGTTAATGTACCTACACCACAAATACACCCCTCCCCCAAAGCACACTTCACAGTACACAGACTGAATGTTCTAAATTAACATTCAAAATCCTCACACAACAATAATCACTCAATGATATGAGCACAGAAGGGTTTCCTACAATCGATGTACTAAATTCTGAGCAAATAAAATGACTCAAAAAGGCATTTTAAACAGTTTTTTAGAGGTTTTGAATCGCAGAGCTCTGAGAGCAAACTGTCTCCAGCTACCATTACACACACTACCCAGGTCGGAACTGAGGCTGTGCAGAACAATCTAGAGCCCATGTAACCTGCAGTCCCATGAATCATTGCAGAACTTCATTTGGAGCTCAATTACAAGGCGAAGTGAGGTGAATTACATTGATTTCAATGTACTTTACCTTAAAATTGGTGGAGAAGTGGTTTGGGGAAGGCAAAATAATGCAAAGTCATTGATTTCAATGGACTTCGCGTTACTCACTATGAAGCGAAGTAGTTCGCGGGTTCCGTGTTACTCTGTGAATCACTTCGTGGAACGAATTGGGGCCACTTCGCCCACCACTACTTACACACAGATACACACAGAAATGTGACGGCGGAGAAAGGCACCACGGACCATCTAGCCTGCCCAACACCCTACCTCCCCCCTTCTGTTATGCTTCCACCCTCTTTTTCCCAACCCCTTAAATCTATCCCAAGCCCTCTTGAACCCCTCCACTGTTTCAGCTGCCACTACCTCCTCTGGCAGCTTGTTCCAGGCCTCCACCACCCTCTCCGTGAAAAACTGCCCTCTGACATTACCTCTGTATTGCCCACCTTCCAGTTTGAGGCTATGTCCCCTCATGTTCACTCCCTTCTTCAATTTGAACAAGCTGTTACCCTCTACCTTATTTATTCCCTTTAGATACTTAAAGGTCTCAATCATGTCCCCCCTCTCCCTCCTAGTCTCCAGAGGGTACAAATTCAGCCCTTTCAATCTTCTCTCATAGGGTACATTCTGCATCCCTCGTACCATTTTGGTTGCCCTTCTCTGCACTCTCTCCATCAGCTCAACATCTCTTTGTAGGTGAGGCCTCCAGAATTGCACCCCATACTCCAGATGCGCCTAACCATGGTTCTGTATAATGGCATTAGCACCTCCCTCTTCCTGCTATCAAAACCCCTCACAATGCAGGCCAACATTCCATTTGCCTTTCCCACCGCCCTACTACACTGGCTACCCACCTTGAGGTCACGCGATACCATAATCCCCAGGTCCCTTTCTGTTTCCTTCTCTTCAATCACCAACCCCCCAAGGGAGTAAGTTTCCCTCCTATTCTTCCTCCCCAGGTGCATTAGTGAGCATTTTTGTGTATTAAACTTCAATCTCCAGGTGTCAGACCACCTCTCCAGCCTCTCCAGGTCCCACCTCATGGCTTGTACCCCACTAGGTGAATCCACCCTATTGCAGACTTTTGTATCATCTGCAAACAGGCACACCCATCCCTCCAGACCCTCTGCTAGGTCACTAACATAGATGTTAAAGAGTACTGGTCCTAGCACTGACCCCTGTGGCACCCCACTGGTCACTGCCCATTCCCTGGAATGTGTCCCATTTACCACCACCGTCTGACTCCTTCCCTTCAACCAGTTTTCCACCCACCTGGTGATCCTGTTCTCCACCCCTAGACTGTCCAGCTTATGTACCATTCCACCATGTGGAACGGTGTCGAAGGCCTTATTGAAATCCAGACAGGCCACGTCCACTGCTCCTCCCTGGTCCACTATCTGTGTCACCCCATCGAAAAACTCTATCAGGTTAGTCTGACAGGACCTTCCCTTGGTGAAGCCATACTGCCTGTCATCCTGCATGCCATTCATCTCCAAGTATTCTATCAACCTGATCTTATGTAGTGTTTCCATTAGCTTTCCCACCACCGAGGTAAGACTAATAGGACAGTAGTTTTTGACCTCGACCTTCCGCCCCCCCCTTATGTAGTGCGACCACCTCTGCCCTCTTCCAGTCCGTTGGCACTACCCTTGTGACCAAGGACAAGTTAAACAGCCTCGCTAGATGCAATGCCAGTTCATCCTTCACCTCCTTGAGACTCCTTGGGTGTATTCCATCAGGCCCCATTGCCTTGTCTACCCTAAGTCTACCCAGCTCTTCCCTTACTCCTTCAGCAGTGAATTCTGCTGCAGCCACCTGCCTGTGGCTGTCACACTCCCCACCCCTTCCTGGTCCCCTACCCTCCCTTTCCTCCATGAAGACTGAGGTGAAATAGCTGTTTAATGCGTCTGCTTTTTCGAAGTCCCCTTCCAGTATTGTTCCACTTTCCCCCTTATCCTTCCAATCCCATGCTGTGCCCTCCTCCTTTCTCCAACGTACCTAAAGAAGGTTTTGTACCCCCTCCTTGCCTGCTTTGCTATCCTCCCCTCTCCTCAGTGGCCTCCTTAGCCCTCCTTAACTTTTGCCCAGCCTCCTTTCTTTTTTCCCTGTAGGTTTCCCTGTCCTCATCCTTTTGTGTCTTCCTGTACCTCTTGAATGCTCTAGTCTTCTCCTTGACCCCTAACACCACCTCTCTAGTGAACCATAGAGGTCTTTTCTATCTTCTATTCTTTCTTAGCCTTTGTATACATGAGTCCATAGCTTTAAATACCCCTCTCTTGATGGCTGCCCATAATTCCTCCACCCCCTGCACATCCCCTATCCTCAACATTTCTTCCCCAGCTACCTTCCTCATTCCATGAAAGTCAGCCTTTCTGAAGTCCATTACCTTGGTTCTTGTCCTAACCCTCTCCCTGCCCACTCTCACCCTGAACCTGACAGCCCTGTGGTCACTGGTGCCAAGCTCTTCCCCCACCTCCACCTCCTCCACACTGTCCCCATTTGTGAGGACCACATCCAACAGGTTTACACCCCTAGTGGGCTCACTGACCCTTTGTTGCAGGAATACGCCGTAAAGAGCCTCTAAGATGCCCCTGCTCCTTGCAGAAATTGCTGTCTGGGCCTCCCAGTTGATGTCTGGAAGGTTTAAGTCCCCAACTAGCACAATTTCCCCTTCCATGCCATCCTCGCTATTGATTCTACAAAGTGTCTATCTCCTTCTTCCACCTGCATAGGAGGCCTATAGACTACCCCAACATGCAGGTTTTTCCCCTGTCCCCTGTCTAGGGTGACCCACATTATCTCTGTTTCCCCCTCCTCATCCTGCCCTTCCATGGCCCCAATCTCTTCCCTGATATATAATGTCACCCCTCCCCCCTCGTCCCCTCCCTATCTTTCCTAAACAACCGATAGCCTGGGATCACCGTCTCCCAGGTGTAGTGCTCATTTCACCAAGTCTCGCTCACTGCTACAATGTCTAGGTTCTCCTCCATCATGGTGGCCTCCAGTTCTCCCATTTTGTTCCCCAGGCTCCTGGCATTTGCAACCAAAGCCCTCCAACATCTAGCCCCATCCCGTCCTTCCATGCTGCTAAGTGTTCCCTTGATGAGTGTTGTGACTTGGGTGGGGGGCTGATAGCCTCTCTGCTCTGCCTCACGTAAGGCTAGCCCTGTCCTTAGCCACTCCCCCTTATTTAGTTTAAATTGAACTTCCTTGCCATGAAGTCCCCCAGTTTACTCTTTAGTGCAACTGCCCCAGAAGAGCTCAGGTGCAGCCTGTCTTGCGCATACAGCCCCTCCTCCTCCCATGTAGAGCCCCAGTCACCTATCCAGCCGAACCCCATCCGACTGCACCAATCTTGTAGCCAATTGTTGAATGCCCTTATCCTTTCCTTTCTGGGTGTGCTCGTTCTTGGTACTGACGACACCTCAGAGAAGAAAATGGAAGGAAAAACGGTGTTGCTCCTACAGAACCTAGCAAGTTCCTCAAACCTTGCCTGTACCTCAATCAGACTGTTCCCTTCCAAGTCATTTGTGCCCAGGTAAAACACCAGATGTGTCCTTTCATCCTGCTGCTTACCCCAGGAAGGAATATGATGCCTCACCTCCAGCACCGTCATCCCTGACATGCACTGTACCCATACTGCATTGTTTTTTGCTCCCTTCCTTCCCCATTTTAGCCCCTTAATTATGGAGTCCCCCAAGAGTGCCACTCTACTGCCCCCTGCTTCCTGGGAGTCCTTTTGGACTCTAGCTTTGTGTCGTGGGATTTGGCTCCCTTTGGACTCCTCCTCATGTTCCATCCTGACTTGGTTTCTGCCCCTGCTCATCTTATGTTCCCCTTCACCTAGCCTATCCTGATTTTTACCCACATCCAGCATCTGTACCTCTTCACCCTCTCCCTTTAGCCTTTCATCAGACTCCCCCTTCCTGTACCTCTTCATCCCTTGTACTTCCGCCTGGCTTCCTTCATCCTGCAGACCCCTCCTGCTTCACTACTTGAGCATGATCCAATTTCACCTGACCCCCCTCTAACTGGTCCTGGCTTTCCCTCATCTGCATCACTGTGCGAGATTGTGCTAACTGTGCTTGATTCCCCTCTAACTGTTCCTGTCCTGCCCATCTTTGCAGAAGGTTTTGAGCACTGTACCCCATATGGGGAAGTCTTCCTCCTTACCACCTGCCCTGTCTACATATTTCCCCACTACTTATAGTACTGTAACTCACATGCTGTACAGGAAGGAACACGAATGCCTATGGATGTATTTCCCCAATGAGCTGCAGCACAAAACTCCCCAACTTAAAAACACGTATTAATGAGTACAATGGTGGGGTGGTGAAGCCTAGAGAGATACTACAAAACAGGCTTACAATACATCCAAGTAACTAGTAAAAAAATTAATGTGATTAGTGACATGATCATGAATCGTGATTTATGACTGCATTTGTGACTGTGATAATGAAGAACGTGATTCGGTGACGATGGTGTGAGATAACCAGTATGAAACTGTATTGGGAACACAAATGCCTATGGCTGTACTTCTCCAATGAGCTGTAGCTTAAAACTCCCAGACTTAAAAACATGTATCAATGAGTACAATGGTGGGGTGTTGAAGCCTGGAGAGATACAGTACTACAAAACAGGCTTACAATACATCCAAGTAACTAGAAACAAAATTAATGTTGTGATTCGTGACGTGATCATGAATCGTGATTTGTGACTGTATTTGTGACCATGATGATGAACGTGATTTGTAACACAAGTGACTCGTGATGATGGTCCTGACTTAAAAACGCATATTAATGAGTACAATGTTCATGCAGAATTATGCACCACACCTGTCCAGTACTCTGAAGGGAAGCCAAAGAAACAACTGTGACTTGAGTTACAGATGAAGATTGGGCCCTAAAGAGATGCAAATGCACAGACAGATTAAGATTACGCTGTGCACTGAAGAGATGCAGACACAAAGGCACAACACCTAACCGGTGCTCACCATCAGAAATTCAAATCTGGAAAAGGATGCTTTGCCAGTTGAAGGGCTGGGGGGCAGTGTACTGCACTGCTGCAGTAACAGTCACTAGTACTAGTACCAGTAAAGATACCACAAAGAAGTACGAAAATCACACAGCTGCAATGGATAGAAGGTTCACATTGCTGAAATTATTGTGTGGCACAATAAAAGGAGTCTGATTTGATGACACACGTCACACACATACTCACACACACACACACACTAAGTAATGCATAGCAAATTGAAAACTTCAGTAATATAACCACATATTTTAAACAAACTAAAATTATGCTCTGCTGCACCACAACAATGAGCAAAAAAATGACAGGAATTATTGAAAATATTACTGTGTGTACATTAACACAGTTATACAAGAAAAATATCACCAAAACAGAAAGCACTGTCTTTTTCTCCAAGTTAATCTACCTACACCACAGATACGCACCTCCCCCAAAGCACACTTCCACTGTCTCTCAGTACACAGACTGAATGTTGTACATTAACATTCAAAATCCATACACAAATAATAAACGCTCAATGATATGAGCACAGGAGAGTTTCCTATAATCAATGAACTTAAGTTTCAGCAAAAAAATGACTCAAAAAGGCTTTTTTAACAGCTTTTAGAAGGTTTGAATCGCAGAGAGCTCTCAGGGCAGTTTGTCTCCTACAGCTTCCTACACACACTACCCCAAACTGAGCTGTGCAGAACAATCTAGAGCCCATGTGACCTGAAATCACATGAATCACTGCAAAATTCACCTTTGGAGCTTAAAACAAAGCAAGTGAGGCGAGTACATATTTTCAATGTACTTCACCTTAAATTAATTGGGGTAGTGGTTTGGGAAGGCTGGAGTAATCTAACGCCATTGTTCTCAATGGACTTACCCATTGCAACGAAGTACCCGCTTTCAAGATTATGGAGCACTCACGAATTTGCCTTCACTCTGTGAATCACTTCATGGAGCGAATTGGGGCCACTTCACCCATCTCTAGACCAGGGATGCTGGAGGGCTGGCTGGGGAGAGTGGGCTCGAGCATTGGATGATTGCTCGCTTTCTCTCGAGGGGAGGGCAGGGAGGTGACCCGGTGCTTGCTGACTCTTGGTGGAGGCTGGGGGTACAGCAATGCACTGGGTCCCGATAACTAATGGGGCATGGTGAATGTCAGCATACACCTTGATGTTAGTGGCACACCATGGTCCCTGGGAGCAAAGTGGAAAGAAGCTTTGCAGTTGACCGGATGACGGTCACCAGCTCCTGCTGCTGCAAAACCCCAGGCAATCCATAGTCCACCACAGCAGCACCCGGGTGCAGAATTGTGCCGGCTTCCCCAACCGGCACCTTCCCCCTCGGAGGAGGGGGACCCATCTGGTGAAGGGTTACACCAGCTTACCCGGGGGGCTGCAATGTGGGGTGGCAGGTGGCTGCATCGGGGCAGTGTGGCAGTGAGGGGCATAGGTAGGCCCAAAGGAGTGGCCAGCCCCGGAGCTGAGGAGCAAAAAAAAAACAAGCATTTGTCAATGCTGAATGTTTGCTTGCTGATATTAGCATTGGACGTGCAGGAGTTAGACAGATGAAGAATAGGAATGGCAGTGAAGCATTAAACTCTGGCCAACCCCACCTCCACCCTGCAGAGATGGACAGGCATTAGGGTGTGCCTTTGGGTTGTTACCCATAACTCTAACAGCATTTCACCTCACCCTATCATGCAGACATTGATAATTGTTGAGGTGTGCCTTGGGGTGTTCGGCTTTACAGTAACCCCATTCCATAAGGACATATGCTGAAATGGGTGCAGTATAGGAGAATGGGGTGAACTCTGGGGCCGAAGAGTCCAAGGCACACCTCGATGCCTGTCACTGGCTTCAGGGTGGGGGTGGAATGGCATGACAGCAATCCAAAGGCACAACCCTGATGCCTGTCAGTCTGTAGAGGGTGTGACCTTATGGTTAGAAACCCTAACGCCCTGGGCGTTTGTTGGTATTTGCACTACAAATTTTCAATATGGTCTTTTTGTGACCCCCACCTCATGAAAGCATTTGGGACCTCTGCTTATGAACAGTGGCGCTGTGATTTTGTTAATCTGTCCCGAACATTGCTTTCTCACAGTGACAACGCCATTCTGTGCCAGATGTGTGAAAACACAGTTCAGGCAGGACTTGAAAAATGACAACTATACCATTCATAGGGAGGTGTGAAGAGATGGCAATGTTGAAAATCTGGAGTGAAAATATTAAAAATGGTCCTCGAACTTATGAGCGTATGTGGAAACTGCGCAACGCACACTTGTAACATAGTCATTTTACAGACTTTTGTCACCAAATTTTCAACATAGCTATTTTAGGACCTCTGCTCATGAACAGTGTCACTGTGATTTTCTTAATCTGTCCCAAACACTGATTTCCCACAGCGACCGTGCTATTCTGTGCCGGTAGTGCGAAAACACATTTTGGCCAGGATGTGAACAATGACAGCTGTACTGTTCAAAAGGAGGTGTGAAAAAATGCCAGTTTTGAAAACTAGAGTGAAAATATTACAAATTTGTGAAGTTATGAGTGTACATGAAAACTGCGCAACGCACGCTCGTAACACAGTCATTTTTTGGAATTTTTCCACCAGATTTGCAACATAGGCTTTTTGGGAGGCCACCTCATGAACAGTGACACTGTCATTTTATTATTCGGCCCCCAAAGGTGATTCTGCACAGTGACTGCAAAATCACCTTTCGGGACAGAATGACAGTGACTGAATTCGAGAACCCCATGTTGAAAATTTGGTGCCAAATTTCACAAAAATGGCAGAGATATGCACCAAAGTTGAAAAAAACAAAAATTTATGCCATTATACAGCTTACCGGCATTTCTTCAGTTCGCGGTCAGCTTTGAAGAGTGCAGATGTGTTCCCGGTCCACTGAAGATCGTCGCACCATGCTCCAGAGGTAAGTATGGGGTGAGGGGGGAATGTGGGGAGGTGGGGTATGCAGAGGGTGGGCGCGGGTTGGTGGAGGGGCACTGGACACGTCGTGGGACTGTTTTCTCATTTTTCAGGTAAAAACAATTAAAAAACCATAAAGACAACGAAGGTCAGTTTTCTTATTTTGCAGGTGTATTTTGGCACACTGGGGTGGGCTCCCAGTGTACACCTGTCTCATTACAGGAGGGAAGACTGGTGGCGATGGGGATTGGGCCCCTCGTCGGCACAGAAGTGTCTCTGTTTGGGGAGGTCACATGATGCCAAGGGGGTTTGGGAACCCCCTTAGTACACAAATTAAATTATTAGGGTGGCCATTATGCCAACAGGGATTGGGCTCCCTCATCAGCAAATTGAGCTGGGGAGGGGGCATGCCGACAGGGGGATTGGGCATCCCTGACATTGGCTTGTTGGGGCATGTGAGGTGGACAGCGACAGCTGCTGCCATGTTTTACTGAAATGTAACACCAGGGAAGGCACGCCCTGGAGCGAGGGGGAGCTCCCTCATTGCAGTGGTGAAATCGTTTCAAGTTGGTGGCATGCTTTTGCACAGCTGTCATAGACAGCGTTCGATCTAATTCATGCCACAGAGCCTGGCCAGAAAAAGTAGTGCCACCATTGACTGCAGCAGAACAGCACCTCCAAAACCTGCTTCTCTACTCCAAGTAACCACAATATGTTGTCTGCGCTGCACGCACACAAGACAACATAATAAATAATCGGCCCTATGACTCAGTATTATTTCATAGATACTATAACCAGCACTAAATACTAAGTAAGTTACAGCCAGGGGCCAGATTGGATGCAGTTCAAGGAGCAGAAGGAACTTTCACACAAAGTCCAGGAAGGCCTGATTATACAAGAAGGCCTTAAGGCAGGCTTTGAACACCTCAACAGAAGGGGCCTCCCTTACAGCTGGAAATAGTGAATGTCACAGGATGGGGCAGCAACACTAAATGCTCTGTCACCTGCTGTTTTTTAGCCTCGTCCTGGGAATCGCAAGGAGGCCCCTAGAGGAGGAGAAGAGAGAGCGGACTGAGACAGTAGGTGCAAGAGGGTCCTTCAGGTAACCAGGGCCCAGGCTGTGTAGGGCCTTAAAGGTGAGCATGCCCACCTTGAAGAGGACCCTCCTCCTGACCGGCAGCCAGTGCAATTTATGCTGCCCCGGGGTGATGTAACAGTACTGAGACTGTCCTGTCAACAACCTAGCTGTTGCATTCTGCACCAGCTGCAACTGGGGCAGGGTACCTCCAGAGACCCTGAGATAGAGCACATTACAGTAGTCGAATCTGGAAGTCACAAAGGTGTGAACCAAGGTGGAAGGTCAGAGGCGGAACTAGGGGCTTTATCCTGGTGATATTCTTCAGATCATAGAAACTGGTACAGACAATGGACAACACCTGAAACTCAAGCATCAGTCCGCTGTCAAGAATAACTCCCAGATCATGCACCCTAGAGGAGGCCTTCAATGGTACAGACCCAAGAAAAAGCCCAGTTCCTGCACTAGAGGCCAACCTATCACACCTTGTGGTGAGGGTAATTGGGGGGTGCTGATTGAAACCAGAGCATTCATTGTTTCATCAGGATGGGGTTCAGAGAGGTGGAGGGGTGGATGCAGTACCGGCCCAACCACCCTCCCTGCACCTGGACAACCTGTCCAGCCTCCTCAGCATCTGACTCCCCATCGGACCACACTCCCTGAGAGAGGTACTGTGGGCTGGTGACGACTGTGTACCTCCACATGCATGTTTCACATTGGCTGCAGTAGGAATAGGCGAAAAGTACAAGATTGGTGTTTCAATGAAGCTCCACCAGGTTGCACTCTGGCTTACCTCTCAGGATGGGTCTATCATGGAGGGGCCTCTCCCCGAGTGGAGAATGGTTCATCATCCAGGGGGAGAGAGCCTCAGTTGGTTGTGTGGGGTCTGGTGGACATCCTCCTGCACAGCAGATATTTGTTTTTTCTGTCACCCAAGGAGGCATGTTGTGCAATGACATAGTGGTGTGCAGAGTGCCAAACATCTGGCACACCTTCCAAAGATCTTGATCACTGGCTTACAGACCCCTGGTCTCCATTAGCTGTTAGTCAAATGCCAGATGCTTCCCTAAGCTCCCCTCGGAGGAAAGCAGTCCTTGGAATGCTTGATCCTTCTGCCACCCCCCTCCCCAAACCAGCCCTCTGACATCCCTGGTGCGCTTCTGAACCCGGGACATCAGTGATGCAAGCAGAAGTACTACCAGTGTGCTGGCAGGATGGCAAAGTTTAACTGTGAAGTGCTCAGCTGTGCTTTTATTTAATTTAACCTGGCAATATGTGGCAACACAAAATAATAAATGAAGACAAATGACACATCAATTTTTTGTAACATTTTATTTTGTACTCTGTATTCACATATTCTGTTATTTGTATGCATTAAAGTTTGGCTTACCTCTATTCAAAACAGAGAAGTACAGTACTCAATCTGAAAAAAATCTTAGCCGGATCCCTGTGTGGCACAGTCCGATGACTGTGTTGTACATGACACAGTACAGTGTCTGCACTGCATGTGGCAGCGTGTAGTGTCAGCATCACCATGGCACAGCACAGTGTCAGAATGCCACATGGCAGTGTTGTCAGCATTACACATGGCACAGTGAAGTGCCTGCAGTGCACGTAGCACAGCACAGTGTCTGCATGTCACATGGCACAATGCGTCATCTGCATAGCACGTGGCACAGTGACTTATGGCAGTGCATGTGGCACAGTGTGTTAACAGCAATGCACATGGTACTGTGTTGTGTTAGCAGTGCACATGGCACCGTAAACTGTCAGCCCGGTACCTTGCACGGTGCTGTGTCAGCACTGCATGTGGCACATTGTGGTGTCTGCACTGCACATGGAACAGCATAGTGTAGGCAGAGCACATATCACTGTGCGGCAACACCACTGTGTGTAATACAGTACAGTGCCAACACAGCACAGTGCAATATGTACTGCTGCCACAGTGCAGAACCATGTGCACAGCGGACACTGCTGTGTGCCACATGGCCTTTCATCATTGTTCTGTAAGACATGGCTTGTCATTATTGAACTGCATCATAAGCACAGCCATCACTATGCTATGCCACTTGCACTGCTGTTAATTTGCTGTGCCATGTGCAATGCCATTACTGCACTGTGCCATGTGTACTGTCATTACTGCACTGTGCCACGTGCAATGCCATCACTGAGCTGTGCCATGCCATTACTGCAGTGTGCTGTGAGCAATGCCATTACTGCACTGTGCCATGTGTACTGTCATTACTGCACTATGCCACATGCAATGCCATCACTGAGCTGTGCCATGCCATTACTGCAGTGTGCTGTGAGCAATGCCATTACTGCACTGTGCCATGCCATTACTGCAGTGTGCTGTGAGCAATGCCAATACTACACTGTGCCATGTGCACTGCAGTCACTGAACTGTTTCACTTGCATAGATGTCACTGCGCTGTGCACCATGTGCTGCCAACACTACACTGTACCATGTGCATTGCCGTTACTGTGCCACATTAACTGTTGTCACTGCAGTGTGCCATATGCATGGCCACCAAGGGTGCCCAGAAGGTTGGCGAAAGCCCTGCATTGGGAGGTGCAGGCCCCTGCATCAGAAAGGGGGGGAGGTCCCCAAGTAGGGAGGTGGGTGCATGCCCCTGCACAGAGAGTGGGGTTTCAGGTTCCTGTGTGGGAAGTGAGGCGCAGTTCCATGAGTGGGGATGGTTAGGAGGTTGCAGGCCCCTGTTTGAAGAGTCATGTGGGATGCCAACACTGCACTGTGCCACATGCAAATGCCAACAGTGCACAGTGACACACAAACACTGCTCCACAAGAAATGAACCACTATACTGTTCTGAATGTACTGCTGACACCGCATTGTGCTGTGGCACTGCTGCCACTGCACAGTGTCATGTGCAGTACCAACACTGCAGAGTCATGTGTACTGATGACACTGCATTATGCCACATGCTCTCTCAACAGTGCAGTATATCATGTGCGCTGCTAACACTGCAGTACCATGGGCAATGCTGATAATGTGCGGTGCCTCGTGCAATACCAGCAGTGTGCTGTGCCATACATACAGTAAGAGCATGAGGCAGAGGGACAGACCTGATGCCAGGGGCGGATGGGGGACTCTGGGTTCTAACAACCAATGCTGAGGTATTGGGAATCCAGCTGCAAATGCTGTGAAAAGGGGTTGCTATGGAACCTGCCGCCATGGCATGGTGGGACAGTGAGTTTGCTGATGAGAGAGTGTGGGCTGCAGGAGCCTGTGGCCAGTGCTGGAGAGGGGGCTCGGTAGCTAGAGGTCAGTGATAGGTGGTGGACTCAGGAGGTGATGCTGCAGCAGCTCCATGAGTGGGGATGTACAGTGTTGTGTGGTTGGTGTCCTGGGAGCCAGGAGTGAGGAGGTGTTCAAGAAGCCAAAGGACTGTGGTGGGTGTTGGGGTGGCACAGAAGGGAGGGAGGGTGTTGTCCCGATACCAGTGAGCGAAATGTCTGAGGGCCTGGGATGGAGAGGAGTCTTATGCGACTGGGGAGTGAGCTCTCTGGTAGCTCAGGTGGGAGATGTCTGGGAGGCCCAGGAGGTAGCTGTGTCTTCTGAAGGACAAGTTTCTGGTGGGTTGGAAGTTACTGGTTTGCCAAGAATGGAGGGAGGCATCCAAGAGGCCATGGATGGAGCAAGTGTGGAGGTGGTGGGGGACTGTGGAAAGAGCATAGGTCTTGGAGGAGACAGCAGAGCGAGCAAGGGCATTAGGCAGGAGGGCTCAGTAGACCGAGGGTTGAGGGATCTAGAGTCCACTGATGGATGGTGGGCTCAGGAGCATGCTGCCATGGCTGGGTGGGGCTTAATAGCTTTGGGGAGAGACAGCACACACAACAGCTGCCAAACCTGAATCCCCCTAGCATACCATGCTTGTATCAGCTGCACCCCCCCACCCTTCTTACTCAGTAACAAGTGGCGGTCACTGACCAAAGACAGACTGCTAGTGAGCTGCCCACACACAGCTGCAACCCCTCATTCCACAGACCAGTCACCATCCCACAGCTGGACCCCCCCATTCACACAGACAAGTACCCTCACGCAGCTTCCCCTATGCTTCCCTACCCAAACTGGAACCCTCCCTTCCCACAGACCAGCCCCTCCCCAACATACTAGCATGTGCCCCCCCATACCAGAGAAACCCGTCCCACATTCACTCTTGAAGCTAACTCTACAGAACAGACTGCCACAGCTAGAACCCCTTGTTCCATGGTTTGACCATACCTCCCCACAGCTTGCTGCCCTTTTCCAGAGTCCAACATCCCCAGCAGCTGTCCCCCCCTAACATACTAGCATGTGATTCCCCCCCCAACGGAAAACACATGCCATGCTAGCCCTTGCACTAGCTCCGCAGAACAGACTGACACCATACTATGAATGTCAAAAACATGGAAGCGGCTCATTGACATCCACATGCATTTGGCGGCACATTTAGTTTCACTTAATTTTGTTTTTTAATTAAAAAATGGAAACTTGCTTACTTTTTGAAATTCTTTATAACCAGACTCCTTTTTATCTATTAATGGTGGTTATGGCCCGGTGGCACTGAGGGTTGAGCGCTGGATGCCACACCTCGCGCTACACCGGCGACCCGGGTTCGGGAGCAAGCCTGGGTCCTCAGGGGTCGGCAGGGGAGGAGAAGGATCGAGCATCTGTAAGACTGCTCTCCTTTTCCGGGGAGGGGGGTGAGTTACCTCAGTGGCCTGGCGGCTCCTAGCGGCGGCTGGGGGCTTGGCAGGCCATGGCAAAAATAGAGGGACGTTCTGAGGTGGACGCTGGGATGGGGCACGTACGGTAGCGTGCGCGCTCTGACCCCTTGGCGTCAGCACGCCTCAGTCGCATGGGAGAAAATGTGGAAAATACCTTGGGGCTACATGAAGGACTGACAGGCAGCAACGCCGGCGTCAGGTCCCTGGATGCTCCTCCTTGCCGAAACCCACCCTGGATCCCTTGGCGGTGGTCGCATGCCCACCATGGCTAATCGTTGTGCAGGTGGAGGTAAGGAGTAGAGCTTGGGGATTGTAGGGGCAGAGCTGGGGATGAAGGTCGGGCTGGACTGGGGGGAACCATAGGAAAACACCCCCCAGCCGCAGAGGAGGAGTTAAAAGAGTATAACAATGGTGGTTATAAGGGAATATACAATTTGGTTTGTATAAAAAATGCTTTTAGTAAGCCTGGCTTGGGCTTTGCATGGTAACTGGTTGCAGTGGATGGAATCCATTGTACATGGGGTTTATTTTGCAATGTGGCTACTGGATGCAGGACTGCTTACTGGGTAATTGCCTATGCTGAGGGTTTCTGTGGTGGATCTGCAAGGGTATTTACTTGGCACAGGGACTGCTGGTAAGGACTGCTGAGGCATACTGGCAAAATGCTATGTGCATAATGCCTGAAATAAACAGTTGTTTTCCCTAATGACCCCGCTCACTACATCCTGCAGCATCTATACATATTTCTCTCCTCTGGGCTAACTAAATGGGTCCCAAAGCACACTATTATGCTTGGCTTATAGTCCCTGGAAAGCCTTATTTTTCTGTAGGGCCCCATGACGCTGCTATTTGGGGAACTACATACTTGCACAAAATGTATTTTTGATTTAGTATCTTAATAGTGCCCCCAAAAAAACTGTTCCCTGTGAAAACTGTTATATGGGGCCTAATGGGGTCCTGAAGCCCACTAATGTACCATGCGTCCAGGTATGTGGAGAGAGGGGCCAGCAGCAGGAGAACGGGTGGTGTGGGCTGTGGAAAGAGTGTGGGTGTTGGAGGGGACTGCAGAAGGAACAAGGGTGTTAGGGGGACTGTGGGGTGAGGAGGGAAACAGAGGAAGGAGGTGGGGTGAGGGGATTGGTGTCGGGTCATGGGGAGCTAGTGTCCAGGGTTGTGGAGAGAAGAACTGTGGGGGCTGTGGAAGGAAGTGTTACTACCAGTGACTGTGAAGGGGGGGGGTGAGCAATGCAAAGCTCACCACCATAATGTGGTTGTCAACACTCAGAAACAGCCCACTGACATATATGTTTTGGACGGTACACACATTGTCTGCAACATTTTGAAAGTAATTAAATAAGACAACCTGCCATGTTTGTGGCTGTCAAGTAGGGCAACCCACCCGACCACCCTCCCTTCAGTGAAACTAGAGCAGCACGTAATCTTGGTTACTCCAGAACGGCAAAGCTCAAAGTGGGCGAGGGAATGATAGTGAGGACAAAATGGTGAAAGAAGTTTTCCCCCCTGTCTGAGTTGCTATGACCTCGGAGTTAGTTAAATAAGTAAGGGGGGGTAGGGTGTGGGGTGCAGGTGGTGTAGACTCTGTAAAAAAAAGTCACCATTTCTGTCCTTGCCAACATTCCTTCATGATTCCAGGCTTGCCGTTCTGGAGTCACTGTTATTACATAAAACCCTAAAGTAACCCCAACACTTCATGCCACGTGAGTACCCTCAAAGCCATGACCAGCCTATGCATCAGACCACTCTACATGTGGCTTAAATACCCCATAACACCACACTCCTCATCTTAGCTGGCTACCCTCCCTATGTCATGTGCAGTGTAAATACTGTGGTGCCATGTGGAATGCCGACACTGTGCGTGCCATGTGCATTTAGGACAACACATCATGTGAAGTGCTGCACTGCACTGTGACACACACAGCATCAACACTGCCCTGTTCCATGTGCAGTGCCAACACTGCACTATGTCATGTGCACTGCCAACACTGCTGTGGGGGCTTGGTACCTAGAAGTCAGTGATGCATGGTGGACCCAGGAGGTGAAGCTGCAGCAGCTCTGTGAGTGAGGACATAGTGTTGTATGATGGGTGTCCTGGGGGCCAGGAGGAAGGTGGTGTCCGGGGGGACCAACAAGTGTGGTCGGTGTTGAGGTGGCACAGGAAGAGGGAAGTGTCTGTTGGTAAGGAAGTGAGATGTCTGGGGGCCCAAGACGGAGGGTTCTGATTAACATAGAAACATAGAAACATAGAATTTGACGGCAGTTAAGGACCGCTTGGCCCACCCAGTCTGCCCATTTCCCTACCTGATGGATAAGCTGCAGATCCTAGTTAACCAGCAGCCTACTTCTTCCTACCCCCACCCCCTAGAATTGCCTTATGACTGTCCCATGCATGCTTGAATTCCACCACTGTTTTGACTCCACAACCTCCTCTGGAAGGCTGTTCCATGCATCCCAGCCCTCTCTGTGAAAAAATACTTCCTTAAATTACCTCTGAGCCGCACCCCTTCTATCTTCAAATTGTGCCCCCTTGTTCTTGCACACCTCTTTTTTTGAAAGATGCTACCCTCTTGGACTTTGTTGATTCCCTTGAGGTACTTGAAAGTTTCTATCATGTCCCCCCTCTCCCTCCTTTCCTCGAGGCTATACATATTAAGCTCCTTAAGTCTTAAGATTGACCATAAAGGGAGTCAAGGGAGAGAGGCATCTGAGAGGCCATGGTGGTGTGGACTGTGGAAAAAGCATGGGGCTGTGGAGGGAGTAAAGGTGTTAGGAGGACTGTTGGGTGAGGGGCAAAGGAGGAAGGAGATGGTGTGGGGGGATGGTTATTATTGGGTTGTGGAGGGAGGAGGTAGTGTCCGAGGTTGTGGAGGGAGGTACTGTTGGGGGCTGTGGAAGGAGAGGTTACTGTCAGGGGCTGTGGAGATAGTGTGTCCAGTGTACATCTCATCCCCATATTCTGGATTTCAAGACCCAGAAGCGTCTGACATAAACATTTCAGATGCTGCTCTTATTCTCCATGGCATTTTAAAAGTAAATAAATAAGAAACTGCCACGTTCGTGACAGTGAAGTGGAGCAAGCCACCTGACCAACCTTTAGCTACACTAGCCTCCAACAATCAATGCCACCTGACTACCCTTCAAGGACATGACCAGCTTCTGCCCCACAACCACCTTACATTTGATTTGAATACCCCCACAACACCACACAGCTTGGATACCCCCACAAAACCACATTTTCCACCTTAGCCAGCCATGTTCCCTGCAGCTGCTGGAACAGTCTCCTTACAACCCTCCCTGTAGCTGAACCACCACCCTACACATAGGCTGGACTCCACCACTGAGATGGCCCTGCTGTCCGGGGTCTTAGAGTACGACGTCTTGCAGATAAAAATAATGCGCCTACCCTACCTCCGTCCCTCTTTCCCCAACTCACAGACTCATGATGTGCTTTATTGGCAGCCACAAAAATTATTTTTTTTTTCACTGTAAATGTGACATTGAAACTGGTGAATGTCAAGACCCAGAAGAAGCCCACTGTCACACACATTTTGTGCAGTGCACTTAAGACTCCTAGGCGTTTTACATTATTAAGAAAACGGGCATGTTCACAGACGCCAAGAAGTGCTAGAGTCGGGGGGGGAGAGTCTGCGCTTTTCTTGTCTGCCAGATTTAATACTGTGGGACGACCCTGGGCAGCATGTCTTTGCTATGGATGACCGGGGGGGGGGGCAGACTATAGGAGATGGGCTCCTGCCATGGAGTGGGGAGAGAATACAGTATGAAGTGACCCCAAGTAGCAGCATCCGGGGGTTCCACAGGAAAAAAGATTCATCAGGGACATCAGGCAGGGCATGATAGGGTGCTTGGGGACCCCATTGTAGCCCATTTAATTAGCCAAGGGGACAGAAATGTGTATAGGAGCCCAACTGTGCAATAATAAGCGTCATTAGAGGGAAAAAAACGTTTATTTCAGTCATTTTGACATCCATTGACAGTATGCCTTAGCAGCCCTCACCTGCAGTCCCTGTGTCCAGTAAATACCCCTGCATCCATCACAGAAACTCCCAGGACAGAATGTTGCTCCAGTTTGCATCCCTGTGGCCAGTAGCCCCACCACAAATACCCTTCAGAATAAATACCCTCCCATGCAACCAGTTCCCCTCCACAGCCCAAGCCAGGGCTGATTTAAAGCAAGGTTATAAGTGCAAGACTGTACCTTCGCCTTCTAAAAACCACTGTTGATGAATAAGTAGGAGTCCAGTCCACAGAAGAATGCCCATAGTGACCATGGTTTTGTTTTAAAATGATTATAATTAAAAATTAAAGTTCAACACAACACTTCGCCATCGGTCTCCACCAAACATATGTGTAGTCAGTCTAGCCAATGTGGGCATATGCTGATAAACAGGCACTCTCTACTCGCTGTCAGTCTCCCTCCTGAAATTGGCTCATGGTGTAGCAGTAACCCAGAGCAGTAATTATACAAAACAAGCATTTGTCAATGCCGAATGTTTGCTTGCTGGCATTGGCATTGGTAGTGTAGAAGTTACAGAGCTGCATAATAGGAATGGCAGCGAAGTATTGAACTGAAGCCAACCCCACCACCACCCTGCAGAGAGTGACAGGCATTGGGGTGTGCCTTTGGGTCGTCAGGCATAACAACCACGCCATTTCACCACACCCTACCCTGCAGACACTGACAAGTGTCACAGTGTGCCTTGGGGTCTTTGGCCCTTATGCGCACCCCATTCCATCAGAAAATACAGTGAGATGGGTGCAGTACAGGAGAATTGGGTGAAGTTTGGGCCCGAAGAGTCCGAGGCACACCTTGATGCCTCTCGCTGGCTGCAGGGTGTGGGTGGTGGTGGAATGGTATGGTATGAGCATGACAGGCAAGAATCCCAAGTCACACCCCTGATGCCTGTCATTCTCTACAGGGTGGGGCGTTATGGTCGGAAACCCTAACGCCTCAGGCATTCGTTGGTATTTTCACTCCAAATTTTCAACATGGTTTTTTTGTGACCCCCACCTCATGAACAGTGGCAATATCAGTTTGTTAGCCGAAAACTGCTTTTGCACAGCGACTATGGCATTTGGCACCACAGGTGCAAAAACACATTCCGAACAGGATGTGAAAAATGACAGCGGTACTATTCATGGGAAGGTGTAAAAAATGGCAATGTTGAAAATCTGCTGTGAAAATCTTAAAAAAACTGATGAAGTCACGAGCGTGCGTAGAAACTGTGCAACGCACACCCATAATGTAACTGGTTTGGGGATTTTTTTACAGCAGATTGTTAACACAGGCATTTTGGGACCTCCGATCATGAACAGTGTCAGTGTGATTTTCTTTATCTGTCCTGAACAATGATTTCTCACAGCGACCACACATTTCTGTGCTGAAAGTGTGAAAACGCATTTTGGCCATGTTGTGGAAAACGACAGCTGTACTGTTCATAAGGAGGTATGGAAAAATGCCACTGGTGAAAATCTGGACTGAAAATATTACAAATTTATGAACTTACGGTGCATGGAAACTGCGCAATGCTCACTATTAACACAGTCATTTTATGGAGTTTTGTCACCAAATTTTCAACATAGCCATTTTAAGACCTCTGCTCATGACCAGTGTCACTGTGATTTTCTTAATCTGTCCCAAACATTGTTTTCGCACGACTGTACCATTGTGCGCTACATGTGCGGAAACACATTTTGGGCAAGATGTGAAAAATGGTAGCTGTACTGCTCATAAGGAAGTGCGGTAAAATGGCACTGTTGAAAATCTGGTGTGCAAATATTACAAATTCGCAAACTTGCCAGCGTGCGTAGGAACTGCGCAATGTACGCTCCTAAAACAGTCATTTTGGGAATTTTTTCACCAAATTTTCAACATAGCCATTTTAACACCTCTGCTCATGACCAGTGTCACTGTGATTTTCTTAACTTGTCCCACATTGATTTCGCACACCGCCTGCGCCTTTGTGCGCTACATGGGCAGAAACACATTGTGGTCGAGATTTGAAAAATGACAACTGTACTGCTCAGAATGAGGTGTGGTAAAATGGCAATGTTGAAAATCTGGAGTGAAAATATTGAAAATTTGCGAACTTACGAGTATGCGTAGGAACTCTGCAATGCACGCTCGTAAAACAGTCATTTTTAGGAATTTTTTCACCAAATTTTCAACATAGCCATTTTAAGACCTCTGCTCATGAACAGTGTCACTGTGATTTTCTTAATGTGTCCTGTACATTGATTTCGCACACCGACTGCGCCATTGTGCACTACATGGGCGGAAACACGTTTTGGGTGAGATGTGAAAAATGACAGCTGTACTGCTCATAAGGAGGTGGTTAAAATGGCAATGTTGAAAATCTGGAGGAAAATATTGAAATTTAGAAACTTACGAGCGCGTAGGAACCGCCAATGCACGTCGTAAAACAGTCATTTTAAGGAATTTTTCTACTAAATTTTCAAAATAGGCTTTTTGAGAGCCCTCCTTATGAACACTGGCAGTGTCATTTCATTAATCATTCTGGAAAGGTGATTTTGTACAGTGGCTACAAAATCACTCTTCAGGCCCGAGTAACGCCATGACAGTGACAGCATTCATGAGAAGGGGTCCCAAAAACCCCATGTTGAAAATTTGGTGCAAAAATTCCTAAACATATCCGAGATATGCAGCAAAGTTGAAAAAACCCTATCTATTACATTATACAGCTTACCGGCATTTCCTCAGTTCGCGGTCGGCTTTGAAGAGTGCAGACATGTTCCCAGTCAACCGAAGATCGTCTGCGCGAGACTCCGGAGGTAAGTATGCGGTGGGGGGAGTGTGGGGAGGCAGGGTGCACAGTGGGTGGGTGTGGGTGGGGCAGGAGACTGCAAGGGACTGTTTTTAATTTACAGTTTTTTTATTACTAAGATGACGCGGACGTTTGCCACGCTGGGGTGGGCTCCCAGCATGGCAGCTGGAAAGGCTGTTTGGGGGCTGGAGCCGACAGGGGATTGGGCACCCCGTCATCATATGGGCTTTGTGCCACGTGGGGTGGGCTCCCAGCGTGGCAGCTGGAAAGAACTGTTTGGGAGGGGCTGGAGCCAATGGGGATTGGGCACCCCGTCGTCTATCTGGGCTTGTGCCACGCTGGGGTGGGCTCCCAGTGTGGCAGCTGTAAGCTGTTTGGGGGTTGGAGCTGACAGAGATTGGGCACCCCGTCGTCTATGCAGGCTTGTGCCACACTGAGGTGGGCTCCAGCATGGCAGCTGTAAGGCTGTTTGGGGGTTGGAGCAGGCGAGTTGGGTGCCCCGTCGGCCATGCACTGATGTGTGGCCACGCTGGGGTGTGCTCCCAGCGTGGCTCAGCACATTTTTTTGAGGGGCATGGAGCCGGCCGGGGCATTGGGCACCCGTCGGCTACTACAGTATGTGCGTGGGGGGGAGCGTGTCAGCACACAATAT
Source organism: Neoceratodus forsteri (assembly GCA_016271365.2). Lineage (NCBI taxonomy): Eukaryota > Metazoa > Chordata > Ceratodontiformes > Ceratodontidae > Neoceratodus > Neoceratodus forsteri. Next base: position 421,810,719 of record CM057453.1, read on the forward strand.
GCCTGCGTGCGTGTTGAGGGGGGGAGCTCTGCTCACTGAAGCGGAGCTCTCCCTTTCAGCTGTATGCCACTGCATTTTCAGCTGTCATAGACAGCTGGAGCAGTGATTGGCGCATTGCGACCGTGCCTGCAAACACACTGACTGAATTGGAAGAGGCTGACACACCTCTGGAAAACTCGGATGATGGCACTATGTTTCTTGCACATGCGTGCAAGCAAACATAAAAAGCAGAAGTTTGCTAAAGACACTTCAAGTGCATTGCCCATGCTCACTTAATTAACTTCTACTGACAATTTGACTGCCATACTGCTCACAGTTTACTTGCACCACTGGTCTGCCCCTGTTAAAATGCTGCCCCTGCTCTTACTGTTAACCTACTCAGCCATGATTCCGTACTGCACCCAAAATCCCCAGTCCCACTCACCTTCCCCTCAAGCCATGGACCAGCTGCACTCTCCCAAGTACAGCCCTCTAAAGCAGCGGCCGGTTGGACAGGGCACAGAAACTGAAGAAAATCTAGCAGTCTAAGAAAGTGCTCAGCAAGCTCCAATACTGATGTACTAGATTGTAGGCGACAAACCACAGTTGAAGAGCATGCCTTTTTGTCAGGATCCAGTGTAGCCAATGTAAGTTGGGACAGAATTAGCCAATCAGAGGCTCAATGGCAATTAGTCAATCACAAAGCACAGTGTCCTGTGGCCAATCATGGAGCATGGTGTCCTGTGATGCCCTGTGGCAGCAGTTTGTGGGAAAAATCTTTCACCTGCTCTTGAACATGGGTTTGAAATATTTAGCTATTTGTGTCTGATCAATAATTTCTTAGGTAAAATTGCACAGCTGATTGGTTGTTTCTTATGTGGGCAAACAAGAACCCTTACAATAATCTAAACACCCACATGGAAAGCCATAGTGTTCGTAAGCAATAACCCACGACAGCCTTATTACAGCTTATGCCACATTCTGCACATGACGTATGTGCTCTTCAAACCAAAGAATAAGCTCAAAATCATGATTATCTGTATCTGCAGCTCATATGTGGAAAAGACCGCTGTAAGCAACTGTTTCACTTTGCATTATACTGCACAGTACAAATTAAAGCATGTTACAGATTAAGCTGCTTTTATACCCAACTCGTGTCACCGTCCTCTTTTTTTTTTTCAACCCTACCTTTCACAATAGTTTTCTGTATTGCAGGCTAGATAGAGAGTGAGAGAGACCACTGGAGCCAGGGGATCCCATCTTGATAAATCATCTCTTGCTACAGCCCATGGTAAAAGCTGCTGCTCTGAGAGCTGTTGTAATTTGGAGGCAACAGACACTACCTTGGCAATCCAGGAGGTATAATCCCACCTGTTTCAAATGAAGGGCAAACAGGACTCTCATGAAGTCGCCATAAGAACTTACGGTGACCATTAATGAGCAACACCATTTTATACATGCCCTGCAAGAGAAGATGGACAACTTAAAAAATCAAAGTCGCTGCAAAACTATTTGTTTTTGTAGGCTTCCCAAAGGAGCAGAACTCTGAGGCACTGCTGGATTTCTACAGCATGTTCTCCACACTATTCTGCAGCTGAAAGGGGACTGTACCTTTGATACAAAGCATGCCTATTGCTCCCTGCACCCCCCCCCAAGAATGGTGAGTGCCCGTGGTCCATCCTACTTTGTTTTCAGTGGTCACGATTTTGACAGAAGTGTGTGTGTATGTGTGAGACAGAATGGTCTATGAGGACATATAGTAAAGTTTTCTCACAGTAACAAATTTATAGAAACTGCATTATAAATAATAAAGTTGCATATGTAAGAAAAACTATATTTTAGATCTATTTAAAAAAATATATTAGATATGAAAAATTAGTGTTTTGAATCAGAAGCTCCTGAAAGCTGTGCTATGGACAAGCTAACGATCTAAAGTGAAGCAGGTTCATACCATTTACATTCAATATTTATAAACACAGTCTGTTTTAAACGTGATGGGAATTATTGAGTCTAAGCAACCGTTTTGTAAGCAAGTTCACAAAATGAGGATGCCACAGCCATGCTTCTTGACCTGACCTATCATTTTGGCAACTGCTTCACTTGTACACTCCCACCCCTTTGGCCTATCCTCTTACAAATAACAGAACAGCCAGGTTATGCTGTATGATAACCCCACTCCTGCCCCTCACCCCAAAAATGTTGGTAGCTTAGCTAAACTTCTCTGTGGCTCAGAAGAACTATCAGCCTCCAGTAAAATTGCTCCTTTAGTGGCTGGCAACCGCTGGTATCTTCGATCAGTCAACCCTCTTGAATGGCTGGGAAGCCCATATGTCCTCAGGCACTTCAAAGTGCCCCGTTCATCTACAGCGGGCAAGCCACTCACAAGGAGCTTGTTCTCACTGCCCCCACAAACTCTGCAAATTGGGACAGGGCCGGGAAATGCAACAGCTTGTGTTAGCTGTTCTCAGCAGCAGTAAATGCTGTACGTTTTCACACTGCACTCCCTGAGTTGGTTCAGCATGGGGTGGGAACATGCACCACCACTTCATCTGGCACAACACGCCCGGTAGCAGACAAGTGCTCACAAGTCCCCCCCAAGTGAGTACTCCTCAAGTTCACAGAGGGGATGTGGATCCTGGACGTGAGCAAAACAAAGTAGCAGACTGAATGCGACTGAGTGCCATCACTTTTACTTGTGCTCCCTGGCCCAGATGCTCTTCAGAAAAGGGCCAGGGAGTGAAGACACCAGTGACATCACCGCATTGATTTTGGGGAGGCTACAGCCCCCTCAATCTAAGTTAAAGCCCTGTCTCAATCATTTTCACTGAAAAAATAAATTACCGTTTCTTAACTGTTTAAATTCTGTAGCCGCATCTGATGCACACAACCTGATAAACTGTGAAGAAACAACATCTACTTGTTTCTGCTGCAGTTATAACTTACTTAGCCAGAGAAAGTAGACTTTTTTTTAAATTGAAATTTGTGTGATTGTCCAAGACTCAAGAGAGACTGAGTGTCAGTGAGCCAGTAGTGAGCGACCGAGGCAGCAGCATGAGCCCTAATGTTTTTTTTCATAATTAATTTGAACGCGCAGTGCCATAGCCTGGGCTGGATGGAGGATGGACTGACAGATTAGAAGATGCCTGGTCCTGGACTTGAGGAACAGTAGTGGCAGTGTCAGCAGTGAGTGACTTGAGTGCATCATCAGTGCAGGGCGTACTATGTCTTTTTGCTCGCTGTACACAGGTGCATCTAAGATCTAATAGTGCTAAGAATATTTATCTAAATTGCAACCACAAGTCTGTTCAAATAATTATCCTATGCAGCCACTCTTTCAGAACTATGGGGCTAGAGCCATGGAAATGCAAACTGGGAGTGGCTGGAGGGAAAGAGTAATGGTAAAATCAGGTTGCTGTAACCCTGAGGCTGACGTCAGTCAGGTACAGTTAGTACAAGTCCTGAGATAAGTCTAGTCCAGCAGGTAACAGCTGCGGACAAAGAGAACTTGTTTAAACAGCGATGGGAAAAACATTCACAACAGAAGAACTGAAGCAATTGTCTGTGAAGTGACTAATCAGGTTTCCAGAGACAGGAGGTGCTCTATAAATTCACCAGGGAAGGCGGGTTACAGCGAAGGATAGGATAGAAGATTGTGGCTCTTTCTCTGGCAGTTTAAAGTAAACTGTCAGCTTGTGGGAAGCTAAAAGAAAAAAAAAGATGACACTGAGGGGGAGGGAGATCTTTCTAATTTTGTTTGCAGAGCCCTCATCTGCAGCTTGCTGTTTAAAAGACTAAGGGACCAGCTGGCTGCAACAATCAGGGAATGCCCGGCATCACAGTGTCAGCTTCTCATCTACAGGTGGATGGCTGATGCTGCAATGATGAGGTGCTCCTTGATTGTGGCGGCCAAATCATTTCAAGTTGGTGGCACGTTTGCAAACTAGTGTCACCACCAGCATGCGCTTGCATTGGTGACACACAGCCAAGCCCAAAAAAGCAGTGGCGGCATTGGCTGCAACAGTGCCTCACCTCCACAACCCGCTTCTCTCCTAAGCTGTCGCAACATGTTTCTTGCACATGCGCGCAAGCAAACATAAAAAAACAGTTAACACCCTGCAAGCAGAAGAAGCAAAACTACTGTCATAAGCAAAATATGCATTTCATGGATATAAATGGCTGTAGCTTGGCCTTTTGGTTTGCTAGCATAGAAAGGAGAAAAAAACATACAGAATACTACATAGAATGTTTCCTATCAACTTTAGCCTACATATTATAAAGAAAGCAGAATACAGTTCACCTGTAGCTAAATATCTGTATCTTGAATTTTGAGTTTTAAACTCTCTTTAATTCTCCAATCTGTGCACTACTGCATGTAATAGCCATTAGGTCCCTCATTATTTCATATATCTCAGCATCCATATACTCTTCCAAAGTATTTTCAACAGGTTGTTCATCAGTTTTGCTCTGTTCCCCTAAAGTACTGTTAATAGTTTATTGGAGTGTCAAACCATTGCCAATAGTCTCCCCCATGGTTGAATTAGCAAACTAACATCAACAGTCTGCTCCATTGCCTGGATCTCTTCCAAGGAAGTGGAAGGGCCCATCTGGGCTGCAGATACACTGTATGGTTGGATTAGTAAACTATTGTCAACAGTTCCCTCCAATGACTGGAGTGTCAAAATATAGCCAATAATTTGCTCCAATGACTGGATCTCTTCCAGGGGATCGGAAGGCCCTATTTGGGAAACAGATACATTGCAGGTAGTGCAATTGATTCCATCTGCTGCCAGCTTTCAGTTCTCTGGTTACTCCATCCTGCTCCTTCTAACCCCAGTGACTTCCATCACACTACTCCACTGCTCCCATCTCACTGTTGCAATGACATGTCCCTCTACAGCTGGCTAAGCCAGCCAAAGGCTGCCAAACTGGGGATAGCATTCTATGATGGTTTTGATGATGACCAGCTGGCTGACAGTGCTGGAGTGTCCAGTTGGGTGCCGGAGTCAGTCATGAGTGAGTTACAATCCTATACAACTCTACCACAAAAAAAAAAAAGAAGAGGAGAATACAGTATGCCTGTTACTCACCAGCGGTATACATGCTGACCCTGGGGAAGCTCAACAGACAGTACAGTCTGGGTTTTCACTGTTATGCAGATGATACTCAGCTGTACATGTCTTTTCTACCAGGGATGAATGGTGCCATTGAAGTGCTGAATAAATGCCTTGCCGAGATCCAGGACTGGATGAACTCTAACTGGCTGACACCTAACCTAGACAAGACGGAGGTACTGGTGATTGAGTCAGGTCAGGGCATGATGGGGATGCTTCCAGGACAGCAACAGGTTTGGTCCTGGGGTCAACCCCATTGATGGCATCCTCTAGGGTGAGAAATCTGGGCATTGTCCTCAGTGACAAGCTCACACTTGAAGCCCAGGTGTCGGCTGTCATCAAATGTGTTTTTTACCATCTGAGGAACATCGCCCGGATTAAACCCCTAATTCCGCCTGAAGACCTGCCATCACTGGTGCATGCCTTTATAATATCCAGACTCGACTACTATAATGCCCTCTACCTTGGGGTCATTAGAAAGAACCTCAGCTGGCTGCACCTAGTGAAGAACGCAGCGGCTAGGCTGCTGATGGGGCTGTCAAGGTCCTGTCATGTGACCTCAGTCCTGCAGGGTCTGCACTGGCTGCCAGTCAGGTGGAGGATTCTCTTCAAGGTGAACTTGCTCACCTATAATGCCCTATACAGATCAAGACCTGGCTACCTGTCAGACCTCCTTACTCCTGCCATCCCTGCCTGCTCCCTTCGTTCTTCCACCGAGAGCCTCCTGCCTCTCTGAGGACCAGTCTGAAAACCTCAGGTGATGGTTTATTCGGGGTGGCCAGCCCAGTCCTCTGGAACTCACTGCCAAGACCTTTGAGGGAGGCCCCTATGGTGGAGGCATTTAGGAGGGGCCTAAAGACCCACCTTTTTAGCCTAGCCTTTCCTGCTGATGTTTTTTAACTTACACAAAAAATGTTTAATTATTTTTATTCTGTTTTTGATTGTTTATATAATCTGAATGTTTTTACCACTCAGGTCAAATTTTTCTACTGTACAACACCCAGAGCCTCCAGGATTAGGCACCAAACAACTAAAAAATTATTTACTTACTTACTTATTAGCAACTAGATTTGAATATTTGCTGCTACGTTAGTGAGAATAGTGTCATGAACTCAGTGTGGTACTTTGACTCAAAGCATAAACAGACAATAGACGAAAGTACTGTACGTATAAATTTAAGCAAGATTATCTGGCACAAGTGAAATCACACCCCAACACTGCCAAAATTAAACCAGAGCTACCACAATGACCACATTGGAGACCATACATGCTACTTGAAGATAAAAAGAAGTAGCTAAAAAGAGTTATATAAAGATTAAGAACAGAAGGTGCGATCGCACATGCAGTGGCAATAGGGGTTATCAAAGCACACAAGCCTCAGCTACTCATGGAATATGGGGGTAGTATCAGCCTATCACACCAGTGGGCATGGACTTCCCTTAGTCGCATGGGCTAATCAAAAAAGAAAAGGCACCAAAGCTGCTCTAAAATCACCCATAGACTACCAAGAACTAAGAGATGCCTTTTTAGCTTGCATTACAACAGCATGCAACAAGCATTTGTCAATGCCGAATGTTGTCACACTGGCATTGGCAGTGGTGAAGCTAGAGATGCATAGCGCTGTGATTTTGTTAATGTGTCCCAAAAGGTGATTTTGCACAGCGAGCATGCCATTGTGCACCACAGCTGTGGAAAGCGTTTTGGGCAGGCTGTGAAAAATGGAAGCTGGACTGTTGATAAGGAGGTGTGCACAAATGCCAGTGATGAAAATGCGGCATGAAAATATTGCAGATTGACGAAGTTACAAGGGTGCGTGGAAACTGCGCAATGCACACTTGCAACACAGTCATTGTATGGACTTCCGGCACCACATTTTCAACATAGGCATTTTAGAACCTCTGCTCATGAATAGTGTCACCGTCATTTCCTCAAACTGTCCCAAAAACTGATTTCTCATAGCAACCATGCAATTCTGTGCCGGACATGCAAAAACACATTTCAGCCAGCTGTAATGTTCATAAGGAGGTATGGAAAAATGCCAATGATGAACAGCTGGGGTGAAACTATTACAAATTCACAAAGTCACAAGCATACGTGCAAACCGCGCAATGCACGCTCGTAAAACATTCATTTTATTGACTTTCATCCCCAAATTTTCAACATAGGCATTTTAGGACATCTGCTAATGAACAGTGTCACTGTCATTTTCATAATGTGTCTCGAACATGGACTTTCCTCAGCGACCGCGCTATTCTGTGCCAGAACTGCGAAAACAGATTTTGGGCAGGATGTGAAAAATGACAGCTGTACTGTTCATTAGGAGGTGCAGAACAATGGCACTGTTGAAAATCTGGAGTGAAAATATTATAAGTTTGCAAACTTACGAGCGTGCATGCAAACTGCACAATGCACGCTTGTAACACAACCATTGTAAGGAGTATTGTCACCAAATTTTCAATACAGGCATTTTAGGACCTCTGCTCATGAACAGTGCCACTTTCATTTTCGTAATGTGTCCCGAACTCTGATTTCGCACAGCAACCACGCTATTCTGCGCTGGAAGTGTGAAAACACATTTTGGCCAGGATACGAAAAATAACAGCTGTACGGTTCACAAGAAGGTGTGGTAAAATGCCAGTGTTGAGAATCTGGCATGAAAATATTGTGAATTCGCTAGCTCATGAGTGTGTGTAGCAACTGCGCAACGCACGCTCGTAAAACAGTAATTTTTTGGATTTTTCCCACCCAATTTGCAACATAGGCTTTTTGAGAGCCCCCCTCATAAACAGTGGCATTGTCATTTCGTTACTCAGTCCCAAAAGGTGATTCTGCGCAGTGACTGCAAAATCACCTTTTGGGACTGAATAACACCATGACAGTACAAGAATTCATGAGGAGGGGTCCCAAAAACCCCATGTTGAAAATTTGGGGCCAAAATTCCCAAAAAATGCCTGAGATATGCATCAAAGTTGAAAAAACCATATTTCTTCCATTATACAGCTTACTGGCATTTCCTCAGTTCGCGGTCGGCTTTGAAGAGTGCACACGTGTTCCTGGTCCACCGAAGATCATCGCACCGGACTCCGCAGGTAAGTATGGGGTGGGGGGTGTGGGGAGGCAGGGTGCGCAGAGGGTAGGTGCGGTTGGGGGCAGAGAGACTACGAGGGACCGTTTTCATTTTACAGGTGACAAAAAAAGAAACATTGCCGGACAGTTTTTTTATTTTAGGGGATTTGGCATGCTGGGGTGGGCTCCCAGCATGCCACCTAACTGTTTGGCGGGTCTGTAGCCTACAGGGGATTGGCACCCTTGTTGGCACACAACACGGGGGAGGATTTTATGCCGACAGGGATTGGGCACCCCTGTCGGCACACAAAGAAAGCAGGAGGGGCGAGCCGAGGGGGATTGGGCACCCCTCCTTGGCATTTAACAATTAGGGGGTTCTTTATGCCGACGAGGAGTGCGCTCCCCATCCAGCACATACAGAGGAAGGGTTAACCAACAGGGGATTGGGCACCCCGAGTCGGTAGTTTGGTGGCCACTGTGCCGCCATGCTCATAATGTCGGTGAGCACGTCCAGGGAAGGTCCGCTGCATATGATGAGCTTTGCTCGGATTGCAGTGGACCTTTTCTTAGATGTGCTCCCCACATTATGTATGCAGGGTGTAGCACCGGCATGCAGGCTGATTGGGGAATGAGGGATGCACCTACTGGTGCGTTCCCTGCATTTGCCCAACAGTGACCATGCCTCCAAAGCTGCACTGCCGCATGATGTTGGCTGTGCAAGCGCACCAGCATAAAAATGAGCTCATCCCCCCTAAATCAGTGATAATTATGGAGGAAACTGGTGTAGATATGATACCAGTGTAGGAGTGGACTATGGAAGGCACTGGGACCAAACAGGTCGAGATAATCGGTCTCGGTGACAAAAGGCAATTAACACTGGCACTTAGTGTCACCCTTGCCAGTGACTTTCTGAGTCCCAGGTCATGTACAAAGGATACATTTCAGCTGGTCACCCACATTTTCAGTTTCCAAAGAGCTGGAATATTGCAGACTCTGAAACTCACTGGGCAAACACCACTACAATGATACAGTACATCGAGCAAATACATGTCCCTTACAAGGAATTTACTAAAGTAAGACTAGATTTATCTAAGGAACAATGCACCCTGCTACTGATGGACTTATTCCATGCTCATATAACAGAGGAAGTTCTTAAATGTTTAGAGTCATATGACATTATTCCCATTTTTGTACTGGCATCATGCACGGACCAGCTGCAACTGCTGGACATATCAGCAAACAAGCTGTTTAAAAACTCCTTGAAGCAGCATTTCATGGCTTGGTATGCCGGATGCATCACAGGCCAACTCAAGCAAGGTAACAGTGCAAACGAGGTAAAAGCTGATTTAAGATGCTGACACTTAAAGAGAAACACACTCAGTGGCTTGTTTGCAGTTTTGAGGAGACAGCAAGGGAGACCGAAGACTGGCTCAGAGGGTTCCAACAAGTAGGTATACAGGTGGCACATGACATTTTTCTTGATCCTACTATACTTGCCAGTATAAGCATGCTCTTACTGCACAACATGTAAATGTATGTCACTCATGCGTGTTAATGAATTTGTAGAAGTAAAACTGGATTAAAAGGATATTTTCTCAATCCTACTGTACCTAAGAAACATACCAGTACAGTATCAGCACATTCTTATTGCACAGTGCACAATTATTGATTTCGTATAAATAAAATTTTGTAAAGTGTATCTACCACTGCATTCTGTTTTTTAAAGGGGTTTCAAAGGGGTAGTCAACAAAAAGCAATAGGTGTCCAGTCGATGTAATAAAGGTTTGATAATTTCCACGAAACATATATTTCACTTTCATATTATTTTCTTGGTTCTAGTCCATCTAGTGAACAGACCGAAAATAAAATGTAAGTGAAATATATTAGTTCTACAGTAATTCTCTTTATGAAACATTGACAAAGGCCTGCCCTCTGAAGCAACATATTTGGAACACCTCACCTGAGCATTCTGGGTTTGGCAGCCACTCCAAGTCGGAATATGGTGAATAATCTACTAGGCACCGTTCTGACCCTGACCTGGAGTTTGTACAGTGGTCACCAGCACCATCAGTAATGAGAACATAGAAGATAATGCCTCATGTACAGGTGATAACCACAGTGTAATCACCTCGAGTGGTTGCTAAGGCATCAGTAAACCTCAAGAGCTCAGCTCAAGAGGTTTACCATTGCACTAGCAACCACGAGAGGTGATTACACCATGGTTATCACCTGTACATCAGGCATTGTCATTTATAGTGTATGAGGCTCTGCATGAGAAGTTACCCCCCCCCCCCGCCAGAACACAAGTAATTTAGCCTTACCTTATTAATGAATCTGCACTACGGCCACATGATTGTGTAGGGAAACAATTTATTAGGATACACGGACTGAATGACAGTGGGCTGAAATAGCACCACAGTTAAAATCTCTATCAGACATAGTGATCGCTAGTTTCAGTAACAGTAAACTGACAATTGGAATGTTATTTGACTGCTGTACTGAGACTAACAATTGCATTCTGTGTGTGCAGAATACTGAATTACACTGGCATTCCTTTTTGTAAACCCACTGCTATGACATAGAAGAGAGGGGCTTATAAGGTTCTGACATCACAACAGTGGGATTACAAGGTTGTAAACAGCCTACTTTCAGTCGGTAATAAGAGCTCCCCATACACCATGAGGTGATATCATTCTCATTAGCTCTATGCTGCCCAATGCATGAAAAGTGATATTAGCATGTGACGTGGCCCGATATGGCTACTGATGGAGTTGGCTACCACAGTAACCCTGAAGGAAGGGAATGACTACAAAGGTGATCTCCATTCCCCTGTGCCTATTCCCATCTTCCCTTGAGGCAGGACTCTGGAGTGTCCATGAAGAGGCCCAGCAAGAAATGCCTGTGCCTCTCTGGACCAATGCTCAACCTCCTAAAATAAATCATCTAGCTTCTTGGCCCTGTCAACTTGTGGGTAGAAATTTAAAAGTCGAATAAGAAGAGCAAGCATGGCTGGTGTACATACTCTTTTTTGAACTATTGCTTTTACAGCTGGCAACTTCACCGTGAGATGGAGTGTAACCAAGCCCTGGGAATTGTTATTAAACTAAGAAGTTGCTTAAGGCTAAGGGCTATCATCCCAGGATCCCTAGTGGTGCTCCTGCAGTGACCTCACTACTTCTCATTCCCCCCGTGCTATTTCCTGCCAGACCACCTATCCTAAATTCCAGTCATCCTGAACTTCCCCCTTACCTCAGTCTCTTGAAGGTATGACATTAGCTGAAGTGTTACCTTATTGTTCCTAGTCATGCAGTTGCAGTTTTACTAATTGTCTGTTATGAGGTTTTCCTCAGAGTGGTAACAATATGTGATTGCTGTTATGCAGTAACTTAATGTGGTAACACTTGTTCTGAGGTAAAGTTGAAGACTAGGATAGCTTTCACAGTAGTTCAGCCTCGGATATTATGCCTGTGACTCCCCCCTAGCCCCTTGCCAGGAAGCTGCCTCCCCATGTCATCCTGAAAAGTAATCATTAGCCCATCAGTTTATTAGGAAATCTCAACCTGACCAGTACAGGCATCTCTGCAGCACTCTGGATTCATCTAGGATGTTTCCAATCATGAAACCTCCACTTTATCCTAAGTTGCCAACTGGCAGATGCTGCACCAACCTGGTGCACCTTGACAACGAGTATAACTCATTCATCAAAGAGGAGATGTGCAGGGTTTGGGTTCCTCATAATGACCACATATGATGACTTGGAGTCCTTCTCACACCTTACTAGATGCATTCCACCAGTCTCTGGATGTCCCACTCAAGACTATAGATGGAGGTGGGATCTATCAGCAATTGGTAATCCTTTCAAAGAAAAGATCTTCCTTGGCTCTCTTGATCTATCACCCATTGCTGGATCTGGAGGCAGTGGTGTGATTTCATCCTGCTTCAGACAGTCAAGCTTCTAAATAGGGGGGCCATCATTGCACTGTTTCCCCTAGCCCTCAAAGGTTTTTAAGTCTTTACTGAGCAGACTGCTCTGATTATCCTTATTGATGGTGCTGTCCAGCTCAGAAAAAATGTATACCATTGTTACAACAATGCTGTAACAGCAAATCCCTACAGTGACACAGGAACAGTGACTGCACTTGCAGCAAGCTGTATTCGCTGTTGACAGCATGTTGAAGCAACTGGTGTGTGGGCAGCAGAACTGGTCATTTCTCCACTGTCTGTGTGACATGGAGTTAGATATATTAAATAGGGAGGTGCGGGGGGGGTGCCCCACTATGATACTGAGTCAGTGTTGGCATGTTTCCCAGCCAGTGTCAGGACATGGTGGTGTCAGGGATGTCGGCGGCATTATGTCACTATAGGGGATGCCAGCGAACTTTTTGTTGCTGTGGCTTGGTGGAACCCAGAAAAAAGACTGCTGGTGCTCCTTCTACACACCCTCCCAACAAAAGTCAAAGTGTCTCAACACTCAGGCCATAAGGATTACATTGGTGGTGCCCTGAGCACTATATGCAGTGAGCCAGCTACTTTGGGTATTTGGTCTGGTACTCCTATTGCCTTTCGAAGGATGCCATGGATATTTGGGAACTGCTCCTCAGGAGCATCAGGAGAAGGTGTCCATTTAATTGAATATGGGACGGCCTCTGCCAGCTAAGCACCACCTGCAATTTACCATGAACCGCGCAGACACTGGCTGTCAGCATATGGTCGCAGGGAATTGTTCTTTAGAGGCACGGTTGGTGGCTTTTCTCACTTTTTACTCCAGAAATTTAATGCTGCACATTTGATCTCCAGTTTAATATATCTACTAGCCTTGGGTGCTTGGGTTGCAGGATAAGGAGTTCCTGAAGGATAGCTAAGACACCAGCAGTGCCCTCAAATCTATTCAGTCTGTTATTACATTGACCAGAACATGGTGCCCTCTCCAAACTATCGTCCTCTTTTTTGTTTCATTATAAATACTGAGGGGGACACCAGAGGAACAAATGGTAAGAAAACAGCAACACCTGACATGAGGACTGTGTTTGTGGAGGCTCTAGAACCATCAAATATATCAATAAACCTGCTCTTGTGAAGTGACATGAAGAAGGGTACTATTTGTCACTCTCCTTCATCCTTCTTCACCTCCTGGTCAGAGGTCACCTGAAAAATGTTCCACCTTGGTGGTCAGGAATAACCTAAGACTGATGAGTTATTGGGCGTATAAGTGTGTTTTTTCTTAGAATTTCTGCAAAAAGTTCAGTATGGTCACCTTAAGTAAAGTCATTCCCTCCTTGGAAAAGGGGGATTGGTTTTGTATCCATTAGCAGAAGGATGCTTACATCCACAGTCCAGTCAGGTGCTCCCACCGGTGTAGACAGGCATTATCACTGTACACATTTGTGTGCAGGTTTTTATCATAAAACTGACCAAAAGCCTATGCTTTTTTGTGAGCATCATCGTTATAATCTGGAGTATTTCATTTAGTGTAGGCCAACGAGTAGTTTCTCTGTTTAAACTTCTTTTATTAAGGGCATAGATATAACTGTACAACCTATTTATAGACAAGATGAGACATCTGAACTAGTAATAACGTGATTGTTTTTGTAACAGGTGTGAGGCAGGGGCAGCATTTGGAGAGACTGTGTGCAAAACTGAGATTTCTGGATACACTCCTGGATGTTCCTATTAACAATTTCTTTGTTTTTCTTTCTTTTTTTTTTTCTTTTTTTTTTTCGCAGTTAGTGATGTTTCTCACCCTGCCCTCTAGCAGGGCCTCCAGATGCAAGCCACCCCAGCCCAATCTCCCCTTATCTTCATGTTTACACAGTGTGGCCCAAGTGTTTGTCGGGGGGGGCTACTGAGTGGCTGGGAGTGAGTTGCCACTTGGGAATCCTTTTTCCCATTTTCTTCCCCAAGGAGTGACATGAAATGCTACTCAAACATCCCCACACACACATCTATACATGGAACGCAGATAGCTACCAGTCCTCCCCATTCTGTCAGTCTCTGACTGCCTTACCCCAGCTGTGGCTAGTAGCCAGGCTAATGCTGGGCACTGAAACTCTCCCTCTCTGGGAGAGGAGAGCAATCCACTAGATTCTCTATCTTCTCCGGCCCCACCTGACCCCCGACATCCCAGGTCGCTGGCATCATGCGAGTTGTGGCATGCAGCACTTCAACTCTCCGCATCACCGGGCTGGCCAATTTCTGAAATTTTGGATTGGCAGTGGCCTATTCCAGTTGAACTAAATGCGATATGGCCTCTCCATGCACCTCATATTTTACCAAGATTCTAATGGTGGTGCCAATTCATTTTCATTGTTAAGGGAGTCATGTATTTTCCAATTTAGATAATTGGGCAATTTGAAGTCAGTCACTGTCAGAAACCCAGTGCACTTGTCGGGTGGCAGTTAAGATCTTCTCCAATCTAGGGTTCATTCTGAACCTGGAAAAAATCAAAGTTTTTCCTCACTAAATAACTATAGTTCATCCATGCAGAACTAGACTCTGGAGGGGCTTAAGCCTTAGTTCCACTTCTGTGAGTTCAGCAACTTATAAACTGTTCCCGCTCCTTTCATGTTCATGACAGATACCATCATGTGATTTCCTGTTTATGGCCAATGCTAGTTCCTGGTGGCTAATTCTGAATAATCTATTAGAAGGGTACCATTCATCTAGCTTTCCTCAACACTGGTCCTCACCACCGATTCTTCCCTCCTGGAATGGAGAGCACACCTGGTGGACCTTCAAGCACACATGTGAACAGAAACATTCATGTGTAGAGTGTGATGTGCCTCATGTTTCAGGCCTTCTCTTCAACCTTGACTGATCACTTGGTCTATAGTAACATGAACAACACAACGGCCATGTTTCACATGAACAAATAGGGGAAGCCCATTCCCCCCAGGATCTGTAAGGATGCTGTAGAGACATAGACACTGCCAAAGAGTCGCAATACTCACCCGTGCACCAGGTAAAAACAAGTTGGACAATAAATTCAGCCTCCAGGGAGACATGTCTTATGAGTGCTCTCTTCATCAGGATGTTGTATAGTGTGGGACCCACACATCAATTTGCATACATCCTGAGAGAACAGCAAATTGCCACCGTTCTGTTCACAACCACCAGCTCAAACCAACAAGTTCATCTGTGCCTTGCAGCCTTTCTCTCTTTCACCCAAGATCCTTCTGAAAATGTGCATCATTTAAGCTTTGCTTAAAGCAATGGCACCAGTGTGGTAGTCAACACTTATATCAGGAACTTCGTCATCTTAATACTGAAGTGCCAAACAAGCTCCCAATCAGGTCAGACATTTTCACATTGTCCAGTGGGAGACAGCAGCATCTGGACCTACAGCAGCATCCTTCCATAAAACAGGATATGAAGGCAGGAAATAATCTATAGGTCCATCCCATCTGTACATTTACTTGTCTGAATCTATGCCCAACTTAACACCAGACTGAAGTTATCTATTCAGCCAATATCCTTACATGTGTCAAAGTACCACCTTCCCTAGTTTGCCTGTCCTCCAACCTCATGTGGCCTGCACTATTCCCTTGTGTCAGTCCCACCAGTGTTTGAAACTGGTCAAGGATTTTTGGAAGACCACCTCATTGGCTAATTCATTTTATTAGTCCACCATCCATTCCATGAAGAAGAACTTTCTCATGTCCTTATTGAATCCCACCCACCACCGATGTCTACCTAGGACCTCTTGTTATGGTATTCTCATTCCTAGTGAACAGTTCCTTAAAGGTCACACTATTCATCACAATTTGTAAGTCTCTATCATGTCACCCTCTTGCCTGTGGTTGTCAGTGTATATATATTGAGGCTGTCCAGCCACTGCACAGTTTCCCTTGTTGCCACCAGACCATTGTTGTGATTCTCTTTTGGACAGTCCCCAAGTTGTCCCTGTGCTTTAGATGTGGACTCCAGAACAGTGTGCAGTATTCTAGGTGTTGCCTCACCAGGAACATGTATAGGAGCAATATCACCTCCATCCTTCTGCTACAGAACCCCCATCCTATACACCCCAGCTTTCTGTTAGCTTTCCCAAACATATTGTTGCATCAGCAGTGGACCTGAGGCCCTCACTGATGATGACGACTCCAAGGTCTCTTTCCTCTGAGGTCTGAGCCACTATCCACCCCCTCCCCACTCAGTAATCTGTTCTAGGGATTTTTATGTTATTGTGCCTGACTTTGTACTGCTTAGTATTAAATTTAAGCTGCCATACTCTGGATCAATTTTTTCTACAACTCTTTTCATGTCTCTTATTCCCTCCTCAGTGTCAATGTTGCTGCAGATCTTGATCTGCCTGAAAGAGATGCATCTTACCCTGGATTCCCTCTTCTATATCGCACAGGAAATTTTAAATAGTACCGGTCCCAGGACTGATCCCTTTGGTGCCCTACTTATAACTTCTCTAACACCTGCATTCATAGCTGATTGTCACCCTCTGATTTCTGCACCCCCAACCAGTCCTCTGTCCATCTGGTCTGCCGGTCTCCCACCCCAGATTTCACAGCTTTGTTACTAGCCTTCTGTGAGGTACAGAATCAGATTGTTTGCTGAAGTCAAGATATAACACATCAACTGCTAGGCCACTGTCCAATGCTTTCATAACCCAATTTTAAAAAAAGTCAATCATGTTTGTGTGACCCAAACTGCTCATTCTTAGCCCATGCTGTTTTCTAGCCTGTGGTTTGTTGACCTTCAATATTTCCAGTATATGCTTCTTTATGAAGGTTTCTAGCCATTTGTCAATGACCAAAGTCAGGCTGACTGGTTTGTATTTACTGAGGTCGTCTCTTTCCCCACTCTTGTGGAGAAGCAATACCTATGGAGATCAACCCTGTTTCTAGTGAACAGTTAAAAAGATTTTCCAATGGTGCTGCAAAGGTCTGCCCAACCTCCTTTGGTGCTCATGGTTGTATCCCATCTGGTCCTAGTAATTTGTTCTCCTTCCGGGTCTTGAGTGCCTTGAACACCACTCTTCTGAAACTGACCCCATCATTGGTACATGCACCCTGTCTCCTCTGGCCAACCCCCTCCTCTCCAGAGAAATGTGTTCATTCAGAATACCGGACTTCTTCCCATCCTCCTCTACATATATCATTTCTTTTTCAATCTATTCTCTTCTTTGTTTTTTGTTTTTCTGATATAATGAAAGAAGGATTTGTCACATTTTTTCACCCCATCTGCTAGTTTCAGTTTTGTCTCTGTCATTGCTTTTCGTACCATTCTATTGGCCTTTTTTAAATTTCCATGATAGTTCCCAGCTGGCCCATCCTCTTCCCCCTTGTACTTTTG
The DNA here is from genome assembly GCA_016271365.2 of Neoceratodus forsteri. NCBI lineage: Eukaryota > Metazoa > Chordata > Ceratodontiformes > Ceratodontidae > Neoceratodus > Neoceratodus forsteri. Next base: position 421,828,175 of record CM057453.1, read on the forward strand.
GAATACTACACTTTTTGCCCTTTCTGAATCTTTCCACCCCTCTGGAGAACCAAATTGACTTTTTATGTTGTTTGTTTTTCCCAGACTGCCTCCTACAGGAAATAGTCACCTCTGTTATTCCCTTTTAATAATGTCCCATGTGGTGTCCCCCCATTCCAGTCTTGCTACCCCTGCCAACCTTTCCTTAAGAAGTTGCATCTGACAGCATTGTTTCTGAGAGGCTAGAGTTTGTGTCCATCAGCCTCATGGAAGACAGCATTACAGTTTTAAAGGTTTCTTGTAAGTCTTCCACTCAATTAAGCACTATTTAAAAAAAAAAAAGATTACAGGGGGATAATACAGAACAGTTCTTAAATCATTATGGTGAACATTAAACCATCAACTTAGGCATTGAAGAGTAACTACAGTTCTCAGTATTAGTATGACAATCCAAAAGAGTTATTATTTTTCACTAGCAAAGTAGACATCACAGAACAAAGAGGATCATTGACCACCACTGTGATAATGGAAGGAGGATACCAAAGCAGTAGGAAAATTGTATAGAACTACAATGGAGCCCACCAGAATGCAATTAATTCTACAGAATTCTGCAGCAGAGATGCTGCAGGAAATAAGGCAATTTGAACAACAATTAATTCATTTTGTCATGCAGGAATCTGTGAAACTACATTGCATCCTGGAGAGCTCCATTATACATGTCAAAGTCATGAGTCAGGGGCACAATTTACTCCACCCTTCTTGACTACCTGTTCTTGAACACAGGGGCATTGTCTGGCATGGCAAATGCAGTTATCTTTATATTATATGAATGCACACTTTTAAGAAGAAGATGTGCATTATCTGGTGCGAGGAGTGTGACCTGTCTCCCATGAGATCACTACTGCATTGATTCATGAGTTTTCAGGGTTGTTTTCTTCAACTAGCTTCTGTATGACATTTCTCAAGGTGCATCTGGCCGTGATATCACCCTACCTAGTTCAAGCAACATGCCCAATTGTGGTTTTGGATTGGATGGTAAGTCACTTTTATAAAGAACTTGGTAGTGTGTTCCCATTTTCTGTAAACCTCCTTCAGTATTAGACCTGCACCTGGTCCCTCCCAAGTTCATGAAGAAACCATTCAAGCAACTGGAAACACGTGACTTTAGTTTCTTGTTCTGTAAAGTGGATCTTCCTGTTTCCCATCACTTTGTCCTGATGGGTTTCAGTCAACCTGGCCTTTCTGTGTTTCCATATGGACAAGGTCATGTTACACACTAGTAAAATGTTTTTGCCCAAGGTGGCTTCTGAGTTAGAAACATAGAAACACAGACAATGATGGTGGTCCATCTAGTCTAAAAAGGAGTTCATCTTCCCCACATCTATTTTCCATATGGGGTTTTATCCCTAACAGCCACCCCCTACTCCTCTTCCTACTGCTACTAAACTGAGCAATCACCAAACCCTTCACTCTGTCCCAGCCATGCTTGAAATCATTTATAGTCTTAATGTTCACCACCTCAACTGGCACACTGTTCCATGGCTCCACCACCTGTTTTGTAAAATAAAACGTCCTAACATCCCTCTTAACCCCCACCCCACCCACCAATTTCCACTCATGGCCTTGAGTTCTTGACTCTGTATTCCTGTTAAATTGTTCCCACAGATCACCTTGTTTATTCCCTTCATGAGCTTGAATGTCTCTATCATATACCCTTCCCCTTGCCCGGTCTCCAGTGATTACATGTTCATTGCCTTGAGACTATCTTCATAAAACCTGCCCAGTTGGCCCTGAATCATCTTGGTCACCCTATATTGCACCATCTCAAGCCTGTCCCTGTCCTTCCTTAGGTAAGGACTCCAGAACTGAGCATAGCTTTCCAGGTGCAGTCTCACAGTGATCTACATAGAGGTAGTAGCACAGTACCTCCTTTTTCCTGCTGTCAATACCCCTTCTGATACACCCCAGCATTCTATTAGCTTTATTATATGGGTTGTTACACTGGAGTTGTTTTTTTTAGAAAGTTATAAAGGATGCGTCCCTAGTCTCTTTCCACTGCCATAGTGCTCAGTTTTACTCCTCCCATCCAGTGCTTTGTCCTGGTTTTCCCCCTAAATGCACAGTCTTGAATTATTTGGTGTTGAATTTAATTGCCAAACCTTAGACCACCTTTAGTTGTTGTAGATCCCTCTGCATCTCCTTGATTCCTTTATTACTATCTACCCTGCTGCAGAGCTTCAAGTCATCTGCGAAGAGACACAGCTTGCCCTGGATGCCCTCTTTCATGCTGCTGATACACATCGAAGAAGACAATGCCCAGGATCAACCCCTGTGGCACCCCACTCATGACCACCCTCTCTTCTGATTTGAACCTATTTACCATCACACTCTATTCTCTCTTGTTCAACCAGTTTCCTACCCATCTATGTCCCTAGTTGTGCCTATATCCACAAGCTTCTTCAGCAATCTTCTGTGTTGCCCTGAGTTGAAAGCCTTGCAGAAATCAAACAAGAGTAAATCCACAGCATGGCCCTTATATACCACTTTTGTCACCCAGTCAAAACTATCAGGTTGCTCTGACATGGATCTCCTGTTGCACATCCATGCTGCTTACTGTCCTGCAGACCACTGTTCTCTTGGTAGTCCACCAAGTCCTTTTTGATCAGTGGTTTCTCCTTGTCCCTCACCCCCATGTAACAAGACTATCTCCAATACCCTCCAGACTTTTAGAACTACCATCTGAATTGAGCTACTGAATAGCCCTACTTGGGGTTCAGATAATTCCTCAGACAGTTCCTTGAATGCCCTTAGGTGCATGCCATCTGGTCCTGGGACTTTATCTATCTTTAGGGCTTCAACCCCCTTCTGGACCCTTTCTCTGATAAATATTGGCTGCCTCATTTCGATAATGCCCCTGACAACCACCTTGATGCCACTTTCATGGAGAGGTCCACTGTCTTCCCTTGTGAAGACAGAGCAGAGGGAATTGTTAAGGATGGCTGCTTTTAGTTCATCTTCCTCTTGTGTCCTCCCACTCTTGCAGCCTAACAATACCCACTCCCTGCTTCCTTTGTTCCCTAATTTATCTAAAGAATTTCTTTTCTCCACCCTTGATCTCTTCTGCAGTACACAGTTCCATGTCTGCCTTTGCTTTACTGACTGTTCACTTTGCTTCCCTAGTTCTTATTTGGTACTCTATCCATTCCTCCTCCCACTGCTTTTCCTTGTACCTGGTGAAAGCCTTTTTCTTGGCCCTCACTTCTTCTCTGACCCTTTCCAAGAACTATATTGGTCTCATGCACCTGTTTTGTTTTGTAACAATTGTCATGAATAACTTTGTTGCCTTGAGAATTGTCCTCTTGTTTGTCCCCTATCTTCCATCTACATCGCTGATGCTGTCCATCCTGGTCAGTTTGTCTCAAACCAGTTCCCTCATCTGGCTGAAATCTGCTCTTCTGAAATCTTGGACTTCAGTTTTTGATAAAGGTATTCTAGTTCCAAGGGTCAGCCTAAACCCAAGGGGTTATTGCCGCTGGACACCAGTGGCTCCTCTACCCTCACTGCACCCATCAACTCTGGGTGGGTGAGCACAAAATCGAGAATGGACACCTGTCTAGTGGGTACCTTATCATCAGGCAGTCCTGCAGTGCAACCAACGGGGCCTGACTTCTGTGCAACTGGCTGCTGGAGTGTCTCAGTCAATATTCAAATGGTTCACACAACCCACCACCACCACCACTTCCTCTTCTTCACTCCCCTTGCCAGCTGTTCACAAAGCTCCCTATCTCTCTCCCCTTTTGCTGGTGGTACATACTGCAGAGCATCCCACCCCTTATTTTCTTGCATGAAGGTGTGATAAGATGAACCAACATCTACTCCATTTCTCTTTGATTCCTCCACTGTTTTCACCCTCCATAGTCTTTATGCCCTCCCTGGCACATAGGTCTATGCCCTCCCTCTATGCCTTACACTCTATACTGTAGTAAAAAGGTGTCACCTGGTACTGACAAGTCCCAGTTATTATTCTCTGTGGCCCAAGTTTCTGTGATGGTTACAAGATCTGCCTCATTGTCTGCAACCAATTCACGGAGTTCTCTGGATCCTCTTTTGCTGTCTTGTGACCCTACACCTACACTCCTTCTCATTACCATTTTATTATTACTATTGCTTGCAGATCCTGAGAGCTTTCCCGCTTTGCCTTTTCTATTACTCCTATTTGAACTGTATCCTTTTTTTACCCACCATTATGCTACCAGTCCCTAGTTCAGGGGGAGTAGTAGCTAGGTTCCCTTCTCTTCCTCCCTTTACCATCACTCCACTAGCCTCAGTGTCCCCTGCAGTCAGTTTAACTGTCTAATATAAATGCCAAAGTTCTGCCCCAGCACACTGGTCACCTCTCTTGACAGGTCAAGGACATCACCTTTGAAGAGTCTCCTGTTACAGAAATACCCCAGACCCCCACAAGGTGGTACCATTTCTCCTGACACCATCCCTTTAACCATCCATGTAATCCCTTTATCTTTTCCCTCCTTACTCTATCTTTCCCTCCCTCCCACTCCATACACTGAGATCCTTGGAAAAGGCCAGGGAAGCCGAGTGTGCCTGCAATCTGTCCTCCAGCCTCTGATAGTTCAGCTTCATTTGCTCCACAAGCTAGTTCATTACATTGTTGGTACCCAAGCCTATTATTTATTTATTTATTGTTATTTATTTATTTATGTCATTGGTAACCAGGTAGGTACACTGATCCAGTGGACCGTTATCAGTCATGACCCGGGCCATAAGGTGGCAAAATCAGCAACAGATACAAATGGTGCATACAAGAATACAGTACAGTGCACATCCCGCTCTAGATAGTGGGGTAAGGTATACAGTGGGTTAACTAGGATAAACAAGGACAATAAATATATAAGTGTGATGCAAATCCCTCACTAGGGACTTCCAGTTCATTGCCACCACCTGGGTTTTTTATCAACAGGGCCCAGGAAGCCTGTTTCTGACTGCCCCCTTTGCACATGGTCAGGAATGTCAACACAATAACTGTGGGTAGAGTGCTCTCTCGGAGAAGGACTGCAACAGAGTCTAGCAGAAATAGAATTACCCTTTTAAATAATACACAAGCAGTCACTGATTCTATAAAAATAGACCGTTTACTAAAATATTACAGGTATTTACCATAGGAGGTATTTACAGGAAACAAAAGGGTTGCACATTTGCGAAGCAGCAGAAAATAAAATCACATTAAACAGATAGGTATTGTACAGCAGAAATCTAAGCTATCCCCCCCTACAAATCCTTCATCTGCCCTAGCTAAAGAAACACTTTTCCCTTGCTGTGCTATCTTACCTCAGCTAGTCTTTGTAATGGCAGGAGCTCTGGTCTTTAGGTGTTTCAGTCCAAGAGCATGAGCTGGATATAAGCCCTTCAATATATCGCTTTGCTCCAAGTGGGAAGGGTCCTTCTCACTCTGAGTGACAGGCCCATGTTGCCCAGCCCTCTTTGAGAGTGTGTGTGCATGTGTGTCCCACCACCCTTCAGCACCTCCTTGTTACCATAATGATGTCCACCTGGTTCCTTTTGTTCAACATGGGAATATCTCCCGGAAGCATACCCCACTGAGTTTATGGGTTTATTGCTTTACTGCCTCCTGCGTGGCTTTTCCTGTTAACTTTCTCATGAGACCCATCAGACCTGTACTTTAACTTTTCTATATATACTTGCTCATCTGATCTGGCAATCATCTTGTCTGAAGAAGATACATATTCAAAAAGAATAACTTAATCAAAAGAACACATGGTTCTGGTCCCCTTTTCTGTCACAATAAGCATAATCAAATGATAAAAAAAAACAGACAGATGATATAGGTTACAAACAATAACAGAATACAATTTCAGTGGTTCAGGTTCCATACAATTGGTGCATCAATAAACGGTGCAAGTTCTAACAGATCAATGCATTGATAGTATGATGTTGGATTAGAGGCAGAGCAGATGGGGAGGTGAGGCAGAGGGTTTTATGGGTTGGTGGGAAGAGGGGGACAGAAAGGTTTAGGGGAGTCTTGATGGCTTGTGTAGAGAGGATAGAGGTGTGGAAAGGAGGAGCAGACAAAGGGGGGGAGTAAGTGCTGCTAATTCATGGAAAAGCATTTGGTATGTAGGCTCTAGCATCCTTGCACAGAACAGTTGCAGTTTGCAGCCATAAGGAGACAAGCTTTCAGGTTGTGTTTAAAAGCATGGTTGGTGGAGGATGCATGAACAAACAAAGGGAGCTTGTTCCATAGGGAGGGAGCTGCGATTGAGAAGGCTCAGTTAATCATAGTAGTGATGATGTGGGGTACTTCTAGTGGGGGGATTGTGGAAGTCATGAGAGTCCTTTGGACCACTCTATCAGTCAGAAAGTGTGAGTAGGGGGACAGTTGCTGGTTTTGGAGTGAACTGTTCACCAGACAGCCCATAGCACAGTCAAAGTGACCTTGTAGTGGGAGCTATGACAGGGTCTGGTAGAGGGAGCAGTGATGGGAGTGGAAAGGAGCTAGAAGGACAAATCAACATATAGAGTTTTATGTCATGTTTAGCCATGAGAACAGGGTAGAGGATAGGTGTGAGTAGACTGGGGAGAGGTAGCCCAGGAGGGGTAGTAGGTTACCACATGCTATGGCAAGGTGTGCTTTAGCAGAGAGGTAATGCTTGTGCTGGTAAGCGGCACCCAACCTTTGGTGAATTCTCCATATGGTAAGACTGACATGTTCAGAGAAAGAGAGGAATGGGTCAAGGGTAATGCCTAGGCATTTAAATAATGTGACATTTTCAAGGGGAGGGCCAGCTGGGGTGAGTACCAGAAGACAGGAGTTGGTTTTGGTGGCCTTGGCTAGGCAGGGTTTAGATCTGAAGACCATGGCTTTATTCTTTTTCTCATTGACTAGGAGCTTGTTAAAGATGAACCATTTGTGGGCGGTGCCATAGTTCTGTGTGAGGGCAGAGGAGATAGAGTCAATGGATTTATTGCTGTGATAGAGGACGAGATTGTCAGCATAAAGAAGAGCATTACAACTCAGGCTGCCCATAGGGAGTGTGCTTATGAACATGGAAAAAAGCAGGGGTCCAAGTATGGAACCCTGGGAGACTCCGGTGAGCACAGGAAGGGGAGTAGAGGGTGCTTTGCCAATGATGACTGGGTGAGACCGGTTTGATAGATAGCTGTGGAACCAAGCAGCAGGTCCGGTGGAGCAGCCAAATAGCAGCAGGGTTGAGTGGAGGAGGTGGTGGTCAACTAAATCAAATGCTTCTGACAGATCAACGAAGACTGCACCTGTGGGTTTGCCCTGATCCATGTTCCTCAGTACATGATTGGTGAAGATGGCCAGAGCAGAGGTGGTACTGTGTTGTTTTTGGAGGCCATTTTGAAAGGGACATAGTAGGTTGTGCATTTCCAGGTGCTCTGATAGAAGAGCATGCACGATTTTCTCAAGCAGTTTGCTCAGTTGGGGGAGGAGGGAGATAGGCCTGGGACAGGGGATCACCGGCTTTGAAGATTGGTACAACATTGGCATGTTTTCAGGAGTCGGGCACAGTAGCTGTAGTAAGGGCAAGATTGAAGATGTGAGTGAGGGGTTTAACAATTGCAGGTGAGATGAGTCTTAGAAAAGCAGGGTACAATGCATTGCTGCCAGGACTTCCTTTAGCCTGTAGAGGCTTTAGTAGCTTAATGGTGTCAGCTTGGCTAATGGCCCTAAAATGGAGAGGAGGGTTCAGGGGGAGCACCCCCAGCTCCCTCTTCCTCTCCACTATCCTCCCCATTTGGTCTATGTCCTGGATGGTTGATGCCCCAGGAAGGCACCTGACCATCTCCCACCCCTCCTTCTACCCACCCACCACCCTCTCTAATTCCTGGACCATCGAATCTCTTACCACTAAGACTGTCTTAGTTGGCTTCTTCTTACTCTCACCCCTTGGTGCCACCAGGCTGGCACTCCCATTTCCACCAACTGACCCAGAGTCCCTACAGTGGAGTCAGATACCTGATTTTTCCTCCAGGGGTACAAATATATTTGCCTTAAGGGAGGTGTGGGGGCAGTTGACCTCCTTGTGGCTGCTTCTGTCACCCTTCCCCCTCATCCATCTCCACCATTCTCCACCACACTGGACCAGTGGACCTCTGGGAGAGTGGAGGTGTGGCCTGCCAGCTGAGCCAGTGCCACAGAAGAGACTGCTCTTCCTTTGCTGCCAACAGTTGAGCATGGAGCTCTGCAAAGGTCCTGCAGAAGGGGCTGTGACCTCTCCTCCAGAGGGTAACCCTGGAAAAGAGCACCCCACAGTCCCTGCAGCTGACTTGTTCCCTGCTAAATCTCATCCCTATGCTGATCCTTTTGCCTCAGTCAGCTTCCTCCTTGCTCTGATAGCAAGAACTAACAAAAAATATCACAAAGTTCACCAAGAATAAAACCTTTGAACTGTGGTGTTCATTCGCAGGTCAAAAAGCCCCAGAACTGAAATGCTGTATAGGTTGGATGTCAAGAATGCTCTCCTTTGCTACCATCAGAGAATTCAGGAGTTTTGAGGAAGCACTCCTTAGTGGTTTTTGATCCACGTCAACTCATCCAGAGGACCAGCTTCCAAGCTGACTACCTCCTTATGAATTGTTTCCTGTATCAAATTTTGTTGCATGTTGGTCTTATAAACACTGCTTGCAGACATTACAGTCCACATGACCTGACATATGACCACCTCAGCAACTGCTGCCTTGTGCATACCAATCAGAGATAGTTGCAGAGCTGCCTCCAGGGCATCAGCACACACTTATATAACCCATTCAGTGTTGCCCTGCAGGTGCACAGAAATTGCTTTTGGGTCCGTTATCCTGAAGTCAGTGGCATCACTTCTCAAAAGATAGTTTTCAAACCTTCATTACAGCAGAGGCAGAGGGGATGTAAATCTCTCACACATAAAAAAATGTAATAATGAAACCATATGGAAATTTTGTTTAATGGGTTCCCTGAGCTACTCTAGCAACAGTTATCACAGAAGTTGTAAAGAAATCTTAGATCTCTCAACTGCAACCCCTTTTCTACCCCTAAATAGCACACTTGCTTAAAATCCCTATTCATCTGAGCTGAGTGCCTTTTCCCCATTCATCCCAGGTAATGTTACTAGAGTGTACTAATCTGACTAAGTAAAGTAGTTGTAAGATAAAGTTGCTTACCAGTGCAACTGTTATTTCACTACTTGTCCTCTACTGTCACCTTGCCTCCCCTGGCTACTCACTCTCAACTCAAGAACACTCTCCTACTATCTTTGTATTCTAGCCTGTCTCATTCAATCAAGTTGAGAAACTGCTATTGGGGTTAGATGTCAAAAACAGTGCAGGAGCAGATGGCCTTGAGCTGGCCTTCCTCAAACCTGACTTTAGACAGCTCACAGCTCCATTAACTCATCTCTTCAATCTATCTCTATGCAGTAGCAAGCTACCATCAAGTTGGAAATTGGCTCATGTCATCCCCCTGCACAAATCTGGGGATACAAGTCTTCTAAATAAATGCAGATCAATTTCTACATTATCTGCTCTGGCTAAGTTGTAGGAAAAAATAGCAAACGGCCAAATAAGAGAATACCTTGACCATACAAATATAAGAATACCTCAGCAATCTGGGTTTAGACCTAAGCATAGTACCACAACTGCCTTAGCCAAGGTCACGAATGACTGGCTGTGCACTGTAGGCTGCAAACAAGCCGAGGGTGCCATCTTCCTTGATTTAAGCAAGGAATTTGGTACAGTAGATCACTCTGTTCTGTTGGATAGATTGCAATGTATTGGTTTCTTGGTGACAGCCTTGTTGTGTGTCCGAAATTACTTGTCTGGATGATTTCAACAAGTTAAGGCAGAGGGTCTTTTATCAACTCGCACTCTGATATCCAATGGAGTTCCCCAGGACTCAGTCCTTGGACAATTATTCTTCATGATATGTACCAACAACTTGAGTTGCAATGTTACAAGTGCAAAGCTGCACTTCTATGCTGATGACACAGTACTATATACCTCAGGACCCAATATGTTGTCCGTGCACTTGGATTTAAAGGCAGCTTTCAACACAGTGCAAACTAACCTCTTCAGATCTAAACTACTACTTAATGCCAGAAAAACTAAAGTAATGTTGTTCTTCAATCCTAGAAAAAAAATACCCCCCTACCCATCAGTATGTTTCTTGTAGAGTACTTTAAAGTAGTGACATGCTACAAATACTTAGGAGTGTGGATCGACAGCAAGCTATCCTTTGTGGAACACACTGATGCAGTTTGCAAAAAGCTGCAAGTCAGACTTGGATTCCTCTACAGGAACCGGCATTGTTTCCCTGTGAATGCCAGAACATGCCTTGTACAAACAACCTTTGTGTCGCTATTAGATCATGCGGATATTATCCATAGTCACTGCTCTATTAATTGCTTAACCAGTCTTGACGTACTTTATCATAGGGCTCTGAGGTTTGCTACAAACCTACCACCATTAACTCATCATTGCAAACTTTATGCAGCAATTGGGTGGACCTCACTAGCCAAAAGGAGATTACATAATCTCTACAGATGGACTCACAAGATGCTATCTATTGACTTACCAGGATATATCATAGAACTCTTCTGTAGGGCCACTTGCTCTTATGTGCTTAGGAAGAGCAATATCCTCCTTGAAGCGCCTTTGTTTTCTACACATTTTGGAAAATCTGCTATCAGTAATATTGTGCTGGTTGCCTGGAATAAGCTACAGGGCACACTCAAAGTTAATTCCCTGGTTGGGAGAAATTACTTCAAGTCACATTGATAGTATTTGTCCTGAAGTACTGTATGCACATATAAATAAGTTGTTACAACAACAGTTGTACAGTTGTCTCATTGCACTTGAATTGTTTGTCCTTTGTTGTAACTACTCCGATCTGTGAAACTCCATTCCATGGACAGTTGTCTCTGTGTAACCTGTTTTGCCGTATTGTAGTCACTGAAATATTTTATTATGCTTACTATTGTGTAATTTTGTATTGAGTACCTTGTACTATATACTGTGATTCCCATGCTCCCTGTCCCCCTGGTCACACCTGGAGACAAGTCTTGGCTCAGTGTGCCTTTTCTGGTCACCAACTATTTAAATAACTAGAATAAAATTAAAAACTTCTATGAATCAAACATGTTGTCTACATGGTATGTAACCTAGGTGAGCTATAAAGTATAACAATAATGGCCTGCAGTATATTTATTTATTTAAAAGTTTTACCAGGAGAGCAAGCTGAGCAGAGTACTGCACAATTCCAGGTGCATCCTGGGGGAGGAGAACATAAAGAAAAACAATCTATCCAAAATACATAGATATCCTCAAATCAATCATGTTCTCCTATGTACTCCATTACACCTAGTTGAGCAACTTAGTTACCTAGTTGAGTACTACATTACAATATTAATGATCCCACAGTATATTGCCGTACCTAACTGTACTGAAATACTACTGATCTTATACTGTTATGTATTCTATATATGCATTATCTCATTGTTTTGGCTTTTCTAAAATACTTTGCTATATTCTAATGCAACTGAATTGCTACTGGGCTATTTATATTGTTGATGTTTAGTGTTTATTGTGGATTTAAAACATGTATTATTTCACTATATTTTATCTCTATTCATGTTCTCAGTACTTTCTTGTATTTTGTTTTACCTTTATGCCTGTCTTACCCAGGACAACCTTGTGAAAGAGCTTGCTCAATGTAGCCTTTTCCTGGTAAAATAAATAATTGAATTTGAATACCATCTAGGCAGTCTACTCACTTTTTTAGTGGTACAGTCATAATCTGGAGCATGATGGGGTGGGTGTGTGAGCATTATTACACAGTTTTTTACCTCAACCCAAACTTGGAAGCCAAATATGTAGGACCCGATTTGTTTTGTAAGTTTATACCAGCCCAGGAGCACATCTTAATCCCAAGTTACAGGAAGTTAAATAAATCCTACAATGAAGTGAGCTTTGCAGGACAAGAACTGATGACAAGAAGCCCATACTACACCATTTAATGGAAAAGAAATTTCAGATAAAATCAATTAACATTTACTATATTTACAGTAGTCAGAAAAAGGTGATATACATATGCAAGTACATAGCAAGTAATAAGGTAATCATCTCTTTTAAATAGATTGGTTTCAGAACATTCTCTTTAGAAACCCATTACATTGGTGACAATTCATCACTTGGCCAGGAGTTGGGTATTGGAAAGATATGTTCTTTGAACAGTGCCTTTTTAGATAATACGCTCATGACAGACCTGGTTTCATCTTGCAATATGTCCTGTCCAGATGATATTTCTAATTCAGTTCTTAACAAAACATGCAAATATATTAGCCACTCAATTAACCCACAGCCCACCCCTCCAGGTAAACTCTCACTCCCAGTCCTATAGTTCACTTGCCAAAAATGAGATGTTAATTAGTGAGTTTTGTTTGGCAAGGGTTTGCAGTCATTTACAAACATTTTTTACCTGGTCCATGGTGGGGGGGGGGGTGCTTACTGGCAATGTATCCCTTAGTGGTCTGATCTGGTGGTAGGTGTTTAGAGCTGGTGGGAGTTCCCCCCAGCTGGTTTTATTGCATCATGATTTCGAGGCATAGTAGATGACACAGGATTCTCTCCTGTAGAGATGAGTGAAGTAGGGAAACTTCATTACGCAAATTAATTCACAGATTTAGCACAATTCTCAAAGTGCGAATCGATCAACAAAGTGTAGAATTTCATCATGAAGGGTGGAATTTCACCCGTGAATTAAGGAATTTCTCCTGTGAACGATGGAATTTTGCCATTCGCAGGCAAAATTCTGCCATTTGAGGGGGAAATTCCGCAATTCATGGTTAGGCAAATTTTTAAGCTAATAGCACAAATTCATGAATTGCTCCATGGAAGTAAATTTGGCATCTTCACTGGAACTTCGTTGGTGAAATAAAACTTCACAACATCTCTAGTTCTATGGGTGCTGCTGACAGACTTGTTGCTTGCATATGATGTGATAGCATCCTTATATCATGAAGGATGCTATGGTGATGTCAGTGGATAGATGCTGAAAGATTTCATGCATTGCTTAATGATGGCATCATTATTGGATGTTGAAAATACCATATCTGTCATTTTAAGTAGTTACTTTCCCCCGGGGAGGGTAATTCCTAAAAATTTTTGTTTAGATTCCTTGGGCTGTTTCTATATATGTATTATTTTGATTATACACTGACAATTTCTTGAAATCTGAACATGTCAGGCTGCATAGTCTCAATTTCTTGGGGATCCCTGACTAGCACTCTTTTTATCTGGCACTTACACTGACAATTGATATTATCATGCATAAAATCATGTTACAACAAGGTCGTAACACAATAGTTTGTTGAGAGTATGTTGGGAATATATTTCCAACTAGTTGTACTTTCATACACTTACTCACTTTGGGTATATATTATTTTCATCATTCTATATGCCACGTAAAGATAATTTCTGATGTTGTAATTTTGGGAGTAATTTTTTTTTATTATTATTATTCTACTTGGTTATATGTTACATTTTAACATGCAGATGTTTTCTCAAGGATCATCTCATTACCTAAGGTTCTATTCTGAGCAGAGTGATGTACTGTGGCCTGTCTTATGAAATATGTGTCTTAGGGAGGTTTCCTTCACTTAACATGTAATTTAGTGAACAGAGAATCTTAAGGTTTTTTATCCATTAGACTGATACATGGTAATTCTCTGCCTGCTGTTATCTTTAAACAACCTTTGACCTTTAAGTTTGGTTCAGCTGAAATCACTCTAGATATTCAAGATCTCCAGTGTCACTTTAATTATTTCTGAAGGCCTGTTTTAAACCAATGAAAATTATTTCTGTTTTTTGTCTGCATGTTCTAAGTGTTAATAATATGGGATTTTCTAAATAACTCTCATTATGCTTCTGATGAAGGACTTGTTGGTCTGAAAGCTAAAGCTCTTTGTTATTTTTTGTAATATTCTTGTTGGTCCAATAAAAGGTATCAAACCATTTGTTTTGGATTTGTTCTTACTAGGACCAATATGGCATTAAATATTTTGTTTGTCATATCTGTCATGAGAAATTCTTTTACAGTACATTTTACAAAGCAATCATTTTCTATCCCTTGTCATTAAACAGAATGATGGCTATGCCGAATTTTGCTTAAATTTCCGCTGTAAACTTTAGCTAGTTATTTTTGCCAACATCAGCAAGATGGAGTTTGAAGTCTGTCTTAGTTATCCTAAGTGTCCTAGATTTTCTCCCCTTTCTGAGTAGGAAATAATTATATACATATAACAATATTTTCATCCCAATACAATACAAACTATCAGAAGCTTCAAAATCACAGCTGTGACAATAAAGAAGCTCCCGTATTCACAAGGTGAGAATTAATATATCACAGTAAAGATAAAAAATGTTACCATTTTAACGTACATGGGTTTCATAGCACGGAGCTGGTTCTGTATCTCCCTTTCAGGGGTTTGACCCTAGAGGGTCTAATGGTGATGCTGGACCTATCGAGTGTAATGAGAGCTTGCAAGGAGTTGGGGGAATTGGTGTAAGCCTATAATAGGGCCGTTACCAGTGCTCTTGACTCTATTGCAGCAGTCCGTGTTTGACCCCTCATCTCACACGGAGATCCACATGGTTCAACTAGGTTTTATGTGATAACAGTGAGTCCATAAGACTGCTGATCACAAAAGTGAGAAAAGAACCACCCGGCATCAAAAGGGTGAACGGCACACGACGGTCACATATTTCAAGAGAAACAAAATCAATAAGCAACTTTTTTATGTGGGGGCAAGCCCCCTGCACCCCTCAAAATAAGAATTCTAAACTCCAGGGGGAGTAGACTTGGGAAAATATAGCAACTTCCCCTGGAAGCAAAATATCTACCTGCACTGGGATCCAAACCCGGCACCACAGTGTCCAGGGGCAGTGGCTCAAGCCATTACACCACACGACCAGCTTGGCAGGGCTTGACCAAATTAATCTTCTTATCCCCTTTCTCATGAGTATAGCATGTATCCCTCAGCATTATACTTGCTATACCCATTCAGTGCTCTTTTTCCCCACTCACTGTACATAGGAGTGGCATTATTGAGTCACTCATATTGAGCTGCTCAATAATACTCACCCATATAGGGTGTTACCATTCAACGGGACTCTCAGGAAGTTGAAGACGAAGGGCCAAAGGTTGGAATGTTGCTGGCAGAGATGCCCATCTGTTGAGGACAAGCTTGTTTTGATGTCTCATTATAGAGACTATCAAATGGCAATTTCCCATAGGAAGGCAGAGTTCCTGTCCAGAGAAATTGCCGCAGCAATTAACAGACCAGACAGCTGTTCCAGACTGTTCAAAGGCTATGTAATCTAGCCTGTCTTCAGCTGGTTAGACACTTTTCACAGTCTAAATGTGATGAGTTTGCTCTGTTCTTTGCTGACACAATCTTCTCTGTCAGATCTGGGATCCTGTCAGTACCCTGTATTTGGACTTGCAGTGGTGAGCCAGTGACTGTCATGGGCATTCCATCAATATAGTTTGACTTTGACCCGGTGGCAGTCAAGGATGTCATTAGGGTCATCCATGAGCTGTGACCCACCTACTGTAGTCTGGACCCAGGTCTGACACACCTTCTTGCAGGGTGCATTGAGTCCATCAGCCCAGTCTTCACTAGGATATTCCAGTGTTCATTAGCAAGGGGGGGGGTCTTTCCTGAGCCCCTTAAGGAAGTGGTAGTGAGGCCCCTCCTGAAAAAACCTTTGCTGGACCTGGATTGCATTGCAAACTACAGGCCTGTCTTTAACCTACCCTTTTTAGGGAAGGTTATTGAGAATGTGGTGGCTTTACAGCTGGAGGCCCATCTGTTAGAGCACAAAATCTACTACCATCTCCAGTCGGGCTTTAGGAAAAGTCACAGTACTGAGACTGCCCTGGTTTGGGTGCTTAATGGTCTCCTGGTGGCAAGGGATAGAGGAGAGCGGTCCTTTCTTGCTCTCCTCGATCTCTTGACTGCTTTTGACACTGTGGTCCATGGGGTGCTTCTGGAGCACATGTGGGTTTGTTGTGGACTCTCTAGCGTGGTCCTCAACTCCCTCCATTCTTTCCTTACTGGCAGGATGCAGAGGATGGTGTTAGGGGTTTTCTCCTCCCAACCACTGCCCCGCCAAGTGGGGTCCTACAGGGTTCCATTTTGTCCCCCATGTTGTTCGTGATGTATATGCTACCACTAGGGGACATTATAAGATGGTAAAGACTGGGTTTTCATTGCTATGCTGATGATACCCAGCTGCACCTGCCTCTTGCACCCAAACAATAGGATGTGATCTCAGTTTTCAATCAGTGCCTTGTTGAGGTCCAAGACTGGATGAGTGCCAACTGGCTGAGGTTAAATCCAGATAAGATAGATGTTCTGGTGAATGATCCTGGTCACCTGAGGGTTGGTGTGCAGGCTGGTTGAGTCTCTGGGCTTAGGGCTGGAGACACCCAGCTTCTTAAATCTTCTAGGGTGAAATATCTTGCCATTGCACTGGATAGTGGCCTAATATTTGAATCTCAGGTGTCGGCCGTGGTCCAGAGTGGTACCACCTAACAAACATCGCCAGGATTGAACTCTTGATTCCCTTGGGTGATCTGCTATCATGATTTTGTGACATCGCTGCTTGACTACTGCAATGACCTTTATCTAGGTCTATTGGGGGATGATCTTTTCCACCTACAGCTGGTGCAGAATGCAGCAGTCAGGCTGTTGACCAACCTTCTGAGGTCATGTCATATTATGCCTGTGCTGTGCTTTCTGCAGTGGCTTTCTATTAGTTGGTGGATCACCTGTAAGGTTGCGTTACTGACTTATAAAGCCCTACATGACCTGGGGCCCAGTTGTCTGCAAGACCTCCTACAGCCCTATCACCCTTCTCATTCCCTTCATTCATCTGAGGAGGGCCTCCTAGTGATTCCTAGGGTCATTTAAAATCATCTGACACCCAGGCTTTTTCAGTTGCGGCGTCTACCCTGTATAATTCACTGTCTTGGTCACTTAGGGAGGCCCCCACAGTTGATGCCTTCAAGAGAGAGATCTGAAAACCTTTTTATTTAGTAAGGCTTCCCCCTCCTTTTAATTCATTGTGTTCAGTTTTAAATCTTTTATGCATATTTTACTGTAATTTGTTTATATTATATGGGCACTTCGTAAAGCACCTACAGTCACAATGAGATAGCCCGCTCTAACAAATAAATAAACTAAACTAACAAGAACACTAAAGGGGAATCTTGACTGAAGAACTTTAATTGATCAACATATGTGACACACTTGTTTACACATAGTCAGGGCTGCTTATCTATCACCCGCCATAAAAAGGGATGGTGACCTTGGATAATACTGCACTTACAGTACTAAATAAAAAAGAAACCTTTATAAACTACATGACATAGCAGGTTTGCTGTTAAAAAAAAACAACAGAACAGAACTGAAATAGATTTCAGTCTCGACCTGAAAATTGTGACCCTACATAGACCATGGTGTGAGATATAGTGGAGTAGCTGACCCTCTTTCTAGTGGACTTTCTAAGGGCTTCGTGCCAGTTGAGTAGACTGCACTAGTTAGACTGCAGAAAGAATACCAATAGGAAACAATAGTTAGACATAAGTAACTTTGTCTAACTGTGCACAAGGCCAACCTATGTATGACTTCAGAAAAATTATTAGCAGATACTTGGATACAGTCATCTTTCATGAACTCTACACTGAGCACTTACTTAGCAAGTATCTGTTTACAAATATGGCTTCCATTATTATGTCAAGAGATTATATAAAAGATGGTGGTTACTATTCTTAAAGAATCACAATTGTCATTGCACAGTTTGGTGAAAGTAAATACAAAATGTAAAAATCCTGGAGTTTTAGGAATAGTTCTTCCAGTGATTAAAACAGTTAAACAAAAAATTTGCATTTAACTACATCATGATCTGTGTTTATTTGTTTATTTAATTGTTATTTACCACGTGAGCACACTAGACAAAACCGGTTGCCTATTTTCAGGCACAACCTGGGAGAATAGAACAGAGTAACATTACACAGAAGAAATGACAACTGGTCCAATTAGAGTTCAAAGTTTGGAACAATACAGAAAAGAAAATCAGAGTACAGTACTATAGTAACAGCAAGTAGAATCACAAGCGTAGGTGAGCATACAAGGGCAAATAAGAGCCATATAAATCACAGGGCTATGTGTACAACAAACAACACTGAAAAGCTGAGCTCATGGTCATATTAAACATTGTACATACAGGATTTACACAGAGTAGATAAGGGGAAACCAGCTCAATAAAGGCCCAAGGGCAGGAACATGCAGCAGTCTGATTAAGGATGGAGTAATATGCTTTTTTGAAGTTTACGAGTCCCACAAACAACCATATAGCCTGTTTATTTAGTTAGTTATGTATTTGTTTATGTATTTATTTTTACCTGTTGCATCCTACATCAGTATAGACTGAACTCTAACTCATACATCAGTCACAAAATTCCAGAGAAATCCTACAGTTGTGCTGACACCTTCTCATAGCCTTACATGAGCATGAGATCACTCACGGTTCATAGGTAAAACACGCTGATGTTTACTTAAAGAACAGCTCCATATGTATTATCTGAATTACACCTTCTCACCAACATGACAACAAACTTTATTTATTGCAAATTCTTTGGTGTGATTTCCCCAGCTCACTCTCTACAAGTCACTGTCACTGCCACTCTGCTTTTCACAGCTCATATTTAAGAAATTAGAAACAAAAGCAAAGAAATAAACAGTAGTGTAGGAACAAAACTTACTTATAAAAAATATTTTGTTATAATTTTATTATGTTGTATTATTTTATAATTACTACTACTTTATATCCTTGATAAATGTTTAATTATTAATTAGGGTAACTGGGGGATCATACTAAGGCATCAGGTCACCATTTTTGTTTACATGGGCTCTCCAAGCAAAACAAAAACTGCTTAGATGAGACTTTGGAAAACAAAATGTCTAGTTTTAGAATTCCTTTCCAGTTTATCCTGCCTAAATAAAAAGGGACATAGTATCTGACTCACCATTTAAGGCAGGAAAATATCCTTGAACTGACCCCTTGACAGGGCTTCTACAAATTTAAAGTTTCAATTTTGAGCACCAGCTAAAAGATAATTACCATGGAAACTTGACAGTTGACAAATTGCAGGTGGTCTCTCTGTGTCAGCTCAAAGCTGGTACCATACAAGTGCCTGAGGTAAACTGCTCTGTATTTCAATATAAAAGAAAAACTTTTGGCTATAACTAAAAAATGCAAAATGCTGTTAACATGAAACTTAAACAGGGAAATAAGACTGTCTGGACTTGTTGCCTGGCTAAATTTGAGATATATGACTTGAAGAGATGGTGAGCTATTTGATTATCTGTTTTCATCAAAAGTAAAATTCCCACAGAGATAATGGAAACAGCATTTGGGAGCTTGTGTTGTTACCACCTAAAGACCTAAAATTTATTAATGCAGGAGTTCTGGGGAAGGAACTATTCACTAAAATGTTTTATTCCAATACTGGCAGAGCTAACCCAAAAATATTGGAACTCTCCTGAAAGGACACAGCATGTGACATTCAAAAATGTAACCTTTATTAACTTGCCTAGTAAAAGACTAAAGTTATACCACTTCCAAAAATTCTGCTTTAACATCTTTTGGAGAGGGAACTGTCAATAAATGAATTATGTGCCACATGTCCAGTTCAAGAACAAAGAAACTAATGCTGAAAAAAGATTCTCTATCTTTCGAGTAACTTCCTAATGTTCTGCCTGGAAGACCGATATCTCATTTTCCTCTGCAGTAAATGTAGATTATGCAAATTTAAGTATTTTTACAAAATCTGAAAGAAAGCAGGTTGTATGAAAGACTTTCTGAATTATAAACTTTATAATAAAAATAAACATGTCTTATTTAATGTTTAAATACTCCAGATTTTATGCGGAATCCACAAATGTTTGTTTGGAGACTGTATCATGTTGAATGCAAAAGTTATGAAGAAAAGTAATTTTATGTTTAATAACTGAACTCTAAACAGAGGGGCAGTCCCTTAGGCTTCCGAAAGAATTAGAACGTATAGGAATTCTGGACTGATATATCAGTTCACAGCCATGCAAGGGTTGAAAGGGTGGAGAGCTACCCCTTATATCATCAACAAAATCCAATCAAAGTTGGTAAAAGTTGCAGGAAATAATGTCAGGATGATGCTCTGGCCAGAAATCATAAAAAAAGAAGACTGGGAAATCTAGCCCAGTTCTTGCCTATACACCATGCTGTAAAGATCTGTGCCTGTAGACCCGCCAATGTTGTTTTTTATTTTATTGTTTTGAGACTCCTACAAAAGTCTAAAGCCAAGAGCCACGCCTGCCTGGTAATATTTGGACTAGCAAGGAACCAAGCCTTCATTGCTGTGCTTATACCAGAGTTGCTGAGATCAAGAGCCTAAGGTTTAAGCATGGAATAAAACAGAAACTACAACAAAGCCAGCCACAATGGAAGAACTTCTCACAGCAGAATCTTTTAAATCCTGGTGCACTAAAAACTTCTGTTTGTGTAATAGACATTTTGACTAAAGTAGCATGTTCAAGGGAAGGAGGCTATGTACTGTTCAGAAGAGACTAAGGTGAAAAGGGGGGGGTGGTCCTTTACGTCAATGAAAATATCAAAGCTACAGACATTCAGAATACACATAAGGAGCCAGAAGAACTGTGGGTCACCCTGGAAACAGGAAATGGGACAGTCATATGAACTGGGGTTGTTTACAGGCCTCCAGACCAGGGGGAGGACATAGACACATTAATGTTAGAATACAAAACATGACAGCTAAAGGGGAGCTTCTGATAATAGGAGACTTCAACATGCCAGATATAGACTGGCCAATACCAGCAGGAACATCTGCCAGAACTAGGCACATAGTGGATTCTCTGCAGGGGAAGGGCCTCAAATAATTGGTACAGCAACCCATAAAAGACAGGGCTATCCTGGATCTAGTACTGACTAACGGGGAAAGGATCACAGATCTCCAGGTAGAAGGTCACCTGGGGGCCAGTGACCATTGCATGGTATGGTTCAGTTTGGTCACTAGAACTAAATCATCCCAGTCCGAGGCAAAAATATGGGACTTCAGATGAGCTGACTTTGATAAGATGGCCAACAGAGTTAAGCTAGTCCTGGCAAGAAGAAACACAGGTGAGGGGGTACAGGCAAAGTGGGCAAGCATTAAGGATGCAATACTTGAAGCAACATCCCACAGTGTTAGGGAGAAAAGCAAGAGCAAAAGAAGGAGGAAACCACTTTGGTTCTCAAAAACAGTAGCAGAAAAGGTCAGAGCCAAAAGGTTGTCCTTCAGGAAATATAAGGGAATGCAGTGGGACGAAGATAGGAAGGCATACCAAACTTCCCTAAAGGAAGCAGGGAAGGCAATAAGGCAGGCAAAGGTCTAAACCGAGGAAACACTAGCATGAACAGTAAAAGAAGGGGACAAGACTTTCTACAGATACATTAGTGAAAGGAGAAAGTCCAGAGGGGGTATTGCTAAGATCAAAGGGGATAAGGGGAAGTGTGTGGAGGAGGACTAAGGAAAAGCATATATCATAAACAGATACTTCTGCTCAGTATTTACTGAGGAGAAGGTAGGGCAGGGTCCACAGCTCAGCACCATGGACACGGGGGGGAGGGAGGTGTGCACAAGTCCCTTCACAAAAGAAAGGGTCCTACAAGAGCTCATTAAGCTCAGGGTGGACAAGGCAATGGGACCTGATGGCATACATCCCAAGGTACTAAGGGAGCTAAGGTTGGAACTAGCAGAGCTATTAACAGAACTGTTTAGTGAGTCTCTGAGCACAGGAGAGGTCCCAGAAGACTGGAGAAGGGCTCATGTGATCCCGCTCCACAATAGTGGCAGCAGGGAGGAGGCAGGGAACTACACACCAGTCAGTCTTACCTCAGTAATGGGCAAGATTATGGAGGCACTCCTTAAGGAAAGGATAGTGCCACACCTGGAATCCATAGGAGCACAGGATCCAAGACAGCATGGGTTTACAACAGGAAGGTCCTGTCAAACTAGTCTCATAGATTTCTTTGACTGGGTAACCAGAGTGGTTGCTCAAGGGGGTGCAGTTGATGTCACCTACCTTGTCTTCAGCAAAGTTTTCGATGCTGTTCCACATAGAAGATTGATTAACAAGCTAGGTAGTTTCAGGATGGGTCAGAAGTTGGTCATCTGGTTGGTGGGCAGAAAACAGAGCGTGGTGGTAAATGGTATACAGTCAGAAGAGATGCAAGTCACAAGTGGGGTACCTCAGGGATCAGTCCTGGGGCCAGTCCTCTTCAATATCTTCATCAGTGACATTGCAGATGGACTGGAGGGTAAGGGTTGTCTGTTTGCAGATGACACCAAGATTTGCAACAGAGTAGATGATCCAGATGGGGTGGGCAGAATGAGAAGATATCTGGAAAAACTGGCAAAATGGTCTGAAGAGTGGCAACTGGGGTTTAACACAAAGAAGTGCAAGATCATGCACATAGGGAAGAGAAACCCTGAAGCTACCTGTAGGTTGGGATGGGAGTTGCTGGCAATCACAAGGGAAGAAATAGACTTGGGCATCATCATCTCAGATGACCTGAAATCATCCAAGCAGACCACTGAAGCAGTAAGTAAGGCTAGAGGGATGTTGGGGTGTATTAGTAGGGGTATCACAAGTCGTAAGGGGGAGGTAATAATCCCTCTTTACAAGACACTGGTTAGGCCCCATCTGGAGTACTGCATGCAGTACTCGAGGGAGTACTGTGTGCAGTACTCAAGGCTGCACCTGCACAAGGATATTAACAAAATGGAGGCAGTCCAGAGAAGGGCAACCTCCTGTGCATGCTTGTCTGGCAAAAGAGGACCATTATTGAGCAGCAGGCAGTGCTCATATCTGAGGTGAGGAAAGTGGCTGCTGTGCTGGAGGTGAGACTGCCGGAACCATCAGGCATGCAGCAGTGACTCCATTCCCCTTTCTGTTTGCTTTGAGCCCCCCTTAATGGACAGCTTGTTTTGTTGATGCCTTCTGTTCCTGTTTTATTTCTGTGTCCCATTCCCCTTTCTCTCCTTTTTCATTTCAGTTATCCATACCTGCATTTAGTGTATATGTTTTCATTCTGGTTGTTTAGTTTTGTAGTACTGGTGGCAGTGGTGGAGTTGGGTGTTGTTTAATTTTGTAGTACTGGTGGTGGTGGAGTTGGGTGTGTTAATGGTTGTAGTAGTAGTAGATGTAATTGAAGCAGTAGTAGTTTTAGAAGTTGTAACAGTAGTAGCAGTAGTAGTGTTAGTAGTAGTAACCATAGTATTACTAGTAGTATTAGTTGTAATAGCAGTAGTAGTTTTCATATAGTAGACGTAGTAGTTGTAGTCGTATATGTAGTAGTTGTAGTATTTGTCTTACTTTTGTTTTTTGTATTTTTTTCCATTTATATTTTCTTCCCCAGCCGCCGGAAGCCGGTACCATCTGCGGTCATGCTTCCACCCCCACAGTAACCTCGCGCCGCCCGTGCCCGCGGCTTTTTGGTGGGGCTCGGCACTGGGCACATGCCGAGGCGCCAAACTAGGTCAGAGGGCTGGCCTGAGGGGGCTAATTGAAGCTGTGACCGGCTTCATCAAGGGCCCCGTGGCATACTCCCATTTTCCTTTTTCCGGGAGGCGGGGACGTGCAATGACGCGGAGCGTCCTGCCCCGCCTCCGACGCACACACTGTTGAGGTCGGTAGTCGCGCTACACCTGGTCTCCACCAGGAGTCGCGCTGACCCAGAGCACTTCCCCATCCCTCCCCCCGGAGAAGGAGAGCAGTCCAATGGACGCTCTATCCTTCTCCCCCCGGCCGGTCCTCCAGCCACTCCGAGTCCGCTCTTAAACCTGGTCGCCGCGGCCGTAGCCGAAACCTACCGCCGCGCCGTGGTCAGCCTTATTTATCTTACTTTGTTCAATCACTGTTTGTTGGATATATTGTTGTTGCTGTTCTGCTTTTTATGTTGCCTTTATTTTATCATTATTCATTATTACATTACACTTTCATGACCTTACTGTCTCCAGTGTCATTTTTGGGTGCATGGGGTTTACACAGGTTTCTCCTGTGCTTTGCTGTCCATTCAGGGTCCTGGATGTTACTCGACCTTGCCATGGCTGGGTGTGTGGCGTATTCTGGGTTCTGCACTGCTGTCTGCTCTTGGGGTCACTTTAAGGGCTGTTCTTCCTTGCATGTGCTCCATGGCGCAGCAGGCTCACCTCTGCACTGTGTTCCTCTGGGTGTTTGCACTGCCTGCCTTGAGTTCTACATTCAGTGCTGTCATCTTTGCTATATTCAGTGCTGTCTTATTCACGGTCTGTTTTTGTCCTACACTCCAGGCCCTGTTTGCCCAGCTTCCTTTGCATGCTATATTCAGTGGGTTTTTTCACTAGGCTAGTCCTTTGGAATATAGAGGGCTATTTGAGCCAGGCAATTTTAGCACACTGGGCAGTGCTAATT
The DNA here is from genome assembly GCA_016271365.2 of Neoceratodus forsteri. Classification (NCBI taxonomy): domain Eukaryota; kingdom Metazoa; phylum Chordata; order Ceratodontiformes; family Ceratodontidae; genus Neoceratodus; species Neoceratodus forsteri. The sequence goes on from CM057453.1 coordinate 421,852,741, forward strand.
TAGCCCCAGGGCAAAGTTTTGAATATCTGGCCCTAAAAGTTTTAATTTCTGAGCAATCAAGATTCTTGAGCCAGGATCTATAATGCAGGGCCAACAACAAATATAGCAATGTCCTCGACCATGTTGGGAACCCATCGACACCCCCGACCCCGATGCATCTCCGGAATGACTGGCAACACAGTGACGCTCAATGCGGAGAGGCTGTGCCCTCCCCAGATCCCCCTATGCAGGGAGCTGTGCCCCAGCACCACCCCTACTATATATATCTAACTCCATGTTACACAGACAGTGGAGTTAGATATTTACCCCCCCCATTGCCGAAGAGTCGATCAAAATGAAAACCCCATCACTGCAGATATAGGTGCAGTGGGGTTTTGCTGTGGGGATTTGGTGTGCCGACATCCCTGTAGTGATGGTATACCCTTGAGCCCATGCTATACCTAGGTCCATATATGTTTTCTAGAAACTCCCTCCCCCAATTTATAGATAGATATTGTGTTTTTTTCTGTATTAAGTTTGTATCCTGAGAATGTTCCATAATCTAAAACTATTTGTAGTATTTTTGAATGGAACTGACTGGATTTGATATTGTTAATAGAATATCATCTGCATAAGGAGAACATTTAAAAACTTTATTTCCTACACTTTTCTCCAATATCTGAATAATTATTTATTTTAAGGACTAGGATATTTAATACCAGATTAAATAACAAAGGTGATATAGGGCAGCCCCCTGCCTTGTCCCTCTCTCTAATTCAAAGTATGTGAAGGTGCATCCTTTAGTACATACAGCTGCTTTCAGTTTAGTATATAATTTGACCCAGTCTACTGTATATATTCTGTTGGAAAACCATAATATTCCATCGATCTAAAGATATGGGACCAATCACCCATATCTCATGTGTTCTCGGCATCTACTGTAGTCTTAATAGAACCCCTGGGGTTTTTGATTCTCCTGCTTGCTCCAACAGGTGAAACCTTATCTAAGGCTAGCCAACTTTTCATACATCCTGTTTCTTCCAGACCAGTTAAAGCTTGTATTACTAGCATTAGCTTTCCTGATAGGATTTTTGCTAGTATTTTTCCATCTGTATTTATAAGTGATACTGGTCTATAGCTTTGCAGCTCAAAGGGTCCTTTCCTGGTTTGAGTAATAATGTAATGATACCTTGTTTCATGCATGGAGGGGTATGTCCTCTTCCTTGTGCTTCTCTGAATACTTTCATTAAAACTGAAGCCATAATATTTATAAAACTTTGTAAAAGTTGGCCAAGTAACCATCTGGCCCTGGTGTTTTATTACTTTCCATATTTTTTATTGCATTTTTAATGTCTGATATATCAATGTAACCCCCAAGGGGGTGCTATCCCAAGGGCTACTACCCTGCCTGATTTTCCACTAACAGGTTGAGGGGCCTGGATCCGATGGCGAGTGCCTCCACCCAGAGGTCAGGGTTAAGACAGTCTGATATGACTTGGTCACAGCCCTCTGGGTCACTGCAACCCCCCTTTCTTCCCACTAGTGGCCCACACAAATCAATCACAGTACCCTTGCAATATACACTTACCCCCAGGATTGGTTCAATCAGCTTGACTCTGGGGACTCCCTGTAAAGTAAGATGCAGTTATATAATAACCACTGTACAGTAATTCAACATAGACACACGGTTCAAGCAGTATAACTTTGCTAAACAACTAAATCTGATTTATTTAGGGGGATAGAAACACAGAAACATAGAATTTGATGGCAGATAAGGACCGCTTGGCCCACCCAGTCTGCCCATTTCCCTACCGGATGGATAAGCTGCACATCCTAGTTAACCAGCAGCCTACTTCTTCCTACCCCCACCACCTAGAATCGCCTTATGACTGTCCCATGCATGCTTGAATTCCACCACTGTTTTTGACTCCACAACCTCCTCTGGAAGGCCGTTCCATACATCTACAACCCTCTCCATCAAAAAATACTTCCTTAAATTACCTTTGAGCTGCCCCCCCTCTATCTTCAAATTGTGCCCCCTTGTTCTTGCACACCTCTTTTTTTGAAAGATGCTACCCTCTTGGACTTTGTTGATTCCTTGAGGTACTTGAAAGTTTCTATCATGTCCCCTCTCCTCCTTTCCTCAAGGCTATACATATTAAGCTCCTTAAGTCTCTCTTCATATGTTTTCCGTGCAGACCCTGCACCATTTTAGTTGCCCTCCTCTGGACAGCTTCCATCCTGTCTATGTCTTTGCAGAGATTGGGTCTCCAGAACTGCACGCAGTACTCCAGATGGGGTCTCACCAGCTGTCTGCACAGAGGGATAATAACTTCCTGTTTTCTACTGGTGATGCCTCTCCCTATGCATCCCAGTATCCCCCAGCCCTCCTTGCTGCCCTCTCACATTGGTTGCCCACCTTTAGGTCATCTGATATGACTACTCCCAGGTCCCTTTCCATTTTTGTTGTTGTTAGTATCTCACCCCCAATGTGTACTCTTCCCCTGGGTTTTTGTTTCCCAGGTGCATTACCTTGCACTTCTTAGCACTGAATCTAAGCTGCCATACATTTGACCATTCCTCTAACCTTGCCAAGTCCCTTCTCATCCTTTCCACCCCACCTTGTGCATCAACTCTGTTGTAGATCTTTGAGTCATCTGCAAAGAGACATACTTTTCCTTCCAGTCCTTCTGCAATGTCACTTATAAAGACATTGAAGAGGACCGGTCCTAATACTGAACCCTGCGGTACCCCACTAGTAACCCCCCTTTCTTCAGAGTGGACTCCATTTACTATTACTCTATGTGTCCTATTCTCCAGCCAATTCTTTACCCAGGCTGTCATCTTGGGACCCACTCCCAGGCTGGCTAACTTGTATATTAATCTTTTGTGTGGGACTGTGTCAAATGCCTTGCTAAAGTAACAAGGATGGGGGAAATCAGGTTAACTGATTCAGTCACATTAATAATCACAGTACTGTGCACATATTTCAGAGTCCCAAATGTCACTCTTACTGGGTACCCAGGCAATAAGAGGCTAGCCTATTTGGTGCAGCTGGTTGGGGCCCTGAGGATGGAAAATGCATGCACAATACCCACTTTGTAATCCGGAGCCAGTAGGCTCAGTTCGTGAAGAAAGAAAGGAAAAGTAATCAGATGGAACATTTGCAATTAGATGATGGAAGGGAGCTACCCTGATTTGTACTCACAAATTCAATGCTGAAACTGAATGGAAGGCAGATTGTCCTGGATTGCCAGGAGGAGCAGACCATGTGGACAAGGTCCTTGTGACTGGATCCCACGGCAGTTCAGAGCAAACGGATGTAGTCTGGATTAAGCTGGGGTTTACTTCCAGCTTCAGGCACTCAATTCACTGTACAGGGGATTTGAAACGCGATTCCCCACAAGCACCACACACATTTATATGTAAAAGGAAAGTACTATACCAGGCAGGCTGCTTCTCTATCCCAATTGCAATTATTGCACAATACCCGGGAGAACTCACAGCAGATTCAGTTCCTGACAGACTGAGCGCGATTCAGAAATTTCTCCAGTCTTCTACAGGGTGAGCATGGTTTCCTCACTTCTGGTGCTTCTTTCTCCTTACAACTCTGATTCAGTCCACACTGCCACTCACAAATAGTTGTAGGCTGAACTTCAGGGCCCCACACGGGCTTCCCACGCGAAAACTCAACAGCGCAGGAGCCCGGAGCTCCTTCCCTCTTCACAGTCACAACTCATCTGATCTTTCCAGTAGACAGAGCCGGGCATTTCCTTTGATTTCCTCCCAGTCAGTTGGCTGGTTTTGCTGTCACTCACAGTAAACTCCCCCTGTTGGTGAAAAAAAGGTGCCAAAGTCCAAACTACAATTCCCAGAAGCATTGGCCATACAGTACATAGGTGGCTGGCTCCACAATGAGAGTCCAAGTTCTGATTTGCCAGCAGCAGGCTCCATTTCAAAGGTCCCCCCACACTGATTGGTCCAGTTCAGCAGTTCAAAACTAGACTGGGGGACTAGGCAAACACAGTTCTGATTGCAAAGAAAAGCAGGTTAGACAAACTGTATTTTCGTTATTACTCTAAATGATGTCTGGCAAACAGCTACATCTTTGAAAAGTGCTCACTCTGCACTCTTAGTGATGGCAGAAATGGAGCAATTTGGCAGCAGCTCGAGTGGGACTCAAGCAGGGAAACACACAGACCCCCATCCAAATTAATTATGTGTGCAGGCAGACAGCTCTTAATAGACAGTACCTGAGGCTCTAAAAGCACTCACAGATAAACGGCTTAGATGCTGAATACCATCCAGGCTTGGAGCATTCAAGCAAACTCCTGGAAGACTTTTGGGAACCCTCATTTGCAGGGGAGTTACATTAAACTGCCTACTTAAGTGTTGTTAATCTCCCTCAGATATTCTTAAAATGTTTAAGTCACTCCTTTATGCATTTCCATCTTTTTAAATTCTTTGTGAACCATCTTTGATTGTTTAAATAACTCGCTATTGACTTTTAGGATGAAGTTAAAAGGGCATTTATTGGATGCAAGTGAGTGTAAATGCGTAACCTGAATGTACTGTGTATGCTTGGTTTGGTTACCCTATGATTTAAGTTTGTTGTAATATTTTATGCACATGTATGTAATGTTTTTTATCTATACTGGCCAACCATGAAAATGGGCCTTTGACTCATGGACTTTCCAGTTTAACTAAATAAAACAAACAAGCAAGCAAGTCTTTTTTGAACATCCTCATTTGTTTGAGTTGGAGCTTGTCTTCTCTTTGTAAAGTTGTTTACAGACCTTGACAAATATTTCATTAATTTTACTAGTTTTCGTAATGAGCTTGGTATTATCATTTCCTTTTAAAGCTAATATCATCTGTCTTTCTGTATTCTTTTTTAACCTCAACGCTAAAAATGTTTGTGCTTTGTGACCAATTGCTATATAATTTTACTTGGACTTCCTAATTTTAAAATCATCTTTGATTCATATGATTTTTTCTTTACATGAGATTTCTTTGTATAAGATTTCTTTGTGCCAGGAGTCAGGTGATCCTAGGTGCACAGCAAAGTGGGTTCCTGACATAGGGCATCACAGAATCCACCAGGAAGGGGAAATCCTTGATCTGGTGCTGACAAACAGGGATCACATCCAGGATATAAATGTCAAGGATCCTCTGGGTGGGAGTGACCATAGCACAGTGTGGTTCTGATTGGACACAGGCAGAGACAAGGCCCTCACTAAAACTAAAATCATGGATTTTAGAAAGGTGTACTTCATAAAGATGTGTGAGCTGCTGAGGAGTCACCTGACAAGCATCCAGGTGGATGTGGGGATGAACCAAATGTGATTCATCATTAAGAAGGGTATAATGGTTGCCACAAGGAGTGTATTAGGCTCAAAGAGAAAAAAATCAAGGGCTAAATTCCCCAGCTGGTTTAGAACTGAGGTCACTCAGGAAGTAAGGAATAAGAGGTCAGCATACAAGCAGTTCAGGAGAACCCAGCAAGATGAAGACGCAGAAGATCATCTGAAGATGGCTAGTTTAGCAGGTAAGGTAGTCTGGTGGGTCAAAGCTTAGAAGGAACTGTAGCTACTGTACTAAAACTGGCTGAAGGGCAGGACCCAGGGTGTGGTTGTGGAAGGTGAGCTCTCCAACACTAAGGAGGTCACCAGTGGGGTCCCACAAGGCTCGGTGCTCAGACCAGTGCTGTTCAATATCTTCATCAACAATTTTGGGGATAAGGCCAGCCCACAGTGCAGCAGCAGCACTACCACTCACAATGCTGATGACCTGGGTCTGGAAGCAAGCCCCGAGTATCAGAGGGCTGGACGGGTGAGGATGGATGAGCATCCCAGGGACAGCTCTCCACCTTCAGGGTAGGGTCAGTGGCACCTGGTATTTGGGTGACACACAACAGAAGCCTGGTGGTACATCAAGCCAGGGACCACAAGCACTGGGGAAGGTAGTGGCAGATGTCTGTGGGGCATGCGTGGGACCATGAATACCCACACACTGATGTCATTGCATGTCCATGCCTCAGGAAATGGCACAAGGGAAAAACCCTGTGTGGCAGTGCAGAATGATGGTCTCCACCATCACCGAATGACACTGGCACTGCATAAGTCTTGGGCTGTCCTCAAGGTGGATCATGGTCTCTCCCTAGGGTCCCTGCTGTAGGGGGTAAGCTATGGCCCTCTGACATGGGTGGCTCCCAGAAGATATTGGTGAGACCAGTGGAGGAACAGAGTCAGGGTAAGTGCCTCACCTGCAGCACAGTGATTGATAGAGTTTAAAAAAATAATATTGGGAATGGCATTAAGGGCAATATTTGCCTATTTGTTGATGACACCAAGCTCTGTGGGAGGGTGGACACAGCAGAAGGGGTACAAGACCCAAGAAACGATCTGGAAATGCTAGAGAGGTAGTCCGGGGTTTGGCAACTTGGCTTCTGTGCAAAGTAATGTAAGGTTATGCACATTGGAGCCAAGAACCTGAGGACTGAGTACAGACTGGAGGGATCCATGTATCACCATCCGAGGAGGAGGAGAAAGCCCTGGGACTGATGATTACGAGTGACCTGAAACACTCCACACAGTGCAGGAAAGCAGCAGCAAAGGCAAATCAAACACTGGGCTATATTGCCAGGGGAAGCAGCAGCAGAAGGGAAGAGGTAGTACTGCCTTTGTACAGGTCAATGATGAGGCCACAGCTGGAGAACAGTGTACAGCGCTGGTGCCTATACCTTAAAGAGATGTAAACCTGCTGGAGATAGTCCAGAGGAAAGCAACTAATATGATCATGGGCCAGCAGGGTAGGATGTGTGAGGAGAGGTTGGAAGCCCTGAAAACTCTTTGGAGGAGAGGAGAGAGATACGGACATGATTAAGACCTTCAAGAAAGTGAAAGGAATAAATAACATGGACAAGGAGGGTCTCTTAAAGCTCAGTGGGAAGCAAAAAAAATGAGGGGACACAGCCTCAAGTTGGAGAGTGGAGATTTAGAGGAGAGGTTAGGAGGTTCTTCTTTATGGAGAGGGTGGTGGTGAGTTGCAGTGGGTTTCCTGAGGCAGTGGCTTAGTTTAAAATGGTAGGCAACTTCAAGAGAGGCTAGGATAGAGTTAAGGGGAAAAATATGGATCAAGAGAGGGAGCAGTCAGAGGAGAAGAGTTGATGGAGGCAGGGTCAGTATGATGCTGAGGAACCTGCAATAGATGCAAACTCAATAGACCTAATGGTCTTATTCTGCTGGCTTTATCATATGTTTATATGTTTATATTCCAACTTAGCTTTAGGCCATTTAGCCCATATTTCATTTGTTTTCTGAGTTTCTAGTTCTGATTCTACAATAAGTTATTTTAATGTAACCACTTTACACAGCATTCTTTCTCTTTTTATTTTTGAGGCTAGCCTCATGACACAGCTTTAGCAAACCATTTAAAAGCCTCCCAAACTGACAACCATGTTGTATCATTGGGTTTGTTACTTCTAAAAAAATCGTCAAACTCCTGCTTCAAAAGTTCCACATTTTGTGTGTTTTCTAGGAGGAAATGATTTATTTTCCATCTTGACAGCTTAGATTTAGAAAGGTTCCAACTTAATTTGGTGGATCATGGAGTGTGATCAGGCACCACAACTGAATGGATTTCAGATTGCATAATGTCTTGAATGGTGGTGCTTGCCATATAGATTTGGTCCACTCTGGAACCAGATTTAACCAGATTTCATTTATGTACACTTGGCCATAAGGAATATTCTTTATTAGCTGAATGTAGTATTCTCCAAAAATCAACCAAATATAAACTGTTGGTTACATTAGCAAAGTCTTTGTATGATTTATAGAGTATCTAGCATTTGATTTGTCCATAACTGGATTTATAACACAGTTAGGGGTCTCCACCATTAATATTCATTCATTTATATAGGGGACACTTTTAGTGTGGATTTCTGAAACTGTCTCATGACTTCTGTTAACAGGCCCATATACACAGCTTAATGTAACCTTTATACAAACAAGGACTCCATGTAGAATAAGATAATGACCTTTTATTTTCTATTACATCCAGTAACTGGAAATTAAAGGGACACTGTCAACTCCCTTTGGCCTCAAATTTGTTCCTAGTTAAAAAAAAATATTGCTTACATTCTGTAGAGTTGATTGATTGATCCTGATTCCTTATTTCCTTTTAAAAGGGAAAAACAGACTGCAAACCAAGCTGGTGTCATCACACAAAAACTTTTTTGTTTGCATTCCTTGATCAACTTACACTGCATCTTTTCTGGAGATGGGTACAGTCACCCCCACACAGTCTAACCACTCGTGATGCAATGGTAGGAGAGGAGACTATCACATCTTAATTGGCTGTACTGTTTTGGGGTGTTCATAATGTTAAGGAAACATGCCATAATACTTGATCCAGGATTTGAAACAAAACAAGGTAGCGTATAATTACACCATTAGCATGCATTTTAGTTCCAGTTAGAAAAGAAGCAGACAAAACAACAAGCAACATCAATTAATTTTAGAGAAGGTAAGCAATCACAAAAGGTAGGGTTTCATCTAGAAATAACATGATACAAAAATGGTTGACAGTGTCTATTTAATTCTCCTAGAAAATAAAATGAGAACACCTGCTTTCTTGTTATCATTTTGGCTCCATAAATTTATCCAACCCATTCCCTCTTCATAAGCTGAATATCTTTATATTTAAGATGCTATTCTTGTGTAAAGACCACCTCTGCTTCTTGCTTTGTTAGATGCCTCAAGACCTGGTACCTTTTTCATTTTCTCGTTTTGCTCCATAATATTCCAAGTTATACATTTTATTGTGTTAGCCATATTCTTTAAAAAAAGTTGTTATATATACTTATATGATATGCACTTACATCTGGGTCAATCTTATACCATCCTCTGGATCCATAAGGAGAAGGCAAGAGTGAAAACTGGTACATAAATACTGCATAAAAGTAAGAAAACAGGAAAAAGAAATAAATGTAATAGCTCAAGTTTAATATTTCTTAGGAGTCTAAAACAAAAGAAAAACTACCCACACCTAATTTATTTACGGAACCACACATCTTCATTGCTTCAATGGTAGAGAAGAGCGACCTCTGAAACTCCCCACTCCCCCCGCACCGTCCATCCAATCAACCCTCATCTTAACAAAAATGAAACTGTTTAAAAAAAGGAGAAAAAGAGACAGACAGTCTATATTGTGTGATTGATAAACATTAAACATTCTAATATCTTAAACTTGCATCAACCTATACTTAAAAATGCATCTATGCTGGGCCGACCCGCTGGTACAGTGGCAGAGTTACTGCTTGCGATACTGTCGGCCCAGGTTCTGGAATGAGCGTGGGATGTCACAGGGCCAGCTGGGAGAAGGTGAGTGGAGCATCCAAGTGGATGCTCTCCACCTCAGGGGAGGGAGGGTATACGACAGCCAGTGCATTACCACCACTTGGGTGACCATGGGTGGTACTGCAGCTCGTGGCGTTGGACCAGGGTGGAAGGATGCTGGAGGGAGAAAATCAGGGGAAAAGTCTGACCATGGCAAGAGGACATCCACCCCACATCACAGACCCTGCACCACTGACAGTGTCACTCGCTCCTGCTGTACCAAACAAGTCTCCACTGGGGAAAGGGCCATCCATGCAGCCCCTCTTGTGGGGGCAAGCTAGGGTGCCCAGGGAGCTGAGGTAAGTCCCGGGAAGCAGATGATGGGGCTGGACAAAGGGGTCTGGACCGATGAGAGCTGGTTGGCCATAGGAGGAAAAAGTACGCTAATTCAAAAACAACAAAAGGTATCCATGCTGAGCGAGGGAGTATCAGTAATTACACTCATGTAAAATAAAAAATAAATTGAGGCGTTGTTTATTATTGTAACAGTCTGATTTGATAAGACAAAAAACACTCTAAAGTCTGTTTCACATGCACTGCTGATCTGCCATGTTTGTTTTCAAATTAGCTGCCTCTGCCATTGACTAGTCTTTGTGCATACACAGTGTGGAAAGTGGTTCACCCATGCCAGTGTGAGCAATGTGCATGATAGCACAAGCACAATGTCACCTGTCATAATCGCAGGTTGATATTGTGGCACCCGAATGTACAGTGCCCAAGGACTGTCCGGTGGAAAACTTTGCCCCTCACCCCCAAAACTAAATATAACCAACTCAGGGGCAGGTATGCCATGAAGGGCAAGAGAATGGTGTGGATGACAAAAATGATCTGCGTGCAGGATGCTGTGAAATTCAGCACACACACACCCGTCAATCATGACTTTGTTTCGGCACCCACATGATGGTGCCATGATCACGGCGCCTTCACATCAGTACGCCATGGAAAATCATAGAGATGCAACAAACCTCATACTAAACACCTAGTCTGAGATATTCAGAGCACTTGAGCATGGTGCAACTGAGGTGTGCCGGTGCAAGTACGAAGATATGTCACCGAGCGATATTCAAAGGAAGCGGCAGCACAGCACAAATCCCATTGCCCCCATGCACAACTATAATGTATGCAGCACAAGTGCAGGGGGCAGTCCCATGAAAAAGTAGTGCAATGGCATATTCAACTGTAGAGCAAGTCTGGAGCAGACCCCAAGTTGCACCAGGCAGACTTGAGCCTATAACTACAGGCTGAAACACACAAACAGCAGATGCGCAGCATCGTGCCCAGAGAGAGAGGGATTAAGAGAGTGTGAGAGAGAGTGAGAGGGAAAGAGACAGAGAGGGAGAGAGAGAGAGTGACACAGACAGATGGACAGACTGACAGAGTGTCATAGGCACCCAGGGAGACACCCATTGACTGAGTGATGGACAGTGGCCCATTCATAATGGATGCGGTAATGAGGGGTGTGAGGAGGCAGGAGGAACACCAGTGTGGCCGACGAAGGGTCCGGCAGCAGTATGTCCGACACAGATGGTACCGTGCCAGGATCACGTATGAGAAATACAGTGACACTGAGATAGTGGGCCAGTACCGCCTGAACAGGGCACTTCTGAGGCAGCTCAGTGAGCTGTGCAGTGCTGAGATGCAGGCACCCACCAGACATAGTCATGCCATGTCAGTAGAGACCAAGGTGACCACCGTGATGTGCCTGCTCACCACGGGCACCTTCCAAACACCAATGGGGAATACCACACGTCCCATCTCCTCACCCAGTTCCTCAACGCTGTGCTGCCACATGCTTCGGAGTACATACATTTCCCCAGCACACAGGCCGAGCATACAGCAAACATGCAGGAGTTCCACCAGGTGGCACGCATGCCAGGTGTGATTGCAGGAATAGACTGCACCCACGTTGGCATCCGCACACCGCCTGGCCCAGAGGGCCCAGTGTACATAAACCACAAGGGATACCCATCCATCAACTGCCAGATAGTGTGCGATGCCATGGGGCGCATCATCAATGTCTGTGCCACACACCCTGGGAGTGCACATGATGCCTTCATATGGCACAGTTCTGTGCTGTGCCATAGGTTTGAGTGGGGTGACATCCCCATAGGCCACCTTGTCGGTTATTAGGACATGTGCCAGGGTGGCTGACAGCCACAGCCCTGGAGGTGTGGGAGGGTGGTTGGGGTGGGCGCTGAGGTGTGTGTGTGTGTGGTGGCTGAGAGGCAGCAGGTGGCAGCACAGCACAGGGATAATCAGGTCTTCTTCCACACAGGTGACTGTGCATACCCCCCTAAGGCCATGGCTGCTCGCCCCCTACCGGCGACCATCGTCCCCCGTGGAGGAAAGATACAACGAGGCACATGCCAGCACACACAATATAATTGAGCATGTCTTTGGCATGCTAAAGATGTGATTCCATTGCCTAGACAGGTCAGGCGGTGCCCTACAATACAGCCCATCAAAAGCCTGTGGCATATTCCTGGCCTGCTGCATCCTGCACAACATGGCCATTGACCGTGGGATAGTTGTCAAAGCTGATGAGTGCGACAGTAGCAGGAACAATGGTGATGAAGGGCTGGAGGTCAGTGAGCAGCCACCCCTTGGAAGTAGAGACCCTAGAGTGGTATAGGAGGCAAGATGGCACCATGACACCATCACAAGGGATCATTATGGACAACGCAGGTGAGTGCACCTACACACAAGCATTAGCCACACAGACTAGCACACAACACAGTGGCAGGGATGTGCACAGCGGTATGCATGCAGGGATGGGGGCGCACAACACACGTGGTGAATCCACTGGCACACGGGCACATACACATGCAGCAATGGCATGCACGCGCACACACACACAGCCACCACACACTTGGTGAGAAACATGGCATAGATCAGAAGCACTGGTGCACAGGCATGACCAGTGCTGAGCTGCCCTCATCACATCCATGTCACATGTCCCAACAGCATGGTCCTCACACACAGGGGGCATGCAGCACAACACATGTGTGTGCCACCACATGCATGCCGCCCCACCACCAGCACCACCCACGTGTGTGTGTGTGGCAACAGCAGCGGATGGCAGGTCAGGGCAGCAGACACGTCACTCTGACCGAGCAGTCCCACGACCGCCACGGCCATGTGGGCGGCTGCACCAGGGCCAACCCGCAGACACATGCTGCTCATCGGCCACAGGGTTCATGTCAGACACCTCCCCAGGGCTTGACGTGTGGGACAGCGACCGAGTCCATGTCGGGGTGTCAAGGCGGCCAAAAAGCCCGGCCTCGGGGGGTGTCTGGGATGCTGGCATCTGATCCCAGAGTCCGCTGTGTGGAGGTCACCAGACACCAGGACTGTGGGGTGGACAGTGCACTGTGGGGGGTCCTCTGCACATGGCTGAGACCAGTGGCTGCCACCAACGCCAGTCCAGCTTCAATGGTACCGGCCATGTGTTCCATTGCTGCCACAATGGCACTGGTCATGTGGACCAATGCTGTGGTCATGGCCTCCTGCATCTGAGTGATGCCATCCATAAGCCTCGCACTGCCCCTGTCCTGCTGCTCAGCCATCTGGCACACCTCTGCCTGCAGTGCGCACACCTCAGTGGCAAGCAAAGCCTGATTGTCCACAGATGCCCACGGTAACCAGGTGTGCTCTGTCAGCCTCTCGGCATCCTGAGCCTCCTGGCCTGCCCATCGAGCTGGGGAGGGTGACACAGAACACTGCTTCACAGCCTCCCGCTCAGGTGGACACTGCACAGTGGGCCATACAGGGGGTCCGGTGCTGTCTGGCGCACCGGCAGTGGGCACCGTGGCACTTTGCCCATTGACACCTGCATCCTGCCACTGCAGCCTGACTGTTTGCTGGGAAGTGCCCCGTGCCACCGCCACAACAACAGCACCACCGCCACCCACGCCAGATACAGCTATGGTGCCACACACATCTGTACCAGCAGGGATTGGCCCAGCTGTGGAGCTGCGGGCATGGCGATGGGCCCTGCTGGTGCCTGTGTAGTGGGAAGGGGTGTGTCGGGTACCACCACCCTTATGCTGTCCAGTACCAGGGTAAGGTCATCATCAGTATCGGACAGTTCCCCGAGCTGGGTCTCTGCACACAGCACCTCCAGTCTGTCATCATGCAGGAACACAGCCAGGGAGTCATCCGATCCCTTGTCAAGCACAGCTGCATGCCCAACAATGCCAAGACATGGCCTGTCCTGGCTCTGGATGCCTGTCGATGTTGAGGGTTGGGCATCCGTGTGCGCGACCACCTTTGCCTGGTCCTCTGCATGGAGGTGTGCTGCTGCTGCAAGACAGACACAGAGGGTTAGTGGAGCAGCATAACCCGGGCATGGCCTCAGGCACACCTGCACTTCACGCCCACACCAGGCATGCCTGGCAGCTGGTCATACTCACCATGCAGTGAGGAGCTGCCAACTATCTGGAACCCACCACCAGGCACACCCTCCACTGCTGTGTGGCTGATGGTGGATGCCAAAAGCTCCTCTGTGGCTGTCAGCGGTGGCACAGTTGCCGGCCCACCACCGGTCACCCTGCAGGATGCCCGTATGGCCGTAACCTTATCCTTAATCCACCTCCTGTCCATGCCAACCTTCTTCTTGCACTCCTGCGAGGTGCAATGGTGGCAGCCATGGGTGTTAACATGTCAGGCCACCTCCTCCCAGCCCACTGCCTGCTCCTGTGTTGTGCCCGTGACACCACTGAAAAGGACCTCCCAGTCCATATAGGCCTCAAAGAGGGCATTGGTCTCAGCGTGCAAGCACCTGACTCTCCTCTCCTTCAGTTCCTGACATTCTGCCACCTGTGGACATAAACAGCAGAGTGGGGAGTGTCATCATGTTGCAATGCAGCTGTCTGTTGCAGTGTTGGATTACGCCACTCTTCATCCATGTTGCCAGTCGCTTACCTGAATGGCCGCAATACCGGTCTGTGGCCTGTGCTGTTCCACGCCACTTACAAGGCACAACACATGCAAATAAGCCTGTGCGCAATTGTAATTATATGCTAATGCTCCCCACTGCACCATGCATTGGCTAATGAGGTGATTTGCATGCGGCGTCTCAATATCGCGTAATTGCACAGTGCGCAATGGAGTTGCACCGGAGCATCTCCGCGGTGCAATACCTGCCCATGCGTGGTGTGCGTGCCTGCAGTGTGCATGTGTGCAGCAATGACCACATTGCTATCGCACGACATGCACAGCCTGTGAAATGCCATGACATGGCACATGCGGTGCTGGTATGCCATAGCACATGCGCTCACTGCCTCTATTGCGCACCTGCTCACTGCACGCGGGGTGATGACCTCTGACCCATAGGTCTTGTATGTGACCCCATGACCCCACTAAGCCCCAGCATTATGTGCATGCCCATGACTGCGCTATGACCCCGCACTGCATACTGTGTCCACGCATCTATGTGCTGCGCAGTTGCAGCCATGTGTATCCTATCACGCATCCTACACATGTGGCATACATGTGTGTTGTTCCATGGCCATTTTCCTCTTCAAGTCAGCTGCTGACCATGGCTCAGGGACAGAGCAGGAGGGCAGGAAACTGGACAGAGGTTGAGCTCATCAACCTGGTGCCTGTGGTTCAGTCCTTTGAGGGGCAGCCATGTGGCCAGGTGCCACTCCAGCAGGCCAGGGGGGAGGTGTGGCTCCATGTTGCAGAGGCCCTGGAGCGGAGGACTGGTGTCAGGTGCACGGCCGAGCAGTGCAGGCACCAGTATGGGGACCTGAGGCAGAATACACTGGACTGCCTGCAATCCATGCAGGCCCGTGTCCAGCGAGGATCTGTGCCACAGCCAGGTAGGTGTGCTCATGTTGCTGTTCTGCCCAGGCGCAGTACTGTGGTGTTGGCATGGCTGAGTGGCATGGTCCGCAGCAGGGTACTTCATCATCCTGGAGGACCCGCGCATCAGGATTGGCAGTTGCAGAAGTCACAGCTGTGCTGGCGTGTGGGCCTCAGGACCGACAGGACCATGCCCAGTGTACAGCAGGCTGTGTGGTGATGGGGTGCTCCACATGTGTGACTGTGTACTGATGTCCACCTCTCCACATTCCCTCCACAGGGCTGGAGGACTGTAGATGGGCCACGATGGTGGCAGCGATGGCCAGGGTGGCACAACCTAGTGGGAGCTGGAGGCACCAGCTGCACAGCAAGGGGCAGGTAAGCACTGTCACATTCCATCTCAGTGTCACAGTAGTATAGCAGTGGTGTTAGGGTACAGCAATGGCTACCTCTGCCATGTGCCTGGACAGCTGTGTGTGTCACACAGTTCATTGTGCATGCCACTGTGAGCCATCCCTTCACCAACGTGTACCAGCTGTTGGGGTGGGCATGCTCATGGCTTCCACCGTTTGTGCTGCGGTGCTGCTGTTGCTGTGTGCCACGTGGCCTTCACAATGCAGACTTTTGACCTCTGCACTGCATTGTCCACCTCTGTACACCACAGTGGTGTGCCTTGTGGATGGCTTGCATTGCCCTCCATGCGAGGGTCCTTTTCAGTTTCTCCAGGGGTGTGTGCCCCCACTGTCCAATGCACACTGTGAGTGGGCAGGGGTCCTTGGAGCAGTGCACTGATTGCCTGTCTTGTCCCATCCCCTAGGTGTCAGGCATATGGCAGTGAGGAAAGGCCCAAGGGCACGGGCACAGACACAGTACCAGATCCTGGCAGTGCTGCAGCGGATCCTGTTGCTGGTCCAGTCCATACGACAGATGTCAATGGCCATGAAGAGGGAGTAGAGGCACAGAGGGCTGTCCAGGCATGGACACCGTTAGTCTGTCCATGTATGTAGCCCCCATTTCCCTTGCTATCTCTGTTCCCTTGAAGTCCCCCAGCATATTATACAGCCCCTGTTACCTGTCCCCACCCTACTTTCTAACTCCCCTGTCCCTGCCCCGTTACTTTGTTTGTTGTGGTGTGTTTCCTGTTATAAAGCATTTATTTTCCTACATGCCTGTGTCCGTGTCTGCTTTGCAGGTGGTGTGTATGTGTGTGGCCAGGCTGCAGTGGTCAGGTGTTGGTCCATGTTGTTGGTGCGGGGGGGCACGTGTGGGGTGACTGTGGTTCCCTGCTGTATCCAGTGATGTATCACGTTGTGGTGGGGGCTGTCTCCCGGGTTTGGTGGGTGTGTTGTGTGTCTTCAGAGTCACCATGGGGCTGTGGGCAGGAGTGGGCAGGTGGTTGGGGGCGTGGGGGTTGTGCACAGGCCTGGTTGTCATGCTGGACCTGTTGGCCCACTGGGGCATGGCCATCTGCATCCACTATGCACTCCCAGTCTCGTGTGGTCTGGCCACCTGCCTGGGTCATGGCTCATTCACTGCCTGGTGTTGGTGCTGCCTGTGCGGGTGTGTGGCATGAGTGTGTTTGGGTCCAGGGCCATGGGGGGGTCACCCACTATGGTGTGGCATTGGCCACAGCCAGCTGGCTGGTGGCCAGTGGGTGGAGGCACCATTGTTGGGTTCTCATTGGCCATTGTCCCCACCTGTCCCCTGAAGACCAGCTTACCATTGTGTTCTGGGATGCTGTTCTGGTGCATGCTCCTGTCGCATGCCCATGGACCGGCTCTGGTTGGTGCAGTGCACAGCACCTCAGTTGGTGGCTGTGCTCCATCCTGTGTTGCCCATTATTCCCTCCTGCTCTGTGCCTGTGTGTGCACTGCTGTGCCCTGTTGGTGGAGTCCTGTGGCCATTGTCACTGTGCTTCCTTGGCTGTGTCCCTGGGCCTATTGCATTTGCACTGCCCCTGTGTTTGTTCACAGATTTTCTCTGCACTTCCATGGTTGTGCTGGCACATCTCTAATTGCACATGGCGCATCTTTGCCATATTCAGCCAGCTTGTGCTAGTGCATTTGTGGTGGTGCAACTTCTGAATATGGCACCGATTTGCCATGGCGCATCTGACTTGCACTGTGTCAGACTTGCTCCGGCCTTTGGCACAATTCTGAATATCTCGGCCCTAATGTACAATTTTAGAAAAACAACTGACTTTCAAACCCACCAACCAGGATTGATGAATCTGAAATTTCCTGATCGGATCAGCATGATGAAACAATCAGCCCTCAGTGAAAACAAGAAAAATTACTCCACTTTTGTTCTATTAAATATTTAATTCTACTCTCAACTTTACTGGAGCAAAACATGAACGAGAAAAAAATTAAATTCAAAGAAGGGAAAAATGATTGCTTCTTCCTTCAGATTTAATTTAAAATCCCAGTTTTCAAACCAGTTCATAAGCATTTCTAAATCCACTCTGCTTTATCCTATTTCAGCCATGAATATCTATTTGCGGTTCTCACTTTAAGAATTATCAAGCATTACTGTTCACGTTGGCGTTCATGTAAAGCTTTCTGACAATCAACGATAAAATATCTGGAGCCAGATATTCAAAACTTTACCCTGGTGCAAAAGCCAAACTGGGTTTTGTGCAGAAGTGCCATGCTTGAAAGCCCAGATAGTGCAGGAGCACTGGGTTTGTGCCGGGGCAAAGTGTGGAGAGAAGTATAAGGCAAACCTATGCAAATGAGGGAGGGGGGCAGGGATCTGAATATTGTTGTAGTCTGATATTCAGAGTATTTGCCCTGTGCAAAGGTGTATAGTGTGACCCCCTTGTGCGGAGAAAATACTGAACAAAACCAGGTCTTAACCAAGCATAACCTTAGTGGCTGTCCGCAGTGGTGCATCGGCACCCCCCCAACACAGTAGGCCGCAGTGTCTAGTGGATCCCCCATCCCTCCGATCCTAGTTCTGGTGTCCAGTGGTCCTCCCCCTTCTCTCATTTTCTGATCACCATCCCCGTATACCACAATAGATGCCCTGGCAGTCTAGTGCCCCCCCAAATTGCCGATCACTGGCCCATTATTTATGTACCTAACATTTCCCGGGTAGCCTAGTGATCCCTCCCCAACTGCCATCTGATCAATACTGGATACCATATTTCTGGTGGTTTAGTGCACCCCCCCACCCTGACCGGTAGTGACCCACCACCCTGCTCCCCCTCAGGCTCCCTTTTCTCCCCAGCTGCCCGCTGCCCTGTTTTCCTGCAATGGTTGAATGTTTTAGCTCCCATTCTAACTTCTCCGCTGTTGCTGCTTCAGTCTAGTTCCTAGCTCCTGTGTTTCTCTTGCTTGTATGTGCTTTCTCAGTATGCATATCGCTCCTCTATGAAACTACAGTTCTCCACCTTTCCAATGGTTGTCCTCTGCTCTTCTACCAGTTGATTGTTATTTTCATGCTGTCTGCTGTTGCTGCCATTCCGCTCAGCACTCTCAAGTTCCTAATTGTTTACACCTTGCTGGCTCTTCTCAGCCTCTCACTGTGTGTTCTGTTGTTGTGTTCCAGCAGCTTGCTTTGGGTATCTCAGCTGCCTGCTTCCTGGATTTCCATTCTCAAATCCCTAATGCTGCTACTTTTTACTCATTTGCTTCATTCAACTACTCATTTGTTTCCTACCTGGGAATCTACCATGCTCCTTTTGTGCAAGCCCTATTTTTCCTCAGCAGCCTTGCATTCCAATCAGATGTATTTACTGCTTCCTTACCTCAGCATTTCATTATCTACTATGCTTTTCATTATGCCAGCTCCCACTTTTGGGAATTTATATATGCTCCAACATGTTTATTTGCACTCAGTGGAATTCAAACCTGAGTCTACTGCAATTCACAGCTTCCTTCTCTCATCCTTTTCCCCAGGGTTAGAGAGGACACCTATCAGGACCCTCAGCCGTCCCCTGTTTGTACAACCCTTGGGACCATACAGCTGCAGCCGCCACTTCAGTGCAAGTTTCTCCAGGGTTTGAGAAGGCACCTACCAAGACTCGCAGTCCTCCCCTATTTGGACAACCCTCGGGACCAGAGAGCCATGGCCACCACTTCAGTGCAAACTTATCCAGGGTTCGAGAGGGCACCTACAAGGACCCTCAGCTCTCCCCTGTTTGGACAAACCTTGGGACTGGAGAGCCATGGATGCCACTTCAGCATAAGCTTCTCCAGGGTTCTAGAGGGCACCTACCAGGACCTTCAACCCTCCCCTGCTTAGACAACCCTTGGGACCAGAAAGCCGTGACCACCACTTCGGTACAAGCTTCTCCAGGTTTCGAGAGGACACCTACAAGAACCCTCAGCTCTCCCTTGTTTTGACAACCCTCAGGACCAGAGAGCCATGGATGCCACTTCAGTGCAAGCTTCTCCAGGATTCGAGAGGGCACTTACCAGGACCCTCAGCCCTCCCCTGCTTGGACAACCCTCGGTACCAGAGAGCCACTATCACCACGTCAGTGCAAGCTTCTTCAGCTACAGGGCTCAGACATCAGAGCCAGCCATTCTCCAGGCTCCCTCCTACACTCAGACTGTGTTTTGTGTTGTCACAATTTTTATGTTTGCTTGCACGCATGTGCAAGAAACATAGTGCCACCAAACGAGTTTTCGTAGGTGTGCCTCCCTCAATTCCAATGCCCTGCACCCTTTTACAGGAGCAGCTGCACCACGCCAATGAATATCCAAGCTGTCTATGACAGCCGTTCAGATGCAGTGGCATACAGTTGAAAGCGAAAAACCGCTGCAATCAGCGGTTGTAACTTATGTAAACAATTTGCATGCCGTGCGACGGGTAATTTACATACTGTCGCTGGCGGTATGCAAAGTGCCTACACTCAGCACTGCATCCTGGAACACAGCTGTCATAGACAGCTCCCTTCAAGTTCCCCTCCCAAACACTCAAGTAGCACGCTGGAGCCCACCCCAGCATGCTCATACGGCTCTTCCCGCCACACACAGTATGGCTGACAGGGGTGCCCAATCCCCGTCAGCTCTGAGCCCCACAGACTTCTAGGTGCCAAGCTGGGAGCCCACCCCAGTGGGCAAAAGTCAGAATGGCTACAGGGTGCCCAACTCTGTCGGCTCCACTGACCCCCCCAAAAATCTTTCAACTGCCATGCTGGGAGCCCACCCCAACATGGGACAAGTCCTGTGTCGTCTTTCTAAAAAGAAAAAAACACGTGAAAACAAAAAACAGTCCCTCGGTGATTGTCTTACCCCCTCCCCCAACCCAGGCCCACCCTCTTCGCATCCACCTCCCCACACACCCCTGACCCCATACTTACCTCCAGAGTCTGGCACGATAATCTTCGGTGGACCGGGAACACATCTGCACTCTTCAAAGCCGACCGCGAACTGAAGAAATGCCGGTAAGCTGTATAATGGCATAAATGTTTTTTTTTCAACTTTGGCGCATATCTCAGCCATTTTGGGGAATTATTACACCAAATTTTCAACATGGGGTTTTTGTGGCCCCGCCTCATGAACTCAGTCACTGCCATTTTGTTATTTGGTCCCGAAAGGTGATTTCACAGTCACTTCCTGGAAGCACCTTCCGGGACCCAGTAATGAAACAACAGTGTCACAGTTCATGAGGTAGTCCCCCCAAAACCCTATGTTGAAAATTTGGTGAAAAAATTCCCCAAAATGACTGTTTTACGAGCGTGCATTACGCAGCGTTCCTACGCACAATCAACTTCGCAAATTTTTAAAATTTTCACTCCAGATTTTCAACATTGCCATTTTATCACATCTCCTTATGAGCAGTACAGCTGTCATTTTTCATATCTTGCCCAAAATGTGTTTTCACGCATGTAGCACCCAATGGCACGGTTGGTGTGCGAAATCATTGTTAGGGACAGATTAAGAAAATCGCAGTGACACTGTTCATGAGCAGAGGTCTTAAAATGGCTATGTTGAAAATTTCGTGACAGAAGTTCATAAAATGACTGTGTTACGAGCGTGCATTGCACAGTTTCCATGCACCCTCATAAGTTCACGAATTTGCACTATTTTCAGTCCAGATTTTCAACACTGGCATTTTTCCACACCTCCTTATGAACAGTACAGCCGTCATTTTTCACACCCTAGCCAAAATGTGTTTTCGCACTTCTGGCGCAGAAATGCATGGTCGCTGTGGGAAATCAGTGTTCAGGATAGATTAAGAAAATCACAGTGCCACTGTTCATGAGCAGAGGTCCCAAAATGCCTGCATTGACAATCTGCTGTAAAATATCCCCAAACTAATTACATAATGGGTGTGCGTTGCACAGTTTCTATGCACGCTCGTGACTTCACTTTTTTTATATTTTCACTCCAGATTTTCAACATTGCCATTTTTTACACCTCCCCATGAACAGTACAGCTGTCATTTTTCACATCCTGTTCAAAATGTGTTTTTGCACCTGTGGTGCCAAATGGCGTAGTCACTGTGCAAAATCAGCTTTTGGCTAACGAACTGTTATTGCCACTGTTCGTGAGGTGGGGTCACAAAAAACCCATGTTGAAAATTTGGAGTGAAAATACCAGCGAACACCTGGGGCATTAGGGTTTCCGACCATAACGCCCCACCCTGTAGAGACTGACAGGCATCAGAGGTGTGACTTGGGATTGCCGCCTGTAATGCTCATGCCATTCCACCCACAGCCACACCCTGCAGCCAGTGACAGGCATTGAGGTGTGCCTTGGACTCTTCGGCCACTAAGTTCACCCCATTCTCCTATACTGCACCCATCTTACCGTATTTTCTGATGGAATGGGGTGAGCATACAGCCCAAAGACCCCAAGGCACACCATGACACTTATCAGAGTCTGCAGTGTAGGGTGTGGTGAAATGGCATGGCCGTTATGCCTGATGACCCAAAGGCACACCCCAATGCCTGTCAGTCTCTGCAGGGTGGTGGTGGGGTTGGCCTCAGTTCAATACTTCACTGCCATTCCTATTATGCATCTCTGTAACTCCTACACTACTAATGCCAATGCCAGCAAGCAAACATTCGGCACTGACAAATGCTTGTTTAAAATTTTCCAGTCCCCAGTCTTAACCGGGATTGGACTAGCAGTTGGCAGACTGCAACTGATAGTCTCTGCACCTGATTTTTTTCTGCCATTTGTTGCTGAATCTTTACTTGTAGACCAATGCTGTCTTAATTTCATCTGGATGACTAAGACAATTTAGTAGATCTTCAGCATTACCTTAACTGCATGGATTTTATAAGCGTCACATTAAGTAACTGCATTTATTTGCATTAGAGTCACCTTATCATTTTTATTAGAGTCACCTTAATTGTCTGCATTTTTTCCCCATCTGCAGTTTATTGGCACTGTAAACTAAAAGTTGCCCCATCTTCACCTTCTAGTCTGCAGAGCTGTATCAACCCCCAAATCCCCGACCTGCTCATCCACCTAACGTCAGGTGATGCTGCTTCATCCAACTGCCTCTGATTTAGGTCAGGCACCAACCCTGCATCCCACCACAACCTTATCCTGCAACATCTCTCCATCACCTAACTTTCAAAGGGCGCAATTAGTTATCATGCACACCCACATTGGGAAACCCCCTCCTGCCTGGACCCTCCTAGTAGTGACACTCCTTGCTATACTGTCACCCCAAGTGACAGGGGTTAGGAAGCACTCTGATCTAACAATTAATAACAAAAGAAATTCCCGATTAAAAACTATCTCTTGGGAGACAGGATGTGGAATTGCTGTCTCAAGTAAGCTGCAGAGAAGCCCCCTCTGCAACTCAACTACCATATATACTCACTCATAAGTCAGTTTTTTGAGAACTTTTTCAGTGTCCTCGATTAGGGGTACCGACTTATGTGCAAGTAATTGAGGCTCATGGAGAAAACCTGTGTCGCGGACTGCTAAATGCACAGACAGAATTCGTTAGCCACAGTTCACTTCTATTCTCTCCCGTGGTGTGCTAAGTAGCTTCAAAGGCATCCGAAAGCCGATTAGAAGATAACACCTAAGCAAGCCTCAGTTGTCTCCTGTGGTGTGTTAAATGGCAGCATATTAAGCTATTAAGCTATTAGCTGGCTGATAAATACCTTCACATACCTCATCTTTTTACCATTTTCCATCTGTTGCCATCATTTGATACAGTTCAGCTTTTGGCCCTGTGTATTCACACACAGTCACCAATTCAGCCAGTCTTCCAAAAAAGTAATTCAGACTTATGAGCAGGTCAATGCAAAGTGTGTTACTACACTCAGCTGAATCATATCCCCCCTCCCCAACTTATGAGTAGACTGACTTGTGTGCGAGTATATACGGTATAACTAGCCCTTCCAAGTCACTAACTAGGGACAGCACCCCTGCCATGATCACTATATGGGCTAAACCTCCTAGGGGCCTTAACCCACAGCAGCATACCTTAAAACAATGAAGGCACCAGCAATGGCAGTACTTTCTCAGACTGGTGTTGCAGATCCTATTACTAAGATCAGGCAACATCCATCCCAACCCTGGTCCACCCAAGGGGATGAACTCGACCAAGGTCCCCCAGGTTACCTTAAAAATTGCCTCCCTGAACATTGGCAGCCTCCTACCAAAGATGGCTCAGTTTGAAGCCTGGGTGAGACAAAGCCAGCCAGACATCATCTCACTCACTGAGACATGGCTATCCTCTAAAACCTCCAATACCTCTATCTCCCTACAAGGGTATAACCACTTCCAGTTAGACCATATATGTAAATGGGGAGGTGGATACCTAGTCTACCTACGAAACACCTTGCAAGGTTATAAAATCACCCTTGACGGGACCAATGATAGCTGTGAGTGCCTAGCAGTGCACCTAATATTAGGGAATGGGAGGAAAAACCTAACCCTTACGACCGTTTACATTCCCCTAGGAAAGCAACAAGTTGGACTAGACACTTTTGACTTGCATTACAAGCAAGTAAGCCAGAAGTGAGAAATTGTAGTAGTGGGTGATTTTAATGCCAATTGGAAGGCAAAATCTAGCACAGGTTACAAAGACCAAATACACAATCTTTACCTTACACAAGCTGTTACAGAAAGCACCAGAACTAATGACAAAACAGGCACTTTAACCCTTATAGACCGAGTCCTCACTACCTACCCAGATAGGTTGAAGGAGGTTACTCTGATGTCTGATTTTTTGAGCGACCACTCACCAATTGTGTGTAGCTGGTCCACCAAACTAACCCGGCCAGCTCCCAAAACAACCTACAATAGAGTACTCTGCAAAAGAGCTCTGAGTGCATTCAAAGCCCACTTGACCCAACCAGACTGTAGCCAACTAGATTCCACCACCAACATTGATGCAGCCCATAACTGTGTTTAATACCGTTGCAGATAAATTTGCACCTTTCAAGAAGTGGGTCATCCGAGGGGACTCTGCCACCTGGGTTACACCATCGCTGCTTGCTCAAATGTGGGACAGGGCCAACCTGTGGCACAAAGCCAAGGAATCCAGCATGCAGGAATACAGGGCAGCTAGGAATAGGTGTACTAAGAATATCAGACAGGCTAAGGCTAACTTTTATAAAAAGCAACAAAGTAGCTGATGGGAAAGGAGAAGGTGTTCTGGGAATCGCTAAAGGAACTCCTGGGTAGGGGTTTGCGCAACTCAAGTGGAAGCATCACATTCAACCCTATTAAGATAGCCAATTCATTCAATAAAGCCTTCACCGACCTTAGCACCGTCCTCCCTCTTGAAGACAAACCCACTGCCACCACTGTATCCCATGACGACACCCAAAAAGACCAATGTAGGCCACAATTCCACTTCAAATCTGTCTCAGTAAAGGACACAATCCAATATGTTAAGCAAGTACTGGGGAAAACAAGGATGGGAAGTGACTCACTTGACATGATACTAGTTGCCCTGGTCCTGGATGAGCTAGCCATCCCCCTGACTAAGCTTTTTAACCTCTCCCTCAGATTCTCACAGTTCCCCAAGGAATGGAAAAGTGCCCTGGTCATCACATCCATAAAAGTGAAGACCACACATTAGTTGCAAACTACAAGCTTATATCCATTCTCTCCCCATTGTCCAAAGCACTCGAGAGAATTCTATCTGACCAACTCATCTCATACCTCAGCCAGTATAATGCCCAGCGTGAACAGCAACATGGTTTCCGTAAAATGCACAGCACCTCCACTGCACTGATCGATACACAAGCATACTACACAAGGCTCTTGGCAAAGGACACCTGGTAGGCTCTATCTACATACACCTCAACAAGGCCTTTGAATTAGTAAACCATGCGCTACTACTAACAAAGCTACCCACACTAGGTCTCTCTGTGGACACTGTGCTCTGGTTTAAAAGCTACCTCTCAGGCAGATAGCAACATGTTAAGATAAATGGAGAGCTCTCTGATCCCAGGCCTGTCACAATGGGTGTGCCGCAAGGCTCCATCCAGGGGCCCCTTTTTTCAGCCTTTTCATCAATAACCTTCCCGAAGCCTGCCCTAGTTCCACTGTCTTACTTTATGCAGATGATGCAGTCATCTGTGCAAGTAACCCGTGCCAGAACTTACTTACTCGAGACCTCCAGTGCAACTCTGCATCCCTTAAGAATTGGTTCCAGCAGAACAAGCTTGTGCTCAACTACAAGAAGACCAAAACAATGCTTTTCTCAAGTGCACAGAAGAGAACTAAGGTACAAGCGCTCAACATCCTCAACAGTAAGGATGACCCTCTAGGACAGGTAGAAACTTTCAGATACCTCAGGGTCACCATCAACCAGACTCTAACATTTGCACTACATGTCAACCAAATCATCTGCAACATTAACAAGAGACTAGGAGCACTATATAGACATAGGCAAAACCTTACCCCGGAAGCCAAAAAAGTGGCAGTTACAAGTTCCATCCTCCCCATAGTTGACTATGGTCTAACATTCTATGGGAGTGTCACAGATATTGTGTTAAACAGGATCTGGCTAGCCTTGAACAAAGCCTGCCGCTTTGTAACTGGGGCTGACAAAATCACGCACACCTGCACTCTACTCTCTCACAAACTGTCTTCCCCTGCAGGACAGAATAAAATATCAAACCTGCCTGCAAGGCATGATAGCTCTCATAGGCCTGAGCTCCCCCCCCCCCAGGGCTGTTAGGTCTCCTACAACCTGCCCAAAATCCTTACCCAACCAGAGGCATGACTATCGGTACATTTGCTGTTCCATTCAACTGAATAGCTCTAGCAAAATGTTCCTTTGCAACCAGGGCACCAAGCTGGTTTAATGAACTTCAGGTAATACAAAAGGCACCAACTAAGCTGGGTGCTTTCAAATGGGAACTTTTAAATTTACTCCTACTTGGCTCCAAATTTAGCTGCTTCTCCTAAAGAAACCCCATCCCATGCACTGACACTTGTCAACTGCATACCTACCCAACCCAACCCTTGCACCATCTGATCGTGGTGCTTCTGCCCCCTAAGGTCCCCTCTTACATGTGCACATGATGTCAGCACCTTACCCACCACATGGTCTCTTCATCCATGTGCCTCTCTTCCATTCCAATGTGCCACAAAAGCGTACAGATGTAACCTCAGACAATGCCCAGATGGGCTACTACCTTTATATAGCTCCTAGTGCCTATGTTATGCTATGTATATTTGACCTGTTGAATGTTAACTTTTATTCTTTCTGTATTGCCGAAATGGTACTTATGTTACTCATTCTGTTTTATGTCACTGAATCAATATTGCCCAGCCTTTGTTATTCAGTTTTTAATACTGTCTTTGACATGGTGTAAACAAATTGTTAGTCTGACAATGAACCTTTGTAAATGAGCATTTCTGCTCAAAGGTGTATTTCTGAACTTTTAAATAAATAAATTGATTATATATTACTTTCTCCATGGGATTCCAGCCTGCTTAAATGTAATTGTACCAAGCAATATTACTGTTGTTTTTCAGTGCATTATTGCCTATGCCTACAATTTCTATGCTTGTTCAATTTCAGCTCAGCTACTGCTGGAAGCTATAACTAATTACTGTTATAACTAAATCATACTGGAAGCTATAAAAATACTTTTGTATAATGCTTCATTATACTCTGAAGGGCAGTTCGGCTATAGCTGTCACTGTAAACTAGTTTTAAAATCCACATGTGGGTCACGGAGCTTTACTGTGGCTTAATTGTTTTTTTTCTATAGTGGAGGAAGGGTGCATTATAGTGGAGAGTCATGGCCCCATATGGTTTACATACCTCATGTCTGAATGCTGCCTTCGCCACTAAAATCCTCTGAGTATTTATGTCGCCTTAAATTGGCATTCCGTGATGTTCTGGTTGGCTTGTATTCCTTCCTCTTTACTTGCATTACTTGTCCTATAACCTTTTCCCGGCAAGTGCCTCAGGCTGGATAGGGGACCAGGTTCCCCTGAGCTGTTTGTTCAGTTTTTACTGCTTATCATGGTTCAGTGTATTATCTACAGTTTTTACCATCCTGCTCATTGCTATATTATGTTCTTCAGATAATTGACAGAGTTGGCGTCCCAGCTATTGCAAAACTATGTTGTAAAAAGGGTTTGTTTGCATACCAGCCTTCACAACACTGTGTTGCAAAAATGGCTATGATGCTGGCATATCGGCCATTGCAACACTACATTGTAAAAATGGTGATCATGTTGGTGTACTGGCCCTTGCAATACTATGTTGCAAAGACAGCAACGATACTGGCATACTGACCATCGCAACACTATGTTGTAAAAACGGCAACAATGTTGGCGTACCAGTCCTTGCAACGCTACTTTGCCTAAACGGTGACTATACTGGCCTACTGGCCTTTGCAACACTATGTTGTAAAAACGACGACAATATTAGCATACTGGCCCTTGCAACACTATGTTGCATAAACAGCGCCGATACTGACATAATGGCCATCGCAACACTACATTGCATAAACAGCGACACTGCTGGCTTACCAGCCATTGCAACACTATGTTGTAAAAATGGCAAAAATGTGGGCGTACCAGCCCTTGCAACACTATGTTGCAGAACAGCAATGATGCTGACATACCGGTGATTGCAATACTGCAGTATGTTTGTAAAAATGGTGACAATGTTGATGTGCCAGCCCTTGCAATGCTATGTTGCAAAAACAGCGATGATGCTGGTGTACCGACCATTGCAACACTATATTACAAAAATGGTGACAATGTTACCATACCAGCCGTTGCAGCACTATGTTGTAAAAATGGTTGACAGTGTGAGAATTATGCAAGTTAAAGTCCTTCTCCTGCAGTGTGAGGAGGCATCCTGTATCCTGCAGTGTGAGGAGGCATCCCTTCTCCTGCAATGTGAGGAGGCGTTCCCTTCTCCTGCAGTGTGAAGAGGCATTCCCTTCTTCTGCAGTGTAAGGAGGTGTTCCCTTCTCCTGCAGTGTAAGGAGGCATCCTGTATCCTGCAGTGTGAGGAGGCAGTCCCATCTCCTGCACTGTGAGGAGGTGTTCCCTTCTCCTGCAGTGTGAGGAGGCATTCTCTTCTCTTGCAGTGTGAGGAGGTGCTCCCTTCTCCTGCAGAGAGAGCATTCTGAATGTAAAGTCTTCCTGCAGTGTGAGGAGGTATTCCATTCTCCTGCAGTGTAAGGAGACATTCCCTTATCCTACAGTGTGAAGGGGGTGTTCTCTTCTCCTGCAGCATGAGTAGGCATTCCCATCTCCTGCGGTGTGAGGAGGCGTTCCCTTCTCCTGCAGTTTGAAGAGGCATTCCCTTCTCCTGCAGTGTAAGGAGATGTTCCCTTCTCCTGCAGTGTGAGGAGGCATCCTGTATCCTGCAGTATGAGGATGCAGTCCATTCTCCTGCAGTGTGAGGAGGTGTTCACTTCTCCTGTGGTGTGAGCAGTGTTTCCTTCTCCTGCAGGGTGAGCATTCTGAATGTAAAGTCCTCCTGCAGTGTGAGGAGGTGTTCCCTTCTCCTGCAGTGTGAGGAGACATTCCCTTCTCCTGCAGTGTGAAGGGATGTTCCCTTCTCCTGCAGCACGAGTAGGCATTCCCATCTCCTGCAGTGTGAGGAGGTGTTCCCTTCTACTGCAGTGTGAGGAGGCAGTCCCTTCTCCTGCAGTGTGAGGAAGTGTTCACTTCTCCTGCAGCATGAGCATTCCAAAGTCTCTATTCTCATTCAAATTTCATTCCGCATCCTGCCTGCTGCTCAGTCGCTCCTGATATTGCTGTTACATACTCACATATGCTGCATCAATTTTTTTGGGGGGGTCCTACCCTATCAATATTATATTTGCTGTTTGGTCTCATGGTGCTCAGCTTGTGGCTTCCCTGTTATTCTCATGGCAAGGGACTGTGTTGTCTCAGTGAGGCATTGTGGTTTCAAGCAACAGGAACATACTTTTGTGTAAACTATGATTTAGGCTGCTCCTTTGCCTCTATAGCTTTTCAGTTATCTAGACCTAAATACTTTAACCTTACAACCTACATGGCTTCAAGATATCCATTGCACTCCAGTACCGCATTGCAAATACTCCTCACTGGACTTACCTAACAGCACCTTAACGGCATTTAAGGTATTCATGCTAATCTGTTCAATTCACTCTTCATGCTGACACCATGCCAATCAACTGCTTTGTATAAACTATGTGACGTTGCTTCTTTATCCTATCGAGTTTCTATGTACACTTCATGCCTTGTCCAGCAAGAAAACTTTATTTCAATCGCTTGTGCTCCCTGGCTAATAAAGGACTGCCTAATTTGCTATGCTGACATTCTGTAAGTTACAGTACATTCTCCTCCAGAGTAAGGAGGCATTCCCTTTTTCTGCAGTGAGGAGGCATTCCAGTCTAAAATTGTCACTAAAGAAAAATACCCCAAGCCCGGAAGGAAGGTGACCTAGGCCTTGGATCCCCAGACATTTCTTCCTCAATGGGTTTTTCTTTACTCCTCCATGCCGAAAGTCATAATACTTAATTAGGTTTAGTAGTATTCCCTACTTTACGCAAGTATGTTTCGCCATTGGACAGAGGTGGATGGTGACTGCTGGCCATTCCTTCTCTCCTTAGAAAGCCCCCTGCTGTCACCTAAGGACCCTGAGTACAGCACAGCAGGTCCCTCACCCAGTATGAGGCAATATGGAACACTATCTCTTGCACACTGTGCTATACATCTAACTTCCCCTCCTACCAAAAAATATTGTTCAAGGTCAGTAGTAGTATACTGATATTAGCTAAATTGACACCTTCTCCCAACAGGAGCAGGAGCCATGCCTCTTCTGAAAAATTCAAGAATAAAAGGGCCAGAATGATTCTTCTCCTCTGTTTTGCTATAAACATTATTTTTCTCCTGCTACTACTTCCCTCTGGTAATGTGCACCCAAATCCCGGGCCACCACAGCTGAGGTCCCTTGATAGAAAGAATGGCTGTGGCCTAAAAATTGCAGCTATGAACAGCTTCAGAGTTCTTCCTAAATTAGCCCAGTTCCAAGCATGGACACAGCTGCACTCCCCTAATATCATCTGTCTGACCAAGACGTGGCTCACCCCGAATATTAAAGACAATTGTATCGCATTACAAGGCTATGGAAGCTTTGGACTATATGGATCAGGAAAAAGGGGTGGGGGCTGCCTCATCTTTGTTAGAGAACCTATCCAGGGGAGTCTGTTGCCAATCTCTGGTATCACTGACGACTATGAACTGCTAGCAGTTAACCACCTTATAGGTCAACTTAAAAAGTCTCTCACCATTGCCACTGTCTATTTGCCTCCCAGAAAGGCAAAGCAGGGGCTTGGCTCAGTCATGGATGTGATCTCAAAATTAAAGAGGAACATTGAAGTCATCATCATTATTGGTGACTTTAACATTAACTGGCTCAGTAGTGATACAGGCACGTTAAAGGACCAGGTAGCCAGTGTATACCTTACACAAATGGTTAGTGAGTACACTAGGTTAAACATTAAGAGCAGGAAAAACACCCTCCTGAACTGGATCTTGACAAGCTGTCCCTCCAGAATCAAAATCGTTGAAGTGCTATCTGACAGCCTTAGTGACCATTCTCGAGTGTCATGTAAGTGGGTGTTTAAGGACAAAAAAGAGCCGCCAATCACAATACAGAGCCATGTCATCAAAAGAGGCCTCTTAGATACCTTTAAAGCTGCCCTATCCCAGGTAGATTGGTCACCCATAGACAAGCTTCTGGATATAGATCAGGCTATGACATTTTTTTCGGACAAGTTGAATGACATTTGTGATATCTATGCCCCGGTGAGGAAAAGAAAAGTCAGAGGATCCACAAATGGGTGGATCACTCGGGACCTCCTCAAACAGATGAGGGCATGGGATAATCTTTGGTGCATAGCCAGGAACACAGGAAATATGGCTGACTTTCAGAAGTACAGGGCTGCTAGAAATAGGTGCACAAACCTAACCAGGCTAGTAAAGGCAAAATACTATAAGTAACAAATGGATCAGAACTGGGGAAATGGGAAACAGTTCTGGAGAATATTAAGGACCTTCTTGGTAAAGAGGATAGGAAACACCCCTCAATGCTGAATATCAATGCACCCCAACCCCGGATCCTCTTACAATTGCTGAATCCTTTAACTCAACCTTCATGGACCTTAGCTCTGTCATCCCCCAGACTATCTCAAACCCACTGGTCCAGCACAACTTACATCTCAAAATGTTTCCAACCGCCCAGACTTTTACCTCAAGTGTGTCACTATCAGGGAGGCCAGAAAGTACATCAGTAAGGTACTAGGTAAAACAAGGTTTGGCAGTGACAAACATAGAAACATAGAATTTGATGGCAGATAAGGACTGCTTGGCCCACCTAGTTTGCCTGTTTTCCTACCTAACGGATAAGCTGCAGATCCTAGTTAACCAATAGCCTACCTCCTCCTACCCCCAACTAGAATTGCCTTATGTCTGTCCCATGTATTCTTGAATTTCCCCACTGTTTTTGACTCTATGACCTCCTCATGAAGGCTGTTCCATGTATCCACAACCCTCTCTGTGAAGAAATACTTCCTCACATTACCTCTGAGCCGTCCCGCCTCTATCTTCAAATTGTGGTCCCCTTGTTTTTGCACATCTCTTTTTCTGAAAGATGCTACCCTCTTGGACTTTGTTGTTTCCTTTGAGGTATTTGAAAGGTTCTATCATGTCCCCCCTCTCCCTCCTTTCCTCGAGGCTATACATCTTTAGTTCCTTTAGTCTTTCTTCCTATGTCTTCTGATGCAGACCCTGCATCATTTTGGTTGCCCTCCTCTGGACAGCCTCAACCCTGTCTATGTCTTTGTGGAGATGGGGTCTCCAGAACTGTACACAGTACTCCAGATGTGGTCTTACCAACTGTCTGTACAGAGGGTCAACAACTTCCTGTTTTCTACTGATGATGCCTCTCCCTATGCATCCCAGTATCCCCCCAGCCCTCCTTACTACCTCCTCACATTTCTGGCCCACCTTTAGGTCATCTGATATGACTACCCCTAGGTCCCTTTCCATTTTTGTTGTTGTCAGTATCTCACCACCCATTGTGTACTCTTCCCCAGGGTTTTTGTTTCCCAGGTGCATTACTTTGCACTTCTTTGCATTGAATCTAAGCTGCCATACATTTGACCACTCCTACACCTTGCCAAGTCCCTTTTCATCCTTTCCACCCCACCTTGTGTATCAACCCTGTTGCAGATCTTTGTGTCATCTGCAAAGAGACATACTTTCCCTTCCAGTCCCTCTGCAATATCACTTACAAAGACATTAAAAAGGACCGGCCCCAGTACTGAACCCTGCGGTACCCCATTAGTAACTCTCCTTTTTTCACTGTGGACTCCGTTTACTATTATCCACTGTGTCCTGTTGTCCAACCAGTGTTTTACCCAGGCTACCACCCTGGGACCCACTCCTAGGCTGGCTAATTTGTTTATTAATCTTTTGTGCGGGACTGTGTCTAATGCCTTGCTAAAGTCTAGGTAGGCCATGTCCACAGCCCCTCCTGTTCTACTGCTTTGGTCACCCAGTCAAAGAAATCAATTAGATTTGTCTGACATGACCTTCCTGCTGTGAATCCATGCTGCCTTGGGTCCTGTGCCCCACTGGCCTCTAGGTACTCAACAATTCTTTCCTTCAGAAGTGATTCCATCATTTTCCCTACCACTGAGGTCAAACTGACAGGTCTTTAGTTTCCTGCCTCTGTCTTGCTTCTACTTTTGTGAAGGGGAATCACATCCACCCTCCTCCAGTCCTCAGGTACCACTCCATCCTCCCATGATTTATTAAAAAGGGTAGTCAGTGGTGTTACTAGTTCTTCCCTTAGTTCTTTTAGAATTCTGGGGTGAATTCCATCAGGCCTTATTGCTTTATCCACCTTCAGTTTTAAGAGTTTTTTCAGAACCCTTTCTTCTGTGAAAGGACTAATATCAACCCCCCTATCCAGAGTGCTTCTATTGACCGGATTAGGTATTTCCCCCTGCTTTTCCATTATGAATACTGATAATATTGATATGAAGCTAGTGGCTGTTGCTCACTCACCCTGGCAAAGTTCCCAACTGTGTGGAAACTGACTCTGGTGACCCCAGTTCCAAAAATTAGTGATCGCATGTGCATTGCCAATTACCGACCTATTTCGATTCTCTCCCCCTTTCAAAAGCTCTTGAGAGAATAGTAGCTGATCAGGTCTTGGAATATCTTCAGAAGTACAGTCTCCTTTATCCACAACAGCATGGCTTTCATAAGAGCCACATCGCAACTGCTGCACTAGTCGAATTCTCCATCTATGTTCACGAAGCTATGGATGTTGGCAGGTATGTGGGATCTATATTTATAGATCTCACTAAGACCTTTGATACTGTCACCCACACCTTCCTACTAGAGCAGTTGCTGTCCCTGTGGCTCGCCTCTGAAGCCATACACTGGTTCAAAGATTATCTGTCCTCCAGATCTCAGAGCATCAAAATAGGCTCAAAAACCTCTACTGCCAGTGAAATTGGTCTTGGGGTTCCTCAAGGCTCTATCTTGGGCCCACTTCTTTTCAGTTTATTTCTGAATAGTCTTCTGGAAGCCTGCATGAGCAAAATCATCCTGTATGTGGATGATGCAGTTATTCTAAGTAGTAGTGCCCAGCCAGATCAACTGCAAAAGGAATTACAGTCCACCTTCTTCCATCTGGAGGACTGGTTTAAGTCACAGAAACATCTTCTTAACTACAAGAAGACTAAATCAATGCTGATTTGTAGCCTGCAGCATAAGAAGGGGTACCCGGTCCTGTCCATTGTCAACAATAAATCCGAACCTGTTGAGCAGGTGCATAACTTCAAGTACCTGGGGGTTACCATTGATGACACCCTGTCTTTCACACAGCATATAGATCAGGCTGTAAAAGTGACAAATATCAAACTAGGGGTTCTTTATGGACATAAACACTATCTTACGCTCACAGCCTTGTGATTAACTGTCTCCAGTTCCATCCTTACATAGAAACATAGAAACATAGACTTTGACGGCAGATAAGGACCGCTAGGCCCATCTAGTCTGCCCATTTCCCTACCTACAGGATAGGCCGCAGATCCTATTTAACCATCAGCCTATATCTTCCTGCCCCCCACAAGAATTGCCTTATGTCTGTCCAATGCATTCTTGAATTCTCCCACAGTTTTAGACTCCACAACTTCCTCAGGAAGGCTGTTCCATGCATCCACTACCCTCTCTGTGAAATAATACTTCCTTACATTGCACCTGAACCGCCCTCCTTCTATCTTTAAATTGTGTCCCCTTGTTCTTGCAAGTCTCTTTTTCTGAAAGATGCTACCCTCTTGGACTTTGTTGATTCCCTTGAGGTACTTGAAAGTTTCTATCATGTCCCCCCTCTCCCTTCTTTCCTCAAGAGTATACATATTAAGCTCCTTTAGTCTCTCCTCATACGGCTTCTCTTGCAGACCCTGCACCATTTTAGTTGCCTCCTCTGGACTGCCTCTATCCTGTCTATGTCCTTGCGGAGATGGGGTCTCCAGAACTGGACACAGTATTCCAGATGGGGTCTCACCAACTGTCTGTACAGAGGATAACAACTTCCTGTTTTCTGCTGCTGATGCCTCTCCCTATACATCCCAGTATACCCCAGCCCTCCCTACTGCCTTCTCACATTGCTTACAACCTTAAGGTCATCTGATATGATTACCCCAGGTCCTTTTCCTGTTTTGTTGTTGTTACTACCTCCCACCCATTGTGTATTCTTCCCAGGGTTCTTGTTTCCAGGTGCATTATTTTGCACTTTTTTGCATTGAATCCTAGCTGCCATCGTCTGACCATTCTAACCTTGCCAAGTCCCTTTTCATCCTTTCCGCCTCCTTGTGTATCAACCCTGTTGCAGATCTTTGTGTCATCTGCAAAAAGGCATACTTTTCCTTCCAGTCCCTCTGCAATGCCACTGATGAAGACATTAAAAAGGACTGGACCCAATACTGAATCCTGCGGTACCCCACTAGTAACCGCCCTTTCTTCAGAGTGGACTCCATTTACAATTACCTTCTGTGTCCTGTTGTCCAGCCAATGTTTTACCCAGGCTACCACCCTGGGATCCACTCCCAGGCTGGTTAATTTGACTAATAATCTTTTGTGTGGGACTGTGTCAAATGCCTTGCTAAAGTCTAGGTAGGCCATGTCCACAGCCCCTCCCTGGTCTACTACTTTGGTCACCCAGTCAAAGAAATCTATTAGATTCGTCTGACATGACCTTCCACTGTGAACCCATGCTGCCTTGGATCCTGTGCTCCACTGACCTCTAGGTACTCAACTTTCTTTCCTTCAGAAGTGACTCCATCACTTTCTCACCACAGAGGTCAGACTGACAGGTCTGTAGTTTCCTGCCTCTGTCTTGGTCCCACTTTTGTGAAGGGGAATCACATCGCTTCCTCCAGTCGGGTACCACACCATCCTCCCATGATTTATTAAAAGAGTAGCCAGTGGTTTCACTAGTTCCTTCCTTAATTCTTTTAGAATTCTGGGGTGAATTCCATCAGGACCCATTGCTTTGTCCACCTTCAGTTTTAGGAGTTCTTGCAGAACCCTTCTTCTGTGAAAGGACTGGGATCGACCCCCTATCAAGAGTGCTTCTGTTAATTGGATTAGGCACTTCCCCTCCTCTTTGTGAATACTGAGCAGAAATATTCGTTCAGTATTCCTGCTTTTCACTGTCCCCTCTGCCCACCCACCGTTTATTCTATTCAGCCTCACTATCCCTCCCTTTGTCTTTCTCCTCGCTGATGTACCTATAAAGGTTTTATCCCCTTCTTAACTGAGTTGGCTATCTTTTCCTCAGTTTGGGCCTTTGCTATTCTGACTTCCCTCCTGCTTCTTTCTGTCTTAACTGGTACAGCTCTCTGTCCTGCTCCTTCTGTGTTTCCTTATACTTCTGGAATGCTATCTTTTCTTCCTGACTTTCACAGCCACCTCTCTTGAGAACCATAGTGGCTTTTCTTTCATTTTGATTTGTTTATTTGCTTCACACAAAGGCTTGTTGCCTCTGTGATGGCAGTTTGATAATTCCCCATTGTTGCTCCACACCTCCTTCTAGCCCGTTTGCTAGTGCTTTTCTGAGGCACTCTCCCCTTCTTCAAAGTCAGCCCTCCTAAAGTCCAGTACCCTCACTTTTGTATGGCTTGACTCTGTAGCTGAGTTTAACGTAAACCAGACTGTTTGATGGTCACTTGTCCCCAGATGGCAACCCACTTCTAGATCTGAGATCCTCACTGCCCCATTTGAGAGTACTGAGTCTAAGATTGCTCCTCACAAGTGGGTTCTGAACTAGCTGTCTAATGCCTGCCACCTGTAGGGCATCAAGAATGGCCCTGCTCTTGGATGTGGCTGCAGCAAATGTGCTCCAGTTAACATCTGGCATATTCAGGTCTCCCATCAACAGTATCTCCCTTTCTCTGCCATTCTAAGAATGCTTCCATCATATCCTTGTCCATTCCTTCCCCCTGACATGGGGGTCTGTACCCAACCCCTGTGCGGTTGTGGCGCCTTTCCAGTCTCCAAGTTGACTCACAGTGCCTCTCCTCCCTGTTTACTCTTTTGTTCAGTTGCTTTTATCCTTCCTTTACATAGAGAGCTACTCCTCCCCTCTTCTCCCTGCCTGTCTCTCCTGTAGGTTATGTACCCTGGTATGTTAACATCCAGTGTCATGGTTCTCTGTACCATGTTTCTGTGACTGCACACGCTATCCAGGCATCCTCTTCCATTAAGGCCACCAGCTCAGGGAGCTTGTTGCCCAGACTATGGGCATTGGTACTCATTACCCTCCATTTCCTGATGGCCTTACCCCTTGCCCCATCCCTGTCCTTCTTGCCTTTATCACTTTCTCCATTTACCCCTGCCCTTCTCCCTATCGACACCTCCATGTTGGTGTTTGCCACACTTACTACCGTGATTGTTTGGGGGGGGCTAGGATTTTCCTGCTCCTTTCCAGTGCCTCCCCCCTTGGCTAGTTTAAAAGCTTGCCAATGAAGCATTTAAACCTATCACCTAGGATCCTGGTTCCCCTCCCAGACAGATGCAGTCCATCATGCCAGTATAGGCTTGCATCACTCCAGGTGGACCCCCAGTCCCCAATGAAGCCAAATCCCTGAGCTCCACACCAGTTTTTCAACCACTGATTGAATCCCATGATGCAGAACACCCTAGCCTCTCCTATGCCATAGATGGGTAGCACCTCCGAGAAGGTTACCGTGCGTGCTACTTGACTAAGGCCCCTCCCCAATTCCACAAACTCTTCCTGCACTTCTCTAATCCTTTCTTAGCCAGGTCATTTGTTCCTAAGTGGACAATGACATCCAGCTCCTCCCTGTGCAGCTGCTCCGGCAATCCTGAGATCTGTTCCCTGTCCCTCCAAGCCATGGCGCCAGGCAGGACTGCCACCTCCCTCTCCCTTCCTTGCCCAGTTCTACCTTCTTAACAATGGGTCCCCACCAGGAGTTGTTTCTTCCCTGCAGGGTCCCCTGCCACCCTCCTGTGGGTCTCTTGTAGAGGTTCCCAGCATCCTCCTTGGTCTCCACTGTAGGTGTCTCCATAGAGGAACCACACTTACCAGAATGGCATAGGAATTGTGGAGAGGTACAACTGGAGGGATGTGCCTCTGTTCCACCACCCTCACCCTCCTGAGCCCACTGTGGTCCAACCGCTCCTCTTTCTTGGCAACCTCTGAGGCAGCGGCAGTGGCACTGGTGGTCCCTGGATGGAAGAGGAGGTCCCAAATCCTGGCCAACTCAGCCTGGAGATGAGCAACCTCCTCCTCAGCCCAGAGAGGTGCTCTGCAGATGGGACAACACCGCATCCTCCAGAACATCTCCCCGAAGACTGCTGCTCCACAGCCACTGCACCACTCCAATCATGTCTTATTTCTGGCCCTTAACTGTTTGCAATCCTTACTCTTTCCTCTGTTTTTTCTCTCTCTCCTTACTTTCTGCCTGTGTGCCCTTTAAGCTCCTGATTGTCCTGTTCTGAGACAAGAATATCCTATATTTCTCAGTAGACCGCTTACTTGTTCAGAGAAAGACCTCCAGCAGCTAGAGGGGCTACTCTTGCCCTTCTAGGATGGTGGGTCCTTGGTGGTTCTGTGATCACTCACTTCCTGCCCCTAAACAGGAAGTTCCTGTTGTCAGTCAAATCCTGTGCCTATAAAAATAGAACTAGCTTTGGGTGGGGGGTTGGAGAGGAGGAAAGGAGGGCAATATAGTCCCAGTAGAGAATTTCAGTCACACAGCAGTCCTTTCTCCTGGGTCTTCTGACAAGCTATTAGCAGAATCTTTCTAGGCAGTCTTTAACTGTAGCTTCCTTCTAGCTAAGCCACCCCCTCACTTTCACAGATCTTTCTACATAATTTAAACCTCACAACAGTTAAGTCCTTTCAGTCACCTGAGATTTACACCTAGATGACTTTTCAGTTACCCATTCAGTTCAGTTAACCCAAACACACACTTTTTTTTTTGTTTTGTATGTTAGTTTTTTTACCCTAAATTAAAGGTCTAAATACAAAAGTTCTTCTACTTTAGTCCCAGCAGAGAATTTCAGTCACACAGCAGTCCTTTCTCCTGGAGTCTTCTGCCAAGCTATCAAGCTTACAATCATTGATTATGGACTGGTAGTTTATGGCACTACATCTGACACTGCACTCAGATGGATAATGACTGTACTCAACAAGGTCTGCAGGCTTACCCATGGAGCAGACAACTCAACTCACTCCTGTAAACTATATGAGAAAACCAATTGGCTCAGCCTAACAGACAGGTTTTAAGTATCAGACATGCCTCTTGAGTAAGAAAGCACTGCTAGGCAAAGCTCCATCTTGTATGATTTACTCCATGCTAGTCACATGAGCTACTGGACCAGGGGAATGGATAGGGGCTCACTGAACATTCTGTTCAGGAAAACATCACTAGGACAGCGGTCCTTCACATATAGGGCACCTCTCAGGCTGAATGATATCCCGGTGCATATTTTCAGTAATAACGGACTCCTCACCTTTAAAGCTGAATTGAAGTAGCACCACTTCATTTCTGGGTTCTGTGCCTGCAGGCTACGATAGATCCTGCCCCAGCTCACTGTGCTCTCCTTTCCTCACTGATTAACTCTGAAATTGGGGATGGTGCCTCTCCTCTTCTTGATCTTAATGCTGTTCTTCTCTTCATGGGGATAGTGCCCCCCTTCTCTTTTGGTCCTAACACTTTCACTGACGTGAATTGCCCCAATAATGTCACTAGACTACACTGTGTCAAGTGCCACCCCCCTAGCCATTCTTGCCTTCCCCAATAATCCCCA
The DNA here is from genome assembly GCA_016271365.2 of Neoceratodus forsteri. Lineage (NCBI taxonomy): Eukaryota > Metazoa > Chordata > Ceratodontiformes > Ceratodontidae > Neoceratodus > Neoceratodus forsteri. Next base: position 421,892,684 of record CM057453.1, read on the forward strand.
CTTCCTCCGTTCACACACATTCAACAATATAAGCTCCTGCCTGGTCACAACCCCTCCATTACATCACTTCTCCCTTCCTCAGTTTACCTGATAACCCCCTCCACCCTCAACCCTCCTCTACCTCTCCCCCCCCAATAGGAATTAATGACAAAGCCCCTCCTGGCTGCCTTACCTTGCAGGGAGAGAGAGCCTATGTAAGAATCAGCTCCCTCCCCTTCTTTGATAGGAAATAACGACAAAGCCTCACCTGGCTGCTTTACCTCTTGCTAATTTTATTTCTTAAATCTACAGCACTCACTATGTATCTTGGAATGTACTAAATTACAATCTGCAATACCTTTATATGAGTTAACCTTCAATTGTAAATAGTCAGATCAATTGCTGTTATAGCTTGTATTTTTTTGTCTCTGTACTTGTGTACCCATACCCTAGAACTTACTCTTCTGTGTTGTTAACATGTGAAGACATGGAACCTTTCAAAAAGAGCATTTTGCTCAAAGGTTATTTCTGAAAGATGAAATAAGTAAAAAATAAATCAATGTAATCCATGGTATTCTGCTAACTTGCACTTCTCATCAGTGTTTTATCAAGCAGCCTTTTGTTTCAGTCTGCTACTCTATCTTATAGTCAATGATCACTGCTAACATTCTTTTTGGGGTTCCTTCCTAAGGTACCTTTAGCCAAGGGAACCTTCCTGTGGCACCTCTAGGGGTTGAACCCTCTTCAAGGGTTCCTTCCCTTTGGTACCCTACAGGGTGGTAATTCCTCATGGAATAGAGAGTGCGAACAGCCGCAACAGAGTAACATAGTTGCACAAGCATAACACTACTGGTTCTATAGGCCATTGAATTGAAATGCTACACCTGTGGTTCAATGGGTGAGCAACCAACTATGCCCCCATTCTCAGCTATATAAGCAGTTCCTCCTAGCCTCCTTTTGAAGTATTTTTTCTTTTACCCACCATCCCCCCCTTCTCCTCCAGCAGCTTGCCTCTCTTCTCGGTGGGGGTGCCTTCCTATGGTACCTTTAGCCAAGGGAACCTTCCCACGGCACCTCTAGGGGTTGAACCCTCTTTCAGGGTTCTTTACCTTTGGTACCCCTACAGGGTGGTAATTTCTCATGGAACAGAGAGTGCGAACAACCACAACAGAGTAATACAGTTGTACAAGCATAACACTATACTGGTTGTGTAGGCCATTGAACAGGTGTTTGAAAGTACAGTTATGTAAGAACTTACCATAACAGTAGATCTTTGAGAGAGGTTCCTGCAGTCGGTCATAACTAATAGGACTGCAGCCCCTGGCATCAGGACCACATGGCAAACATTTGCTGGCAATGTCTGGCAGGAGACAGCCTACCTGACGTCATGTGGCCGACATCAGCGTGAACCTATATAGTGGGTGGTCCATGCACCTGTCTTCAAGTCCTCCCGCTGGAGACCCAGCATGGGTGTGACAGGAGAAGTGGATAAAATTCCTGGAACTCAATCCAAAATAGCCTGCAAGAGCATGCAGAAAACTGGGGGATGGAGGGTGGTAAAAAAGGTGACCTACTGCAGGAACCTCTCTCGAAGATCTACTGTTATGGTAAGTTCTTATGTAAATGTACTATCTTACTTTGAGACAGTTCCTGCAGTAGGTCATAGCCAATAGGACTGAATCCCAAGCAGTCAACCTCAGTAGGACAAACTGAAGCATGGGAGGAGGAAGGTCTGCCGAAAGACCAGAGCAGGTCTAGGGCAGAAGGCCCTACTGGAGGACTAGGCCGAAATTCGCCCTACACCTAGAGGCAATGTCCAGACTGTAATGCTTAGGGAAAGTGTGGACCGAACTCCAGGTAGCTACAGCACAAATTTCAGCTGCAGAAACATTCTTGAGGAAAGCCGCAGAAGCAGCCATACCCCTGGTAGAGTTGTACTTTTAGTAACAGAAATGGATGCAGTTGGCCAACCATTTGGACCAGCACTGCTTAGAGACTGCTGACCCCAGAGTCTTGGGAGTGAAAGAAACAAACAACTGATCTGATTTACAGACGTCCTTGGTCCTGTTAATATAGTAACATAAAATCCTATGCACATCTAATGTGTGCAGGAGAGACTCACCCCTATTTGAATAAGTAGGGCAGTACACCAGCAGATCAACAGTTTGATTGAAGATGAGCTCAGAAATCACCTTGGGAAGAAACTTAGAATTTATGCGCAGAGCCACGCTGTCTCTGTGAAAAATTAAATAAGGCTCCTTACACATCAGGGCCTGAAGCTCGGAAATCCTTTGAGCAGAAGTAACTGCAACTAAAAAGAGCACGTTCCAGGACAAATAGCACATCTCACAGCTTACTGCCAGTTCAAGAGGGGGCTACATAAGCTTCTCCAAAATAAAATTCAAATCCCAAGGGGGCAAGGTTCCTGATGGGGGGTTTGAAGTGGAGGATCCCTTTCAGAAAGATTTTGGAGACCTCCAATTGAGACAGCAGTTTCCCGTCCACCAATGTGTGACAGGCAGAGACAGTGGACAGGTGGACTTTCAACAAAGAGTAGCTGAGTCTTGAGTCAGACAGGTGCAAGAGGTACTCCATCACCTGGGGCAACAGGCAAGAAAAGGGGTCCCACCCCTTTGAGGCCGCCCAAATGAAAAACTGTTTCCATTTCACAGCGTAAGTACACCTAGTTGAAGGCTTTCTGGCCTCCACCAGAACTTGGGCGACTCTCTCAGAGACTCCAAAGCATGACATGATTATGTCTGAAGGAGCCACGCATGAAGATGTAGGGACCTGAGGCCTGGATGCACCAGTCTGCCCTGATCTTGCATTAATAGGTCATGTCAAAGAGGCAGAGGTACTGGGGGTTCCACAGCCAGCTGCTGCAGGAGTGGATACCACCTCTGCCTGGGCCAGAGGGGGGTAATCAGCAACATTTGAGCCCCTTCTGCCTGAAGCTTCAGCAGAACTCTTTGCAGAATGAGAAAAGGAGGGAAGGTGTATAAGTCTCTTCCTGTCCAACAGAGATAACATGTCTAGCCAGATAACAACAGGCCCTTGAACGAGTGAGCAAAACTTGGGAAGTTTTGCATTGAATGGGGAGGTGAAGAGATCTACCTCTGGACACCCCCAGCAGTGGAACAGATGTTCTTCCACTTCCTGGTGTAGTTCCCATTTGTGAGCTTGGGCTGAGGCTGTCCGCCAGGACATTTTGAACACCTGGAACATGCACAGCCATGAGATGTAGACTGTGCTGTCCTGCCCAGTACCAGACCAGCATCGCCTCCCTGCACAGAGAATATGATTAGGTGCCACTCTGCTTATTGAGGTACCAGACCATGCACATGTTGTCAGTCTGTACCAGCAGTGTTCCCATAAAAAGTAGGGGCAGGAAGGTCTGAGGGGTGTACAGGACCACCCTCATCTCCAGAATGTTTATGTGGCGAGAGGATTCCAGCTGGGACTACGTCCCTTGGGATTGGGAGTCTCCCAGATGGGATCCCCAACCCAGATCCAATGCATCTGTGGTGAGGGCCCAAGGCGGGGGCTGAAGGGTGTCCCCCAAGAAAGAATTAGAGGATCCTGCCACCACAAGAGGTCCCACTTGAGTGCGCTGGACACCAGGATAGGATGATCCAGGTTGTTCATATGCTGATCCCATCGGACCCTTGATGTTCATTGGGTGACCCTCATGTGCAGCCTGGCCAAGATGATGGTAGAAATGGCCACTGCCATCAAGTCGAGGAGGCATAAAAACATCCTGGCTGGGGCATGGTTGGAGAAGGCTACCAGTTGGCTTGCTCCTGCAGAGTATCTGCCCTGTTCGATGGAAGGAAGGCCTTGCACTGGACCATGTCCAATACTGCCCCAATGAATTGGAGGTGTTGGAAGGGGACAAGAGACAACTTGGGGTAACTAATAGTAATACCCAGTCATGCAAAAAGGTCCAGGGTGGAGGACAGAGAGTCCTCCAGGCTGCTTCTGGACGGAGCTGCTATGAGCCAATCATCCAGGTACGGGAACACGTAGATTCCCTGGTGGTGGAATACCGCTGCCACCACCACTAGGCACTTGGTAAAAACCTTGGGTGCTGAGGAGAGGCCAATGGGGAGGACTTTGAATTGGAAGTGCTCCCCTTGGAAGAGAAACATAGAAACATTGAAACATAGAATTTGATGGCAGATAAGGACCGCTTGGCCCACCTAGTCTGCCCATTTTCCTACCTAACGGATAAGCTGCAGATCCTAGTTAACCAACAGCCTACTTCCTCCTACCCCCTCCAGGACTGCCTTATGTCTTTCCCATGCATTCTTGAATTCCTCCACTGTTCTTGACTCCACGACCTCCTCGGGAAGGCTGTTCCATGCATCCACAACCCTCTCCATGAAAAAATACCTCCTCACATTACCTCTAAGCCATCCCTCCTCTATCTTCAAATTGTGCCCCCTTGTTCTTGCACATCTCTTTTTCTGAAAGATACTACCCTCTTGGACTTTGTTGATTCCCTTGAAGTACTTGAAAGTTTCTATCATTCTATCTTTTTTCCTCGAGGGTATACATATTAAGCTCCTTTAGTCTCTCTTCATATGTCTTCTGGTGCAGACCCTGCACCATTTTGATTGCCCTCCTCTGGACAGCCTCCACTCTGCCTATGTCTTTGCGGAGATGGGGTCTTCAGAACTGTACACAGTACTCCAGATGGGGTCTCACCAACTCTCTGTACAGAGGGATAACAACTTCCTCTTTTCTACTGGTGATGCCTCTCCCTATGCATCCCAGTATCCCCCCAGCCTTCCTTACTGCCTTCTCACATTGCTTGCCCACCTTTAGGTCATCTGATATAATTACCCCCAGGTCTCTTTCCATTTTTATTGTTGTCAGCATCTCACCACCCATTGTGTACTCTTCCCTTGGATTTTTGTTTTCCAGGTGCATTACTTTGCACTTCTTTGCATTGAATCTAAGCTGCTATACATTTTATCATTCCTCCAACCTTGCTAAGTCCCTTCTCATCCTTTCCACTCCATCTTGTGTATCTACCCTGTTGCAGATCTTTGTGTCATCTGCAAAGAGACATACTTTTCCTTCCAGTTCCTCTGCAATGTCACTTATAAAGACATTAAAAAGGAGTGGTCCCAGTACTGAACCCTGCGGTACCCCACTAGTAACCTTCCTTTCTTGACTGTGGACTCTGTTTACTACTACCCTTTGCGTCCTGTTGTCCAGCCAGTTTTTTATCCAGGCTACCACCTTGGGACCCACTCCAAGGCTGGCTAACTTGTTTATTAATCTTTTGTGTGGGACTGTATAAAATGCCTTGCTAAAATCTAGGTAGGCCATGTCCAAAGCCCCTCCCTGGTCTACTATTTTGGTCACCCAGTCAAAGAAATCTATTAGATACATCTGACACAACCCTCCCACTGAGAATCGGGACACGGCAGAAACCGCAGGAAGTGGCGGTGGCCGGGGAAGACTGGAATTTGCAGGTAAGCGTCCTGCATGCCCAGTGCATAGAGCCAGTGGTCTGTCTGGAGCAAGGGCAGGAGTCTCTGGATAGTCAGCATGCAGAACCTTTTGTATTCTACATAAAGATTCAGCTGACTGAGGTCCAAAATGGGCCTGAGCTTGCCCGCCTTTTTGGGGACGAAGGAAGAAATGGGAGTAGTACCCTTTTCCTCTCTGTGCCCAATGTACTAGCTCTATAGCTGATTTTTGTAGTAGAGCCAAGATCTTGTCTCTCACCAGAGACACTTGGTTTGAGGGATAATAAGATCGGCCTGGAGGAGAGTCTGGAGGCCTTTCCAGAAACTCGATGGTGTGCCCTCTTGCTATGAGTTGTATGACCCAGGAATCTGATGTGATGCTCTGTCACTCTGCAAGGTGAAGGGTGAATCTTCCCCCCACTGGTTCCACACTGCTGTGAGATGGAGGTGGGGGAGGGTTGTAGGAGTCAGGAGGCAAAGAAGCAGGAGGCCAGGGTTCTTCCCACAGCTTGCTGGGTCTTGGAGGCATGGGGAGAGGTGATGGTGGACCCCGATGCTCTCATTTTGCTTTGGCACCTAGTGAAGGGTTGCTTGCTCTGCCATTTCTGCTGATGCCAAAAGGGTTGTTTAGACATGAAGACCTCCCTATACATGGACCTGACAGACCTCAGGGCCTGCCCGCTCTCCTGGGGGCCTATTATTATATCCTTAGTGTCTCCCCTGAAGAGGACAGAGCCTCAAAAGGGGGCATCTAGTATGACTGCCTGTACATCTTGGGAAAGCCCAGAAATATGCAGCCAGGCGTGACACCTAAGGCAGACTGCTGTGGCAGAGGGGTGAGCTACTGCATCCACAGAATCATAAGTGGCTTTCAGTGCATGTCTACATGAGATCTTTGACAAATGCAGAGCCTTGGTGAGTTCCACCTTAAGGTCCGAGTCCTCCACGATCTCAAGCCTAGCCTTGAGTTGAGCCATAGTGGCCTTTTGCAAAGACACCACGTGTGCTATGTAGTTCAAGGAACATAAAGCACATGTAGAAGAGGCATAGAACTTGCACCCAAACTGATCTGACTGCCTTGACTCCTTATCAGGAGGGGAGGTACTCACATGTTTGGGTCTAGAAATATGATCATGAGCCACGGCTACCACGACAGAGTCTGCCTTGGGTTGAGAACACAGATAGGGTGCGCCCTCCAGCATGTGATAGGTCCAGACTGTCTTTTGGGGGATGGCCGGGATAGAGTAAGGTAACTGCCAAATGGTGGAGGTAAGATCCTCATGGGGGGTAGTCCAAGGAGGAATCGGAATGGGTGACGCCTCTGCCAGGTCTAGGTGCTCTGTGAGGCACTTGTGTTTAGGGTTTTGCTCCTCCGCATGCCATCCATTGGCATGCTGAAGGATACGGAGGAGTTCAGTGAAGGAGGGGTCCTCGGGAGGCAACTTGGGTGACCCTCTACACTTAGCTCCCATGGTTCCAGATTGTTCTCCAGGAGACGAGGGGGAAGAGTCCACCTCAGACTCCAAGGACTCCCCTTTGTCAGAGGCTCTGGTTCCAGTTAATATGATCTCCTGAGCAGCCCCTCCTAAAATGTGCACCATGGTAGAATGGCTTGACCTATGAGAACCCACAGGTAACAAGGAGCGGGGGGTGGATGTAGCCACCGGGGCTGGCAGTCTCTTGTCCAAGTTTAACACCAACTGGGGTCTGGCCTCCTGACACCAGGTCTGAAACATGGCCTGGAGGTCCTGCTGAGGTTAAGGCTGAGGATAAGGAGGAGGCTGCTAGTAAGGGAGACCCATTCCCAAATACTGAGGGGGAGGGTACCCTGGTGCATGAAACGGGGGTGGAGCATAGCTTGGCTCCTGATATCCAGGATAGTAACTGTGGATGAAAGGTGTCAATGTCAGACCTGACATCAGGTAATCTGGCATTGGAAAGAATGAGTATTGTGGGTAGCCCAAAGGGGGGCCTTGGGGAACACTGTGCTGGTCCAGAGGAGGTCCATGAGGTCTCAAAGGGGGAGGTGGGGCAGAAGGACCTAGAAAAGCATCCAGTACCAGATACGCTGGCATTAGAACATCTGGCATCAGGACTGGCATCGGGTTGGCTAGCATCATAGGGATCCTGACGGAGGCTCCGACTGGAGGCTACCAAAAAGGTCTGACGGGGCACCAGATGTCAGAGGCAAGGTGCCTGGCAGAGGGACCCCCGGCATTGGGGTAAATGAAGGGCCCGACAGGGGAGGAAGGTCCCTGGGAGTCAATGTGGGTTCTGACTGCAGCACTAGATTCCTGGGGAAAGGATCCATAGGAATCTCAGGGGCTACCGGCACCGGAGTGGTGGAGGGAGGAACCACATCCAGGGGACCCACTTCCCCCTCCATCCTAGACTGAGGGTTGGGAACAGGAAGTTCCACTGGTGAAGGTGGAGGGGAAGACTCCTGCTTAGGAATAACCTGGCAGGAGGGCTGACCAGGGGAGGTCAGCGAGCTCGGCCGGGAGTCGGGTGATCCGGCGTCAGCCCCCAATGGGCGAGCTTTGATTGGGCAGTCACCAGAGTAACCAGCAGCTGACGTATCATTCTTTAGAGATAGAGAGAGCACCATGCAGGTGGAAGGCGAGACCCTGACTGGTTTATTGGCTAGTGCCGCGTGGGTTCCCTCTGGGCAGGAATCCATCTTACTGACGACCGGGTGGGATCCAGAAAAAATGGAGTCCAGCTTACCAGTGGAGATCATGCGACCACCGGAGTCCCTGGCGGGTGACTTATCGGTTAAGGATCCGGGTTTGGAACCCATTTTAATGGGCTTGAAGGTAGAAGAGGTACCGAGAGAACCAGTGGAAGAGGCCTGGACTGCCACCAAGGAAGGCAGCAGAGGAGCAGCCTTGACCATCGGAGAGACCACGGTCTTGGACCCAGCGGTCTTGCTGGAGGATACTCGCTTTTGGTCATCCAGGCACTCCCACTCCTGGTGCTTCTCTTTATCTTTCTTTTCCTTTTTGTGCTCTAAAGAGGGTAAAGAAGCGGATTACCTCAGTTTCTGCATCTCCTGCTCTAAAATGGCCATCCTGGACTTAAGAAGATGATCTTCCAGGGTCTGTTGCCTGCATTTATACGTGGCCAAGTTGAAGGGCTTGCAATCTGGACAGGACTCAGTGTCATGTCCTGGGCCTAAGCAAATGAGGCAGAGCTTATGGTCTTCCTTGTGAGGGATCTGCATGCCACACTTCTCATACTTCTTCTTGGTCTTCAGAGTCTTGGGTGGAAAAGACATAAAACTGAAGAAAACTGACTATTTTCAGAATGGCGATTGACTGGAGCAACATTTACCATGAGGTCCTTGCACAGATCAATGGGAAAGAACTGGAAGGCGGGCACAAGGACCACCCACTATATAAGGTCACGCTGACATTGGCCATGTGATGTCGGGTGGGCAATCCCCCGCCAGACACTGCTAGCAAATTCTGCCGTGTAGTCCTGATGCCAGGGGGCGCAGTCCTATCGGTTATGACCTACTGCAGGAACCATCTCAAAGTAAGATAAATGTTTTGTATATTTTTAAGATGGGTTGTGGTTTTGTCATATGTACCTAGTAACTTTCTGGCATTCATCTTGCTGTGCACCAGAAAACGAAATTAATTATTTTTTTTAACTTTTTCAACCTTGCTTCTAAACCTCATAGTAATACAACAGCTCATTAAAATTTGTGTTGTGGATTTTGCTTAAATGTATGAACAGAGCAACTTTAACCTGATGATTTTATTGGTAAAAGAAACTTTGACAAAACTGCCCAAGGAGAACTGAGGCTGCCAATGGGTAAAGGTGAGAAAAGGCAGGATGAACAATGAAAACACATTCATAGCAGGACAGTGCTACACAGTTCTGGGTGACTTGTACAGAGGGTAAAAGCAGAGATCTGTAAGACAATGGATTGCCAGTTCAGTCCCCTTCAGGGCCACAACCAATGTTGTCTATGTGTCTGAGCTACAGCAAGACTTTTTTTACTAGCTACTGCCACAGCACAGCAACACTTATAATGAGACTTACAAATGATCATACCTTTATCCAAGAAAATCCAGGTGCCAGTACCATTGTGGCCACATTTCTGAGCTTTTCCCTCTCTTGGACATAAAAGAAAATACGGAAAGTCTAACCTTTTCCAAGTCAAATTTTCCTTCAAGTTCTGGGCTACTTTAACCTTAAATTTACATGTGTGAGTTTCATCCAGTTGTTGAGTAATCTCAGGGTTGCACCCCACCTACTGTGTGCTGGACTCCAATCCTACATGATAGTTGTTTGGCTGCTTGTGAACTCTGGAGACAATTTTCACCGATTAGGTGTTCCTTGAAGGAGACTTTTTTCCTGCATTTCTGGAAAGGGCTGTGGTTAGGGACTCCTGAAGTATCAATCTTTGGAACCTGAACAATCCTGAGAATACAGACCTGTTTTAAATCTTCCCTTTTTGAAAAGGGTTATTGAGAAGGTGGAGGTGGCTTCAGGCTCAGTTGGATCATTTTGAGATCTATGAGCTTCTACAGTCAGGATTTAGGCTCCGTCACATCACTGAGACAACCTTGGTCAGAGTGTTACATGATCTCCTCCCTGCGAACAATTGAGGGTACTGGTCCATCATGGTCCTTCTACATCTCTCATTGGCATTTGGCACGTAGGACTATGGAGTGCTGCTGGATCCTCTGAGGCACTATGTGAGGGTCACTGGTACAGTTCTGTGCTAGTCTGAATCCTGTCTCATAGGGAGATCACAGCAGGTGTTGCTGGGAAATTCCACCTCTGGAACCACAGTACTCAACTGATGTGTGTCTTAAGGCTCAATCATTGTGCCCATGTTGTTCTCTGTGTGCATGCAGTTGTTGGGTGAGATCATAAGACTGTATGGTGTTGAGTTTCACTGCTGTGGAGAGGATATTCAACAATACCTATCTTGGGTACCCGACTTGTGGAATGTGGTCTCGGTGATGGAGTAGTGTCTTTACGAACTCAATAACTAGGTAGCCTCTAGTTGGTTAAGTTTTAACCCTGGTAAGACTGAGGTAAATGTTGTTGAACTGAGCCCTTTTGGGTCGGCAATACAAGCCAGCAAGCAACCAAGCAAACTTTTCTTTATAAAGAGCCTATTCCCATAGGCTCTGGGCTTTATTTATTTATTTATTGAAATGTTTCACCAGGAAGGCACACTGAGCGGCAAGTCGCTCGTCTCCCTGTGCTGCCTGGGGGGAAGGGGTACACTAGAAATCAGACATTAAACATTCAAGTTACAAGATCAACATTAGCATACAGTTGTAAGGCAGGTGTTACAGTGTTACAACAGTGTTGCACATAATATGTAGAAAGACTGGACAATAATAAGTGCCGGGTTAATAAGCAAACAAGGGCCTACATGAAAAAAAGGGGGAAAGGGGAAGGAGAGGTGAGGTGGGGGAATGGGGAGAGTCATGTCCCTGGAGACCTCCTCAGGATGCGAGGAACCCTGCAAGGGGACTGGGGGAACCAGAGAGAAGGGGATAATGCAGTGTCCCAGAGAGACCCCTTTAGGATGGTGAGGGAAGGGAGTAGATGAGAGATACAAGCCCCATGGGGGTGGGTAGGAGAGGGGCCCATGGAGAGCAATTGGGGTCCTTTACATTCTGTGAGAGATCAAGGAAGGCCAGTAACGGGGAGTAATTTGGGGGAAGGGGAGGAGAACTAGAAATTTGGAGGGGTGGGTGTGCACAAGGTAAAATAAAAGTGACGATAGAGGGGTAGGGTTTGTCCAGGGCTTAGAGGAGGGAATTAGGAATGGACATGGCAGGACATGACTGTTATATAACTTTGGGTAAAACCATATTTTATTTATTGAAATGTTTCACCAGGAGGGCACACTGAACAACAAACTGCTCATCTCATGGTGTGACCTGAGGGAAGGGGTTACATAGGGTTGTGAAGGATGATAGTTACAATAGTATGTGGGTAGTACAAACAATACAACATTGTAAGATTGTGCAACAGTTGGAACACAAGGTATTGTACAATAAACAGTAGTGGAACGTTGGGTAAATTACATGTCCAAAATCATACAAAAGAACATATGACCTTACAAAACAGTAATAATGCGATAGAACCATTTATAGTGTATGAGTGTACCAGGAGCAGGCTCGAGGTAGCATGCAAGTGCTGTTGGAGTGAAAAGGATGGGGTTAGGTGGTGCACACTGCTGACCCAGAAGGGCAGGAGGAGAAGAGAGGGGGGAGAGGCAAGAACTTAATATGAGGAGAAGGGGTAGCCATGTCCTGATTTCCTCCTTCAGGATGTTGAGAACCCTGCCAGGGGGCATCATGGTAGGAAGGCAGAAACTGGGGATAGGTATTAAGGTGGGTTAAAGCAGGAACAGCTGAGGGAAAGGTAATTGTGTAGGGCAGAGGTAAGGGAGTAGTTGGAGGAAGAGTGATGTATTTCAGGGAGGAGGGAATTCCAGATTTTAGGGAAGTGATGGGCAAAACCAGTCTGACCGTTGAGGGTGGAGAGGCGAGGGACTGTCAAGGTGCGGGTGTCATTTGATTTGAGAGAGTGGGTGGGGGGAAGTGGAGTGTAGAGGGAGGATGAGAGATAGGAGGGCAGCCCCTCAAACCAGAATTTGTAGGTTAGTTTGGCACAGTGAGAGATGCGTCTGTGAGATAGTGGAAGGAAGGTTAGAGAGCGATAGAGTTCACAGTGGTGGTGGAAGGGGAGTCGATAGCAAGCGGCAGAAGAAGTTGGAAGACAGTGTTCAACTCGTCAGGGAAGACTTGGAGCAGCACCATAGACCACGCTCACAGTAGTCAAAGATGGGAGTATCATCTTCTGGACAGTTTCGCAAGAGTCAGTGGGATGCACCATTTATTCTGGTACAGAGCACCAAGCTTGGGGCGCAGTTTCTTCAGGATAGCATCGATATGCACAGAGAAGTTGAGGTGCTGGTGTATGTTGTGCCCGAGGACCTTGTGATGGTAATTCATGCCTTTGTCACTTTGAGACTGGACTCCTGTAATGCGCTGTACTTAAGGTTATCTGGAGCACTGATGCACTGCCTGCAGTTGTACCAGAATGCTGTGGCCTAGCTTGTGACTGGTACCTCTTGTAGGGTTCACATTACACCAGTGCTGTGCTCATTGCACTGGCTGCAAATTTGGTGGTGCATCACCTTCAAGATAAGCTTTTATTTATTTACTTACTTGTTTATTTATCTATTCATTTATTGTATTTTATTTTATTTGAAAGTTGGTAACCAGGAGAGGCAATCTGAGCCAGGGCCCATTTCCAGGTGTGACCTGGGAGAGTAACAATGGAAAAGCAGAAGCACACTACATAATGTCAAATCAGTTAAAACATATGGTAACAGTTTGTACAAAATTAGAATAAATACAAAAAAGGTAAGTACAGAGAAAAAAGTGTAGTACAGTTCAGTAAGAACACACAACTGCATATACAGAAGTGGCAGCAATACACAGTGAACAAGAACAATATTGACAACAAGCGGTTGACCTGTAGGGCGAGATATCGCCTGACCTCATAAGGGAGGGAGAGAACTATAGTAGTGAGGAAGTGAGACCAAGGCAGGAATGGGGAGCAAGCAAACTGCTTTACCAGGATGGTCAAGGCTCAGTTGGGGAGGTGTCAGGAGGAAGGGTAACAGGAACAGGTGGGGAGGGGTTGGAGTTTCAACTAGTTCTTGAGGGAGCCAGGGGGTCAGGAGAGGTAGAGTGAGGAGGGGAGTTGGTTCCAGAGTGAGGCAAGTTAATAGGAGATTTTCTAGTAGAGGAGCAGGGATGAGGAGTGGCAAAAGTGCAATGGTCCAGGGAATGGAGGGAACAGGAAGCAGGGAGTAGCTGGGAGAGGAGAGAGGAGAGGTAAAAGGGAAGCGAACCAAATCAATATTTAGATATGAAGGAGATACATTAAGCCTGGCAACATAAGAGGAGGGGGAGGATGGGTAGAGAGGAATACAGTGAACAATGGTGAGTAGGAAGTGGGAGTCTGTAGCAAAGCAGTAGAAGGAATTGCCGAAGGTGTCCAGTCTGGTGAGGGAAGTGGAAGGGGCATGCCATAGACCACATCTACATAGCTGAAAATGGGCCATTTTGGTAACAAGCTTCCTGTGGACATGCAGAGAAAAGCACTCTATGTTGTAGCACATGGCACCAAACTTGGGATAACATTTTCATGGATGTCATCGATGTAGGCTGAAAATTCAAGCTTCGTTATAGCCATATTCTAAGGCTTGATACTATACAAGGCCCCGTACATGATTTGGGTCAAGATTCATTAAAAGGCCTCATCACCTTATACCGCTGTCTGCACGCACCACTCTACAGAGTCAGGCTGGATGGCAGTCCTCCATTCTCATTTCAGGTTATCTGGAAACTGGAAGTCTGGGGTGGATGTACTGTCTTTGTGGAATTTTTTGTCTCAAAACATCTGTAGTGCCTGCACAGTGGAGGCCATTAAGGGTGCCTTAAAAAAATCTGCAGGTATTTAATGATGTCTACAGTCTTAATTTGTTAAATTAATATATTAAAATGTATTAATGGCTTATTTATTTCATTTGTAATTGTTAACTGTTCTGTCTCCTTGTACGGTGCCTTGTGCTAGTGGGAAAGGACACCATAAAAATAAACTTTGCCTCACCTTGCCTATGTCAGTTTGTGCACGACAACTAACACCATCACATTTTTTATGTTTGTATGGTGGGCCAGGCTGTTGCCAAGCATCACAGTCCCTTTATGGAGGGTGGCACAAATCTGCCACCATACCTCACCTGTGTAGGTGGCAGGGAGGCCCATTGTTAAGTCATTTGGTGTGTGCCAGCAAAAAGGGATGCAAACAGCACACTGAAATGCAGACATACGGAAGTATTACAGCCACATTATAGCTTTGAAAATCATTGCATCATTGATTTTTCAATAGTCACTTCCAGTTAAATATCCATCTCAAAAATCACTTACGATTATAACGCAAATTAACAAGAACTAAGGAGTAAAAGCTTCAGAAGGAATCAACACTGTTGCATGAATGCAGACTTGATTTGTGCCAATCAGTTCTTGTTGCCATTGCACTGTTCTCTGCCAAATAATATGTTGTTGCTCTGAGCAGAGCACTTGGTCTTGTACTATTAGCTCATTACTGTATGCATATTATAGTGTTAACTGTTGCATGAGTCTGAGCTTTGCACTTGATTTTGTACTTTAGGAACAGTACTCATCATTGTTCTCTGTTACATCTTTGTCAGGCTGTTGAGTTCAGCTTGTATTTTGTCCTTATTATGTACACTTTATTGTTTTCTGTTGCTCTGTTGTCATTGTATTCTCTAAATAAATAAGTATAATAATAAGGAACATATGGTCCAGGACTACAATTTTCATTTAAATTGTATTGTCTGCATTCTCCGCTGTAGTGACTGCTGAATTTCAACCTTCCTGCATTGGGTCTGCCCATTCACTGAGTTTCTGTGGTACAACTAATGAACCCTTGTAGGGGGGCAATCTGGATTAGGGATATTGAAAGTCTGGTGCACCAGATAGCTCAGAGATATTGTGTGAGACCACTTTTTTGAGATGTGAGTGATATCACTGAGGGTTAACATGCGTGTATATATATTTTTTTATTTACTGCATTACCTTATCTTTTGCCTAACCCATTCCTAATCCATACCTTCCTTCTTCAGAATCTTGTTCCTGTCTCCCCAATAAATCCCAATCCATTTATCTGTCATTTCTGAATCTGCGGTATTATTGTATAATGTGTTATTTCCACTAACTTTGCTTTTTTCTGTTTTAGATACTTTCTGAAGAAGACCTATGGTGGAAATGTCAATTTTAATTCTATTTTCTAGTTTCAGCATGCATTTAAAATTACCATTTTGTTTTGTTTTCAGACCACACACTAATGCAGCACCTTGTTTTTGTTTGTGTTTTTTTTGTTTCATTTTTGTTTGCTTGTTTTTGTTCTTTTGCTATTTTGAATATTGTTTCATTGCCATTTTGGGTACTGCAGGGAGGGTGTGTTGGGGGCCAGTGTAGAATTTTCCTGAGGGGAGGCAGTTGCCCAGACTTCTTTCTTGATAAGTCAAGGGACTCTCTGGGTGGAGGTACTCCATTTTATACTTTCGAAATCCCTATCAACCATAAATAACCCTGTGTCCTTTCCACAGAGGCCTAAAGAACATGTTTACGTGAATACCAGTGGAGTGAGTCACATGTCCATTGGGTAAGGGATGGCATCATGTAGAATTCAGGTACTGACTGGTAAGCACAGTAGATGCCTGTCTGCCTGGGAATAGAAGTTGTTTTAAAGGATGAAATACAAACTACATTATCCTGTATTCTTAACACTGCTGAAACTGCACAAGGAGAACAGTGTATCACATTCACCTAGAATGGAAAATCTGAGATCCATTCAGGAGGAGTCGCTGCTCCCATGGACTCAAAGTGGTTCAAAGGGTCGGTCCAACGTCCAGTGAAGGTAACTCCACCAGCATGGGGAATCAGTTTTATCAGTTTAAATCCATGAGAACGGAGACTTCTGAACTGACTTGGGTCTTTCAGACTTACAAAACACATTCAGAATTCCGAAAGTATTGTTTAATGATTCATTCAGTATTATTGTAATGCATTAAATATTAACTCAGAGAAGGATACTTTGAGGCCAGAAGGAAAGTCTGATGTTTGTTTTATGGGTTCAAATTACATGCTGAACTGGTGATGTAATAAGTATTGTAGTGTCACCATAAATATTTAGCACTTCCTGAAAAGTATTTGGTGACTTGTTCAGATCACGTTTTTTCTTATACTTACATGGTTAGTTCACCAAGACACACAGCCCTTCTTGTATGATACTTTGACAACCCTTGCTTCCTGGCCATGCTGTCTCTTAAAAGCTAAACTTATTAATTTGATCAGTCCAGCACGTCCATGTTTATTTGTGATTTCATCTGAATAAATGTTGATAGAACAGTTTATTAATGAGGCACCCCACTGCAGTCCTGTCTTACCAGACCAGTGATTTCAACCTCAATTAGGGATATGCAATCTGTGTGTTATACTTAGGTGAACTGTTCTGAAGTACAGTATTTCATTTTTTTTTGAACATACAGAATGACACCTTACCTCTTACCACCTCTACCTTCAGGAAAATGGGCTCTAATTGCTAATTTCCTAGGTTGCACCTGGAGATGAGCTCCAGTTCAGTGTGGCACCCTGGACAGCACTTTAATATTAAAATAAATGAATTAATTAATTAAGTAAATATATACTGACTGTGACAAGTCTTATCATATGCACAGAAATGTCTGCTTGCAGTTTCAACTGTAAATAGGTTCCAGGGTAAGATTTGTTTTCTTTCTTTTAATATTTGTATGACACTGTTAGATATCAAATCAGAAGTTGAGGAATTGCATAAGGTTTATTTTAACACCCTGTTTGGAACAACCCAAGGGTTCTTAAAATAAAGGGGAGGCAGTACGGTGCAGTGGTTAAGAGCACTGAGCTGCAAACCTGGAGAACTGGATATAGGTCCCATAGCCACCACTTCCAACCATATGACCATGAACAAGTCAATTAACTTCCCTGTTCTCCCAGGATGCACCTGGAAACAAGCATTGACTTAGACTGTCTTTGCTGGCCAAAAATTGTAACAAAAAAATTACAGCATAACCAGACTTAACAGGTATTTTAAACTGATACGTTACTGCTTTTGCAGCTAAACTGCAACAAATATTCAATTGTAGAAAGCAATATGCAGATAACAAAACCAAACAGTACACGATACACTCCATAGTTAGGAAATCCATGTTCTCCAAATTGCTATACTTTTTTGGACAGAATGTTTTAATTTGACAACTGGAAATAAATATAACCAAACTTGGTCTATGTATTAGAGACCTGGATTGCATGATTATGTGCCTTTCAAGAAAGTTACTGCCATATGTGCAGCCCAATCAATGGGTAAAGAAGTGCCATTCATATACATCCAGTGTTAAAAATCAAAGATTATAAAATGGGTAAGGAAAATTGGGCTTTCTAATTGGCTAAGAAGGGGTTCCACCCATGCTCTTTATTCACACTATACCACATTTAAAAAAGTCTAAGCACCCTCTGACTTCTGCAACACCTATATCTTTGTTCAAGTCCGGCACAGCATTTCACAGTTTACTGGTAGACATTTTTCTTACAAGATCACCTCACTGACATAGGTTCAAAGCCATATTGTAAGTCTACATACCTATCTCCTTTGAAATTATAGGAAACTCAAAATTTCAAGCCTTGCTCACTCAAAATGAGGATACTGGCACAGGAATTCCAGCAGAAAGAAAAGCAGCCCCCCAAAAAAAAACAAGCATTTGTCAATGCCAAATGCTGTCTTGCTGATGTTGGCATTGGTAGTGCAGGAGTTAGAGAGACACATAATAGGAATGGCAGTGAAGTATAGAACTGACGCCAACCCCACCCCACCCCACCCTGCAGAGAGTGACAGGCATTGGGGTGTGCCCTTGGGTCTCTGGCCATAACACTCATGCCATTTCACCTCAGCCTACCCTGCAGAGTCTGACATGTGTCACATTGTGTCTTGGGATTGTCAGGCCTTATGCTTACCCCATTTCATAAGGGAGTACATTCAGATGGGTGCAGTATAGGAGACTGGGTCAAACTTTGGGGCCGAAGAGTCCAAGGCGCACCTTGATGCCTGTCAGTGGCTACAGGGTGGGGGTGGGGGTGCAATGGCATGAGCACTACAGCAGACAATCCAAAGTCACACCCCTGATGCCTGTTAGTCTGTACAGGGTGGAACCTTATGGTTAGAAACACTAATGCCCTGGGCGTTTGTTGATATTTGCACTCCAAATTTTCAGCATGGCCTTTTTGTGACCCAACCTCATGAAAGCATTTGGGACCTCTACTCCCGAACAGTGTCACTGTGATTTTGTTAATCTTGGTGCAGTGAGGAGGGATACAGCTTTTATAGGAAAAGGGGAAGAAGCATGGTCAAATAAGGGACTATACAGCCAGGAGAGGCTACACTTTAACTGGGAAGGGAAAAGAGCACTAAAGGATAAGCTAGGTGAACACACGGCAGAAGAACTGGGTTTAAACTGCAAAAGCGGGACAGAAAAGGTGGGCCAAAAGTCTCCCCCCGATGAGGGCAGGAGGGGTGGGGGAATGTGTGAGAAATGTAATAATGGGGATAGAGGGGAGGGGAGGGGGTGGACAGGGACACCCAAGAGAAGCAAATAAAAGATGGTACATAAGGGAGAAGGTGGGCAGTGGTATCACTGAGTGCACACACAGCATAGGGAACAAGATAGCGGACATACATGCCCTCTTCATCGAAGGTAAAATGGATATAGCGGCCATTACAGAAACCTGGGCCACAGCTCATCATGACTGGGACCTCTTGATCCCAGGGTACAAGCTCTACAGATGGGACAGAGAGGGAGGAAAGAGGGGTGGGGTTGCAGCATACATCAGGGAAGGGATATTGTGTGCAAGGGAAGAGGAAATGGAAAAGAGGAATAGTAAAGCATTGTAGCTGCAGCTGCAGAGCAATAGGGGTAAGAAAATTAGGGTAGGGGTGATATATAGTCTGTCTAACGAGGGAAAAGAGATAGGCAGGGTGCTGAGTGTGCAATTGAATGACCTGGCAGGTGGGGGGAAGTAGTGGTAACTAGGGACTTTAACCTTCCAAAATAGAGTGGGACACTCCCGCCACAGCCTGTGCCAGAAGTCAGGTAATCCTTGATACAGTTCAGGAGGGCTTCCTGACACAATGGGTGATGTGTCCAGCCAGGGGGAAGCAATCCTGGACTTGGTGCTTACTAATGGGGAACACATTCAGAAAGTCGACATCAGAGAACCCTTGGGTGGAAGTGACCACAGCTTAGTGTGGTTCAAGACTGACGTGGAAAAATAAGATATCCCAACATGGACTAGGGTGCTGGACTTCAGGACAGTAAAATTTAACAAAATGAGGGAACTGATTATGGAGCAACTAGGAAACATAGAGGAGGGAATGGAAGTGGAAACACTTTGGAAAACCATCAGGGGAGACACTCAAAACATCATGGACAGTTGCATGAAAATAAGAGGGAAGAGGAAGGGGGCAAGACGGCCTAGCTTGTTCAGTGGGGAGTTTGCTAGGGTGATAAGGGAAAAGATGGTAGCCTACAGGAAAAGTAGAAGAACTGTTAGAATAGAGAAGGACGAGGAATACCAAAGGCTGGCCAAAATAGCAAAAAAAAAAGAGGTACAGAAAGCCAAGGGTCAGAAAGAGCTCCAGACAGTGGAAGCAATAAAGAGGGGAGAAAAGGCCTTCTTCAACTACATCAAAGAAAAAAGGGACAAGAAGGGTGGCATTGTAAGACTTAAAAAAGGGAGCAAATGGGTGGTGGAGAACAGGACAAAAGCAGAAGTATTAAATGAATACTTCTGCTCTGTGTTTATGAAAGACAGGGATGGACCAATGCCACAGGCAGCAATAAGAAAAGAGGGAATGGGGCAGATCCAATAAGGGTCAGTGGGATAGAAAGATTGAAGAATGGACTGAGGGCTCGAAAAGTGGATCAACCCCAGGGCTGGATGAGCCCGGGGTACTAAGGGAATTGGCCAAAGAACTGGCAGGTGCAATGACAATTCTATTTGACAGTTCCCTGAATTCAGAGGATTGGAGAACAGCATGTGTTGTGTCACTCCACAAAAGAGGTCCCAGGTAGGATCTGGGCAACTACAGGTTGGTCAGCCTGACCTCAGTAGTATGCAAACTTATAGAGACCATACTAAAAGACGGACTGGTGAGGTACATGGAGGAAAATGGATTGCAAGATAGTGAGCAACATGGGTTTGTGTCTGGAAGATCATGTCAAATGAATTTAGAGAGTTCTTTGTGTCATGCAGGCAGTGGACAAGGGTCAGGCAGTATATGTCATTTATCTGGACTTCAGTAAAGCCTTCGATTCGGTGCCACAGAAAAGACTGATAACAAAACTGAGGGGGCTAGGGGTGGGGGAAAAAATAGTAAGATGGGTTGAAAACTGGTTGAGGGGTAGAACACAGAGGGTGGTGTAGTGGGTGTAACCTCCAGTACAAAAGAGGTCACCAGCGGGGTTCCACAGGGGTTTTTTGGGGGCCTGGTATTATTTAATATATTTTTAAGTGACATCGGGGAGGGCATTCAAGGTAAAATGCAGACAACACCAAGCTCTGTGGGAGGGTGGACACTCAGGAAGGGATAGAAGAGCTAAGGGGAGGACCTAGCCAAACTGGATAAATGGTCAGGGATTTGGTAGTTGGGGTTTAAAGCCAAAAAGTGTAAGGTGATGCACATGGAGCAAAAAAAACAAGAGCAGAGTACTGCATAAGAAAAGTACAAGTAGCCAAGTCACAGGAAGAAAAAAGACCTGGGGCAGCAATTACTAATGATCTGAAGCAGTCCGTGCAGTGCAAAAAGGTGGGGGTAAAGCTCAACAGGATGCTGGGTTGCATTGCAAGGGGTTTCAGTAGCAGGCACAGCGAGGTTATTCTGCCATTATACAGATCACTGGTAAGGTCTCGTTTGGAATATGGAGTGAGGTATTGGCACCCATACCTAAAAAAAGACATTAAATTGCTAGAGGGGAGTGCAGAGGAGGGCGACTAAAATGATCAGGGGACAGCAGGACAGATCCTTCCTAGCAAGGAATTCCACCATCCACTCTTTGATGGTTGTCTTTATCAGTTTCCCTGCTATAGAGGTCAGACTGTCCAACCAGTATTTACCTGGGTCCCCATTGTCCCCTTCCATGTGTAGTGGGATGAAATGTGTCTCCCTCCAGTCTTTCAGAACTACTCCTGCTACCAAGGAGCAATTAACAGATCTGCTAGAAGACCTGCCAATGCCACCACTGCCTCCTTGAGTACTTAAGGTGGAGTCTATCAGGGCATGGTGCCATATTTGTTTTCAGTCTCAGAAGCCTGCTGAACTCCCATCTTTAGTGACTGAGTTTATGACCAGCTCCTGTCCCTTGCCTCTGTAACTCCTGCTGGTCTGACTGATCACTTGGGGAGAGGTCCCCCATTTTTCACCATGAATACAAAGGTGAAGAATTCACTAAGGAGATCCACCTTGCTTGTATCATTACACCCTCACCAGGCCATCTTCAGTCCCTCAATGCCTTACTTAGTTTTCCTTCTCCCCCTGATGTACCTGAAGAAGGCATTATCATTCTCTTTGACTCCCTGTCAATTTGGAGCTCTGCCTCAGCTTTGGGTCTCCCCAAAGGCTATTTTTGCTTCCCTCAGGCTGCCCTGGTAGACTGACCTACTTGCCTCTGTCTGTTCCTTCTTATGTGCCCTGAAGGTTTTCCTCTATTTAACTGTAGCTTCATTAACCTCTCTCTAAACCAGAAAGGCCTCTTGTACTTCCTTACTTTACCTATCATTTTCATGAAGCTCTTGGCAACCTCCAGGACTGCTCCTTTTATGACCTCCCACTTTCCTTCTTCCTTATCCACCCTTCATACTCCATGGAATTGGCAGTAGCTTAGTCATTTTTCCAAAGTTTACTTTATGAATATCCAATACATGATTCTTGGATTTTACTGTGTCTTGACAGAAGATTTATGGAGAACCACACCATGTTATGATCACTGGCAACTAAAGGGGCCCTGACGCTCACATCATCATCTAGAGTCATGAACATTAACTTCAAGATAACTCCCTATCTGTTGTAATCCCTGATATATTATGTTAACAATCAGTCCTGGAATGCATCTACCAATGCCCAAATATGTGTTCTTTGTCACCACCATGGCCCAGTCCATGCCAGGTATATTTAGGTCACCTGTCAGGATCACTTTCCCTGTCCCAGCAACTCTTCTGATCTCTTTCCAGGAAACCGGTCTCCTGCTTCTGACTGGTTTGAGAGCCAGTAAGCAACTGTCTGTGTAATGTTTTCCCCCTTCAACCAACACAATGTATATCCACAACATTTCCACACCTCCCTGTTCCCCTATGGATTGCTCCTCCGTTCCTCTTATCTGATCCCTACATATAACAAGCATTTGTCAATGCCGAATGTTGTGTTGCTGACACTGGCATTGGTAGTGCAGGAGTTCGAGAGATGCATAATAGGAATGATAGTGAAGTATGGAAGTGACGTCAACCCCACACCACCCTACAGAGACTGATAGGCACTGAGGTGTGCCTTTGGGCATCGTCCATAACGTTCATGCCATTTCAGCTGACCCTACCCTGCAGTCTGCGACAAGTATTGTGTTGTGCCTTGGGGTCCTTGGGTCTTATGCTTACCCTATTCGCCCATAATGCTCATGGCATTTCATTGCACCCTGTCCTGCAGACACTGAACAAGTGCTGAGGTGTGCCTTGGGGTGTTCGGCTTTACAGTCACCTCATTTCATAAGGACATACGCTGAAATTGGTGCAGCATAGGAGAATGGGGTGAACTCTGGGCAGAAGAGTCCAAGGCACACGTCGATGCCTGTCAGTGGCTTGAGGGTTGGGAGTGGCATAACATGAGCATTACAGCTGGCAATCCAAAGGCACACCCCTTATGCCTGTCAGTCTGTACTGGGTGGCACGTTATGGTTAGAAACCATAACACCCAGGGTGTTTGTTGGTATTTGCAGTACAAATTTGCAACATGGCCTTTTTGTGACCCCCAACTCATGAAAGTGTTTGGGACCTCTGCTCATGAACAGTGGCACTGTGATTTTGTTAATCTGTCTCAAACGTTGATTTCTCACAGCAACCGCACCGTTCTGTGCCAGATGTGGGAAAACACAGTTCGGGCAGGATGTGAAAAATGACAGCTGTACCATTCATAGGTAGGTGTGAAGAGATGGCAATGTTGAAAATCTAGAGTGAAAATATAAAAAATAAATTATTTATTTATTGAAATTAATTCACCAGGAAAGGCACACTGAGCACAAGATACTCATCTCCTGGTGCAACCTGGGGGGAAGGGGTACAGTGGAGAGGATAACATGCAGGTTATCAATAAGTACAGTTGACAGTATACAGAAGCATTGGGTTAACATTAGCACACGTACTGACATAATAAAGGGTAACAAGGTAGATACATTTAGGACTTGGTACAGGGACACAGCACTAAGGCAAATAAATGCAAGGACTAGCTTATGAGGGGTCAATTTTACACACACACAAAAAAAAAATGAGACAGTAAGTGCAGAAGTTGGGTTAATAAGCCAGCTATCATAGTGTATCTAGGTACCGCTAGTCAGGCAAGGGAGGTATAGGGGGGACTCAGGTGATGCTATAGAGGCATCAGGTGCAGGGCCAGTTTGCGTGTGGTACTTTGCAAGGGCAGTAGCTAGGGTGTGGACAGAAGAAGAGTGATGAATTTGTGGGGGGAGCACATTCCAGAGATGAGGAAAGTGGTATGAGAAGGCAGCTTGACCAGCAGAGGTTCTCCACCTAGGGATTAAAAGGAGATGGGAGTCATGGGACCTCAGGGCATGGAAGGATGGGGGGGGGGGGCGATAATGTGGATGAAAGGTAGGCTGGGATGCCACCAGGCCAGAACTTTGAGGTAAATTTGGCGCAATGCATTGAGCGGTAGTTTTGGAGAGAAGGGAATGCGAGGGAGCAGTAGAGGTCACAGTGATGGGTCCGGGGAGGGGCATCGAGAGCGAACCAGCAGAAGGTGTTAAAAAAGGTGTCTAGTTTGGATAAGATGGACTTGTGGGCTGCACTGTAGACAGTATCACAGTCGTCAAAGGAAGGAAGTATCATCTTTTCGACAAGATCTCACCGAACAGTAAGGGGGAGACTATTTCAGTTCCAATATAGAGCACCGAGCTTAGGGCGCAGTTTTTTTGAGATGGTGTCGATGTGGGAAGAGAATGTTAGGTGACGGTCTATCCATACCCCTAGGTACTGGAAGGAGATAACATCCTCTAGCAAGGTCCTATCCAGGATGTGGAAAAGAGGGAGGGAGGGAAGCCTGGCTAAATGCTAACTTGTGCCGAATGTCATAGTGACTATTTTTTTTGCATTTAGGGGGAACCGTTGGGAGTTAAACCAGTGTTGAACTTTGTTGAAGTCAGCCTGGAGGTCAGAAGCAACCATATCAGGTGATGTGCCAGAGGAGAAAAGGATGGTATTGTCTGCGTACATGTGGATCGATGAGGGGGAGCAAATTTGAGGCAGGTCATTGAAGAAAATGGAGAACAGGATGGGTCTGAGTACTGACCCTTGGGGGACGCCAGTGGTCATAGGAAGGGGTTAGGATGTGGCATCTGCAATTCTAACAGATTGTGTTACGCCTGTGAGGTAGGCTTTAAACCAACTGGTGGCAGACGTGGAGAGGCCAGAGTCTGAGAGGCATGAAAGCTGCAGGGAGTGGGAGACCGTATCGAAGGCTTTAACCAGGTTGATAAAGATGGACGAGGTGATCTGACCTCTATCCATTCCAGTGTGGATGGTATCAGTGAGTCTTAACAGGGAGGAGGTGCTGGAATGTCCCTTCCTGAACCCAGACTGGAATGGTGTGAAGAAATCTGAGTCAGAGAGATAGGAGGTCAGCTGTGCAAGCAACAGGTGTTCTTGCAGTTTTGCAAGGGCAGGGAGAAGAGAGAGATCAGACGGTAGTTTGAGATGGAGGTAGGGGCTCTTCCTTTAGGGTGGGGGATAATGACAGCATGCTTCCAAGTCTGGGGGACTGACTCAGTGGTGAAGGATTGATTTAGGAGGTTGGCAAGTGGGGTAGCTATGGCAGGGGCTGAAAGGAAGAGGAGTTTGGGGTCCGACTCATCAGGGGATTTCCCTTTTTTAGGGTTTAGAGTTAGCAGGGCTTCAAGGGCTTCTGCTGGTGAGATGTCTTTGAAGGAGAAGGTACTGGGCCCATGAAATTGTTTAGACCCATAATGCGGTGAGTGTGGTGCTGGAGTAGGTAGGGAAGAAAGGAGAGTAGAGTAGTGGTGCACATGGAGAAATAAAGGTTGAACTCTGCAGCTACTGTGCCTGGATCTGAGAGAATGGAGTTGTTTATGTTTAGGAGCAGAGTGGGGGGGTTGGCTGCCGGTGGAGAGAAGAAGGAGTGGATGACCTTCCAAAATTTTGAAGGACTGTTTAAGTTCGATTGGAGGGAGGATCTGAATTACTCTGCTTTAGCTAGCCGAGTTGCTCTGGTACACTTGTTCCATAGGAAGCGATATTGGGAGAGATCCTGTGGTAGGTCTTAAGATTTGTGAGCTTGCCATGCTTTATCCAGGGCTTTATGACAAGCTATTAGCACTTGGGTGATCCAAGGTAGGTGGTTGCCATGTACCCCGGTACAGCGTAGTGGGGCATGAGCATCTCATAATTTGGGGAACGTGTTTTTGAAATAGAAGAGGGTGTCGTCAATGGCACTGGGGGGGATCCAGTTTGCTAGTGCATGGTCATTGAGTAGGGGGCAAGATTGAGGGATTTGTAGGACCGTTGGACTAAGAACTTGGGGGGAGATTTAGGGTGGTGTGAATTTTGCAGACTATGTATATGATGTGGTGGTCACTCATGGCATCAGGAAGCAGTCCTGCTTTGATGACCCAGTGAGGATGGGTGGTCAGGGCCCAATCTGTGAGAGAGTGGTTGCCTGATCTGAGGTTAAGGCGGGTGAGCTCAGTAATAATTTGGGATAAGTTTAGCGCAGAAATTTCTAACCTGGTTTTGTTAAGGACTGGGGCTAGCAAATTATGGTTAAAGTCACCCATAATGTATAATTCCCCCTTGGGGGTTAGGGGTGCGATTTGCATAAGGAAGTCAGTGACAGTTGTGGCCTGGGTGCCAGGTCGGCAGTACACACCAGCTACGTATATTGGAAGCGAGAATGGGAGGGTGAGTTGCAGCAGTAGGAGTTCGTATGTTTTTGGTTCAGCCTTAGCTAAGACTACCGAGTAGCGTAAAAATGCTTGAATTTACGAGCGTACGTGGAAACTGCACAATGCATGGTCATAACACAGTCATTTAGTGGAATTGTTTCAATACATTTTCGAAATAGGCATTTTGGGACCTCTGCTCATGAACACTGTCACTATGATTTTCTTCATCTGTCTCGAACGTTGATTTCCCACAGTGACCGCGCCATAGTGCACCAGTTGTGCGAAAACACATTTCGGTCAGGATCTGAAAAATGACAGCTGTACTGTTCATAAGGACATGTGCAAAATTGACAATGTTGAAAATGTTGAATGAAAATATTACAAATTGTCGAAGTTACGAGTGCGTGTGGAAACTGCACAACGCTCGCTTGTAACATAGTCATTTTATGGATTTTTGTCACCACATTTTCAACATAGGCATTTAAGGACCTCTGCTCATGAACAGTGTCACTATGATTTTTGTAATCTGTCCCAAACACTGATTTCCCACAGCAACCATGCTATTCTGCACCGGTAGTGCGAAAACACATTTTGGACAGGATGTGAAACATGACAGCTACACTGTTCATAAGGAGGAGTGAAAAAATGCCAATGTTGAAAATCTAAAGTGAAAATATTATAAATTGGCGAAGTTACGAGTGTGCGTAGAAATTGTGCAATACATGCTCGTAGCACAGTCATTTTTTGGAATTTTTTCACCAAATTTGCAACATATGCTTTTTGGGAGGCCACCTCATGAACAGCGACATTGTCATTTCATTACTCAGTCTCAAAAGGTGATTCCACACAGTGACAGAAAAATCACCTTTCGGTACCGAATAACACCATGACATGACTGAATTTATGAGGAAGGGTTCCAAAAACCCCATTTTGAAAATTTGGTGGCAAAAGTTAAAAAAATGGCCGAGATATTTACATAAGTTGAAAAAAAAACATTTATGCCATTATTCAGCTTACTGGCATTTCTTCAGTTTGCAGTCGACTTTGAAGAGTGCAGACGTGTTCCTGGTCCACCGAAGATCATTACGCCATCTCCAGAGGTAAGTATGGGGTGGGGAGTGTGGTGAGGTGGGTGCACAGAGGGTGGCTGCACCTTGGGGGAAGGGGGCACCGACCTCAACAAGGGACTTTTTTTTGATTTTACAAGGTAAAACAGAATAAAGGGAAAAAAGAAGAATGCAGGAAGGTTTTCTATATTTACAGGTACTTTTGCATGCTGGGGTGGGCTCCCAGCATGCCATCTGTGTTTTTGATGGGAGAGGGAGACTGTAGCCAATGGGGATCCATCGGCACATACAGAGTTGGTCGGGGTTGCATGAGCCAAGGGGGATTGGGCCTCCCTCAGGACACAAGAAATGGTAGGGGGGTATATTATGCCGACAGGGATTGGGCACCCCTGTCGGCAAATTAACTTAGGAGGGGGCATGCCGACAGGGGGATTGGGCACCCCCTTCGGCTTTCAGATGGACTCCAAAAGGTGGTGGCTGTCCCTCGGCTTCTGTGGGGACTATGAGAAGCTGATGGGGAAGCCATTGCCATGTTGCTTGACGGAGACACCAGATGAGGCAAACAGTAATTGTCTGCTGAAATCACGGACCAACCGTGGCACTCCCTGATTGCAGTGGCTAATTTCTCTCAAGGTGGTGGCATGTTTCTCAACTGCTGTAATAGACAGCATGCTATGCCATTGGTGCCACAGAGCCCAGCCACAAAAAGCAGTGGCACCATTGGCTGCAGCAGGACCGCACCTCCGAAACTTGCTTCTCCACTGAAGCAACCACAATATGTTGTCTGTGCTGTGTGTGCAAGACAACATTAAAATAGAAACATCCAAAATTGTGAGCACCAGGCAATTCAGTGTGACCCCCCAAAATGTAATAGAGTATGACAAATATGGAAAATAACCAAATAAACACCACAAAAGCCATCAGTGTGTTTCTAGATTGAGTGCTTCCAAAACTGATAGAAATAGACTTTATGATCGTTCCTGAGAAAACACTGATTGCCAACCTGAGGACTTCTATGTGGAAGTCCGAACCAACATCAGCTCAATATATTCCATTGCCCATTTCACCACACTCCAAGCTGACCTGAGCCATCACATCAAGTCCCTGACTGTGGCCTGCAGTATAAACATTATCAGATATCCAGGCTTTGTTTCCAGCAATAATATGTTTGTTCTGGTGTGACACTTGGACAGCTGGTTCGATCACTGTATCATTTTTTGTAATACAAAAATGGGTTATGGACTGTCTTTCTTGAGAAATGCTGCAACAGCATGTGAGATGACACACACACATACACACAGGTTTCAGATGCAAGGTGTTACCTGGAAGGCCCGAAGCTAATTGTAGACTTTAATTAAGTTAATTATAGCTGTAGTTGCTAAGAGGGAAAATCAAAAACTTTTATAACGCTTAGAGGATGAGCAGGGTATGACGTTTTAGTGCAAAGTCATAAAAGATGCTTTGAAGTCCTGGAAAGAGGAAATTGATCACAGATTAAAGAGAGTTATTTGAAGAACATAAGTTATGCTGAGGTTGCAGAATTTAATACTTGGAAAAGACATCCTGTTTTTATATAGATATATATTTTTATATATATTCTGACATGGAGGAGCTAGGTGACCTCATGCAAAGAGGTGGGCAAAGCCAGCTGTTAGACAATATTCTGTTTTACTTCAGAGACACTTTTATCTAGACTCTGACAAAGAAACATCGTTGAGCACTTTGAGCAGGTATTTAGAGAGAGAGAGAGAGAGAGAGAGACAAATCTAAGTACTGTAGTAGGAACTGTACTGTTAAAACCTTGTTTTGTTTAAGAGATTTATATGTCATGTGATATAATAGTTCTGTATTTTATGTGTTACATATTTTTTATCTATTTTAGTAAAACTCTATTTTTAGAGCCTACTTGGTCTGTCTTTGATTTCTTTCCTTTTACAAGCAGAGTATATACGGTTAAAGCAGACACTGTACATAAGCTTGAATGGTGATACCAAACTGAAAAAAGGTAAGCGTTTTAAATCTGAGGTATTTTATTACAGTTTTTAAGGGTTCATTTCTGTACACCTGGGTAGGTGCCCGTAGGCAAATATATCTGGCCACCAGAAGACAGAATTATCTGAGCCTGTACATTGGGTACACTAACAAGAGGTTCACAGTTTGAATCCCTCAAAGACTTGAGACCAAAGGTTGATTCGAATCCACAAAAACAGACAAGAGAGTTACCTTGTTCTGTTAACTGTTCACAAGACTGCACTCGGAGGTTGGCACTTTGGGAGTAAAGGGCTGACCTGCTGAGTGGGTTTGTGACATCTGGTACTTAAAAAGCAGCAGTACTAGTTAACAAAAATTTTAATCATTTGGTTGGCACTTAGGACAAACCAAAACATTAATATATCTGATTTTCTTTTTGCTGTATTTCAATCCTGAGACAAGCTAGAGAATTTTGAAGTTCTTAAAGGTTATTGGTCCTTTGCCAGGTCCACCATCTGAGATGTAAACAGATCAGAGTGATGGTACGCTGTTGGCCATCAGAAACATGTGCTAGCAACACCCTGAAGTATTTGAATTATAAATAGAGTGGATGCAGTTAGTGTGTCTTCTCTGGGGAGAAGGTTTCTGAAAGTTGCTGAGGGCTGCCATCTTTATTGTATATCCATGCAAATTACAAAAGCTGTAATTAAACACAGTCTTAAAAATAGTTGATTGAATTTAAAATACCCAAATGAATCTAAGATTCTCAGGAACACATTACTGCTAAAGAAAGGTCGGGTGACATTTTTTTTTTATTTATACCCTATGCATCCTCCTCACAGCAGCCCCTATCTGATTGACCCCCCCAGCCCATTACCCAGCTCCTTCTGGGGAGGGTCTTACATTGTGCTGTCCCTGGCTGTGGGATCAGCTCCCAGCCACCGGTGCAGAGCCTGCAGGGGGTTGATCTTCATCCTGCCGGCGTGAGGTGTTTTTTCTGTTTTTCTCCATTCCTCATCATTGCCGGGGTACAGATGTCATCATGCCTGCATGGAGGTGCAAGCACATTATGTGGTCCTGTGGCACCTTCCCTTCCATTGGAGTTCCTGACCCACACCGCCCCTAGACCTCCACCTGGGGGTGGTCATTCAGTGGGACTATGAACCATCCCTCCCTGGGAGAGGACAGCTGTCCACTGAACACTCAATCCTCTCCCTTCCTGGCTGACCCCCCAGCAACCCGCTCCCAACATGAACAGGGGACGCCAGCATGGCAGGAGGGAAGGCATGATGCCTCAACCCTCCATGCCACTGGGCCAGCCAGGGTGACATTTTTTGCTGGCTTGCTAGTACTGCTGCTTTAAATACTACTACTACCAAGTCCAGAAAGACTGCACTACACACCCTCCACCCCTGACAACTAAAGACTTATCCAAACAGTGATCTTGAGCAGCGCTGCATAGTATGACAGCAGTGGGGCTTGTCTGCTGCATATGGATGAAAATTCAAATCAGCTTAAACTGTCACAATCGAGAAGGGCTGCGTAACCTGAAGCCTCAATCTTTTCAACTCTGCACAGACTAAACTAGCTGCATATACAATACCTAATGCTCACTTACAATGAGCACACTAAAAATCATAGTGACCATAACAAAATAAATATGTCATGAAACTGGTGGTATATCTTTGAAATACCTGGCAATCCAGACTGCCCAGGGTACACTTTTCTGAAGTACTGTACATCTCCAAACTCTGGATGACCAGGCCTGGCTCTACTAACAGCAACTATTCTCAGCACAAGACAGAAGCTACCCTCCCACACACTGCTTGACAATGCCTCTGAATCACTCTAAGGGGGCTGCTCCTGCACACCCCTCACCCCCCTCCCCACGCTAGGATGTGTCTCTGCCTCTCCAGCCTCAGCTCTGCCTCCTTGACCATTTTTACTAGAGGCCTCCCTCCTCCCCTACCAAAATCTTGTCCTTACTGACCCTCTGTCCAACCTAACCTAACCTCGAGTGCCTCTGCACCTTACCTGCACTTGTAATCAACTAAAGTTGATGTCCATATGCTGTATAGTATTTTAAATGTCTAAAAAACTCTGTAACCTTTTTCCTGATTGTTGTGCTGTTCAGTGTCTCAAATGTCCTAAAACTCTGCAACTTTCTTGATTGAATGTCTATACTCTGTTCACATGACGTGGAACCTTTGTAAAAGAGCCTTGGCTCAAAGGTTATTTTCCAAATATCAAATAATAAATAAACTCCCTGGAGATGCACCAGCTCTGAACTGACATCCCAAAAGACTCCACCTGCACTTCCTGGATACCAGGATACCTCCTGGTAATCTGGAGAGCCATTGAGAGTCAACTACTTCTTGACAATGATGTCCAGGATCAGTAAAGAAACAGCACTTTCTAAAAGGTACACTAACCATTCATTAAGATCCACAACAGTTAAGATCCTCACCCAGGCTGGACTAGAGGCTACAGAAATCAAGGCAGTAACTGGCCACAAGTGTGAAGCCAGTCTGCAGAGCAATTGGTTCACCACCACAGCAGACAGATAAGCATGGAGCAAAATGTTCTCCAGGGCAAAAACATCCCTGAAGCCTCCAAAACAAGATCCTAACACAGAAGAAATCCCATGCTGTTTGAAGGACCTGCCACCACCTCCAGAAAGTCTACCACCACCTGAAAACAGTATCTCACCACTGCCACCTCCTGGACACACTGAGACCGCGACACCAAGTGACACTGCATCCTTCACCAAGCCATTCCATTCAGCCTGAGCAACTGCTCTTTTGCTGGTGCCTCAGTCAGCCTTATCAGCTTCCCAAGTGGGAAAAAAAATAAGAAGAAAAAGTAAAACTCTCCTCAGCTGAGCCAAACAAAACTATACAATATTGCACTCCTTAATATCCTAAAACTACAGCCTAATCCTTTGTATTATTAATTCTGAGTGTAAAACTGTAGAGTCTTAAGATTATTAGACCTGTACTGCACTGTCTATTATTCTAAGCGAACAGCTGACTCCTTTTTAGAATTAATTTCTGTGTAAAGCTGTAGTTTTAAATTGACCAGACTTTTTGTTGTAATAATTTTTATTTTCCAAAAATGTAGGAAAACTGAAAAAAGAATCATAATACAGTATACAGTCACATGTTTTGTAGGTACATTTAACTACCCTACGCCTCATTTAGACTGTAGGTGCAAGGTGCCAATACAGTAATCAAGGGAAAGGCTAAGGGATATAAGACAAGAATGGGGGTACAGACACATATCATTTCCCATTATTGAATACAGATTACTATATTTCCTGGTGGAATAAACATTCTAATTAAGCAGAGACATACTATGGAATTCAAGGGGGTAGACCACTGCGTCCGCATAGACTCCCAGTAACTATCATGTAAAGGGTACTCACCGAAAGCTAGTGTCTGATCAGAGCATCCTCTTTGCCGGACATACACACCTCAACAATAACTTTGTATAATTGCCACCAGGCTTATCCCTCTTCATGGCATCCGGAGAAAGTTGAGTGAGAGTGTACATATGCTCTGCAAGAGACCAGACTGATCCTGGAATGGAAACAAGTATATCCCAAGCTTAAATCTGTACTCAATGAATTAAGCATTCTACATGTCATCATGTGTTTAATCACCATAAATAAAGTCTCCAGTCCTATAAAGAAAAACCTGGGCCTCTCCACATATTATGGGACCTTGGGTAGAGAACCCATTTGTCATATTACCTGTTAAACCGGCGGAGGAGACTGAAGGTGATCACCCTATTCCCAATGGTGGTTGGACTTTTCCCAGATATTTAAGATATGGATCCCAGCAGGCTTCAAATGAGGAAAGTTTGGACTTCTGTAAATAGGATATCTTGTCCAGTTTGGCCAGAATAGACAAGGACCCCAATATTTCTGCAATAGTAGGAACCAAAGGGGTTCTCCATTGGCATAGAATGGCTCTTTTTGTTTGTAGTGCCAGAAATGCCAGCCACCTATATCTTAGCGGTGTCAGTTTGGGCATATCAACACAGATCCCCAAGATAAAAAAGAGAGGGTTGAGGGGAATGGCCTGTTGAAGAACCCGAGAGGCAAGTTCTTGTATCTCTTGCCACAGGGGTTGGATCTTGGGCAGCACCACAACACGTGCACTAGGTCCCCTCCTGGCTGTTGGCATCTCCAGCAATTGTCCTGATCTATTATTTTAGCTTTATGAAGAATAACTGGAGTTCTATACCAAGAATGTGCAATTTTATTTTGGATTAGTCTGGATTTGACATCTGTGAACCAGGTATGTGCATCTACCCAGGCTTTATCCCAGGCCTCGGAGGATATATGGGTCTGCAAAATCTTCTCCCATCTTTGCCTAATTGACCAGACTTTTCAGTGTACTGCCTAGCTTTCTAAATTTAAAGCCCAAGCCTTGCCTCTCGCTTTGTCACCTGTCTGCCCTCTAACCCACTTACATCTCCTCTCTGTTTCTATTACCCACTTTGTAGTTTAGCCTCCTCCTTCCAAATAATAGTGACCACCCTGTTTCTTTGTTTAAGTTAACCACAGCTACTTAATCCATCTCCTTTCCTCTCCCCCTCAGATGTGCCATACCCTCCTGGGGCTCGCACCTTGCTGCCAGAGGAAAAGCTACAAGCCTGTCCTGGAAAGCAACCCACAATTCTGCTACTGCAAATCAGCAAACCCTGAGGCTTTCTTCCCCTGTTGAAACTGCCGCCCAGGATCCTCCGAACTCCAGTTCATTGCAGGGCCCAGAAATCTACAGAAACAGCCAAAAGCCGTATACCCCCTCAGGTAAGTTGGTATTTGGTGTCTACTTTCTCATTTGCAAATTATACTATATAGCCACTAGAGGGCTACAAACGCTGTCTTTTCTGTTAAAGAGGAAACACATTATATTTTCTACTTCCTCTTCTGCTCTAGTGGACCTGGGATACCTCCCTTTCTGAGGGCCTTCTCCGGGGTTTTTCTGCTTGTTTCTCAGGCCAAACCATGCTCATCCACTATGCTGCAAGTCTTGAATGCCTGCCCCCACTCCCATTCTGTACTGGTGGAGCAGGGCCAGAAACAGAAACGAAAGCTACAGACCAATCTTGCCACACCGGATTGCAGCCTTGAACCACCTCACTGGCTCAGCTGCAAAGAGTTGCTGTACAGGTACATTCAGCGCAAAAACCGCCTCTCAGTCAACAAAAGGAATTTGAACTTACGACACCTGATCACCGATTGGTCTAGGCTTCTAGTGGCGTTTACTGCCGGCTGTTGTGGCGTTTAGATCTACCATGGGAAATTACAACTGGTTCCTCGGTGTGTCACTAGCTTTACTAGCACTCAGCTCAATTCTTCGACACCCTCATCCCTCCCTAAAGTGGAATGACCCTTGCGCTTCTCCCTGTCCTGCATCCAACAACTCCTTTCAGGTAGCCATTCTGGACTATTGGGCTTCTCTAGCTGTCTCTGATGGGGAGTGGGACATCTCCCGAGCTGCCTCTGCAGATTACTCCCCCATCCAGACTTGAGACTTCCTGCTCATGGCAAATTTCTGCCAGAACACTAGTGGCTGCAACACTATGCCAGTATAACACCAGGAGTGGGTACAGGCCTACCCATCAACACTGCCTCCCCTATCGCTCAAAAAATAGTGTTTACAAATTACAGTTCGCTGCCTTAAAAAGAATCCTGCTTCTTTTACTATTGTGCTCAGGCAATGTCAAACTCAACCCAGGACCATTAGACACCCTTGCTTCTCCATCAGACCTGGCAGGTATCAAAGGAATGTCTTTTATGCATCTTAATGCCTGTAGTTTGCTGAAAAAGTTCACTCTTATCCAGGCTTGGGTGAGCCACACCCTACCTGACATCCTAGTGATCACTGAGACCTGGCTTAGGCCAGCCCCCAGACAATGAAATCAATATCCCAAATTATTTACTCTTCCGAGTGGATAGGCAATCAAGAGGAGGTGGGGTGGCAATTTATGTAAGGGACAAATACTCAGCTGCATGCATAGATGCATTGTCCTCCCCCAAAGAATTTGAATGCTTGACCCTAAAGATCGAACTTTCTCCTTCCAGTGCACTCTGTGTAATAGGCTGCTATAGGCCCCCTTCTGCCGGGCCTCATCTACTGTCTCACCTCAGTTCCGTACTAGGGCTCAGTTCCTTGGAAACCATTATTCTTGGCGACCTGAACTACGATTGGCTATCAAGTGCATCAGCTCCCTTGAATTCTTTTTGTGACACTGTAGGGCTGGTGCAACTCATTGGCAAGCCTACTCACCCAAATAAAAAAAACCTTAACAACAGCTCCCTCTTAGATGTAATTTTGGTTAGCAAGCCAAGCCTGTTCTCTCATGTCAGAACATTTTTCTCAGACATTAGCGATCATTGTATAATCACCACCATTAGATCCGTGCACAACCCACAGTTTGTGGCAAAGTTCTCTATCAAGAGGTGCAAATGCAACTTTGATTTGTTTTCTTATGTCCACGACTTGAAACATTCACCGCGATGGCAGGAATTCTTCCTAGCCAAAACGGTTAACAGGGCGTATACTATTTTTACGATATTTTAAGTGAGGCTTTAAATAAGCATGCACCCTTGGTTAAGGTGCAGGTCAGGAGCAGCACCTGCCATTGGTTCTTGCCTGAGCTCAAAGCTTCCCTGTTAGAAAGGGATACTTTATGGAAAAAAGCCAGAAGAAGCAAGAACGACTCGGTTTGGTGTCTTTTTAAGAGAGTACGTAACAAGTGCACCAAGTTGGTCAGATTAGCCAAGGCCACCTACTATCGTTTGGAGCTAGCCTCTGCCTCAAGAAATCCTTCAAAGCTCTGGAAAACATTAAAAGACATGTCTGGACACACACCTGGTAATTCCATTCCAGCAAAAATTAAGGCCGGTGGCAGCGCTATCGCTAACCGATCAGAGATATTGGAAGCCCTCCATAACCATTTTGCAACGGCAGGGCTAGCATTTAATACTTCTACTGCCAATGATCTCCGGACAGCTCAGAGCCCACCAACCCATGAGTCCCCCTCTACCGAGGAGGTCTTCTCCCTCCTGCCAGTCTTTCTAAAAGAGGTGGAAGACCTACTGCTGCAACTGGACACCAGGAAGGGAGCAGGCTCCGACTTCATAGAGCCATACTATCTGAAATGTGCCTACAATGTGCTTGCAGTGCCAATCACCCACCTATTCAACATGTCACTCTCCCAGGGTAGCCTCCTCCCTCAATGGAAAATAGCCCATGTCATCCCTCTATTAAAAGCAGGTGACCCCTGTGATCGAAATAATTACAGACCGATCTCCCTCCTCCCCATCCTGTCTAAATTACTAGAAAAAATAGTGTGTGGCCAGCTAGGGGTATACTTAGAATTGAGAAGCCTATTAAATCCAGTTCAGTCTGGATTAAGAGCAAAGCACACCACCATAACAGCCCTAGCTAAGGTGACCAACGACTGGCTCCTAGACCTTGACAACAAGAAGTATGTCTGTGCTGTTTTCTTGAATCTTAGTAAGGCATTCAGCACAGTCGATAACAGCCTGCTTCTTTCCTCCATAAGCACCTTAGGTCTGGACCATAAATCTATGTACTGGTTTGCAGACTACCTCGGAGAATGGAAACAGCAGGTTAAAACTGAAGGTGATCTTTCTCCATTAAAACCTATGCTGAGGGGCATGCCCAAGGGATCTATTCTTGGTCCCCTCCTCTTTGCTGTCTACATTAACAACATCAATGACCCCATCAAAAAAGCCAACATCCACTTATTCGCGGACAACACTGTACTGTACTTGAGTCGTCCCACGGCGGAAGCAGCCTGTGAAGACCTCCAAGCTGAATTTAACCTTCTACAGTACCAGCTCATAAACAAAAAGCTTTTGCTCAATGTGAAAAAGACAAAAGCCATGCTCTTCTCCCCCTCCTTGCATGTGGCAATTCCTGCTGGGGGGGAGCTATCCCACAAATTACCACTGTTCTTGGAGAAACACTAGAGTATGTAACTAAATTCAAATATCTAGGAGTTTGGCTCGATCATAAACTTTCCTTCGCTAACCATCTCGAAGAACTACAGAAGAAACTAAGGCAAAGATTAGGACTATTCTACAGAATTAACCACCTGCTCAAAAAAGGAGGCCAAGATTCAACTGGTTCAAGCTACCTTCCTATCTTTAATAGATTACACGGACCTGCTCTACAGCCACTGCACTGCCTCTGCACTGGCTAAGTTGGACACCCTCTACCACAGAGCTATCAGGTTCATTACTGGCCTTCCACTTCACACACACCACTGCTCCCTGTACTCTTCGTTAGGCTGGACTTCCCTTCACTATAGAAGGAATAGAAACGCCACCCTATGGGCCTTCAGAGCGGTGACCAACAAGCTCCTCTCATATGTCTAAGATTATATTCCTCGGAGTGTGTTAGACACCTACGCTCTAAGGAGCTATTCCCTAATTGCCCTCCAAGTTCCAAGGGCCAAAACTCGTTTTGGCAAAGCTGCTCTAAGCTTCTCTTTACCCACGTTGTGGAATGGTTTACAAAGGAACTTGAAGCTAAGCTGCCCTGTTAGCCTGAATATCTTCAAGGCACTCTATGATCGCTACATGAAAGCACCTTGCAAATGTTTTCCTCACCGCTAACACACTAATTCCGCAACTCCCCCTTTCCATCCTGACACTCGCCATGTTTCTATCCCTGGCTCTCACTCTTTCCCTATTAACTCTTCCTGCTGCACCCACCCTTCCCTGTCCACTCCAGCCTGGCTAAAGTCCCACCCCATCCATAGTAGTGTCCCAATTATCTACCCCTCCTCCGTCATTATCATAATAAACAAGTACACGACAGCCATCATCACTTTCTGTGGTTTTAGCCCAATTTTTCCCCCAGTCGTCAGTAATATATCCCTCCTCTTCTTTACCTCTCTAACCTGCCACCCCATACATGGCCTCTTTCCCCTATATGTGTAGTTGCCGGCTGCCTCACTCAAAACTTCTCTGCTTATAACCCCTGTATGCCTATGGTTGATTGTACATCTGCTGACTTCTTCAATTGTAAAATAATGCTGTTTTTTTTTATTTATTTCAACCTTGTACTGTACTGTGTACACTGTATATACTTTTTCTTCCTTGTACATTATTGCTTTTTGTATACCTGCTTCTGTACTGTACTTTGATGTATTCATGACCAAGTCCACCTTGCAAATGAGCCTTGCTCAATGGTGCCCGCCTGGATAAATAAAGATTTTGATTGATTGATTGACTGAATTCAAAATGAATTCCACCATTGTAAAGTTCTCTAAGATAGGAACTATTTTTTCCTGCATGTGAATTATCCTAATAAATGTATCAGATTTCTTTACAAAATTTAAAAATATTGTCTTGTCCCGCCATTTCTCTCAACATACCCAGTCTATGAGTGCAATAACATGCTCTGGGGTGTTGGTTAGATTGTGATAAATGCACTTCAATTAATACCCCTTTGTGTGTTATTGCTTACATATGGTATAATAAGGTTGCAAAAGCAGTCCACAATGTTCTCAGAGAAAATTAAATGAGAGTTCAAAATAGGAATAAATACAATAAACCAAAGTCCAGCAATTAAATCACACAATAGGAAGGAAACCTACTTATCTGAAACAGTGTTCAATAGAGGGATAATAGCTGCCAAGAAGCACACAGCAAAAATCTAAACAAAACCATATGATCAGCAGTAGGACATGCTACAACACAAGAATCCACATAGTAAAAAGTCAAGCACAGGGGACTATTCCTCTCCCTTGTCTGAATCCAGATATTTTCTTTGATGACAGTTCATAGCTTAGATCTATGCATACCCTTTGCCTGAATCAGTATCATACAGAAACATATTTTATCCTTGCAGAGAAGGAGCAGTTGTGGATGTTTAATGACTGTATCTCAAATCTGCACCCCTTCAAGATTCATCCTAACCAGTTCAAACTCCCTATGTTACTGCCTAGTGGCATAGTTGAGCTTCTAAAAAAAATACAATACAGGATTTTCTTCATACAACACTGGACCCTTGTGTCACCACAAACCTTAAAATGTTCTGGAGGATACACCTCTACAGGGACATAAAGAGCATGAAAGCTGCCCAGAGGAGGGCTACCAAAATGGTGCAGGGGTTGCATGAGGAGCCTTTCAAGGACAGGCTGTGGGATCTCATCAGGTACTCTCTGGAGGAGAGGAGAGGGGACATAATTGAGACTTATAAGTACCTCACAGGGATGAATAGGGTGAGGTGGGAAGCCTCATTCAGAGCAGGGAAAAGCAGCAGAACACAAGGGCATGCAATGAAGCAAGAGGGGAAGGTTTAAGAGGGATGTGAGGAAATAATTCACAGAAGGGTGGTGGATGCTTGGAACAACCTTCCAGATGAGGCAGGGGAGGAGCAAAAACAGTGAGATGCTTTAACCATGTGTGCAACAGGCATATGGGCATAATAAGTAGAGGAAAGGAAGAGAGAAGGGATGCCGGTGACCAAATAGGGTCTGCGGTGTCGGAATAGACAGGGAAAATAGGACAGACTGGATGGGCCTGGTGGTCTATTTCTGCTAACAAGTTCTATATTTCTAAGGTGATCTGTCATGCCAGTTCCATCAGTCACTACCACCAGGGTTCAAGGTGACAAGTCATCTGTAGGATGACCCTGAGCGTTGACATGGTCCACTTCCTGCAGCAGTAAAGGAGCCTGATTTAGGTTGTCTACAGTAACTCTGTAATTCAGTCTTTCAGAAATGTTAAAACATGGTCCTTATCAGCTCCCTTGGGTAACCATAAAACCCACACGTTGTTGCACCATATCTGATTTCTGAGGACTTCCAATCTTCACTTAATATGCTGTGCATCTTTCACCACATTCATATATATATATATATATATATATATATATATATATATATTATATATATGAATGTATGTAATCTGTTTTTATATGGTCATTTGTGCTTTATAACATTGTTGTTTTGATATGCATTTTAGCTGGTACTGTTGTGGCAATGATTCAAACAATTGCATCGTGTGGCTCTGTATAGTAATTTTGTAAAATTGAGTGGTATCACTTTAATATGGGGTTTAAATATGGGTGCAGTAGCCATGTCTTGAAAAAGCCCACAGTCACGTGGGTGAAAAGTTGGCTGCTGTTGGTGGGTTGAGTTACGTTAAGCTATTTTTGTTTAATGAAAGCTTTTTAACTGTAGAGACACACTGTGGTCTATTTATTGCCATAATACACACTAGTTGCCTGTTAGCTACCTTTTTCTGCTGCATTTGTACTTCTATTTTGGGTGTGCTCCTGGCATGGACTCCCTTAGCCGCTTTTTTCTTTTTGTACTTGTTTAACTTAGCCCTACTGGATTGGAAATATTCTTTCAGGTGCAAAAAGACAATGCAAAGTTGATTCTCACAAGAGAACACCTCTGGAAGCTGTGCCAAAAACTTATCTTTGGCAGTTGTTCTAAATTTTTTTATCTTGTTTTTTTATGTTTGCTTCCACCCATGCACAAGAAACATTATGCGGCAGCTTAGGAGAGAAGCAGGTTGTGGAGGTGCGGCACTGTGGCAGCCAAAGGCGGCACTGCATTTGGGGACTTGGCACTAGTGGACCAAAGCAGGCACACTGTGCTGATGACATTGGTTTCCAAAAGTGCCACCAAGCTGAAATGATTTTGCCGCTGCAATGAGGGGCCGCCTCATCATTGCAGCGTCAGCCATTCCGCTGCAAAGAGGTAGTGACCTTGCCTAGTGTAACATTTTTTGTAAACATGGCAGTGGCCCCATGAAAGCCAATAGGAGTGGCCAACCCCTTTATCAGCATGCCTCTGACCCAGTTCATTTGCGATGGGGAGGCCCACTCCCCATCAGCATATTATAACCCCATTTGTTGTGTGCCAGGGGTGCTCAATCCCCCTCGACATCAAGCCCCCAAACAGTCATTCTTTGCCAATGGGGGCCCGGTCCCCCATCGGCTCAGAATCCCCACCAAAAAAGGCAGGGGTGGCACACTGGGATCCACCCAGTGTGCTGAAAATAAACCTGAAAATAAAAACTTCCTGCAACGTCTTTTTGTTTTCTCCCTGAAAGAAAGGAAATGGTCTCATGCCAGTCTCCATCCCCTCCCCCAACCTGCATCCACCCACTGCGCACCCTAACTCCCCACATCCCCCCTCACCCCATACTTATCTCCGGAGCCTGGCGCATCGATCTTCAGTGGACAAGGAACACGTCTGCATTCTTCAAAGCCGACTGAGAACTGAAGAAATGCCAGTAAGCTGTATAATGGCATAAATAGGTTTTTTTTTTAACTTGGGTGCATATCTCAGGCATTTTTGGGAATTTTGGCAGCAAATTTTCAACATGGGGTTATTGGGACCCCCATGAATTCAGCCATTATCATGGCATTATTCGGTCGCGAAAGGTGATTTTGTGGTCACTGCACAGAATCACCTTTCGGGACTGATAATGAATGACAGTGCCAGCGCTCATGAGGTGGGCTCTCAAAAGTCCATGTTGCAAATTTGGTGAAAAATCCAAAAAAGACTGTTTTATGAGCGTGCATTGCGTAGCGTTTCACGCACGCTTGTAAGTTCGCAAATTTGTAATATTTTCACTCCAGATTTTCAACATTGGCATTTTTCCATGCCTCCTTATGAACAGTATAGCTGTCATTTTTCACTTCCTGACTGAAATGTGTTTTTGTACTTCCGGTGCAGAATAGCGCGGTCACTGTGGGAAATCAGTGTTCAGGACACAATAAGAAAATCACAGTGACACTGTTCATGAGCAGAGGTCCTAAAATGCCTATGTTGAGAAGTTGGTGACCAAAGTCCAAAAAATGACTGTGTTACAAGCATGTGTTGCGCAGTTCGGCCTTTTCCTCGTGATTTCGCACATTTGTAATATTTTCACTCCAGATTTTCAAAATTGCCATTTTTCCACACCTTCTTATGAATAGTACAGCTGTCATTTTTCACGTCCTGGTCAAAATGTGTTTTTGCACTTCCGGCGCAGAATAGCGTTGTTGCTGTGGGAAGTCAGTGTTCAGGACAGATTAAAAAGAATCACAGTGACACTGTTCATGAACAGAGGTGCTAAAATGCCTATGTTGAAAATTTAGTGACAAAAGTCTATGAAATGACTGTGTTACTAGTGTATGTTGTGCAGTTTCCACGCACCCTCGTAATTTCAAGCATTTGTAATATTTTCATTCAGATTTTCAGCATTTTTTCACACCTCCTTATGAACAGTACATTTGTCATTTTTCATATCCTGCCTGAAATATGCATTTACACATCTAGTGCAAAATAGCCCAATTGCTGTGGGAAATCAATGTTCAGGACAGATTAGGAAAATCATAGTGACACTGTTCATGAGCAGAGGTCATAAAATGCTTTTGTTGAAAATTTTGGTGAAAAAATTCTACTAAATGACTATGCTACAAACATGCATTGCGCAGTTTCCACGTAAGCCCAGAAGTTCGAGCATTTTTAATATTTTCACTACAGATTTTCAACATTGCCATTTCTTCACACTTCCATATGGATGGTACAGCTGTCATTCTTCACATCCTGCCTGATCTGTGTTTTCTTACATCTGGTGCAGAATGGCACGATCACTGTGGGAACTCAAAGTTCAGTACACATTAACAAAATCACAGTGCCACTGTTCATGAAAAGAGGTCCCAAATGCTTTAATGAGGTGGGGATCACAAAAAGGCCATGTTGAAAACTTGTAGTGTATGCAGCAACAAATGCCATGGGTGTTAGGGTTTCTAACCATAACATCCCACCCTGTACAGACTGACAGGCATCAGGGATGAGCCTTTGGATTGCTGACTGTAATGCTCATGCCATTCCACCCCCACCTCACCACCCTGCAGCCAGTGACAGGCATCGAGGTGTGCCTTGGACTTTTCGGCCCCAGAGTTCACCCCATTCTCCTATACTGCACCCATTTCAGCATATGTCCTTATGGAATGGGGTGACTGTAAAGCCGAAAACCCCAAGGCACACCTCAACACATGTCGGTATCTGCAGGATAGATCGAAGTGAAATGGCATGAATGTTATGGGTGATGACCCAAATGCATACCCCAATGCCTGTCCATCTCTGCAGGGTGGAGGTAGGGTTGACGTGAAATTCAATACTTCACTGTCATTCCTACTCTGCATCTGTCTAACTCCTGCATTTCCAATGCTAATACCAGCAAGCAAACATTCGGCATTGACAAATGCTTGTTTCTTCTGGATTACCTATCTAAGTGTCTGCTACTTCAGTTGAATGCAGTAGTGAAGAAATGTAGTTTATCTCTGCAATATCCCAAGTTAAAGTCAATTTTCAACTTCTGTTTTGAGGAGCTACAGTAATGCACGCTGACGTTATTAAGCTAAGACTGTACAAAGCGTGCTCCTCCCAAGCCCCTGCTTAAGACAGCATTTTGAAGTGCATTCACAAAAATTCCAGTGAGCATTTGGAAGAGTTAGGCGGTCTCTTAAAAGCCAGAGAGTCTCATTTTACACTGGTGGGGAAAAATTGGGGAGGGGAGAAAATGAAACCTTTGACTCAGGAGAGACACAAGATTGTGAGCCTGGCTCAACATGCACTGTACAGGAACCGTGTACTGGATGAGACCTCTTCAAATATTCAACTTATTTGTTTTCTTTAATATCTTGTTTCTGCACTCAAATACATAGAGTTCAGTGACAGCCACCACTGAGAACACAACTACCAAAGCTACTCTGGGTACATACATGGAGAAGGCATTGTGATACAGCATT
Organism: Neoceratodus forsteri; assembly: GCA_016271365.2. Lineage (NCBI taxonomy): Eukaryota > Metazoa > Chordata > Ceratodontiformes > Ceratodontidae > Neoceratodus > Neoceratodus forsteri. The sequence continues at coordinate 421,936,836 of CM057453.1, forward strand.
GGGCAGCCCTCAAGTCTGAAGTTCAGTTCATGAGAAGCAGCTCAGCACAAGAACCACTGGGGCCTGAAATCCCCTTACCACAATGTGCACCATGTGCCCACACTAAAGGATGGACTGCAGTGGAAAGTGGGGCAGTTGGGGAGGAGGAGAAGGAGGAGGGGCAGTGCTATCATAGGAGGGCACTAGGACACATATAAAGGAGTTATTAGATTGGAAGTGGAGAGAGAAGAAGGGTGATGGAAGGAAGAACAGAGACTAGAGCATCTTCAAATAGAGAGATCTTGGGACAGACTGAATGAACTGTTTGATCTTTTCATGGCCATCACTTTTCTCTGTTTCCGTGTTTCCTTGCACAACATTTAGTACAGTTACCTTTATGGAACCAGGAATTTGGGTCCTGTCATGGTGGCTGTCTGGGGCAGTGAACATTAAGGGTGCATAGAGGCTGTCCATTCTGACACTCCTGAAAACTGCTATACAAAAAGGCTTGATCTGAATCTCCCATGGCAACTACGTTGTAATGCAAATGTTGGTGGCCACATATTTGGGGTTACAAATAGGGTTTTTGACTGCACACATAATAAGTGCAACCACTGCAGAGATTTTGGCATGGCAGTGTGACAATTACATGGTGCAGTGTCATTGTCATGGCCAGAAGATGTGATGTGAGGTGCTACCACCTCAGTCATTCCCATACCCACCTAACCTCATACCTTTTGGCCCACTTGTGAGCCAAATAGTTTTTAGTTAAAACAAAACTCTATGATCTAGTGCCCCCCCTCGAGTGCACCACTGTTGTTCTGTAATCCCTTGTGTCTAGTGAAGCCTTCCTCCCCAACCCTTTTCCCTGCATGCATAGTTTGTACTGCTGGTTTCTTGATGATCTTGGTTCCAGATCATGTCCTGCCACAGTTACGTCTTGCAGTTCCACAGGGGTCAAAAGTGCTGTGACATGCTGGTGGCTGTTGGGGGGGCAGGAAGCATCTTTTCCCAGCCCAGTGTTTCATTTAAATACTGGTACCAACCCCTTTCTCTGTGCCAGCATAATGACCATTGTACTGGTGCAGCTAAAGCCTTGTGACCCATTTTAGTATAACACAAAGGGTGAAAGGTTGAACAGAGGTGAAAAGCAGTCATAGTGAGCACTTTGCATCACTTAAATGAGGGTGTGTATGGGGCCCCAGGAGTTTTGAGTATGTTACTGCATGAATTCAGCACAATTGGCCCTATGCACAAAGGGTCTACGGGCCATGCAGGTGCATGTAGGCCACCCTCGTAGGGTGATATGCACAAAACAAATGCAATGCATGGCAAGATGATATGCACAAAATGTGCACATCGATGCACGTACACCCTATGCAAGGGCCATGCTCAGCAGACGCGTGGAGGAGTAGCCATGTAGAGGAGTGCATAGGGGAGCATTTTGCGTATGCATGAAGCAAGTTGCGATGTGCAGAGGCATCTTCCCCAGTGCGGACAACTATGGGAAGGAGAGGGCTGCCATAGTGTACCGCGTAGCATCAGGATGGCAAGGGTCCAGGCCAACGCCATACAAGCCTGCACACACATGCAGGGTGGCCCTCAGCGGTGATGGCCATTGAGGGCAACACACACACACAGGCTGGTTGTGTGCATGGTGTACCCACAAAGCGCACAGTGTCCCCCCCCCAGCATGCAGCAGCACAGCACCAACAAGGCACAGCAGCAGAGGTGGCCGAACGGGCAAACAGAGCACCAAGTTGGGCATGCAGGCAGCAAAACAACCACTAGCTGCACACATATACCAGTGTCACATGCAGCGTGGGAGATCCCAGGCCACCAACTATGCCACAGGCAACACCCCATTGACAAGCAATGGTGGACCGTGCCACCATGCACATTTCCCCCCACAACCCGAACACTCCCCCGAGACAATAAACCATGCACAAATTAATAGAAAACATTTATTAAATAGACAGATGACCACAGGAAAGGTACAACAGTGTGCGGATACAGAAGAGGCTAATGGGGTATATGAGCTACAGGGAAGGGTGGTACTATACACACAGGGGACAGGTGCTAGAGATGACAGGGGGTATGAATGGGCCTCAAGGGGAACAGAGGGTGAGATGGAAAGAAGAAACAGTGGGGAACAGGCATCCCAGAGCAACGGTACTTAGCGGGCCTCACGGTCACCACCACCACCACCAATGGAGCCAGCTGCCACATCCTCCTCCAGTGGCGAGTCCTCCTCCGTAGATGGAAAATCATCAGGGAGGACCACAAATTGCCTCATAGGTCCCCAGTATCTCTGAAAGGGAAACAGGAGATGTGAGTAGCAGCAAAGAGGAATCTGCAGGTGGAGTGTGCCCAGACAAGGTGACCACAGGCAGGCGCCCCATAACCCACACACCCACAGCCACTGCCCCACACACGTCACCAAGCACAAGCACACCCACCCAGGCACACACACACACACACACACACACACACACACAGGCACAAACACAAACACACAGTTGCAGAAGTACACACCCACGCATACCCACCTTGGATGGCACCACCACCTTCCAGACCACGAGGAGGTCCACAAGTAAGTGGATCACACTGTCTATGACCCTCCTGGAGAGGTACTCTGGCCCCTTCTCCCTCCAGAGCCTGGAATCCCAGCCCCACCTGGCAGACACTACAATGCAAGGGGCACCATCCATCTGCTCCATCCTCTTGAACACCATCCTGTGGGGATAGCCCTTGTAGTCCTGTGGCAGAAGCCATGGAGAGCACAGCAAGGAACTGGCACAGCAACAGTGCACAGCATATGGTGGATACACAAATATGGACAGGCTACTCACCCGCTTATACCCCTCCATCCTCCACAGAGTTCCATCCGTGCGGTGGTTTATATAGATGTCCTCCGACACCCTTGACAAGTGCCTGGGTTAGGCCATGACACAGCTAGCTGCCATCGTTTACCAGCACAGAAGCCAGGTCTGCAATGTGGAGAGGCACAGTGGCAGTGACAGGCATGACCGGCACCCTGCATGGGGCACCTGCACATGTGAGGGCCATGGCCACATGTCTACGGCCATGCCCCTTAAAGGTGCACAGCCCTCCAATGGGTATGGGGAGTGGGGGAGATATAAGAAGCTGCACAGGGCAGCATCCGATGTCCAGAACATCGGGGTGGAATGCAGGATGTGTCCCAGACTGCTTATGCATATGCACCTCATGGATGCAGAGGAGATGCAGCGGCAGCACTGTGGCCCATGGCCATGGGTATTCTGCAACCGGTTTGATGCTGCAACACTGCATGATACCCACTGCATCAAACATTTCAGACTGCTGTGGGGTATGGTGAGTGACCTGTGCAACATGGTGTCCGACGTTGCACGTTGGACAAGGAGGTCCAGAGCCATGTCCATGGAGACAAAGGTGCTGTGTGCACTATTATACTATGCCACGGGGTAATTCCAGAGGGACACTGGTGATGTGGTGGGAGTCTGCCAGTCCTCGGTTTACGGGCTGTGCGGCAGGTGACCAACACACTGGTCACCCACAGGATGGACCATATAATATTCCCCAGAGACATGGGCACCATGCAGGCTATGAAATGGATATTCTATGCCATGCATGGCATGCCCATTGTGTGTGGTGCCATTGATGGAATGCACATCCTGGTGCTGTCACCCTCTGTGGAGGAGGAGGAGGAGTACTGGAACAGAAAGGGGTTCCACAGCATGAACTGCCAGGTGGTATGTGAAGTGGCAGGAATATTTAGCAGCATCTGTGTGAAATTTCCTGGGTCCACACACGATGCCTACATCCTGGATGCATCTGGACTTGGGGCACACCTGCATGCCAGGCAGCTGGATGGGTGACTCCTTTGTGAGTATGAGGCTTTATAGCATCTCGCTTGTGGAGAGGGTATGACACTGCAGGGTGACTAAAACACTGTCCTCTCCTTCCCACCACAGGTGACAGTGGATACCCTCTGAGGCCATACCTCATGACCCCCACACCCGCACCACAGAGTGCCATCGAGGAGGCCTACAACCGTGCACATAGGAGGATGAGGAATGTCATGGAACATGCTATTGGGATGCTGAAGATGCAGTTCCGTTGTTTGGACCACACCGGTGGCGGCATCATGCTGGCCCTTGGCCCTGCATGCTGGGTATTCACCGTATGTGCCATGCTGTACAACATGGCAGTGCATGGGAATGTACCTATGCCACCCCACCCACCAATGGCACCACCAGCTGATGATGACGGCCCACCACCACAAAGAGAGGTCACAACCACGGGGTGTCATGCTGCATCTGCTGAACTGGTGGCAGGGTCATTCTGCACATGATCCCATATGCATCCATAGCCCCACCACATCTCCACTGGCAGTGGGGTGCACGATGATGATATCAAGACCTAAGTGCACCCATCGCGGTGGTGGTGGGGTAGGTTGCCACCCGTCTGGCCATCCCAGTATGTATCCACACACGTGGGTATCAGCCATCTTCAGGGCAGTGTGTGCCTTTTGTTCGGTCATGCCAAGGGCATGGTGTGTCATGGCTGGCACCCTGCGGTGTGTGGCAGGTGCAAAGGGTTCCCGCCTGTAGCTGTACACCACATGTCCCTCTGGACATGTCGTCATCCTTTTCTGGACACGTCCAGCCTGGGAGTGGTGTGTGTGTCTACATGGGGGGTGTGGGCACCCTGGTCAGGGGTGTGGGGCTGGTTCTGTGCAGTGTATGCCATGGTGTCCATGCTATTCATCCTGGCTGTCCTCCTGCACTACCTGGAAGCACCATGAGGACCACGTTCACAGGTGCCAGGTGGGCACGGGCTGCTGTGATGGTCCACGGTCACAGCGCCCTGTCGCCGCAGGGTATGCCAGCTGTTGGGGTGTGTGTGGGGCACCACCAGACCCTACGCCTTCACAATCAGTGGGACCCCTGCCGTACTGCTGCAGGTCCATGTGCATGGGTGGGACTGTGTGCTGTGTGTCACTCCTGCATCTTGATGTCTGCAGCCAGACTAGCACTATCTGTCCACCACCGTCCAGGGATGTCCCTACCAAGGGCTGGCATCACCATAGGCTGGTGGCACTCAGGGACACCTGAGTGTCTGCACTGGCTTTCCATGGGGGGGATCTGGAACATGCACAAGGTTGCATGACATGTACCTGCAGGTGCTCAACAAAGTCAGCATGTATATCCACCAGCCTGTCAAGCCCACATTGGATGCCTCTGACCTCTGCGGTCAGTGCCTTCACCGCATCTGTGGTGGCCCTCTGTGCCATCTGCCTGTCCAGCTCCAGCTGACAGAGTTCCCTATAGTGGGAATCCATGTAGTCCTGTCCACAGGGTGGCCTTGTGCATGAGGGTGACTGTGTGGAGGGGTCCTCATCTCCACTCTCCTCGGGGCTGTGTGTTCATGTGGTGGTTGCTGATTTGCGCCCCTGTTGGGTACCAGCAGCCATGTTGGTGAGTGTAGGGTGGGTCAGTGCAGGCAGGGGTTGTGTCCTATGAGGCCCAGGGGCCATGCCACTCTGCACTCCACTGCATCATTGTGACATTTACCCACCTGTACACTGGCTTCTTTCCTTCAGCACTGCTGCTGTGGACTCCACCTCTGTCTCTGTGTGTGCCTAGGTCTCGGAGTCGAGTTTCACACCTGTGAGTGGATGCACAGTGGTTACTCCTATGTGGGTGCGCACCATGGGTGAACATGGAGTTTTATGTTTCATAGAGTTTTACGGGCTAAGGTGGCAGATACCTTTTAAGAGCTCGCCACCTGTATAGGTGGATTATAATATAATTTAATGGTAAGTTGTTTTCTTATTACCCATAAACTGGTCTAATTATTTTTAAATATATCCATAGCCTTACTTTCTATCACTGTTGTTGGCAGTACGTTCCATGGGGCTATGACACGTTGAGTGAACCATTGGCTTCTCTCATGGGTTTGGCAGGTGTATCCCTTTAATTTGAGATTATGTGTTCTTGTATGCACAGTAACACTACCCTTCACTAGCCCCAAGGTTTCCATAAGCGGTGGGTTGTGCATGGCCTTATATGTGAAGCATAGGTCTCCACAAAGTTGTTGGTATTCCACGGAGTAAAGTTCAAGTTGTATGAGCCTTTCTCCATTTTCTCCATTATTCATATGTTTAATTTTTTTTGCTGATTTTCCTTTGAACCCCTTCTATTAGTTTTTTCCCCTTATTGTCGTGGGTGCACAAAGGGGAGAACAGTAATCTAGATGAGGTCTAACCAAGCTAGTGTATAATGGAATTATGATCTTCGGTTCTCTGCTCGTTATATGTTTTAGTATACATCCAGCAATGCGTTGGCATTTTTTAACTTTTGTTAGTGTGTGGGTATCAAAGGTAAGTTTGTTGTATACTTAAACTCCCAAGTCTTTTTCATTTGTAGTTACTTGTAGTTGTACATTATTAAGTTTATAAACATGCTTTTGGTTGTTGTGCCCTAGGTGCACGACCTTAAACTTTTGCTCATTAAAAACCATCTTATCATTGAATGCCAATGTCTCAAGTTGATTTAGTTCTTCTTGGAAGGCCTGTGCGGTTTGTTTGTTGTTGACTATACATCCCAGCTTACAGTTGTCCGCATATTCTGACATCCAGGTATTAGTTCATGTTTGCATAGATTAAATCAAAGTATTAAATAGAACAGGGCCCAAAACAGAACCCTGTGGGCCCCCACTAGTGACTTGTCCCCATTGTGAGCCACATCCCCTAATTACAACTCGTTGGCATCTGTTATGCAGCCATGATATAACCCAGTTTATAATATCTGGGTGGAACAAGAATTTATTCATTTGATCTATCAGAACTTGGTGGGAGACCTTATCAAAAGCCTTTGATAAATCAAGAAAGATAATATCCAGTGGTAGGCCTGCATCGAGAGATGCACTGACATTTTCAAAAAAATTCAAGAGAATGGTTATACATGATCTTCCAGGGAAGAAGCCATGTTGTGTTATGTACAGTATATTGTTTTATGAAATGTTCGCCTCTATCTGAGTTAGAAGTAGTCTCTCTAACAGTTTACCTACAACTGATGTTAGAGTGATAGGTCTGTAGTTTGATACATCTCTCTTATATCCTGCTTTGTAGATCAGGGTAACTAATGCCTCATTCCATGCTGGAATAGTTTCCCCTTTTTTAATGAGGCATTAAAGAGTATAGTTAGAAGACCATATATGATATTTGTCATTTCTTTGAGAAATTGTGGGTGGATTCCACCTGGCCCTGCTGATGAGTAAGTTTCAAGGTTTATTTGTTTATTTGTTTATTTCAGAATTTGGAAAGTACTTTTGAGTCAAAGACTCCTTTACAAAGGTTCCACGTCACATAGACTAGATTACAGACAAACATTACAATGATTGTTACAGGATAAAGGTTCAGTTTGTTACAGGAGCAGTTAGGCTAACATTCAGGAACTAGAGCAGTTTAAGACAGTTAAAAAAACAAGATGTATAGCAATCCCAGGGAGACTAGAACTAAGAGCTATGAGCGGGAGGTGGGCCGGAGGCCGTTGTTAGTGGTAAAGGAAGGGAGGGGCCAGGTTCAGGTACAATTGCAGTCACTTGTGGACAAGAGGTGGGCCCTAAGGTGAGTTTTAAATTGACCAATTCTTTGTTTATAAACCAAGGAGGGGGGTAGGTTGTTCATCCACAAGGGGGCCCTATAGCAGAAGGATCTTTGGAATTAAGCGGTACGACATGAAGGAATAGTGAAGAGATGGGTGTCTGAGCTATGGGTGTGTTTAACTTTGGAGTCCAGGGTGATTAAAGGGGCAAGTGCCAAGGGGGAGAGACCTAAGGCAATTTTTTTGCCAGAATACAGGTGTGGAATCTGATTCTGTTGTCAAAGTTAAGCCAATTGGTGTCCTTATATAGCGAACAGGTATGGGTGAGTTTATCACACCCCAATACCAGCCGACAGGCCTTGTTTAGGACAAGTCAAAGTCTACCAAGGGCTAAGGTGCTTGCCTCTCCAAAAATAAGTAAGCCATAGTCGAGGAGAGAGAGAGTACCAAGGAGGAGACAGCAAGCCTAAGGGCATAAGGGGTAAGGCAATGTTTGAAATGATGCAAAAGCCATAGCCTAATATTTAGGGCCTTAGATAGTTGGTGAATATGCTCATGATAGGTCAGGCCAGTGTCCAAGGTGATGCCCAGATATTTAAAGGAATCCACAAGTTCCAAGGGAGTCAGGGTTGCCATTTGTATTTGAGGGAAAAAGCCCATCCTGGCATTCTGTAGATGTGCGAAATGCAAACTTTGTTTTTTTTATAGTTAGTAATTAGGCGTTGTGAGGAGAACCAGCTTTTGACAGAGCTGAAGGAGGACCGGAGGGACTGGTGGAGTTGAAGGGGGTCTGAGCTGGAGGAGAAGATGACAGCATCATCTGCATATAGTAATAGGTTGGAGGGGCAGGATGCGGGGAGGAAGTTAAGGAAGAGGCTGAATAAAAGGGGACCCAAGATGGACCCTTGTGGGACACCTGAGAGGACAGGAGATTTGATGAATAGGAGAACACTCTGCACTTCCTCTTTGGTAAATGGAGAGGGTGGTGATACCTGTGCATTTGGTATTAGTTCAACTGGACTCTCTTTGGATATAAAAACACTAAGGAAATAGTTATTAAACTCAGATGCCATGATGGTCTCGTCACTCTGTATTCCCTTAATGGTGTCTATTGGTCTGACAGCTGAATGGCTGCCTCTAAGTGAACCTACGTAATTATAGACTTTCTTTTTATTATCCAAAGTATCAGTTGCAATTTTGAATTCAAAATCCTTCTTGGCTTGTCTTATGTTAGATTTAACCTTGTTTGCTTTTTTCTTATAGGAATTCCAGTTGTCTGATGTTGGGGTTTTTTTGAATTTTTTTATAGGTTCTTTTTTCCTATTTATTGCCCTCTTTTTGCTTTGGTTCCACCACAGTGGGATTCTGTGTACACTATTATGTTTGGATCTAGTAGGCACCCACGTATCTAGACAATGTTGTATCTTAATCCATATGGTGACCCATATCTGATAAAGTTTGAGACCATGCAGGTCAGTTTCCCAATCCCAAGAAGCAAGATATTCAGTGAGTAGTCTAAAATTAGCTTTTGAATAGTCTTTGACTGTAGTGACTACCCTAACACAGTTACTGTTTATGTTGACCTTTAGTGTCACCATGTTATGGTCACTGTCACCAAGTGGTTCAGCTACTACAGGTATTGATCTTCTTTCTTCCATGTTTGTTGGGATGATGTCATGTATATTTTTCCCTGGTTCCTTCAGCTACCAGTTGTCCTAAGTTTTGATTTGTTATTGTTTCAATAAATTTATTTTCAATATGTATGGTTCCTTCTAGTGCGGACCAGTTTATTTTAGGGAAGTTAGAATCTCCCATTAAAATGTAATTATGAGATGTTTCCATGTTATCTATTGCTGATAGAAATTCTTTATATTCCTCTAGGCTTAAATTTGGAGATCTATATCCCAATCCCACAACTAATGTTTCAGTGAGAAGTTTGATTTGCGCCCAGATTATTTCAACACTGCTATTGGTGATTTTTGCAGGAGTTATACTGTGGGTTGGATACTTGTCTGATATCTATAATGTTACACCTCTGCCCCTTCTGTCTGTTCTATTTTTGGAGATTTTGGTGTAACCTGGAATCGCTGAGTTCCAGTCGTGGTCTTGGAACCAGGTCTCCATCACCCCACAGATTGTTATATTTTCTCTTATCATAGTATGTTTTAATCCATTCATTTTATTAGATAAATTGCAAGCATTGACCAACAAGAGATTTAAGATCTTCTTACATTTTTATCTTTATTGCCAGGTGATTACCTAGGGAATGGGGATGTACAGTCTCATTCTGTTGATACTGTTGGCCTACTTCAAGAGGGACAGTCCTAGCCTGACCTCCCCCCAAAGGTATTAGCTTAAAGATTTAGTTATGAAGTTTGAAATGTGTTTTCCCATGAGTGAACTTCCCCTTCTACTTAAATGAATACCATCCCAGCAGAAGAGCTCTTCATGGAGGTAGAATTCCTTCCAATGTGTGAGACAGCTAATTTCCTATCTGAGTGTCCATTTATGAAGTCACTCGTTTTTGACCTTTATTTTTTTGTTATAATAGGGGGAGGCCTTAGGGATGGGTAAAATTTCTGATAAAACTGGAACGCAGCCCATGCAAATAAATTTATTGGTAAGTGCAACAATCTTGCTTTATTTTATCAACAGAATTATAAAAAATATTGTTGGCTCCACTGTGAATAATGACCAATGGGTTTTATTTATTTTACTTAGTTTTTGTTGACCGGGTAAGTGCACTAGACAAATTCTGCCTATTTTCAGGCATAACCCGGGGGGAGGAGGGGAATACAGATGAATGCCAACTAACCGTGAACCAGATTAAGCTGTTGGGGGTGTTTTTAGAATATTACTGCCCATCCTGGTTATATCAGCCACCTTAGCACCGCTGAAACTAGACAATGACCTGCATGTTTTATCAGGATTGCAGATGGCTCTATCAAGGTGTTTAACAATTGAGTCATCTAGTACTATTATGTCTCTCTGTGCAAACAGCCTGCCAATATCTAGATCCATGTTGCAGACTACTGGGGTGTCCATGGGGCTACGTAATGGGGTAATATTAGGGACTAGCTCAGCTATTCCTGCAGGCATACTGCTAGTTCTTTCACCAGTACCCTCAGTTGCACTATTGATTACGCTGTTACATAAGGGACCACTGGTAGATTGTGCATCTAGCATTGCAGGAGCAGTGTCAAGTAATGTTGTAGGTGGGGCTGTAATTTGCCCCATATTTATGTTTAGAGAGCCAAGGATATCAAAACTATTGTGTAGTGGAATATTAAAGGTGTTCACCTTCCTGCCCTTTTTGGGTGCTTTGGAACTCTGCACCATGTGCCACACTTCATCGGAATCAGTGGTGCATGCCTCGTCTCTTGCTCTTTTTTATCTGTGGCTCTTTGTTGTGTCATGGTTTGTGTAAATGACAGCACTGATGAACCAAGCATAGCAGTGCTAGGGACACTAGCTGTTATACAAGGGGTAACTGGTTTTGTATTTGAGCTAGCAGTAGCATTAGTTGCTATTGTGCTTACAAGTTGTGTTTTAAAACTTATAGCCATTTTCTTTTGGCTAGCTTCTAAGGACTCTAATCTTGCATTAAATAGACTTACTTCTCTAAGTAGGTCCTCATTGTGTATACATTTAGTGAATGTAAAAGTATCCTTTCGGATGACTTTCATAATAAGGTATATTTGGCAGGAGGTACATTTAATTCCTATTTCTACCTCTACTGTCATTACATTGTTTGCCATGTTTAACTTTGCTGTTGAGCCAATATTATAACTATAAACTGAGCACAGATATCAGTATCGGGTTTTATTGCAACTGTTTGTTTTCTCAACTAGTAACCACGTGGTCCTCCTCTGGTACCTTGTGGCTCCACTCTACCTTGAGGGTGTTGGAGTTACCCTGTTAAGACAGACAGGGAGGTTTCCACCTGTTAGGGGTCACCAGGGTGTCCTCTATGTCCTGTTGGAACCTTTCTCTTCGAGTCCTCCCTGAACTCTGTGTAGACAGAATGAGAAGGGACCTGCTGAAACTTGAAGAATGATCAGGGATTTGGCAGTTGAAATTCAGTGCAAAGAAGTGCAATATAATCCATATGGGGCACAAAAACCCTGGCACAATATATCAGTTGGGGGGTGAGGATATAGCATGCACCAAGCAGGAAAGGGATCTTGGGGTTATCATCTCTGATGACCTCAAGGTAGGGAAACAGTGTGACAAGGCAGCAGGTAAAGCAAATAGGATGCTGGGATGCATAGGCAGGGGCATCACCAGCAGGAAAAGGGAGGTCATAATTCCACTATACAAGACACTAGTGAGGCCCCACCTGGAGTACAGTGTACAGTTCTGGAGATCTTACCTATGTAAGAACATAGGGTAGAGAAGGGTTCAGAGGAGGGCAACAAAGATGGTGCATGGATTGCATCACAAGTCCTATGAGGACAGGTTGAAGGAAATGAACATGTACTCCCTGGAGGAGAGGAGGGAGAGAGGGGATATGATAGAGACATACAAGTATCTTACAGGGAGGAACAGGGTGCAGGAATACACTATTTTTAAGCGAAAAATATGTTCCAGGACTAGAAGGCATGGGATGAAGTTGGAGGGAGGAAGATTCATAGGAAATGTGAGGAAGAATTTCTTCACAGAATGGGTGGTGGACAAGTGGAACACCCTGCCAGACGAAGTGGTGGGGGCTGAAACAATCACAGGATTTAAGAATGCATGGGATAGACATAAAGGAATTCTGGAGGTCAGGGGTAAGGGGCAACAGACTTCTAGGAAAACAAACTGAACTTATAAGCTCAAATGGGCAGACTGGGTGGGCCATAGGCCCTTATCTGCTGACACTGTCTATGTATCTATTTATATAATAACACTCTTCCTAAAACTCTGCTTCAGCATGTAAGTGTTGAAGAATTATTACATATATCTAGATACACTGATAAGGTAAGGAAACTGATCTCACCTTCTGGCAGTTTGTTGAGCTGCAAATGGTTTGTTACATTCCACAACTCCACAAACTCTGCAGACATGCAAAACACACACTGGGACACATGTGTCTTTGTGCGTGTCTTCGTGCATGGCACCGCACACTCCCTGCCCTGTGCTTGCCCTGCTCACAGCAGGGCTCCAGATATAGCAGCAGTGACCCAGAAGTACCCTGGAGGTCAAACACTGCTCTGAGATGTCTCAGAAATGTAAAAGTTTTAAAAGTTTTTCTTTTAAGAGGCAAGAGCCACTCATGCATGGAACTGGCCCCTAAACACTAAAGCAAGCCCCAACTGGTATTTAGGAGATGGATGAATTGAGTTGTAGTCCCCTATAGTACGTGGGACTACAGCTCACTCTTCTTGCTTCCTGCTGCCAGGAATAGCAGGGCTCCAGCAACAGAGTGCAAGCACTCAAAGCACTCTAATAATTACAGTTGCAAATGCTAGTTCCACTAGCACACAGGTAAAAACCCTGGTACATCAGTCAGCACACAGCTAAAGCACAATAAAACTCCCACTCACAGCAGGGCTCCAGATATAGAAGTAGTGACCCGGAAGTACCCTGGTTTCCAGTTGCCCATGGTACTTACCTGTCACTTCCTCCTCCAATGCCAGCTGTTCCCCCTGTTCTTGCGGTTGTGGCATTTTCCTCTCCACGGGTGGTGTCTGGGAACCCACATGCTCCATAGGCACTGTATCTGTTGGTGATAGGCACAGCAGTTAGTTGTAGACTCACCTGTGGCCCCTGCCACAACTTATCCTTACATGGCATGCCTACCTCCCATTGTGTCTATGCCCTCCTCCATGCCCCAGACACCAATGTCTGTCAGTGTCTCAACCACTGTCCTCTCCAGTGGCATTAGTGTCATATGCCCTCCTGCCCCCTGGATTCCTCAGACTGGCTGGCCTGCAAGGCCACTGCTACCTTCTTCTTGACCGAGGTCATGCCACTTGTGCTTTATGGTACTCAGCGTGTGGGCCTCCAGTCCAGCTGCATTCACAGCAGCCTGTATGTCCAGCCAGAGATGGGCCTTTACCTCTGGTGGGGTGGACAATGAGTGGACACTGTACAGGTGGCTATAGTGCTGCCTGATGTCATGCACCCTGGCTGCTACCTGGCTGCTGGTGATGTTTGGTGCTCATGGATGTGCGCTGCCCTGTGCCCAGCCCCTGGCACAGCCGTCCCCCTCTACATCTTCTGACCATTCATCCTTACTTTGGTGGGGGGGCTGCCCCACTGTGTCTGCTCTTGACTCCGCCATGGTGTGGGTTGCAGGTTCTTACATGGCATTCACTTCCTTGGCATGCCTGGGTGCATTGGGCATGCATTTATATAGCGGGGTCAAAGGGCAGGACACATATGCAGGGCCCACCTTAGTATACTGCGCATCATGCTGTACACCTACTGATGTCCCACCCCTTGGGTTTACGCACCGCACAAACATGTTTGTGAATGCCGCACAGGGTGCATGCCTTACACGGTGCATAGCTGCATGCCATGGATATGACACATTTGTGTGTGACTTACCCACTTTCATGCATGGGGTCCTCAATAGGTTATGGTTCATTGTCAGAGTTCTGAATCAATGGGGTGTTGTACCTGTACAGTAGGCAGTGCTCCAAATTTAAAAACAGTTAAATATGAATTATTTCTAAGGCATGAATATCATTTCTGGAAACAGGAATGTTACAAGCAGCTGCATAGTCACACACATTTCCTGTCATTTTTATGTCTACCTTATACCAAGCTTGTTCTGTATGCAGCATGTAGCAGTGGACCCTACCAACCCCCAAGAAATGATCCATTAGTTATGAGTTGGCTTTCCAGCTGCTTACTGTCTTTAGGAAATGGTAATGTGTTTGACTGTTTGAAGGCGCTTCTCAAAGGGAGTTTTATTTTGTATTAGAATGAATGCAGTCAGTGTGTTTGTCCTGACTGCCTTTGTGTTGAAGGTACAGTGGTGCTAAGTGAATAATTGTCCCTGACAATGGCATTCATTTTTGGGCACATACACAGGAAGTGTCAAGTGGCATTCATAGCTGAACAAGTAACCTTTATTGTAACATAGTAAAGCATTGGACAGCACATGTTGAATACACATTTTGAGGGCAGTGGCAGTACAATCTGGATAGCAAAACAAGAGGGACCTGTGGCCAGGTTCTGGGAGAAGATTCACAAAATTGCATGATATAAACTTGTCTTTACTGAGCATGATGAGCACTTGCTGGTAAAGGGTCAGGGAGGGACCGGGCTGTCCAGAGATAGTGAAATGGAGTCCTGTGTATTTTGGTGTGCCCAACCTTGAGTAGCTGCTCCCACTGGGCATACCACCAACCAGAAACAAGGGCTATAAGGTCTTCCTTATTTATAAGCATATATTTGACAAGGTGGATTATTGGGAAATACCAGACCTCTGAGGTGTAATGAGGCCCGATGTCGAGGTGAGGGCCTTATAGCCCCTGGAAGGTTCAGTATTTCCAATAATGCTCACCCTGGAGGGTATTATTGCTGTTAGAAATGGCCACTGTAAAGAAAAAAATGTAATAAAATAATGAACGTAAACTTGTTTACAATCATTTTGTAATAAAATAGTTCCTCCACCTGCAAGACAATGTTTTTTGTTTTTTTTTGAGGTACCTACCCCCCATTTGTCTGTGGTAGGAGAGGAAAAAAAGAAAAGGGCAAAGGACATTACTCATCTCTGGCACTCATTTCTCTGTGGTAAAGCAGAGATTGCGATATCTCCAGCACCGCTACTGTGCATGAGAACAGTGGTACTGTGCATGAGAACGCCGGTATTTTCTTAATTTTTCATACCGCAGATGGATGTCCGTGTGCAGTATAAAAACCAAGGAAGTACAGCTGTTGTCGTGCTCCGTGGTTGTTTTGCCGATAACAATTTGTATGGCAGTACAGCGAGCAGCTTTTAGGATCGGACTGAAGGATTTACTATGTAGTGCCATTTAATGGGAAAAGAGGTTGTTTTTTTTTTACCTGAGTCATGGGAGGATAGCGGCTGTCAACGCTGAATGCAGTACTGTTGGGGGCAGCTGTGCTTCTTGCTAAGCGTGAGAAAAAAAAACATGGCGGGTTTTTCAAATTTTCTCAGGTGCTCTCAGCCAATTAGAAAGCAGGCTGAGCACCTCTGGAAAATGCTACACTGTAAAGTGGCACTTGGACTGGCTCTTATTTTTAGCTGGGCATTTATTGAAAAATAATTGCCCAGCTTGGAGCCTGTCTGAGCCAATCAGCTTTTAGAATTGATTCTTGCCATTTTCTAATTTTTAATAGCAGTTGCTGCTACCAGTCTCAGGCCATATAAATAACTCTACTGTATGGACCCAGCTCCCCAACTGCCAACACAAAAGTAAAAAAGAGCTTTACAGGGTTGGGGAAGGGGGACTGCTGATGCTGATGCTGGGAAACTGCAGTGATTTGGTTCTGGTTCTCCACTCTGGCCTATCTGCTATGAGTCAATACAATTTTTTTGTATTATCTATCTCTTCACCTCCTACCTGGCTCCAGGTACTACTGTCCTTCTGAACCCACAATCATGGACACTGATGCCAGCCAGACTCACTCCTCTGGCCCTGTCCCCTACAAAACACACTAAATTCACCCCAGAGAGGTCCATGATCCCATATCTTCTAGAATTGACCCTTCTTAGATGATCCTGTCCTTCACTGCCACTAGAGGAGGCAGAGCAGCCTTTCACTAGACCATGGCTGGAGAGAATGTTGGTGAGTACGCAGATAGTCAGGTAGAATTGCTGGAGATGCATACTGAGGTCATCACCAAGAGCACTCACTGTCAAGCATGCTTTCCACCTCTTTCTTCCTCACACAGCGGTATACATACTGCACCTGATCTCTGGCATGCCTGGTGGCACATAGTGACCAACATCTCTAAATAGCACCTCCACCATGCAACCACCAGGAGCCACTGTAGTAGTGGTGTGTGATCCAACTCTACCCCAAGGAAGAGAGAATCCATTGAATCATCATAGCCCTCCCTACCAGCCTGCACCTCAGACTTCCCAGGTACAGAGCACAACCTCGGGTCACCAGCATGCTGAACAGGTGACTCACTGCTAGACACCATCGAGTCAGCTAAATGAATACAACTTTTAGCATCCTTGCAGTAAGTTATGACAGAGAAGACTACAGGCATTTGCTCTTCAAATGTAGAGCTGAACAAGAAGGAGTGGGATCTTAAACCTTTCCTGTGATGTTAACCACTGTGATGAACAATGATGTTTATTTTTATTTTTTATTTTATTCAAACAGCAGTTTGGAAAACCTTTGAGCCATAGGCTCATTTACAAAGGTACCTTGTCACAGTAAGACAAACCAAAATACACAGTATAGCAGTACAACACATAAGTATAACAGTAAATTAAGACATAGATACAAACAAGCTGGTACAGGTAGGATGTTTCTTTAAATGCTTTTTATTTTTAGCGTGTGCTTGGATGGTAACCTAAGTCTCTGGTTTCTTCCTTACTCAGATCCAAGAATAGCTGGAGCAGATCCTCTAGTACATTTTTACGGAAGCAATGGCTGCAGGGAGGTCACTGCTTGTGGTTTACCCAGGAACATATCTGGGAGCATGAACTTGGAGGAGTGTGGTACCATCTTTCACCCTTTTCGTAATTTCTACAAATTTCTATCTAATTGGTTCCTAAGCCTGCATTTATTATGGCACAAGAAACGGAATATTTGCTGTTACACATTTTGGAAGCATTTTGACAGCAATGATTGTTTTTTGATATTCGCTTAAATAATTCCTTTTATTATGCACTGAAATTATTTTCGTTGGGTGTTACTTGATACTATGATGTTAATACCAACATGCTTTGGTGTGTATTTTTATTTTTTAAACTTGTAAGCAAATGAGCAATGCTGCCCGTTTTCATTAGCAACAAGTTAATAAATACAGAAATACAATGCACCATAAGTAGAAACAAATATAAAACATTAGTTAAAGCATCAGCAAACATCATGTTGGAAGAGCCATTGTTTCAGATGAATTTTACACATGGTCATGCTTGGACAATTAACAAGCTCTCTGGGTAACAAATTATAAAACTGAGGAGCCTTGTACAAAAAAGACCTTTAAGTGGAAGATCTTTTACACAATGACATGCTGTAGGACCTATTCTCAGATCTTGTCACATGCAAATTATGAGTCTTACTAAACAAACATGAACTAGGTTTGGGAAGTAGATCAAAACTATCTTTTTGCAACATAACACCAAGTCTTAATCTACACTGGTCTTCAAGAGGGAGACTTCCAATGGGTGAGTATATGGGAAGCTGTTCAATTCAAAATGACAGTTTTCAGAATATAATTAATAGTGAAATGTCTATGACTAACAACAAACTTTTTACAGCATAATATTATGAGAATGACAAACATGAAAATGAGTATATCACACAATAAAATGGTTATGAGACCTTCTGAAATGGGGATGACCTGTACCAAAATGTATATGACACATGCCAAACTGGATATGACATTCACCAAACTGGATATGACATACAACAAGATAGAAATAACACTTATTAAAATAAGTATGACATATACCAAAATGGCTAGGACACATACTGAAACAGGTGAGGCGCATGCCAGAATAGATATGACACATACCAAAATGGGTATGACATGCTCAAAATGGATATGGCACAAAATGAAAAGGATATGCTGTACCAAACTGGGTATGATGCACAAAGAAATAATTATGACACATATTGAAATGGATATGGCCTATACTGAAATGAATATGACACATAAGAAAATGAGTATGACATACCTAAATAGGTATGAGACAAATCAAATTGGGGTTGACAGTAACTGAACTTAATATGACACTCACTAAAAATGATACGACACAAGCTGAAATAATAAAGACACATATCAAAATGGATATAACCTATACTGGAATGGTTATAATACATAGCATAATTGGTATTATATACTGAAATGGGTATGACACACACCAAAATGGGTTTGATACTAATTGAAATGGATGTGACACACACTGAAAATGGTACCACATATGCTGAATTATACAATGGCAAGAAAGAATCCTGGACTCTAATTGGTCAGTGTATGCCTGAGACAGTGATGTTATTACACAATAACATCACTGTATGGATGAGGATATCCTTTTGCTCATATTTTCTTAAGAAACAAAGATATACTGCCACACTAAAAATCTGCTAAAAACATTTTTTACATTTTTTTTTTATTTTGTATAACAATGAGCCATTGTATGACAGGAATAAGGTACGACAGGGTGTGTGTCATTGTGTAATAATGTTACTCCTGGGGTGGTGGAAGCACTCGGCCTACCTTGTGCCTCAACCCACTCCAGGAGTGACGTTATTACACCATAACACACACCCTGTGGTACCTTATTGCTGAATTATATACCAAAATGGATATGAGACAAACTGATCTGGATATGGCACACACTGAAATTGGAGCGACATACACTGAAATAGTTGTGACACATAGCTAAATGGATATGACCCATACTGAAATGGATATGACCAATAGCAAAACTGGTATGGCATACACCAAAATGGTTATAGCACAAACTGACATGAATATGACACACACCAACATGAGTATGACAAATACTGAATTCGTTATGACACATACCAAAATGGATATGTCACGTCTTGAAATGGTTATGACATATACCAATATGGGTAAGACACACAGCAAAATGGGTATGACAAAAAACAAACTGTATGCGACATGCACCAAAATAGGTATCACATACACCAAAATAATTATGACATACACCAAAATGGATATGACTCAAACTAAAATGGTTATGACACACACTGAAATAATTAAGGCATACACCAAACTGGATATGACACAAACTAAGATGGTTATGACACATACCAAAATAATTATGACATACACCAAACTGGATATGACACAAACTAAAATGGTTTTGATAAATACTGAAATAAGTATGACATACACCAAACTGGATATGACACAAACTAATATGGTTATGAGTTTGACACATACTGAAATAATTATGACATACAGTACACGAAAATGGATTTGACACAAACTGAAATGGTTATGAAACATACTGAAATAATTATGACATACACCAAAACGGATATGACACAAACTGAAATGGTTGTGACACATACTGAAAAAATTATGACACATGCTGAAATGGATATGATCTATACTGACATGGATATCACACTTAATATAATAGACACTAAAGTATGAGTCTGGGTGTGTAATGAGAATTTACACACACTCGAGGGGTTTGATGCTACATAAACCCCAAGAGCGAAGCTCGAGGTGTTCATGCGTAGCATCAAACCCAAAGGGTGTGTGTAAATTTGAGTTTTCACACACCCAGACCCATATTTTATTTTATATAATTGTTGGGTTTCTCTTTTTCCCCTCAGCAATTATATAAAATAAAAAAGGCGGCTTTGCCGCCACAGTCCAATCACATCATGGCCCGCAGTCAGCTTTCACTTTTATTTTAAACATTTTTCCGACTATTGTGAGGAAGGTTGAGCCAATAAAAATGAGGAACATCAAAAGTTTAGTTGAAATTTTACTTACTGCTGAGTGTCCGTGGCAGTTTCTTTACATGTTGGGTCTGCAGTTGGGAATGAGACGGCGATCGAGAATTGAGGAGCGCGAGGAGGCGCATGTGTAGAGCGGGTGAAACTGTGCACATGTTTGCCGTTATAAACGCCCCTTTATAATGGAAAATTACACCATGGTTTCCCTATGGGAAAAAGAGTAAGCCATTAATTATATGAGTATAATACATACTGAAATAATTATGACACATGCCAAAATATGACATAAGCCAAAATATAATGCAAAAATTTCTGCAGTAGCTGGTCAGGGAGCCCAGTAGTGGGGTAACATACTTGACGTGGTCCTCACAAATGGGGAAAGTGTTGAGGGAGTGGGGTGGGGGTCTGCCTAGGAGAAAGTGACCATAACACAGTGGACTTCAGGGTTAGAGCATGGTATGAAGCGAGTCAAACCATCACGAAGGTCATGGACTTCAGGCAAGCAGATTTTCCCAAGATGTGGGAGGTATTCCGAATAGAAATGAAGGGGATGGTGGAGATGAGGGGTGAGGAACTATGGAATAAGATCAAGGGGAGGCTACATAATGCCACAGAGAGTTGTATGAGGAAGGTGAGAAAGAGGAAAAAGAAGGAGGAGTCCGCTGTGGTTCAACAGAGAAGTGAGAGGGGCAATAGGGGAGAAGAAAAGGGCTTTTAGAGAATATAAGAGGACACAGGGGAAGGAGGATAGGGAAATCTAAAGGAGAAACTGAGAGTGGCAGGGCAGGGGATTAGGAAGGCAAAAGCAGAAACAGAAGAGAAATTGCTAGGCAGGCCAAAAGGGGGGACAAGACATTCATTCGATACATAGGTGATCAGAGGAAAGCAAGGCAGGAGATAGTAAGGGTAAATGGTGAGGGGGGATTACAAGTGGAAGGGGACTTCGAGAAGGCTGAGGCACTGAATAGATACTTCAGCTCAGTCTTCATGATAGAGGGCGAAGGAAGAGGACCAGTGCTAGAAGGAAAGGGAAGGGGGGACCTAGGGGTGGATCCTAGTCCAATCAGTCAGGGTAGGGTAAGAGAGGAATTGAGTACATTGAGGGTAGACAAGGCTATTGACCCAGATACCCTGTACCCTAGCGTGCTCCAGGAGCTAAGGGAGGAACTGGTGCCACCACTAGCCAGATTATTTAACTTGTCGTTAGATACAGTACAGGGTGGGTGCCAGAGGACTGGAAGTGAGCTGATGTGGTGCCACTTCATAAAAGTGGCAGCAGGGAGGAGGCTGGCAATTATTGCCCAGTCAGTCTCACATTGGTAGTGGGTAAGGTGATGGAGATGACATTGAAAGAAAGGGTGGTTAATTACTTGGAAGATGAGGGGCTGCAGGACATCCATCAGCATGGCTTCACTGAGAGTCAGTCATGTCAAACGAACCTAAATGAGTTCTTCGATGGGGTGATGAGGGTGTTTGAACAGTGGGGGGCAGTGGACATGGCCTACATGGACTTTGGTAAGGCTTTCGACACTGTGCCCCACAGAAGAGTGGTTAACAAGTTGGAGACTTTGGGGGTGGGACATAAAATAACAAGGTGGGTGGAGAGCGGGCTGATGGGTAGAAGCCAGAGGCTGGTGGTCAATGGGGTGCATTATGGGGAAGTAGAGGTGATGAGCAGGGTCCCCCAGAGTTCAGTGCTGGGGCCTATTCTGTTTAACATCTACATCAGCAACATTGCAGAGGGGCTGCAGGGGATGGCCTGCTTATTTGAAGATGACACAAAATTCTGCAACAGGTTAGACACCCCAGAGGGAATGGAAGTTATAATGAAAGATCTAAGGTTGCTGAAGGGGTGGTTGAAAACATGGCAGCTGAAATTCAATGACAAAAAATGCACAGTGATGCATTTGGGGCAGAAGAATCCACAAACCACATACACACTTGGGGGGAGAGGATGGTAACATTTGAGCAGGAAAAGGATTTTGTAATCATAGTCACTGACATTAAGGTAGGGACCCAATGCAGCAAGGTGGTGGGCAAAGTGAACAGAATGCTGGTGTGCAAAGGAAGGGGGATAACTAGTAGAAAAAGGGAGGTGCTGATACACTCTATACTTCCATGGCGAGGCCACACCTGGAGCATGGAGATCATTTCTGGAGACCCCACTTATGCAAGGACATAGATGGCATGGAAAGTGTACGGAGAGGGACCACTACAATGGGGCATGGGCTAAGTGGGAAGTCATACGAAGAGAGGTTGAAAATATTGAATTGTACCTGCTGGAGACCAGAAGGGAGAGGGGGGACATGATAGAAACATTCAAATATATGTAACCCCCCCCACAAATGAGGGTCCCCAAAAAATCTTCCATGAGCTTGCCTAATGCTCACAGCCAGGCTGGTGTCCTGCGTTTAGCAGTTAATCGTCATTGCCAAAGAGTTCCTGTGTAGCCTCTATGTACTGTCGCTTTAAGAGCGGCCGAGATTGCAGTAATAATTAATCTGGGAGGGGGCTGAGTGTTGTCGTGCTCAAGTCCTGCCCGGGCTGCCAGGTAATCTCTCCATTTCTGCCATCACTAATTGCACAGAAGGAGCCCTGTTAATAGATGTAACTGTTTGCTGATCATTCATTAGAGTAGTAATAATAATGTAGCTTGTCTAACCTGCCTTCTTTGCAGCAAGGACTGTTTTGTTTATCCCCACCATTCTGGCCCTGAACTGCCGAATTGGACCGATCAGTCTGGTGGAACCTAAAATAGAGCCAGACTACAGGAGCTGTCTGGAGTCAAAATCTGCAGGAATTGCAGTTTGGGGCTTTTGGTACCTTTTTGCACCTGAAGGAGGAGCCTTTGTTGTGTCTGACAGACAGATCAGCCAACCGAATCTTTTGAATGTGTGGGAAATCCCCAAGCTGCCTGCTGTTTCAGTCAGTTCTGAGCGGGGAAGTGAGAAGAGAACAGCTCAAGTGATTTGGGCAGAAGTTCTATGTAGTTTTGCATGGGAGAACTGTGAAGGGGCTGAGTTTTGGCCTGCATGTCTGGCTGCTGGCACTGAGAGGCATAGAAGAGAATTATTTTGGACTTAATCCAAGTTTGTGAGAATGAAGTAAGCCACTGATTTTTTACCAGGTCCATACCCGAAGAAGACCAAAGATTTTGCTGAATGCGATCGACCTGTTAGGATTTCCAGCTGCTTTTGAATTCCCAGTTTGTGCAGAGTTTGCAATCGTGACCGGAGAGCAGTTTGCCTGGTACAGTAGAATTTCCTTACATGTAAATGTGCTGTGTATTGAAAGTGGATCGTGATTTGGTCCCCCACTGTGTGAACTGTGTTCTGCTTGCTGGAAGCTGTATCCAGCCCAAATGGACTGCATCCAGATTTGTCTCCATTTGGCCTGGGCCTTGGCACACTGGCCCAACCAGACTACCCGCTGCACAGAGAAAGCTATCGATGAGAGACTTGCCTGGGGATCAGTCCCCTGCTCCATGCTTGAACAGGAACGATGCCTCAGCAAATTGTGTGGGCCCTGCCTCTCCTGGCACTCCAGATTAACCACCTGCTGGCTTTGTTTCCATCCAGCCTGTGTCCAGTCTTGGGTATTGTGAGTAATCATCAGGTTAGCTCCCTGCAACAACAGCCTAATCTAAAAGTGTGTCATCTGATTGTCTTGTCCTTTTCTTTTCACAGACTGAGCCCTCCAGCTCTGGATTACAATTAGTGTGTGTAGTGCATGTTGTTTTCTTCCATCACAGGGCCCTAACCAGCTGCAACAATCCTGGCTAGCCCACCTTTCTCCATCTGGGTGCCCAGAGTGTGTGACTGTTTATAGAACCTGAAGTGCATGCATAACTGTTTGAATGATAGTCTTTAAATAAGTTAACCTGATTACACCCCTCCCTTGTTCAAGTCCCTTAAATAAATCAGATCTAACTATTTTTTGCATTTACCCTGACAGTGGTTCCAGTTTGTGCAAGAGTACTGCACTGCTGTTATTTGTTGTGTATAACCTTGTTTTACAGGCAGTCCCTAGGGCCAGGCCAGAGGAAAGCCCTGGTGGTAAGTGCAAACAGTGTGGGTACTTGTGTGGTGTATCAGGGGTATTGTGAAAGTGATTATTGTGTATTGTTCTGGCCACTAGTAAGGAAAGAGGGGGGTTACAGTGTTCCAGAAGGCTGTGCCCAGGTTAGCTTGACCACTACCAACCCTGCCCTGTGGGTGGAGGCACCAGTTTTAGAACTCAGGTCCCTTAACCTGCTACTAGCCAAGCAGGCAGGGGTAGTAGCCCTTGGGATAGCACCACCCAGGGGTTACATATATGAAGGGGATCAATAAAGTGGAGGAGAGCTTATTCTCGGAGAAGGTAGATGCAAGGACTAGAGGGCATGGACTGAGGGTGGAGAGGGTAGGTTTAGGAGAAACAGTAGAGGGCATTACTTCCCTGAGAGGGTGATGGTGCCCTGAAATGGTCTGTTGGAGGAGGTGGTGCTGGCCAAAACAGTAGAGGGATTCAAGATGGCATGGGGCAAACACAAGGAGGTGACAAGGGGGAGGAGTGTGGAATCTGGGGGCAGGCAAGTAAAAAGGGAGGGAATAGGCAGACTTAATGAGCCGAGAAAGTCCTTTTATGTTGACACACATCTATGAATCTATGTATGACTTATACTAAAATGGATATAATGCATAATAAATAGAGTATGACACATTCTAATATATGAGTATGGAACTTTTTGAAAAAGATACAACCCATACAGTAATGCATGTGACACATACCAAAAATTGATAAGAAAGTACTACAATGCATATAACACATATCAGAATGAATACAACACACACTGAAGTGGATATGATCCATACTGAAATGTATAAGATGCATACCAAAATGGTTATCACATGTACCTAAAGCATTAAGATACTTAAATTATTATAATGTATATCAAAATGAATATGACACATACTGAATTGTAGATTATATGTATTTACTATATTGATACTCTCGCTGAATGTATACTGCAGTAAATAAATAAAATGGTTATGAAGTACTGAAAACAAAATGATATATTAAAATGTGTATGTTGCACACTGAAATGAGTATGCAGCAAACTGAATTGTTGCCAAACTTGCAAGGCTTAGACTGAATAGAGTGTAATATGAGCCAAGGTGTCGATATAGCAAACAGAAATGTTGTGCTGCATCAAGATATATAACACATACTGAACTGAGTGTAACACACAGTGAAAAGCACATGACTTGTGTAACTAGAGTGCAGCATCACCCCCTGAGACTCTGTAGGGCTCCAGCAGTTCCTGTTCAGCTTCACTACAGGTAAGAGCTCCTTAAATTGTATGACTCAGAAATATGTACAATGTATATTATTAAATTGTTAGTTTGCTAAAGTACCTGTTTTAGTTTTAGTTTTTTAGTTTTTTTAAGATAACCTATGTTTTTTGGCTTTCAACAAAACATACTGTTATATGTGTTCTTTGTGTAAGGTTACACTTAACACCAGAAAACCACATCCAATGCTTGTCTTCTTCCAATGCTTTGTGACGTTATACAGTACGTTGTCTTGTGTAATATTTTTATTTGCCCGTAAAAGAGGTGACATTACCAAAAAAAATCTGTAGCTCCAGGATTAGCTCATTCCTGCATGTTTTATCTGAATTTCACCAACTTACTGAAGGTTAGAGTTTTTCTTTGCTGCCTTCTGAAAACTAATGTCACTATTTTACCACTTTTATGAACAGTAAATGAAATTAATCAGCCATTTATTCTGTAATAATAATTACAAGAATCACATGTGTTTTACCACTTGAAAGTTGAGAATATCCTCTTTCTAATACTATAACCCAGTTGTTTGTAGCTTATGACATTATGTAGCAAATAGACCCATTATTAATGTTCTAGGTTCCCCCCCAAAAATGGCAGTTTGTAAATCTAGTTATTTATCAAATGATTCATTTCCCTGTCTTTTGTCCCTAGGTTTCCTGACTTTTTGTAAGAGGAGTGTTGCATTTGTACAGGCTTCAGTACAAGTGCTGAACTGTTGAGTCATTAAAGGCTTGAGCAGCAACCACACCCAGGTTAGTGAGCTTGGGTGGCATTTGCAAAGCAGATGCACTCAACGCATCTCAGAGATGTGCCCAAGCAAGATATTTAAAGAGCAGAGATGGGCCGGTGCATCTCCAGATGCACCAAAGATAAAGTATAATGTATTCGGCGCATCTGGAGGGAGCATGCCCATGAACGTTCTGCGCAACTCTATTTTCTGCTCAAATGGACGGTGCATCTTGGGCGCATCTCCCAAGATGCGCCCAGAAAGATAGGACTAAAAGAAGTAGTCCTAAGTACAATCACCCAACAGGCAGTTACCAGGATAGCAGGCTGTGTGAGCACCAGTGTGGTATCTGAATGCACTTGTTATTGGTAAAGACAGTACACTGAGCAGCATGTGTTATTGTGCAGTGCATTTTGTGAGCACATTGTGATATGTACATAAAAAACACCTTTCCATAGAAGTTGTCTGGACTGTTGGTTGTGTTATGATATTGAGAGAATAGAAAGGCATAAACATTTTAGTCGGGGTCATATCCATTTTGGTGTATGTCATAATTATTTCAATATGTGTCATACCTATATTGGTACATGTCACATATATTTTTTTTGTTATACCCATTTTGTTGTGTATCTTACACATTTTGGTATATGTCACACCTATTTCAAGATGTGACATGTCCATTTTGGTATTTGCCATAATTCAGTATTTGTCATACAAATGTCAGTGTGTATCATATCCATGTCAGCTTGTGCTATAAGTCAACCATTGTGGTGCATGTCATAACCATGTCGGTATGTTATATACATTTTGCTATGTGTCATATCCATTTCAGTATGGGTAATATCCATTTAGCTGTGTGTCATAACTATTTCAGTGTGCGTCACACCAATTTCAGTGTGTGCCATATCACGTCAAGTTGGTCTCATACCCATTTCTGTATGTAATACCTATTTCACTATGTGCTATAGCCATTCCAGTATAGGTCACATCCATTTCAATATGTGTCTTTATTATTTCAGCATGTGTCGTACCATTTTCAGTGTGTATCATATCTATTTTGGTTAGTGTCAAACCCATTTTGGTGTGTGTCATACCCATTTCAGTATATAATACCCATTGTGATATGTGCTATAGCCATTCCAGTTTAGGTCATATCCATTTTGATATGTGTCATTATTATTTCAGCATGTGTCATACCATTTTTGATGCGTGTCATATCCATTTCAGTTAGTGTCAAACCCATTCTGGGGTGCGTCATGCCCATGTCAGTATGTCATACCCATTTTACTATGTGTCATAACCATTTCAGTATATGCCATATCCATTTCAATATGTGTGATAAGTATTTCAGTATGTGTCACACCAATTTCAGAGTGTGCCATATCCAGTCCAATTTGTCTCATACCCATTTTGGTATGTCATACCCATTTTACTATGTGTCATATCCATTTCAGTATAGGCCATATCCATTTCAAAATGTGTCATAATTATTTCTTTATGCATTATACTCATTTTGGTACAGCATATCCTTTTCATTTTGTGCCATATTCATTTTTGTGTGTGTCATACCCATTTTGGTATGTGTCATATCTATTTAGGTATGCATCTTACCAGTTTCAGTATGTATTCTAGCCATCTTGGTATATGCCATACTTATTTAAATAAGTGTTATTTCTATCTTGGTGTATGTCATATCTTCTTTGTCGTATGTCATATCCAGATTGGTATGTGTCATATACATTTTGGTATAGGTCATACCCATTTCAGAAGGTCTCATAACCATTTCAGTGTGTGATATACTGATTTTTATGTTTGTCATTCTCATAATATTATGCTGTAAACAGTTTTTGTTAGTCATAGACATTTCACTATTAATTATATTCTAAAAACTGTTATTTTGAATTATACCACACGTATCTAGTCTCAGCTAATCAGAACAGAGGAAAACTGGCAGTTATTCTCCCACAAACTACTACCTACATGCACATAGTAGTTTATTCACCTATGACCATGCCCACAGTAGTGAATTCACCTTCCCAGAGTAATTTATTCACCTGTAAGCACACCCACAGTAGGTTATCCATAGTCTCCTCTGCTGCCCACACTACCTGTTCGGTCCATAATCTGCTCACACTCGCATCCACCCACCCTGCCAACACACGTTCGGCTTGTGCAATACAAACAAGTTTATTATTCACTTCTCCAACAGTATTTATGGCAAACTCTTACCACATCACACCGACAGGAGAGATGGACATGGAACGACCAGCCACACAGGATTTTACTGCTCATGTGCACCGACCCGAAGCATGCGACACAACGGCAAGACCAATTACACAGAAACACAAGGTCGTCAATTCAGCTCACAACCGGCCAGCAACAGTAATAAATAACAACTGTATCTCTTTTAATCTTTACCTTTGACACACACACAATTTAGATTTTCAACAGTAGTAATTTGCCAGGCTTACCAAAACAGATGGACTGGGGAGACCGAGTCGAAAGGAGCACACAGTCATGATTTTGTTCCTGAAGTTCACAGGTCATGGCACAAAGACAGAGACACAAAGAGAAACAGAATTTAAACAGACACAGAGACCACCTTGAGTATTCAGCACAGAATAGGTCAGCAACACCAGCAGACTTAACAGTGCGAAAATGGACTTTCAAATCTAAAACCATGACTCTGAGTACGCATACTACTTCCAGCATTACTGCGCATGCCCAGAGTCATGGCTTTCCTTTTAAAACCCTAATTTCAACCTGTACCATCACTCGTTTTTTACTAGCAGTTTCATAAAAAATCTGCAACTCCTACTGGTATGGTATAATAGTAATAACATTCAGCTTGTAGGAGTATACCCACAATAACCAGCTTCTGTGGTGATTAAACACCTCAGCGAATCATCCACAGAAGCTGGTTATAGCTTTGTATACTCCTACAAGATGAATGTTATCACTTAATTGAATGGCTTCCCATACGAGCACAAAGTACAATGATGTGTAGATCTGGAGAGGTTAGTTATACATTTAAGTAGTGTCACTGTGGCTAGTAGCCTGCACCCTGACATAGTCCCCTGGTTGAAGCACTGGGGCATCTAGTCTGAAGTCCTGGTATGTGTTGTGTGTCCTTTTGTTGCCACGTGGCAAATAAAGTGCTTAGACGGCCTGTTTGAATGTCTGGTCTCCTCAAGTACATTGAATTTCCTGCTCTTCTCTTTTCAAATGTATTAGGGGCAATCAGATGGGCTCATACTTTTCCTTACTGAGTCCCACATTAAAGAAGCTCACATCATTCATATACTAACCATCCTTTTAAACTGGACTCAGACTCCTGGACACCTACAGTATAAGCAACATACAGGTTAGCCTGCAGGAGGACTGGCAGATCTGGAGATACTGTAGGCAGCTCCATTCCCAGGATTCTGAACCCACAGTCCCTTTCAGATCTGTGCTATTTGGACTCAGAGCTTTACGTTTTTATTAAACTTGCCAGGATATTGCCATTCTGACAACTATACCTTTGTTTGCAGATGTGGTCACAATTTTGTGCTGTGTAGGTTATTTCTCTAGAGTACTTATTGTTAGGTCATCATACCATATTAAACAGATATGGTAGTTTGATTGTGAGGGGGTGGAAAAGAGTGAGGGGGATACTGAAGGAAGATGAAACAGTCAAACTGAATATAAAACCTGTTGTCAACATTTTTTAATATAAGTGTCATTCAGGGGATGTGTGAAGCCTGTTTAATAACCCACAGGGTATTGTTTTGTACGTTTGATTTAAAATAGACATATCTTTCCTTATTTGGGGTCCTTTTTAGTGCAGCCTTTTTCCTTCCCAAACCAAGTGACATCTGTTAAGCAGAGTCCCTACATGGAAAGTGTCATTGTAGGCTTCAGCTCACCTGATGTCACTGAGTTCCAGAACTCACTAATAATTAAAAATAAATATTAGGTGGTGGAAAGGCAGAATTAACAAAGAAAATAAGGCTTATCAAAATGAACACAGAAAACAAAACACTAGGGTTATTAAACAGACATTAAACATGTCTAAACTGACAGTTGTATTGAAAAATGGGAACAGCAGAGTTTATGATCCCTATAAGCATGTAAAGTATCTGTCTTCTTTTAAACAGTCTGCTAAGCCTTGCAGCAGATGACTCTTTGTCTTTGGTCCCTCACCTGAAACCTGGCCTCCAGGTAGGCAGGTAGGGTTATGCCCATGGGTGTGGAGAGTTGCTCTGTCACCACCTGCAGGAGAGGAACCACTAGGGCTGCCAACAGGCCAAGAGTATCTTTCTGGGAGGGGGAGGCGGGGGAGAGTGAGGGGTTAAAGAGAACAGTGGCCTGCAGCTCCCTCTCACTCTTTTTGCCCAGTTTAAAATTTCAACACTGCAACAGGCCCCAGAGGATTCCAGCAGGAGCTTTCATAAGGTTCCAGGTCTTTCCTGTGTTTGACCGGAGGTCAGCTAACCTTGGGTAAGACTTGCAAGTTACAGGACTTTCCTGAACCTGTTTAAAGAACTTATGTGCAAAGTATTTTTATTGCAGAAAGTGGGGCATTAGTATAGCTGGGTACATTACACCCTAAATGTAAGCTTAGGAGCTGCAGTTGCCCACAAGTATTTAATTTATGGTGGGGGACATTTATTATCTTAACTACCTGCTTTGTGTGAGTTTTAACCTGGAGGAACATCAAGTTGGTGTTGCTGGTGAGCAAGTGCCAAGATGCTTTCCTCAGTGGTGCTATGGTAGCAAAGGTCAGGTCGCTTGAGACCATGTTTCAGTCCAGATGGGAGATCCACTCCATGCTGATGGAACTGCATGGCTGGGGCAGCTACTTGGCAGAACATCATGGCATACAAGTCTGACATATAGATCCATGTGGCAGGCATGCTTGCTCTCTCTGTAAGTAACAAAAACAAAAATGGACAGAAAAAAGAAAGCAGAGTGTGGTGTGCAAGCTTTGAGTTCTGACTTAACTGTATTCCTCCACCTCAATCCAGCGGTCCTATGGCAATGAGTTTGGTGGGGGCAGGGTGCACCTGGGGCTTACCACAGAACATTACTTCTTTCAGCATTTGGGACTGTGTTAGAGCAAGTGACCAACTGAAAACAGAGGGGAAGGGGGGAAGCAACAGGCTAAGGACCACGTGATCCAAACCTAAGGGTCAGGGAGCCTAAGGAATGCCATGGTTGCACTCCCCTGCTTCCCTCACTGTAGTTTCACAACGTAAACAGCAGCTTGCTTTCATCAACAGATGCTGTTGCTGAACTGGGCTAGATCCTTGCTAGTTGAGAAGGAGCTGAGAGGTGACTGCCGAAGGAATTGTTGGATTTAGTGGATGCTCCCCAGTGTTCCCAAAGCTTTGCTGTA
Organism: Neoceratodus forsteri; assembly: GCA_016271365.2. NCBI lineage: Eukaryota > Metazoa > Chordata > Ceratodontiformes > Ceratodontidae > Neoceratodus > Neoceratodus forsteri. The sequence continues at coordinate 421,968,443 of CM057453.1, forward strand.
CTTCAGCAGATACCTGCAAGGATGAAATACTTGACAGGATGATAAAGGTGGTATGCATAACTGTGTAGAACTCTTATGGTCTAAGCAGATAGTGAGTCGGCATTCCAACTGCTACCTATTCACCTGGCTGATTGAGACCTGTTGGGGATGAAATTCAAAGAGCAGTCTTATATCAATACTGTGATTGTGTGCCTATGGAGTGTTCAGTGGCTTGTACAGTGTTCAACTGCTTTAATACCTTCTTACACTGAGCAAATGCCAAAAAAGTGGGGGGCAGGGGATCATTCACTGTCTGGATGACTTCTTATTTGTATGCCCAATCCACTTCCCAGTTTGTGGGCAGAAACTAGAAACCTTTCTTCATCTGTACAACAGCTTTGGAGTTCCATTGGCCCCCTTTAACAGAGAAGCCCCGAACCAGGTAATGTCATTCCATGACATTGAGATAGATGAAGAGGTGCAGCAATGTCACTTACCCTGGGGAAGGATCAGTGCACTTAGGGCTCTTCTGGGTCATGCAGTGATGGCTAAGAAGATCATCCAGAAGGAACTTCAACAGCTGTGGGGTACTTGAACTTTGCCTGCCAGGTCATCCTGATGGGGGGTACATTTTTACGGCAGTTGTCAAAGTTGGGGTCTGGCATGCAGAAGCCTCACCACCAGATATGGGTGACAGAGAGGCTTCTTGGAAGACACTGAGGTGGAGCTGATCTTCATCACCCACTTTCTCTGATTCTCCATGTGGCCCCATGACAGTAAACATCTAGGAACTGTAACTGTTTATTGATGCAACCGAGGGACTGGGATTTAGGGCATATTTCAAAAACACATTGTGCTGCTGCATGGTCCTCAAGGTGGATGGAGGTGGGACTCACAAAGCAGGTCTCCCTACTAGAGATTTTCCTGATAGTGGTGGCACTGATCATGTGGGTTCATCAGTTTATGGCTAAAAGGATTGTTTTTGGACTGACAATACAGGCATGGTTCACACCATCAATGGGAAGCTGGGGGCCAAGGGAATGTTGGGAGACTTCATGAGAATCTTCATACGCAGGTGCATGCTGCTTCACATTGATTTTAAAGCTGCACGTGTCTGTGGTGTTGAGAATGATATTACTGACACTTTATCTCATTTACAGTGCCAGGAGAAGTTCAGGGAATAAGCTCCAGCAGTGAATTGGAATCCATGTCTGGTCCTGCTTTTCCTGTGAAGGGCAGTGACCCTGAGGCCTGGAACTTGATAGGTAATTCTACTGCACCCCAGACCAGAGCAGTACATTGCCAGGTTCCATGTCAAAACAGCACTGGAAAAATGGCGCAGACAAACAAGGGCGAGGTTAAAACAGTGAATTCAAAAACCGTGACCACCACAACAGCGGAGGTCAAAAAAATCAAAACCAGTGACCTGAATCACTGACTGAGTCTCCAGCTGTTTTTCTGTGGGGGAAGGGGGGTCGCCATCTGATTGGAGACTGCTTGGCCTAATAGTCACACGATTCCTGCAGAGCAGTTATGTAGCTACATATTGGTGGCAAAGCCATGGGACCTGACACCTGGAGTGGTAGAGAAGCTCTAGCAGGGCTGTCATGGTTCACCTGGGTGTTGGGCTTTATGGACACTACTCAAGATTTCAAGATTCAGAAGATCCTTTAGGGCTGGAGCAAGGGAACCCCCAAAGTGGGTCGACCAGCAATGCCCTCTCAGTCCGGCGATCACATCACTGTTGGCTATCTTTGGGACTTTCAGGCCTCAGAGTTGATTCAGCCAGCCAAAGTGGGGTCCCACAGGACTGCAAGACATAGACATAGCAGTGACACAGGAAGGAGTGTTCATCATGCTCCACAGAAGCAACACTAACCAAGGAGATGTGGTAAGCTGGTGCAACCTGCTAGTTCGGGGTCAGCATCTAATTTACAGGCCATAGTGACAGAATACATGATTCTCTACCGAAAAGCCAGGTCAACATTTCTGCAACACACATATGGCACCCAGTAATGGCTTACCACTTAAGGCATAGATTGCGCTTGACAGTGCAGCTGGCAGGGTTAAATCCCAAAGTATTTAAAATCCACTCTTTTCAGATAGGGGTGCCACAGCTGCCAGGGCCCAAGGGCTTACTGATGGGCAGGTTAAGGCTGTGAGCTGAATGAGGTCCAAAGTGTTTTCACAATATGTAAAACTACATTTGCTGTAACATTGTCTTGCTCTTTTCCAGGTTCTACTGATGGCTCCAAGCAGGTGCTTTTTCTGTGGATACTCCTTCATACACTGAACAGTGGCGAAAACACGATGCCGGCCTTGGGAGAAGAACTTGGCATTTCAACTGCAGAAAGCATTACTCCATTGGTTGGGTCAGAGGGGCATGTACTAGGGTAAATTCTCCCTAGGCTGGCAGTGGAGGAACAGCATGGAAGTTAACCAGACGTACTGCTAGTTCACCTGGACAGAAATGACCTAAGACTTCAAATACTGTGTCCAGGATCAAAATCCGTTGGTCTCATATCATTCAAAGACATTATGTGGAGACCCTCAGGTCATGAACAAAGCACGTATGTGCATTAACAAGGAGGTGCAGCCTTTTATGGGTCCACTGGGGGAGCTGTGGTGTGGCATAGAAACATTTGCACATCATGCCAGGGACTTTGGACCAAGGATAGTGTTCATTTGTTGGACAGTGGTTGGGACATGTTGCTAGATTCATTCTATCAGGTCTTGGGGGAGTATTTGGAGTGAGCAGCTTGGGGGTTGTACCTTGTCTATCCTGTGGTGGCTTGGGAGTCTCTCAAGGTGATGGTACAAGGGGAAAAAGAGTAAGGAGTCAAATTATTCTGAAGGACTTTTCTTCCCCGGTTGGCATGAGGTAGGGGTCCGCAGGACCTGGTCCCAGTTTGGGGAGACCATGGCCCAACCTCATCAGGCTTGCCTATGGGTGTAGTGCCACCAGACAGGTGGTGATCACTTGCCACTGGGCCAAATGACCCTCCCCCCACTCACTGAAATTTGGGTTCCAACTCAGAAAGGTACATCATTCCCTCACTCTGCACATGGGTAAAGCCCTACATAAGAAGGAGTGTGGAGGTCTCTGAGGTTAACTGGTGAGACTTTCTGAGTTGCAGACATCACTCCAATAATGTAATTGCCATTTAATGAATATGTCTGTGTCCATTTTTTCCAACATTAGTGTTCTGTTTGTTTATCCAGGGAAAGGGATAATGAGGGCCTCACTAGACTCTAAACAGTCTGCTAAGCCTTGCAGTAGATGACCCTTTGTCTTTGGCCCCACCCCTGAAACCTGGCAGCTACATAGGCATGTAGGGTTCTGCCCACAGGGTTGGAGAAGTGCTCTGGCACCACCCCAGGGAGGAACCAGTGGGGCCGTTGACAGGGTGGGGTCATGTTTTTGGGAGAGGAGAGTGAGAGGTTAAAAAGACCTGTGACCTGTAGCTCCCCCTCATTCTTCTCTCCCAGCTGATGATTTCCCACGTGCCCACCCTCGTAAACACAGGGTTCCAGGCTGGCTGGGCTAGACTAGGAAACCCTTGGCCCCCTTAAGAGTGACCACACTAGAGGAATTTTATGAGTTTTCTCTCAGAGGAGTTTTCCCAGGTTTTTCGCCTCTGCCAAGGGGGTAAATCAGGATTAGGGTTAGCAGTGTTTATTGCAGCCATTCTACTGTGAGCAACTTTGGACTCTCTCAGGGTGATGGTACAAGGAGAAAAGGGGAAGGAGTCAGATTCTTCTAATGGACTCTTCTTCCCCAGTTGGCATTAGGCATGCAGTCACAGCCTAACCTCATCAGGCTTGCCTGTGGGTACAGTGCCACCAGGGGGGCTGATCACTTGCCACCCAGCCACATGACCCCCTACTCACTAAGGTTTGGGTTCCAACTCAGAGAGGTGAATCATTCCCTCTGTCTACACATGGGTAAAGACCCTTCATGGGAAGGGGTGCAGAGGTTTCTGAAGTTGACTAACGAGACTTCCTGGGCTGCACACATCGCTCCAATAATGTAATATGTCATTTAATAAACATATGAATGCGGGTGTTTCCTCCAAGACTGCTGTTGTGTGTGTTTATCCAGGAGAAAGGGTTTTTGGGGGCCTAACAAGACAAAAGCCATATCTTGAACATAACAAAGGTACAGCAGTGCCTCAAATCATATTATCTGGGAAATGTGCAAGGTTATACTTAGGGGTTAACTGAGTAGCAAAGCCTCAAACAGACTAATAGAATATATGACCAGTTCTGTGCACCTCCTTTGCCAAATTAAAGATCTAGAAATGTATGAAGGGAGCAACCATATGAAGGAGGTTGTCCTTTAGCTGAATAGATTACAGCATGAGTAGCAAACAATTGCTTGAGAGACAGCTAAACATGCTATTGCAAGATCTGGTGTGCATTAGCTGGAGCAGGTGGAAAAGAAGGAACGCTCCTGACCATGTGACTGAAACAACAAGAGGCAACCAGATCAGTGCATAGCTTTTGTTGACCACTGGGGAAACATAGTAACATAGCAATTGGAAGTCGAAAGGGATGCTGGTCCAAAAGGCTCACCCTGCTTCATGAGCAGAGACTATGTATACTGCACACACCTGTGCTAATTTATTGGGATACCCCACCCATCTACTCTACCCACCTACCCTGTAATTCCCTTTGTAACAGAAACTGGTCCAGGCACAGCCCGAGGCCTGTACTGTCTTCATATCCACTGTCTCTGCTGACTGACTGTTCCATAGCTTGATCACCATGTAGGGGAAGAAGTGCCTCCTAATGTTACCATCGTATTTATCAGCTCTACTTCAGAAAACAGTCCTGCATCCTGCTGTGAGGCACAAGATCGGACATCTCATTTGATCTTGTGAACATGTTAAGGAACTGGGGTGGCATTTTCAAATATGCATCCATTTTTGGATGCAGACGCATGACATCTGCCCAGAGAGTGAAAACATCTAAAAGGTGGTCTAACTTCTAATTTATACATGTATCAGAACTTTGATGCATGTGTCATCTTTTGTTGTTTTGTTTTTTTTTTTTTTACTAGAAAATCATGTAGACTGATGCAAATGCATCAGGATGTTTGAAAACCCTACACAAGCGTCCCGACACATTTGCTGCGATGCAGTATGCATCTGAAACATGGACACAGCTGCATTGTCCTTTTTGTTTAGAAAAACACAGCCCTCTAATCTGTTCTCATAGCTTTTGTTCCTTTGAGAGCTCTATCATATCAGTGCAAATGTATAGGAAATAGTGATCACTCACCCAGATTTCAAATTTAATCACTCAGCAACACAGCATGAGCAGCCTTGAATGAAGAGGCTGTACTACTGCACAGAGAATATTTTTAAAAAGATACACAAAACTATTAACCCTTCAGTGTCACAAGGAGGCATGTATACATCTAAGTCATAAAGGAAGTTTGTCCAGATATAAGCTGCCCCACTCCACCCTGAAGAAAAAGCATCAACCCCAAAACGTAGGTGGTTTCAGTGGGTGCACCACATTTTCTGTGCCACAATAAAAAAAGTTAAGTTGAAATATGGGTGAGTGGTCACTGTTTCCTATGCACTTGCAGTGGTGCCTGATTAGGGCCTTATAAAGTGGTAGGACTACTTTACCGTGCTTTGCTGATCACCCCTTTTTGAGGCACCCTATAATTTTGCAAGCTACCTTGACAGTGGCCACACACTGTCTGCCATGTTGCAGCCCCTTATCTATTATTTATAATAGTTTTTTTTTCCTTTTCCATTGCCACACAAGGAACTCTACACAGTGTGTAGGTCCTACCTCTGTTTTTTTCCCTACGTGCAACACTGTGCATTTGGCTACATTGAATATGAGACTCCAGGAATCCTGTCCAATTACCCAACTTGTTCACTTCCTCTTTAAGTGTGTCCACATCCGCATGGTACTTCACTGGCCATCTTAGTGTCATCAGCAGACAATGAACAAGCAGTTACAAGTCCTCTGGATGTAGTGGATGTTTCTGTATCCTTTTATCATGGCACAGGGGATGGTGCTGATACTACTGTACCACCAACAAGACTGAAAACCACTATGTGTTAAAAAAGACTGCTGTAGACCGCATCTTTATTAAAAAAGTATCACAAATAATTTACTAGACACAATTCCATCGCTAAAGTACTTCGAGCCAGCAGTATAATAAAATGCAAGGCAGAGATGTACAATAAATCAGTGGAGGCAACTCACAGAATCCTGACCTGTTTTCAGCATACAGGAACTAACGTTTCACCATAGCTGGGCATGACTTCATCCTTTTGTATGCATTCAAACTGCAGTATGAGTCCACCCATAAAGGAATATGGTGTAAAGGAACTTCTGCATAGCAACCCTATCTCTTCCCCCATAGAAGACTAAGAAATCCTTAGGTCTCCCAATGTCAGTAGAGAAAAGAAAATAAAGACATATCCACCCTGAACTTTTGTTTTAAATTAACTATTGGGTAAACTGATTGTATATTGATTTTTTATTGAAATGTATGCCCTGACTCGTCATTTCCTTTATAGGTAGTGGGAGTCACATGACATCCTGTTGTTCCTTTTTCTAACACTCTAAGCTCCCCCTTGCCCCTTATACTTTCCAGCCACTAGCTAGCATTGCTGCACCCATCTGTACCCTCTCCTTGCTCCCCTCACCTCCACTCATCCTGCTTGCACTTCTTTCTGTACCCTCATGCCCGTAGGTGGCACTGTCATAACCTTTCTAACCCACTTCAGCATCTTAAATAGAAGTGACCTTGACCTGCTCCCTCTGCTCCAACCCAGCTGCTTAACCCTTTTTATTGTGATTGGACAAACCCTTTCCCCTCTTTGCTCACCTCCTAGCCACTGCTAGGTCTTGAACCCTGTCCTAAAGTACATCTCCTGCCCTGCAGTCTGCCTTCCTGACCCTTTCACTATACGGTCACCTAATAACTCTCACCCATATTTATTCCCCCTTGTTCCCTCTCTGGCCATTGTGTCATCCTTTAAATTTACACCTGTCACATCTTCACCTGCTACATTATCCTGATTAATTAAACCTCCCTGACCCAAATTTGAACTTAAACTTAAAACTCCCTGGGATGGTTTTGAACCTGTAGCCCTATATAGTTAGTCCAATTTCCTGTGGAAGTTTGTTACCCTCACCACTAGACCATCCCAGTAGCTATAATAATGACTCTGCACCCAGTCCCTTAAAACTCTCCAGGCTGAGCCATCCTGGTCGTGCTGAGGGTTGAGGCATTGGAAGCCACACTTCACACCACTCCGGTGACCCGTGTTTGGGAATAAGCACGGGCCACCGGGGGTTGGCAGGGGAGGGAGAGGATTGAGCATCTGATGACTCCTCTCCTCTCCTGAGGAAGGGTGGGCGTGTCATCCCACTCCTTGGCTGTCCCCTAGCGGAGGCTGGGGCGTAGTGTCAGAGTTAAGGGAGATGCGTAAACGTGGCTTTGTGATGCACACTCGCCTCCATGCACACACGTTCATGGCCACAAGGGGTGGGGAACAAGAAAAATGAGAAACACAGCTGCCATCTCCATGAAGCCCCTACAGTACTTCAGCGCCACTGCCTTACAGAGCTCCTGGACCAGCTCCAGATGTGTGTACTTGGGGGGAAGAAGGATGGCCTTCCTCCTTTCTGCCCCACCACAGGGGTAATCCGTGGGGGACACAGGGCTCTGTAGATGCCAAGGGGTGAGGCTGTGGCTGGGGGCTGGAGGAGGATGGAAGTACGCTGTCAGGCCAAGGAGGAAAAATGCAATACTGAAAAAAAAAAACCTCCAGGCTGGAATTCAAGCTTTAAACATCCCAGACCAGGATCTGAACTGCTGATCCTAGATACCGATTCTAGTTTCACATTGTAGTCTATCACTTTAACCACTAGGCCATCCCAGCAGTTTGAATTCTAATCCAGCTTTCTCTGGCACTTATGCTACCCTGACTTGAATTTTGAACTTAAATACAAACTTCCCAGGTTACAAACCTTCGGCCCAATATATCTAATCTGAATATCCATGAAAGCTGGTTACTCTAACCTCTAGGCCATCCCAGTGGCTCCAGTTCTGGACAGAGCACCCAGACCCTTAAAATCCTCCAGGCTGGGATTAGAATTTAAACAAACCCTCTGGCCCTTATACTCCCCTGACATGAATTTTGAACTTAAACATAAACTTTCCAGGCCAGGTTTTGAACCTTCCCTGGTATTTTGTTACCTTTTTTCCTGCATGCTAGTTACCCAGTGTACCCTTTTTGTTTCTTGAATCCTGTTTGTTTATTCACTGCTGCACAGCTGCCGAGCCAAGCACTGGTTTGTTTTTTTGTTTTCAGTTACCCATGAAAGCTGATTACTCTAACCTCTAGGCCATCCCAGTGACAGAGCACCCAGACGCTTAAATAGTGCTGTGCAGAATTTTCAAATTCCGGCGGAATGAAATTCCACGGAATTTTCAAAATTCCACTAAAATTCCACTGAATTTCACCACAAACTGAATGGTGGAATTCTGCAATAGAAAATATTTGTGGAATGATTTTCTGTGGAAAAAAATTGCTGTTCTATTCCATGGATCTCAATGTTCTCCACATAAATTGTTGCAGAATAATTTTCCACAGAAAAATTGCCGCGAATCACAGTAGATGGAATTCCACTGAAGAACCAGCTAAATTCTGGTGGAAATTCTGATGGAGGAATGGTCAATCCGCACTAATTCCACCAGCAGAATTCTGCATTCCGCACAGTACAACCCTTAACCCCTACACGCTGTGATTCGAATTTAAACTTAAACGACCTAGGTCTGGATCTGAACCCGTAAGTTCCAACTAGTAGTCTATCACTCTAGCCACTAAACTGTCCTAGTAGCCTCAACTCTGACCTACCTCTCTCCAACCCTTAAATACCCTTGTCCCCCTTCTGGGTCAGGAAACTCCTACTCATTATTTTAAGCATTAGCATCTATCATCCACCTGCTATGTGCAAGGAAGGCTGCTTGGCCACCCTCTCCTGCCTTCTGATTCTTTGTGCCGCTGACTACCTTGTTGCCATCTTGCTGAGGCACCCTCCCCTGTGGAGTAAGCACCCACTACCACGAAATGTTCCTCCGGCACCCATACTTATGCACCTCCTTACTTCCTGCCTCCCCAAATGTGGTGTTGTTAATCTTGGGCATTAGATCTCGAAAAAACTACGTGTATCTACACCTCTCCGCTGCATCTCTGAAAAGCTACATCACTCCTCACTCTGGCCATTCCTACCCCTCCTCATCCTCCTAATCTGAGCGGGTGACATCAAACTCAACCCTGGCCCTACATGCTATGTCTATATACCCTCCCCCAAATTGTTAACAGCCAATCGCCTAAAGGGTTGAATTTTGCCCCTATAAATGCCTTAAGTCTGTGTCTCAAGATTGCCGAACTCAAAGCATGGGTTACTCAACACTCTTCGGACATTTTAGGCATATCGGAGTCTTGGCTAAAGCCTAGCATCAAGCAACATGAGACAGCAATACATGGCTACAACTGATTTAGGAAGGACAGGCTGGGTAAATAGGGAGGTGGTGTCATCATGTCTGTCCGGGCTGGCTTAGATGCCATTGAAATCCCTACCCCTGCCCCTGAACCTCATGCGGCCGAGTTACTGTTTCTCTCCCTGACTCTCGGCTGCATCAAAAAAATAATAGTGGGTTGTGTCTTCCTGCCTCCCAAAGAGGCCTCTATCTGCCTCTCCCCTTCTAACCTCCCTTGCCAGCATCCGTCACCATAACTTCATACTCTATGGCGATTTTAAAGGAGACAGAAAATTTATGCTAACTGGCAGATGTTTGTAAGGTTCTTATTCTCGGAAATGGTATGCATTGCCCTAAAGTATCCACATGTAACTGCCCTGAATAAAAAGTAATATAAAAAACTGTAATTTGTATTGTTTTGTTTTTATGGACAGCATGCTGTTACAGTTCTCTTCATGGAACCAATAATCTGGAGTTTTTGCTATCTCACGGTTTATGCAAAGAATACTAATTATGAGCTGTTGACCTATCAGAACAATGCTTAGAGTTCTGTGCACAAACTGTGACATAGTTAAAACTCAAAATTATTGGTTCCATGAAGAGAACTGTATCAGAATGTGACCCAAAAAAACAAACAATGCAAAATACAGTTTCTCCTATTACTTTTTATTCAGTACAGTTAAATATGGATACTTTAGGGGAATGCTTATAATTTCTGAGAATAAGAACTTTATAAACAGCTGCCAATTAGAAATTATTTCCTGTCCTCTTTAACATAGACTGGCTGAACCCCAATTCTGACAAGATTTGTGTCTCTCTCTTGCCGATGGATGGCAACCTGGCTCAGCTCATCAATGTCCCAATAACAATCAACTCAAAATCGGGCAACCATTCCTTGCTTAATTAGGTGATCACCAACTGTGCCCATAAGGTAAAATCTGTGATGTACTGACTGACAGCATCAGTGATGTCTCCCCTACCTGCTGTATCTAATGAAATAACTTCCCTAACCCTCCACCCAAGGTCATTCTGGTCTCAGATATGTCCCGTCTTGATCCCAGTGCTTTTTTTATCTCTATCTGAGATGCCAGTTGGGGACCAATAAACACTCTCCCAGACATCAACCAGGCCCTTGATTTTTTTGTGACCACCTTCACCAATATAGTTGATCAGCCAGCACACCAGTTTTCTGGTGGTCGTGAGGGACCTAAAAGAGCCCTCCCATGAGCGCAGAGCTCACTGACCAGCACACCAGGTCTCCGGTGGTCATGAGGGACCAAAAGGAGCCTTCCCCTGAGCGCAGAGCTCACCGGCCAGCACACCAGGTATGCGTCACAGAAATGGAATGAGGAGTGAACAGCTGAGTGGCCTGTGTGAAATTTGAATCTGGACTTTTGTCGCCAAAATCACCAGCATGTATCTTGATTTTATGTCGGCGCAGTAGTGAAGATAGTTTCTGAGCTGCAAAAATTCAGTAAGAATAGTACTGAGAGCCTTTTCAGCCAGATACTTTAACTGGGACTGTTCTGCATTTATTTAAAATTGTAAGGACTGTACTAGGAAGCCTTTCAACCGGATATTTTAACTGGGACTGTTCTGCATTTATTTAAAATTGTAAGAACTGTACTAGGGAGACTTTCAGCCTAATACTTTAACTGGGACTGTTTCTGCATTTATTTCTACTTGTAAGAGGCACTGGTTCCACTTTAATTGCAAGTGCTGCACTTGGGAGCTAGCCTGCTAGGCGGAAGTTTGAAACACAAGCTAAAAGTCTCACCGAAGGCAAGCACTGCCTGAAACACTTAAATTCAGCTCTGATTCGCTTTTGCATTTTATACCTCATTTAATTCATGCTTAGCCTGCTAGCCAGAAGTTTGAAACATAAGCTAAAAGTCTCACTGAAGGCATGCGTAGCCTGAACCACTTAAATTTGGCTCAAATTCAGTCTTGGATCTGTTACCTCACTTAATTTTAGGCCGTGTGTCAGGTTTCAGATCATTGAGTTTCAGGTGCTCCCCCTCCCCATAACTCAGCCCCTCCTCCACCTACCTGTATATCTGAAACTCTTTCTCCTTTCCTCTGCAGCTCTCCGGTGATCATGAGGGACTGAAAGGAGCCTTCCCCCGAGCGCAGAGCTCACCGGCCAGCACACCAGGTATGCGTCACAGAAACAGCTGTAAATGGCTGAGTGGCTTGTGTGAAACTGGCCTAGCCGGCGCTAGTGCTGGCTGCCCAACCACCCCTACCACCACCCTTGATTGGCTCTCTCATTTATAGTCAGTGCCACGTGCGTGCAAAACCAATCAGAGCATTTCTCCATCTGCAGCTTATCAAATACCACCACCAGTGGCCGCTACCTCTCGCTACAAGATTTATCACCTTCTCACTACCTCCAAAGCCTTGCAGTCTCCCTTAAATAGCCACATACTGCAATCACTTTGAAACATGGCACTTCAGTGGCTCACTGCACTTAGATCTCCCCCTAAGAGCATGTCCCCATCCCAGCCCCTAAGGAATGCAAGTCTTTTCCTGCTGGCTGCATCCACCTTGTCTGGATTGTTGTTGGCCACAAACTTCTCTGCAACAGTCCTAGAGACGGAACAAAAAATCCTTTATCACTGCACCCCTACTCACTCACCACCATATCAAATAAGCCTGCTCTATGTAGCCACAAATAAAAACACATCCCTCACATCTACACTGCTGGCATCCTTATCCAACAAGGAACAAAGACAGCTAGGGTATCTACTTAACTCTGTCAAACTTCACAAGCACCACTGGCTGCCTCCCACCTGCCTACTGTTGTCCCTCCTTCTCCTAGCCCTCCTAGCAGGTGACATAGAAACAAACCCTGGCCCAATGAACACACACATTGACCACACAGATGCCTCATGGGTGGGATGTCATGGAATAAGGATCGCCCACCTAAGTATCCATAGCCTCCCCTCCAAACTCTCAGAAATTGAGCCTGGGTGACCCTGTACAAGCCCCACATACTGGGTCTATCCAAGACCTGGCTAAAGTCGTACCATGAATCCACCTTGTACCAACTCCAAGGCTACTCCTTCCTCCAGCAAGATAGACCAGGAAGGAAGAGAGGTGGAGGTGTTGCGCTGTACATCCAGGATCACATATCAGCTGCCATTGTTGCCTGCTCGAACACTGACTCCAAAAGTGAATGGCTTATCACTGAGCTAACTATCAGTGCAGTAAAAAGACTTTATGTTGGCTGTTGCTACAGCCCCCCTCCTGCTTACTCAGGGACTGTTTAGTTTTCTCTCTGGTCTAACATGCTCCACCCCATCTAGGGATGCATTCATGCTCTGGGATTTCAATTTAAACTGGGCTGCAAATCCTGACCCAGACTATTCAACCCTACTAAAGTCCCATAATTTGCAGCAAGTAATCTCAACCTCAACCAGTTACAACCAACGCACAACCAACCACTCAATCCTTGACTGGATTTTAACAAACTGGCCTGATCTAATCCTCCAAGCAGGGACCATGTCTGACACAATTAGTGGCCACACCCCCACCTACATACTTGTGAACAATAAGTCTGTTCACCCTCCACCAAAAATACTGACCTTCAGAAACTTCAACACCCCAAACTATGACCTCGTTACCAGAGATGCAGTGTCCTTAAACTGGTCCTCCCTATATCTGACAGAATACATCTCTTCTGCTGTCAACCTCTTGACCGGCACCCTTCGGAAGCTGCAGGACCACTACTTTCCTATCAAATACAGAAGGTTTAGAGGTGGCTGCACCTGCTGGTTAACAAAAGAACTATTACGTCTAATGAAGGACAGGGATTCCGTTTGGAAAGCTTTCAAAGCATCCCCATCCCCCCATCTATGGAGTGCCTATAGGCAGCTACACAACACCTACAAGCAGATGACAAAGTCACTCAAAAGGAAATACTTTAACAACCTTCAACAAAATACCCTGGGAAATCCTCATAAATTCTGGGCATCAATTGGGTCCATCCTAAACCCTAAGTCCAGTAAGCAAATAACACAACTCATATCCCCATCAGGCACAATCATTGACCCTGAGGGCATCGCAAGCCTTTTCAATGCTATGTTCACTGACTTAACCCCATACCTTAGCAAGCTTCCTCCATACCCTCCCTCCAACCAAAACAGCAATGGTAGACCCCCCCACTCCTCTATACCCTGGTGCCTCTACCCCCCCTTTCTATTTCAGAGCTATTGGTGCCACTACCATCAAAAAACTACTGAAAACCCTCCATCCTAGGGGCAGCCGTGGAAGTAATGGGCTCTACCCTGCTTTCTTGAGGATCATCTCCCCAGCCCTGGTCAGACCACTAACATACATTTTTAACCTTGCACTGTCCACATCAACAGTGCCGGACACCTGGAAACATGTTAATGTTATCCCCATATTCAAGGCAGGAGAATCCCTATCCCCAGTAAACTACAGACCCATTTCCCCTGCTTCCACATCTCAGCAAACTGCTTGAGAAGATTGTCCACACTCAACTATCCGAACACCTCAACAAGTTCAACCTCCTCTGCCCCCTGCAGCATGGTTTCCGTAAGTATCAGAGCACCTCCTCTACCCTGGCTGTTTTCTCAAACCATATCCTCAAAAACATGGACATGGGAAAGGCTACGGGTGCAGTCTTCATCAACCTGTCAAAGGCATTTGACCTTGTAGACCACCTCCTCCTTCTCTCCACACTTCGACTACTTGGCTGTGCCCCTGGACCTGCAGCCTGGTTCCATAGCTACCTCACAAACAGGTCCCAATCCATGCAGATAGACAAAGTTGCCTTAGTTTCCCTTCCTACAAGTACCGGAGTTCCCCAAAGATCAATTCTCGGTCCCCTTCTCTTCTCCATATTTATCAATGTACTACCAGCGGAGTGTCTAGACTGCAATGCACTCCTTTATACAGATGACCTAGTCCTGTACCACAGTGATAAGTCCTTGGAAACCATCTCCTCCACCCTCACTGACAGCTACCAGGCATCTGAAAGCTGGTTCACATCCAGAAAACTCCTAGTCAATGAGGAAAAGATGAAGGCCATGCTCTTTGGATCTAAGCCCTTCCTAAACAAGACCACCAGATATCACATCGCCCTCACCGTATGTACACCCGCAGGCCCCCCACTCAAGCAGGTCACCTCTTTTAAATACCTCGGTGTCACCATCGACCCCTCCCTCACATTTAATGATCACACAACCCTGACCGTAAAACAGATCAATCAGAAAATAGGTGCAGCTTTCCATGCAGTTCACCTGCTTTCACCTGAAGCTCGACTCGCCATTGCGCAAGGCAACCTACTCCCTCTCCTGCACTACTGCTCCCCATCTACTCCCTCATGTCCATAAAGCAACACTCCCACCTAAACACGGCATATAATGCTATATGTCGCTTTGTTCTCAAAGCCCCCTCTTTAACCCACCACTGCATGCTCTACCAGTCCCTAGGATGGCTCCCTCTCCAGGCACACCTTGACTGTGCTACTGGCTGTCTAGTGGATAGCACTCTCAGAAGTAACCAGCTATCTCCCTATGCCCCCCTACTCATACCTAGAGCAGCCACTAGACCCCTGAGGGCCTCCTCCACTCCCACCCTTGAAGTTCCTCATATCTCCACAGCGACGGGCAGCAAAGCTTTCTCTGTAAGTGCCCCCTCTCTTTGGAATAGTTTTCCCACTTCCATTCGTACATCTCCATCCCATGAGTCTTTAAAATCTAACCTTAAGGCCTGGCTAATGGAAAAGACCACCTGCAAATGCTCACTGGGAGGCACGTATACCGTAAACCATCTTAAATCTTCCATCTCTGTAGCCACTGCCCCCTTCTCCCCTGAGCACTGACAACAAGTCTGACTCTCATGATGAATCGCACGGCCTACCTGACATGCTCACTTTATTCGACCTGCTCAAAAAATCTGACAGGACATGAGTGTCTACCTAGACTAGACTAAAGGCAGTCTGCCGGTTTTCATACTGGTCCTTGTCTAGTTGTGCAATTGTTAACTAATCTGTTCTGACACTTAATCTGTTTCTCTCTTATCCCTGGTTATATTCTCTGTCTAATGTCAACCCCGTGCCTGTATATATCATGTAAAAATGACTGTTCTCACTATTCTAAAATATTGTTTGACTGTGCACTAAAACGTAATTTGTGCCCACTGTGATTTCCCTGTGTTGCCACCTTGTGGCTCGGGTCATGAATGAAAATGGTCCACTGGATCAGTGCACTTACTTGGTAACCAAAAACATAAATAAAAAATAAAATTAATAAATCATCATGCCCCCATGAAAAGGCGCAGATTAAAAGGGATCAAAGCTCCATGACTCTCAGAGGATATTAGGAAGCTCATGACTGCTCATGATTGAGCTTGGAAGACCCTCAAATGAAGTGGGCTACCCTCCAACTGGCAAGTGTACAGGCAGTTCAGGAACAGGTGTAAAATTCTATTCAGAAATCTAAGTGCATCCACTTCAGGTCACTCTAAACTGAGCATCTCTGTAATCCCAGAGAATTCTGGAGGCAGGTGAACTCCATAATCAAAGGTAAGTTCTCTGAGGTCCCAAGCTCCATCTTTGCCCAATGCACTGTCCTCTCTGACCCCCTATCCATCGCTGCTGGATTTAATTAATTACTTACTGACCTGCATAGATATACCTCACTCTTTACCAAGTCTCCTCCCTTCTGCTCCCCACCCCTGCCCCCACCAGTGGACACTGGTGCACTTCCAGCCTTTTACCTTAAACTTACCACACTCAATGAAGTTCACCAGCTTCTCATTTACCTAACAGCTGACCGCTCCCCCAATCACAGCACCCTCAAACTCAAATTTCTCAAATTGGGAGCTGCAGCCCTTGCCCGCCCAGTCTACAACCTTTTTTTTTTTAGTAGAGAAGGCTATGGCCATGGTTGGCAAACCTTTTCTCTATAAAGGAGTTAATAGGGATAACTATGAAATGCTTATATGAGGGGCCGGGCAAAGCCAGCAGCAATCAGGCAGGTATTTGTATGTGGCATGATTGTTTAAAATGATTTGATTGATACCATGGATTGATACAAATGGTTGAAAAAACTGATAGATGGGAAAGTTCATGATGGAAGGAAGGTTGAAAATGATTGAGTGATACAAACAAAGCCAACCAAATCCATTATGGAGCCAAATTAATGGGGACATAAATACTCTGAGGATTTTAGCAGCGAAGACAGTATTTGAACATGAGGTATTTGAACCACACGGGGCCATGACTCTCCACCACAACCCCCAGTCCCCCACCATAGAAAAAACAAAGAAGCCACAGTAAAGCACCATGACCAGCATGCAGATTTTAAAACTAGGTTACTGCGACAGCTGTATCTGAGCTGACCTCCAGAGTATAGGAAGTGTAAGGAAAGGCAATGTTCTGAAAACAACAGCGATTGCTTGATATAATTGCATGTAAGCATATTTGAATCCCATGGAGAGTATATAGAGATGCAGAAGACTCATGTTTGAATCCCACCAAGTTGGTGACATAGAGGATAGGTATGTAGGCAGTGAGAGGCTGTGATGCTAGTGATTGAAGTAATGAGACTGGAATGCCAGTGATTGAGATTTACATAATTGAATTGATGAGGTTTAGTAGATGATTGCTATGGTTTCAGCATGAATAGTGAGTTGAATGAGAAGCATGATATGGTAAATGCCTTTAAGGTGGAGTTAGGGCATTGTGTGGCAGTAAAACAGGGAGTAGTTGTTAGCTAGGCAGCAGAGCCATGAACCAGGTGTAATCAATTAAGTGGAGCAGGAGGCAGCAAACTGCAGAGTGAGCTGAAACAGAACAAACAAAGGACAACAAGATATTAGGAAAACTAAAAATCCCAAAGAAATGCAAGAGAAAACACAGACAGGAGAACAGAAAAACAAGCACACAAGGAAGCACACAGCACAGCCAGAGGCACAATAATACAAACCAGAAGCAGGAGAACACAAACAACAGAAGTCCAGCACAAACCAAGCAAATTTCAAGCATGGTAACATTGGGGGGAGCAGCAGACTCAAGGGGAAAATACAAACTGACAGAGCCTCTGGCTGCAAAAAAAAAGTGCTTCCGTCTGCAACCTTTTTAACCAATCCTTCCTCTTGGGGACTGTCCCTGACTGTCCCTGATAAAGGTAGGGTAGCCGTGGTTGTTCCCATTTATTAGGGTGGACTCAATACAACTGTTGAGAATTTAGGCCTATCTCCCTCCTCTGCCTGCTGGCAAAAATCCAAGATCGTATACTCTATAACCATCTACAGGATTATCTGGACTACCACCACCTCCTCTCAAGTTTCCAGCATAGGTTCAGAAAAAAAAACACAGTATCCTCACTGCCTTGATAAAAGTTACATCTGAACTGTTCCATGCTATGGACCAGGGATTTGTCACTGGTGCTATCTTCATTGATTTGACAAAGGCTTTTCATTTGGTCAACCACAATCTCCTTCTATGGCAGCTACAGTCACTTAGCCTTGATGTTAATGCTTTAACTTGGCTCTAAGGTTACCATACTGGATGCACTCAAATGGCCAAGTGGCCCAGTTCTCTCTCAGATCTCAGACCAGTAACCCACAGCATACCTCAGGGGTCCATCCTGGGCCATTATTATTTTCCCTATTCATTAATGAATTACCAAATAACTGCGGAGGGACCTCTGTGCACCTTTATGTGGATGACGCCATTGTTTACCATTCTTCATCCGATGTTGGGTGGCTCAACAACATGCTTGCCTTGGACTTCCAAATTCTTGAGGGCTGGTTTCTAGATAACCAACTAGTCCTCATCACCAAAAACAAATGCATGCTGTTCTCCAATGCCTCCTCCTCACCGCATCCTCACCCCCTCTTGCAATACTCTCCCATAATGGTGATGCCCTTAAATCCATCCTATCCTTTAAATATATGGGCATCACCTCAGATTCCTCACTTTTCCTGAACACTCATGTCATTCTCCTAACCAAAGCTCAAAACCAAAAGCTGGGTCTGCTCTACCACATACAACCCTTCCTCACATCAACTTCATGCCACAAGATCACAGCTGCCACCCTACTGCCGCTCTTTACATATGGTGCCCCGCTACTACTTACAACCAACACAACCATCCTGTCTCAATTTAAAGAGGCCTATCATAGGTTGGGAAGGTTTGCCTTCGGGGCAAATGCCCGTCATCACCACTGCAATGTCCTCTCCTCCCCAGACTGGCTAACGTATGCATCCAAACTCCAGCATGCCACACTGAGTCGAGTGCACAAACTGGTCCACTGTTAAACCCCCCCCTTGCCTTACTGAACTTATTCAGCTCCGACAACCACCATGTGCTCTTAGATCCACCTCCCTCCCTCTTCTCGTACTGCCCGAACCATGGTTAGCAGTGGCCAGAGATCATTTGCCTTCTCAGCGGTGTCTAGCTGGAACTCATTATCACACTCTACCTTATCCTCTCCCCTAAGTCCCAATCCTCCCTGTTATACCACCTCAATGCCTCATCACTTTGCTCCTGCTTCCGTTGACTCTTGATCCAGCTTCCATAATGCTATACATAAATTTTCACTACTCACTGATCCTCATGTGTATAAGAATCCACACTGCCTGTCCCCTCCTGTTTATGTAAATACTTGATGAAAGTGCATCTGTAAATTGTGCATTTTGTAAATCTGCAAACAATGTAAATATAACCACTGTAACTGCCATGTTTTATTAATCTGTAAATGTTCAATCTGTGAATGTTTCTGTAAACGAATAATTTTTGTAAATCAGTGAATATTGTAAATGTTCAATCTGTGAATGTTTCTGTAAATGATGGATTTTTGTAAATAAAAGAATGGTGTAAATGTTTCCACTGCTACTGCCATGTCATTGTCTATGTTCTGCACTTTCCAGGTCATCCCTGAAAAAGGGACTGTAATGTGTCAGCAGGCTCACCCGGTTACCAAAATTGAAATAAATAAATAAATATGTTACTGTGCTGTTGTCACTTTACACAGGACACCACTGGAAAAGAGGTTGTCCTCAAAGGTGTTTTGTAGTACTGTAGTACTTTAATTTCTATGGCACCCTTCCCCTGTGGCTCAGGTCACTTTACAAATAACCAAATATACATAGCCCAGAGCAGGAAACAGTTATATAAAATTGATCAATGAAATGCATCATGAATGTTAATAACAAAATAAAATAAATAACAAAACAAAACGGTATTGAAGACTTAGATCAAGTAGTCAGATTAATGGTCACCAGATATTATTGAAGGCCTCTTTAAAGAGGAATGTTTTAAGACCTCTTTTAAAGGCCTTCACAAAGGGGGCCTCTCTGAGGATCCTGAGCAAAGAATTCCACGCAGTGAGCCAGCCACATCAAATGTCTGATCTCCCAAAGACTTTAATGTTGCCATAAGTACCATCAGGAGGCCTTCCTCGGTGGAGGGGAAAGAGCAGAAGGATTGGTAAACAGTCAGGACTTCAGACAGCTGGCCTGGGCTCAATCAACGCAGGGCCTTGTATGTTAGGAAACCACCCTTAATGGTGATATACCACTTCACTGGCAGTCAGTGCAGTTTGTGCAGGACTGGGGTCACATGGCATGACCTTGAAAGGCTTGTCAGCAACTTGGTTGCAGCATTCTGCACTGGCTACAGGTGCTGTAGGGTGCCTCCATTGACCCCAAGGCACAGAGCATTACAGTGGTGAGGTTTACATGTTACAAATACATTTACCAGTGTCATCCTCTCCCTGGGGTGATAAGGGGTTTAATCCAAGTGATATTCCTGAGATGGTAAAAGCCACTTTAGACATACCAGATACCTGAGCCTCTAGTGTCAGACCTTCATCCAAAATGACCCACAGAGTTTTTACCTCAGCGGACATCATTTACCTGGAAGAACTGAGCTGAAGCTTCGTGACCGCCATGGTTGCCCCCCCTCACCTCATGACCCAAATCGATCACCAATACCTCTGTCTTGTCTGAGCTGAGTCAAAGCTATCTAGATGTCATCCAGCCCTGGATCTCAGATAGACACTGATTTAGCACATGCACTGTGCCTGATGCCCTGGGTGCAAATGACAGATACAGATGGATATTATCTGCATAGCAGTGAAAACCCACACTATATCATCTAATGATCCCACCCAGGGGCAGCATGTAAATACAAAAAACATAAGTGACAGGATGGACCACTGGGGTACACCACAGGTGTGGGGCATAGGCTGAGAAAAAAAGTCCCCATCACAACCCTCTGTGTACTATCCCTGAGGTAGGACTCAAACCATAGTCAAGCAAAAAAACAACCAGAATCTAGAAAGTGTTGTAGTGCTATCAATGTAATAAACAATCAGTAAACACACTGGGGTAGGAGAGCCCACAACAGAAAACTCCACACAGAAAACAGATTCAAAAATCAATCTGTTTATTTAGGGAAAACATCAGGTACAGTATACCTTCCACAACCAGATGCATGGAAACAACCTGCAACCCAATTACATCACGGCTGCGCTGTTACCAACTAACGTTCTGCTCAGGCTCCCCCAAGCTTCATCAGAGTCACCTCTAATTACAAGAGGTGCCACTTAAATACCATAAAATATGCAAATTCATCAGTCACATGTGTACGCATTAAAATTAAAAAAAAAATATGTAGTTAACAATCTTGATGCCAGTCAAGTATCTGATAAGATGCCACTCAAATATGTGTACTACACCAAATTCCACATATATGAGGAATTTAAAAGTCTTTTCATTTCCAAATCCCCTAATCCAAATGTTATTATTTGTTGCCAGATTCATCAGCCCATCAGTCCAATTTCTTATTTATGGTCCTGTTAAAAACAGGGGCAGATAGAATGCATCCAATTGAAACCATAACCAGATTCAAAGAATAAATCGTCTAGTCACCAGTAAAAAAGCAACTAGCTAAACGCATTCTACCAAAAGGGGTGCTGCTTATGCAAAGGCTAAGTGCTGTATCTACCAGTAAAAAAGCTACTTGCCAAGTATACCCTGCCAAGAGTGATACTGCTTATTAAAAGGCACAGTGCTATAGAGGTATAATGATTACATGGTGTGACAAGCTGGAGACTTCATCTGAAACACCAAGCACTAATTTCATATGAGGAATAAAATTACCGACACCAATGGGAAATAGTGAGAACCAAACTTCATATATATATATACACATATATAAAATTAATTGTCTGATATATTATATTGTCTCATATTATGTGCTGTCATCTCAAAAACATCATGTCATATAAAAATAATATACATAGAACATTCATACAGTATATCCAATAATGCACAATTAACCAAATCATATATTTCCTTCCTACAGATATGCTGATAAATCTATATTGTCATTCAGATATTTCCCACCCTGTTTCCTTAATTCATATATCCAATAATATACCCTTTGTCCGAGGAGTTTCTCTAAATCCTCACCCCTTGAGCCCAGCTCTACATTTTTAATACCGATGAACTTGATGTTACCTGTAATATCAAGAAGGCTTTTGGCATGTTTGGTAGTAGCATAGCTCTTATTCCCCCTCTGTGTGGCCCTGACATGCTCACCAATTCTCAATTTAAATTGTCGAACTGTCTGCCTGATGTAAGAAGCCCCACAACTGCAATCAAGAAAATATACTACCCCTCTATTGCTGCATGTCTCAAAGTGTTTCAATTGAATTTTCCTCCCACTAGTAGGGTGGGCAAAATCTTTTATTTGTTTGATATATCCACAATAGACACATTTATGACATCTTTTGATGTATCCATAATAGACACATTTACGACATCTATGTGTGTTCACTGGGCCCTGTGCTTCTGTTACTCCAGAAAAGCAATTAATCTGCTTTGTTATAATATTTTTTGTGGCAACAACTTCAAAGAAAAAGTATATTAATTGTGGCTCTTAACTCCCAGTGGTTGATTGTATATGGGCAAAATTATTTTTGTTTTTGTTTTTTAACCATATCTCAATAAATTTTTGTCACTTTGGTCTCAAATTGCGATATGTGTAGTCCAAGAGGAGTTACACCCTTGGTGCATTTTTGAAGATGATTGGAGTTTGAGTGTAGATTTGGCACTATGGTAAACTTGAGAGGTAATTTTGGACTGCTGTGCATGCCTCATCAATTGCTGGGGGGCTTTTATATGTTAGTCTTGTACCAGTCATCAAGACCTTTCCATTAATACATAAATTGTCCCTTAACTCTAAATATTGTGATAGTTACAACTTCTTAAAGTTTCAGTGTTATCCTATGGCAATTTTCATTTTTTTTAATGTCTATGTTTTTATATGGCCCCTGAATTTTTTGGAAGGGTATTACGTGTTACACTTGTGGTATTTATTTATTTATTTATTTAGTTAGTTAGTTAGTTAGTTATTGAGCATATCGAACATACCTTTGAGGCAGAGACTCATTTATAAAGGTTCCACACCAGAGAACATACAATCAGAAGATAATAATACAGGAATAGAAGAACAGAGAGGATAATAATGTGCCACAAAGCATCACAGTAGGGCAAAATAAACATAAAATTAAATGAGATCAAATACACAGGGTTTACAGGTAAATGATCATAAACACAGAGGTTTGTTATAACGAGTGGGTTACATATTCATCATTCAATAACACCAATGAATATAGCAATTAAAGACTACTTAAGCTAACTGGTGAGGCCACAGTAATCAGGGCAGGATGAAAATCCATTGTCAGGAAGGAGGAGATAGAGGAGGGGGAGGGAGGGAGGGGATAAGAAAAGGGACAAGGGAAGGGCAACCAGGGTTAGTAGCAGTTACAGGTGCTAGTGGATAGGAGGTGTTCATTGAGGAGAGATTTAAAGGGGCCAAGCTTAATTTCAGTGGCTACGGTACTGGGAAGGGCATTCATACAGAGAGTGGCTCTGTAGCTAATGTTATAAATTACCCGGAATTCGTTGTTGTTTTATGACATTTTCTACCACCATCGGACAGTGGCCCATTAGCCTGCCAACTTCCTCTCCTGGTCGCATGCCTGCAATACTAACTGCCTATGGTGCCCTCTATCTCTTATTGTTACCGCAGCCAGCTGCCTACTCAAGCTGCTCGTTTTATGAATATTATCTCAAAGTATGTTATAACTGAGTATCTTTATTTTTTCTTTTAGTTGTTTTGGTTGTTTATTGTGCATTCTTTTACTACCTCTGTATGTATGTTGACCCTCATCCTTTGACGTGGAATCTTTGTAAATGAGCAGTTTCAGCTCAAAGGTATTTGTAATCCAAGAATTTAATAAATAAATAAATAATGTAAATCATTGAGAACTCCCTGGTATGACATAATTTTGGGGGTGTGACCACACACAGAAAACTGGGGGACAAAATTCATTGTGACCTTTTTTCTAGATAGATAGAAGTATAGGTCATCCCTTAAGTCCAAACATTGACACAGTTATGGCTTGTTAAAGTTGCAATGTTACTCTATGGGAATTTTCATTTTTAATGTTAATGTTTTTCATATGTCTATTTTCAGTTGGTATTTCATAGAGGCTTAGTCTTGCAGCACTCATTGAGACCTTTCTTTTTTATAATATGTAGCTTGTTAGTTAACTGAAAAGACTGACGGAGTTACAATGTGTTAAAATTGCAATGTTATCCTATGGAAATTTTCATTTTTTAATTTGTATGTTTTTTTATATGGCCCCTGAATTGTTTTGCAGGGTATTATGTGTTACTCTTGGAGTACACATTGAAACTTTTCTTTTGATATATATATTGTCCATTAAATCCAAATATTGACAGAGTTACAGCTTGTTAAAATGAAAGGGCCCAATTTTCAAACGAACTGGAATGATGCAAGAGACTTGCGTCAAAAGAATTTGACACAAGTGGTGACTTGCGTCAGCACTTGCATCAAATGCAGTTTTCCAAAGTAGCCTGCATCTGTTCCAGACAGTGCTTCACCAAAGCCCCCCTTGCACCAGGGTTATGACAAACAACCAGGTGCATCAGTACGCAAGGGGGCTTGAGTCATGGTGGGGCTGCAACATCCCCTTTTTGGGGATTTTCAAAGCCCTACCATGGATGCAGCAAGGGGCACCAGTTAGACTAGCCAGAAGGTGGTCAAAGTGGTTGTGCCAGTGGAATGGGGTAGTTCAAGGAACAGGAGGGGCCCACAAAGGGCATGGGAGGTGGCAGTGGGTTGTGTCAAGGCACAGAGGAGCTCCAGCTCACATGATGTGACACTGGCAGGGTGCCGCTGCAATGTGCCCAAATAAAATGTATGTTAAACTGGTGCCCGTACTGTAACCAAACTTTCCTGATAGTCTTACGAACCCCTCCTACATTTCACAATCATCCCCAGTGGTGTAGTGGACCCCCGTTCCCCAACATAGACATGATTGCTGGAGGTGTAGTGGACCCCCCACCCATCCCAGGTCTCCCCTGAGTCTATTGGGAGAGTCACCTCGGTTCCATAGTACCCCCTTCTAATCCTCGATCTCATCAGACAATGAAACAATAAAGGTACCTGGTGGTCTAGTGGACCCCCCACCCTCACCACCCCACTAGTCATTACCCAACCACTCAGCCTCCCCATCCCAGCCCCATTCCTATGACCAGCACAGCCCTCTGCAATCCACCACTGCCAGCTGCAGAATGCATCATGCATGTACAGTATACAGTACAAGCACATTGTCAGCACATGGTGTGGCTGGCCATGGTTGTGTGCAGAGGACTGTGCTGGTAGTAGGATCAGGGCAGGGATGGGGAGCAAGGTGATTGGATAATGCTTGATGGGTGGGAGGGTGGGGGTCCACTAGACCACCAGGTACCTTTATTGCTTCATTGTCTGGTGAGATTGGAGATTGGGGGGCACTATAGATCCAGGTCAGGTTTCTCAAAAGACTCAGTGGAGATCGAGGATAGGTCCACTATCGGGGGGGTCCACTACACCACCAGTGATCCTGTCAACATCAGGAATCAAGGGGAGTCCACTACACCACTGGAGATGACTGTGAATTAGGGGAGGCACTAGACTATCAGGAATGTTTGGTTACAGCATGGGCACCAGTTTACTATACATTTTATTTGGGCACATTGGAATGGTACTCTGCCAGTGCCACATCACATGAGCTGATGCCTTTCTTTGCCCTGGCACAACCTACTATTTCCACCCATGCCCCTATGCCTCAGGGCCCCTCCTGGCACTGTATGTCCTCACATCCACCCATCATAACGCCCTCTAGTGTTGCGCTGGGTGGTGGTGGGGTGGCCACATACCTGCACCAGATCCCTTTGGAACATCTTGCGGTCTGCTGCAAACCCAAGAGTTTGGCACAGGGACCCTGCAGACTATAAAATCTGGTGCAAGGTCCCTGGTACAACCAGAGTTTGCTGCAACCCTTGGAGTGACAGAAGTTGCGTTGCTCTAAGGGGTCTTGGAAAACTGGGCTCAAAATGTGAAAAAAAAACAACTAAGTCCAAATTCTTCTTTCACATGAACCAATCCTCTTTCGTGAAATTGAGACATTCTCCTGAAAGAGGATTTGTTCATACAAAACAAAAATGTGAAAAAAACTGTCCTATCATAGGAACCAATCCTCTTTCATGAAATTGTGTTGTTCTCATGAAAGAGGACTGTTTCATACATTTATTTATTTATTCATTTGAATTTTTGCAACCTGGTAGGCCCACTGAGATGGAATGTCCCTTTTTTCAGAGGCGACCTGGGGTGCTAAAGGAGAATGTGAAAAAAATAATTACATCCAAATTCTTCTTTTACATGTGTCTAATCTCCTGTCATATGGCCCTGTTCCTGTTTCGTGAGGCCATATGAAAGAAGAAAATCATCTCATGAAGAAAGATTTTTTAAATGTTTAGAATACACATTTCTGGATAATTTTTCCAAAAACTAGCTAAAGAATCCACCTAAGGGGGTACCATTTCAAAAGATGCATGTATTAGTGTCTCTGCAGGATATGATTTTTGTGGGTCTTCAAGTTAAAAACAAACAACAGAAACAAAATGTCTGCCACACAAAAGAAGAGTGTTTTCCCATGAAACAGGATTATACCCCTCATGAAACAGAATCCTGTTTCGTATGGCTAAATTCTTTTTTCGTATGAAGTAGCTGTCTAAAAAAAGTATTGCGCATTCTAGGAACTAACATTTTAAATCCCTGTACCTCTGGAATGGATTAATATTTTTCCCCAGAGTAAAGAAAGACACCTTCCTAGAGCAAGTTGTTTAAACCTAGAAAATTTCAGAACAAAATTCCAAACTTTCTGGCTACTAGGCAATGACAAAAAATGTCTCTCTCCCCCCCTCAATTTGTTCATTTTTTACTATCCAGATCTCAGAATCTGCATACCCGACTGGAACAAAACTTAACAAATCAAGAGATCTTGTCCCCCAGCCCACACATGCAAAAGTTTGCACACATTCATTGAATGGGATCAAAGCTATTAAAGTGCAAAGTTAGGGGTTTATCATTAAACCACCTACTCAACCTTAACTATAGTGGTGCCACTCTGCCACTATAATCTATTGTCAGAGCCCTTAATCACATAAGAAAAAGTTTTATTGCTCATTGTAATGGGAAATGATGGCTATCACATATGTGGGTACAACCCTGGCATAAAATTTGATTGGACTTAGTTAGGTGGAGGAAACTACAGTACAGTCTGCATTAAACTTTAATTACAGTGAGTTGCCAACTCATTATGTAATGAGTTACTTTATGGTTGTTTTGCATTTTATTTGCAAATTTTCCACAGGTGGACTTGTATATAAGTGCAATGTGCGATGATATTATATTTAATGTATTGTAGAAAATAATTAGATGAATAAAGGTTTCCATTCATTACTAGTAGTTTAGGAAAACCTATGGCTTTTATGCTTCAAAATAATTTCAATTGCATTTATACAATATATAACAACTAAGTAGCACTCAGCCTGCTTAAAAGTGTAATACTGTGCCCTTGTTGATATTAGGCAGCTGGAGCATAAAGAGGTAAACATGCTGCAACACCTTAGTGGCCCTTTAACCCTTTACAGTACAGGACAAACAATACAGTGGTACCCTGGAATACCAGAGATACCTACCATCAATTGTTTTCCAGTCTGACTTTGAAACAAAAGGATCATTTGTGAGAAGGTGAACATTGACTGCAACACTCGGTACCCAAACATTTACCCTAATGATAATCCTCAACTGCCTTTGCAATAAGCAGCACTGTGCCTTTGCAGAAAACCCTGCAAGATGATTTCACATCCTTCCATGGCCAACAGTTACAGTATGTAAGAGCCCTCAGTTTCAAGCAGACTGGCTTGCACAGAACTGTGTTACATAGAAGAGATAGGGCATTGCCCAACTGAATCAGGAATATGTAACAGGTGCTGCCCTCCACACCTCTCAACTCTCCCTGATTTCACTTCAGATATTTCCTCTGTGTCTCCTTAATTTGCCATTAATGTCACTGAAGAGTATGGATTTGAATCATAAAATAATTCCACCCAAAGTGCTACAATCTAGTTCTCATTAAGAACATATCATTTATACAAAGCAACATGTTGTAATAGCTTCTTGAGCTGATATTACTGTTTTTTGAGCTGTGTCCCTGATTTTGGTCATTTGTCCTTGATATTAATAAAGGTGATAGGAAACGTTTTTTTTACAGTTCTAAATGCACTCTTGTTTTCCCTTTATTGTATATCCAATATTCTTATATGCTTTAAAACTTTTTTGTTGAATAAATAATCTAAATGTTGTTGCTTTGGTAACTGCCCCAAATCCCTTTCTCACCAGCAGTTGCTGCTCTGTCTTTTCACACTGCCTGAACATTCTATGACATCAGTGACACCCATTCCAGGCCATCCAGATGAATAGCACAGAACAGTGTTATTGATACCATAGAATGACTTAGAAATATGAAAAGGAAAAGCAGTAACTGGTATGGGGAAAGGAATTCTATGTATCTGTGATTGCACCCAAAAGTTAGAATATTTGTTTTTCCAAAATCTGGTCAAAGCATGTCAGCATACATAACTGGCATGGAAATGAAGATCAAATGGCAGTAAACTATGTAAAAATCATTTCCAATCTCCCTTAAAGGGATTTTCCAGGTACTGTATCTGCAAAACATTACTGTTGATATTGGAAAGAGTCAAGTCTCATAAGATCCCCCCCCCCAAAAAAAATTTAATATCTGAATACTCCACTCTTTATTAATGAAGAAATGTGCATGATAACAGGCTGTTTCCCCTTAGACTTCATCTGTTCCCATGCTTAGCCTGTTTTGAAGTCACAATCAGAATAATGACAATGGCAACAGGCTGTAATGTCACTAGCAGAGGATTATGATTTCACAGCAGGTATGAGCTATGGGGACAGACGAAGTCTAAAAGAAAACAATCTTGTTTTAATGAAAATGTTTACAGTGAAAAAGAATGGAAGGTTCTGAAATTCACATTTTGAGGGACTATTTTGTATTTGAGTTCTGCTGATGTTAACTGTAAATGTTTTGCTAGAAACTGGTCAATCTCTTTCAGCCTTGGTCCCTGATTTGTGGGGCATGATTCTGAGAGGTATGCTACACTCCACTTTCTTGAAGTAACATAAAGGAGTGACCTTCTATTCAAGAGACTTCATTAGCTGTGCAACCCAGCCCCAAAGTGTGTTTGTTGATTTATTTCACTGGTCTCCCTCTAGGTGGCAGTGCGCTACCACTTGGAACAGTCTGAGCTGACAGGAAATGTGCTCTGCCTGGTGACAATAAGACTGCAGCCAGTCTGAAGAGAGTTTTTAGAGCATGAGCTCCCAGTTCAGAATCAGGAGATGCCAAGCTTAAGACTAGCAGAGAAAATTACAACCAGCTAAAGGTTTATGGCAGAGTCTGTTCCTGGAAAATGGTCC
Organism: Neoceratodus forsteri; assembly: GCA_016271365.2. Taxonomy (NCBI): domain Eukaryota; kingdom Metazoa; phylum Chordata; order Ceratodontiformes; family Ceratodontidae; genus Neoceratodus; species Neoceratodus forsteri. The sequence goes on from CM057453.1 coordinate 421,997,851, forward strand.
TGCTATGGGCTTGCAAGAAGTTTGACTTCTTGAAATGTCCAGGAAAGACTGTGAAGTTGAACAGCAGAGCAGTAGAGATGCAGTTTAAAGTCTATGAGAAGGCAAGAAAGATGACTGTGCTATGTGTCTGGATGGAAATGTGATAAGTGCTATGGGCTGATCACAAATGGCAGGGGTTATGGTCCCACTCAAATTAGATGGGTTTGTTTCTCTAAGTGAAGAGAAGTTCCAAATTTAAATGTACTATGTTGAGAAGGAAAATGTAATAGCTTAACTTCTATGTGGAGAAATGGGTCAGTGCCCACTGCCCAGGCATCTGATAATGTACTTTATTTATTTATTTAGCTTTTGTTTACTAGGAAAATGCACTAGACAAAAAATGCCTATTTTCAGGCATGACCCAGGAAAGTGCAATAGCAAGTAACAACAAATGCAACAGGACATGTAAAACAGTGAAATAATGAACAGTAAGTACAAAGTTTCCAAACAGCAACCAGGAGGCAGTTACATGCTATTAATTACTAAAACACAATAGAATATCAGCAAATAACATATTATAGCAAGGTATCCAACAACTGTGGTCCTAGACATAAATATGCAGGTGAGGGATTCAGGAAATAGAAAATGTGACGTTTAGTAGAGTCAGCAGGGGTAGTGCATCAAGTAAGTACTAGCAGCACTATCCAGGGTAAAACATGCCAAATGTTGGCAAGGAGCTGGAGATACAAAGCAGAGAGGGAAGAACATGCACAGCACTGGCAGGGAGAGCCAGAAAACAAGTGAGAGCATGGAAGTTAGGGGATGTCAGGAGCAGGAACATTTATCAGAAGAGCTGAGATAATTGAATAACTCTCTTTTGAAAATAAGTTGAGACTGGCAGACCCTAAGGTTAGAGGGTAGGGAGTTCCATGCTCTAGGGGAAAAGCAAGCAAATGCCTGCTCACCCATTTTAGAGGAGCATTTGGGAACAGGAGGGCCTGGTCTTTGGAGGACTGTAGGTAGGTAGAGTCAGCAGGAGTAAGCATAGAGGCCAGTGAGGCAGGTTTCAAGCAGCAAAGAATGTAGAAATGCTGGGAAGGAAGGGAAATCCAATTTAAATCAGAATAGAGCAAGCAGTGATGGGTGATATGAGGGGAAGACATGGCAGACCTACATACATTATCATAGGTAACGTTCTATTTGAGGATGCAGCTGGTGCTGGCCTGATAAAAGGAGCTAATTACGTACCATAGGCCAGGAAGTAAGACACCCTTGGCAGTGAGAATTCTGGTCACAGGAGTAAGAGCACAGCAAAGCCTGTATGCAAGGCCAAGTTTGGTACTGATGGATTTACAGATGTTTTAGATGTGCTGCGAGAAATCTGTGGCAGGGACAAGTGTAATGCCTAGATATTTAAAGGGTTAGTCACAGAAACAAAGGGGTAATTGAGACACTGGATAAGAAGATTAGGAGCATAGGCATGAACCTTCTGGGGGGACCCGAAGAGCATGACTTGGGTCTTGTCAACATTCAGGACAAGGTGGTTTTGGGTGAGCCAGGTTTGGACTTTGTGGAAGTCTGAACTGAGCCTGGAGTTAATATCAGCAGGGATCTAGAGCCACAGTAGAGCACCAAGTCAGCAGTGTAGTTCAGTCAACAGAGTCAACATCAGAGCGATAGTATCCCCTTTGGAGCACTGCAGACTGCATATTATGGTTTCCTTTCGCTCCCTACTCATCCAAGTGTCCACTTGGATATAAAAGGGTTGGAGTGCAGTGATTGTGATAGGACTGTAGGTTCTGAGTTAACACCTTGGGAAGTGACAGTCCCATAGCCCTATTTCTGCATTTGAGAGTTTTAAACACTCCAGAGGTGGCAGCATCAATGCGCCACTTAAGGCTTTAGGCATCCAGCCTTTACAGATTGTTAAAAATGCTTCACTAATTAGAGCGATGCCCAGGTGACTGGTCAGCAGCTGAGAGGGAAGCTGGCTATAAACTAGTTTAAATGAAGTTACTGCTTACCGTGAAAATGGAATGAGTGGTCTCTGGCTATTCCAGTCAGGAATAGTGTTAAAGTGCTCCAGATGCCCTAGATACCCTCATGTTTTCCTTTTAATACCCACCAACATTCTGATATGTTTTGATCTTTTTTGTTAAAAAAAAAAGTAATTTGTTGTCTTTCTCACTAACTTTAGTCCATTGCCCCCTAGCAATTCAGGATCTCTCTTTTCATAGTACCCAAATAGTCTATGACATCAGTAACACCATTCCAAGCCATTTAGATCAACAGCATAGAATGGAGTAAAGGATGCTATGAAATATCTTAGAAATATGAGAAAGTAAAGCAGTACCTGCAGAGGGGAGAAGAACTCTATGTAGATCTGAGGGCATCCTAACGGTAGAATAGTTATTTACCAAAAAATGGTCAAAGTATATCAGAACACATAGCTGGCATACAAAGGAAAATGGGAGGGCAGGAAACTAAGTACAAATAAGTTCCTATCACCTTTAAAAGACAGAAAGCCTGTAAAGTTACAGTGTCCTTCCTAATGCTGTGCCACCAAGTGAGTGAATGTTCAGGTATCCTTTCCAGACCATCACTAAATTATGGTGTACTGTAGAAGAAGAGTCTGAATCTGTAAACTGTGAATGGCGGTGGTGTGAGGAACACAAACTCTGCCCAGAAAGTTTTTTTATATACTTCCTGTGTGGAACTGACCATGTGGACAGCCATTTGTGAGTTACACTTTTTGAATTTCCCCTAAGGGTGAAGTGTTTGGTGCCCAATATATGTCCCAATGTAAGTTGAACAGTTAGGATCTAGTTAGAAGAACCCTGGCCAGACTCTGGGAGGAAAGTAGACCTCAAGGACCCTGCAGTAGTCATTAGTGGCTACACCAATTACAGAACAGTGCCCAAACAGGGATCTGTGGAGCCAAAGATAAGGGATAGCACAGGCAAAAAAAAGTTGTGTTTTGCAGGTTTTGCAATAGAGCAAAAGCTTGTTTTGCCAACATTTTGCTATTCAGAGAAAACATTTTACTAAGAGAAATCAGGCACCTGTACTGCTCACCTGAATTCTGACTGGCTAAGAGATGCTTAAGACACTGACGGCTGTGTAGGTGTACACTGTAGCTGCATCTGCCAAGAGACTTTAAACAGTGGGGATGTTTAATAGACCAGATCATGTGGGGAGTGACTGCGAACACAACCAGCAGACACAGATTTTTGCAACATGCAGAGACACTTAAAGCAGCCAGGATTTTGCTTTATTCAGGACAGCAAGAAATAAAAATTCTCTTGAGTTCAGAGGTGTGACTGTGAAACTTAAAGTGCCAAGTAAAAGATTTGTTTGATTCAAGAATGCGCCTCTCAGTCTGCAGTAGCACTGGTGAACAGCAGAAACACCAAGCCCATGGAAGAGGGTAGAGACTATGGCGAGGCCCCTCCTGGGTCTAATTTCAGTGTGTACTGTGGCATCCATGGTTTCAGTAGACTCCTTTCAGCTGATGCTCAGTTGTTCCACAGTTTGTTGTGGGGGTAAGGCCAGTGTTCTCCCAGGCTTGTAGTTTGTTGTTTCAGATTTCAGTCCAGAATGTTTCAGCAGAAGAAGACATAGAAACAGAACCTGTCATAAGAAAAGAGCTACTTGTTTCACCCAGTCTGCTCAAGTGTTTTCTGCCTATTCTTCCTACACAGAGCCTATCTGGTCTCTGGCGCCCCTCCCTGTCTCTGTTCTAATATACCCTATGTTTATCCCATGTGTGCTTGAAGCCCTCCACCCTCCATCCTCTAGCGTCCACCACTTTGGCTGGCAGTCAGTTCCATGTGTCTTTTACTCTTTCAATAGTTTCTCACATACTTGCTGAACTCCACCCCCCCCAGCTTCATCACATGTCTCCTAGTCCTGAAAGTCATCCTCATTTAGATAAGGCTCCCATGGATCACGTGATGTGCTAGTGCCGAGAAGACGTTCGGAGCGCTACTCCCGGGCCGACTCAACCTCTAAACCAGCTTAAAATCCCCGATTAACGCTAACGGGCTGACAATCTTCATTAGAACCGGCAGCTGTTTTTTTTCGACTTACTGAAAAGTCGCCGGTTCGCGACATTACGCCTGCCAAGCGCGAGTGTACCCTCCTGTGCTGCAGTACCGAGGATGGATCCAGAAGCCCCGAACTCGCCGACACACGAGCACCGCCCTCCAAATGCCTGAAACCCCTCTCACCAGTGCCAGAAGACCAGGAGGCATGTATGGGTGTGGAGGAGAAAGGTCAGATCCCTCAGGATGATTTAGGTGAAATCAAATCGCTCCTACGAGGGCTGGTAGCCGATTTTGCTACCATTAAGCCTACTCTTAACGTTCTGGCACAGAGAGTAGGGGATCTGGAAGCTAGAGCTGCCTCCCAAGACAGAAAAACGTCTGCACATGAGCAGGAGTTGGTGGCCCTAAGGAGACAAGTGAAAAAATTGGAGGAGAGAGTAGACGATCAAGAATCTCGCAGCAGAAGGAATAATTTAATTCTGGCTGGTCTACCAGAGCGCTCTGAGGGTGCGGACTGTATCACCTTTATTCAGGGGCTGCTGTTAAAGATCTTGGGCTCTACTCCTTATGGAGAGGCATATAATATTGAGAGGGCACATCGGTCTCTGAGAGAGACCCCACCAGGGGCTCGACCCAGGGTTATCATAATGCGCTTCCTGAATTTTAGGGAGAAGACCCACGTTCTTATGAGAGCGAGAGCACTTAAAAACTTGCACTGGAATGGAGCTGCAATCTGGCTTTTTCAGGATCAGACACCTGCCATACGTGAAAAACAGAAAGAATATATTGACATTAAAAAGAAGCTCTATTTAGCAGGTGTGGAGTTTTGGATGCAACATCCTGCTACTCTGGTGGTCGAGTTGCAATCGGGAGACCGGAGGTTTTTGACAGCGAGGGATGCTGCGGAGGGGCTGAAAGCTGAACTTCCAGATCTGTTCAGGGCAGCAACCTGAATTTACGGCTTGGGACAAGTCCGTGGATGTGGTTGAATTCTGTTTTCCCCAGTTATGTTACTTTGGAATAAGGCTTTCTACTAGTGCTACAACACAATTTTCCCTGAGGATCGTGGAGACTGTGACTTTTGATTTAAAGCCTTAATGAGGGTGGAGTTATAAGTTGGGACCACAGAAGAAGTATGGGGGTGGGGAAGGGCCTTTCAAATAAAAATATTGATTTTCCGGTAAGGCGAATAGATGCTTGTTTTGGGTTATTTCGGGTTGGAGGGTCTAGGGAGTGCGCTCAGTGGCTGTCTCATCTCGCTGACGGTGGTTAGGAGAGACGATCAGCGGATCGGGGCAGGACAAAAGCAAGCGGGGTGGGGCCTGGGGAGGGGAAGAGAGAGAGTCCAAATTGCAGATTTTGAATGTTTCTTCCTTTTTTTCCTTAGCGGCAGCCGGGGCTGGGAGGTATGGGGTGTAATACATTAATATGTTTACGGTTAACATTTTATCCTGGAATGTTAAAGGCCTTAGAGGGAGGAAAAAGAGACTACTGATTCTAAAATTTATTTCACAGATAGGGGCTCATATAGCTTTGCTACAGGAAACACACCTGTTAAAGGAAGAGTTATTGCTCTTGAGAAGGCTTTGGGTAGGTCAAGTTTTTGGAGAGGGGCACGGCAAAGCCTCAGGGGGCGTTGCTATCTTGATTGCTAAGAGCTGTCCGTTTACTCCCGTCCAATATAAAACTCGGGAGGATGCGCGGGGAGTTTTTGTCATGGGTACTATTATGGGGAGGCTAATAACAATCGCTTCTGTATACGGGCCAACTCCCCCTAACCCTAAATTTTTTTCCTCCCTAGAATTAGACCTCACCAGCTTCTCAGCTCACCCACTAATTATGGCAGGGGATTGGAATCTCTGCTTTAGTAACTTGGTGGATAGGAACCCCCTCTCTAAAAAAACGCCTACTAGAGCGCAGGTATCTTTGGCCAGATTTCTGGAGGTGGCAGCACTGACAGATCCCTTTTGGAAGTTTAAACAAGGAGATGGTATTATGACCTTCTATTCAGGGGTGCATAAAACTCAAACACGTATCGATTTCTTCTTGGTTAATCAGGAGGCCCTACGAGGGGTTAAGAAGCTGTTTACTCATAGTAGAATTTTGTCTGACCATTCTTCATTACAGATGTGTTGGATATTGGATTCTGTTCCGACAAAACCGTTCAGGTGGAGATTGGATGAATCTCTTTTTTTAGAAGACTATATGTTATCTCGTCTGGAGGAATCTCTTAGGGATATTATTTTGACCCAGATCCCTACCCTGGACAATAGAACTTAGCATGGCCTACTTGTAAAGTCCTATATTCCAGTATAGCTCAGACCCTCTCCATTAGGAGGAATAAGTTGAGGAAAGCAAGGGAGAAATTCATTGAGGGTGCTATTAACTCACTCTCCCCCTTGAGGGAACTGGTGAGGAGGTGGATAGGGAACTTCGTGAACTGAGGGACGAGCTGACGGATATTATGTACTTCAAATTGGAGGCTTGGACTGAAAGGCTTCAAGCTGAATATCTTTTGCAAGGGACTTGCCCAGTAGGTGCAAGCAGGGTTAGAGAATGGGAGGTCGTCAGACGATACCATACTTGGAATACCGGGGATTTGATCACAGACCCTCAGGATATGGCAGATGCTTTTGCCGATTATTTTACAGATTTATATCAGGGGGCATCAGGCAGCAATGAAGAAAATGCGTGGGAGTTTCTGGAGAGTATTGCCTTACCAAGACTGGACCAAGAACAGGCCCAGGCCCTGGTAATACCTATAACGGAGGCTGAAATATGTGATGCAGTTAACATCATGCCTAGGGGTAAGACTCCAGGTCCAGAAGGTCTTTCAATTGGGTTTTATAAAGCCCACTTGAAGAGTCTCATACCTTTACTCCTTGAGCTCTTTTCTGGTATTTTGTCTGAGGGAATCCCCCATTTGCCGTTATATCAGGCTTATATTACACTTATTCCTAAACCAGATAAGCCCCAAGAAACACCAGGGAGTTATAGTCCTATTGCCCTCTTGAACCAGGACATCAAATTGTTAGCTAAAATATTGGCTAATAGAATTTTAAAGATAGCTCCTTGGATTATTAGCCAAGACCAGGTTGGTTTTATGCCGGGCAGGGGGGCTCATGATGCTTTGCGTAAGCTTCACCATGTCCTTGTGGAGGCCTCCACCTCTTGTTTGGATATGGCGCTTTTCTCCTTGGATGCCGAGAAGGCCTTTGACCGGGTCTCCCATTCCTTTCTATTTGCCACTATGGAGAGGATGGGCTTCCCGGAGGGCCTTCTCAGGGGTATTAGGAATCTATATGCTATACCTACGGCCAGGGTCCTCTGTAATGGCTTTTTGTCAAAGGAATTCCATCTGGACAACGGGACCAGGCAGGGTTGCCTCTCTCCCAATTTTATTTAATATTTACCTGGAGCCTCTTTTGAGGCTATCATTCAGACCCTGAAATACGGGGATTGAGGTTAAGGGTAGGGAACTGAAGTTTTCGGTTTTTGCAGACGATATTCTTCTGCATCATTGCAACCCGGTGAAGAGTTTTGATAGGGTTCTGGAGATTATAAAGAGATTTTCGGTAGTTTCAAACTATAAGTTGAACTTAACCAAGACCCAGGTCCTCCCCCTTACCCCACATGTATTTAAGGCAGATTTTGACCATCTCCACCTAAAGTGGGCTCCAGATGGTATTGACTATTTGGGGATTCGGGTTACTCCTAATTTCCAGCAAGGTGTAGAAGCAAACCTGGATAAAGTATTTGTAGCAGCTAGGGCTGACTTGGATAGGTGGAACAAGCTTCCCTTAAATTCGACAGCTAGAATAGGATTAATTAAAATGAATCTATTGCCTAGATTTTTATATCCTACATATTTGTCCCCCTATAATATTTCTAAGTCCTGGTTTATTAGAATACAAAACATTTTTTCCAACTTTTATGGAATTCCAAGCCTCAGGAGGAAACATGTGGTTTTGGAGATCGCCTTCTACTTCAGCGGGCTTGGAATTTAGATACTACTTATATTATGTTGCTGGGCAACTATCGATAATGACATCGATGGAATAGCACTCAGGAGGGAGAGGGCTATACCTAACTTGGCTACATATTAAACAGCAAATTTAAGAGATAAGGGTATTTCTCCTGAGTCATTGCTCTTTACTAATCCGGGATCTCTCCTGATGTGGGTAAGGATTCCCAATAGTTAAGACAGTCCTGGCTTGGTGGGCTCTTTGTCCCCACTGTAAGAAGCTCCAGAAGAGCTGTATAGGTCAACCTATTTTAGGTAATCCTAACATGACTATTGGTGGCCGACTTATTAGGGACTCCTGGGCTCCACAGTTAGCTAATTTTGTTTGGTCAGACTTGATTCTAGACGATAAAGTCATGTTTCCGCCTCAATGTAGTGGTATTAATTTTTTCAAGAAGATTCAGATTACCAAAATGTTACAGAGAATGCAAAGGGATAATATTTGTCAAGAAGGGACTCCATTTACCTGGGATAATCTTAAGGGAATTAACTGTGCTCAAAAGCCTCTGTCAATAATGTATAAGGTGCTTCTCGACTTCCTCAGTAAGGAAGTCTCGGCGAAGGTGGCCTACTGGGAGAAAAAGCATACCCTACTGAGGCCGGACTGGGAGACAATATGGAAAAGTGTGGCCTACATATCTATACCCAAATTCAGAACTATGCAATTTTTCATTTTTTCTAATTTGTATTTCACCCCTGCCAAACTTTGTGCTAGGAAGCTTGGACAGACAGATCTATGTTTCAGGTGTGGTTTGAATTCGAGATACATTACATATATTTGGGACTGTCCTAGGATATACCCAATTTGGGTTTTAATTAAGCAGAATATGGACCCCTTCTAAACTATGTAGATTACATCTCACCAGAGGTCTGTATTTTGGGATATGACTCAAATCCGGGATCGCAGATTAAGTATCATATTGCCCTGATGTCCGCCCTGGTTAAAGCTTATGTGTTGAGGCACTGGAAAGTGAATGCATTTATTCATATGACCGCTGGCTAGCGGATCTTATGAGGGTACTAGGGAGGATTAAGCGCCACTTGTCTCGGAATGGGAAAAAAGGAACTTATGATAAGAGGTGGCGAATTTTAGAGGCTATCTACTCGACCCAGCTCTAGCCTCCTTGCCATCGGTCTGTCTGTCTAAGTGTAGCTTTTTGAAGTGGTGGGTATTCATATTTTCTATGACTGATTGTTTATATTGGGAGTACTCTTGTTTTCTTTATCTCTAGATCTAGAGGTTTGTAGGTTCTAGAACTAATTCTATTTCTCCCTTTTTTCTTTTCCTTTAGCATTGTACATTAATAAGATAGGACCTGGACTGCCAAGCAAGGGATTTTGAATTTTTATTTTTTGGGGCTCTCTCTGTTTCTCGGGACACAGCTGCAGGAACATCCTCCCCGGTCTAGAGGGTTTGGAATTATAGGATTGGTGGACTAATCCTAGTCCTTACACTTTGGGGTTCTCGCTGTTAATATCCAGTCCCAATTTGTTACCTTTTTGTTCTTTTTCCCTCAATGTGAGGAGTGGTGTCCTGGTTTTTCATGTTTGGATAGGGGCTGGCGGTTCTCTGCAGCTGTGATTGTATATTGTTTTTGTACATAGTTTGCCTACTCAGTTATAGGGGTGGGCACCCGGGTTTCCGGGTTTGGTATGTATGTTTGTTTGTATGTTTATGCAAAATACAATAAAGATACTTTTAAAAAAAAGAAAAGGCTCCCATCCTGCACCCTGTTCATCCCTGTGAGGTACTTGTAGGTTTCAATCATGTCACCTTTTCCTCTCCCTCTCCCCTTCTCTAGGATGTACATGTTGAGATCCCTCAGTCTCTCCTCATAGGGCTTGCCTTGAAACCCCTGCACTATTTTGGTTGCCTTCCTCTGGACCACCTCCAACCTGTCTATGTCCTTTCAAAGGTGCAGTCTCCAGAACTGGGCACAGTACTCCAGATGGGAGTGTACCAGAGAGTGATACAGTAGCAGCACCACCTCTCTCCTCCTGCTGGTGATGCCCCTCCCTATGCACCCACCATCCACTAGCCCTACTCACAGCAGTGTCACACATTGCTGCCACCTTGAGGTCCTCTGATATAATAACCCCAGTGTCCCTTTCCTGTTTAGTGATCACCAATACACACCCTCCCCATCCTATACTTATCACTGCCATTCCTACGCCCTTGCTGCATGACTTCACACTTTTTGGCATTGAACCCCAGCTGCCATGTCAGAACAATTCTCAGGTTTCCATATATCACTGCATATTTTCTCCACCCCCTCCTGAATGTCTACCCTTTTGCAAATGTAAAAAGGCATACCTTCCCTCTAGTTCTTCTGTAATGTCCCCAGTGGAGATACTAAAGAGGACTGGTCCAAGTACCAGACCCTGTGGTACCCCACTGGTCACATTTCCATCCTTAGAATGTGTGCCATTAACCATCACCCTCTATCTCCTATCCATTAATCAGTTTCAAACCCAATCTACCAATTTTGACCACATTCCTTAGCTGATCAACTTACTAATCAGCCTTCAATGTGGCACAGTGTCAGAGGCCTTACTAAAGTCCAGATAGTCTATGGTCATTGCCTTTCTGAGTCTGCTTCCTTGTCATCCCCACCGCCCCCTCAGTCAAAGAAATCGATCACATTAGTTTGCCATGACTTTACACCCATCAATCCATGCTGCATGTGGTCCTGCAGCCCACTGGATTCTAGGTCCAGTGCAGTGTCAGTAGCTCAGCAGGTAGCCCATTTGTCTCTGAGGCTGGGAAATCAGAAGGCTGTGGGTTCTATCCCCACACCAGGCACTTGGGATAAATCCCAATACTGGCACTGTATTGCAGCATGAGGGGGGTACTGCACTCTTGAGGTGCTGTCTTTTGGATGAGACGTTAAACCGAGGTTGTCATCAGCCTGTTCAGGTGGTAGTTCAGGTGGATGTTAAAGATCCCATGGCATGTCTCGAAAAGATTAGGGGAATTTTTATTGCAACAATATAAACAGAAAAAATGAATACAGTAAAATAAAACAAAAGATATTAAACAATATAATGAACAATACACCTTATTTCAAAATAAATACTTTTACAATTCATGCATGCTAACATCACATACCCCTTCCCCATAACCCCTTCCCCCATTTTTAATGTTTACTACTTCAATTTAAATGATCAGAACTTTGTAAAATATAGAATTTATTGCTGAATCACATGTTGTGGTACTCCATTCCATCTCCTAACTAAACATTCCCTCTGTATATGCAAGCTATCGTGTTTATATTGACCATCAATCTCTCTTTCAATTTGTAAAACTGCTGCTAAGGGTGACAGTTCTATCTGCTGCAGTACGTATTTACATCTGGCTTGCCATAACATGAATTTAATGCAAGTAAACATAAGTCTTAAAGTACTCTCCTCAATGACTGCAAAAAACCTAGAATGACCTGTCACTACATCTTGGTACAGTATGTTACTTGGTTCCATTGCACATTGTGCCACCTAGTGGCTAAAAGTGTCCATATTTCTTTTACAAAAAACACATTCAATACAAAAATACTGCATAGATTCTTCTGTTTGATCACAGTGTATCCTGGGGTAGTATCTTTCCTCAGTGCTTCTGTGTTTTGCATTGCCTTTAACCCCCAATCTACCGTGACAGCTCAACCACACCGTATCCCACATTCTGGGAGGGGTTCTTTTGTCAATCAGGTATGACTCAAAGTATTGATATTCGTTGTAATAATAATAATAATAATAATAATTTTATTTATATGGCGCCTTTCCATTGCCAAGGCGCATAACAATATAAAAATCATACAACATCGAATGCAGAACAATACAATTAAAATCGTATGCCAATACAATAATAAACACTTCAGTTATCTAAAAAAGCTTTTTGCCATAGATAGGTTTTTAAGCCCTTCTTAAATTCCTCCACAATTGTACACTCCTGTATCTGACGGGGTAGAGAATTCCAAAGGGTGGGGGCTGCATAAGCAAAAGCTCTTGAACCAGATGACTTCAAATTCACCCTTGGAATCTCTAACAACCCCTCGTCGGCCGAGCAGAGTGATCGACCAGAGCAGTAAGGAACCAGAAGCTCTTTCAGATAGATCAGGAATAATTTTGTATACTGGGAGTGAGGTGTATCCCTGTTCTTGAACAGTATTATATACTGACTTCTGAGTTGATTGTGTGGCCTGTGCTAAAGTGAGCTGCCAATGTCTAACCTTATTTATAACCCTGTGCCTATATTTTGGAATATGTTTCTGTTTCTTAAGGCCCCTAGGTGATTGGTGCCAACACTTAACCATGAGTGTCATCCAACATTGTATTGCGATTTTCAAATTCTATCTAGAGGGGCCATAAAGCTTCACATATTAGCATGTAAGAAAATACTGTGATAGTAGCTTATTGGATTCAGTACCATCTAGTCTCCCTCCCTGTATGAATTGAATAGTGCTTCCCTTTTAATAGGGTTCAGTCTGCTACCCCATATAATCTGAAATACCAGACTTAAAATCATTGTCTCTAAGTATTTAGGAATGGGAACTACTACACTTAAATAGGTAAAAATAGGCAAATGAAAGGTTTTGACCACTACCTTCTTTTATTTTGTTTGCTGCCATGTTTTCTACTTATTTACCTTTTGTGTACAATCTTCCAGCTTTACCAGCCAGTTCTGATGTGCCATGTCCCCTCTCCCATATTGTATTCCAAGTATCTCTATGGGGCCATCAGTAATTTTTATTTGGTCTATATTTTCTAGTACCTCTGTCTGCTCACTAAGTCTATGCTCTTTACTTTTGTCCTTGTTAATTTTGGCTCCTGATGCTCTGGAATACTGTCCAATATTGTTCAGTGCTTGAGTCCCTTGTGCTATATTTTCCACCAAAAAGCAGATATCATCTGCATAAGCAGTAGCTGAAATGACATGTTCTCCCTCCAAAACTGTAGGGCCCTTTATTAACGGGTCTTGCTGTATGGATCTTAGTAACGGATCAATACAGAAGACATAAAGTAGAGGGTTCATTGGGCAGCCTTGTCTTACTCCTTGTTTTATTTGTACTGGAGGGCCAAAGCACCCATTTATGAGTGGTTTTGCTGCTGCTGTCCTATATAATGTTTCAGTCCAGTTGCAAAATTGCTCTGGTATTCCATATTTTCTCAAAACCTCCCCCATAAAATGTTATGATACTTTATCGAAGACCTTTTCTTGGTCCAACGATAAAAGATATCCTGCTGTCTCATTTTGTTCACCTATTTCCACAATTTCCCTGAGTAATATTAAATTGTCTTGTATGGTTCTTCCTATTACAGAACATGTCTGACTGTTTGCGATTAACAGTGGTGCAGTTTTTGTGAGTCTAGTAGTCAAAATTTTCAAAAGGATTTTCAAATCTGTATTTAACAGGTTAGTAGGCCTCCAGTTATTTATGTCTTGCCGGTCTCCTGATTTACATAAAAACATCTGAAAGGCTAAGCCCAAGTGAGATGTTACATATTCTGCCTCTAGCATACAATTAAAAACGACATACCCAATGTCTGCTATTTCTTCCCCTATGGCTTTGTAGCACTCTAATGCTAAGCTAACAGGTCCTGGTGATGTATTATTTTTAAAAGTTTTAATTGCCTGTAGTACTTCTTTCGTAATGGGCTCTGTCAAGTTCTGTCTAATATCATCTGGTAGTACTGGTATTGCTATTTTTTTGAAGAAAGTTTGCATGTGTTCTTCCTGAATTTGGGTTTCTGCATATATGGTTTGCATATGGTGTGCTGCTTCCTGTAAAATAGCATCATTAGTTGTAACCACTGTCCCTGATGGGGTGCATAAAGAATCTATGATTTTACTTTTCATTCTTTGTTTGCAGCTTTCGAACACATCCTCAGCTCCTGATTTCCCTGGGGTACATATACGGTGCTCATTTAATAACGAGGCAGCTCTTGAATATTGTATTTTTTCCATCTCTTGCTTTCTAGTGTGAACCTGAGTAGCATATTGCCCATATCCTGTGTTTACTAGGGTCAATATTTTATATAGCTATGATCGGAGTGTTAGATATTGTTTATACTGATCCACATGAATCTGACTGGCTTGTTGCTGAAAAGTGTGTTTTATTTCTTTTTTTGTATTATGCCACCAGACACCCATACTATCCTCTAGACATACTATTGTTTTTCTGGCTGTTAACAGGTCAGTTGTATGCCGTAAAATTTCTGTTTTTTCCAATAAATCACTGTTTAGCTTCCAATATCCTTTCCCTATATTTCTGTTTTCTATTAGACTCATGTTTATTGTAAGAAGTTGATGATCCATACTTTCTATAGGTAGAACTTTTGTTTTGCTGATATTAAGATTATTTTTGTTGAAAATATAGTCTATCCTGGTCACTAAGTTATTTCTAAATTATGTAAAACCTCCACTTTTATTTAGTGTCCTGTATGAGTCACATAGATCTGCATCCTGAATCAGTTTTTGGAGTGCTGTGGTGTCACAGAATTGTTTATTTGTTGTTGCCACTTTATCAGAATGTTGCAGACCACAATTAAAGCCACCTGCCCAAATCACATTTCTAGTTGTACAGAGGTATGGTTTTATCAATACAAATAATTCAACCCATCCCTTTTTAGTTTGGGGGGTTGTAGATATTAATTGCCCTCCATGCAGCATTATTATGGGTAAAGTCTATTAACAGAGCTCTACCTGCAGCAATATCTACCATTCGAGTTATAGTATAATCATGCCCCAAAAATAGCACCCCCACCCCATCACATCTTTCTAAACAATAAGAAAAAAAAGAAGGACCCCAATGCCATAGCTTAGAAGCCCTGTTAATTTTTGTTGTTGTGTTTAATCTTGTATCCTGTAAGAAACAAATGTCCATATTAATGTCTGACACAATGGATAAGGTCACAAGACATCTTCTTGGATTTTTGATGCTGTTGATACTTAAAGTCGCTATCTTGTAGATGTGTGGGGCAGTCATGGTTTAAATGGGTATATTATTTTTAAGTCTCTTGACTGAATTGTCTGCTTCTTCTTTAGCGAATCCCCAGATTTATTTTTGTTTTTACACAAGCTTTTTGTACTTCTATGTCCATGTCTTCAATTTCTGAATCTGTAGTATTCGTTTGGAAAGAGGATTTAGTGGAAGATGTTCCTGAATCCTCTCCTTGTTCCGATTCCTGTAGAGCATCATATCTGTTTTGTAGCTCAATTTGCCTTTGTTTTTGTATTTTTTTTGATAATTTTGTTTTAGTTTGCTGGTTTCTAATGCATCTTTTTTTCATGTTACTACTGTCATATCTGGGGGGCAGAGCATATCTGTCCCTTGTTGTGGAACATTTTCCTATCGGACATTTTGTGGCACCTCTTCCTCCCCAGTCTGTTGATGTTCTGCATCCTGTTCTAGAAGTGCCTGTTGTTGTTGTTTTTTGCTGAAGTTGAAGGTTTATTTCGGGGCTTGGATTGTCTGTCTTAATGTTCATCTCCTTTCGTTCGTCCTTAGCTGGGTGAGCTGTTTCCGTCTGCTCCTGTGGTGGCGTTGGTTCTGAGCTTCCTGTTATCTGTTTACCCTCCTTTCTTTGCTCTTGTTCTCTCCTTTTTCTGTCCATACTATTTTTGGGGTGCTGTGGTTAGAATAGTATCTTGGTCTGGGCCATCTGTGTGATTATGAGATGCCCACTGACAGTTATGACAGACATGTCCATGTTCTTCACAAAGGTTACATTTCAGTTTGTTAGCACAAGTAGCACTGGTGTGGTCATATTCAAGGCACAAGTCACATTTTACTCTGTCACAAGCGTTGCTAAGATGCTATGCAGAACTACACTTGAAACAGGTTTTGGGTTGCCCTTGGTAAAAGCAGTGCCCCCTATCTTTCCCCAAAAAGAAGCAGCTTGTGGAGTTAGTCTTAATTTAATTTTAAACTTCCATCCACCAGTCCAAATAAGTTCTTCATCCAGGATGGGCTATGGTTCTCCAATCAGATCACATCACTGTGCTAGCCAGTGTTTAATATCTTGCATACTGACCCCCTCATTGTGGAACAAAATAGTGACTTGTCTGAATGCTGATTTTGTTAAGGGTGTTGCTCTAAAAGGAAGCCATAATGCAGTATATTTCTTTTTCTTATAAGCTGCCCAAAAGCGATCAAGCCCCATTGGTGTTTTAAAACTAATATCAAACAATACATCTCCAGATGCGTGGATTAAGGAGTAAATGTCATTGGGAAAAAAGCACATGGATTCTTTTATTAAAGGTTTTCACACCTAAATCCCATCGGGGCAACCTGTAGTCGTCCTAAATATTGCAGCCTTACTGCATTCGTGCACTGGGCTGGTGCTGCATTTTGAAAGTGAGTGTCTCTGGAATGAAATTTGGACTGTAAGTGCTGAGCAGTTTCTGTTTGTTGTTTATTGTGTGATAGCGGTTGTTCAGGGTCCATTTGTTCTCCCCTGGAGTTGGTTTGAGTGTTAGGCCCTTCTCCAGGTGAAGATTGGGTTTTTTGAGAATTGGTTAAGGGGAGGAAAGTTGTGTGGAGTCTTCTGGTGAGTGGCTTACAGGTTGTAATTCCATGTCACTGTCAGTAATAAATGGCATTTCTTCTCCATTTTGGACTACATATAGTCTGGAGTTGCCTGATACATCTTTTTGAATTGTACCAGTCTTATTTAAATCTTTTGTCTGCTGCATTGTTTCTGGGCTCCCAGGGATGGGACTGTGGTCTGGGTCAAGAACCCAGTTTCCTGAATCATTTTGACACCAACCCGCAGCAAGGAGTTTATTTCTGACCATCTCCACTCAGCTTCGTTATTGCTTACAGCCTCGCTACTCTTCTCCCCGCACTCGTTCTCTTGTTCTGTATTATGCCCATGTCATTCATTTGTTCAGTAACGGGTAAAATATTTTTTTTATGCAAGTACTTTTGTTCTTGTTTGCCTGGTTTTAATAGTCCTGTAGTCCCTTGACTCACCTCGCTTAACACCACTGGTGAAGCTGTTTTGGGCGGCGGCTGTGATGTAATCTGAGTGTTTGATGTTGCCACGTCAGCTGCCTTGCTTGACACTGAACTGTCAAGGCCTTCTGCTATGTTCATTTGTTTCTTTGGCTCCCTTGGTTCCTCTGCGATATCAGATTGGATTTTGTCATTCGTATCAGTATTTCTGTCTGGTAGGTGCTCCATTTCTTCAGTAGCTTTCATGAGTTCAATCAATTTACTCCTATTTTTTGTGATAAAATATTGCAGCAAATCCTCTTCTGTTTCAGGATTTTGCAACCCATCTGTTTCAGTAGGAACCTGACTTGTAGCAGGTAGCTGCATTTCAGAATTTGCAGCAATCTCCATTGCTGAACCTGCAGAGGTAGAGATCAGCTCCCCTGCAGGTACACCAGCTTCCACATCTTGCTTTCTGTGACCGTCAGCCATTTCAGTCTCCATTGCAATGGAAGCCAAGCTCAGATTTTCTACTAACTCACTGTGTTCACCTCCTCCTCCTCCTCCTCTGTCTGGCTGCAGAATGGGCTTCTCCATCCTGTCTACAGGAAGTGACAATGCCCCCTGCAGCCAGAGTTGGGGAATTTCCCCAGTGCCCTGACCAAATTTCCCACCATTAACTGAAAATACCACCAACGGCTTAATCTGGTTCAAGGTCAGTTGGCATTCAACTGTACCCCCCTCCCCTGGGACATGCCTGAAAATAGGCAGAATTTGTCTAGTGCACTTACCCGGTCAACAAAAACGAAATAAATAAATAAAAATAAATAAGATGCTCGACTTGCCTCTCTTTCAGTAGGGTTTCCATTTGTTTCAAAAGGGAGAGGGCTGCCATTCGAGTACACCTTAAGGGATATTCGCAGTTTCATTCTGGGGCAGGTGGGCATATCACACTGAGAAAAGTTCCAAAAGTCCAGCTACACATAAATTAGGTTTTGAAATTATCGAAAGGTTTTTATTTCATAAATCAACAACAGCTCTTAAATCTTGTCCAACATTTTACCACGCTGGCTTCATCAGGGAAATTTGGGCCTGTACAAAAATTAATAATATTTATGTAAGAAACATGTACAAGAATGTTGTCTTTATATTATAAACACAACTTTCCCAATCTGTTGTTAAGTGTATCACACACCTCAACCATATTTGTTATTACATTTTACTGAATATAATAACATTTCTGACAGCAGAAAATTATTTCAACAAAGCAGTATCACAGTTCTACTAATTAGTATTCTTCCCAAGATTCTTTAACTTCATAAATACAATTTAGTAACACTTAAGCATCAGTGTATATCAATCAGAAATATCTGTGTCCCACCCAGTCGTGTAAGAATGGAGTATCTACACCAGAACAAAATATATTTGCCCTTAATATTTTGTTCATTTAAGCTTACTGCATCCATTTTTATGTTGCTTGCGTGCAAGTGCAAGAAACATAGTGCCATCACCGGAGATTTCGTCGGTGTGTCACCTCCTCCTCCAATTCAGTCAGTGTGCTGGCAGGCGCGGCCCCTGTAAGTCAATGCATTTTGGAGCTGCCTGTGACACACTCCAAAATGCAGTGGCATACAGTTGAAAGGGGGAGCTATGCTTGAGTGAGCACTAAGATATCGGCTGCTCACGTTACGGCCCCCGACGCTGCCGGTACCAAGACGACTGGCAGCCGACGGGTGCCCACCTCCATCGGGCTGAGCTGCGCCCTGCCCCCAGTAGCAGGTGCCATGCTGGGAGCCCACCCAGTGTGGCAAACAGTCGCTTTTGCCGACAGGGTGCCCAATCCCCGTCGGCTGAGCGACCCCGTCCTTGTGTGCCCTGCTGAGCCCACCCCAGCGTGGCAATAACTTCCATGGCGGACGGTGCCCAATCCCCATCAGGCTGAACGCCCCAACATCCTTGTGCCATGCTGGGAGCCCACCCCAGCATGGCAAGCGATCCCACAATGTCTTTTTTCCCTGAAAAACGAAAAGGTCCTGCGGCGCGTCTCCCGAGCCCCCCCCTCCCACAACCCGCACTCACCCACTGTGCACCCAGCCTCCAGCACCTACTTACCTCCAGACTTGCCAAGATCTTCGTGGACCGGGAACACGTCTGCACTCTTCAAAGCCGACGCGAACTGAGGAAATGCCGGTAAGCTGTATAATGGGCTAGATCGGGGTTTCAACTTTAGCATATCTCCGGCATTTTTGGGATTTTACACAAATTTACATGGGTTTTGGGACTTTTCCTCATGATACTCACCATGGCGTTATTCAGGCCCGGCAAGATTTCATCAGTGATCGCGCGCGAGTGACTGTGAAATCGCTCCTCAGGCCTGAATACCACCATGACAGTGACATAATTCATGAGAAGGGGTCCCAAAACCCATGTTGAAAGTTTGCGGCAAAATTCCAAAATGATTGTTTTATCGAGCGCAAGTGCTAGGCAGTTCCTACGCAGGCTCGTGAAGTTTATGAATTTCAATATTTTCACTCCAGATTTTCAACATTGCCATTTTACCACACCTTCTTATGAGTAGTACAGCTGTCATTTTTCACATCTCACCCAAAATGTGTTTCCGCCCATGTAGCGCAGAATGGCGCAGTCGGTAGTGAAATCAATGTACATGACAAATTAAGAAAATCACAGTGACACTGTTCATGAGCAGAGGTCTTAAAATGGCTATCTTGAAAATTTGGTGAAAAAATTCCTAAAAATGACTGTTTTGCGAGCGTGCATTGCGCAGTTCCTATGCAGGCTCGTAAGTTTTCAAATTTTCAATATTTTCACTCCAGATTTTCAACATTGCCATTTTACCACACCTCCTTATGAGCAGTACAGCTGTCATTTTTCACATCCTGCCCAAAACGTGTTTCCGCCCATGTAGCGCACAATGGTGCAGTTGGTATGCGAAATCAATGTATGGGACACATTAAGAAAATCACAGTGTCACTGTTCATTAGCAGAGGTCTTAAAATGGCTATGTTGAAAATTTGGTGAAAAAATTCCTAAAAATGACTGTTTTACGAGTGTGCGTTGCACAGTTCCATATGCAGCTCGTGGGGTTTGTGAATTTCAATATTTCCACCAGATTTTCAACATTGCCATTTTACCACACCTCCTTATGAGCAGTACAGCTGTCATTTTTCACATCCTGCCCAAAATGTGTTTCCACTCTGTAGCGATACAATGGCGCAGTCGGTTGCAAACTCAATGTATGGAACACATTAACAAAATCACAGTGACACTGTTCATGAGCAGAGGTCTTAAAATGGCTATGTTGAAAATTTGGTGAAAAAATTCCTAAAAATGACTGTTTTATGAGCGTGCGTTGCGCAGTTCCTACGCACGCTCGTAAGTTCGCAAATTTTCAATATTTGCACTCCAATAACTTCCAAATATCTAAACAGCACATAGAAGCAAGCAACATTTGCTGTCCTCTATAAAATAATAAAATACAATTTAAGAAAAAAAAATAATTGGTTATATAATAGATTAATTATTATTAATGCTTTGTGACATATGTACTGTATTAAGTTTAAAAACATAAATGTATGTATTACCATAAATTAGTGCCAATATTTGTTTCTCAAATGTCTAAAAATTACATCAAATTCAATTTTTCAACAGAATAATTGAAAAAGTATACATTTTCATGTTTGAAATCATTTAGCATGATTTGACAAAAAGTTTCATGGTGCAGAAACATTTATCAGTTTTCTACTAGTTACCTTATAAAATTATAGATTTGTGTCACTCTCCATTGAGCCTTTAATTGTTCTCACTAATTGCCTTAGAGAAAAAAGCAAACAGAAAAGCAAGCTTAGTATTGGAATATGAAGTGTTAATGTGCTCTTTAAATCATGAAAAAAGAACTCTGAAGCACTTTAACATGGTTTAAAGTTTGTCTGTCTCCAACAGCAGCCCCAAATGCACACCTAGCCAGATAGATACAGCACTTTTATAACAAAAGGGGCAGGACCACCAGAGGGGAAATCTAATTAGTGCAAGGTGTCCACCTGCATGCCTTGCAATGATGACGGCAATGACATCATGTGATCCTCCCTAGTGCAAGCCCCACACCAGACCAGGTCTCCCCACACACAAACCACTGCTATGCAACTGTATGCCACTACTGTTTAAGAGGGCAGTAAGGAAATGAAACTGCCATCCAAACAGACAGAGCGCTAGCAGTCCTGAATCCATAAAAAATGTAGCTTTTATAGGAACTGGGATCTAGGTAGCCCAGGATGACAACAGCAAACATAGTTTGAAAATTAACAGTGTAACACCAGTACATTTACTATAGTTGTACCTATATTTCAAATACATTCTTTCATAATCACAAAGTCAAACAGAATTTTCTTCCATAGTACCTGATGCAAATCAGATCAGTCTCAGTATATATAAAAAAATAATCTTTATTTTATTATGCATAAACAAAACACTAAAGTCTAATTAAGATATGTATAAGCTCATCATATGTAGGTAACATTATCTGTGAAAGATTTCCCTTAATATGAAACTATATATATATATATATATATATATATATATGTGTGTGTATATATATATATATATATATATATATATATATCAATAAAAAAACAAGGATAACTGAGTAAAACAAATAACTCATTTTTTATCAATATGTCAAAAATTATCAATTCTGCATCAGGTTCACATGTTACTCTATATATGTACAATGGTTTAAACTTCAAGCTTACAGTATTCAGAGGTTGGGGTTATTATGGAGACCATGACACAGGGGACACTAAGGGAAAAAGGACATGAGTGCAGTCAGTGGGGGGGGTAGGTTCCAGTATTACCAGCAGGGATATGGAAGAACCCACTAGTGCACATTTTTTATTATTGGTTATATAGTCCATACCTGAGTTAATGGGTGGGGAAAAAGATGAATCAGGAGCTGATGGAAACCAGTTCACACCAAACCCCTCTGTTACCAACATGCTGTCCAGTTTTCATCTTCATTCTTTCCTGCTGTTTTATCTAATGTGTTTAATGTAAAAATTCAATACATTTCTTGTTCCTCTAATAGGTTTTTTCCAGACTCCCCCTCTGGTCAGTTCTGGAACCTTCTCAATAACCCAGAACTTAAGAGAGGCTTCTATGTGCCCTGACTGATTAAAGTGAAATGCGACAGTGAGCCTTTGGCTCTGTTTCTGATTGCACTTTGATGTTCAATAATCCTAGCTGTTAAAGCCCTTGTAGTCTTACCTGCATAGTACTTTGAACAGGAACATATCATCAAATGACTCACATGATGTGAGTCATAGTTAATAACAGATTTGATTTTGTACCTTTTATCTCCACTAGGGTGGTCAGATCCTTTCTTTTTAGAAGTATTGTTGCGCTGGGTATACCTACCACATGCTGCCTTTCTCAGGTTAAGTGGACCCAAGAGTAATTGAGTACTGGTTGCTTTTGCATGGTATTCTATATACACCAATTTATCTTTCAAAGTTTTAACTTTCTTAGAAGCAATAATGGGTTGTTTCTGAAATTCAGATAGATAGACTTTCTAAAATATCCCAGTGTTTGTACACCACCTTTTTAATCTGTTCTGTAATGTCAGAAAATTCTAAAACCAGAGTGCAAAACCATTCTATTTTGGTTCTCCCTGTCCTTTTGTCTAGTTTCTTATGAGTTATCTTTTAAGGTCTCTCGTTGCTTTGGAGATTGTGCTATTACTGTAGCCTCTGTATAAATCTGTTTGCCGTATTTTCTATTTCCTGGGTTTTAACCATATCCTTGCTGCAATTTCTGTTTACCCTAATCATATGGGACAATGGTATACTGTCTTAATTTCTTAGGATGGAAACTGTCAGCATGCACTAAAGTATTGTTATCAGTATATTTCCTATGTAATCTTGTTTTCAGTTTCCCTGCAATATCTTTATAAATAACAATATCTAAAAATGGAGGAAGTGATGTATTGCAACCTCTAACAATGAACTTCTGATCACAACACCAAGCCAAGAGGTCGACAAATGGAATAACTGAAGCAATTTTGTTAGCCCTTAAAGTTCAACTAGTAAATAGCAGAGTGGTATAACAAACTTAAAACCAGAAGAAAATTATTCTGTATTAAAAGGGATGTCAAAATCAGTTCAGAGAGTGAAGGAAATAACCCAAGGGGATTTCAAAGAAAAACGCCAACAAAGTAACCACCAGCTCGACAAACGCTTCTGCATCAGTATCGCACTCTCCGAACTTGCCCGACCTGCAAACAATTGGATTCCAACCACTGTCCCCACTAACTGAAACACCCAAGAGATGAATTCACACTCACAAGAAGGCACAATTCTCAATTACTTTGGTTGTGGGAAAAGTGTGATCGAAGCTAAAGATAAAGAATTGCTGCAACTGGAAATGCCTCCTAAAAAACTGACTGCTAAAAACACAGAGATAATGAATATAAATCTTCAGCTCAGGAAAGCACAGGAGACTAAAGAAATAACAGAGGAAACAGAATTGCAATAGACACCTGGCTGAGTGTCCGGGGCTGAGCCAGTAAATAAACCCAAAGTAACAATTGCAAACGGAGATGTATCTAATGCAAATAAAGAAGTACAAGGGGAAGCAGTACCCAACAATATAACAGACCCACTCAGATTCCTGCTTCACAAAGTCAGATAATAGATATCCTGGGGGTAATAAACACATTAAGACAGGATGTAAATGGGGCATAGGATGAAATTAAAAACTCAGTTAAAAAAGTAAATGATTCCATTGGGGATCTGAGCCAAAAATTTGAAACACTCTCAGTACAGACAGACGAGATGAAAAAAAGAATTTCTCACTTGGAAGATGATATGAGTCCCCTAATAAAGATCAAGACATTGAATGATAAACAGCTCCAAATGTTATTACAAATGATAACAGAGCAGGAAGATTGAAATTGGCATTGGAACTTAAGAATTACTAGGCTACCTGAGGGAGTGGAAGGCACTGGAGGCCCCTTGACCTACTTTGAAAAATGCCTAGCCATTGCAGTTGGGAAACAATATCCACAAGACAAATCCAACTAGCTACCTGAGGGAGTGGAAGGCACTGGAGGCCCCCTGACCTACTTTGAAAAATGCCTAACCATTGCAGTCAGGAAACAATACCCACAAGACAAATTCAACTAGTGGGTCATATACCCAAACAGTGTTTGTTAAGCCCCACTGATATCAAGATAAAGAATATATCTTACAACAAGCCAGAAACCACAAGGGGCTTAAATTTGAGACTACCACTTCAGTGTTTATCCAGATTAATCAGCAGAGACACCCATGAGGAGGAAAAGATTAAATCCTTTAAAAAAAATAGGATATGAAAAGGGAATTAAGTTTTCCATGCTATACCTGGCCAAAATAAAATTCATAATAAATGGAAGGTTACAAAATTTTGATAACCTGGAAGATGCAAATGATGCCTGTAAAAGATAGTATAAGGAAAACTCACAGACTAAATCTCAAGGGGATTACACAGGCAAAGACCATACCCTACAGCTTTACAAAAGGCAATAGAAGAAGCCGTTGCATCAGAAGAGAATGGCTAAAGCAACAGAGGACGAACAAGGAGGGAGAGATGATGGGAAGAGAGAGGAAGGAAGGAAAAAAAAGAAAAGAAGACATGGTGAAGAAACAATACCTTAAAATCCAAAGAAGACCAGCTTGAAGACATGAAAAGAAAAGAAGAAGAGATGGGAATAACAATAAATAAGACTTTAAAATGATCAGACTTTAAGGATGAGCGGAGGAATAGACTTGAGAGAGGAGAGGGAAGGAAAAAGGAAAGAAGAGGAATGGATTTTTTGGGGGGAGGGGAAATTTTATTTAGGGTCATCATCGATGGACCCCTTAAAAAAGCATATTTAACCCAGATACCTCTCTGCCAGAATAAAAAACAGGACAGAAGAAGAAAGAGAGAGAAGAAGGAACAAGAAAAGGAATTGATTAACAAAAATATAAGAGCAACTAGGGAGGGATGGGGTGGAGGTGGGATAGACTCTAGAAAGTAAAAGACAAATTGTAAGTACAGTAGGAGATTATGAGATTTATTTAGTAACTTACTCATAACGTAAGGAAAACCCCTAATCTTCTTTTTTTTTCCTCTCTTTAACTCGATCTCTCTGTCCTCAACTGGTAACTTCTCTGGCATTCTATAGTAACATTTAGACACAAAATTCACTAGGATGCTCAAAAATTAACACCAACGCTGGGGTTACTGTATATAGTTGACTGAGTTTCAACCCTGATACACTTAACAAGGGCTATGGGAATTAGAGATCAAATGAAAGTCAGCACTTGGACTATAATGTAACGGATGACAATTATTAACATCTCAGTCAATATGGGGGCTGGGCAGGCAATGATTTCACCTATACATGGGAGGATAAGGGTTTTTTTGTTTTGCATCCATACTTAGAGAAATATAAAAATGTTTACACAAACCAAAAAGACAAAATATGAATCTTAAAATAAAAAAGAGAAAAAAATGGAAAGATGATAGAAGCAAAAATAATTAAAAATCAAATCAGTTTGTACCAACAGGAAAAATCAATGGATCTGGGAGCAATAAAAAATGTAATGAAAAAAAGGATCAAGAAAGTGAATAGTAATATACAGAAATTGCTTCTAATAACTTGCTTAAAATCAGTATTATGGAATCAATAATAAAAGAAGCCACCTGGAATGTTAAATGTCTAAAAAATAGAATAAAGATTAATAAAGTTATTAAATATATGGAAAAAAGTCCATTAATTGCCTCATGCTACAAGAGACACACTTTACTAAACAAGATTTTCAGTGGTTTTATAACAGGTGGGGACCTGGATTATATGCAACATACTGTAATGATGCTAGAGGGGTAGCTATGTTTGAAAAAAAAAAACAATCTAAACCCAATCATTGGGAAAAAAAATTATCAACCCACTTGGTAGATATATAATGACAGAAGTGCAAATATTAGATAAATACCTTTCTATTGCAACTGTCTATGGGCCCAATGAAAATAACCCAGAATTTTACATTGAGTTCTTTTTACAGATCACAACCTTCCAAGCTCCCTACATAATAGCTGGAGATGTTAATGTGGCAATTACAAAAATGACAGATCAGTTGGAATTGACAGATTTCACAAAGAAACAGTTAAAGTTATACAGAAATTTGTACAAGACTGTAAATGAATTGATCCGTGGAGAGAAACTCATCAAGAAGAAAAGGTATTTTCATACGTCTCACCAATTCATCACCTATACACCTGGATTGATTATTTTTTAATATCTGAAACACAATTATATTTAGTGAAAGAATGTTTATACCCAGGGATATTCATATCAGACCACTCACCATACAACTTAGCACTTACAGGGCCACTGAATAACTAAATAACAAGGAACTATGCAATAGACCCCACAATTATTCAAGATAACAATATTACAACACAAATAACAAACAATATTATAATATTCTTTCAACAAGAAGGTACTATAAGCTCCCCATTTATCATCTAGGATGCTTTTTAAGCATGTCTGAGAGGTAAACTCCATTTATTAACCAAGTAAGTAATCAAAAATGGTATAAAACACACAACCAATTAGAAAAAGATGTGTCAGAACTAGAAAAAAATTCACTGCATAACTTTAAATTCAGACATCTACAATAAACTAATACAAAAAAACTAGAATATAATAAATGAATAACAGAAAGGGCAGGAAAAACAGACTCTGCAAGCACATGCCAAATACCATTTTATAGCTGATAAATCACTGAAAATGCTTGCATGGTAAGTAAAAAAAAAAGAACAAGAAAGCAACACAATAACAAAAATAAAAGATCAGCGTGGTACATTAAAAAATAAACCAGAGGAGATCAACTTAGTGTTTGCTATTTTTTATCAAAACCTTTACAGTACACAATTACAACCAGATTCGCCATGACCATCAAGCTTTTTAGAGAAAATAGAATTTCCAGAGGTAATTGAATCTCTATTACACCAACTGGATACCCCTATTACACTCAAAGAGGTGAAAACAGCTATTCAACAAGGCACTTGGCCCAGATAACCTTCCAATAGAAATATGCAAAACCTTTAATAACATACTGGCACCAAAACTCACAACACTGTTTACCACATTTAGGGCCAGATATTCAAAACTTTGCCCCGGGACTAAATTAGCACTGCCCGGTGGGCAAACTTAGCCTGGAGCAAATAGCAAGCTATATTCAAAAGGAATAGCCCAGTGCAAAACCAGCTGAATATAGCAAGCAAAGGAAGCTGGGCAAACAGGGCCAGCAGTGCTGGGCAAAAATAGCCCAGGATTAAGACAGCACTGAATATAGCAACAGGGAAGTGCACACTGCTATTGCAGCTCATTAGACCCTGGAGAAAGCCAGTGTTGCAGGTGGAGAACATTGTGTGTGACTGCACAGAGATGTCTCACATCTACTGCAAACAACAATGTAAGCCACCCACTGCAGAACTGTGCTATGCTGAAGTGAGGTTTGACCGGGGCTAACCTGATTGCACAATGCTAACACATTAGCCCGGGGCAAATGAGAGCTATATTCATAGCTCCCATGCAAATGAGCCTACTTAGGTAATCTGTGGGCAAACAGGTACATTTGCATCTAATTAACTGTTGCTTGGCATACATGACCATGCAGTTTGCCCAGTGCTACTGCATGGAGCACAAAGCTCCCCCTTTTGGTCAGAATGGAAGTACAGGCTGGACATTGCAGGCCAAGGCATGCCCACAGCATCCCCCATTGGTCAGAATGGAAGTATAGGCTGGAAGCAGCAGGAACTGTGTGCCGGCAGGCACAGTCAGTGCATACAGTGCACCCATGCATCTGTGTAAGCATGACCTGTATATGTGTGTGTGTATATATATATATATATATATATATATATATATATATACACACACACAGATTAAATAGCTAAACACAGACACATTGCCTGTGGTCACGTGGCCATACATGCCCTGCAGGACAACCCCCCCAACAACATAAGTACCTCACTGCAGTAGTGGGTGAAACACAGTGGGGGGTCTTAATGCATGGGACAGGCATAAGGCAAACTTGGTGGGGTCAGGAGGCCATAGGCTGTAGGTTTCCCTAGGATATGCAGCATATCCATTAGATAGGGAACAGGGCGGACTGGCTGGGAAAGAAAAATTCTTCCCTGCCATCATGGTCCCTGTTCCCATGTGTGCAAGTTACACACTCTGGCATACCCCTCAGCTCTTGTGTCACTGAAAAGAGGGACATGGACATATTTGGACACTCAGGATAAGGGACAGATGAGGGACAGGGCAGTTTCAAGGGGTAAAATGAGGGATGTCCCTCATAAACAGAGATAGTTGAGAGATATGCACCCTGGTAGGCTAGTGTCTCCCCCCCAGCACGGTCCCTGACCCCTGATAGCCCTAATAATTAAAGAAATACCTGGTGATCTAGAGGTTCCCCTACTCCCCAGCACAATCCCTGACCCCCAGATCAAGTAAAAACAAATTAATTTCCCTGGTAGTCTAGTGGTCCCCTCAACCCCCAGCACGTATCCCAAACCCCATTTAAAATAATAATAAAATAATTTCCATGGTAGTCTAGTGGTCCCCCACCCCTCCACCATGTATCCTGACCCCCATTTCAAATAACAATCAAATCGTTTCCCTGGTAGTCTAGTGGTCCCCCCTCCCCCCAGCACATATCCGACCCTCGTTTCAAATAAAAATAAAATTGTTTCCATGGTAGTCTAGTGTTTCCCCCCTCTACCCCCAGCATGTATCCTGACCCTCATTTCAAATAAAAATAGACTCTTTTCCCTGGTAGTCTAGTGGTCCCCCAACCCAGCAGTGACACCCCGCTCATCCCAATAACATTACAGAACAGAGCTGGCAACCAGCTCAGCCCTCTTCTCACCACCATGGCTGGCCGCTGACTGAGGTACAAAGGAGCAGTACTGCTCCTTCCTACCTCAGTCGGCAGCGACTGTAGTAGTCTTGAGAAGGGCTGAGTCGGTCGCTGGCTCGGGTTCTGGAGGTTATTGGGATGATATGCTATTAGGTGGAAGTACTACCAGACTACCAAGAAAATATCTTATTTTATTTGAAATGGGGGTCAGGGATACTTGCGGGGTGGAGGACCACTAGACTACCAGAGAAATTATTTTTATCTTTATTTGAAATGGGGTCTGGATACATGCTGGGGTGGGGACCACTAGACTACCAGTGAAATTATTTTATTTTTATGTGTAACGGGTTCGATATGGGGTGGGACCACCAGACTACCAGGGAGAAGACTGTATTTTTATGTGAAACAGGGGTCGTGATATGTGCTGGGGGGTCCACTAGACTACTGGGGATGTAACTTCATCGGGCGGATACCGGGGATCGGGAATCGTGCTTGGGGGAGCACCGCCACCGCATTACCGCTGGCCTTTTCTCAGTGGTATTCAGTGCCGAGCTACAGGTCATGCTAATGCCTGTAGCGCAGCGCTATACTTTTGAATATGCAGGTGTGCCGGTATTCAGGGATCCTCCCCTCAGTCCGGCCCCTGCATACATTATACTTTAGCGTCAGTGCTAACACCTAGCACCGGCACTAAATGTCCCTTTGAATATTGCAGTCGGGCACAAATTTGTCACTAGTCCAGCGCAACAGATTTGCACCCGGCACTAAGCTTTGAATATCTGACCCTTAATATTTTACATGATATCCCAAAATCATTCCAGGATGCAACCATACATGTATTCCATAAAAAAAGGTAAAGATAAGACTGAAGTCTCTTCATTCAGGCCGATCTCCTTGCTGAATACCGATTATAAAAGGTTCACAAAGATACTAGCAGCTAGAATAGAACAGATATTACCACACGTAATCTCACAAGACCAAACAGGTTTCATTAAAGATCGAAGAATCACAGAAAACATAAGAAGAACTATAAACATAATGGACAAAAATAAAAATCAAGATGCATTATTATTGGCTATCAAAACCAAAGAGACATTTGACAGGGTTGAATGGCAATACATAAAATTAGTTTTACAAAAAAATGGATGTCAAAATGGGGAACCTGAACTGGATAAACTTATTATTCAAAAGCCCAAATGTAATAATAAGAACAAATAGAACCCTGTCCAAAAAAATCATTCTTTGTAGAGACACCATTGATTTTTGCTTTAGCAATGGAACCATTCACAATAGTCATCAGAAAACATAAGGAGCTCAAAGGAATGGAAATAAACAACTCAATCCAAAAAGTGAGCTTATATGCTTATTCATAACAGAACCAACCAAATCATTAAAAGCATTTACGGACTTATCAGAACTGTATGGACAGGCCTCGGGTTACAGGATAAACTGGAACAAAACAGTTATTCTCCCATTAGGTGAAAATAAAAATGATCAAACCCCATTAAGCCTTCCATGTAAAGCTTAAACCATAATTAATTATCTAGGAATAAAAATAAATAAAATAGACGATCTATATCAAGAAAACTTTATTCCAAAATTAAAGGACATACAGGATAAACTTAAAAACTGGTGTGGATTACCACTTACACTAGTTGGACAAATAAATATAATAAAAATGAAAATTCTCCCCAACTTAATTTATTTACTTACACCAGTCACTTGCAATACAAGTACCAATGGAATTTTTTAATAAACTTAAGAAAATTATCACTAACTTCTTACGGAAAAACAAAAAACCCTGTATAGCATAGAATAAATTGACACTACCCAAAGAAAAGGGAGAACTTACTCTTCCAGACGTGTGTGTGCGTGTGTGTGTGTGTGTGTGTGTATATATATATATATATATATATATATATATAAAAAACTTAATTACTGCATCAGTTAGGCTCTTCTACAGTGAAAAAAGTAGGAAATTTGATTTTAAGGTTCCCACCCTTTGCACCCCACCCCCAGCCCGCCCCCACCAACAGGCATCAGGTGTGCATTGAGGTCATCAGCCTAACTCTCACCCCAGCCCATGTGTAAACAAGCTGAGGTGGTGCAGTGTAGGAGAATGGGGTGATAGTTAGGGCCGACATCCCAAAGACACCCCGATGCCTGTTGGTGGGGTGGGCTGTGTGGGAACCCAAAATCGAATTTCCTCACTTTTTTCACTGTAGAAGAACCCTAACTGATACATTAATGAAGTTTTCTGCATAGAATTTCCTTACTTTTTAAGAAAAAATAGAAAAGTAGAAAGTTG
Source organism: Neoceratodus forsteri (assembly GCA_016271365.2). Classification (NCBI taxonomy): domain Eukaryota; kingdom Metazoa; phylum Chordata; order Ceratodontiformes; family Ceratodontidae; genus Neoceratodus; species Neoceratodus forsteri. The sequence goes on from CM057453.1 coordinate 422,029,101, forward strand.
TGCAAGTTGGTGGGAGCGCGGGGCCCTCCCACCAATTGTAAGCCTTGGGCCACATTACACACCCAATGACTAAAAAGCACATTGACAACAGCAAGGCCAGCCACCAAACAAATGTCAATCTAGTAGAGCAACAGAAAACGCTGTCCACAAAATGTAAACTGCACCACGCAATATCTCCACAAAAAATATATTGTCTGACACATAAATACCACTATTGACATCTATTGTACAACACCCTCCAAATTTCAAGTAAAAAGACCAAGCCATGTCCGAGATACAACATGTCAAAATTTGAAATTTTCATTCATCAGAGTGGCACAGTTCTGCACCTGTTGACATTTAACACACACAACAACTGAAACTACATCCATGACACTTAGTCTAGGCACCTTATCAATTTCAAGCCACCAGCACAATTCAAAATACTGTCCGCAACATGTAAAGTGCATCACACAATATCTCCACAAAAAAAAAATCTTGTCCGACACATAAACACCATAATTCACATGTACAGGACATGCCTTAAGCACCCTCCAAACTTCAAGTAAAAAGACCAAATCATTTCCGAAATATTCAATCTTAAAGATTTGTAAAATTTCCCTATCTTTTCCATTATAAAAAATCTGGCCATCTTGTCCCCCACCCACTATCAAAGATGGTGATCAAAGAATCTCACAATCAAGGAATTTGCAGGCTCGCGATCAAAGAATTTGTAGGGTCACAACCAAAGAATAAAAACTGTTCTAATTTAAAAATTCAAAGAATTGTGGTAAACCACCACCATGGTTCCTCAGAACACAGCCCCCTGAGTAAAACCCACCCTCACTTGTCTTCCTAGGACACCCCTGGGCTGAGAAAATAGATTTTTTTATCTGGCCATCTCGTCCCTCACTCGTGATGCACGGTCGCAATCAAAGAATCTCATGATCAAAGAATTTGCAGGCTCGCGATCAAAGAAATTGCTTGTTCATAAACAAGAGCGAGGGAGATGGCAGATTTAAAATCTATTTTCTCAACCTTGAAGTACCCTAGAAAGGATAAATAGGTGTGTTTTCTTGAGGGCTTTCCATCTCAATAAAACAAATCATGTTTTCAATATCCCTGGTAGTCTAGCGGACCCCTTCCCGTTCATGATAAAATACATAATGATCTCTAATTCCCTGGTAGTCCAGTGGCCCCCCCCAATGTGTATTTCATAAATATTGCTTTTTATATCCCTGGTAGTCTAGTGGCCCCTGATCTGTGTAAAATTATAATTGTTGTTCATGTCCCTAGTAGTCTAGCGACCCCCCTCCATCATAATAAAATAGATAAGGATCTGAAATTTCCTGGTAGTCTAGTGGCCCCCTAATGTGTATTTCATAAAATATTGCTTTTTATATCCCTGTTGTCTAGTGGCCCCCCAATCTGTATTGAATTATTATTATTGTTCATATCCCTAGCAGTCTGGTATTTCATCATAATAAAATAGATAGGATTTGCAATTTAGATAGTGTTCTCACTCTCACTCAACATGTTAGCCACTTCAGCACTCCATCCTTCCTCAGCCAGCGACTGGCACAGCACCTCTCACCTCCCACAGCCAGCCCTGACTGTGTATATTAGGAGTGCTAATGCAAGAGTGTTCAGAAATATTTTGAGCACTCTTTGCATTAGCACTGCTAATACACACAGTCGGCAGCTGGTCGAGGAGGTGAGAGGTGGGCTGTGCCAGTCGCAGCTGGGGAAAGGGTGGGGGGTGCTGGGTGGGCTGACACAGCTGGGTGGGGGGTGGGGGCCACTAGACTACCAGGAAATTGCACATCCTTATCCATTTTATTATGATGGAGTGGGTGGGCCGCTAGACTAGCAGGGATATGAACAATAATAATAATTTAATACAGATTGGGGAGCCACTAGACTACCAGGGATATAAAAAAGTAATATTTTATGAAATACACATTGGGGGCCACTAGACTACCAGGAAATAGCAGATCTTTATCTATTTTATTATGATGGGGGGGCGCTAGACTACCAGGGATATGAACAACAATTATCATTTTATACAGATCAGGGGGCCACTACACTACCAGGGATATAAAAAAAATCAATATTTATGAAATACACATTCGGGGGACCACTAGACCACTAGGGAATTAGAGATTGTTATGTATTTTATCATGATCGGAAGGGGGCCGCTAGACTACCAGAGATATTGAAAACATGATTTTTTTAATTCAGATTGGGCAGAACGAAGCCCCCCTGAGCAAATCCCACCCTCATTTAACTTTCTAGGGCACCCATGGGCTGAGAAAATAGATTTTTAAATCTGGCCATCTCATCCCTCGCTCGCGGTGTACGATCGTGATCAAAGAATCTCGCGATCAAAGAATTCACAGGCTCGCGTTCAAAGATCATTAGCGAGCTGCAAATTAAGATTTTAAAAGCTCATAACTCTATTTTTTGACCAATTTGGATGAAACCAAAGGCACGGCTCGATAGTTTAGAGTCCCCTGAGTAAAACCCATCCAGGTTTTACTTCAGAAGTGACCCCTGAGCCGAGATATTTGTGTTTTTCCAATCAGAAATTTAAAAACAAGATGGCGGACCTCGCGATCAAATACTTTTTTTAATTCTTGGGGACAAAGATTCTTGAACTGTGGGGCTGCAAATTCTTTGATCGCCAGGTGGGACCAGATGGTCAGAACCCCATTCTTTGTTCACAAAACATACATATAAATTTTCCAATTGACTTATAATGGAAACTTAAAAGTGGCATAACGTTTGAATGCCTTAATATTTTTTCACCAAACAAAAAGTGGCATGTTTCACCACCAAAGCTCTTTCAAATTAGCAATCTCACAGAGCAGCATGCCACACAACAGCTGTGCAGAGCCACATCCAAAATCCCAAAAGCTGCCTCCAAAAATGGATAATTTTGCATTTTTCAGCGTTTTTGTATGCAAAGACCATAAGTCCGACCAAAACAGAATTTGGCAGATCAAGAGATCTACCATGCCCCACCATGCATTCCAAATTTCAGGCAAATCTGTTGGATGGGTCCAAAATTATTAACACGCAAACTTTTGACTTTAACATGTCAGTGACAACTGAACCCTAACTATAGTGGCGCGACTGCACCTCTATTTTATATATATATATATATATATATATATATATATATATATATATATATATTATAAATCAATACAATATGGACTTGGATTCATAAAGCAGATACAAATCTAACATCATACAAAACAGAACAGGGAAATTACCCATATGCAAAACTAAAGCACCTCATTTTCTCAGGATAATGTCAGCATATAAAAACAGTCAATAATGTCACAATGCAAACCACAATAGACTGTTGGAATAAAATTCATTAAAAAATTGAGTACAATAATTTAATAAACCCTTACTCATCTATTCATAAAAAATATAATTTTAAACCCTCAATAGAAGATAATGCATTTCAAATTTGGCATAATAATGGTTTGCACAAAATCAATCAATTATATGAAAATAATGTACTCAAGACATTCAAGCAACTAAAAACACAGTTTAATTTACCTAAATCACATTTCTTTAAATACTTGCAAATTAGGAATTTTGTTTATAAGACCACAGGAACATTAATAATACCATTATGCTCACCAATTTTAGATACAATAATTGACAAAAAAGAAAATATGAAAGTAATCTCAGCAATTTATCATAGCATTATTAAAGAAACATACCAAGAATTAGACAAACTGAAAATGCAATGGGTGCAAGACTTAGGGATTCATATTACCGAAGAACTACGGCAAGAGATATTACAGTAAGTATAACCCTCAATCAAAATAAAAGCATCAAAACTGCAACAAATTCACTTTCACACTTTCTATCACACTTATTACACTCCTGCAAGGTTAAATAAAATAAATAATACACTATCTCCAAAATGTCCCAGATGTGCATACACAACAGGCAAACTGATCCATGTGATACAGAGTTGTCCTTTTTTAACAAAGTGTTGGTCTAAAATTACTAAATTCATATCAAAGACATATTCTAGCACTTTAAAAACACTGCCTGCATTAACAATATCAATGATACCAGAAAACTTCCATCTACTCAACAAATATCAAAACATGTTTATTTCAATTGCAATAACTGTAACTAGGAAATGTAGCCTAATAAAATGGAAAGACCCATCCCCATCTGTATTTTGAAACCTGATTCAACTTCATGAAAGGTATATATAACTGGAAAGACTCATCCTCACCTGTTTCATATCTGTTTCATGAAGTTGAAAATTGGGTCAACTTCATGAAAGATATATATATATATATATATATAAATTAAAAAGAATTCCCTAAATTAAAAACAAAGAAACAACAGTTTGACAAAATTTGGTTTCCATTCCAGATGGCTGTAAACAACTAAAATTGACTTAGATAAATATGAAGATAAAACATGTAGGTAACAAGAAAACTTGGGCATATAAATTACATTAAAATGAATGTTATCCTTATGTAAAATTAAAATAAGGACCAAAAATAAAATTGTAAGCTCCTAGACCCACAACCCCCCCCCAAAAAAAAAAATCATGGGAAATGATGAATAAGTGGGTTATAATTAACTGATTTATATAATTCAAATGAAAATAACCATAACACTTATCTGACCCACGAAAAAATCTAAAAACTGTATTTCCTGATTGCTGAAAGCTAGTGTAAAGCTGAGGTAATCAGTGATGGTAGGCAGATGTCTATGGCACTCCAACAGCTCCTGGTCCATTCTGTCCCCCCAAAATTAGTAGGTCATCAATGTATCCCCACCACTGAAATTAGGCTGACTGGGCTGTAATTGCAAGCTTCCTCCCTGCTGCTGGACTTATACAGAAGGAACACATAAGCCCTTCACCAGCTCCCGGGAACCTCTACAGTTTCCATTGACCTCTTGAGCAAGGCTGTCGGTGAAGCAGTTAGCACTTCCCTCAGCTAATTTAACACCCTGGGGTTATCCCATCTGGTCTCATGGACTTATCCATGTAAAGGGCTATGAGTCATTTCAGGACTCCTTCCTCTGAAAATTGACTTGTGCCCATCCCTCCCCCATTCATTCTTCTTGCTGGTGGCCAACCTCCCTCCAATATGATGACCGAGCAGAAGTACCTGTTTAAACTGTAAGCTTTTTCTTGGTGCCCTTTTACACAGTATCCCCCTTCTGCCCTTTTAATCTTCACTATCCTTCCCCTTGTGTTTCTCTTCTCATTTACAGTACATACCTGAAAAAAAGTCTTATCCCCTTTAGACCCCCCCCAGCAAGCCTATACTATGTTTTTGTCTTTGTTCCCCTAACTGCCTTGCCCAGTTCCTTCTGTCTAGCTTGGAACACCTCCTTGTCCTCCCTCAGTGTTTCTTTACACATCCTGAACACAAACCTTTTTTTCTTTCACCAACCTTTCAACATCTTTGGAGAACCAAAAAGATCTCCCTTTCCTTCTGCTTTTGTTTACCTCTTTCATGCAGAGATGTGTTGCCCTAACAATACCCTTCCTTATTGTTTCCCACTGTGCCTCTACTCCTCTCTGTCAATCCTCCCTTTAAGGCATTTTCTGAGGCAGTCTCCCAATCCTTTAAAATCTGCCCTACTGAACTGCAGGACCCTCATCCTCATGTAGCTTGCTTCTGCTCCTTTCCTTATGCTGAACAACACTGTACTGTGAACACTGGTACCTAGGAAACTCCCCACTGTGATGCCTGCAATGATGCCCTTGTTTTTAGCACTAGGGCAACACTTTCCTACCCCTAGTAGGTTCTTTTACTAGCTGCCTGAGAAAAGCTCCCTTGCAGGGAGGCAAGGATTGCCCTACCATCTTCTGGAATTGCCTTTTTCTGCTGTCCAGGGTGGGGACTTGTCAACATCATCCCTTTGGGTAGAGAAGGGACTTCTGGGACACTGTTTCATGTTTTCTTGATGTTATACTGGTTTTGGAAAAAATGAGGGGAAAAGCATTCAAACAGTGGTAACAATGTTTACTTTCTAGGTGTTCAATGTCTTTGAGGAGCTAATATAAGAGTAAATGGTATTTAGAATATAATGTGATTATAAGGAGTCACCAGAATGTGATGTCTATGCATTTTGGTGATGACTCTGAAAAAAATGTTTATTTCTAATAAAAGAATCGTTACAGGTTTATGAGGAAAACCAATCCATCTAGTATTTGCATGACCGTGTAAGCGAAGTTCCCCAAGCAATGTTGCTTACGTATAAAACAGTCCCAATCCATGTGGTTTTGTTAAAGTATTGGTTACATTCTTGTCTTGTTGGCCAGAGAGTTCTAAAGCAGTCAACAATTAATTCCAAGTGTTATCTTCATGTCTGAGCTCTTGTGCTGTATGTTGTGCCTGAAGTGGAGGGAGCACTATCTGAGAGGTAGACAAGGTCAAATTGTTTATGCTGATAAATGCATGGTCTGTGGGTTGTATGTTTCCAATGTATTGTACGTATAAAATGTAATGGATTGTGAATGTTATGCTCGGGACAGCCCAGTTCCTTGAAGAGTACTAATCTAACCCATCCACAGTGTTTTATTTGGTTTAGTCAACTGCTACCCCACTAGGTGGCAGTGAGCCACAACTCAGTACAGGCTAAGCTGACAGGAAATCAATTCAGACTAGAAATGCTGAGTCTGCAGTCAGTCTGAGAGAGCTTATTTAGCAGGAGTTCCAGGTTTGGAAGGTGCGGTGTCAGATCTTGCAGAGAAAATCTCCACCAGCCAAAAGTTTTGGTGCTGGCCCTTCCTGGAAGACAGTACCACTGGGAACTTGCAAAGAAGCTTGACTTGCTGAATTTCCCTTGCCACCTTGTGGCATGGGGTGACTGATGTGGACTGTGGTGGTGATCCAATGCCTAAAGAGCAACTCGATGTTTCAGCTGTCACAAGTTACTTATGAATAATTTTTTTTTTCATTTTCAGTGTTTCTTTCCAAGATTTGTAACACATCTTGGTAATTTGTATAGAAAGTCTGTATAGAAAACATTTGAAAATAGCTGCCTCTCCCCTGTTGACCTCATAGTACCTTGGTTTGAAGACGTCATAGTACTCCCCATGACAACAGACTGTGACATCACAGGCAGCAATTGTGTGGTTAGCAGAGGAGAGCCAGATACATTTAGAAATAATGAAATAATTGCTTCATTAGCTGCAATATTTAGTAGGCTAACAGCAGGGAAAAGTAAAGAAAATGACAAATAACTAGAAAACAATCAAACTAAAACATAATTGGTGTAACTCTAGCATTTTTAAGCTTTTCAATATAATAGAGAGTTGCTCTTTAATTCCTTTTAGATAGACATTGTGTGCAGCCTCCTTCCTAAACTTTCATCTCTAGAAGCCAATTGCATGTGGGTTCTCAGCTGAAACAATCATGAGCTGCTGACGAAACTGGCTTATGAATGTTGTCAAGACTCTATCAGATCATTAATGAATGTTCATGAATTGTGCATGAACATTAGACGGCACTCCTGTCTTCATGAACATTCATGAACATTAAGGTTCACAAAGGTCCTTGAAAGTTCATGAACCTCTTACACTTAACTTTTATGGACACAGTGCATCCATACTTTTGGTAACACAGAAATACCCTGCTTTTATAATACTGGACCGTCCATCAGTAAACCCTGTTTTAGCTCTGTTCTCAACAGATATTTACCCTCTTAGGCAGACCTATTAATCTTTAGTTGTTTTGTCACACAGCCTAAGCAATTATCATCACAATCAAATTATGTTAAACTCAGTTATCTTCCAATGTGTGTTTTTTTCTTACTATGCATTTTAAAATTAGTAATTTACCTTATACCTACTTTTTCTGTCATTCCTCCTTCAAATAAAAATCACTGGTCACCTTTTTTTTCATAAACAGAAAGGCATAATTACCATATACAGTGCCGTGCACTAGGATCAAGCACAGTATAACAGTTTTTTGCTGAGATTGCTTGTAGGATATTGAAGGAACTCATTGTAAACCAATTGTAATTACTCAAATTTGTTACACACTCAGCTGAAATCTCACAAAGAGCACTTGATTATCATGAGCATAACTATATAGCAGCACAGTCTGAAACTCTTGTAAAATGTGATGAGTTTCAGTATTAATCATTTTGGGTGCTTAAATAGGTAACTGCCATGTAGAACATATATTTCAACCTCCTAAAATGAAAAGTTCTGATATTGTAATGCTTTATGACTTACAGGGAGCAACAGTGCATTCTGATATGCAAATTAGTTATAAACATTTATTTTTGTCTCAGTCCATCGAAGTCCTTAAGGTTCAGCAAGTTCATGAATTTTGTGTTAATGAACAGTTCACAAACTTTGTTCATGACCTGAGTTGAAGAACAGTTGATGAACTTTAATAGATGTTCATCAACCATTAATGAATGTGAATCAAAGTTTATCAGTTGAATAATTACATTTTGCCTGGGGTCTCCCCCAAGTCAGTGTGGGATGCTAGGATCTGGTGGTTCTGGCTCTTTGGAAAAAGTTGTGCAGCAGCTTGGACTGGGGGAAAAGTATGGAAGAGATGTTATAGGGTGGGTATAAGGGAATAGCAGGCAGACAAAATCAAAGAATTTCAGAACAAGTTTCCAATTATGTGGTTGCAGGCTCTAGGGAGAAGAAATACAATTGTGTCCTCTGTTGTGAGAAAAAAATGAATATTCTTTCATTGAACTATGAAAATACAGATGGTGCCAGAAAAGATGTATTGCCTATAAATCCTCTATACCTGTATGTCTGGGGCCATTCTTCCCAGCATAGGAAAGAAAATGAAGCAGGATACCCTTACAACATTTGGCCTGTGGGACTAACATGACCTCCAGTATGAAATATGACTTCTACATACAGAACTTGCTAACTCATCAAGTACAGTGTAAACATTTTTAAAAGAGAAAAACAGTTTTGTATTTTAAGAGTTCCATAATAACAAAATCAGTTCCTATAACCCATTTATTCTCTTGGTTTGTTCTTTGTACTGACTCAGTGTGTATGAAGAGGAACCAGGTAGAGTAGCTTGGATTCTAATTGCTACATGTCTTGGAAATTAGTCTAGAAGTATCTAGTTTTCACTCTAAAGGTGCCTCATTGTTCAGAGGCTGATTTTGTTTTTCTAAGACAACCTGACTGCCTCAGAATAGATTATGGCAATAATAGTTCAGATGACTGAACTGAACATTACCTGCCCAGCACTGGCACCTCTACCAGTGCCTCACTGGCACGTCAGCAAATTTATGCCAGCAATGGTTCTTTATCTACAGCAGATAAAATAATCAAAGTTCCAATTCCAGGTATAAAATGCCCAAGCTCTGTAGCCAACAAAGATACCGTATCAGAACAATAAGTCATAGAAACAGAGAAACATAGACAATGATAACAGAAAAAGACCAAAGGTCCTTATGTACACTAGTCAACATATGAGACTGCAGTGAACACATTCTGATGAATAGAAACCTGGTGATTACAGCTGATAACAGCATATAACTACAATAAAAAGAACACAAGACTACAGCGACTCCTTCAGCACAAATTCCAGTGTTACAGGATACAGCAGATTATTAAACCTGGTTTTAAAACTATTCTTAGTTCAGTTCCTGCTCATTTAACAAATGATGAATTCTGACTTTCATACAGCTGTTTGAATCAGTAGTTAGCAATTAACCTGTTATACTTGAGAGGGAGGAGACTGCTTCAGAGTTAACAACTTGCAGGAAGATTTGAGATTTGAGAGCCTGAGGTGAAACCAAATTTGCTTAACTCAGCCAGTGGATAGCTAACCAAGTCATGTCCTCCCTTACGGCACTATCCTTATTAGAGGCACACTGTTCTTTTTTAAAGAGCAACTTTTTATTATAATAAAATACCTTAAAAAAGCTAGAATTATACTAATTATGTTTTTACTTTATTGTTTTTGAGTTGTTTGTTATTTTTATTATTTCCCCTGCTGTTGGTCTACTAAATATTGTAAATAATGCAGCATTTATTTCACTGAGTCTTTCAAAATGTATCTGACTCACCCCTGCTAACCACACAATTGTTGTTTGTGACATCATAGTCTGTTGTCATGTTGAGCACTACGATGTCATAAACAAAGGTACTTGTGAGGTTAACAGGGGAGAGTAAAATGTTTTCAAATGTTTTCTACAAAAACATTTTAGATGGACTGCCAAGATGTGCTGTAGATCCTGAAAAGGAACACTGAAAATGAAAAAAGTATTCCCTAGTAAATTATAACAGCTGAAATATGTTATTCATGAAAGCACATGCTGAGTTGCTCTTTAAACAGTATTCCACTGCATGTTCCATCCTTTCTGTGTGGAAAACAGTGAGCTACTCTTAAGTGTTCATTTCGGTTAATGGCAGCTGATGTTAATTGTTACTGCAGATCATGCTATTAATGATTCAGCATCTTAGCAATAAGGGTAATAGATGTTAGCCATTGTCAGATTCAGGTTGGCTTCAACTTTGGCCCCATGAATTTGGTTCTATTTAAAAATTTGGTCAAACCATGTCAGGTCCATATGCAGCAATTGGCATGGCATGAAACAGACTGCTGTACAATTAATGGGGGCATAGGGGCCTTAAGATAAGCAATACATTTATTATTATACTTCACTGTGGCAGGTGGCATTGGCAAGCCACTGCTGTGGATTGCTATGTTTGAGGTGTTGTGACAGAGTCTGCAACCAAGTCTGCCACATCCCAGCAGCGATCTACACTAATTACTTAGGAATGGTAGTGTTATATTTAGGATGAGTAGGCAGTTTATTGTTAAAGGGACACTGTCAACCTGTTTTTCGTCATATTATTTCTATTTGAAACCCCACATTTTATGATTGCTAACCATCTCTAAAATTCATTGATGTTGCTGTTTGTTTTGTCTGTCTCCTTGTTTAGAGAACTGAAATGCATGGCAATGTATATTTATAAACAACCATGTTTTGTTTACAAATCAATCCTGGATCTATTTCTTCTGCATGCTTCCGAAGCATTAGAAACACTCCCAAACAGTGCAGTCACTCATGAGGCAGTAGCCTCCTAAACTCCCACTGCATCAGGAGGGGCTAGACTGTGTTGTGGGTGTTCCCAAGCCCAAGAAAGATGCATTTGGAGTCAAACAAGGAATGTAAACAAGCCTGTTTTGGTGTAGCAACACCAGTATGTTGGGCAGCCTGTTTTTCACTTTTTTAAAGAAAATAAGAGCCAGAATCAAACTACCAGCTACATCAGAAATCTTTACAGAATGTTGGCAATCATAAAATGTGTTTTTTAAACTAGGGACATTTTGAGACCTCAGGGGGTTGACAGTGTCCCTTTAAACCCCAGTTGTTACATTTCAATAGCATGGCCATTCATGGTCCAACTAACCTGAAATTCAGCATGCGTGGAGCCAGCTACAGGATCTCAGGATACTGTAAATTTGTTAATGGGAAGTTCAGCAGATTCAAAGTTCTAGAAGGTTGAAAACACATACAAATATGGCAATTAACCTTCTGTATGTTCACCCATAGCATGAAAATGACTGCAAGTGGAAATCTGGAACCTTCAGATTCATTGGAGTTTGGCACGAGGATGATTAATTGATATGTGGTTTTACTACATGTTTATTACAATGTATTAAGAACTTGTAACAGTCAGTATAGTATACATGGGAACACAGACAATCCATATTATCCAGAACAATCACCCTTTTATAACAGCCCAGGTGCTATGAGAAATATTATGAGTTACTGTACATCACTGTGTGACTGTAGTCAACCAAGTATCAAGCCAAGTATTCAATACTGCCCCACAAATACAGCAGAACAGAAAACTCTATGAATTAGTGAGCCAATAGATGGAAGACCCTAAGATCTTGCCATTTCAAAAATGAGAAGAGTACTTAAATAGGGGAGAGATAGTCACCCAGATCTTTTTTTTTTTTTAACAAGGAGAGACATATTAAACTGAAGCTTGTTTACAGGTGTGACCTGGGAGCACAAGGAAGTTAAGTGACTTGCTTAGGGTCACACAGTATGCAAGTGGGGGCTGAGGGATTCAAAACCCAGGTCTCCAGGTTTGCAGCTCAGAGCCTTAAACCACTGCGCTATACTGCCTCCCCATCTTGTTGTGACCAAATTATATTCACTTACTGTGTAATGTATTGTATAGTTGCTTTACTATATGTTTTGTAAATAATATTTTAATTGTAAAACTGTTATCTTTTGCACCATGAGACCCCATTGTAAATGAACTTCAGCTCAATTGGGTTATCCTTTTCTGAAATCAGAATAACACTTTTACTTCTTACTTCTACTACTACTACTACTTATATTACAAGGCTCTTAGGGACAGCCCCCAGTACCCCCACTTCAGCTGCAATCCCAAAGTACAATCCCAGAGTGCAATCTTCCTGTACCTCAGCCAGTATAGACCCATATCATTTCCCAGAAGTGGAATTATTAAGCATTGTTATTTGAAAAAAAAACTACTGTGCCCAACAGATCATCATGGTACAAAGTCTGGGGAGGATTGCATAGTAAATAGCATCCCCATGTCCAGTGGTTCTAAAATTTTTCTTCTGTACCTTGAATAGAGTGGGTCAATTTCTCCATTTTATAAGCATCATTTTCCAATTCTCTCTAGTCCTGAACTGTGAATGGAGTAGGGGAGAGCCATGCTTTTGTGAGACTTTTTTTTATTAAATATGCTTTATTTTGTTTTAGACATACATACGTAGCAGTACAAGGCTTATAAAGATTGATACACATATATGAACAAGAAATATGGCCTTGAGGTTACATCAGCCCACAGATGACTACTACTTTGAATTACAACTAAACCTTAAAACCTTCCTATTATCCTAAAGTTCCCCCCCCCCTTGTTAGCTAGATACAATTTCTACTGGCATTCAACTAGATGGACAACCATTACCTTTGTGGATAATGTAAGCAATCCATTTTTTATTTAGTAATTAAGGTCAACTTATATACCTTGTTCCATTTCTTATTAAAACTAGCAGGACAATGTCTGAGACTTGCTATCATTTTCTCTATTCTCAGATTGTATAAAAATTAATTTAGCCATTCTGAACAGGGAATAGTTTGGGGATCTTTCCAGTGCCTCAGTACCATCTGTTTTACTGTGTGGGAAATTAGAGCCATGGCATATCTTCGCTTTAGAACTGGAATTTGAGAATAATCTCCCAAGAGGCAAATTTCAGGCTCAAAAAATTATTCCAATCTGAGGAGAGGGTCAAGTTTATTCTTGATTGTAGTCCATAGGGGTTTATTTGAAGGGCAATCCTATAGCATATGGAATATAGTGCCTTCATTTAAGCCGCACCTATTACATTTGGGATCTTGTAATTTTGTGAGACATTTTATTAGCAAAGAATATTACCAAGCCTAGTAGGCATCTGACATCATTATCTTTAATGGTACTTGAGAAGAGCAGTAGCAGGAACAATTTATATGTCAGGGAGAGCAATGTTGAAAAAGAGTTCCTGTAAAGCACTGTCCAGGCACTTAAGAAGGGTCAAAGTACAGGGCTAGCCTAGAGCATGGGCATATGAGTGGCTTTGGTTTCTCCGCAGTGTCACCAGCAGTGCATTGTGGCAACAGCACCTCTGTGAAACAGAAGAACTGAGGTGAGGAGGTTTCTGGGGGAATACCTTATGAGCCACCAAACAGGGTTTCCTCCATGCCTCCCTTGTTACTGAGATACAGTATTTAATTCCAGTTCTCACTTTGGGATTGCAGCTAAAGTGGGATGCTGGAGGCTATCCCTATGGTAACGTAAGTAGTAGTAGTAGTAAGTAGTAAAAATGTTATTCTGGTTTCAGAAAAGGATAACCCAATTGAGCTGAAGCTCATTTACAGAGGGGTCCCAAGGTGCATAAGATAACAGTTTCACAATTAAAATATTATTTACAAAACGTATAATAAAGCAACAATACAATGCTTTACACAGTGAGTGAATATAATTTGGCCACAACAAACTCTTGGTAGCTTAGCAGTATTTACAATCCAAGTTTTTATACCACTCCAAGATGTTATACCTTTATGCAATCACAGAGAGACAGTTAGTTGTTCCATAATTTAGGACCCATGCATGTGAAACTGGAGTTTTCCTTTACAGTTTTCATGACTGGCACCATATATTCAATTGCCCTGCTGTACGTAAACTCTCTTTTACATTCTGTTCCCTTACTAATTCTAATAAGCAAACAGGAATGTTTTTGAGATAGCATTTATAGATCAAATGAATCATATGGAGTTTTCGATGCTCTGATAGTGCAATCCAATTTAGAGCTCTGTTAAGAGCACAATGATGCATATCCCACGGAAGAGCTAGGATGTACCGTGCAAACCTATTGCATGCTACATCAAGTTTGCACAGCACACCCCCATATGATCCCCCCAATAACAACATCCCCATAGTCAAAAAGGGGGATTACATTAGAGTTTATTATTTGTAATCTCGTATTTGCTAGAATGCAATTTTTATGTTTAAACAAGATTCCCAATTTCTTGTTTAGCTTCCTATTTAACAAATCAATATGCATATCCCATTTACATTGGGAATCAATCCAGATTGCCAAATATTTTTACGAATTGACAAGGTCTAGGCTGCAGTCATCTAGTGTTTTTGTGTTCAAAATGTGTTTATTTATACCTGGTTTGTTACAAAACAGCATAACTTGTGACTTAGTAAGATTTAATACTAGGCCAAACTCCTGAAAGTAGCCCTGAAGTCTGTTAAAGTCTTGTAATTTTTCTTTGATCTGGCCAACAGACCTGCCCTCAATATATAGTACTGTGTTATCATTATACAAATGATGCCAGACATCGCCCAAAAGATGCCCGGCATCATTTGTATATACCTATAAGGAGATGCTATGATTGAGGAGAATGCCTCACTGAACTGCACATAGTAAGTGGGTTAATGGAGAAACACCTCGAAAAGTGGGTGAAGGAAAGTGCCTGGACAACAAGTATTTATTTAGTTATTTATTTATTGTATTTGGAAATTGGTGACCGGGAAAGGCACGTCAAGCCAGGGCTCATTTTCAGGTGTAACCCCTGTAAATGGGAAAGGGGATACAATAAATCAAAAACAGCAGTGGAGAAGCATTCCAAAGATAAACTTTGAAAACCATGAACAATTTGACAAGATGCAAGTGCAAATAACAATAAATGGTGAACAGATTTGGTTCTATGGGCAGCACCAATACCCAATTAAAATGACAAAAGCAGGTTGATACAAATAAGTGCAATAGTTTTAGTGATATGAATTGATCCTGGGGAGACCATGGCAGTGGTGAAATGTGCACCAGGGGCAAGTCAAGTAGGGGGTTGACAGTTGCAGGAGAGGGAGGGAAGGAGCTTAAGCAGGTGCCCAAGGAAAGGGGAGAGGGTGAGAGATGGAGAGAGGAGGGGAGCTGGTTCCAGAAGCAGGCAAGGTGATAGGAGAAGAATGACTGCCCAGCAGAGCAGTGAGGGTGGGAGAGGGTGAAAGTGTGAGGATTCTTGCAGCAGAGGGAGTATGAGGCAGAGGGAGTGGGTGAGAGGGGTATAGCTAGGTAAGATACTAGAGACCTGAGCCAGTATTTGGAGATGAAGGAGGCTCAGTGGGACTGGCAATGTGATGGTAGGGTGAGGATGGATAGGGAGGAGTAGAGAGAGTAGTGATGAGTATGACGAGGGAGTTGGTAGTACAGCAACAGACAACTTTACAGAGGGTGTTTTCAATCACAAGAGTGCAGAGTGAATATTTATGGAACACATACAAACAGAGGTGAGAAAGAAGTACAGTAAGTGTCTCAGCTGGGACTTGAACTCAGGCTGCCTGAAATACCATTCCAGTTGTGCTACCAGCTGCACCACCAAGGCAACTGGAAACTGAGCCATCCCAAAGCACATTACTCTTACTCCAATGCACATGAAGGGTTGGCCAGACTCCATCCAAAAGTGTCTACCTCTAATGAAGTACAGCCAAAACCAGGCACTCAAACACTTTACCAGAAAAAAATAATTTGTTGACTCAGAACGCTGTTTAACAATACTTTCATTAAAGTGCTCCACAGTGTTCAAACTAACTAACAAACAGGCACCGGGGGGCAAAACATTCCAAAGTTTTGTGTGTGCGAGCACTTTGCACTGTGGAGCACTTTAATAAAAGTTTTTTTTAAACAATGTTCTGAATCAACAAATGTTTTTTTCCAGCAAGGTGTTTAAGTGCCTGGTTTGGGCTGGACTGGATTGACTTATTTACCATTGAGCACCCATCAACTCTGGAGCATTCTTCTTTCTGAATTGGTCTACCTCTAGTGAACCCGGACTTTCTGGGTGCATGAGAGACAGTAAGAGGAGGTCAAACCTGTGATTCAGAAAGGAAGCAAAGAGTTATAGTTTATTCCAAAAAAGATACTGGATGCTAAGAGGAACAAAAAGCAGTGTTCTTTCCCCGTTTCAGGATAACCAATATACTGTAAGAACATATCACCACGTGTGGGGGGGGTGCCTCTAATCGCTTTGTTACAAACTTCAAGAAGCAAAGATCAATCAAAGATTTAAAAGCCATTAAGAATTCAGCCAGGTATCCATCTGGGATGGGACATTTATTTAATTTCAAATTGGACAATTGTCTCTCAAACTCCTGTGGACAACAGAAATTGGTTGTAATCTTTGGAACCACAAGGCAGGTGGAGTGTCAAGAGAAAAGCCTGCATGCCTGAAGGGGGCAACTGTACCAGCTGAAAGTAAAGCTGAGAGTACATGTGGATAAGTGTCTAGTTGATAATGTGTTGCCATCTGCAAAGAAAGTAAAGTGCTTTCTATATCCCAATGGTTTGCAAGCTGCTGTTTGTTTCCAAGCAGCAGATTCTATCAGGCAGCATTGGGTTACAGCTTTTAGGGTATTCCCAAGAATATTGGCTGAAACATGACCTTTGTCATTTTCAACTAGGCATTTATCCTTCTGTAGTTTACCATAGTCAATAAAATGAGGGTTTTTCAGAGATTAAGTTTTGAAATGCCACACTGTATATTTTTTAAACAGCTGGAAATCAAGTTTAGTAATTAAAGGGTAATTGTCTGAATAGATGTCTCCAGTCTTATAAGGGAGGACCCTATTCATTTCTTTCATTGGGATAAACACATTGTCCAACTAGATGTATACTTGGTGGGCTGCCAAGAAAAAGTGTAGTTCTGCTGTGTAGGGTGAAAATATCTATATACATCCTTCTACCCCCATTGCTCCAATTGTTGTTTACAGTATTTATGGGAAGGTTGTAATTAGTGGAGGAGACAAGTGGTGGTATCTTTACTAGGGTGAAAATGAATGTTGGAGCCCCTAGCCAAAACCAGCATACAGTACCTCTTACACTGCCAAAACCGCTTGTAACAACGTTTTGATAAATGTGATGTCAGAACCAGGGAGTAAGCAAAGATTAGCTAGGGTAACAGGTTTCTCATTTAAGAGACCCTGTACCAAGACCAAGTAGCCAGAAGTATCCTGAACAACCTACTGCTCTACAAAAAGGGCATGCTTCTTGAAGGGAAATAAGCACCCCTCTTCATGTCCTGCAGGGGTAAGACAATCCATATTCATGGGAAATCCCCAACTGAGAGAACCTAGCATGTTCCTCAGTGGACAGATGGCTTTCTTGCAGACCAAATCACTTTCCTGTCTTGCAAGAATGTGATGGAATAACGGGCTCTGCTAGATAAGCCTCCATTATGACCTCTGGTGAGATGTCTCTGCCTTTCTCCAAAATGATGAAGCGGCACCAGAGTCAGTGTCAAAAAGCTCCCAAATGTTCTTTGTTGTCTCCAGATTATCACTACTCAGGTTGTCTTGCATGTCACACTGTTACCTGGCACTGGAAGCATGGAACGTTCTCCAAGGATGAAGAGCAGTATAAGCAGAATGAGGTTGATTCTTGGTGGTTTATTAACATTGTCTGTGCTGCTCCATTCAAAGTGCTGTATACTGTACACAATGGTTTCTGCTTAATATAGTCAATGTGTAATGGTGGGTTGCACAAATCTTTATATCTGGGATCCAGTAGTGTTGTCATGCCAAATTGTGCAGCCAGTCTAATGCTTTCACATCGGTTTACAATTTCTGTCAGAAACATCTCTACCACTTCCCTAATGAGTATTACATCCTGCTTCTGCTGCTGCTGAGATGACTTATATGAACTAATGATGTCCCCATCACCTTCTCACCCATCATCATCATTATCATTGCTAGTGGTGAGTGAAGTCCGAAACCTTTGCTTTGTGAAGAAATTAGCAAGTGTTACCAAATTTGTGAATTTAACCTGCAAGGTAAGTTCTACTTTGCCTTAAAGGAAAACTTTTGAATGGTGAAAATGCAAACGTTGCCTGTGAATTAAAGCTCTAAGGTGACATTTACAAGGATTCATGGGATTAGAGGTGACATGGTGCTGCAATGAGCTGTATTGCCATGTGCAGGCTGAATTTAGTGCAGTGTGAGGAAGAGAGAGGTGTTGTTAGGTGTGCATTGTATCTTTGTGCCTAAATAGCTTTGTAAAGCATTTAAAACATGCAGTTTTGTTTCCAACAGATCACTCCATTAAGTGTCTACTGTGCCTTGTGCCTCAAGATCACCAATTATTTCTGCTGTTTCTTGTGATTTTGTTAGTTTAACGTTGTAGTTTTGTTTTCTGTATTCTGTGTAGTGAGGCAGTGCTGTGGAGAGAGGG
The DNA here is from genome assembly GCA_016271365.2 of Neoceratodus forsteri. Taxonomy (NCBI): domain Eukaryota; kingdom Metazoa; phylum Chordata; order Ceratodontiformes; family Ceratodontidae; genus Neoceratodus; species Neoceratodus forsteri. Next base: position 422,047,841 of record CM057453.1, read on the forward strand.
GAGCTTAGTTGCAGCAGATTCCAGCAGGGAAAAGGCAGGCTAGGCAACCTTTTCTGTTTTAGCAGGCAGTATTGTTGTAGTTGGTATTTTGTGTGAACTTTTTTTCCTGTTTTCTGTGGTTTGTATATTTTAGTTCTGTAGTACAGTTAAATGTGGTTTACTGAATTATTTTTGTCACTGTAGTTTGACTATATTGATCTCATTTTTGTTTATTGATAGAAGTCTGCTTTTTATGTTTGCTTGCACGCATGTGCAAGAAACATAGTGCCATCATATGAGTTTTCTAGAGGTGTGTCAGCCTCTTCCAATTCAGTCAGTGTGTTTTCAGGCGCGGTCTCAGTGCGCCAATCACTGCTGCAGCTGTCTATGACAGCAGGAAAATACAGTGGCATACAGTTGAAAGGGAGAGCTCCACTTCAGTGAGCAGAGCTCTCCCCCCCACACACACATGCAAGCATGCATATTGCGTGCTGATGCGCTCCCCCCCATGCACACACTGTGTGGCCAACTGGGGTGCTCAATCCCCCATCGGCTCCATGCCTCCCTCCACCAACAACAGCTGTCCAGGTGCCACGCTGGGAGCCCACCCCAGTGTGGCAAGAACTGTCATAGCCAATGGGGGTGCCCAATCCCTCATCGGCTCCACGGCTACATGCCCCCCCAAAAAGCTTTCCATGTGCCACGCTGGGAGCCCACCCCAGCATGGCAAAGCATGTTATGGCCAATGGGTGCCCAATCCCCGGCTCCAGCCCCCAAACAGCTTTTTCAGCTGCCAGGAGCCCACCCAGCATGGCAAACGTCCGCCACATCTAAAACCTGTAAAGAAGAAAACCTTCCTCACAGTCTCCCGTCCCCAAAACCCACACCCACCCACTGCGCACCTGCCTCCCCACACTCCCCTCATCCTCATACTTACCTCTGGAGCTTGGGCGTGATGATCATCGGTGGACGCGAACACATCTGCACTCTTCAAAGCCGACCATGAATTGAGGAAATGCGGTAAGCTGTATACTGGAATAAATAAGGTTTTTCAGCTTTGTTGCATATCTCAGGCATTTTGGAATTTTGGGCCCCAAATTTTCAACATGGGTTTTTTGGGACCCCTCCTCATGAATTCTTGCACTGTCATGGCGTTCATCGGGCCCGAAGGGTGATTTTTCAGTCACTGTGCGAAATCACCTTTCAGGACCCATTAACAAAACAACACTGCCAGTGTTCATAAGCCGGGCTCTCAAAAAGCCTACATTGAAAATTTGGTGAAAAAATTCCTAAAAATGACTGTTTTATGAGCGTGCATTGCACAGTTCCTACGCACACTTGTAAGTTCGCAAATTTTCAATATTTTCACTCCAGATTTTCAACATTGCCATTTTACCATACCTCCTTATGAGCAGTACAGCTGTCATTTTTCACATCTCACCCAAAACATGTTTCCACCCATGTAGCACACAATGGCACAGTCGGTGTAAATCAATGTATGGGACACATTAAGAAAATCACAGTGACACTGGCCATGAGCAGAGGTGTTAAAATGGCTATGTTGAAAATTTAGTGAAAAATTCACAAAATGACTGTTTTAGGGTACGTTGTGCAGTTCCCTATACACACTGGCAAGTTTGTGAATTAATATTTGCACGCAGATTTTCAACACTGCCATTTTACTGCACTTCCTTATGAGCAGTACAGTACCATTTTCACATCTCACCCAAAATGTGTTTCCACATATGGCGCATAATGGTACAGTCGGTGTGCAAAAACAATGTTTGGGACAGATTAAGAAAATCACAGTGACACTGGTCATGAGCAGAGGTCTTAAAATGGCTATGTTGAAAATTTGGTGACAAAACTCCATAAAATGACTGTGTTAAATGTGAGTAGCTAGTTTCCATACCCTAGTAAGTTCATGAATTTGTAATATTTTCAGTCCAGATTTTCACCAGTGGCATTTTTCCACACCTCCTTAGGAACAGTACAGCTGTCATTTTCCACAACATGGCGAAATGTGTTTTCACATTTTCAAGCAGAAAATGCGTGTCGCTGTGGGAAATCATTGTTCGGGACAGATAAAGAAAATCACACTGACACTGTTCATGATTGGAGGTCCCAAAATGCCTGTGTTAACAATCTGCTGTAAAAAAAATCCCCAAACTAGTTACATTTACGAGCATGCGTTGCACAGTTTCTACATGCGCTCGTGACTTCACCAGTTTTTTAAGATTTTCACAGCAGATTTTCAACATTGCCATTTTTTACACCTCCCCATGAACAGTACCGCTGTCATTTTTCACATCCTGTTCGGAATGTGTTTTTGCACCTGTGGTACCAAATGCCGTAGTCGCTGTGCAAAAGCAGTTTTCAGCTAACAAACTGATATTGCCACTGTTCATGAGGTGGGGGTCACAAAAAACAAGTTGAAAATTTGGAGTGAAAATACCAATGAATGCCTGAGGCGTTAGGGTTTCCGACCGTAATGCCCCACCCTGTAGAGAATGACAGGCATCAGGGGTGTGACTTGCAATTCTTGCCTGTAATGCTCATACCATTCCACCCCCACCCACACCCTGCAGCCAGTGAGAGGCATCAAGGTGTGCCTCGGACTCTTCGGGCCCAAACTTCACCCCATTCTCCTATACTGCACCCATCTCACCATATTTCCTGATGGAATGGGGTGTGCATAAGGGCCAAAGACCCCAAGGCACAGTGACACTTGTCAGTTTCAGCAGTGTAGGGTGTGGTGAAATGGCGTGGTCATTATGCCTGATGACCCAAAGACACACCCCAATGCCTGTCACTCTCTGCAGGGTGGTGGTGGGGTTGGCTTCGGTTCAATACTTTGCTGCCATTCCTATTATGCAGCTCTGTAACTTCTACACTGCCAATGCCAATGCCAGCAAGCAAACATTCAGCATTGACAAATGCTTGTTTCTGTAGACTTATTTGGTAGTCTCTTCTTTCCTTCATGGTCACAGTCAGGCTATAGGTCACTGTCACAGTAACATAAATAAGCATTAAAAAGAAAATATATTTACTTACTTTGACTAAAACACATCTGTTGCACCTTAAATGAGGTTGCATATGCTCTCTATCTTCGTTCATGGTCATGGTCACATCAAAAGTTAAAAGTCATGGTTACATTAAAATACATTTAATTTTACGGAACCATTTAAAGAAATATACATTTACTTGCGCTGACTCACCAACTGTCACAATGCCTAAATCATCTCCCAAAACACCCATTGCCACTCCTCAACTGTCTCAGAACCACCAATATATGAAATCAAGGGCTACAAAATCCATAGTTCAGTATCTGTCAAAATCAGGCCATCCCTCTTCTACAGGTTCAAAGGCAGATGCTGTTAAATGTACAGCAGGCAATGGAGGTAGATGGTGATTTGGGAAGGTGTGCCTTAATGGAACGTATGTTCTGTGCTCACATCCATGCTCATGTTACACACATGGTCATAGTCACAGTCATGCTAAAAGTCATGGTCACAGTAAAATAAATTGTAATTTTCCATAATCATTTAAAAAATTATACATTTACTTACGTGGACTCCAACACATCTATTGCATCAAAGATGAGGTCTCCTACCTGTACAGCACTACTTCCCTGGGATCTTGCTCACCACAATGTATTGGCCCTGCCTCACGCTCTGCCTGTGCCTATCCCCACTAGCAGTGCACTTACCCACTTACCCATCTGCTAGTTCACACTGTGCCCTGGCACCCCTCCCTCCCCTTGCTCCTGAACCTCCTCTCCTGCCCCTTGGGACCTCTGTTTGTCCCTGTCCCCCCTGCCCTCCCCCTAGCTTTCTCTTCACCTCAGGCACATCTGGGTGTCTTCTTATTCTTGCTTTCCCCTCCTGTACCTCCCTGCCCACCCCCTGCTCCCTTAGCCTCCCTCCCTCCCTCCCTCTCATGTCAATCGTAGGAAAACCTCTCACCATCTCCCAGCCAGGGTGTTAGTCATGTCTACTACTCCTGTCAGGAACATTCATCAAACCCTGACTCGGTTCCCAGGAGCTCCCAACTCACACCATAGGCCTATGCATGGTCTCCATGAATATCTGTAGCCTCCTAAAAAGTTTGACTCACTACAATGCCTGGTCACATCAATTAACCCTGATGTCATCACCTGGTTGAGACTTGGCTGTCAAAATCCTCCCTGACTCCTAGTCTCCTTCCTGGTTTCACCCTTTTCGGTCCGACCGTGTTGGGAGGCAGGCGGTGGCTGCGCTATTTATGTCGAGAATCTCTCCACGTGCAGCCTGCCCACTCCATCCTTGACTCCAGGGCCCAGGCACTTACGCTGAAACTATCCCCTGACCCTTTAGAGGGACCCCTTTATCTGACTACTGCATACGTGCCCCCAAGGGACCAAACGCAGGCCATTGCCTCTCTTACAGAATACCTTACCTCTCTACCTCCTTCCGCTAATCAAATTCTGGTGGGTGACTTAAATGTCAACTGGCTCAGCCCCTCCTCCTCCTCCACCACCCGAGACTCCTTTTCTGCAATAGACCTAATGCAACTAGTTACCCACCCTACCAGGACTAACCCCAAGAGAGGCTCCAGTACCCTGCTTGATGTGGTACTCACCAACTGCCCTAATCGGATCCCCAATGTACAAGTCCTCCCAGACTCTCTCAGCAATCACTCCCCATTCTATTCCACTGGTCAACCTCAGTCCCAAACCCATAGCACAGTCCACATGCGCGGCGTCTAATACCTGGTGGACTGATAAAACCTAAGGAACTTCTGTCCCAAATTGACTGGTCTCCTATACAGGCAACTCCTGACATCGACACAGCTCTCTCCTTCTTTACCCAAACTTTTAATAATGCCTGTGATATCTTTGCCCCAGTGTTGACCCGCGTTCTAAAGGAAGAATGCCCCTGGTTACTCAGCTTTGATCCACCAGCTCAAACATAGGGACAACCTATGGCACCATGCCATTGAGACTGGCCGGCCCAATGACAGGCGGTTATTTTGCTGCCCTTGAAACAAGTGCACTCGGGCCATCAGAAGAGCCAAGTCTGAGCACTATCGGTCTACTCACTGCACTTCATGGGAATCCCAGAACCTTCTGGGATAACATTAAACAGTTAAATGGGGTGCACACTCCCCACAACCACCCAGATCAACATTAATGGTGTGATCTCCTCAGACCCAGCCCTCATAGCCAACCACCTCAACACCTCATTCACTGACCTTAGCCCCTATCCTCCTACAAATTTTTGACCCTCCTCCCCAGCACCTGCCGTAAATCTTTCTCACCCTTATTTTCTCCCTCCCGTGTTTCTGCCCCAGAACTTAGGCGCACCTTGTCACTGCCCTCAAGAGTAATAGTACAGGCAGTGACACCCTGGATCCGTGTATCCTATGGCTGGTCTTAGACACAGCCCTTACTCCGATCACATGCCTCATCAACCACTCTCTTTGCCTGGGGAAGGTTCCAACTGCCTGGAAAGTCGCCACTGTCACCCCTATCTTTAAAGGTGGTGATAGGACTGTGGCTGGAAACTATCGACCGATCTCCATTCTCTCTCCTCTCTCCAAGGCCTTGGAAAAAGTGGTGGCCTCTCAAATCTCTGACTACCTCTCCACCTACAATGTCCTTTGTCCTGAGCAGCATGGCTTCTGAGTGGGCCACAGTACTGACACAGCCCTCCTAGAGTTCTCCAACTTTCTCCACTCCTCCTTAGGCACTGGTTCTCTGACTGGTGCTGTCTTCATTGACCTCTCAAAAGCTTTCGACACTGTCTCCCACCCCCTCCTTCTTGATGCCCTTAGTCTCTCTGGTTTTGCTGCTGGGCCTATCTCCTGGTGCACCAGTTATCTGTCTGACCACTCACAGCGTGTAAAAATTAATGGGACCTACTCAGACATCTGTCCCATCTTTCTGGGGTTCCCCAGGGCTCATTCTGGGCCCCTTACTATTCTCCCTTTACCTTAATAACACCCTTCCCACGCTCTTGCTCGGGGAACATTCTGTGTTCGCTGATGATGCAGTCATCTTTGCCTCAAGTCGTAACCCTACTGCCCTCAGGACTCGCTGCAGAAGTCCTTCACTGAAGCCGAGGGCTGGTTCAAGGAACATAGATTGGTGATAAATCTTAAAAAACAAAACCATGTTCTTCACTCATCCCCAAAACAAGTCCTGCAACTTCAAACTCCTCATTCACTCTGGGTCCTCATTCCCACCTCGAACAAGTTTGCTCCTATAAATACCTAGGGATCCATTTTGACCCCTCCTCTCCTTCCATGACACATCGCTGCCTAGCCACTGCCACTAATATCCGATTGGGCATCTTACATCGTATAAACACTGCCTCCCCGGATCTCTTGACTTCATAGTCACCTCCTCTATCCTGTCCCTACTGGACTATGGACTGCCGGTGTATGGTGCTGCTGATCAGACCGCACTCCATAAAATTAGCTTTTCTCTGAATAAGGCCTGCAGGTTAATTACTGGAGCACCTAGGATGCACACACCTGTCTACTGTATGCAAAAGCGCTGGTACTTGATCTCAATGGCGCCTCAAATATCTTACCTGTACCCTTACAAAAAAGACCCTCCTTGGGCTTTCCCCACCAGGATTGACCACCACCATACGCCGCTCTGTCCCACTAGTTCATACTCGGACCTCTGGGAAAACCTCTCTTGTTATCCCTAGAGCTAGGACCTCTCACGGCCAAAGAGCCTTCAGCTTTAGGGCCCCCTCCTGGTTCAACACACTGCCCCCCTCCATCTCCGAAGCTCCAACTATATCGTGCTTCAAAACTTCCTTACGTAACCACCTTATTAACACCCGATGCTGTAACTGCCACTAGTCAAAGCCGTACTCAATACTTATGACAAAGCTTATTACTAAGCTGCTAAGGATGACATAACTCTGGTATTGTTTGCATCCATCCTACCTGTACCAGCTTGTTTGTATCTATGTCTTAATTTTACTGTTATACTTATGTGTTGTACTGCTATACTGTGTATTTTGGTTTGTCTTACTGTGACAAGGTACCTTTGTAAATGAGCCTATGGCTCAAAGGTTTTCCAAACTGCTGTTTAAATAAAATAAAAATAAAAAATAAGAGGCTTGCCACCTTCCTTCACCATCATGGTCATGTTAACATTTGAAAGTCACAGTCACGTTAAAAAATAGTTTAATTTCACAGACTCATTTGTAGAAATATGCATTTTCTTGCATCAACTCACCCACTGTCACAGTGCATAAGTCATCTCCCAAAGCACCCATTGCCACCGATCCACTGTCCCAGCAGGTAATAGAGGCAGATGGTGATACAGGAAGCTGTGCCTTAATAGAACACATGCTTTGTGCTTACATCCATGCTGATGTCATACACATGGTAACAGTCATGGTCACGTTATTAAAATAAATTATACTTGTCCTTAATCATTTAAAGAAATATACATTTACTTGTGTTAACTGAACTCCAATCCATCTACCTTATCCAAGATGAAATGACAAAGTATTCTTCTTCCTTCACAGTCACAGGCATGTTATTAATATAAATTGTACTTTTCCTTAATCATTTTAAAGAACTATATGTTTACTTTCATCAACTGAACTCCAACGCATCTACCTCATCCAAGATGAAGCGACAAAGGCTCCCGCTCCCTTTACAGTCACTATCACATTATTAAAATAAATTATACTTTCCCTTAATCATTTAAATAAATTTATGTTTACTTGCATCAACAGAACTCCAATCCATCTACTTCTTCCAAGGTGAAGTGACAGAGTCTCCTCCTTCCTTAACGGTCATGTTATTAAAATAACTTACACGGTTCCTTAATATAATAGATATAATTTAGTCATATATGAAGCTGGAAATGTGGGAAGGGTCCTATGAATAGACTGAAACAGATCCTCCAGAGGGGTACATTTTCTGGATGCTGAAGTGCTCTGACGTTCTCCATCAGACTGGCAGTGAAAATGCCCTTAGAGTAGCTTATAGTTATAAAAGACTTTTGGCACTGAGGGCAGCTATAACCCACACTGCTCTCCTCCTAGTGGCTGTGAATACACTGGTGGCAGAAGTTTTGTGCACATGGTAACATGACAAACTCCCTGAAGAGGGACTTGTGCTACTGTCGAGGAAGGGGGGACAGGTGGTCTCCTTTTCCTTTTGGAGTTCAGACAGCTCTGATACAACCACAAGGGGGCACAGGGGTAGGTGTTGCAGATACAGAAGCAGGGGTCAATGGGTGGTGAGATCACTGTCACTACATGCTGCTGCTGGTGCTGTGCTGTGGCCTGTGGGGGGGGTTGCTGCTGCAGAACTGGGGGTTGCTGCAGCACTGTTTGGAGGTCTGCTGGATCATCCCTCCTGCCGCCTCTTGCAGAAACAAAAACTAAAGTACTACTAAGAGTCAAAGCATTAAATGAGAATGAGAAGAGAATCAAAAAATAAACTGTTAAAGTACTGAAAACTTAGAATTTATATCTCTCTGTGTAGCTCTGAAAGTTATCAGTCTCCTAACTCCTCAACTGAGTAACTCACATTAAAAACCGAAGTGAAGCAAATTAAATGTATAGAGATATACCATGTGACCTGCTTTCCCCAGCAGACACATTTATTTCATAGGTTGCAAGTAACCATGATGTGGTTACTAGGGTCACAGGTAAAACAAAATACCACATAAGAGAGAATGTGGGGTATGGGGGCAGCATGGGCAGTGGGGTGCTTCTGCATGATGAACAGATGACTCCTCTGTGTGTGTGGGGAGGTGGTGCTGGTGGTGGTGGTGGATCCACGATGAATAGGCACAGAGGGTTCTCGACCCTCCATTTCTTTCTCCTGCTGCTGCTGTTGCTCCTGATACTCCAAGACCAGGGAAACACTAATGTCCTCCTGCTGCTGTGGGCACAGCACAGTTTAAAGATCACGTGGTGGGGCTTCCACTGCTGCTGCAGAGGAGGAGGAGGAGGGGTAAGGTGGTATTTGGGGTGGCACTCCCCCCAAAAAACTGAGGCTGATGAAGATGGATGGCCCGGCCACAGGTGCGAACACCATGATGACAATGCTCCATCACTGATCAATATATTATAAACTAGAAGCCAAACCAAGGGAAGATAGCAGAAGAGAGAGATACAGACAGAAAACAGTAAAGACAATGAGAAAAATAAAAGTATAAAAATAGTATAAAAAAAGGATTCTGTCAGTTGTAGACAATCTATATATCAACAGAAAGGGAATGAATTCTACAAGACAAAGTCTAATAGCAATTGAAAATAGACATAAAAAATATAAACATTAAAAAAATGAAAATTCCCATAGGATAACATTGCAGCTTTAACAGGCTGTAACTCTGTCAGTCTTTGGAGTTAAGTGACAATCTATATAAATAAAGGTCTCAGTGAGCACTACAAGACTAAGTCCCTAAGAAATACCACCTGAAAATAGACAGAAAAAGAACAGAAAAATTAAAAAAATGAAAATTCTCATAGGCTAGCATTGCAACTTTAACAAGCCATAACTCTGTCAGTCCTTGGAGTTAAGGGACAATCTATATATCGAAAAAAGGGGGTATTGATGAGTACTGCAGCACTAAGTCCCTATGAAATACCAACTTAAAATAGACATCTAAAAAACATAAAACATTAAAAAATGAAAATTCCTGTAGGATAACATTGCAGTTTTAATAGGCCATAACTCTGTCAGTCTTTGGAGTTAATGGATAAGCTATACATACAAAAAGGTCTCAGTGAGTATTATAACCATATCAAGTCTCAGACAAATCTGACAAAAATTGACTGAGTTATGCATAAAAAAATGCATTTTTGCCCAGATAAAATCAGCTCCTGAGAGTTAAGATGAACACATAATGTGTTTTTTCTTTCAAGCAAGCCTGACAAAAGAAAATAAGAACAAAGCAGATAAATCGCTTTCCAGACTGTGCAAATTCCCTTAATCCTGCTCAAAGTAGGATTTTAGCATGGTTCTTGAAGGGTGTCAGTGTGGCTCAGTTGGTAGCATATCCGCCTTTGGGCCAGAAGGCTATGGGTTCTAGTCCCACACAGGGATAGGGCTCATACCTAAACACTGGCACCTGCGTACAGTATTATGGGGGTGCTGTACTGTTGGTGCGTGCTGTCTTTCATATGAGATGTTAAACCGAAGTCCCTTCTACCCATCCTGGTGGGTGTCCAGGTGGAAGTAAAAGAACCCAAGGCACTCTTTGCAAAGAATAGGGGATGTTCCTGGTGTCCAGGCCAATATTCCCCTTTCCCATAAAACTGGTTCATGCAATTGTCCAAGGCTGTGTGTGGGTGTTGATGTGCGATATGGCCATGGCACATTCAATCACTTTACCACCAGTCTGTCATTACTTGTAAAGTGATTTGGAATACAATGTGTATGAAAAGCATTACATAAATGCTGATTCTTCTTGACCAACACAGTTGTCTTAAATGTGTTAGCAGCAGTGTGGATGCGAGTTGTGCTGTACCACAGTTTATAAAATGGGCAAAACAAATCCTGAAACCTGACTGGCTGAAAGCCTTTTTCATCTGTGTCCTTATCAGGGCATAACCAGACAATGAGCACTATTTGTGGCAACCAAACCATAGCACACAATGAAAATCAGTCCCTGCCACTGCTCTCCCACTACAGCTCATCAGCTCGGCTAGCATACAACAGAACAACAAGAACTGGACCGGGAGAGCAGTGCCACCACCAAACCTGCCAAACAATATGTCCAAAATCCATCCCCCTTCCCCCCTTTCTGCAGGACAGACCAAAATTAAAGACGTAGTACCTGTTATTTAGTTTGCTTCAGTGCCTATGTGTTTCTAACGACTCTATGCCTCTTGCTCCCAGAAAACACACACAGGAAGCAGTGACCATTATCACAATCTCTAGTGTATGGTCCATGATCCATTTCCAGCATTTGTAGTAATGGTGTCCAGCCCTGCCAGCCACCCCTTGCTCTCAATGAGAGGACACTCAGAATAAAGTAAAAATCATCTATGTATACCAGCACCAAACAGCACAAGTTACTCTTTTAAAACTGCAAAGCAGAAACCACTCTGTATGGCAGACGGGAAGGGACACGCTTGCTCAAAGAAGTGAGACTCTGGCTAAAACTTAAAGGAGAAGTCTTGTAAAAACACACAGCAAACAGTAATCTCTGGCAGAAAATGATTTTTAGTTACCTTTTGCTGCCAATAATGCCTCTATTTAGTGTCATCCAGTCTCCCTTTCTTATAAACTGAGTTAGTTTCTCCACAAAAAACAGTTTGTAAAGCCCATGGAACAGTTCTTGGTGTGAAAGAAAATGGCAGCTTTCCACATTCCTTGCTACCAGAGACACTTTTTAAAAACATGGGTGTGTGGCAGTGGGAATGGGAAATGTAATTTAATACAGTGTGCAAGAATGGAGACTAGTATCTTTGTGAGTCTGTGGGGAAGGGAGAACACCCCATACTGCTCATCAAACAGCTCACAAATAACCCCAATAGGGTGACTATTTTTATTCCTTCAGGTCTTAAAACCTTAGGTTTTTAATTTTTTTGCGATGTTTTTAATTACTTTTTTTTCTTAAATAATTACTTAGGGGCTTCATTTTATAAGTTAATAATAAGATATTCTGAGGTATTATGTTCTGATAAGAGCACTTCCCAGGTGCTAAAGGCACTCAGTGCAAGCGCCTTGTGCCTCATAATGCACCTGAGGCATGCTCTTATCAGGCCATAATCCACACCTCATCATGTCTTATTGCTGGCTTGAGGTAACCACCATCACATCACAATCTCTGGTTTCTGGGCACCACACCTCTAAATTGTTCCTGATTTTCTTCAATGGTTTCCTCTGTCCCTCTTAAAACTGTAGTTTCTGTCACTAAAAAGTAGGGATTTGAAGAATAAAATGAAGGAAAACATTAGAGTTACAGTTTGGATTTCTATCAAAAAATGCTTTTTATATTAAGCCACACATCGTGGTAGGCATTCTGAGCTTATATTATCATTTTTTAAGATGTGTCCCAGATTTTGGTCATTTGTCTGTGATTTTCTACAGCTGCATTGCATCATGATGCTATGTTGATGTATTTTTATAAGAAGAAGGGGTCTGACTGGAATTCCTAATGCAGCACAGCTGTGTTTTTACAAGGAAGTGGAATCGAAGCACAACTTCCTGAAAATATGTCCGCATCCTCCCAGTCACTACAATGTGTTTTCTTCTTCTCCCCTTCCCCCACTGCACTATTTTCTCTCTCTATCCCCCTCCCTCGATGCACTATTTTCTTTGTCCCAACTGAAGGGGCTGGAGATTAAAAAAAAAGAAGAAAGAAAAAGAAGCAGCCCTGACTGGTACAACCAGCCTTCCTCCACTGCCTCTTTCATCACTTGTTTGCACTTAAAATACAATATAATGCCCCCACCCCCTCCTAGACCCTCCTCCACTCCAGCTCCTATATTTAGGAGAATGAAGCAGGACTAGCACAATTGCCTTCTTTCTTCATTAGCTGGCCACCTTCCTGAATTACAGTATCTCTGAAGCTTGCTTGATCTGACTTTAATATACTATTACAGTTAGATCAAAGAAACGTGGAATACCTTTCATTCAGGAGAAGGCAGCCAGCCGTGGAGAGGGTGGGTTGTGCCACTCGCCTTAATTTTCCTAATGAAATGCATGCCATTCCCATGAGTACCTCAGAAAGACAGAATTAAAAACTTTAGCTCTCAGATACTAACTTTAGTTTAAAATATGTTGCTGTATCATTAAAAGAGGTGCCAGAGTGTTGGACACTATGACATGTTTTGCATTCTGCAGTCCTACAAGAACATGTGAGCTTAAACACTGATTTCTCACCCCCCCCAAAAAAAAGCACAGTTAAAAATTACCACAGTTATCAGTGGAGTAAACCTTAGCTCTTGAGCACAACACATTATTCAGTTTTAGTGCAGCTGGGTTGGATATGAAGTTTTGTATAACAATGGTATGAACACTCAGAGACACAGTTTATAAAATGCTCGCACTTGAACCAGGGCCAATTATATGTTTAAAAAAATTCTCTCACAATACAATGCAAGTAGGATGTTATGCATGGAATGATCACAACTGAGTGGCAGATTATATATTTCAGATCACTTTGTGGAAACATTTGTGCTTGCACTATGCAGGTTATGTGGGACATACTTTAAATGGGGAACAATAGCAGTCAAACAAAGTGTGCAAAGTACTGTACTTACTCAGACTAGATATCTGAACATAAAACTTGAAATGTACTACACTCTGCTAAGAAACATGTACTATTTATAAATTATATTAAATACAAAAGGGCATAAATTATATCAAAATTACAGTTTTAAATATTACTGAGATTGCATGGGATGAGGTGCTGCATGGTGCAGTCTCAGCCACAGAACACATGCTTGATCCTGTAACTTGGCAAATTATATGTTTTAAAAAAATGCTGTCAGGGCAGAGCCAGCATCCGGAGTGAGCAGACACACTTTTTTACAACTCCTGCCACTGTATAGGCTGGATTGCTTAAAAAACTCATTTTTCAACTGGGGAAAGTTTTTGAAAAACAGCTACAGTTCTAATGCTAGAAGTACTCTGCAACCTGGTTAATTTTCACCTTAGGTAAATCAACTATTGAGGAGAGGAGAAAAGTGAACACAAATAGAGATGAGGAAACCTCGTGGAGCAGCTGGTGGGCTGCAGGACTTTTTCAAGCCTAAACAAGGCACAATGAAAAAACAACCTGAGGATGACCAAGGTACCTTGGTGACAGGGGATATACCTTTTCAGATGTTACATGCTACCATGAATAATATGAACACCTCCATACAATTACTAGCTGGTAAATTTGATGCTTTTACCTCCTGATTGCAGTCCATAGAAACCAAGATAGAGACCAGCTGAGTGGAAGCTGCAGAGGTGACAAGTACCACCAGCAAGGTGTTATCAGCTACAGCAGAGATCATTAAAGAAAGAACTTTAGTGAAGCTGTGGTTGGAGCACCCGACAATCAACTGCGAGAAACCCATGTTAGGATCATCTGTCTCTCCGAAGGTTTTGAGGGACCTGAGCATCCTGCTGGCACCATGCTAACTTGGCTCAATGAGTCTTTGGGGATAGATGTTACTGGCTTGATAGTGGACCGGATATACTGTATCACACCATGGAAAAGAATGGAATCAGGATCCTGCGCCTTGCTGCTAAAAATGGGGTGCATTGACTAGAAAAACTCGATCCTGTGTGCAGCTACAAGAGCAAAGAAGTGGAGGTAAATGGATACCAAGTTATGTTGTTCCTAGATTTAAGCTTTTCCACCAGACAGCATCAGAAAAGCTTTGACGGTCCTAAAAGACTGCTCTGGGAACTGGAAATACTGTTTAGCACCATGTACCTTGCAAAGCTGAGGGTGCTATTTGATGGGTGCAACTATATTTATACTGATCCTAAGAATGTCCTCAAATTGGTTGACAAAATCTGGGCAGCTCATGCTCAGGAGGAACAAGCTCTTTCAGAGTCCAAAGTTGAGACTTAATTAGCCACTTTATGCTGCTGCTCATCTACCAGCTGTCTGGACTAGAGACATTGGGCTCCAGAAGGTAACTAGAGGTTCTTTCTGCTGAAATAAACCAAAGGCTGTCAATGGGACTTCCCAGTGGTGGGGTTAAAGTGGAGTTACTGTTATATGTTAAACTTTCCCTTACATGGCTCATCTCTACTGCTGAGGGGGTGGTCCTATTGGATCATACAATATTTGATTTATTTACATATGTATAAGTTGTAGAGTAAAGTTTTTTTTTTAATTTTAAATCAGTAAATTATCCAAGTTTGGGCTTTGTGATTGAACCGCAACACAGCTGTAGGGGTTAAAATGGCCATTCCTGCTGTGAAGGTGGGGGAGGGGGGCTTCAGCTCCTCGTGTCCCTCATCATGATGGTGTGGATGGTGGATGAGAGTCTCTGACCTCATTAGCTGGCTATGCTTTAATCTTACAGAATATATGCTTTTTAGCACATAACAAAGATAAAATAAACACAACAGCTGCAGAATAAGAATAATAACATGAAAATGCCTGTCTGAAAGTTTGCATAGTATATTTGTATCTTCCGACAAATAGTGGCAGGTTAGAATACTCTTTCTGGTTACAGTCCTACTATCTTTCAAGGCCAGACTGACTGAAGAGTCATTATTATGTTTGCTTGCATGCATGTGCAAGAAACATAGTGCCACCATACAAGTTTTTGTAGGTGTGGCACCCCCGCTTCCAATTCCCTGATCGTTTTTGCAGGCGTGGCAGCAGGGCACCAATGAATGTCCGAGCTGTCTATGACAGCAGTTCAGATGCAGTGGCATACAGTTGAAAGAGAAAGACCGCTACAATCAGTGGTGGTAACATGTAGGCAATTTGCATACTGCTGTGCCATCAGCAGTATGCAAATTGCCTACACGTCACCACCTTAGCAGTCATTCTCTTTCAGCTGTATGCCACTGCATCTCCCAGCATGATGCGCCCTTCCCCATTTGTTGTGTGCTGAGGGGGTGCCCAATCCCCCTTGGCACATGCACACTCCCGCCCAAGCACACTGTATGTCCGACAGGGTGCCCAGTCCCCGTCGGCTCCAGTGGCCCCCAAAAAGCAAACTTCAAGGTGCCACACTGGGAGCCCACCCCTGCATGGTAAAAGTCATTCATTGTCATGTGCTCCCGCCACACACTATATGGCCAACAGGGGTGCCCAATCCCCCACTGGCTCCACTGCCCCCAAACAAACTTCCAGGTGCCACGCTGAGAGCCCACCCCAGCGTGGCACAAGTCCTGCATTGTCTTTTTAAAAAAAAATCTGTAACAAAAGAAAATGGTCCCTCGTTGACTCTCTTGCATCCCAACCCACGCCCCCCCTCTGCGCACCCCACCTCCCCACACCCCCTCACCCCATACTTACCTCCAGAGCCCAGTGCGATGATCTCTGCGGACCGGAACACATCTGCACTCTTCAAAGCTGACCACGAACTGAAGAAATGCCAGTAAGCTGTATAATGGAATAAATAGGGTTTTTCAACTTTGGTTCATATCTCAGTCATTTTTTTGAATATTTGCACCAAATTTTCAACATGGAGTTCTTGGGACCCCATCTCATGAATTCAGTCACTGTCATCTGGTTATTCCATCCCAAAAGGTGATTTCACGGTCACTGCATGGAACCACCTTTCGGGACCAATTAATGAAAAGACAGTATCACAGTTCATGAGGTAGGCTCCCAAAAACCCTATGTTGAAAATTTGGTGAAAAAATTACCAAAAATGACTGTTTTAAGAGCGTGCATTGCACAGTTCTTACGCAAGCTCGTAACTTCAAGAATTTTTTATATTTTCACTCCAGATTTTCAACACTGTCATTTTACCACACCTCCTTATGAACAGTACAGCTGTCATTGTTCACATCTCACCCAAAATGTGTTTTCGCACATGTAGCGCACAATTTTTATTTATTTATTTAGTTTTTGTTTACCGGGTAGGGTGCACTAGCCATGGTAATAACTATTTTCAGGTACGACCCGGGAGGGTACAGAACAGTAAAAATGTATACAAGGCATCAGAGATAACATAACTCTACGTCATGACATTACATTGATATGAACAATTTTTCAAGGATGGGAATACAGTGCAAGCAGGAGATGAATAGCAATCAAGGTAAAAATACAATTTAGAGCAATTCATTAGCTATGAGGGAAAATGATACATTTACTAAAGGTCATAGGAGCCGGATCTTGGACAATTAGGTTAGGATAATGCAGAAAGGGCTGTAACACAAGCATGGACAATACATGACAGATAAAGGAGAGTTTGGAGGTGGTAGTGAAGTTGGAATGAGGGATAGAAGGAAAGTATGGAAAAAGAAAATTGACAGAGGAAGAGGAGAGGACAGAGAGTGATTGTGAGTAGGCCAGAAACAGGTAGCAAGAAGAAGGAAGTGCTGAGCAGTTATAGGGATACAACTGGAACGAGGTGGCTTAGGGGGTCGAGGTAAGAGGGGGATAAACAGGCTAAGGGGGTTGGAAGCAAATGCAGTTACATGAATCAGCTAGGTGTTGGCAAAGCAGTCACTTGAAAGAGGCATGGGAAGGGGCAAGGCGTAAAGTTAGAGGGAGAGAGTTCCAGTATTGGGGGCAAGAGACGCAAAGGCACTAGCCCCTTTAGAGGAGTGATGCCTAGGGATGAGGACCGGCGAATTGACCATAGAACACAGGCCACATCCAGACATCTGGTTTAGAAATAGTTCAGCCAGGGGCATAGGTATTTGAGTTCTGAGGATGTTATTGATAAATGAGCCATATGCAAAGGACCGAGACACAGGGGGTGAAAGCCATCAAAGTTCAGAATAAGGAGGCAGTGGTGTTTAAGCCAGGGAGAAGAGGAGGCATAGCGTCAGATGTTATTGTAAGTAACATCCCACTTCTGGAGACTAGATTTACTAGCAGCGGCATAGGTTGCAACCCCGTAGGTGAGGGACGGGAGGAGAATACCATGAGCTATGTCTAGCCTAGCAGAGGGGGTAAGCACATTGCTGGAGCGATGGGCAATGCCAAGTTTCATGTTTACAGACTTATAGGTCTGCTGGATGTGAAGGTCAAAATTAAGAGCAGGGTCAATGGTGCGATTGGTGTGCGAAATCAATGTTTGGGACAGATTAAGAAAATTACAGTGACACTGTTCATGTGCAGAGGTGTTAAAATTGCTATGTTGAAAATTTGCTGACAAAAGTCCATAAAATGACTGTGTTACAAGTGTGCATTGCGCAGTTTCCATGCACCCTCATAAGTTCATGAATTTGGAATATTTTTAGTCCAGATTTTCAACACTGGCATTTTTCCACATCTCCTTATGAACAGTACAGCTGTCATTTTTCACACCCTGGCCGAAATGTGTTTTCGCACTTCCGGCGCAGAATAGCACGGTTGCTGTAGGAAATCAGTGTTCGGGACACATTAAGAAAACCACAGTGACACTGTTCATGAGCGGAGGTCTCAAAATGCCTGTGTTGACAATCTGCTGTAAAAAATCCCCAAACTAATTACATTACGGGTGTGCGTTGTGCAATTTCTACGCACACTTGTGCCTTCACCAGTTTTTTTATAGTTTCACTCCAGATTTTCAACATTGACATTTTTTACACCTCCTCATGAACAGTACAGCTGTCATTTTTCACATCCTGTTTGAAATGTGTTTTCGCACCTGTGGCACCAAGTGGCGCAGTCGCTGTGCAAAATCACCTTTCGGTTAATGAACTGATAGTGTCACAGTTGATTTGGTGGGGTCACAAAACGCTGTTTTTGAAAACTTGGAGTAAAAATACCAAGAAGCACCCATGACATTAGGGTTTTTGACCATAACGCCCTAACCTGTAGGGACTTGACAGGCATCAGGGGTGTGACTTAGGATTGTCGACAGTAATTCTCATGCCATTCCACCCCCACCCTGCAGCCAGTGACAGGTATGGAGGTGCGCCTTGGACCCTTTGGAGTCAGAGTTCACCCCATTCTCCTATACTGCACCCATTTCAGCATGTTTCCTTATGCAATGAGGTGAATGTAAAGCCCAAACACCTCAAGACACACCTCAACACTTGTCAGTGTCTGCAGAGTAGGGTGAGGTGAAATGTCATGACTGTCATGGGTGACAACCCAAAGCCATACCCCAGTGCTTGTCCATCTCTACAGGGTGGGGGTGGAGTTGGGGTCAGTTCAGTACTTCACTGCCATTCCTATACTGCATCTGTCTAATTCCTGTACTACCATTGCTAATGCCAGCAAGCAAACATTCGCATTGACAAATGCTTGTTTTAAAGTGTATTGTATATTCTCATTTAAGGGTCCAGTGCCATTGATGCATCTGGCATGTTTGTGACATTTACACTAAACTGCTCTTTATTTACTGTAAAATGTACTGAATGACAAGACTGTACTGATCTTGTGCTTCTGGACATTCATGGATTGTATTCGCATAAGCTGAATAAAAATAAAAAATGCTGTCAATACAATGCACTTTGGGTGTTATGCACAGACTGATCACAACAGAAAGGGAGATTACATTTTTCAGATCCACTTTGTGGAAATACTTGGGTTTGCACTGTGCATGTTAAGTGGGTCATACTCCACATTGGGAGCAATAGTTCACCAAAGTGCACAAAAGTGCATACGCAAACTGGCCATCTAAACACAAAACCTGAAATGTACTGCACACTGCTGATAAACACGTACTACGTATAAATTATATTCAATTTAAAAATGTTGATTTACAGTTTTAATAAAATCAGTGATCACATGGGAAGATATGCTGGATGGTGCAGTCTTGCCCATAGAACCAATGCACAATCAAATCAGGGGCCAAAATAAGCACATAAATAATTTTAACACAGAATAAAATGTGTATTTTATTTCTTATAAAAAAAGATCAGTCAAGTGGAAGGGGTGGCTGCTACTTAGGAGCAAGTAGTATATTTTAACCTGCATCGGCAAAATAGAGGTTGTCACGGGACAGAGGAGGGGTGCTCAAAATACTGGCATCACCAAGAACTAGCATGCCCAGGATCAGCATTAAACTGGATGAGGTTGCCAAAATCCATTTGCAATGGTTTACAGTGCTGAATGTTATACAGACTCTGAGGAAACTTCATTGCACCAGTATTATTTTTTACCTATATAATGCAGGAGGCATCAAACACATCTAGGACAACTGTTTGGTTCAGGGTGTGACAGGCAAGTTACAATCCAGAGAGTTTTAGCATCAGACTAATTTTTGTTTTTATAAATTTATTTAAAACACTCTTGTTGATGAGGCACAGGTCAGGAAGCATAGGAAAACCAGGAGCAGTTACAAAATTCGCAAGTAGCATTTTATTATTATCAATAACAGTAAAACAAAAAAAAATTGTTCAGTATAACTATTTACAAAGGCAGTACAAACAGAGAAAACAAAAGTCCTCCGTCTGAGGGTTTCTTTTCAATTTCAGTCTCTCTAGTGAAACATTGCTGCTCTTTCTATAATAAGGCTTTGCCTGATAATTAACTTCTTTATCCTGAACTCGTTAAGGAAACACCCTGTTTTTCATGAAATGTTCTTGTCAGTTTCTTTGCAGGTAGCTTGTAGATAGCTTGTCCACATGCTGTCCAAATGCTGTGTGACTACCTTTAGTGGTAGTGTGACAGTGCTTGCAAGTACTGCTGCTTTATTTGTATTTATTTTACTTCTTGTGATTGATTGTGCTGCATGATATTAGAGGGTACCGGATCAGAGTAGCAGGTAGAGCCTGCAAAGTGTAGTTCTGTGTTGTATCACCAAAATTACTCACTTCCTGGCTGGCAAGCAGGGGATCTTGAATATTTCTCTAACACAGGCTGAAAGAGTGTGGGAAACTGGACCCTGAGAGTTACACAAACTAAAAGGGTACTCTATAAGTGCAGGAGGCTATTTTACATCACTTTTACAATATTGTGGTGGAGCAAGGAAAGGAGCGGGTGGAGCATGTGACCCTTGAAGACTTCCAGGTCACAGGGGCATAAAAAGAATGCCCTGTGTGAGCAGGGCGAGCATGAACAGGGCAAGCATGCAGTCACTGCATGTGAAGACGCGTGCAAAGACATGTATAGCACATCTCTGTATGTCTGCAGTGTCAGCTGTAGAAGTAGGGAAGGAGGGCATAAGACTCTGCTACAAAAATAAGGCACTGGTTATAAATATAAGTAACAGATAGGCAGAATAAAATACTGCTGCAAATATAGAGAACAGATCCGAGGTGATTCAAACACTGCAGAGGTTACACTTGAAATAAACCACTGAGTACATTACTGTTTATATCTGACAAAGTACAGTTATGGATGCTAATGTAGTCAGGCTGGAAGGTGGGTGACTAGGACTGATATATATTCTGTGCAATACAATAAGCACGGAAGTTGTAAACGAAGTGCTGATATTCACTTGCAGAGAATGCTTGCTGATAAAAGAACTGAATAAAAAACTAATGGAGCTAGAAATTAAATTGGTATTCATGCAACAACAAAAGTTGCTACAGGAAACAGAACAGATAGTATATGAGGAACCAGACAGAAATAAAGATGCAGATAAAAACAATAGAAAGAGTATTAGAGAAGGGGAGGGAGAGGGAGATTGGGCCATGGAAACCAGAAAGCACAAAAAGGGAAAAAGAAGAGCAACGGGTTTCAATTTAGAACTACAAAATAATTATGAACCCCCGATGTTATTAGATACAGAAGATACAGCTAGTAATGAATGAGGAATACCATGCAACAATGAAGTTATAAACTTGGGACAAAAGAAATCTACAAGGGAAAATGTTTCTAAAGATACAATTGCATAGAACAAAGAAGTAACTATAGATAAGAGTTTGCATAGGGCTACTCATCATCTTCCACCCCTATTACCCACTCTCCCAATGCGACAAAACCAGTGAGTTCTGAAAAACCACATTCTGCATTGCAGGAAACCACAGTTGGAACCAGTATAGGAGATACAGAAACAGGAGAATCTGGCATGGACACTACAGCTTCACATGTGCCAATAAACATAAGAGAAGAGCAAAACATACCTCAGAAAGATAAACAGGTGTAGACTCGATACTGAAGTATACAGATAGGTACACCTCAAGTGGAAATAAAGAAAACATTACAACAAGTTACATCTCTGGAGCCCAACTGAGAGATGTGCAAAAAATGTTGCCCAACATAACTACTGAAAAGGATGGAAATGTGACACTAATTTTGCATTTAGGGGTTAACAATATCAAGGGACAAGGTCAAACAGAAATAAAACGAGAATTCAAAAATATTAGAGAAGAGGCAAAAAGACTAAATTGCAAATTATACTTTTTAGAAATTTTACCTGTACCTAGGAAAAGCATGTTCAACATGACTAAAATTAAAGAATTAAATAGTTGGTTAAGGCACTGGAATTTGCAAGAAGGAATAGGGTGTATAACTCATTGGGAGAATTTTATAGATAAGCTAGGGTACTATTGTAAGGACAGGCTTCACTTGAGCAAAATGGGAAGCAGAAAACTGGGTGTAACTATCAAAAAAGTGGTGGATAGTTGTTTAAACTAACAAGTAAGGGGAGAGGGGACAGGTCCAAAGTTGAAAATATTGCGGCTCATGCCAAAAGACTAATTAACAGTACAACAGCTTAATCTGGTTCAAGGTCAGTTGGCATTCATCTGTATCCCCCTCCCCGGGTCATGCCTGAAAATAGGCAGAATCTGTCTAGTGCACTTACCCGGTCAACAAAAACTAAATAAATAAATAAAACATAAAAGATAATGGAATGAAAGTTTGGTCATTAAACGCCAGAAGTCTTAACATAAGTAAAAAATCAGAACTAGAAACAATGTTAATAACTGAGGGAGTAGATATTTGTTTCATTACAGAGACATGGTGGGACACAGATGTTGATTGGAATAGAAACGCTGAAGGTTATTCATTATGTTCAAAAGACAGACAAAACAGAAAAAGAAGATGGTGTTGCAATTTATATAAAGAACACTATACAGAGTACAACTTGTAACCAATTGAGTTCAGATATAACTCTGGAATCCTTGTGGGTGGTAGAGCAGGAAAAAACACATAAAAAACTGTTCCGAGGGGTTTTATTACAGACCACCAAACTCAAACAGAGACATTGATAATAACATATAATCTGAAATTGAACATATGGCAGCAGAAGAGGATGTTCTTACTATGGGGGTTTTAATTACCCAGATATAAATTGTCCCAATCAAACATCTAAAATAGCTACTTCTCATAGATTTATGGAGACCTTAAGTATGGCAGGCCTAAACTAGTTAATATATAAATCTACAAGTGGAGAAAAGGATCTGCTAATAACTAACAGAGAGGATATTATAACAAAGATTAACATCAGGGAAAATCTGAGCAACAGTGACTATAACATCATACAATTTATAATTAAAAAAAAATTAACCTCTAAGAGGGGTATCACTATTGCAAGAAATTATAGCAAAGCAAACTTACACAAAATCAGGAAAGAACTAGCAGACTGGGACTGGGAAATAAAAATAAGACTGCAGAACAAATATGGGAATTGCTGAAGAACAAGCTAAAACAAGTTGAGGAAAATATGTACCAACTAAAAGAAATGTATAATAAGGGAGGGAAAAGACCAGTGTGGTGTGCTAATAAGATAAAGTTGGCCAGCCCGGTGGTGCTGAGGGTTGAGGTGCTGGACGCTACACCTCGAGTCATGCCGGTGACCTGGGTTCGGGAACGAGCCCGGCCACTGGGGGTTGGCAGGAGAGGACAGGATCAAGCATCTGGAGGACTGCTCTCCTGTCCTGGGAGGAAGGGGGGGATCCAATCCCGGGCCCTGGTAGCTTCTGGCAGCAGCTGGGAGCACAGCAAGTCTGCAATCAAGCAACCAGGGGATTAGCTGCAGCAGTGATCCTGCAGGTGAACACGGGAGCACGCGTACTCTTGCTGGATGCATTGCATGTCCGAGCCATGGGGAGAAGGCAAGGAGGAAAAATCTCCTCCCTTGGGATAGGCTAAAGCACCATAGCCTTGGTCCACACTCCAAGCACTGGGCGCATTCCTCTGTGGGCCTCTCACTCCTACCTGGCACTCAATACTGCAGATAGAGCACCCTAGGCAGATAGGGCAACCCCTCCCCAGGGGGTTCAGATTGGGGGGGTCATGCCAGGATGGAGCGAGGAGAGATATGCCAGGATGGAACGAGGAGAGGTAGTAATGTCTCAGGTTGAAGGTAGAGACCAGAGGTCAGGGATGCTGAAGAGAGTTCCCTGAGGGGGGAGTAGAAACAGAATTAAAAAAAAAATAAGATAATAAAGTTATGCATAAGTAAAAAGAGGGCATTTGACAAAATAAAAAACACGGAATGACTGACACTATACAATCCTACAAAAAGGTGTTAAAAAAGCTTAAGAAATCAATAAAGGATGAAAGGAATTAAATTGAATTTAACATCTCACATAGGAATGACAATGGCAAGAGCTTTTATGCCTATGTAAACAACCAGAGTAAAACCACAAATCAGATTGGGCCTCTAATGAATGATGGCATTGAATTAAAAAATACAAGGGATATGGCAGAAACCTTCAATGAATATTTCTGCTCAGTGTTTGACAAAACAGAGCAGGTAAAAGAACACATTAAAAATAATGTAAATACAGACCTATCACTAGAAATTAGTACAACCAGGATTGAAGAGCTCTTAAACAAACTGAAACCATACAAATTGGCAGGCCCAGACCAGCTGCATCCCAGACTACTGAAAGAAGTAAGGGGACAAATTTCAAGACCATTAGCTTATTTATATAATACGTCATTCACAACTGGGGTAATGCCAGAGGACTAGAGACAGGCTACTGTTGTATCACTGTTCAAAAAAGGAGACAGAGCATTAAGATCTAATTATAGGCCATTAAGCTTGACGTCAATCTTATGTAAGATTGCAGAAAGTTTCTTGAAATCAAAACATGAGGAAAATCTAAATATGGTAAATTACAAAGATGAGAAACAACATGGGTTCAAACCAAATAAAGCATGCATAAAAAAAACAGCTGTTTTTACGAACAAGTAAATAAAAACTTGAATGTTAATATACCTATTGAGGTGTTTTTCCTGGAGTTTCAAAAAGCCTTTGATAAGGTACCACATAATAAATTACTGGACAAAATGGAAAACGGAGGAATTCACAGTAGGGTAGTTAACTGGATAAAAAGCTGGTTAACCGAAAGGAAACAGCACGTTGGAATACCGGGTGTCACAAATGTGCTCCGCAGGTCAGGCCCTCTGCTCCCACAGTGCCAAATCTCAATGTGCAATAGTGTGAACAGGAGACAAACAGGGTAACCCTCCTGTCTGTTTTGGATCCGACTCACCTACTAACCTTGAGTCCTGGGGGTCAAACATGAACCTTTTCGCTAGCACACCCAGTTAACAAGGCTCAGACATGTACCCTCTTCGGGGGATGCAGTACAGTCCTTCTGCCAGTGGCACCCAGCCAGGATCCCAAGCGTACCCTTACAATTCAGTATGAGACCTAGGTATATTCTTACCTTTAGCAAGATAGTAACACACCCTTTTTTGAGCATTTAACAGTTTCAGAATGATCCAATACAGTTCCAGCCTGCACATGCAAAAGAAAGACTCCAAAAGGATTTAAGAGAACAAAAAAAAAAGTTTACTAAGATTAAAACAATAGATAAAATACAAAACATACATAGAACAGATATCCTGTACTTACAGTCCTAAAATAATTTGGAGTTACAGTACAAAATGCCTGTTTACTTAAACTTCTAACTGTATACCTATGTTTTACAAAAGTGCCTTGTTTTCAGTCCACCGAAGGAAGTGTGCCCTTAAATTTCAGAGAGGGCTTCAGCACTATCCTCTCAGATCTGGCAATAATTAAAGTTAGTCTCTCTCCACCTCCTTGTGAGGTCACAGCACCCATGAGGTCACTGTCAGCCCTGTGACCACTCTGTAATCTGTGTATGAATATCCAAAAAGTATATTATTTTTCTGCTGGCTGGAATCAGCAGTTACCAATTAAAAAAAACATGTGACAGTCTTTGCAAGCAGGTTCCTTTGATGGCTCATAAACCCACATCCTATCACTAGTTCCCTCCTAGGTGTGAAAGCCAAACGGAATCAGCCAAATGTCCCCTTCCTCTGTCAAGGGTCATAAAATGCGATCCCTGTCCCCAGCAGATCAAAGTAAGAATATTTTATGATGTTTTAAAACCTGGTATTTTGGAAGGAAGTCTTTAATTAGAGTTTACACTGGCCAGTTTCATGACAGCCTGCTGATTCAGCACACTGTCACCTTTGGGTCACAAAGGTCAATGTTACCACTGCCAGGCTGTTTATTATTCTAAGCAGACATTCACATACCATATATTTATATCACAATTTATAAATATAATAATAAGCAGGTGGCAGAGCGTAACACTCCTCCCCTCCTAGACTGAATTTGGGGGCTCTATCACTACAATGGGATGAGTTCCCCAAAGTCAGTTCATAGCTCAAATTGATGTGAAAGTCCATCTGTGTTTTCATTTGCTGCCCCTGCCCTGTGTGAGAGTCATGTCATACCCTTGCAAGGCAAGGCTCCATCTTAACAGCCTACCATTCATTTTACCCATTTGTGCCAGCCAAACCAGGGGGTCATGGTCAGTTCATACCTCAAAATGTTGCCCATATAGGTATGGCTCTAACTTGTTTAGTGCCCACACCATGGCAAGACACTCTTTTTCCACTGTAGAGTAAGCCCGCTCCCTGGGAAGCAATTTCTTACTGAGGTGCACTATGGGGGTGATCATTCCCTTGGTTGGATGTCTGACTCAGCATGGCCCCAATACCTACATCTGAGGCATCAGTCTGGACTACAAGGGTCTACTATAGTCTGGACTTGCCAATACAGGAGCACTGCACAGTGCCTCCTTCAGTCTTGTAAAGGCTTGTTCACAGGCTGGTTCCCAGGTAACTTTCTTAGGCATCCTATTCTTTAACAGGCCAGATAGGGGAGCAGCCAGGGCACTGTAATTTGGTACAAATTTCCTATAGTACCCTGCTGTCCCTAGAAAACTCCGGACCTGCTTCTGGGTTTCCAATCTGGGCCATGCCTTGATTGCCTCAACTTTTGATTGGTTAGGACAGAGCTGTCCCCGGCCTACAACGTGTTCAAGATATGTCACTTCAGTCATGGCCACCTGGCACGTCTCAGCTTTTACAGTGAGACTGGCCCTCTGTATCCTGCCCAGCACTTCCCCAAGGTGGGACAGGTGTTCCTCCAAGCTGGCACTGACGATGGCAATGTCATCCAGGTATGCCATGGCATACTCCTCAGCACCATTTAACACCTGGTTCACCAACCTTTGGAAGGTGACGGGGGCGTTCTTTATTCCGAGAGGCATTACTTTAAATTCAGATAACCTCATCAGAGTGATGAAGGCTAACCTCTCCCTAGCTCTGGCAGTTAACTCCACCTGCCAATATCCCTTTGTCAGGTCAATAGTTGTAAGGTATGTCACCCCTCCTAACTTGTCCAGGTGTTCATCCATCCATGGCATTGGGTGGACATCTGACTTTGTGATTGCATTGTGTCCACAATAGTCCACACAAAAACAAGTAGAGCCATCTGGCTTGGGAACAAGGACTATGGGTGAGGCCCGGGGCTGTGGGATTTCTTGATTACCCCTAAATCCAGCATTTCCTCCACCTCCCTCCTAATGTCCTTTTGGACAGCCTCTGACACCCAATATACTGTCCACCATGTGGGCGCCTGCATCTCTGTCTCCACATCGTGCGTCGCTAAGGGGGTTAGTCCAGGTTTGGCACTAAACAGTGGGGCAAAATCTGCTAAAACCTCCCTTACTTCCTGGATGTGGTCTGGGGTCAACTGGGGTGACATTTTAATTGCTTCCACAGAGTACTCCCGCTTGTTTTCTTCCAGCAAGTCCAGAAGGGGGTCTCCTTCATCTGTCACCTCCCCAGGACTACACACTGCCAACACCATGTCAGCCCTATTAGCATATGGCTTCATCATGTTGACATGGTACATTCTTTGTGTATGTCTCCCATCAGGTAGCTCTATAATGTAGTTCACATCATTTACCTATCTGACTACTTTGTACAGTCCTGCCCACTCAGTCTGCAGCTTATCTTTCCGGACTGGGATTAGGACCATGACTTCTTGACCCACAGTGTATGAGCAAGCTCTGGCTGTGTGGTTGTACCACACCTTTTGTTTTTGTTGGCCAGCTGCCAGGTTGCTCTGGGCTGTCCCCATAAGCTCCTTCAGCCTTTCCCTAAACCTAAGGACATAATCCACAATGGGAGTTCCCTGGGTGGCATGCTTGCCTTCCCAGTCCTCTCAGATCAAGTCTAGGGGCCCACATTCCTGGCGTCCATATAAGAGCTCGAAGGGGGAAAACCCTGTCAACTCTTGGGGCACCTCTCTGTATGTGAACAACAGGTGGGGAAGGTATTTCTCCCAGTCCCTCCCATGCTGTTCTGAAAACACTTGGAGCATTGACTTAAGGGTACCATTAAATCTTTCCACAAGCCTATTGACTTGTGGATGATAAGGTGTCGTGAGTCTCTGCACCACCCCACACTTCTCCCACAAACATTTCTTCAGGTCCGACATAAAGGAACCCCCAAGACTGGTGATAACCTCCTGTAGAAACTCAACACAGGAGAAAATCCCTAGCAAGGCATCTGCCACTTTGTCTGTTCTCAGTAAGGATAGGATGACTGCCTCTGGGTACCAGGTGGCATAATCCACCACAGTTAGGATAAACCTCTTCCCAGAGGAGCTGCTGGTATTTAAAGGCCCCACAATATCCATTCCCACCCTCTGGAATGGCTCCTTCACTATGG
The DNA here is from genome assembly GCA_016271365.2 of Neoceratodus forsteri. Lineage (NCBI taxonomy): Eukaryota > Metazoa > Chordata > Ceratodontiformes > Ceratodontidae > Neoceratodus > Neoceratodus forsteri. The sequence continues at coordinate 422,076,261 of CM057453.1, forward strand.
GCAAAGGAATTAGGGAGGCTTGGGTTCTCTTACCCGCTTTCTCTATTGCTTGGCATCAGTGACAAGACCTGCAGTACTCCTTCACCTGCTGGGTGAAGTTGGGCCAATAGAAATTCTGGGCCGATCGCTGCATAGTGCACTCAATTCCCAGATGACCAGACATGGGAATATTGTTTGCAATCTTAAGCAACTGCTCACGGTACTCCTGGGGAATGGCAAGCTGCCTGCCCATCACCCCTCCCTCTGTCTTTGCATCCTGCATATACAGCAGTCCAATGTCCCAATAAACTTTATGTTTACTATCACTTCCCTGTACTCTATCACAGTCTGCCCAAGCCCTCAGCTTCTCTAAACTAGGGTCACTTTTCTGAGCAGCTGCAAACTCCTTACACATTCCCAAGGCATGGGACAGGTCCCCTTCAGTTTCTAAAGTAGGGTCCCTTGCTCTAGCATGAGGGCATTCAGGGTCACTGCCATCCCTAACCCTCTGACTATGGGTCACCCTTTCCTCCTCAGATTAACCCTCCATAGCTTGTCGGTTAACTGCTACCTCAGGAATTTCTACCCCCTTTTTTTATTCTCCATATCTGGAGACACAGGCTGGGGGACCAGCCTCCCAGTATTTTCCACAGGAGCATCTATGGAGTCCAGGGAATTGAATTTACCTTTGCTGCTTGGCTGCAGTTAACTGCACACACCATCCCTTGTGTCAGATTGTTGACAATAATTACATTGACAGGAAGGTTCTCTACTACTGTAACCTTTTGCACAGTCTCCCCATCTCACCCCAGTCCAGGAGAACACTAGCAAGTGGCAGCATTTTCTCCTCCCCAGTGAATTTCCATACAGTCACAAATTGACAGGGTATAAGCTGATCAGGCTCTACCAAATCCCCTTTTACCAAAGTCAGGGATGCCTCCATGACACTTAACCCATGTGTCTGTACCCCATTCACAGTGACTGGGTGTATGTGTTCCCTCATGTTTACTGGCATGCTTTCAGGGACACACAAACAACCCACTTCTTTCCTAGCACCACTTTGTGCACTCTCTGCCCTTTGGGACACTGCCTGGCAATATGTCCAGGTTTTCTGCAAACCCAACATTCATTTCTTTTTTCAGGTAAATCTTTTCTTTGTAACCTAGGGCTACCTGGTTTCAGTGGAGGCATGGAGGGTTTTTGCTACCCTGAAGGTGCGCTTTTCCCTTTCTGTGCTGCCTCACATGCCCCATTCCCTCTCAGAGCAGGTCTGCTCCTGGCATAGAGGTCCGAGAGTTCAGCAGCCTCTTGCACTGTTTTTGGATCATGGCCCTCCAGCCAGGTTTTCAGCTCTGCTGGATACACCCCAAAAATCTGCTCTAACAGTACAGCATTTTCAATTTTCTCTACAGAGATTGCTTCAATTCTGTCCCACCAACGTTTTAAAAACTGACATTGTTTAGTGTCTAGCTCCTCGTAGCTCATGTCAGGGCTTCTCCTGAGCTTACAGAATTTCACTCTGTAGGCCTCTGCTGTTAATTCATACTTTTTGAGCAGGGCAGCTTTAAGTTTACTGTAATCATTACTGTCCTCATTGTCCATTTGACCCAATGCATCCCGAGCTTTTCCAGTAAGTTGTAGAGATTGCTGGAAGCTCCAGGACCCTCTAGGAATATTTTCCTGAATACATACTTTTTCAAAGGAATTTAAAAAGGCATCCATATCTTCCCCCTCTTTGAATTCAGCTATCAATTTAGAATTTAATTTGTAACCCAGTCCTGGAGTCCCAGTTAACCCCAGGCTACTTACCTGCTCTGGTGCTGGTGTTTGGAGTCATAGCCTCTCCAATTCATGTTGCATCCAGTGCTCTCGCTCTTCTCACTCAGCCTCTCGCTGAAGCTGTTGCTCTCATTCCTCTGTGGCTCACCACTCTCACCTCTCTTCTCTCTTGAACTCCAGCTCCATTCTCTTCAACACCATCTGTAGCCTGAGCTCTTCTGCCTCCAGAATGTTGGCCTTCCCCTGCTGCTGTGGCCCTTGGCTTGCACTGGTCCTGCTGTCCTCCTCACCGAAACTGGACACTGCACTGGACCCTGGCCCCTCCATGCCCAAGCTTCGGTCCTTTCCAGTCACAGGCTGTGACTCAAGATCATGTGCATCAGCTGCCACAAGAGCCTCCACAAGATGCTTTTGGCTCTGCCCTCATACTGGACTCCTCTCTCTTGGCACAACTGCCTCAGGTAGTCTGCAGTGTACTCTCTGTATTTGGAAGCCATCTTCTTCCCTATCTACGGGTACACTAACTTACACCCGAAAAACATAAAACAGGTAGGGAACTTGGACTGTAAGTACAATGATACAGTTCTATTTACTTTTTAAAAATAACTGCCTTATTTTGCATGTGAGCTGTTACAGCATTAATCTGACACACAGGACTGTTAATGCTCATGTTACCAATTACTTTTAAATTGCACTGCTGTCAACCAAATCTGTCACAAACACGCTCCGCAGGTCAGGCTCTCTGCTCCCACAGTGCCAAACCTCAAAGCACAATAGTATGAACAGGAGACAAACAAGGTAACCCTTTTGGGTCTGACTCACCTACTAGCCTCGAGTCCTGGGGGTCAAATGTGAACCTTGTCACTAGCACACCCAGTTAACTGGCTCAGATATGTACCCTGTTCAGGGGATACAGTACAATCCTTTGCCCAGTGCCACCCAGCCAGGTTCCCAAGCGTACTCTTACGACTCAATATGAGACCTAGGTATATTCTTACCTTTAGCAAGATAGTAACACACTCTTTTTGAGCATTTAACAGTTTCAGAATGATCCAATACAGTTCCAGCCTGCACATGCAAAAGAAAGACTCCAACAGGATTTAAGAGAACAAAAAAAAAGGTTTACTAAGATTAAAATAATAGATAAAATACAAAACATACATAGAACAGATATCCTGTACTTACAGTCCTAAAATAATTTGGATTTACAGAACAAAACACCTGTTAACTTGTTAAAAGTTCTAGCTGTGTACCTATGTTTTACAAAAGTGCCTTGTTTTCAGTCCACCAAAGGAGGTGTGCCCTTGAATTTCAGAGAGGGCTTCTGCACTATCCTCTCAGATCTGGCAATAATTAAAGTTAGTCTCTTGCCACCTCCTTGTGAGGTCACAGCACCCATGAGGTCACTGTCAGCCCTGTGACCACTCTGTAATCTGTGTATGAATATCCAAAAAGGATATTATTTTTCAGCTGGTTGGAATCAGCAGTTACCAATTAAAAACAATATGTGACAGTCTTTGCAAGCAGGTTCCTTTGATGGCTCATAAACCCACATCCTGTCACTAGTTCCCTCCTACATGTGAAAGCCAAAAGGAATCAGCCAAATGTCCCCTTCCTCTGTCAAGGGTCATAAAATGCAGACCATGTCCCCAGCAGATCAAGGTAGGAACATTTTATGATGTTTTAAAACCTGGCATTTTGGAAGGAAGTCTTTAATTAGAGTTTCCACTGGCCAGTTCCATGACAGCCTGCTGATTCAGCACACTGTCACCTTTGGGTCACAAAGGTCACTATTACCACTGCTAGGCTGTTTTCTGTTCTAAGCAGACATTCACATACCATATATTTACATCACAATTTATAAATATAATAATAAGCAGGTGGCAGAGTGGCACACTGGGTACATACTCTGATCCAGCAAACGTAACAAGTGGAGTGCTGCAAGGTTCAGTCTTGGGGCCAGTGCTATTCTCACTATATGTCAGTGACCTTCATCACAATATAACCAATATGGTAGTTAAATTCACTGATGATATTAAATTAGGAGGGCCAGTGGATACACCAGAAAATGTCAGGAGTTTAAGCAATGATCTGTATATGGTGGAACAATGGTCTAAAGAAAATAAAATGTCATTCAGTGTGGAGAAATGCACTGTAATGCACTTGAGTAAACACAATACAAATCAAACTTATAAAGTAAACTGAATGGGATTAACATAAAAACATCTGCAAATGAAAGAGACTGTGGTATTATCATTGATAAAGAACTCAGCTTCAAAGCCCATAGGACACAAGTGATCCAAAAAACCAACCATATGATCAAGAATATAAAAAGAAGTTTCATAAATAGATCCAAAGAATGTCTATTACCCTTGTATAGGACATATGTTAGGCCCCATATTGATTATGGTTCTCCATTATGGAGCCCATATGCTCGAGGAGAAATAAACAGAGTAGAGAAAGTACAGCAAAGATACACCAAAATGATAGCCTCCTTAAAGAAATATAGCTATAAAGAAAGTTTACAACATCTAGGGTTATTCAGTTTAGAACAAAGGAGAATGGGGGGGATCTATTAACAATCTTCAAAAAATTAAGGGATCCTGAATTGGCAGAGGAAATGGGTATATTAATACAGTATAAACCACAGTGTTTAAGAGCACATAAACTACAGATAAAAGTGGATACAACCAAACAGAATAGCAGATACTATTCATTTCTTAACAGAACTGGAAGGATATGGACTACACTACCCACCAATGTTGTAAGTAGTTCAGTAAATAGTTTTTAAAAAGAGACAGATAATCTGTTACTAAAAAAGGGTTTCAGATGGACCGTCTAATGCGGGGAACAGTAACAATGGGCAAGCGTGCCTTCTTCCATTCTATACCCAGTATAAGTACCCAGTATAAGGTGCAACAAAAATAGAACACGGCAACCCAGAACTGACTTTTTGTTGACTGCTCTGTGAAGAGTTTGCAAACAAGCCTAACAGGAGCCCGAAGTGCATCTCAGGTTAACCCCTAAATTCCAAATAACTTTTTGAAATCATTTCTTTTTTTTTTTTTGTTTTTGTGTTGGCTTCCCTAACCCCCCCGCAGGGGCTCAGCTCCAACCCACGCCACCTCCCATATGCCCAGGCTTACCTCCCTGGGCGGGGCCACTGGGCAGGCACCCCATCCCCAAAGTCAGCAGTAACTTGCCCTGGCTTACTTCCCAGGGTGGGGCCTCAGAAGCACGGCCCCACCCAATGCACACAGTAGGCAGTGGAAGCAGAAAAGCAGAGCTTCACACTTCAGGTGTTGGCATTTTGTAAGCTGTATCGGGGCAGGGACATGCAACAATGGCCAGCATCTGCCCTGCCCCCTACTGATACAGCAATGACACTGCAGTTCCCCCAGCTTCCACTAGGGGTCCATAGCATGTCAGACACATAACCCTCCCACACCCTGGAGAAGGAGAGCAGTCCCTAGGACACTCGATCCTTCTCCCCCGACCGGCCCTCTAATGTCCTGAGTCCATTCCCAAACTCTGGTCTTCAGCATCACAGATGGATGCCCTGCCTCTGCGCCGGTGGGCTGGCTCTTTCGTAATCATTTCAAAAGTATAATTCTATACTTTTCAAACCAAGGGATCCCAGGTTCACATAAAGATTCACATATATTTTTATAACCTTAGATATGCAAGGGAGAAGAAAAGACAGAAATAGCAAGTGAAGGCAGAGAGAGATAGCGAGAGGCAGAGAACTGCAAGACCGTCAGAGTGATCAGTTCCCAGGTCTCATGAGAACATTTGGTTGCGCAACCAGACAGACAAGAGACAGAAAAGGAGAGGATAGAACAGATATTTGCATTTAACTCTTTCTACAAAACAAATGGGACAGGGCCTTATTCAACCCTGTCACAACCCTACATACCACAAAGGATTCTCTATGACAGTTGGAAACTAAATTGTTGATTTCAGGTTAGAGAATTAGTTCCTGAGCCATTCATTTTTTTTTTTTTTTTATTTATTGAAATCTTGGAATTACAACCTTTGAGCCCGGGGCTCATTTACAAAAGCTCCACGTCATAACATGAGGGAGAACAAGGACAATATCAGGGTTCAATAAACAAATGTGAATTTGTTACAGAGTACAACAGCGGGAACAGAAGAAAAATGTAAATTAAGTGCTACAGGGTTCTGACAAATTACGTGACACAAATAAAAATGTACAAGTTGCTAAGGATTCAACAGTGACATTGGTACCAAACTTTACATACAGTGAATGAGTGGCCAGGGGAAGACCTTGTCAGGATATAAAGGTTGAAAGCCAGGAAAAGGGAAAGGGAGGGTAAGTAGACCAAAATAGGGGGGTGAAGAGGGTTAGAGCAGCCCAAGAGAGGCATTGTCCTGAAGTGGTCCTATATCCTAGAAACCACTAATATGGTGCGGAGGACTTATGGTTGCATCATCAACCTACATGGTGGCTTGAATTTCAAGCTCTGTGCCCAAGATGACCATCACCCCTGCAATACTAGCTAATTGTTGGCAAATACAAACTAAAGTACTAATGCTGAAAGGGGAACAAACACAGGGGATGCTCACAAACAGAAAAACTCGCGGAGGTGGAGCCAGAGGGAGATGGATTGTGATCTGAGGCCTCAGACTCTGAACTTTCACAGGCTTCAGTCGATATCAACCACCAGGAATCTGCATCTCAAACTCTGGGCAATATCCAAGCTCTGAGAAAGCAAGTTAAATAAGACGCCATCTATACCGAGCTATTAAGTTTTCTAGCGGAAATGAAGCAACTGTATGGGGAGCTTAAGAAAGATGCATTCTGATCAACAAATAAGTGTTGTTGAGAACAGGCTAGATAATCTAGAACAAGCTATCCAAACCATACAAGATAACCAACTCCAAATACAACACTGGTAGGATGACTCAGAAAATCATGCTCGCAGAAAAAATATATGGGTATATCAAGTACAAGAAGTGGCGAGGGACAGAACATTACAGAGTTTTTATCTATGGTACTACATACAGCTCTCGAACTCCCTGATGATATGGACTTGGAATTTGAGAGGGTGCACAGGGCCCTAGACCCGAAACCAAACAAACCAGATGCACACCCACATTCCATCATAGCGCTTTTCCTTAAATTCACAATTGAAGAACGGGTCCTTCTTACAGCTTGGAGAAACCAAAAAATCTTTTATGGCCAGGATCGAATATACATCGACAATGACTATGCCCCAGACACCCTTCAGGCCCACAGAGATTATCAGCCTTTCTTTGTCCCTCTCAAAGAGAACAAAATTAAGTTTACCACTCCTTACCCTTCCAGGATGATCATACAATTCCCTGAGGGCAAAAAAGAGTGATACTCCAGAGGAAGCCAGAGCTGAAATCCTGCGCCACAGCACACAACTTCAGGATAGAACACCAGATCCACCTAATTTGCAGAGAGTGGAGAGATGGCAAGAGGCGGCTCAAACCAGAAACAAGAGAATGTATCCCAAGAATCTCCCAAACACTTTGGTTAAAATGCTGGCTTCGTTTTGTCATACTGTAGTGACTACCTGAAGGCATCTTGGAACTCTAAAGGTATTTTATGGTGTATTCTGTTCTGCAACCAGGTTTGATTTACTTCTTGACTGTTCTTGTTCTGTAGCCATGGACTGCACAGGAAACTCCAAGATCTATGGACCTTTCTAGAAAAGTCAGTCTGCAAAGCGGGAAGTCGATACCAGCTTGATTTTCTCTTTTCTACAGTAAACCGCTTGAGAGCAGCATCGCTTATGAGGATTCTGACCCCAGGACAGACGAGGGGGAACTCTTCTAACAACATTGCATCTTATCCCCTCTCCTTAAGTTTCTTTTAGATCCTCTTCATGTAGGATTTACTACTGGCCTAAGGGGTCTATAAACAAACACATGGGGTAATTTAGGAGAATCATGACTGGTGCCAGGAATCAGAAATTAATAATTTCTCGAAGAACAAACCTGTGTAGCTGAGTAATGTACAGTTTAATGGGATATACTGCAACAGATCAATGTCCATGGGGGGGGCCCGCCCCCTCGGTCAGCCTTGTTTATTTATTAGGGGTGAGACCTGTAGTTTATAAGGATGTTTTTATTGTGCTGAGGCCTCTCTGTACAAACATTTGCTGTTTTAAACTGCCCCTCCATTCTATACCTCGGGTTAAACTGGGAGACTAGTAGATGCTTCTTCCAAGCAACAAATCCTAGTTACCAGAGTGGCTATCCCTCTTTCCTGTTGTTACTACTGAGTTGCAATGTTGTCTTGGGCCCTGAAGCTATGTTTGAGAACCTCCTGACGCAGTTACTCCACCCTTACCCATTATTTTTGTTTTTATCCTAGGGTCTGCTCCGCACCAGTTTTTTTACGGGCTGATAGCAGAAAGACCCTCCCTGAACCAATTTCACTTTATTTGCCCTAATTTGGGGGGCAATTGTAGCCTCTAGGAGACCCGTCTGGCTAAGCAAGCTGGTTTACTTCCCCCTTTAGCGGTCACACATGCTACCGCTCTGGATAGAGGAGAGCTTACACATCTCTCACTATTCGTGGAAGTCAAGACACCTTCTGTAGTTTACCTTCAGAAATGCAGGTCCTTATCTGGATAGCCCAGTTGGTGATCTGATATCTGTCTATCCTTGTTAATCGGTTGAAGCAGATGGCTCCAGCATCCCTAGCACCAACCATTCTTCGTATTTTGAGGTGGAAGTGTTTGTTTTCTATTTTTTTTATTTTTCTGTATAAAAATGGACACGACACTATCTTTGTAACCAGGCAGACAAATAAGTGAAAAATATGTGATGTGACTCACTTGAAGTTAACCATGGTTAATAGAGAAAATAGGCATTGGATAAGGTACTTGGAGACATCGGGACGGGGTAGCGGGATAAGGCAACTGCCGCAAAGGAACATGAAGGCTCAAACACAGATTTGGATCTCTTTAAAACACCCTAAAAATTGATAGGACATCTTTGATACTCTCCCTAAATATTAATGGGATTCATTCACCAATAAAACGATACTGCCTGCATCAGTTCCTGAGGCGTGAGAAACCGGAGATAATTGCCCTACAGGAGACTCACTTGTCTCAAACAGAGCATTTGAAATTACAAAATCAGAGTTATGCTCTCTTGGACTCAGCTTCACATAGCTCTGGGAGGAAAAGGAGGGGGTCGCATTATTAATTACTAAAACAGTGAATTGGATGGAAATGGAAAAATTGGAGGATACCGAGGGTCGCTTTGACATAGTTTCTGGTCTTTTATATAATAAAGAGGTAATGCTTGCCTCCACATACTTTCCTCCTGGCTCCCCAAAATCTGTAGCTCAGAAATTCCTATCAGATCTGCTGTCTATACATAAGGGCCAATTAATAATGGGGGGGACCTGAATATTATTTTAGATCCTACTCTCGATGTTTCCAGGTGCCTTGCTCACAGAGTTAACCTCTTACAAAAATATTTCAAGCTTAATATGGCAAATCTGGGCTTCGTGGATGTGTGGAGGTATACCTTCCCTGCCACTAAGAATTCCACACACGTGTCCCCCAGTACAGGGGTAGCTGCCAGATTAAATTATATTTATACAACTATTGAACACTATGATTTAGTCTCAGACATCTGGCATGGGTTCCCGCTGCTGTCGGATCACTCCCCCGTTTACCTGAAGTTGTGCCTTGGTAATATATATAAGTTCCATCATTGACATCTGAATGACCAGCATCTACGGGACCCAGAATTTAGACAGGAAGTACTAGATCTGATACCAGATATTATAAGAGATAATCAGAACCAGGACACCTTCCCCGGGATCCTCTGGGATACCCTTAAGACGGTCCTTAGAGGACTGATAATTAAACTTTCTTCTAAAAAGAAAAGGGATAGGGATAGGAAATACGTTGAGTTATGAAATTAGTTAGATACCCTACATATGATGTGGGAACAGGGAGACTTCTCTGTTAGACCCGCCCTCCTTTGGGTTAAGCAGCAAATTCAAAAGTGTCTCGGTCAAAAGATAGAGCAATAACTATTTTATCTCAAATATTATCATTAAGATTGTGACCCAAGAGGGGCCAGAAAATTGGCCAGAAAACTTAGAGAACAAAAAGCTAGAACCACAGTCTCCTCCCTCTATGACCCAACCACCAGGGTTTTGCACACTCAGCCCTCCAAGATTAGACAAATCTTTGCTGACTTCTATCAGCATCTATACACCCAGGGCAGTTCCCCCTCATCAGCTGAGATTTCAGCTTATTTACACTGCCTCCCCCGCCTTACTACTCAACAGTCTCAGGTGATCAACAGGCCTATTTCCAGAGCAGAGGTTGATTGTATTATTTCAGAAGCAAACACTTTGAAAGCTCCTGGACCTGACAGCTACCCAGCCAAATTTTATATGACTTGTAAGGGGACTTTAACCCCATCCTACTTCCCACCTTGCAAGCAATCCAACAGGGAGAGGACCCTCCCCTCTTCCTGGCAATACACCACTATTGCTGTGGTCCCAAAACCTTTTAGAGATCCAAAACAGGCTGCATCTTATAGACCTATATCATGCTAAATTTTGACTATAAGGTCTACATGGCTATATTGGCCCACAGATTTGAAGACTTAGTCCCCACCCTAGTAGACCCAGATCAAGTAGGTTTTATTAAGGGGCATCAAGTTCATGATGCCATCAGGCGCACTTTCCTACTGATCGAATATGCCACAACCCGACATATACCCTTTGTCACCCTGAGCCTTGATGTGGAAAAGGCATTTGACAGGGTTGCCTTGTCTTTTTTATGGGTGACCCTGTCCCACTTTGGCTTCCCGGAAGCCTTGGTGCACCAGCTCCAAAAAATGTACCACTCCCCTAAAGCCTATGTGTGGCTGGATGGTACTCTCTCAGACCCTATCACCCTTTCTAGGGGTACTAGACAGGGCTACCCCCTCTCTCCCTTGTTATTTGTTTTATATTTGGAACCTTTGGCTGCTGTGATTCGCCAAACTCAGGGGGTGGAGGGAGTTCCTATTGCTGGTAGAGAATTTAAGTTGTCTCTGCTCACAGATGACATATTGCTTACTCTTACAAACCCTGAACATTCAATCCCAGAGGTCTGGAGACAACTTTGTAGGTTCATAGCTCTGGCAGGTTACAAGGTTAATGAGCAGAAAACTGAAGTCCTCCCATATAATTACCACCCCACACCATAATTAAAACTATCCTACCCTCTGAAATAGAACAAAGTCACAATGAGGTATCTGGGGGTAAAATTGCCGACCAATTTAGAAGTTATTGACATTATAAATTATGAACTCCTTACATCACAATTGGCCCTTGATATGACCAGATGGTCTAAATCCCCCTTAAGCTTTTTTAATCGCATAGAATCTCTAAAGCAAAATGTCCTACCCCGGGTACTGGTTTTTCTGCAAAACCTACCTCAGCCCCAAACCAGCATTTACTTCACAGCCTGGGATTGTCTGATATCTAGATATATATGGGCTAGAAAGCCCCCATGGATTAGATTTTCAGTTTTGCAGCTCTCAAGGGAGAGAGGGGCTTGTAAGCTACCATGTTTCCAGAATTACCATAGGGCTGCACAACTACGAGTTCTTATGGGATGGCTTAATCCAGTACATACAGCCTACTGGAAACAAATAGAGATGGTCTATAATGACCTAGGGCCCCTCCCCGGATTGCTATTTGCTAACCCTATAGCTCGTAATTCTTTGTGTAAATACTTCTCCATGCCAGGGAGCCCATGAGGATTTGGTTTTGGATGCATACCCATTATTTCACCCAACAAGAACTGCTTTTTATGAGGGCAATTCCCTCGGACAGATCCTTCCCCCTAACCTGGTTGGTGGTAGAGCCCAAGTATGGTGGGCTAGGGGGTTCAAATATGTTCACCAAATGGTGGGACCCACTGGTCTACTCCAGTTCACAGTTCTGCAAAAATCATATGATCTTCTGCCCACTGAATTTCATGGGTATATGAAGTTAAGATCATACCTGTTGAGATACAAAAACTTGCTGGCAGACATAGCTGAAAATGCCCCTACAATGGTCCAGCTAATGATACAGTATACTGGGGGGAAACCGCCTTATCATGAAATTAGTGCCTTTTATAAGACACTCAATGAAAGACCCCATGATTCCATGGAAAGCCTGAGGATAATTTGGACCAAGGAGATACAAATTGATATTCTGACTTCAGCTTGGGATGGATCAGCTGGTCCAGCTACCAGAGTGGTCCAGGTCTCATATTGGAGGGAGTATATTTGGAAACTTAGGGTCCATTATTTCAGGACCCCCCTCCCGGTGACTTCCAAATATGGTGGGAACCCATCGGGGGCCTGTTGGAGAGGGTGTGGGACTAGTCATGTGGGGCAGACCCATGTGTTGTGGTCTTGCCCCTCACCTCAGTTTTTTGGAGTGAGGTAATAGAAGAGTTACATGACATTTATGAAATGGGAGCCTTGGATCACCCTGTGTTCTTGTTAACATTTACCCTCCCTCAGGGGTCAAAAGTTGATTGAGTTACCTAAAAGCAAACAGTTCTGTTAGTGGCCACTGCTCATAAAGCAATTACCCGCTTGTGGCTGACCACAACCATTCCCACTAAGATGTCCTGGGTGAGAATTGTTGGGGAAGTTTGTTCCCTAGAACGCCTTTTGGATAGTCTTTTAGATCAAAAAGAAGCATTTGAACTCTGCTAGCGGAAGTGGGTTATCCACCATTTAGCTCACTATCCAGAGTTTGTGCCCTGATGCCCAATATGATCCCTAGAGCTCTTTTATGGTGTATGTACCTCCTCTTCCTTGTACCCCCCAAGGTAATTCTTGTATTTCTTTTTCTCATTTACTTCTCTGCCTATAACCATGCTGCACTGCTTAGATTTCCACTTGTCTATATATATTTTATGTACCATACCCTTGATGGGCCAGGCTAGGGCCTATCTTTAATGGATGCACCTGTATTGTATGAACTGATGTATGTTGTTGTGTCTCAATGAATAAAGAATAAATTAAAAAAAAAACTAATAACAGAGAACCATGTAGAAAGTGAGGAAAGTTTACCGAGTAACAAGAAACAAAGGGAAAGGAGGACTTTCAGAGGCAGTGAAGAGGGCTTAGAAGATGTGAGCAAAAAGAAACTGTGGAGGGAGAGGGGTGGGCAGGAGAGGAGGAAGGGAGATCAAAAAGGGGGGATCACATTACGGTAGGGGAGAAACAGGGGTGTGGTAATATGAACCCACAGGGAAGTAACGGAGTGGAAGGGGAGGGAAGGGGGCATTAGCTGGGGGAGAGGTACAGAGGTGAATGGAGAGGAAGGGAGCAGGGAGGGAAGGAGGTGGGTAGGAGTAGAGGAGGAGATGGTGGGGGAAGGGAGATAGGAGTTCAAAATAGGTAGGAGAGAGTCAGAAATTTTAGTGGGGGGCAATCACAACTGTTCCGTTTCAGAGAGTGCAGTCTAAGTTTGGTTTTGAAGGGTCCCAACTTACAGACTGCCAAAAGATCAGGTGGGAGGTTGTTCAGCCAGCTAGGAGCCTGGTACATAAATGTTCGCTGGGCATGGGCAATGCGACAAAAGGGGACTAGGAAAGTGAGATTGGAGGTGCTTCTGGTCTAGCATTGGTTCATGTTCCCATGAAGAAGCAGTAAAAGTGATGGGGGGGGCTAGTCCAAGACTTATCTTTTTAGCAAGCAGGCAAGTTTGGTAATAGACTCTACTATGAAGGTTCAGCCAGTTTACTACTGTATAGAGGTCGCAGGTGTGCATGTAGCAGTGGGTACCAGTGACAAGATGGCATGCTAGATTTAGGGCAACATTTAGTCTCCTGAGAGAGGAGTTGGAGGCAGCCCCATAGATAATAAGCCCCAAATTAATAATAGAGAGGAGAGAGCTTGTGATGGCTAACCAGAGTGCTTCTAGGGTCATGCAATGCCTGTACCTATAAAGAAGTCCAAGTCTGATGCAGACATTTTTGGATACGGTATTGATATGTTCTTGGTAGGAGAGGTAGCTATCGAGGGTAATACCAAGATATTTAACACTGTAGACTTGTTCAAGGGGAGAGCTGAGATTGTTTGAGGTGTGTAGAAGGGCCTTTTTGTACTTATTGTGTGAGCTGGTGAATAGCATCACTTTGGCTTTCTTATAGTTCAGGACTAGCTTCTGTTCAAATAACCAGGCTTCAACTGCAGAAAAACTCTGTTGTAGGCTATTGGAGAGAGGTCGAGGATTTGGCTGGCAGGTAAAGAGCACAGCATCATCTGCATATGGGAATAAGTTGGTGGGACAAGTTTTTGGTAAAGAGTTAAGAAAGAGGCTGAATAGGAGGGGGCCAAGGATTGAGCCTTGGGGAACTCCAGAGGTTACAGGGTGACTAAGCGAGAGTACATCAATGATTTTTACCCATTGGGTTCTGCCTTTGAGGAAACTATTGAACCAACCTGTGACTTCTTGAGAGAGACCCAGGGTGGGTAGGGACCTAAGTAAGAGAGAGTCATTAACTGCATCGAACATCTTTGTGAGGTCTATGTATATAGACCCCACAAGGTGGCCATGATCCAAAGCCTTGTGAATAAAGTTGGTATATTCTAAAAGGGTGGTGGTGGTGCTAGACCCCTTTCTGAAGCTATGCTATTTGGCACATTAGATATTATAGGCATCCAGATATTCAGTCAATTAATTAGTAACTATCCGCTCAAGAGCTTTGGAAAGTGGGGGGCAAGATAGAGATGGGACAGTAATTTGAGTGTAAGGCCCTATCGCCGCTCTTGTGAACAGGTATTACCACTGTAGCTTTCCAGACCAAAGGGACTTGACCAAGTTGAAGGGATAGGTTAAGAATCTTGATGAGAGGAGTCAGGACTATGTCTAGGGTAAGGTGGAGCAATTTAAAGATCGATTGTATCACTACTATATCTTGAGTTGGAAAGAACCCTTAACAGATATTTTTTAGTGGTCCCGGTAGTTACAGCCTTGAAATAGAAAGGGGGGTATCGGGGGGTGGGTCCATATCTTTTTTTTTAATTTTATTTTAAAATGCTTTGCAGTATTTGGTTGAATCACCAGGATTTCACAGATCAGTATCCAGTAAATAAAATATATAGGATGTTCCTTTACACAGAGTGTGGTTTAATGCACTTTTTTACAAAAAAAAAACAACTTTGCTCTTTTAATTGTATTCTACGCATTTGGCTCTTCCTTAGTGTTGGACTTCTTCTGTCAGATGCTCCTCTCACACTCACAGCTCCACTACCTGCAGTTAAATTTATAGTGTACCTCTGACACCCCGTGCACTTCATTTGCATGAAATTGACCAATGGCTAGAATGTTGTGAAATCCCAGTAGCAGCGACAAATTTCATGAATGAAATCCTGTACTTAGTGTTACTTTTTTAAGGTAAACACTGTTCAAATGCCACCACTGGCAGTACTCAGTGACAAAGGAGCATGAGCGTGCGATCACCTGAAATTGGTCCTACTGACAAGGCAGTAGCAGGATTTCAGTGGAGCTGGATAGAGGCAGAGCCGGGACTTTCTATGGGGGCATGTTGTTTATTGATTTAGGCAAAGTCCTCATAGCACTGTTCAGTAGTGTTCTCCTTTCTATTGATTTGGGCACTTGAATGGCGTGCTGGTGATAATGTATCTATATTTTTTAAACTGGTTGTTCGACCGTAGTTTTGGCTGTGAGGAGAAACACAATGTCTGTTGGGGAACCTGTGGATGAGCAGTACAACAGGAGCGAGATTGTTCAAGTTCAAGCACCCAAATCAATTGAAAGTTAAAAACTATTGAACAGTGCTATGAGGACTTTGCCTATATCAATAAACAACATGCCCCAGTAGAAAATCTGGGCTCTGCTTTCACCCAGCTCCATTGAGATCCTGCTACTGCCCAGTCAGTAGGATCAATCACAGCTGGTCACGCAGTCATACTCCTCTATCACTGAGTACTGTTAGCAGTGGCACCTGATTAGAGAGTGTTCAGCTTAAAAAAATGTAGCACTAAGTATTTAATTCTTGAATTATGTCGCCACTTTTGACTGGTGCCACTTTTTGCCCTGTACACCGTCTCTCTGGGTTACCATGGCAGCAGGGCAGCATACTGTCTTGGCTCTTTGAACTGTGCTCTCTCTTTTGGTCAGTACTGTTTTCTTTATCTCTCATGACTTTCACTCCCTCTAACTCTGTACAGTAGCACACATATTATTGATAAGGACAGACCTTATCAAGTGACTGCATTAGCAGCCGTAGTGGATCTGACCAGAGCATGTTTTAAGACCTTTCCCTGATTTGTAAGGCAAGAGGTTGAGAAGTATGCTGGGCATCCAGGAAGGGAAAAAATACTGCTAATCCCTCTGCTAAGGCGTTGTCTGCTGCTGCTGCTGCCCCTGCCCCTGTTATTTAGTTTTACTGCAGTATTTGTTTTTCCTTGCTATATTTAAAAAAATCTAAACATATAAAATGACTGAAAGAAGTTCAAGTAAAAAAAGAAGTGCCAGCAAGATGGACAAGAAGTACATAGGTTATTTGAGGCAAAATGTTGTTGCACCTAAAAAACTACCTCTGCAGAAGCTTCATCCATTGGCTCTGGGGCAGGTAGTAGTAGTAGTAGTAGTAGCAAAGGAATAGTTGGTGGAAGTGGGGTGGTGGCATTCATGTTGCCAAATTATTCTCTGCCTCATCTGTGGCATCCATGCTGGTGTGTTCTGGGGGGGGCAGCAACAAGAAAATCAGTCCAAGAGATAGCAAAATCTCTGGCTCAGGGTTAGGAACAGAGGCCACAGAGGAGGTTGCTTGTGTCCCCTTGACTGCCAGTGGTGGCACTGAAACTGATCTGGATAATAGGTCCCCAGTATGGATAAATTAACACCAAATTAACCACTGACCTCCATGGATTGCAGCACTGGCTTCAATCTAACAAACTCCTCTAAAATACGACAAAGACACAGGCCATTCTGTTTGGCTGTGCTCCCAAAATTAGAAGCTGCAATACCCCTGTAACAGTACTGTGTAGTGATAGAACCCCTCTCGTAACAGTGTGTACATTCAGTTACTTTGGTGTCACCCTCTCCAGATCCCTTGTTTTCTCCCTGCACATAACAGGTGTCTGCAAATTTGTAAACACTAAATTGGGTCTCTTGTATAAGTTCAAACATAACCTTACCCCACTAACCTGCCTATCCATTGCTCATGGTTGTACTGCTCCCTAAACTCAGATATGGGGTATCTAATCCATGCATCTTCCCAAAACTAACTTACATAAATGATACGTTATGTATAACAATATCTGTCGAATTGACACATCCCTAAGCTGCCATGTTCATCATTGCACCTTATACGCTGGGTTGGCTTCATGCTACAACATCTTGCAAAACTAGTCCCCTTTGTCACTGTTTAGTCTTCTCTGCCCTCCAGTTGATGCATACCCACTAAGGTTTGCAATTTGTGAAAAACACTTATCTCAAGAACTAGGACACAGCTGGAGGACATTTCTTCTTCTGTTGTTGCCCCAAGACTATGGAACTCTGTACCGTCTAGCTTATCCAAGTGCCAGACTGACTCCACCTTCAAAAAGGGATATGCAGTCACCTCCTTAAAGAGCTCCTGACACAGTTGAGACTTCAAAAAAAATTTAACATTCAGGCATAAGTGTAGCTTATATTTCATATTTTATTCTGTAATTCTCACCCTTTTGTCCTTATTACTAAGGGTATTTGAATGAATACAGTATTTCTGTCCTTTTAGCTCTGGCTGCCTGCCTACACCAGACATCATAATTATGTTATGACATCAAAATATATTGCTGTGGAGATAAATATGATGTCATAAGCAGGGGATTGTGATGCCATGTGCAGAGAAGCAGCCAAAGTAGATATAGTGTAGTAATAAAGAAAATTGGGAATTAATTACATAAAATATATGACATAATAAAGAAAATGGATGGAGTTGAATATAAATCTTACTTTTTTCACTGTTTTCCTAATGCAGTCAGGGGCTCTTTAAATTTTATGTATGCTCTTGTGACTAGAACTCTAAATTTTATTTCATTTTTTTTGTATACTAGTTGCTTACCTTCTTCCCTAATGTCAGTCTGCCCATCTACCAAGACCTGCCTTGCAGAAGCTCAATCAACTATTTATATTTGCCATGTCCCATTAACAAGTAATTGGCTTGCTCCTCCAGTGCCTTACAATTTTGACCTTGTTTGCTTCTCTATGTACCACCTTTGCTATGTAATATGTCATATATATTATACATACAAAATTACACATGCCCCCATAATGCAAAGCATCATGGGCTGCATATGCAAATCACCACAGAATATTATGCTGGTTTAACTTTAAGTAGAAATGCATGGTGCCAAAAGGCCTCTCACACAGTTTGCAAAGGGTGCCAACAGAAGACACAGACACGTGTTTCATCCTACCAGGACTCATCAGTGTGCCTCATCTGTTTGACACCCCAGTGGAATGAACCAACTACCCTAAGATGGTCTATCTGGGTTATGTTGTAGTGAACCCAATTAAAACAAAAAACAAGTTAAAAGACAAAGAACCTCAGCGTGCAAGCACTGAGGCAATGGTTACCCCAAAAGGCACTGGCCGGGAAGCCAAGTTTCAAAGAAATACAAAATCACACATGCCCCCATAATGCAAAGCATCATTGGCTGCATATGCAAATTACCACAGAATATTATGTTAGTTCAACTTTAAGCAGAAATGCATGGTGCCGAAAGGCCTCTCACACAGTTTGCAAAGGGTTACCCCAAATGGCATTGGCATTATATATGTTGTTGTCAATGTCACTCATTGTTGCTGTACTGTAACGTGTTGTTCACTGACCCTGACCCTATGTAACCCCCCAGGCCATGCCTGAAAATAGGCATTCAGTTGTCTAACACACGTACCTGGTCAAGAAAAATGAAATCAATAAATGAATAAATCAATATGTTGGCCAGTGGCCAAACAGCTGGTAGCTCCTTTCTGTGCATTACAGCACATTGGGCACAAGTACCCGGGACAGTATTTGACTTTGGCTGAGGGAAAAAACTGCAATAAGCCCAACTGCAGTGGCAGCAACATTTTGCTTATTTACCAGCATGTCATGCTGGCAGTGAAGAGTGTAGCTGGATCACAGACAGGTCAAAAATGTTAGAATTACTCCTGACTGAGATTAACAAGTGGACGCAACCTGTGGTGGTGGTACCACAGGAAGTGAGGGTTGGCACAGGGTCTTCAGGCGCTATGGAATAGGGGAACAAGGGACTGCTAACCTTGAGACATTTGTATATCACTAGCTTCATTCTGACCCAACTTCACCTTGGTGTACCCCAAAGGAGAAGTTACAGGTGAAGTAGTCAGGTGAAAATACCAATGGTGAATTTCCTATTAAATAGAAGCCTTTGCAAAATTATCTGTGGAGGTGGATTTGGCGACTTTTCCTTAACTTTGCTTGGGAATTAAAACTTTGCAACATCTCCAATCATTGCTGTCATTTTCTCCACCATCAGTGCCACTGCCTTGGGAACCATCACCTCCAGCTTTGCTTTTTTGGGTTACTACAGAAAATCTCAAATAATGATGTTTGTCATTCAGGTAGACTGTCCAAGAAATGGTCTGTGCCAAGGGTTGCCGATTCAGCACTGACATTGTTGGTGGCCCATCCATAAGCTTTCAAAAGCAGAACAAGCTTTTGCAACACATACCACTTCAACCCACATAGATATCCTGACTGTTTTTTAAGGAGTGAACCTTTTTTATTCTTTGGTAACTGGGTAAGGCTCGCTAAGCACAGCTGCCTGTTTTAAGGGGTAACCTGGGAGCACTGGAGAGGTTAACTGACTTGCTCAGAGTCACACAGTGTGCAAGAGGAGGTTGTGGGAATCAAACCCAGGTCTGCTGGATGTACCAAGCTCATGCACAGCTCGTTACTCTAACCTCTGGCCTATACTGCCTGCCCATATCTTGTCACTGTGTCTTTAATTAAGCAATGCTACAGAACATTGTATTTCTGCCATTACTGGCAGTGAAGCACAGCTAATTTGGGGGAATAATGGCAATCTCTATTGATGTCCCATATAATGTCAAGTGTTTATTTTTACTGCACATGTTTGTCAAACACATGATTCACCACCAGATTCAGTGAATGTGCAAAACAAGGTACAAGGCAGAAATCATTTATGGCCTGCAGCATTGTACTCCCATTCTTCATCACAAACATGCCCACCTTCAGATCATGAGAGTATATTTAGATACATCTAGATGACCATTGGTAATTGGTGAACTTTAAAATGTTTTCCCCACTGTGCTTTCCCTCCATGACTGACACATTATGTAAGGCACTTCCTCTACTGGTGTGCCTTTATGATGCTGTCAGCTTCAAAATATCTCCCGCAGGTGTTGGTGGTGGAAGAGGTGGTATAGAACTGGTGGTGGCACTGCTTGATGTGGACACAACCCACAAAAAGGTAGAGCTGTGTATCATGGCATTGGTGCTGCCAGTACTGTAGGGAGTGGTAATCTGGACTGTGGTGCTGCCAATTCCAGTGCGAGTCAGGGGACACTTGTAAGTAGGAGACATAATAGTTGGAATTCGGGTTGTCAGAACCCTCTGAAGTTTTGGGTTCTAGTTCTAGTCTAGAACTGTTGTAAAAGTTCTAGGGTTCTAATCTTTTTTAGATTGTTTTAGAACTTGAACCCTTTTTTTAATTGTGCTCTCAAAATGAAGATAATAGTGAACTACGTTTCATGAAATTGAGTAAGGTATTTTTCTCTCCTCCCAGAGACCTCCCAGAAAATATTTCTGGCATGTGTTACCAGATACCACAGAAATGGGTACTGGGCTGCACATGGTCACACACTGGGTAGGATACAGTACAGTGAAAGGGCACACAGCAGGACAATGGCTACCCACCAGTACACCATGTAGGAGATGGAGTCACATAATACAGTGACACACAATTATTTTTTCTTTGCAATGTAAAATACATTTTTTGATATTACTTTTCTACAGAATCTAGACCAATTAATCACAAAACCTACAAGAGGTACAAACATACTAGATTTGATACTGACAAATGTAGAAAACAAAATACTGGATATTACCATACTACCCTCTCTTGGGGACAGTGACCACAGTATGGTAAAACTTGATTATGTAACTATCAGAACTCACACTGAAGGAAAAACAAAAATAAAAGACTATAATAGAGCTGATTATGACAAAATAAAGACTCATCTATCTAACTGGAACTGGCAGGAAGAACTAGAGAAATTACATGTTGAAACTATGTGGGAGCATTTAAACCAACAACTTAGCTACTGCATAGAAAAATGGGTACTGTTTAGGACTATACATAGTAACAACAAATGAGTTGCTCCATGGTGGAACAACACTATACGAAAATTCTTACAAAAAAACAAAAAAACTCTATCAAAAGTATAAAAAGAATCATTCATCCAGAACTTGGTCTAAATTTAAGCAGTGCACTAAAACAACAAAAAGTATGATAAGAAAGACTAAGGCTGGGATATTCAAAGGGGTTGCGCCTGGTGCAACAGAGTTGTGCTGGCACAACCCCGCATTGCGCCCCGGTGGGATATTGAAAAGGCTGCCTGATGCAGCACAAATCCCGATGCACTGGGGCACAATGTAATCCTATGTGGTGCAGATGCAGTGGGCATGCCCATGCATATGCTGCACATCCCGAGATTCAGCCCGGGATGTGCAGCGCATATGCTGGCACAACCCCTACATGCGCTGCACACAGGTGCTCAAAGATGAGCCATACAATATAGACTCAAAAGCTGGCCACCCACAGGTGGGCAGCTGTATTGCAAGGTACAACACAACAGTCGCCAGCTATGGGTGGCCACCTGCCCAGCGGAAACACTGTCCACAAGCACCCGGACCCCCCCGGTAGTCTAGTGGCCCCCCTCCCCTCCCTTCCTGGATGCCCGATCGTGGGCTGCAGTGTATAGAAATAGAACCCTGGTGGTCTAGTGGACCCCCCCACCCCGATATGCCCGATCGCGGACTTCTGTATTAAAATACTAACCCCTGGTGGTCTAGTGGTCCCTTCACTGCCCGATTGTGGACATCTGTCTTAGAATACTAATGTCTGGTGGTCTAGCGGTCCCTCCACTGCCTGATCATGGGCTGTTGTAATGGCAGATTGTAGCCTGGTGGTCCAGTGGTACCCCCTTCCCCACCCTCCCTTAGAAGACCCCCGGCCACCTAGCATCCCCCTGTCATCGGCGGGTGGCAGCACCCCACCTGCATACCACCCAGCCGCCCGCCGAATGACAGCATACAGTATGATCTGTATGCCTATTGGTCCACAGTGTGGACCAATGGGCTTGCAGACCATACTGTACTACACAGGACCAGATATGTGAATGAACACGTTTTGAGTCTCTGTAGGGTGTTTTCTGTCCCCTGGTGTCTACCAGTGGGAGTGTCATGGACCATATGAACAAATTTGGTTCGTAGAGATTGCAATGCAACCCACAATTGGTCACCTGTATCCTGTCTGTGATACTAGATGAGTTTCTGATCACTGGACAAGTGTATATTGTCCAACTGCCAACAGGCAGTGGCTGTTCAGTTCCTTTGTCTAAGAATTTGAACACATCTCTTATTTTGGGATCTGCTTTTTGTGCAGCAGAGAGCCCAGGGGAGGTTCTGGTACCAGTTTCTTGCTGGCAGCTATGATAGATGCCACAATAGCTGCTACACCTAGTGGGTGAGTCATTGTCCATGTCTCCCCCCCCCCGAGCACCTGCTTTGGCAAGCGAGTCTGCTTGATCATTGAACTCATCATAAGGATCAGATTTATAGTGAGCCCTTACCTTGTGAATGTACAGCTTATGAGTAAACATTTGTGTCAGGGTGTGTATAAACACAAACAGTTCCCTATATTTGACAGGGGTACCATCAGATGATGTAAAATTGTTGTTTTGCCAAAATGGAAAGAACTCCATGAGTAATGAACAAACCTAGTTGGAGTCTGCAAAGATGATGGCATACTTGTCACCATGGGGCATGATCTCCAATGCACAGGCCACAGCTGCCAGTTCAGCGTACTGTGAGGAGATAATGGTGCATTTCCTAGAAATGCACCAGAAATCATCTTCCTGATCCAGAATGAGCACTCCAAGCCCTGCTATCTGATCTCCATCCACATACTGTAGGTGTCAGTTTCCAAATGGAAAGGTAATCTTGGGTTAGGGTTTATCAGTGCTGGGGCTGTGGATAAGGACTGTTTAAGCTAGGTAACAGCTTCAGTGTGTGTGAGGCCCCATGTCCATGGGACATCCTTTTTCAGCAGTTCATACAGGGGAGCAGCCTTCAAGGCAAAGTCAGGAAAGAAGTCCCTGGAATAGTTTACCATTCTTAGAAAGTGTCTGAGTGTTGCCACGCTTGTAGGAAGTGGCAGATCTTGCAAGCCCTGGATCTTCTTAACAGCTGGGCTTCTC
Organism: Neoceratodus forsteri; assembly: GCA_016271365.2. Taxonomy (NCBI): domain Eukaryota; kingdom Metazoa; phylum Chordata; order Ceratodontiformes; family Ceratodontidae; genus Neoceratodus; species Neoceratodus forsteri. The sequence continues at coordinate 422,099,521 of CM057453.1, forward strand.
CCTTGGTCTGTGATATGTAGGCCAAGGAAAATTACCTCTTTTTTACATAATTGTGCTTTGGAGGGATTGCATTTGAGGCCTGCTCTTCTGAGGAGAGTCAGCAATTTGTCTAGAAGGGCCAAATGTTCTTTTTTTTTGTGGCAGTTGCTAAAAGCAAGCCATCCACATATTGCAGGAGATACTGGGGTGTGGAAAACCCCTGCAGGGCACCTATCACATGGGGATGGAAGAGGGAAGGGCTGTTATGAAAGCCCTGGGGCAGACAGGTCCAGGTATACTGGCATCCATCAAAGGTAAAGGCAAATTTGTATTGGCTTTCCTGTGCTAATGGGAGTGACCAAAACCCATTAGAGATGCCAAGAGCTGAGAATCACTTTTTGTCAGGGGTCAGCAGCTTGAACACATCAGAAGCTGATGCCACAGTTGGGGCACAGCAGGGGGTATCTTGATTAAGTTTCCTGTAGTCAATTGTGAGTCTCGAAGCTCAATTCAGCTTTTTCACAGGCCAAAAAGGGGAGAATTGGCAGTACAGACACAAGCCTTAATCACTCCTTGTTGTAGTTGTGACTGGATGGTCTCCCTCAATGAGGGTAAGGCTTCAGCAGGGAACAGGTACTGCTTCTGCCTCACAGGGTTAGGTCCTGGAATCTCAATTGTAGTGTGCATCCTACCACAATCATCTTTATTGACAGCAAACACTTCAAGGTGTTCCTGTAACAAGGGTGAAAGTTCAGAAAACAGGTCATGACTTTTGAATAGAGCGATGGGGTCACATTCCTTGTTGTTATGGGAGATGGCTCCCACCACGTGTGAGTCTGGTATGGTGACAGAATGGCATTATCCCTTGATCTGTAGCAATAACCTGTTAGCTAGGTCCACAACACAGCCAGGATGTGCAAGGAAATCAATTCTCAGTATGCTGGGGTGATGACGTAATACCACGAGGTCAAAGACAAAATCAATCTTGAGATGGCCTACCTGCACAGGTAGAGATACAGACTGATAGGTGTGTACCTGAGTACCATCTACACACTGTGCACTGGGCTTCCAGCCAGTAGACCAGGCAAACGTGGCTGGGTTCTCATCATGGGGAACAGACGTGGCTACTCCTGTATCCAGAAGCATGTCTGGTTGGCAGCCCCCAACCATGGCCCTTACACAAGGCTGTTCATTTGTGTCAACAAGCAAGTCACTCACAATCCAGACTGAGAGCTGCAATTGTCAATTGGTGCAGTTCTTGGATTCTTTTTCATCATCCTGTCCCTGCGACCTGAGGCCTATGGGAGCTCATCTGGCATCCTCTCTATACTTCACAGGACACCAATACTGTACCTGTGATGTCAGAGCTGCGATCTCGGCCTGTTCAATTGGTGGTTCCTGGATCACCACATCAGCATGGCCAGTGCCCAATGCCATGAAAGGGTTCTTCCCTCAACTGCTCGATTGTTCAGTAGCCGAAGGCCAGAAAGGGTCGGTGTTACTAGCCGGTGCTGGGGCTGCCATGGAATGTGTGGATGCAGCCTCCTTTTCAGCATGGGCCTCCTCCAGTTGTTTCCTGAGGGTCTTGTTCTCATCCCTAAGGGTCCAATAGCTAGGCCCATTGCAGTACTTGCCATTGGAATTTGAATTTGTCCAATTCCTGTTGTTGTTGTTATTGTTGTAGTTCCAATATACTTACAGTTCCAGTCCCCCCCTTGTGCGACTGCTTGACATCAGAAGGGGCTTCCTGTGTATCATTGTTACCTTCCACTATATAGTGGGTGGGGGTAGGGTTCACTGTGGCAACTTGGGCTGGGGCTCCCTGAGCCATTAGTGTTTGGATGGTGACAGCCTTGTTGGGGTTTTTCCCGGAAGCTAAGTTGTGGAGATAAACCTGGAAGGTATGCTCCGTCTTGGTGAGGATCTCATCAAAGGTATCGGTCTGCAGGTAAACGTTGAGTTCAGCATTTTCCCAGAGAGTTGGAGTCATGTTCTGGATGTACAAATCCTTGTACTCAATTTGATTTTTGCTGGTGTTTTCACCCACTAGGCCCTTGTTGACCTCGTAGGCGAGCCACAACCATTGATGGTAAGCCGCTGGGCTTTCCTTCACATTCTTCTTGACCTTGTAGGTCAAGCGGACTCCAACAATACCTGATGCATTGGCAGCAAGGTGTGCCTGAGAGATATCATTGTAGTCGAGCATCTCACAGTTATGGATGGCCTCTGGGAGTTTGGCCCAGAGGGTAGGCTCGATGGTCTGTCTCTGGAGTTGAACCTGGTACTCAGGTTTAAGAGAAAGCTTCTCACATAGGGAAAGCACCTTCTCCAAATGACAACTGAGGTTGTCGATCGGGCCCATCTGTCCGATGCCTTGAGAATTTGCTGAACAGAGTGGGCTACCTGTAGGGGATTGGATGAGGACGTACGAGGAGTGATGGTCAATTCTGCACAACCCAGAGCACCGCGAAGGGCAGCTTCTGCCGCTGCGTCAGCGACTGTTTTGAATGCATGTTCCTGGGCTACAGCATTTTCAAACATGTGCTCAAACCACTCTTGCATGGACGACTGTCCACCTGATGTTGCTAGATTCGTAAAGGCCTCCTGTATCATGCCGTGCACTTCGGAATTGTCTTCCCTTGAAAGGGGAGCCAATGGGAGCAGGCTCCTACTCAGAGGTAGTCGGCCTCCCATATCATGGGGACTGCCATGTTTGTTTTTGCATGGCAGCGTAGAGGGCATGCCATCGTGACAAGGGGGCAGGCCAATGTGGCCACCATCTTGGAATGGCTGATAAAGACCACCGCCCTGTGGGGCGGGGGTTTACGTGTGATGAGACGGCCTATGTCCTTGTAATCAGAATCATCATCGCCCGATGATGTAATGTCAATGGGTGTGTACTGAAAATCATTCATGGCTTTTGCATGGCCAGCTAGAATATCTCACTGATGGCTCATTCTCGCCATCTTTTCTCTACATTTCTTACGACAAACTTTTGCAGTGCCCTGCTCAATACTCTTCTCAACCTCACACTGCAATACTCGGTATTTGGCACCCAATTCGATGTTCTCCCTGAGCTCTTTGTCTAGCTCATGCATCAACCTTACATTCTCTTCCTTCAATTCAACATTATCCTGTCTCAAACTTTCATTTGTGTAGCTCAAAATGTCATTCAGATAAGAAAACTGTTTCTTATCACATTTCAACCTTTCATTGTCATCTCTTAACATACACAATTCATGCTCAGAGTCTTGAGAAGTACAATGCAACAGTCTGTTATTGTGATCATGGAGTGACTGTGTCTCCTCTGCTAGTTTCTGTTCCTTTTTCAGTAACTCTGATGCCTGCAAGCCCATGGACCAGCACCCCTGATTGTCCCCGTACCTCACAGACAGTACTACTTATAGGTACACATACTAACCTTAGGCACTGGCACTTATTGTATAAGCATAAGTGTCTGGATCTGAGTTCTACTGTATTTTTACTGAGAATCACAATGCCTTTGCTATTATTCTGATTGTAACACTTGGGATATACTTCTATTTACACCATTGTATAATGATGAGTTAGGCAATACTGCCATCTTTAGTGATTGTACAGAACTGTAACTGCAAATGTAATGCAAGTGTCCTTCATGAAATACAAGAACCATTGTCTTAGCTATCTGTTACTTTCTGCTAGATCAGCATACTTTCCCAGGATAGTGAAAAGTCAGGTCAGATGCCACTGGCCAATTATAATGTTTTTATATATCTTTTTAACTGTTGCTATGACAATTATTAGGGGTATAAGACCCTTTGCATTACACCTTCTCTCTGAGAAGAGACGTACTGCTACATATAGGTAAGAAAGATTGGAAGTATTCTCCCAGTGATCACATTGTTTGGTTGTAAACCTGCTCTATATACCAGAAATAAATCACTTTTTGTGCTGGACACCACTTGTCTGTCATTTCTTCACTTTAGTGCAGTCCCAACAAGAACCTGAGATGGCGATGGCTTTACCACCCCATTACAGGGGGTAGAAGGGAGTGGCTGCAGAGGTGAGAAGTGAGGAGAGATAGGGTGGGAGGAGGTTGAGCCATAACTTAGTCGTGACTGAAAGTGAATGAATGTACCACCTATGAGAGAGGGAAGGAAAGTTTGGAGAGGAGAGGAGAGGAGAGGAGAGGAGAGGAGAGGAGAGAGCAGTGATGGGTGTGTGGAGGGGAGTTTGTGGCAAATCTGCAAAAAGAGTTGAGTAGGGTGTTGAGTTTAGAGAGTGAGGAGGCTGGGGCTGTGGCATAAATAATGTCCCTGCAGTTGAAAATGGGCAGGATAGTCTTCTGAACTAGGTTGTGGTGGATTTGTAGGGGGGTTGTGTGTTTGTTGTGAAAGAGCACACCTAGCTTTGGGTGCAACTTTGAGCAGAGGGAGTCAATATGAACCGCGTAGCTGAGGTGTTAGTCTAGCCAAAGGACTACTTATTTATAGGAGGTGACATTGTCAAGGCTGGAGGTATCTGAGATTGTGAATTTGGGCGGGAGGGGAGTTTGGCCAATTTTTGGGAGGAGCCAAAAAATATGGAGACTTTTTTGCTTTCAATTTTAGGGAGTTATCTATGAACCATGATAGTATGCAGTTGAAGTCAGACTGGAGAGGTGATTGGAGTGAGTCAATGGTGGGGCCAGAGACATAAAGGATTGCATCATCAGTGTAGAGGTGGATATTAGACTTAATGCAGACTGGAGGAGATCGTTAATAAAAACTGAAAAGAGGATAGGGCAAAGGATGGAGCCTTAGGGGATGCCTGATAGAATGGGGGGGATCAGAGTTGCCTACTAAGACAGATTGTTGCCAGTCACAGAGGTAAGATTTGAACCAGAGGACAGTGGAGGAAGCAAGGACCACACAGTACAGTTTCTGGAGAAGGAGAGGATGGGAGATGGAATCAAAAGCTTTGGCGAGGTCTATAAATATTGCTGAAGTGAGGTGCCCTTTGTCCATTGCCGATAGGATTGAGTCTGTAATGCAGAGAAGAAAGGAAACTGTGGAACAGTTTTTCCTGAAACCAGACTGGTAGCCTGAGAAAAAGTTTGCTGAGGTGAGGAACTCAGCCAGTCTAGACAGGACTACAGTTTCCTGAAGTTTTGCCAGGGAGGGAAGCAGGGAAATTGAGCGGTAATTTCCTGGGGATGAGGGGTTACCTCCTTTATGCAGAGCAATAACGTTGGCCAGTTTCCATTGTGTTGGGATTATGCTGATGAGGAAAGAGAGATTAATTATGTGTGATATAGGAGAGGCTATTGCAGGGGCAGATAGGCCCAGGAGCTTGGGGTGAAGGCCATAAGGGCTGGACTTATGAGGATTTAGAGTGCAAAGGGCATGAAAGATTTCCTGGGGTGTGGTGGGGTGAAGGCTAAACCGGCTGGGGGGTTATGGAGGGACAGGGCTGTCAGGTAGTGCAAACGATGTGAAGAAATTGTTAAATGTGTCTGCACCTGAGGTTGGGTCTGAGATGGGGACTAGTTTAGCAGGAGTGTGAGGGTCGTTACCTGGCTGGTGAGGTTGATGAGGGATTTGATTTTGCTCCAAAAGGATGAGGGGTCAGAGCAGAATGAAAGGTTTATTCTAAAGTACTCTGATCTGGCTTGATGTATTGCCTTAGGGCTGGAGTTTTTGAGCTTGTGATAGTGATGGAAGACAGAGATGGCATTGGAGGACCTAAATTTTAACCAAGCTTTATCATGAGCTTTGCAAAGGGATAGGATACGAGGGTAGATCCAGGGTAGGTGGAGATGTCTGACTCTAGTGATGCGGAGAGGGGCATGGAGGTTCCAGATACCAATCTGGATGAAGGGGAAGTGCATGAGGGCCTGGTTAACATCTGAGGCTAAGAAGACAGGGGATCAGTGGTTCCATGTCATAAGGGCGATTGCAAAATAGCAATCACCGTTAAGCGAGTGTACATTGCCAAAAATTAATTTTGGCGAAGCACACTCGCGACAAGGACAAAAATGGCACTCAAGACCTACAGGTTTAGTTTTTAATGTGGGGAGCTGTGCCCCTGCACCCACCCACCTACTTATGGATTCTCAACTCTAGGGGGGTGCATGCCAGGTGGGTGAAAAACTTACAAAAATGGAAAGCCACCTGTGGGGAAAAAAACAAATGTGCCGGATCTGAACCCTGCACCCTGCACCTCCCAGCCAACCACCCTCCCCACCACATTAGCAGACCAGCATGGCAGCTGACCACCACATCCCCTCCTACATGCCATCCCTCTCCTGCCTCTCCCCCCACACGTGTGTATGCATATACAGCAGCTGCATTTCCTGTTACTTTTATTCACCCCTAGTATCTGTTCACCCCCTGCTAGGTAGCCACGAACAGAGGTGCCATAATTGAGTCACCGTTTTTGTAGGTGCCCAATTTTGGTCACCTTGTTCACTGGATACCGGATCAGTCTGCCAAATTTAGGTCAGCCTGAGGAAGGTAGGGGTTTAGTTTGTGAGTTGCGCGATAACAGATATTTGTGGGAGGATTCCTGGTGCAGTAGGTGAAACAGTGGTCTCTGATAGCATCATTTAGGACCCTGCTGGCAGATATATGGTGGGGATGAAAACAGAGGGTCCAGTCGAGGAGGGTATGATTAGAGGAGTGCAGATTGTACAGGGTTGCTTCAGTTAATAGCTGTGAGAGATTTATTGACTCAATGGAGGTTCATGTGTGAGAGGAGGAAGGGGAGAGCCAGTCAATGCTGAAATCCCCCAACATGAGTAGCTCACCATCAGAGGAGAGGGAGACAATTGAGCTGAGACACGAGAGGAGGGATTCAGGGGCCAGTTTTGGGGCAGCATAGAGGGTGCCGATGTAGATTGGGACAGTGGATGGTAGGGAGAGATGAACAAGGAGGATTTTGTGGGATTTGGGGACTGTTTTTTGGAGAGAAATGGAGCTGGGGAGAGAGCTATGGATATACATGGCGACTCCGTCACCCCACTTACCATGGTCCTGATGTTGCAGTGTGAAATTTGGAAGGTCAAGCTGGGTTTCAGGGGGTGCGAGAGGAAAGCCATGACCCAGAGATGCAAAGTACATCTAACGGGTGTTGGGTTAGCCAGACTTTTAAGGCATCCATTTTGGGAGAAGACTGAGGGCATTTATGTGGAAAATTTGAAGACCCTTGTGAGGATGGGGGCTAGGACAGGGGGGAGGAGGGCCAGGGTTAAGTTCAACATCTCCAGAGATCAGCATGAGGAGGAGGAGGAGGAGGAGAAAAGAGTACAGTAAACACTTCTTGGAAGAAAACAATAGGGAGAGGGGGTAGGGAGCTTTGTGTTGGAGGGGGTGATGAAGGGAGAGAAGGAGGGATAAATGCTTTGTTAGGAATACTGGGAGAAGGCCCAGGTGTATGGGATGGTTGACACAGATAGGGATAGCATAAAAAAGGGAGGGTAAGGGGGAGGAAGACAAGGGAGGAGCGATTATAGGGGGACCACTCCTTTGAGTGGGGTAATGAGGGATGATGTGTGATGCAAGAAGAAGGAGGAGCAGCAGGCAGGTGATGGAAAGGACCACCTTGTAGAGAGAGAGTGTGGAGATGGGGAGAATGGGGAGGATGTCCCCTTGAGACAGAGAAAGTAAGTGAGGATATTATTGAAATAGACACAATTTTCCTTGAGTCACAGTTATTTCCCCAAAAATGTGAGGAGGCCAGGACAGTCTGGGGGGGGAGTACTGCAGGAATTGATAAGATAGGTTAGAACGATGGAGAAAAAATAATTGGTTAGCAGGGATAGAATGGTATGTAGTGGCACCTAGTGTGAGGGACTGAGAACAAGCCAGTGGGCACTTAGGGTGATAGAAAAAAGAGATTATGTGATCTCAACTCCCTATAAATTTAGGGACTGCCAAGGGTAGCAGGTGCAGCCACCGTGCTTGTGCGGTTGTGGGAATAGCAGGGCACGGTTTCCATTCAGGTCCTGGTGTCCGTACCTGAAGTTTGCTGGTGGGCAGTTGGGGAGCAGCTCCATGGGTGGCAATGGCCCTATGTGGAAGGTATGCCCAAGGGGAGGAGGGAGGATTACTGAAGTTTGCTGGCCGGCGATCAGGGAGCTACTCCATGGGCGGCAACAGCCCTCTGTGGAAGGTATGCCCGAGGGGAGGAGGGGGGATTACTGAGGGCATTCTCCCTTTCCTATTGTATTTTGCTACATCCAGTACAAATCTCTCCTCAAGTGATTTTATTTTATTTATAATGACTGACCAAATACTGTTTACATCTTTCCCTTCCATCTCCTTACTCCAGTGCCAGTGATGTAATTCCTTCACCATGGTCACATAGTTTGCCCTGCTATAGCATTTTCTTTTTGGCAGTCCTGAATTTCTTGTTCTTTCCCTTTTTATGTTTAATGATACCATTGAATGGTCACTATCACCCAGTGGTTCCCTAACATGGAGGATAATGTATGGTCCTCTATCTGTAACAAGTTTGTAAACTCTTCAAGAGGTTGTCATGGCGACATTTGGAACCTTGAGAGCATAGCTAGAGAGGTTAAGTTGCCATGATGACCTCAAGAAGAATTTTCAAACTAGTTACGGATAGAGGACCATACATTATCTTTTATAATGTATGGTCACCTGTCTGTTGCAGTTCAAATCAAAATTCACAAGCAGTCAGCTGCTGTTACAAATCCATCTACTGTAGCCCTCATGTTTTCACAGAAATGATCAGTCGGCTATTGTTGAAAAAAATATTTACTCACATTTGATGTGTACAGCGGAAGGCAACATCGATAGTGGCACATTGCAAAAAACAGACAGACATACAGGAATGTTACACAATTTTAACTTAGCCATTTTAACTATGTCTATTGGTATGGAGGATCCATGTGGACGTGTTGGCATGACCTCCGGAACTGAAGACATGACCTGCGAGGAGACAAATAAGAGGGGGAGTTGGAGTCAAAGTTCAAAGGAAGTTATTTTGTTAGGGCGGGGGTTACGGGAGTTGTCTACTTACTTCGCAATTCATCGGGGTCCACATTGCAGTTTTTCTGCTGCCCGTCTGCGAGGTAATTTATTATTTTTACATTTACAGCCCCTTCTTGGAAAATGCAGTTATCGCCGAACAACTTGAAGTTGGATAGGTTGGACAGTGGGTTGGTGGTGCAGATTTTCACTCACTTCTGGGGCTGTGCTGGATTGCAGCAGAGGATGCAGATGTAAACGGCTGTGGTAATTGTTGATTTCTGCATACAAATATTTTGCTGTTGCGTTTCTGCTTTTCTGAAGAGAGGACACTGTAGTTGTTTATTGACTGTAGTGATTTATGCCCAGAGACCTGCTGTACCTCATTAGGTGGGATGTTGCTGTCAACCAGCATCTGAATTGTTGTTTTTCAAGTGGAGTGGTTCGTGATGCACTTAGTTGATGGTAGTCCTGCCTGAAGTTTCATTTGCCGCATCATTGCTATTATTTTGTTCTCCCCCACTGCCACCACTTTGATAGTCCTGGCTTCAAATTTAAATTTGGGGCTAGATAGAAGGGTGCATCATCCTGTAACATTTGAAGTGGTCTTTGACTTTTGTAATTGATGTAAGTAGCAACAGGGCATCGCTGTGGGTCATCCTTACTCTAATACATTCTGGACCTGATTGCATGGATGTCCCTGGGGTTCTTGCCACTCCTAGTCTTGGTTTGCCTCTCAAAATACTCTAAATACTGATGCCCATCTGAGTCTGCCAGTAACTGCATATCACCCCAATGCAGTGTTTTGCTCTGTGGTATGAAGGATGAAATATAGCCCATTATTAAAAAAATGCAGTGTTCAGGAGAGCTGTTCCATTTTGCTGCCCAGGGTGCCACTCTGGTATAACTTGTCAATGTCTGAAGGGGTCAGTGCTTCAGCCCTATTTGGCCTAGTACCCTTCCCAAGTTTCTTCAGATATTTTTGTTTGGCAGATAAGGTTGATAGAGTTTCTTTGAAATCGGTGATGTTGCCATGAAAGATAGAGTGACTGTAATTTTCTTTTATTAGGTGCTTGTCTATGCTCCTGATCATGCCACGGATGGTATTTGGCTCATACTGCCTGCCATCACTTCTTTCTACCCTGAAGGTAAAATTCCGTTATGTGATTATCAAGCTCCAATACAGGTATTTCTGTCATTCTACGTATCTCACCAGCATCAGCCAGGAAACTTTTAACTATTTGTATGCCAACGTATATAAACAATGTCTGCATTTCTGCTTGTTCCCCAGATCCACTATGTCCTTCTATTCTGGACACATTGTGTAGTGTTTACCCCTCCTGAATCTCAATTGTACTGTTTGTCATCCACCAATGTACTTGTTTTCCTTTCCCCCAGGACACATCTGGAATCGAGCAGCAGCCTGCTCAGCATGCCTTCCTGGCTAAACGCTTAAATAAATAAATGGCCTTATGTCACTTTGTGTTTTTCTTATAGTATGCAGGTTAGCTTGCTCTTCTATAAATTTTTTGTGCTCGCTTAGCTCGCGGGAGAAAATAGCATCCGACATTGTATAGATGCTTGCACTGTTTAAATCACCACTCGATTAACTGTACACTGTTTAAAGAGTGTGCAGCTCGCACTGACAGCGTTTCTTTCAGAATTTTAAGCTGTTATGCTGCAGTAGCTGTGTACATGGTGCAGCATAACAGTAAGCTACTCCAGCATAACAACATTTTAGCTGGTATGGATTTTCAGTCACAACAACATTCTGCCATACATTACATTGCTATTACAGTATATAAACCCTCCCCTAGGTCACTTAGTACCAAGTCCAAGGTATTATTACTCCTTGTTATTTTCTGTACATATTGTTCCAAGTGTAGTTGTATCAAATTATTTGCCAAATGCCTATTTTGGCTACTACCCCCTTGTACTGTCCTCCAGTCTACACCTAGGATGTTTAAGTCTTCACTAACACAATATTATTCCTTTGTATATGTTCCTCAATTGTATCAACTAACACTTTGTCTGCACTAGCTATTTGATTTGGTGGTCTATAATTTAATCCCAATATGATCTAGCATGAACAGTTCTTCCCTAATTTTAGCCTGGTTGACTCTGTGTCACCCTGCTCTACTTGATTAATTTCCTCTGCCCATAGTTGTGTGTTTATGTACACAGTTACTCCTCCCCCTCTCTGCCCTCTTCTATCCCTTCTAAATAACTTGTATCCATCTGTTTCCTTGGACCACGTGTCATCATCTGACCACCATGTTTTTGTTATGCTTACTGCATCCGGGCTCTCCCTATGAAGTATAAATTTTAGCTCTCCAAACTTCTTACTGAGACTTCTTGCATTAGTCAGTAAACAATCCCATTCCTTATCCTTTTGTTTTCTTTTATTGACTGATAATTCCTTTTTGTGATCTATATGTGTGATTTTAAGTTTAACTTGCTGCTCCCTCCCCCCATTCCCCTTACAAATTAGTTTAAACTCCCATCTATATACTTTTATTTTTATTTATTTATGTTTTTGTTAGCCAGGTAAGTGCACTGATCCAGTGGACCATTTTCAGTCACAACCTGGGCCACAAGGTGGCAGTACAGGGAAATGCAGGAGTGGATACAAATTCACATTGACGTGTAGATTGGTTACAACAACATTAGGACAGTTAGAACAGTCATCATTTACATAATGTTTACAGACATGGAGATAACTTAACATAAGACAAAGAATGCAGGCCGAAATACAGAGGAGAATTAGTTAAGCATATGCACAGAGTGGCTAAACATTTCCAAAAGCTAGGCAAAAAGAAGCAGTTACTTACTGTATTAAGACAATCCCCTAACAGTCTGACACCATGCCAGTTTAGATGTAGTCTGTCCCTTCTGTACAATTCCTTCCTGTTATGGAACTCATACCAGTGTTCAGCAAAAATGAAACCCTCCTTTTTAGCCCAAGTTCATAGCCAACTGTTCATTTTCCAGATTGCACGTAACCTTCCAGCTCTAGTTCTGGGGACAGGTAATATTTCTGTGATAATAACTCTGCTCCCATTTTTTTAACCTTTCACCAATGTACACAGAGTCCTGCTTGATATCGTCATAGAGTCTATGTCCAATATCATTCACACCGACATGTACTGCCACTCTGGGGCTTACCCCAGTTCCCTTCAGTAAACCATCTAGATGATCCTTAACATCCTCAACCTTTGCTCCAGATAAGCAGCTAACTGTGGTCTTGTGTTTCCTCCATTTACAGATGATTGCATTAGTATATCTAATTACTGAATCACCCAATACTACAGTTGTGACTCCTGTTTATCCCTGGTACTTACTTTTTCTAGAAGCTCTGATTACCCTTCTGTCTCTGCTAGCTGCTGATATCTGAACTCGACTGGAACTGGAATTGGAATGTGTGCTTCTGCTCATCTTCCTTTTTTGGTTGTCCCCCCCCCCCATCACACACACACACACACACACACACACACACACACACTAAAGTCCAAGATGGTAGCTCATCTGTTTCTTCTCACTATCACTGTCACTCTGGTCACTCTGGTCTCTCTTCCTTTCTTCTCCCATTCCTTCACCATTACTATGCTGGCCTCTGACTTACGATGGCTTTACTTCATTTCCCATCCCGCCTACTATCTCCTTAAACATGTTATCTATAAATGACTCCAGATTATGAATACTTTCAATTCCAGAGCTTTTTCCTCTTAGACATTTTAACTCCTCCTCCTCCTCCTCCAGAGCATCTATATAGCTGCACTTTTTGCAGATAATGCCTTTACTCCCTTCACTCCCGTTTCCCCACATAAACATCCTGCATGTCACATTCCACCAGACATCTAGCTCTAGCTATGGCACCTGTTGTCCCAGTGGCCTCTCCCTCAGACATTGTGTATCTGCTTCTGCTCTCCTTAATGCTACATGAAAGTTCCAACTTCCGAGATCTAAACTCCCCATGCCTGTTCCATCTGTTATGGCTCACACAGCAGACACTTGCCTCTGCCGTGTTGACCTCCAACCATGCTCGCTTCTGCCTCGCTAGGCCCTTGTGTTTATAGTCCATGACCTAAAAGTGTCATTCTGGGGCCATGCTCCTCTGTTCCTTAACAAACTGTGAATGGTGATGAAAATATTTATTTTATACTGCCCAAGTCACTATTGTGCCCAGGTTTTACCCAAACTTGCTCCAAAGTAAGACAGTCTTACGTGAGCATGTAATGACTTGGGCAGTGTAGTTTGCTTTGTTGCAACAAATTATGAACTAGAGCTGGTAGTGCATGCACTACGGCTCCTGGCAGGTGATGCAGCAGGGTTTTTTTTTTGAAGTGGCGCCTGCACCTGCAACAGTTGTCTGCTGTGGCTTCTGCTGCCATGGTGGCTGCATAATTCAAACAAACCATAGCACCACACATGCCTCACTGTACTTGCTGCTGCTGGCCTATGTGACCTGAGTAGGGATTGAGAATCAATGTGACTGTTAGGATGACGGCCACTTAGACAGCCAGCCAGAATACTAGTTCCCTATGTCCAAGCGTACTGACTCAGCAACTGCTCTTTCTGTCATACACACTGAAACATCCTCTAAGCATCGAAGCTATTGCCTCTTGAAGGCTGAATAAGTTTACTGATGATACTCAAAGCTACCCCGGTTTGTCAACTCCCTTGAAGATGGTGACTAGCAGATTGACAGACTTATATTTATTATATTCCTAGTATTTTACTAGATGTCTTTTTGTGATAATGTAGAAAACATTTTTTTTAATGTATTTGTGATATAATTGTTATAATGTTGTTTTATCCCTACTGTAACCAGGCTTTTTAGAAATAAGGTAACTCTTGTAAATGAGCGCAAGCTAAGTGGGGAATTTTTACCTGTTTCATGTTGTCATAAATAAAATTATTACTACTACTACTATTGGACCTAGAGTCCCTTTCAATCTTGAATTACTATGTTACGTGATGTTACTATGATATCCTTTTCATTCCCACTGACTGGTAACTAAATCTACAAGCAACTCAGTCTGTTATGCCAGAAGCAAATGCTGCAAGCATGACTATACAGCACAAATCTTTCAAAACAGAGTTAAATGTCCAAACCAAAAAATGTTTCTGCTTTCTTTGCTTACTGTAGGGGAGAAAGGCCAGAGCTCAATTAGCCTCTGAACAATGGAGAAAGAACATGGATCTGCCAAAACCTGCAGGCTTGACTGTGATGCACTAATTAAATGTGTCATTGTTTGAATTGTTTCAAGCCATTCAGTAGCTCTTTTGCTGACTTAACTAGATAGACTGACTCCTCATAAACAATATGAAAAGTTAAACGGCAGTCTGGCAGCTTGCTTATTTTTGATCTTTCATTTGTATTTCTCTTTCCTGATGGTAATGATGTTCCTGAAGTACTGTATAGGAATTTTCAGTTCAGTAACTGCCAGTGTAGCCTGCTTTCCTGCTGTCTCCTGGGCTTACCTGAGGTGCCCAGAATGATGGGTTTCACACTCATCTGGGAAATGGAAATTAGATTTCCTTGGCAGGTAATTCTCATAGCTGGATAAATAGAGATACTGTTAATTCTGATGAGCAAATTTGGCCATTTCCAATATAACACAGAATTAAGTTCTTTTTTTTTGTTTGTTTTAACAAAAAATTAAAGTATTCCTGTGCAACACAACCCCAACTTCTGGCCTTCCTACCATAAACTGTCCCTTCGTGAGGAGGGGGACAGGACACAACCTCATGGGCAACTCCCATGCCAGGAGCCACACCCTGTGTAATTGTGCAGGCCCTGCCTTGGCATTTTCTCCATTCTTCTTGAGGTGTAGCCAGTTAAGGCACTGATATAACTGACCCTGCACACCAGCAGCCCCTGTCCTCTTCCACATTATCATTTCACTTTGGGGAGAACTGCTTACCTTCTTCTTCGCGGCCTCCATGTAGCATGGACAGAGGGTTCCTGCTCTTCATCCTCTGTTTCTTGTCCACTTGGGTCATCAGGACTTTCCTCTTCTTCATGTCTCCTGGAAAATGGAGTCATAGTTCTTGGTCAAAAAATGGATTTTGCTTTCAGTTAATTAGTTTATGTTGATGGAGAAAGGAGGGCTAGGCAATTCTGCTATACTCAGCCTCCCGGGCCGGGGGGGGAGATACATATGCAAACTGACATACTGTCTACTAGGAAAGAGGGAACCTAGTGGGGAACAAGAGTAACATGGGGGATGGTATCAATGGAGGGCCATGTGTGCAAATGCCCGTAGCTTAGGAAATAAAATCCCATACTTAGAGGCTGTCACAGGGAAAGGGAAAGAGGAAATTGTTTAACCAGAAATGGCACACTAAGCTGAAGCTTGTCTCCAGGTGCGACCTGGGAGCACAAGGAAGTTAAGTGACTTGCTCAGAGTCACACAGTATGCAGGTGGGGGCTGTGGGATTCAAACCCCGGTCTCCAGGTTTGCAGCTCAGAGCCTTAAACCACTGCGCTATGATGGAGAAGAACCTTGATCTAGGGCCAATCATGGAAACCTGGTGCAAGGAGTATCTGGGACTTGGTCATACCTGGTTTTTCTCTATTTAGGTGGGACAGAGAATTGGGGAGTGGTAGCTCTTTATGTATGTGACTGCATAAAGGCTACAGAAATACAAGGGGGATGGGGGGAGCGAAGGTACTGTGGGTCACAACAGAGAAGAGAAATGGGTCAGATATACATATGGGGTGGTATACAGACTTCCAGCACAGGGAAAGGAAGAGGATAGAGAGCTGTTGCAAGCAATACAAATGATGGCTAACATGGGAGAGTTGTTGTTGGTGGGGGACTTTAACCTTCCAGATGTGGAGTAGAGTCCCCCAGCAGCAGCAACCTCAAGGAGCAGGGGCATCCTAGGCTCTCTGCAGGGGGTCAGACCTCAAGCAACTTGAAATGGAACCTGCTCTGGAGGGTGCAGTGCTAGACCTGATACTAACAAACAGAGACTACATCAATAACATAGTGCTGTCGGACCACCTGGGGATCAGCAACCATCTGTCGGTGAGGTTTAATGTAAGAACTGAGCTGGAACAAAACCATACCAAAATGAGGGTTCTGAACTTCAGGAAGGCAGATTTTGAGAAAATGAGGGTATGCCTGAGGGGAGCCCTGGCAGAACTGAAGGGTTAAAAAGGGAGTGGAGGAACAGTGGGCTGTAATAAGACATAGTACTGACAGAGCAGCCAAGCTATGTGTTAGATGGGGTCAGCAAGAACAGGAGGAGGAAGTCAATCTGGTTCACTAGGGAGGTGGTGGAAGTACAGTAGTAAGAGTGAAAAGACTAGCCTTCATTAACTACAAAAGAACGCAGAAGGAGGATAGGGAATGTTACCAAGAGAAGCAAGGGGAGGTGGGGAGGGTAGTTAGGAAAGCAAAGGCATTAACGGAAGAGACTATAGTCAATATAATTAAGAAAGGTGACAGGACATTCTATAGGTATATTGGAGAAAGCAGGGAAACAAAGGGAGGGATAATTAGGCTGAAAGGGGAGGGGCAGTTTCACGTAGAGGGGGACCAAGAAAAAGCAGTCATACTGAATAGGTATTTCTGCTCAGTATTCACGGGGGGGGGGGGGGCAGGACAGGGCATAACCAGCAGAAAGGTGGACACCAGCCCCTTTACAGAGGAAAAAGTCCTGAGTGAGCTAAAGAAGCTATGGGTGGCCAAGGTGATGGGCCCAGACACAGTGCACCCCAGTGTACTAAAGGAACTCTGGGAAGAGTTGGTAACACCCCTCACAGAGTTGTTCAACCTATCACTAAAGACAGCAGAAGTGCTAGGGGACTGGAAAAGAGTGGATGTGGTCCCACTCCACAAAAGTGGTCATGTGGATGAGGTTGGAAATTACAGGCCTGTCAGCCGGACTTCAGTAGTGGGCAAGATAATGGAATCTTTGCTGAAGGAAAGGTTAGTTGAATACCTTAATAGGAATGGCATACAAGACCCGGGACAACATGGTTTTACCAAGGCAAGGTTCTGCCAGACAAACCTAATAGAGTTTTTTGACTGGGTGACTAAGGTGGTGGAACAGGGTGGGGCGGTAGACATGGTGGACCTCAGAAAGGCCTACTACACCATACCTCATAAAAGACTGATAAACAAACTATGTAACCTAGAAGTGGATCCTAAAATAGTACTATGGGAAGAGAACTGGCTTACTGGCAGGAGTCAGAGGGTGGTAGTAAATGGGGAACACTCTGGGGAGGGAGAGGTAGCAAGCAGTGTGCCACAGGGGTCAGTGTTGGGCTGGTCCTCTTCAATGTCTATACTGTGGACATTGTAGAGGGGCTAGAGGGGAAGGTATGCCTATTCGTGGATGATAAGAAGGTATGTAATAGGGTGGATATGCTGGGGAGGGGTGAAAAGATGAGGGAGGACCTTAAAAAACTGGAGGAATGGTCTGGAGCATGGAAGCTGGGATTCAATGCAAAAAAAATGCAGGATCATGCACATAGGGCACAAGAACCCAATAGGAGGGAAGGTACTTAATCACAAATCAGGAAAGAGACCTGGAAGTTATCATTTCAGATGACCTAAAAGAGACTAAGCAGTGTGACAAGGTGGCGGGGAAGGCTAGCTGGATGCTTGGATGTGTAGGCAGAAGTATCACAAGTAGAAGGAGGGAGGTGATAATGCCCCTGTATAAGACACTGGTGAGACCACACCTGCAGTACTGCATCCAGTTCTGGAGGCCCCATCTGAGAAAGGACATAGACAGGGTGGAGGCAGTGCAGAGAAGGGCAATAAAAATGGTGCAGGGCCTGCAGGAGAAGACCTATGAAGAAAGACTAAAATAATTAAATATGTATTCCCTAGAGGCAAGGGGGGAGGTGGAATGATGGAGACATACAAATACCTCACTGATATAAACAGAGTACAGGAAGGGAGCATCTTCTAAAGTAAGAGATGTTCCAACACAAGGGGCACAGTATGAAGTTGGAGGGGGATGGCTTAGGGGAAACATGAGAAAATATTCTTTTCATGGAAAGGGTGGTGGTCACTTGGAAAGGCCTACCAGAGGAGGTGATAGGGGCAAAAATGGTCACAGCATTCAAGAAGGAGTGGGACAAACACAAGGTTATCCTGGAGGTAAGGGGGATGGGGGGCTCTGGAGTTCAGTTTGTACATCAGACCTCATACTAGGTAAGGATAATTTGGGCAGACTGGGTGAGCCAAGGGGTCCTTATCTGCCATCAACTTCAGTGTACCCATATATGTAATGGGGGACATTTGGCCAGGACACTGGGAAAATTCTCCCACTCTTTCCAAAAAGTCCCATGGGATCTTTAAAGAGGAGTCTGGCCAAAAGAACTACATTGCAAAATTAGAATCAGTATATCCCCAAAAAGCCTTATATCAAACATTGGACTTCTAAGTTACTTTGTTTAAGAGTTATGAGCCATTTTGACTCTCTGATTTCACTCTCTACTCAAAAAAGCCAGTGTCAGAGAAAAGTTATTGATGACGTCATAAGCAGAACGCACAGCCTAGTCCTCTGTTTGAGCAACCTTAGAAGACTTATTTCTCCCAAATTTAGGAAACTGTACCCATAGTAATCATCTGAAAAAAAACCTGACACAAGGCTGAACACAGTGCATGCATCTCCAGATCATCAGACATGTAGTACTATTCTTCGAATGCAGCAGGGGGGGTATACCATTAGGATGATGATTTAATTTTGTCACTGCAATTACAGTGCTGCAACAAGGGTGACAGTGAAAGTGGAGATCTTGATTTTAGATTGTCCCTCACTCCTGTCGCTGTTTTTTTTTTTTTTATTTAGTTGTTTAACCAGGAGTAGCACACTAAGCTGAAAGCTTTTTTACAGGAGCAACCTGGGAGCACAGGGAAGTTAAGTGACTTGCTCAGGGTCACACAGTATGCAAGTTTGCCCACACACAGTGTCTACACTCCCCCCTCAAAACCAGCCATTTCCCGGGAGGGCGCTTTGGCACTGTGACTCCCAGGAAACATAATACCTGGTACTCTAATGCCGGGCAGCATGTTGCCAATGCCATAATCAGTGTCAGCAACATGTCTGTCATTATGGCATGGGTGAACCCAGCAAGATGTGGTTTTGGAATGCAGCTCAGGGTAAAGAAATGGAATGTCAAGGTGATGCATAATTTTAAAATGATGGGGGGGATTTGTAATTTTGGAATGTTGTGGGGAAACACAGTCTCAAAATGTGAAGGGGGCACTCAATCTCAGAATGCAACAGGGACACACATCTAGGAATTTTGTGGGGACTGACAAATTCAAAATATAGTATGGATGTATCCAGTCAGAATGTGACAGGGCACACCATTGTATTCTAAAATTCCTTGTTCCTGCCACATTCAAGAATTGTACATACCCACCAAATTTCAAAATTGTGCATCACATCCCCACCACATTCTAACATTATTTATACCTGCCACACTCTGACATTGTGCATTCTGCCACTTTCCAAAACTGCACACCCACCACATTCAAAACTACACATTGACACATTCCAAAACAGTGTGTCTATGCCACATTTTGAAATTATGCCATCATCACTTTCTGAAATTGTGCATCCCCACACATTCCAAAACTGCATGTTACCACCATTGTTCTGAAATTATGTGTCCTGGTCACATTCCAAAATTGTGCATCCCTACCACGTTCTGAAATTGTGTTACCACTACATTTGAAAAATTTTGCATCCTCCTTGCATTCTTGAAATGCTCCACCTCACCATGTTGCAAAATTATGCACTCCTGACACATTCTGACATTTTGTTTCCCAGCCAAAATTCCAAAATTGGGCATCCCCACCACATTCTAAAATTGTGTGTTCCAACCACATTCTGAAATGGTACCTTCCCACCACAATTAGGAAATCATGTATCACTATGACATTCCAAAATGGCCTGTCTTCATCACATTCTGAAAATGTGGATCCCCACCATATTCCAAAATTGTGCATACACACCACATTCTGAAAGTGAGTGCCCTGCAACATTCTGAAATTGCATGACCAAGTCACTTTCTAAAATGCCTTCCTGCCTCATTCCAAAATTGTGCATCCCAGCCATTCCAAAACGATGCATACCCATCATATTCCAAAAATGCATTTTCTTGCCATGCTCCAAAATAACCCATCACACCATATTATAAACACATACATCTCTGCCACATTCTGAAATTGCATTTGACCACCACATTCTGAAACTGTGCATCACCACACATTCAGAGATGCAATGTCCATGCCACATTTTGAAACTCCACAATCCAACTAGAGGGTCGCTGGCCACAGCGTCGGTGCTCACAAGTACATACAATCAATGGCTTCTAAGGAGGACTCAGCACATTACTGCACTTTACACACATAAATTCACTACTGACACTAGAGCTCAGTGTTTACAAAGTATCTTTATTAAACTGATTATCTCCAATGGGAATACAGCAATGCCAAATGTAGCCCAAGGAGGTATCCTACAATGCAACATTTCACAGCCACTTCCCAGGTGCTTTGTCAAACTATAGTGCCCCTCTTTCAGTAGAAAGTTATATACTCTCAGAACAGTGCCAAAAACATGAAAAAGCATGCTAATAATTAAAACATCTATCCACAAGTTACACCAAACAAGAGAAAACAGTGACAGCAAATGGCTGATGTGCTGCAGAAACAGTTAGGTGGCACTACATTTTTACTACGGAACTCCAATTTGTAATTCCATAGTATGCAATCAATTGCCTTTTCAAACAGCCCCAACTCAGCTTTTTTCTTATAGGGCCAGGCACTCATTATTATTACTCTGAAACTAGCCCAAATATTTTTTATAAAAGCTGATAATTTAATTATGTGTCCACTCCTAAAGTAACCAATTTACCCCTAGCATGCTAAAAGCTGTACGTGTTCGATAAAAAGACAAAGACCACAAAGATATCACATACATTTAATCAAATATAATTTAAAACTATTCAAACTCCTCCTTTCCTGAACTGGGGTGGAGGCCAGTATAACCAGAACTGGAAAGGACTTAAACACAAACACACCCCTAAAATATTATCTTATGTAATACACATCACAGGAGTTTAGCAAGTTCTAGCTGGTCATTAATACCAAGCCATTCCAGCACCCCAAGCTGATAGATTCAGAAGGCCTCCCTTTTAGCCAAAGGTTTTTCCATGTCTCCTTCCTTTGGTCCTAAACAAACTTTTTCAATGCCAATGAAAGTAGGATAGTGTGCATCCCCACCTCCCGCTTCATTCACATGCAATGCCAGGGCATATTTTTCACTGTAATTTACAACAGCCCTCATATGCTCCCCTATGCGGCCCTTAAATCTTCTTTTAGTTCTTCCCACATAAAATACACTGCATTTACATACAGTTAGGTATATAGCATTATTAGTATCACAAGTAATCAGGCTAGATATTTTATACTTCCTCCCATCTCTGGGACCCAGGAACACCTTGGTATTTGCCACCACATTGTAGTATTTACAGTGATTGCACTGCTTACACCCTGGATTGGGTGGTGGAGAGCCACACTTTTTTCTTGGGTTGTACACAATGTATCACAGAGTCTCTGATATTACATGCCCTGCAGTAAGTAGTGCAGGGCAACTCCACAGCAACATCTCTTAACCTGGGTTCTGTCCTCAGACTATCCCAGTTTTTAAATATAATATTCTGAATTGTTTTTGCATCAGTGAAGAATGTGGTCACAAAATGCATCCTATTTGTAATACCACCTGATTCCACGTTAACTTGTAACAACGACTCTCTGGGAAAGTTGTCCACTTCTGTTCTAGCTTTTCTAACAATATCAGATGCTCCTTCAGGCAGTTCTCCAGTTCAGATGCTGCCTGTACATAGTCTTCCCTTTCAGAGCAATTCCTTTTAACTCACATGAACTGCCCCTTAGGGGTGCTGACTATGGTGTGATGGGGTGACAGCTGTTCACCTACAGTAAAGTATTTCTGTCTGTATTTTTTTGGCATAAGCAGGTTTTCAGGCCACCATTTCCTGTCCTGGTTATGCATTAGTCCAGGAAAAAATGTCTGGACTATAATTTAATGCAAATTTAAATCCAGGCCTATGGTACTTCAAATACTGTTTAAACTCATACAGTTCATCAGCTGACCCTGCCACACCATAATACAATCATCAATATAACGCCTCCAGAAATCTATTTTGCCTCTGTATGGGTTAGGATCTGCATAGGTTATTAAATCCTCCCAATATCCCATGGTCAAATTTGCATAGTTGGGGGCAAAACTGAATTGTAAATAATATGAGCCTATAAAGTTAAAGACTTTGCTTTCTAGAACTACTTTGGCCATGACAAGGAAATATTCCATATGGGGATGTGTCTTGGTAATTATTTTTTCCAAAAAGTACTCCAAGGCCTCTAAGCCAAAAGAATCTGGAATATTGGTATATAAACTTTTTACATCAAGAGTGACCAATATACCCCCCTCCTCTATGAGAATATCTTCAACCAAGTTGATGACATCTCTGATGTCCTGTAAATAGGACCTCAAACACATAACTAAAGGTTTAATATTACATTATCCCCTAAGTTAAAAAAGCATCCCATAATTAATGCATCCATTTATTATTGGTTTAAAATGCATAAATGGCTTAAATCGGATCCCTCCCCTTCACCTTTTACACCCATTTGGGGTAATCCAAAATTTCTACTAGAGAATAAACCAATATATTGTAAATCATGGATGTACAAGAATATTCTATTCTTGAACGATATCTTAACTGACAATGGTAACACATTAAACTCTTTTAATAATCTTCAAATAAAATGGAATATACCTAAGAAAGAATTCTGGAAATATTTACAAATCCATAATGCCATATTCTCTAACCTTCAACAAATCAATAAATCAGAACCATCGCTTTCATATATAAATATGTGGATTAATACCCCCCATGGCTTAATCAGTAAAATATACAAGCAGATCAGAGATACATTACCGAACCAATCGCTTTTAGCCAGAGATAGATGGAATCGGATACTAAATGTAAATATAACAGACTCTCATTGGGACAGTTGTTGGAAACTTTGTCATGACTCCTTTAAAGACATGCGTAGTAGGTTGATTCAATTTAAAATTTTACATTTATGGTATAAAACACCGTCTCATTTATATAATATAGGTTTAATACCCAATAATAAGTGTTGGTGCTGTGGCTCGCCAAATGGAGATCTCTTACATATATTGTGGTCATGTAAACCTATATCTAACCTATGGCAAGCTGTCCATAATTTAATCTCTCAGATCATCAGACGTGACATCATTTTCAAACCTAAATTTTGCCTTTTAGGAATTATAAATAATAATATAAATTTAACAAAATACCAACATAAATGGCTGCAGATCTTATTCATGCAATTTAAGAGACTGACTTTAATTCACTGAAAAACTCAGCTAATACCTACTCTTAAGGATATTTTAAACAATTTGACTTACATAGCCTCCCTGGAAAGAATTTCATATCTGATAACAGACCGACTCAATGAGTTCTATCTGTGCTGGCAGGATTACTTAAATTTTCTTCAAACTCATAAGTGATAAATATCGTTTAATGTCTCTTTCTCTCTCTTTAAATAGACATATTTCAAGTACAGATTCAGTTGTATAAACAACCTTCTATGCAGCTCCTATGTTTAGCATAAAACTAATAATTACGTTAAATGGAACTTTTCTTTTTCTTTTCTTTTCCTCTATTATATTTCCATTATAGTACAAGCTGTTAGATATACATTGTGTCAAGTGAATATACAAACCCTTTATTAGGGTGTTATACACGCAACTTAGTATACTGGTAACTTGACAAATCAATATGCTAAACATATTATTACCTTTATTATCTAGTATATAATGTGAAATTTTACTTATTTCTGGTAATGTATAATGTACTATATGTAATGGATAAATCTTAATAAACAAATTAACTGCAAAAAAAAGGTTTAATATGACAGTCTATGAAAGGGCAACGTGGTTCCATTAGTGACCCTGGACCAGAATTTATAGGTATGCCAAGGGGATTCACCAAAGTTTTATGAACATTTGAAAGAAAATAAAAATGGGTCATAAAGGAACTTTTACACACACAAAGCCCTTCTCCCTTTCATCAATCCAGCTCTTTTCAACAGCATTCTGTATCAATTTATCTACTTTATTCTTATATTGTAAAGTTGGATCACCAGCAAGAGGTTTATACACTTTTCTATCTGTTAACTGTCTTTCTATGGCCCTAATATAACCACAGGGATATCACGATAATTCACTGCAAACATTACAGCGTAAACAACTCAGCACATCAAAGTGAGCTAAAAGCATTACCACTAACAGTATAATACAGTGCACAATTTCAGCCCAGAGCGCTGCAGCATACCTCCAGCAACCACATACGCATTTTGATTTCCCATATTCCTTGTGCCGAATAAAACAGCAGCAGCAACCGCATTCACATTTTGACTTCCCACAGTGTTTACCTGGACTGGCATGTTTCCGGGTTAGTGCAACAGAAATAAAGGCCACAAAGTCAGCCTAACATGCTCCTGAGTAGGATCCCCATTCAGGTGCAGGATTTGCACGCAAAAAGAGAGAAAATTCTACCTGGACTAAAAGCAAGTGGACACTTTAGAAGGCTACAAAGGGAAAACCTTTGCTGTTCGCTTGTGCTAGGGTATGTTGTCGGCTCCTGGAAGTGTGCCAGAGTCCACCTCTCCACCACTCCATACCTCACCCCTGAACTGCTCATAAGGAGCTCTGAAATAAACACTGTAGGAAATTACTGTAAATAAACAGTGTAGGAAATAAAGCAAAATGTACTTATGTGCTGTATACATGAATATTTGGTACACTTTTATGTGAGGGGGTTTTCTTAATTGCAATTAGTTTCCTGAGCTGGGCATAGCACTCTGATACTGTTAACATGAGCACTAAGCCCAAATAAACCCAAAATAAGCCCAAAATAACTGTAATTAACAGAATGTTTTACTCCGCTCAAGGCTCGGTTACTTACATAAAACAAAAAAACAGAATGAAAGTTTTGAAAGTAAAAAAAAGTGTTATTTAATGAATTGCACTGAATACACTAGCGCTGAAAAATGCACCCAACGAAAATGATGGTCCATGCTGTAAATGGCCGATGACTGCACTTAAAAGTCTTGCGTGCAATTGACATGGAACCAGTCACAGGTGTTCATTACAGAACCATAGAAGCTGTCAGCAGAAAATGACCTCCTGGCCCACCCAGTCTGACTTAAAGTCCCTACCTACTTTGTAACATAGACCCTAACTGATCTCTGGCCTTACCCCACCCCGCCCTGTTACCAATGTCCCCTTGTGACTGTCCCATGCATGTTTGAATTCTGTTACTGTTTTGGTACCCACCACCTCTGCTTAGAGGATGTTCCAGACATCCACCACCCTTTCTATAAAGAAGTATTTCCTCACATCCCCTCTGAGTCTCCCTCCTTCCAGCTTCATATCATGCTCCCTTGTCTTTGAGCATCTCTTTCTGCGCAAAATGCCTCCTTCCCATACCTTATTGATATCTTTGAGATATTTAAATGTTTCTATCATGTCTCCTAGGGTTACCACCTTTTAAGAAGCCCAAAGTGGGACATTTCTTACTGAAACATGATTTTTTCGCAGGACGGTACGTAACCTTGACTGAGACAACAGACTTGTTTTCTCTATATAATCAGAATTAAAGCTAAGTGCAGTGGTTTCCTAGTTGCTTCTATTGTTTCTTATCATTTTAAGGTGTTTTAGTTAAGGTATTGTACTTTTCTGCAACATTTAATGGAAAGTTAGAAAATATTTTTTCTACTATGAAATTAGGACATTTAGTATTTTTCATGTTTTTTTGCAGGACACAGTTGCCTAAATCAGGACTGTCCTGTGAAAATCAGGACAGGTGGTAACCCTAATGTCTCCCCTTTCCCTCCTTTCCTTTAGAGAGTACATATTTAACTCCTTGAGTCTTTCCTCGTGGAGCTTCTGGTGCAGGCCATAAACCATTTTATTTGCCCTTCTTTGTACTGCCTCCACCTGGTCTAAGTCTTTTCTGAGATGTGACCCCCACAACTGGACACAATATTCCAGGTGGGGCCTCACCATTGATCTATACAGGGGTATTACTACCTCCCTCTTTCTGCTGGTGATACCCCTCCCTATGCACCCCGGCATTCTACTAGCCTTTTCTACTGTGTTATCACACTGCTTTGGTACCTTCAGTTCTTCAGATATGATGACCACCAGATGCCTTTTCTGTTTCGTGGTTGTTAAGTCCTCCCCCCCCCCCAACTGATATGTTGCCCTTTGATTTCTGTGCCCTATGTACATAATTTTGCACTGTTTGGCATTGAAGCCTAGTTGTCAATCTCTTGACCAGTCTTCTAGCTTTTTCAGACCTTCCCTAAATGTTTTCCATCCCACCCCCACCCCCATTGCATCTATTCTGTTAGATTTTGTTTCATCCACAAACAGGCATACATTCCTTCTGCAATGTCACCAACAAACACACTGAAGAGGACCGGTCCCAGTACTTACCCTTGAGGAACCTTGCTGTTTACCCTACCTTATTCTGAGTAAACTCCATTTACCACCATCCTCTGAGTTCTGTTATTTAGCCAATTTCATACCCATTTTGTTATCTTTGGACCCACTCCCAGGCTTCCCAGCTTGTTTACCAGTCTTCTGTATGGAACGGTGTTGAAGGCCTTACTGAAATCCAGGTAGGCCACATCCACCGCTCCTCCCTGATCCCCCTCCCTGGTAACCCAGTTAAAGAACTCTTATCAGTTTTTTTTGGCAGGATATCCCCCTGTGAACCCATGCTGCCTCAGCACCTGCAGTTCACTGGTTTTAAAGTATTCCACAATCCTTTCTTTACGTAGTGTCTCCATACCCTTGCCTACCACCAAAGTCAGGCTTACAGGTCTGTAGTTTCCAGCCTCCTCCATATTCCCACTTTTGTGTAGTGGGATCACATTCACCATTCTCCAGTCCTCTGGAACTTCCCCCATATCCAGTGATAGGTTGAACAGGGCTGTCAGAGGCCCAGCCAATTCCTTCCTTAGTTCCTACAGTACCCTGGGGAGAATCCCATCTAGACCCATTGCCTTGTCTACCTTTAGTTTAGCTAGTTCCATGAGGACACTCTCCTACATAAAAGGGCAACTGTACACACAACTATACTTACAATTATACACACAGCTATACACACAGCTATATGCACAACTATACGCGCAGCTAAACTCCCCCTTTTATTTGATAACTTAATGGTTAATTCCTGATTTTTTGCCACATTATTGATGGTTTCCCTTTCTGCTTTAGATAAATTATTATTATAGATCAAATTCACATGCTTTAAAAAAGATGAGTACAGTAGGTTCATATGTCGTAAAAACATGGACCGTCTATACAATGCTGATATCTCTGACAGATTGCTGAAATCATTGGCTGACTGTTGAGAGTCCAAACTTTGCACCCCCTCCCCCCAATCTGAGAAGGTCTATTCTCTGGATGGAAAAAGCATCACAGATTTAACAAACGTATACATCAATCAAGGTCCAGATAGGTTTTAAACTTGTTAACCTGGGTAAAAGGAGCAAAACTTAGTCCCTTATTCAGATCTTGTCATTCCACTTCAGTAAGAATAGTCCCAGACAAACTGATGACATTATTTGTGGCAACATCCCCCAAACTAGTGTCATTAGATGCAGTAGGGCTTAGTGTTGGTTCTGTTGGGAACCACTCTCGCTTCTGCCTGCCCTTGTGGCTGTTGTACCTCCGACCTCTCCCTCCTTGACCCTCTCTTCCCCCCTGCTGATACTTCTCTAATGGGCTGTTGCACATTTCTGGGACTTTTCTGAGGTGGGGGTGGCATTGGAGGGATTGGGGATGCCTCATCCTCTAAAAAAACTGTAGACCGGATCTGAATCCGTAGAGCTGTGCTTCCCATTATGTGTTCCTCGATTCTGGTAATTTTTCTTTAATATAAATGTTGGCTGCTTTGTCCAATCGTAAACCCTATTGTTCAAATAATCCTGTTTATCCCTCAGGAATTTCTTTAGTTTTCTAGCCTTAGTTAAGTTGACATATTTTTATATAAAGTCCATTAAACACTTTTTATAATGTTCAGAATCTGGGGAATTTCCAAACCGCTGGATATTTTTTCTTTTTCTTGTAATTCAGCAGTTAATTTATCCTGAAGATGCTTAGAGTCCCTCAGTATACATCTAATAAGTCCTAGGGAGCCATTGTGCAGTTCCTCTCTCCATTCCTGCATTAACAAGGATCTCTCCTTACCAAATGACAGTTTTTTTTTACAATTGTAATCCTCTTTAGACTCTTGTCACATCCAAGTAAGCCTGCATAGTTTTATTTTCTGCCAGAACACTCCGTGTGCCTTTAAGGCAAGCCCCTCATAGCTCTGACATGCTTTTTTTATTGTCAAGGGTTCTGTAGTTGAAGTACCCACAATCCCTGTGGCTCCCCCTATGCCATTAGCCATCTGAATTAAAAAGGTGGCCATGTCTTCATTGTTTGCAAAAAGCGTGGTAACAAAACTAAAAGGTGCCTCTATGGAAGATGTATTACTACTGGTTCTCGGCTCTTCCATTCTCTAAGATGTGTAGCTGGTTAGTTTTCCCAATTTCCATGTTGCTTCTGTGGTGCGTGTGAACCCACTGGAAACCCACAGAGTCCTCACAATCCATCTAGAGGGTCGCTGGCCATGGCGTCCATGCTCGCAGGTCCTCACAGTCAATGGCTTCTAAGGAGGACTCAACACTGTGTGCACACAAATTCACTAATGACACAGGAGCTCAGTGTTCATGAAGTATCCTTTATTAAACTAACATCTCCAATGGGAATACAGCAATGCCGGTGTAGCCCAAGGAGGTGTCCCAGAGTACAACATTTTGCACCCGCTTCTCAGGGGGTTTTGTCAAGCTAAAGTGCCCCTCTTGCAGTAAAAACTTATATACTCTCAGAACAGTGCTAAAAAACGTGGAAATGCATGCAAATAATTAAAACATCTGTCCACAGTTTATGCCAAACAAGAGAGAACAGTGACAGAAAATGGCTGAGGTGCTGCAGAAATAGCTAGGTGGCACTGTGTTTTTACTATGGAACTCCAATTTATAATTCCATAGTATACAATCAATTGCCATTTAAAACAGTCCCAGCGCAGCCTTTTTCTTAAAGGGCCAGACACTTATTATTATTATTATTATTACTCTAAAACCAGTCCAAATATTTTTATAAAAGTTGGTCATTTAATTCTGTGCCCACTCCTAAAGTAACTAATTGTGAAGGGGGGCGTATAACCATAACTGGAAAGGACTTAGACACAAACACATCCCTAAAATACTACCTTATGTAAGTTTTCCTTTTTCAAATGTTTACTACAACTTCAGTTTTATGTAACTTTGGTGAAAAAAGTCTTATAAGGTAGTTTGCAGGGAGGACTGGGCTGTGAGTTCTGGTTATGACATTGTCAGAAACTTCACTTGAAACTTTTTTGGGAACAGACAGTTAAATTAGATACACAAAATGCCTTGTAACTTTTAAACAAGGCAAATTAGAGATCACATTTTTTAGCACGAGGCTGATATGGGATATGCCGATCTAAATCTGTATTGAAGCTAGAAATTTTGGCCAGACTCCCTCTTGAACATTCACCTGAACAACCACCACAGCAGGCAGATGGAACCTCAGTGTAACATCTTTTCCGAAAGACAGCACCTCAGGAGTTCAGCACCCACCTCATGCTGCGCTATAGTGTCAGTTTTAGGATTTACCTCAAGTTATTTATGAAAGGCTAGAGCCCACAAACATCTGATCTTCCAGCTTCAGAGGTGAGTGCGCAACCTGCTGAGCCACTGACACTGATACAATGTAACTGCGCCCAATTATAAAATGGCAAGAAAAATTCCTGGGATTTGAGTGGTTAGTGCTGACCTTCAACAGTGATGTCATCCCAGCACAACACCTCACCTATTCAAAAAGCAACTGAAAATGTATTCTAAA
This sequence comes from Neoceratodus forsteri, assembly GCA_016271365.2. Lineage (NCBI taxonomy): Eukaryota > Metazoa > Chordata > Ceratodontiformes > Ceratodontidae > Neoceratodus > Neoceratodus forsteri. The sequence continues at coordinate 422,129,529 of CM057453.1, forward strand.
TTTTTTTTTCACTTTTTTTTCTACAAGGAAGCCATTTTACAATTGCAGTAATACACTCCAGGGCATGTGTCATAGGGATAACATCACTTCTCAGGTGTTGGATGCACTTGGCTATCGGCCCCGTGTCCAATCACCCAAAGCATGACATTATACCAACATGACACGCACCCTGTCATGTATTATTGGTTAAATGTCAAATTGGGGTAGGCCTTAACATTATCCCATAACTTTATTTCTGTTGCATTAGCAGTTGCTATTGTATTAAACATGGTACCCTTGCAGGAAATCCCTCAGACTCAGGCATGACCCTTAAGGTAGAAAGCTGCTTGCAAAACTCCAAACATTTATTTATAGGAGCCAGTGCATACAACTTGAGGTAGTGCAGCCAGTGTCCTGACCGCAGCTCCTGTTTTAGGACCAGTTTCAAATCAACATTCAAGTCAGTTATCACATTTGGCATAATTCAGCATTCTCACTATTCAGCAATAATCACTGTTACTGTTTATATCCCAGACCAGTCAGTTGTGGGTTCAATACTAGAAGCTGAATTAATGTCAACATGCTATATTTAAAGTTCACATCATGGTTTCCTCCAGCACTTTACTTTCATTTATACATTCCCTGTTTACTTATAGATGACATCAGGGATATCAGCAGTTACTTTTGGTGCCTCTTTCAGTTTCAAGTGGGGTTAGATAGTCATGTTGTACCCAACCCTGCATGGCACAGAAATAGTAACTGGTGCCTCTGGCAGAAGTCAAACAAAAGGGTGCACCCTTCCAAACAAATACATATTAGCACAAAATGAGGTATAGGCTACCCCAGTCAGCCTGCCCTAAGCACCATGCCTCCATGGGGGTTGGAGTCAGTGCCTAACATGGTCACAGCAACAGTGGCTTACCAACCAAATGGGACCATCCATTTCCCCTGGGGTTCCAATCCTCATCACCAACTATTCTGGTCTTCAGTCATCACATACAGGCCTTTTTAAACCACAGGCCCCTGCCAGTACAGGAATAAATTTGCTACTTCTTCACTGTCACCAGGATACCCAAGAAAATGGTGCAGAAGCCATCAGGATGTCCTCCTTGATGGTGAACATTCAACAGGGTCCTACTGTGCCCAGTCTCAGACTCTGGATGAGCTCGAGCCTCTGGAGGTCTGCACTGGAGGGAATCAGTGCGACCCAGACCAAGGAATGCTGCCACCATTCCTGGGCCTGCAGGCCCCCTCCAGCTGTCCCAGCCTGAGAAGCTCACCCATAGGTGTTAATGTAGAACTGATGCACAGTGGGCCAGAGCCCCTATGCACCTATTTACATGCCTCTAGCAGGAGGACAACATTGCTTGGGGAACCTTCCCAACCAGTGGGCAATCACAGGTGGACAGCTTACACTTAGGCTTACTGCCACTGTCACTAAACAGTACACCCACACACCGAAAAACAAGATGACAGGACATACCTCCTTAAATAGGACACCCACACACTGCAAAACAAGATGACAGGACATACCTCCTTAAATAGGACACCCACACACTGCAAAACAAGATGACAGGACATACCTCCTTAAACAGGTAGAACACAGAAGCATAGACAATGATGACAGAAAAAGGCCATTGGCCTATCCAGTTTGCCCATGACACCATATCATACCCTAAGACCTTCTGTCTATATAGGGCTTTAGCCCACACAATCCACCCCCATGCTCCCTGTTTTACTGCTACCACCCTGAGAAACTACTAAGATTTTCACTCTGTTCCAGCAGTGTTTGAAACCATTAATGGCTTTGGCACCCATCACATCAGCCGGCAGACAATTCCACCACTCAACCACCCTCTCTGTAAAATTAAACACTGTCACATCCCTCCTGAACATCCCCCTCCACCAGTTTATACTTGTGTCCCCATGTTCTTGATCTGCTGTTCTTGCTGAATAGTTCTTCACAGTTCATCTGGTTCTTTCCCTTCAAGAACTTGAAGGTCCATATCATATCTTTCCTCTTCTGTCTGAGCACCACTGAGTACATGGTCAGTGCCTTAAGCCTGTCCTCATAAGATCTTCCCTGTGGACCCCAAATCATTTTGATTACCCTATGTTGCACCATCTCCACCTTCTTATCTTTCTTAAGGTAAGGATTCCAGAACTGGGCATAGTACTTCAGGTCCAGCCTCAACAGTGATCTATAAAGTAGTAATACCTTATTTCTGCTGTCAATACCCCTCCCAATGCAACCAAACATCCTGTTTGTCTTTACTGTAGGCCTTGTTACATTGGCTACATTGTTTAAGGGACTCACTTACTGTATGATGACATGTAGGTCCTTTTCCTCAGAAGTTGTACCTAGCTTAACACCACCCACACATTACCCTTTCCTGGGGTTCATGTTCCTTATGTGTATTGCCTTACACTTTTTAACATGGAATTTCAACTGCCAAATCTTGGACCACCTCTTTAGCCCTCTGATTATCCCTAATCCCCTCCTCACTGTCTACCCTCTCACAGAGCTCAGTGTCATCTGCAAAGAGACTCATCTTGCCCTGAATTCCTTCTCCTTTGTCACAGATAAACATACTGAAATTGACTGGACACAGGAACGATCACTATAGCACCCCACTGGTGACCTCCCTGTCTTCACATTTGACTGCATTTTCCACAACCCCCGTTGTCTCCCTTCTAACCAATTTCATACCCATCTAACTGTGTCCCTTGATGCACCCAGATCCTCTAGCTTCTTCAGTAACTTTCTGCTAAGCATGAAGGTGACAACCTTCCTGAAACTGAAGTAAAGCCACAGTGTGACCCTTATCTACTACCCTTATTAACCAGTCACAAAATACTATCAGGTTGGCCTGACAAGGCCTCCCTGCCATGAACCCATGCTGATTACTATCATGGAGTCCATTTCTTTCCAGGTAGCTCATTAGGTCCTTTGTGACTAGTGTCTCCATCAGTTTACCCACAATGGATGTAAAACTGACAGGTCTGTAGTTACATGGCTGCTCTTTGCCAATCCCCCCCCCATGAAGTGGCACTATATCCACTGCCCTCTAGTCTTTCAGGATCACTGTGCCACTGTCTGAATTGAGCTACTGAATAGCCCAACCAGAGGTTCAGCAAGTTACAATGCCAATTCCTTGACCACACTTAGATGCCTTCATTCTGGCCCCCAAGCCTTATTTATTTAGAGGACTGCTAGCTCTTTTTGGACCCTTTCTTAAGTAAAAACATTGAAAGACGCATTGTAATGAAAGCTAGCATTAACCCTGCAGATGCACACAGTTCTTTTATTTTGTCATTATAACAACCCAAATGCAGTATGAACACATGAGCAATAGTTTTACCTTACTTGTTATTAAGTCCTCAGTTATGCTAATGCCCTTGGGCTCTTTGTTATCCCCCAGTTATTTAACACATTTGCAAATTTTCATAACCCCATCGTGGCAGCCAGGTTACATCTATTTTTAGAAACAGGAATTCTACATTGTTTCCATGCCTGTAACATAAGTGCATTCAAGTCAATACAGCTGACTGAAAAAGCTTAGTTCTTGTGACTGCCCCAAACACAGTAGTAGTATATGTGCCTACTAACTGTCAAAATTTAATTGATGGACGATTGATAGCCAGAAATTAAGTAATGCCCCAACCCCTTCCACATATTCCGGAAATGATGCAATGTCCCATCCCTTCCGCTTCCTGTGTGCTCAGTGTCCTGCCCCCTCCCTGTGTGCACCGGATATGATGCAGCATCCCCACCCCACCCCCTTTCCACTCCCATGTGCGCCGGAAATGACGCAGACCCCACTTCCATATTGTGATGCAGCTATGGGTGGAGCGAAGGTTGGCTTGTCTGGGCTAGCCCCGGACACGTGAGAAGGGATATGCTGATAAAAACATTTAGCACTGTTCCTCCATAGTTGGTTTATGTTTTGCTACTGTGTGTGTGGATTGCCTGAGGAAAACAGTGAAATGGATGAACTAGCCTATCACCATCTGTTAGTGCCACACCAGAGGGTTCTGTTATGACTGAATTGATCAAGTCATTCATGAGACGTGGTCTGCATGATAATCAGGAGTGTGTTAATATGGATGAGGAGTGGGAAGAACCAGATGTACCAGATGTTGAGAAATGCCCTGATGAAAAGTCTGATGTGGCCATGACAGCAACTGAATTGCCACCTGAAAAGATTATCATGTTGGAGCTGATAAAGGGTATTCTAATACAGCTACTGCAGGACTTGATGAATCAGGACTTGAAGATAAACTGTGAGGGATGTACCATAGACCACCCCTCACAGATAAGACATAGCTGTTTATATGAACCGGAGGAGGAGTACTGGGTGTGCTTTTCCTGAAGTCTGTGAGAGGTTGCGCCCATGATGGATCAAGCTACTAGTCAAATCAACAGCATGGAAACTCAGGTGCACACCCTATTGACAGGTATGCAAAATGGTCCTAAATTATAACTAAATGTATACTAGGGTACCACTGGTTGAGTTTTGCTCATGTGGTGACACTTTTTGGGGTGTCAAAATTTCAGGCATAATTACAGGTTTAGCTTTACTCACACATGCAGCAAGTGATTTAATGTGTGACTGCTCTGCAGATACACTATCGGGGTACTGGATAATGCTACAGATGTTTGTGTTTGCTTATTGTTATGTTTGCAACAACACTTACCCCCAACACCTATATGGCAACGGTGTTCAAATTTTTCACTTCTGTTTGTGGGGAGTGGTTGGTCTCTCCATGAAGATTCATGGTGCAGAGCTTAAGAAATTTTCACACAGCCCATACCCCTTTTGTTTGCTGTTGTGGGTGCAAGCACTGAAGGTAGCTGTGGTCTTGTCTTGTCAGAAAGACTCCTTTTCTGTCTGGATAACCTTGAATGTGTGTGGCGGCCTCTTGCATGCTTTGGAAATACTGCTTCTAGAGGTTTAAAACTGACGTCATCTAGGAAACATTAAATATAAAACATAAATATATAGCACCTGCAATGGATATTGCATTATAATAGTGCTGTCGTTTTGCAGGCTGATTATATATTAGGTACATTTCATGTCATATAAACATTCCTTTATTATATTTTGATCTGTTTTAGTTGATTGGTACTCTCAATTAAAATATGCAAACTGTAAGTATATTAAATAATTTGCTGCATTAAACCAACCTGAATTTAAAACTATAAAAACAGGAAGGGGGAGGGTAGTCAGGGAGAGAAATATTGCCACACCAGAACTTCTTCAATGTATGTTGCAAAAACATATGGCTATATAGTATAATTTTTCTTAAAAGAAAATATACTAAATTCAAAAACAAGAAAAGCACAGCAGCTAATTTAAAATCTTCAGCACATTTGCCCATTATTAACCTGCACTGTAAAAAACTACAAATACTTCTGTTAATGTAGTACAAAAATATCTGGCTAATTTAACAGCAGTATACCTGTGTTTTTTTGTTTGTTTTTTGTCCTCATTCATTCGTGATATAGTTTTGCACGAAGGCCCTGGTTGCTCTGTTTCTATTATAAAAAAAATAAAAACAGTTTATAAGTCACCACTAATTATATATTGCTGTTAATTTGTTTTTTTACAGTGTTAAATATTAAAGAGCCGATTTTAGCAGTTTTTTATGTTTTAGCTGCCAAATCTTTGTACAAAGTACAGGCCTTTACTAAACCAGTTTGCTAGAGGTTTAATCCCCTGGCTTACAGTATACAGTGATAGTTTTAAATGCACACAAGGTAAAGCATAACATCTTTATTTTATTGCTAGGACTGTACAATCTGTAAATTAGACTATGGTTCTCTGTACAATATCAGAAAAACATTTTAAATTAAATAAATTACTATACACCACCCCCAAGTGTATGCAGCACTGACAAAAAAATATGACTATGAAACTGCCCCTCATATACACACAATGATAACATTTAACTGCTAATAACATTTTTGATTAACTAAATTTGGCATACCGTGTAAAGCTGTATGAGGCACTGCTGGACGATTGTTTGATATAGACAAGGCCCTCAAATCTACATTATAAAAAGTTAGGTTATAGTTTAATAAGCTTACTTTTATCCACTTCAGATATTAAAAACAATAGAATAAAGTGTACTCTCCACCATCTCCTTGTGATTCTTTTAATTCTAAAACAAGATTGTGAAAGCCAATCTAAGAAAACTGTTTTGCAAACAAAGTAGCTATTTTAAAATCTATGCCACAAGAGTTTTTAAAAAGTTGAAACTATTCATAAGTCTTACTGACGCTGGTTTGCTGGCTGTAAACAGGAAGTTATGAGCTAATGAGTTTTTATGAGGTACAAACGGTGGCCCCAAAACAGGGTGGAAACCAAGAACCACATAGACCAATGAAGACCTAGAAGACTCACTGGTTAGTAATCATTACATTTAAATACTTTTTTTGGGGAGGGGGGTCTTGGCCAGTAGAAGCAGAAAAATAGTTTAGAGATAAATGCATTAAAACAGAACCTGAAATAAAACTATGAGATGATACAGAACTTCTAACACATAGTTTCTGCTTTAACATGTGTTATGTGAAACAGAAACAGATAAAATAATTCAAACATCCAACCACTGAAATGAATGGGACCTTCATTTTAAATGCGTTAAAACATAAGGAGGTGTTGTTCTGCAACTTAATTATTTGAGACACAAAATAGACTTCAATGTGCATAATTTCAGGCTTTTCATAAAACTACAAAAATACTGTTATGCACAGTTTTAACTGAAAACAGTGTCTTGGCCAGTAGAAGCAAAAATATATTTTAAATGAAAATGCATTACAGCAGAACCTGAAATACAATTATGATACGATACAACACTTTTTAACAGATATGCATGTTAAAACAAACACTATGTGAAACAGAAACAGATAAAATAATTAAAAAATCCTTCCATTAAAATTAATGGGGCCTTTGTTTTAAATGGGTAAAAACAGAAGGAGGTTTTGTTCTGAAACTTATTTAAGATACAAAATAGTCTTGAATATACATAATATCAGACTTTCAATAAAACTACAAAAATAATGTCATACTTTAAACCAATAAAGGGTTTTGCTGACATGTTTTTTATTTATTTTAGTAAAATAAAAATAAAAATATTTTTACTATGAGTGCCTAGGTTAAATGAATTGTATCTGAACTTTAAAGATCTCTTACTGTGAAAAAAACAACTGGACTCAAAAAAACAAGTTTGACATGTTTGGAATTTGCCTACACCACTAAATTAAGCCCTTTTACAATAATCTGTATGGTCCCCATCAAATAAATCTCCTCTGTAAAATGCTGGACTTTGGCTGCTGTATAATTAAAGGCACTGATTTTTTTGCATATCTTTAGGATCAGTCTTAACTGATCTGCCCCCTTTTGTTCAGTTGAGATTGTTTAAGATATGTTCAACTGAAACTACATGTTATGATCAATCAGCCCTAAGGCTAAACAGATCTGCACCTTTTGCTGAGTCAGCATGGTAGAGTCATGTAAAGGTCACTCAGGGATGATTTTATGCTAACACAATCTTAGACTGTATAAATGTCCCCCTTCTTGTAAATGCAATGTCTTTTGGTAAAATTAATTTACCCCTTTTGTATAAGTGTAGGGCTATATCCATTTCTTTCAACAGCACTCTGTAGTGTTACATTCAATTGTTCATACAGTGTGTCAAGTTCCACAGCAATACATGGCATATCTTTAAATTCTGACAAAGTGCCATTTCTTGCATGTATTGTATCAAAATAGAGTGTTGTGCACCCGAGTTTCCATGCATTCTACTTTTAGCCTTTCTCACATGTCTGGGGCAAGCCCAGACAAGTCAACCTTTGCTCCATCCATAGCTGCATCACAATATGGAAGGGGAGGCTGCATCATTTCTGGTGCACATGAGAGTGGAAAGGGGTGAGGGTGAGGGTGAGGGTGCTGCAACATATCCAGTGCACACAGGAAGGGGGCAGGACATTGCATAATTTCTGGTGCACACAGGATGCAGAAGGGGCGGGGACATTGTGTAATTTCCAGAACACATGGAAAGGGCGGGGCATTATGTAATTTCCGGCCATCAATCAAAAAGGGGTGGGGCATTGCATCATTTCTGGCCATCAATCATCCATCAATCAAATTTTAACAGTTCGTATATACATATACTACTCACAGTGTGGTGACATTTCATTAAACTACTTTTGTAAACATTTCTTAACAAGTGCATACTTGAATTCTATGTGAAATGGGTGGCCTATGACTACAGCATAGGGCAGTCCATGCTGTACTGGGGCTCTAGGTTGAAAAGTCATTTATACCACTGGGGCCGGCCTGGGTTCTTGGTGTGTTATAATACTTGGTAATCATTCCGTTATAAGACTCAGTGCCTCTACCTGGAGGAATTAATGGGTGCCCCAGGACACTCTTAGGCTCAGTGCCTAATGAATGAATGAATGACATAAGGTAAAAAGCCTTGGCATGAAGAGTCCCTGGGAGAAACAGTGCTACAGGAGGAATCAGTTCTAGCTCCCTTAATGACAGCAGCTGAGCACATTTAGCCACAGGGTGACCGGCTTCAAATTTCAACATAAGTTATTAGTTTCCCAATAGCTGTTGTTATTACAAAATCAATGATTTGAATTAAACCAGCTCTGTCCCTGACATTAGGCTGGTAAAAACAGGGTGCTCAGATTTAAACCGGTGTACACAAGTCTGGTTGAAGTCCTAGATGGCAATACAGCACTGTTACATTCAGCAGGTACTTTTTGATCTCCAAGGAAAATACTTGCTCTTAATTCAACTTGTCAAGTCCAGTATCAGTGATCACATTTGATAACTCAAGAATGATCCACCTGTAGCCACAGAGTGGAGGTTACATACACCAGAAGTCATAACTCTTGGAGCCGCAGTAGGATACCAGCAAAACATATACACACATATGCACCACCATAATACCACTGCAGTTAGGCATTATGGACAGTATCTTGATGAGAGGCTGCTCCCCATAAAGTCAATTTACAAGTCAGATGACTTCATGTACAAACAGATCATATGCTCTGATTAACTAGTTATCTATAAAAGTATGTAACTGAGCACAGGACAAGATAGATGAGGATAGATGTCATACCCCTACAGTGTCAATATCTCACACGCTGTATGTCACACGCCAATACCGCACAACAGGAACAATGTTGTAGGGAAGAGTGAGAGGGTGAAAAACTGTGAAAGGGTATACACAGTAGTGTACCCTCTCACTCTTCCCAGGCAAAGGATAAGACCACTTCTGGGATAACGGGCTGCTGAGCTGCTGCCATGGCTCACTGGGATGAGTCGCAGACAGCAAGGGGGGCAGTGCATCTGTGGACCGGGTTTCGATTCCCGGTCCCAAATGCATGGAATTTATACCCACACTGGTCCAATCCCAAAAGGTGGTATGTGAGCAGACCCCAACAGGGTGATCTGATATGTTCTCTTTTATATGTCTTGGATTTGGTTATGGAACCCCTTAATGTCCAGGCCAGGATACCCAGTTGACACCACCAGGTTGAACCACTTGAAATGGAACCACTCATAGGCCCCCACTATCCTGGTGATGGTCTTCAACTGCTGATGCAACTAATGTCCTCCACAGACTTGGGCTGGAAGGCCAGATGCCACTCCTCTAACTCAGGACCAAAGTACAAACATTCTGAACATGGCAGATCCCCTCTGGATGGCCACAACCAGAGTCTAAACACAGCAAAACACTGTTGCTGGCAATGTTCATCTTTATACTTCCTCAAAATCTCTCTTTCCTACTGGTCAGGGGTCCCATTTTATACCCCCAACAGCAGAGTAACCCAGACAAGATGGAGTCTCTTCTTTACAGGGAAAAAACAAGTACTGGATGTCCTGAAGGTTTCACATTTCCTGAGACGGAACAGTAAACAACTTAATTGCATGAGGCCAGATATGAACATGTTCCATTACTGGCTAAGAGGGTGGCCTGAACCAGCCAAGACTAAGTGTAAGTCTTCAAACTACTGGTTAAGGGGGAGGAGTTACATATGCTAAACTACATATAGGATAAAGTATGAGGTGGTGTGAGTAACAAGAAGTTTACACACACCCGAGGGGTAGACATTACATAAACCCCGGAAGCGGCTCAAGCGGTTTGTGAAAGCATCTAACCCCGAGGGTGTGTAAAAAATCAAGTTTATATATATAGATTACTCATATTTTATATAATTGCTGGGTTTTCATTTTTCACCACAGCAATTATATAAAATAAAAAAAGAAGTCCTGGTGCAGCCACAGTCCGCTTAGGTTTGACTAGCATGCAGTCCACGGCCGCTTTTATTTATGTCAACTTTTTAATTATATTTTTTTGTGCCCGAAGCCAAAGTTTTCTTTTTTAAGTAATAATTTGAGATTTTTTTCTGTAGTAACTTACCACAGAGTCCAAGTGGTGGTTCTGTCTCCGATGAGAAAGATGAGGTGGCCAGGGGTACAGGACGTAGAGTTGTGGCAGGCGCATGCACAGAACACAGAAAACCATGTATGTGTTTGCCATAATAAACACTCATTTATTATAGCAAATAACACCACGGTTTTTATATGGGAAAAATGAAGACCCGGTAATTATAACTCAATTATTAATTTTACTGAAAAAGAAAAGTCCAAAAGTATCCTGTGAGGGTTTTTTTGTTTCTCTTATAAATACATTGGGGGAACAGCCAAAAGATGCAAAAGGTGTTTTCTGTGGACTATGTAACCCCCCTCTTCCAGGATTATAGCCTGATCTGAGATTGCCCCATGGCAGAGGACACACAGTTACTGTAGCCCAGGAGTCAGCATAAATAGGGGCTCTGCCATTCCTTGTGGAGCTCTGGGTCCAGTCAGTGCTGTGGTGCATTGTGGGTGTTGCGGGCCAGCTGTGGCTGGGCCAGTGGGATGGGCCTGGGGTGGCAGGGCTGTGGCCATGCCAATGGAAGGATTGTGGGAAGGCACAGTGGTGGCTGGCCTTGTAGGATCTGCTGGGGGCAGCATGGCGATAGCTGTGCCAGAGTTGGGGATCATGGGTGGCACAGTGGTGACTATGCCAGGGACTTTAGGGGGCTACATCACTGTGACTGCAGTGCCACATGGGGGTAGCGGTTGGGACCCATTGTTATGGAAGCTGGCAGGGGTGGACAACCTCACCTGGTCTGAGGTGAGTCCCTCTTGTCCCCAGCTCCCTACTAAGGTCTCATCATCATTATTCACCTCACCCTCCTCATTGTTGACAGCAGGTGCAGACGGGTGGCTGGAAGAGGCAGCAGTCACTGAGATAAAGCTGCTCAGCATCTTCCACCATGTCTGGAATGACATGGTAAACTGTTGAGAGAGAAAAAATATATAGCCAAGTACTGTACAGAACTGTGTGCTGGCCGAAGCAGCATGCATGTCAAGTGTACGGTGGCACAACACCCATGCTGTTTGTGCGGTGCACCACTCATGCCCCCCACCATCGTACATACCACTACACTGTTCAGCACACACTCTATCACCGTGGAACACACATCCCAGCATCAGTAAGCGCTCAACCCTGTACCATGAAAAACACATCCCAGCAACAGTATGCACACTTCCCACTGCCAGTAAGCCCATATGTCAGCACCACTGAACACACACTCCATCACCAGTGAGCACACAGGCAACAACACAAAGGACACAGTAGTGGAGTACCACACAGATGGCTACATCAGGAGACATGGAAACAGTCATGCAGCCTGCACCCGGTGAGTCAGACAGCAATGGCATACGCATGTACATCTATATATCTACATATCTACAGTATATATATATATATATATATATACACACACACATATACACACACACACACACACACACCCACCCAACTGGACAGAGCACAGTCAGTCACTCAAATGGCAGGGCTTGCCCCCCTTAGCTCTCATAGCCACCTCTCAGCACTCCCATCACATCCACAGCCGTAGAGTGGAGGCTGTTGCCTCCTCTGCAGGATCTAAGGTACATACACCTGCCAATGCCTGTAGGCCTCAACTTGTCACATGCATCTCCCAGTGTGTCATCGACAGGACCTCCTTTGTCAACTGCCTCATGTCCCTGATATGCTTACAAACAGCCTCCATGGGTCTGTTCTGGCCGCCGCCGAGATTGACCACATCTGTGATTTCTACCTAGGCCTGCCATACCTGGGCATTTGTGCTCTGCCTCTGCAACAGGACCTCCTTTCTTGGCCATGTAGGTCTGCACCAGGGTAACCAGTTAGAATAGCACTACAATAATTGTGCAGGGAAAGAAAGTGTGGTCTGAAGAGCATTCCCACTGACAGCGATAGGGGTTTTATAGCGCTATGCAGTAAGTGCTCCCCAGGTCACTGTCCATGGTGCTAGTGAATAAGTGAAGGGCAGAGAATTTCAGTTGGCTGGCGGAGTTGCTCCTGTGATGGTGAGCATGGAGCAGCTCAGCAAAATGATGTCAGAGACGAGGGTTCTAATCCTGGACTCCCTTTATTTTTCGTTGCTGGACTATTTTTTATTTATCTTTTTTTTTTACAAAGGGCCATGGAAACAGTATTCCACAGCCCCACACATTTGTTTTTCACCATGATCTGTACCCCTGTCAGAATGAGAATCTTTTAGTTAGGTCTGCCCCCCACATAAAAATACATTAAAACAGTGTGTTGGCACTCTGGTGTGGCAGCATTCTGGCCTGCCGCTGTGATGGACAGCGCTGTCAATACAGCGCTGTAGTAGACAGCACTGTTATTGACAGCACTCTTCTGACCCAGTGCCCCGTGCCAGCACCTGCAACTCCTTATAGAAGCACTGTCCTGTAATTTGTCTGTGTTGTCCATGGTGCCTGCTTGGCATGGGAGTGGAATACAGGTGAACAGGGAATACACACTGTGCAACACAGATGACAGTTACATTAGGGTGAAGCCCTCACAGCCCATGTCAGGGACACGTGTGTGTCCCAGCAGCGCAAGTCCTAACACAGCTGGTGGCCTGCTTGACAAAAGGCCTGCTCATGTGCAGATACAAGGATAGACAAGGACACATACAAGTAAGGGTGAAATGGGCAGGGGCCCAGAGGAATGCAAGTGCACCACCTCCTAAGCAAGTATGTAAGAGTACCACAGCCTCTGTCATCATTGTCCATTGACAGCTATAGGAGAAATTCTCCACTTAGACATGACACCACCACCACTAATAGATCTAGATGTGAGAGTTCCACCACCTCAACATTTCCAGTGTACCATTGAATACAGCATGTACACTGTTAAATGATCACCCATGTCCATTTCTAGGCCATTCCACAAGACACCTACCTCTAGCCACCTGCAGTTCTGCTGTGGAATCCAGGTGATGCACTATGCTCCATTTATATGCTCCAGAAGCAATAAGAAATGCTGATATATGCATACCTTCCAGGAATGACATGCCAGTTCAGGTGTTGGCCCTCAGACTGTGAAATTGGCTCATTTGCATACATTGGTTGAATACTTCAGATTTGCCCCACATGCCAGTGTTGCACTAGCGTGTGCACCTGCACTGCACCTGTGCTTGTGCAATGTCAGTATGCAGCACAGATATGACATCACATGCCGCAGTTAACATCATCACACAGTGTGGTCATGTGCACCATGCAATTGTGTAATGTTCCTGCACAGCCCCATGCATGTGCCAAGCCCATTCCCAGCACATGCACATGGATCAAGTCCCCCGCCAGATGAATGCCTTGTGCTTCACAAATCTCAGTAATACAGCAGTATCACAGACATGTGTTATACACAAAACAGGACACAACCCATACAGCTCTGAAACTTACAAGAGCTTGGTGTGAGGGCTGGGCCTATGCAAGAGTGCAAAATGTCAGACAGATGTAGCAGAGCTGTGCAGCAATAGGACCATAGGTGGTCTACCACAGAGCTGGTCAATCTGGTAGACCTGCTAGTGCCCAGGGAAGGCCAGCTACTGGGCAACGGGGCAGGTAAAACAGTCCAAGGTACGAGTGTGGGTATCTGTGGGGTGATGTCTGACATGACACACAGGGTATACAAACACTAGTGACCAATGTCTGCACTGATATAATGAACTGCAGAGCAGGGAGACATGCCACCTGCAATAACTGTAGGTGATGGTGGACAGTGCCACTGTACCAAGGCCAGATGAGTACAGATGGCTCTATGTACTGTATGGTTTGGGTAGTGTCCTGTGTGCAGTACTGTTCCATGATAATATTCCTCAGTGTACTGTCCCTGAGGGGATGAATACTGTACCTGTAGGTTACTGTTGTGCCCCCTTTGTCCTATGGGATCTGCCCCACTGAATGGCCTGAATGTACATATGCAGGTGTGCGGGGCACACTGTTGCAACTGATGTCCCCATGCATTGACATGAAAAGATCAGCTGTGATTCCTTGAGCTGTGTGCCTGAAATATAGAAACATTGAATTTGACTGCAGATAAAAACTGCTTGGCCCATCAAGTCTGCCCATTTTTCCCTATCTACACTACCCACAGACTGTGCCCCATCTACAGCTCTTTCTCCCTCCTCCCATCCTTTCCATTATGATTCCCTTGCACTCATTCCATACATTATTGGACCCCTCCACTGTTTTTGCCCTCACCACCTCCACTGGAAGGCTGTTCTGGGAATCCACCACTCTTTCTGTGAAGAAGTACTTCCTCACATCTCTTTTAAACCTCTCCAGCTTCACAGTATGTCTCATTGTTCTTCAGCACCTTTTCTTCACATGAGAGTTCTATAAAGACTCCCATCTCAGGGGGAGGAAATGGACAAGGAAATGAGAGAAGGCATCCTTAGGATGGCAGAAAAAGGGGAGATATTGTTGATGAGGGTCCTGAATATGCCAGATGTTAACCGGATCACCTTTGCTGCAGCCACATCCAAGAGCAGGGTCATGCTTGATGCCCTACATGGGGCATGCCTCAGACAGCTAGTGTTGGAACCCACTTGGGAGGGAATAATTTTAGACCTGGTACTCTCAAATGGGGATGAAGAGAGGATCTCATATCTTGAAGTGGGTAGCCATCTGGGAACAAGTGACCACCAAATGGTGTGGTTCACGATAAATACAGCCACTGCAGAGTCAAGCCATACAAAAGTGAGGGTACTGGACTTCAGGAGGGCTGACTTTGTCAAAATGGAAGCGTGCCTCAGAAAAGCACTAGCAAACAGGCAAGAAGGAGGGGTGGAGGAACAATGGGGAAACATCAAAACGGACGTCACAGAGGCAACAAGCCTTTGTGTGAAGCAAATAAACAAATCAAAATGAAAGAAAAAACACAATGGTTCTCAAAAGTGGGCCCACACCAAGACAAGGTCTAATCCAAGACTGCTCCACTTAACCCCACCAGGGCCCACTATCATGTCTCTGCTCTCTTGTTATTCTGCTTAGCTATCACTGTGTCTAAGCCTACACCACTGTTTTACAAAGAATGTACTGTATGTAACCAATAAAATTAATACTCTGTATAGGTATGCACCAATGTATTGTAATGCCTAGACTACTCCACTGCAAAGGAGGTTCGTAACTGCTTAGCACTGCAAAGGACTTATCTAACTGCTTAGCTAACACTCTGTATAGGTATGCATCAAAGCATTATCTTGTTTAATAATGTTTGTACATCTACCGTTCAACCAGTTATGGAACGTTGTCTTTGCTGTACTACTGTCATGTCTGTATTTGTTATCTGACGAGGAGCCTTTGGAAATGAGTCTATGACTCAAAGGATTGTAATTCCAATATTCTAATAAATAAATAAAACAAAAGAGGTGGCAGGGAAGGTTAGGGAGAAAAAGATAGCATTCAGGAAGTATAAGTAAACACAGAAGGAGCAGGACAGAGAACTGTACCAGTTAAAGCAGAAGGAAGCAGGGAAGGCAGTCAGAATACCAAAGGCCCAAACCAAGGAAAAGATAGGTAACTCAGTTAAGAAGGGGAATAAAACCTTTTAGTGAAGAAAGACCAAGGAAGGGATAGTGAGGTTTAATAAAGGGCAGGGTGTGTCTGCAGAGAGGGACAGTGAAAAAGCAGGGATACTGAATGAATACTTCTGCTCAGTATTCACAAAAGAAGAGGAGGGACAGTACCTAATCCAACCAATAGAAGCTCTCTGGATAGGGGGTCGATACCAGTCCATTCACAGAAGAAAGGGATCCGAAAGAACTCTTAAACTGAAGGTGGACAAAGCAATGGGGCCTGACGGGATTCACCACAGAATTCTAAAAGAACTAAGGAGAGAACTAGTGACACCACTGACTAACCTTTATAACAAATCATGGGAAGATAGTGGATAGCCTAAGGACTGGAAGAAGGCAGATGTGATTCCCCTTTACAAAAGTGGGACCAAAGCAGAGGCAGGAAACTACAGACCTGTTAGATTGACCTCAGTGGTAGGGGAAATGATGGAATCACTTCTGAAAGAAAGAATTGTTGAGTACCTAGAGGCCAGCGGGGCACAGGACCAAAGGCAGCATGGATTCACAGCGGGAAGGTCATGTCAGATAAATCTAATATATTTCTTTGACTGGGTGACCAAAGTAGTAGACCAGTGAGGAGCTCTAGACATGGCCTACCTAGACTTTAGCAAGGCCTTTGACACAGACCCACACAAATGATTAATAAACAAATTAGCCAGCCTTAGAGTGGGTCCCATGGTGGTAGCCTGGGTAAAATATTGGCTGAACAACAGGACACAGAGGGTAATAGTAAACAGAGTCCACTTTGAAGGAAGGGGGGGGTTACTAGTGGGGTACCGCAGGGTTCAGTACTGGGTCCAGTCCTTTTTAATGTCTTTATAAGTGATATTGTGGAGGGACTGGAAGGAATGTATGCTTCTTTGCAGGTGACACAATGATCTGCAACAGGGCTGATACACAAGGGGGGGTGGAAAGGATGAGAAGAGACTTGGCAAGGTTGGAGGAATGGTCAAAAGTATGGCAGCTTGGATTCAATGCAAAGAAGTGCAAAGTAATGCACCTGGGAAACAAAAACCCAGGGGAAGAGTACACAATGGGGTGGGGGGATGTATTAACAACAACAAAAATGGAAAGGGACCTGGGGGGTAGTCATATCAGATTACCTAAAGGTAAGCAAGCAATGTGAGAAGGCAGTAAGGATGGTTGGGGTGATACTGGGATGTATAGGGAGAGGCCTCACCAATAGAAAACATGAAGTTGTTATTCCTCTGTACAGACAGTTGGTGAGACCCCATCTGGAGTACTGCGTGCAGTTCTGGAGACCCCATCTCTGCAAGGACATAGACAGGATGGAGGCAGTCCAGAGAACGACAACTAAAATGGTGCAGGGTCTGCAACAGAAGCCATATGAAGACAGACTAAAGGAGCTTAATATGTATACTCTTGAGGAAAGGAGGGAGAGGAAGGACATGATAGAAACTTTTAAGTACCTCAAGGGAATCAACAAAGTCCAAGAGGGTAGCATCTTTCAGAACAATTGATGTGCAAGAACAAGGGGATACAATTTGAAGATAAAGGGGGGACGGCTCAGGGGCAATGTGAGGAAGTATTTTTTCACAGAGAGGGCGGTGGATGCATGGAATAGCCTTCCTGAGGAGATTGTGGGGTCAAAAACAGTGGGAGAATTCAAGAATGCATGGGACAGACATAAGGCAATTCTGGTGGGGGGTAGGAAGAAGTAGGTTGTTGGTTAACTAGGATCTGCAGCTTATCCAATAGGTAGGGAAATGGGCAGACTAGGTGGGCCAAGCGTTCCTTATCTGTCGTCAAAGTCTATGTTTCTCTGTTTCTAAAAAATACTTCCCTCCTGCACCTTATTTACTCCATGAGGTATTTAAAGGTCTGTATCATATCCCCCCTCTCCCTCTTCTGTTCCATGGTGTACATATTGAGGTCTTTTAGACTCTCCTCATTGGGCTTTTGATGCAGACCCTGCACCATTTTAGTAGACCTCCTCTGGACTGCCTCCACTTTGTCTATGCCCTTCAGGAGATATGGTCTTCAGAACTGGACACAGTACTCTAGGTGGGGCCTTACCAGTGTTCTATACAGAGGCAACACCACCCCCTCTTTCTGCTGGTGATACCCCTCCCAATGCATCCCAGCATCTCACTAGCTCTCCCAAATGCCTTGTTGCACTGTCTGGCCCCTTTAGGTCATCTGGTGTGATTACCCCCAGGTCCTGTACATGCTTGGTGGTAATCAATACCGCTTCACCCATTTTGTACTCTACCCCTGGGTTTCTGAACCCCAAATTCAGTATTTTGCACGTTTTCACATTCAAACCCAGCTGCCATACCCTTGACCACTCCTCACATTTTCTCAGGTATCTGCTCATCCTTTCCATTGCCCCTGGAGTGTCCACCTTATTGTGGAGTTTGCTGTCATCCACAAAGAGGCAGACCTTCCCTTCCAGCTCCTCTACAATGTCATTTATAAAGACATTAAAGAAGACCAATCCCAGCACTGATCCCTGAGGCACCCTGCTGGTCACCTTTCCTTCTTTGGAGTGAATTCCATTTACCACCGCCCTCCGTTACCTATCCACTAACCAATTTCTTATCCATTTTACCACCTTTGGACCCAATTCTATGCTACCTAGCTTACTTACTAGACTCGTTTCTGGAGTGGTGCATCTAGCTAGGCCACATTCACCACTCCACCCTGATCTAAATCCCTTGTCACCCAGTCAAAGAAATCTCCCCCCATGACATGACCTCCCTTGTGTGGTAGAACAATTGTGTACTACCACAGTGACATGGCAGTAGTATCAGGGTGCATGACAGGGAAATGTATAGTTTCATTGAATAGAATTCAGGGTTTGGCATGGTAAACAGGACATGTTAATGCCTATTGTCAGGTACGACCCAAGAGGATGTCACATGTGTTTAACATATAGCTGTGCCTACCTACAGTGTCCGGCCTTCCTCTGTGCTGCGCTGGTGTGCCTCTTCCACCCCTGTTGTATGCGACCTGGTGCTCCATGGTGTGCAGGGCCTGTAGCCTACATGTATGGGCACGCTGTATAGTGGCTGGGAGGATGGTAGGATATGGCACAACACAGACCAGAGTAGACTGCCGGGTCACACCTACCACAGTGGGATGCATCATACCAGCTGCATCTGGGCCATGGCACACCAGTGTGTGGTGCCACAGCTGTTCACAATGGTACAACCTGGCCACTCATGGGCCTGTCCATCCACATCATGCACATGTGGCAGCTGGTGCATAGCACCCACATATGAGTGTGTATACTGTGTAGGGTGTATGGTACAGTGCAATGTGTTCCACTGCATGACATTGCTCACATCACCCTTTTCTTCCTCTACAAACCTCAGTGGACAGTAGGGACAGGCACAGCTGTGTCAGGCCACATCCATCGTACAGCAATCGTGGTAGTCCATCTGCAGCAGTGCCATCTCCTGCACCATACGCACTCTGTGTTGTGCCACTACATCTCAAAAGAGCCAACCGTATGTGTCATGGGGTCAGCAGTAGGGGGATCATTGGTGCGCAGTGCATGCAGTTTACCATGTTTGTTTTTTTTTTTGTATTTTCTATTTTTGCGCCTCCCCATGTGTTTCAGACGGCCTCTCCTTCGCGCTGCGTAGGACCTCACCCCAGGCAACCCCCACTGCCATGTGCCACACAATACTGCAGCCCCCCCAGGGTAACCCTATGTATCCCTTTGTCGGTTGGGTCTTCTTCTTCTGGGGAAAATGAACCTGTCAGCCTTACCTGCTTGGCCCTGGGTGCTGCTGGGGTCAGTCCCGGCTATCCGGGGGCTCTGTGGCAGTGAGGGTCCAGCAGCCATCATCCAGTCAGCCAAAATGCGATTTACCTGTTTTCTCTGCCCCGCTCCTCAAGTTCCTGGCCTTGCGTGGGTAGTGTCCCTCGGGGGGGCATGCAGGGGATGTGTCGAGGCATCATGTCCTCCAAGCATGCACCCAATCTGCCCAGAGGTGCCCAGGCAGTACTCACTCCTCCAGGAGGAAAGTGTCCCAATGGACACTTGTGCATCTCCTCCCTGAAGGACTCCGCTCCTGGTACCCAGGCTCGGGACGCAAACCTGAGTCGCCAGTGTGTCAATCGAAACCCCTTCACTCGGCGTCACATAGCTGGCTAGTTTACCATGTTCGATCAACAATGTGATGCTTAGTCGGTAGTGTCTAACCAACACAATGATGATCAGGGTATGATTATTCCACTGTACAAGGGAAGGGCCACACATACATTTGGACACAATGGGGTCTTTGCAAGGCCTGGCTCCTGTACTGACTCTGAATGAATGGCCACCCTGTATCTAGGGTGGTGACGATGTCTTCTGGGTGGGGAGGGTGCCTCCAGGTGGGCCTGTATCCCCCACTAGTGTTGTGCCAACAAGGCAGAGTGCATATAGTGTATCCCCTGAGCACAACACCATTGCACCATCATGTTACCCTAGCTGCTGCATACAATGCTGCATAATGGTGGCATCCACATATAGCTGGGCTGTGTGTCACACTTGTGTGACTGGACATGACCCTGCAGTCGACAGGGATGGCTCATAGCTGTCTGTTGTTTCTACCACCTGTGTTGGCTTGTGTGTGGGTCTGTGTGTGTATGCCAGTGGAATGCTGAAGAATTCTGAATTCATGTATCACACAATGTATTGAATGTGAACAAAAACTGATGACTGACAGGGGAAAAATACTTGTGGAGGTACAATTTTACATTATTTAGCAACATTTTGTTATACTTTTTGTGGCTTTGAAAACTTTTAGTGTTCATTTTTAACAGTTGCCCATTTTTTATAAGCAATAAGGCACTTTATCATACCATTTGAGTGCTTCTTGAGCTAGCCTAGCTAACATGAGTGTTCAGTACACTGTGTGACTGTTTACCATGGAACAGAAGAATTCAAAGCTCTGCATTATTCCTGTAGTAGAATGCCCCGCACACACACACATGCACGCACGGATTGGTAACATGGAATACATAAATTCAAAATTCTCCAGAGTTCCACTGGCATACACACACAGATACACACACAGGCCTCAAGTGGAACCAGAGCCTCAATTTTATCTGTTGCCAGGTAAGGAGTAGGGAGTCCTCTGGCAACCTGGTAGAGATAGGAGGGGGATTTTTCACGGTCATCAAAAAAACACCAGCAATGGAAACTCTGAACAGTACTTTATTTTTTTAATTTGTGTATGTATGTAAGAAGGGGCACTTGAGTGAAAATAACATGAACTTATTTACTTACTTTGTTTAATTTAATAGACTTCTTGACATTTTTTTATATATGAGTAAAAGTTGCAGCCACGTTTGTGATGGAAATTAGGAAGTAAGTGGCTTATGAATTCTGTGAGTTGCCCTGGTCAGCAGGGACTTGTTTTCAGCCATTGGTGGTGCTCTCTTACTGCCGTGGCTAGAACCAAGTGTCAGCCAACCAGGATATAGGGATTTCTTTGCCCATTTTATATAAATAGAATAATACATGGGTGGGTGTACATTAGAAGAATTTTATACACATTCATGGGGTGTGATGCTTCATAAACTCCAAGAGCACTGTTTGAGGAATTTATAACAGCATTACACCCTTGGGTGTGTTTAAAATTTGAGTTTCTTGCACAACCATCCATATATTTTTTTATATGATTGCTGGGGAGTGTTTTCCACCCAAACACCAGCACCATAATGTGAGTGTGGCAATGGACTTTTTGTATTAAAAAAAGGAACCGTATGACCACTAGATGGCGATGCTGCTTATTTTTGATACCAGGTAAGATACACTAGGCATACATATGCCTATTTTTTTAAGCATGAACTGGGAGAATTACAGACTAACAAAAATGTACAGTGTTTGCTGCCTTTGCCTGCCTCTGTCCCTCTGTTGCTCTCTCTCTCTGTTTCTACCACAAGTTCAAGAGCGGCCAGGTGAAGTCTGATTTTAAGTTTCTTTTTAGGCATGCAGTGGGCAGAGCTCTGCAGACCTCTTGCAGTGAGAAAAAAGACTCCCACATTCCTTGTGAACCAACAACATGGTATAATGTCAGAAAACATTGCCTCCGTGTGGAATACTCCATGCTTTTTTTTTTCTTTTTTTTACTTTCAGTGGTCCTCCTCATCCCTTCCCCACACTACCAAGCATGCGGAACCTTTGTGTGTGCTTCCAGCAGTTCGTAGTTATTTTACAGGGATCCTCGTCCCCCTCCACACACACTACCTACTAATCCTTTTTGAGTTTTCCCACCATCCCACTACTAACAAGCTTGTACTATTTTTTTTTTTTTTTTTTACTTTTGGCAGACCTTCTCAACCCTCCCCCACACTACCATACATGCGGAACCTTTGGTGATGTGTGGCCTCCAATGGTATGTAGGTATTTTGCTTGAATCCTCGTCCCCTCACACGACCTACTAATCCTTTTGAGTCTTTCCACCATCCTATTACTAACTCATATGCACATCGTACCGAGTGGAACCTTTGATGAATGTATGACCTCCAGCGGTGTGTAGGTATTTTGCAGGAATCTTCATCCCCCCACACACACACACACACACACACACTACCTAACTCATAAACACATCATACTGACACCATGGCCTGCCATAAGCTACCCCAGTTCCATTTTATATACTCATCTACTAACACAGGAGAGAGAGTTCAGATGCCAAACTCCTTTACTCACAGGACGGAAGGCTGTGTTACAGCATGTGCATTTGAAAACTAAGTGAGCAGATGCTTCTGTGACCTGAGTTCTAGCACTGGATACCAACAGAGTCTGTGACAAAAAGACCTAATCAATCCTGGTAATGATGGAACTATTGGTGAATGTGTGGCCTTAAGCGGTATGTAGATGTTTTGCAGGAATCCTTGCCCCCACCCCACACTACCACGCATGTGTGGTTATTTGTCATTATTTTTACTTTTTTTTTTGTTTTCTTTCCCAATCTGACCTTCCCTCTTAGCACCCACCACCCCAACCCACCCTAGAAACATAACAGTAACACTAGGGGTACCAAATCCCCCAGTGTCGCAATCTGCATCTTGGGCCTGTTTTTTAATATTTAGGTTTAACCTGTAACAAGAAAACTGTTCATCAATGTTTTTTGTGCTGTTTTAAACTCGCCACCCAACCCTCCCACTGAGCACCCACCACCCCACACACCTCCAAGCCATTACTTGCCCATTGGGGGTCCAAGACCATAATCCTCTGTGGACCACAGGAATGTCTTCACTCTTCAAAGCCGGACCACGAACTGAAGAAATGTACTGGATCATAATGTCACACGCTTAATAGTGTACGGCATTATGGCGAACCCGGACCTGTGTGCTCCCCGAGTTGGACCTCCCCCCGGAGTTGAGAATCTTTAGTGGGGGTCCAGGGGCACAGTCCCGTAATGGGGGTGGGGTAGACCCCCACAGAACAAAGACATATGCCTCATGGCATAAATTGCGCAGTGTGATTTTGCCATGTGGCATTATGTCTTGCGACATAATGACCCCATGCCCTGAAGAAACAGGTATGCTGTTCAATATATTTCAATTGAGTTTTGAGCTTAGAGGCATAACTTGGGCATTTATGCATATTTTTGACCCAAATGTTCAACATGCCTTCTTTGGGACCCCACCTCATGAACAATGTCACTGCCATTATATAAATCTGTCCTGAAAGGTGATTTCATGGTCCCTGCACGAAATCACCTTTCAGGTGGGAGTTGAAATTTTTCTCTGCCCCTGTTCATGAGTTGGAGTCATAAGAAGAATATGTTGAAAATTTAGTCCAAAATTTTTTAAAAAGACAACAAAGTTATGAGCCTATGTTGTGAACACAGCCTTGTAACTTTGGTAATTTTCAATATTTTTACCCCAAATTTACAACATGGCCATCTCTTACCAGAACCTCATGAATGTGGTGGCTGTCATCTTTCAAATCATGGCCAAAATGTTCCTGAAAGGTGATTTCACGGTCCATGCTCAAAATCACCTTTTGGGAGGGAGTTGAAAATTTTCTTCTCTGCCTTTGTTCATGAGGTAGGGTCATAAGAAGACTATGATGGAAATTTGTTGTAAAAATATTACAACTCAACAAATGTATGAGCCTACATTGCGCAAATGCTGGCTCATACAATTGGTAATATTCAATATTTTTACACAACATTTTCAACATAGCCTTTTCTTTACAGCATCTCATGAATGTGACAGCTGTCATTTTTCAATTCCTGCCCAAAATGTGTTTTCCCATCCTGAAAGTTGATTTTGCAGTCCCTACACAAAATCACCTTTAAGCCAGGAGCTGAACATTTTCTCTGCCCGTCTTCATGAGGCAGGGTCATAACTAGGCTATGTTAAAAATTTGGTAAAAAAATATTAAGAAATAAATTTACAATATTTTTTACTCCAAATTCCTCAGCTGCAGCCCTGTCAGCTCTGGATGGAGTTTTTTTTTTTTTATCACCAAGTAAACTGAGAGACAGCAATCTGGTCATGAACTGCAGCCAGCGGTGTTGCTAATCTAAGAAAAGCTACGTAAGGAGTTACTATGAGAAGGTGTGCGCAAGAGAAGCAGTGTGTGCACGTGCGCAGCAAGAGAAATCTGGCACATGTTTGTTGTTACAACCAGCTGGTTATAACATCAATTTATAACCGGGTTTTCCTACAGGAGAAAACTCTCCAAAGTTATTATATTAATATATAAACAACACAGGAAGAACATAGTCTCACACTGTAATTGTAGAAATGGCAAAGTCAATGATCTCGATCATACTGTGTTGTCTAGTCAATTGTATAAAACCCACAGGAAATGTTGGCTTAAAAATATTTTGAATGATGTGTGTGTGTAGTTCTCAAAATGATATAATTTCTTCTTGTGTACATCTACATCTTTAAATATTCTTAATAGATTAACTTCATTCCTATATAATAGTCATCTTAGATAATTTTTCAAGTTATGGATTAGTAAGAATAACATGTTAGCTAGGATAGCTCAAGAAGCACTTAAATGGAATAGTAAAGTGTTTATACATCTGTTTTGCAAAGATTTTTGACGGTAATTGTTAACTACAATAACTAGAGGAAGCAGGAGAATTATTATTTTAAAGTCAATTTGACTAGTTTCACTTTGAGCGTAAGAGACAACAGATTACAATACACCAGTAAGGTAGGTAAACGGACTTGAATTCTGTTCTTTCTATAATGCAAAATACATATTTACTATGAAAAGTATCTGGGCCCACAATTTAGAGATGCACGTTACCACTGTGATTGTTCTGTGCCTGCACTAGTGCTTGTGCTAGTCCCCTGCTGTAATATATTCAAAGGCATCTATGCTACATTCTATGAATACAGGGTGGATTGTGTGCTGTGCAAATTACATGCAGTGGTGCAGTGCAATGCAGAAGGGCAGCTCTGACTGTAACGCTGAGGATAGCACTGAACACAGGGGGCAATGCATTTGCGCAGCTCTGAATACAGCACTGAGTATAGAGATGAACCCCTGGTGTGGCTGTGGATGTCAGCAGGTCACCAATGAAAGGCACATGACACAGCAGTATAGGTATCAAAAATATGCTTTACTATGCAAATACCGCAACAGGCCCTACAAAAAACACCATAACATTAACAGCAGAAAGATCAACAACAAGGGGACAGGGGGTGAAGAAACAAAGGAAAAAGGGCAATTGCTCATCAAATTGGGGGAGGAGATGGATAACAAAAACAAAAAGGGCAACCGGCCATAAAAAGTGTGGGGAGGGACAGCAAAACCAACCAGCATTTGTCAATGCGAATGTTTGCTTGCTGGTATTAGCCTGAAAATGCAGGAGTTGAGACAGATGCAGAATAGGAATGGCAGTGAAGTACTGAACTTCACGCCAACCCCACCTCCATCCTGTAGAGATAGACAGGCATTGGGGTAAGTGTTTGGGTCATCACCCATGACGTTCATGCTATGTCACCTCACCCTATTCTGCAGACACCAAAATGTGTTGAGGTGTGCCTTGGGGTGTTTGGCTTTACAGTCACCCCATTCCATAAGGACATATGCTGAAATGGGTGCAGCATAGGAGAATGGGGTGAACACTGGGGCCGAAGAGTCCAAGGTACACCTCAATGCCTATCACTGACTAGGGGGTGGGGGTGAAATGGATGAGCAGTTCAGTTGTCAATCAAAAGGCACACCCCAGTGCCTGTCAGTCTGTACAGGGTAGGACGTTATGGTTAGAAACCTTAACATCCCAGGCATTTGTTGGTATTTGCACTACAAATTTTCAACATGGCCTTTTTGTGACCCCACCTCATGAAAGCATTTGGCACCTCTTCTCATGAAGAGTGGCAGTGTGATTTTGTCAATGTGTCCCATACTTTGAGTTCCAACAGCAACCGTGCCATTCTGCGCCACATGTACAAAAACATAGATCGGGCAGCATGTGAAGAATGACAGCTGTACCATCCATAGGGAGGTGTGAAGAGATGGCAATGTTGAAAATCTGTAGTGGGAATATTAAAAATGCTCGCACTTACTAGCATACATAGAAACTGCACAACCCATGCATGTAACATAGTCATCTTTTTGATTTTTTCCACCAAATTTGCAACATAGACTTTTTGAGAGCCCAACTCATGCACACTGGCACTGTTGTTTCATTAATCAGTCTTGAAAGGTGATTCCACGGAGTGACCGCAAAATCACCTTTTGGGACTGAATAACACCATGACAGTGGTGGAATTCATGAGGAGGGGTCCCAATAACTCTATGTTGAAAATTTGGTGCCAAAAGTCCCAAAAATGCCTGAGATATGCACCAAAGTTGAAAAAACCCTATTTATGCCATTATACAGCTTACAGGCATTTCTTCAGTTCGCGGTCGGCTTTGAAGAGTGCAGAAATGTTCTTGGCCCATCAAAGATCATCGCGCCGAGCTCCAGAGGTAAGCATGGGGTGGAGGGTGTGGGGAGGTGGGGTGTGCAGATGGGCGCGGGCTGGGGGAGGGACCACCGGACTCAACAAGGGGCTGTTTTCTGTTTTACAGGTTAAACAAAACAGAAAAAAAACATTGCAGGACTTTTTTTTAACTGGGACATTTTGGCATGCTGGGATGGGCTCCCAATGTGCCACCCTAGTGTTTTTCTCTGGTGGAGCAGTAGCCGACGGGAGATTGGGCACCCTCGTCGGCACATATGAGGGGAGGGCAAGAACCGAGGAGGATTGGGTACCTCCCTCAGAACAAAACAAAGTGTTTTTGGGTGGGGGACATAATGCCAATGGGGAGTGGACTCACCCGTCATCAAACTAAACTGGGAAGGCGGGGACTGAAGCTGACGGGGATTAGGGCCCCCATCAACAAACAAAGGATGTTTTTGGGGGGGACATAATGCTGATGGGGAGTGGGCTCCCCCATCAGCAAACTAAACTGGGGAGGCGGGACTGAAGACATCAGGGATTTGAGCCCCCGTCAGCAAACAAAGGATTTTTTGGGGGAGGCACATGATGCTGAGGGGGATTGGGCACCCTCTCAGCACTGGGTGCTGATAATATTGATTGTAAACATGGTGGCGGCTTGCCGCCACATTCACAGACAATATTACACTAGGCAAGGTACCACCCTGCAATGACGGATCACTCCCTCATTGCAGCGGAATGTCTGATGCTGCAATGACGAGGTGGTTCTTAATTGCTGTGGTGAAAACCTTACAAGTTGGTGGCACTTTTGGAAGCCAATGTCATCAGCACACTGTGCCTCCATTGGTCCACCAGTGTCAAGCCCCCAAATGCAATGCCTCCACTGGCTTGCATAGTGCCGCGCCTCTACAACTTTCTCTCCTAACCTGCCACATAATGTTTTTTATTGCATCTGCACAAGCAAATATAAAAAACCAACTGCCCCCAAAAATTGGGAGAGGGATAACAAAACCAGAAAGGGCTACTGCTTGTAAAAATGGAGGAGACAACAAAACCAAAAAGGGCAACCACACATAAAAAGTGTAGGGGGGGGATCGACAACAAAACCAAAAAGGGCAACAGCCCATAAAAAGGGAATGGGCAACAAAACCTAAAATGGCAATCTCCGATAAAAATGAGGAAGGGGGACAACAAAAAAAGAAAGGGCAACTGACCATATAAATAGGGACAACAAAAACAAAAAGGGCAACTGCCTATAAAAAGAGGGGGAGAGGGACAACAACAAAAAAGGAAACCACTCACAGAAAGAGGATAGAGGGAGAACAAACCCAAAAAGGGCAACCACCCATAAAAATGGGGGGGGGGGGCAACATAAAATAAAAATGGAAACTGCCCAAAAAAATCATGGGAGAGGGACAACAAAGCCAAAAAGACAACCGCCTGTAAAAATAGAAGGGACGACAAAAACAGCAAACTGTCCAGAGTCGATAGAGCTGCAGGTGAGGAATATGGGGTAAAAATATTGAAAATTACCAAAGTTTCGAGTCTGTGTTAGCAAAATGTAATGTAGGCTCATAAATTTGTTGTTTTTGTAATATTTTTACACCACATTTTCAACATAGCCTTGTTATGACACTGCCTCATGAAGAAGTACACAGCAAATGTTCAACTCCTGCCAGAAAGGTGAATTTGCGCAGTGACTGAGAAATCAAGTTTTGCATGGAAAAACACGTATTGGGTGGGAGTTGAAAAATGAAAGCTGTTACATTCATGAGGTGCTGTAAAGAAATGGCTATGTTGAAAATTTGGGGTAAACATATTGAATATTACCAAACTTACAAGCCTATGTTTGCAAAATTCAACATAGCCTCATAACATTGCTGTTTTTTAATATTTTTACACCAAATTTAGAACATAGCCATCTTATGACCCTACCTCATGAGCAATGACAGAAAAAATATTCAACTCCCACCTGAAAGGTGATTTCACACAGGGACTGCAAAATCACCTTTCAGGACAGGCCTGCCTAATGACAGTTCCATTGTTCATGAGGTGGGGCCCCTAAAAAAGGCATATTGAAAATTTGGGCCAAAAATATGCAAAATTGCCCAGGTTATGCCACTAAGTTTAAAACTCCACTGAAATACATTGAATCGCATACCTATTTCTTCAGTTCATCTTTGAAGAGTGAAGACGTGTCTGCGGTCCAGAGAGGATTATGGCATTAGACTCCGGATCGGTAAGTAAGGGCTTGGGGGTGTGTGGGGTGGTGGGTGCTGAGTGGGCGGGTCAGGTGGGGGACTCCACCAGTTGCAAAAGACATCAATGGACATTCTTCTGTTTACAGGTTAAAAAAAAGTGTGGATTCCTGCACTTAGGGAATTGGGCACCCCCAGTGCAACTATTTAATTTCTTGAGGGGGAAGCAGGCTGGTGAGTGCTGAGAGGAGGGAGGGACGGGTGGGGATATCTTTAATAAACAAAAAAAAACAATCCTGACACTGGGGGATTGGGCACCCCCATTGTCAATGAGTGGATTCCGGGAGATTGGGCACCTCCCAGTGCGACTATTTCATTTCTTGAGGGGGGGTGGAGTGGAGTGGTGGGTGCTGAGAGGGAGGGTCGGGTGAGGGGATATCTTTAATAAAGAAAAAGAAAAGAAAAAAAAACTATCTTGGCACTGGGGGATTGGGCACCTCCAGTATCACTGGTATGTTTCCTGACCTGCCATTGGGGGATTGGGCACCCCCAGTGTCACTCGTATGTTTCTGGGGGGGGGTGCTGAGAGGGACGGTCGGGTGGGGGATATCAATAACTTATAAATTATTTTTTCGGTGGTCACGGCAGAATGTAGCACAATCTGCTGTGACCAAGATGGGCACTGAGCGCTACTATGGCGATTTGGCGGCCATGACCAGTGTTTATTTCTTCTTGAAAATTACAGATATCCCCCTACCCAATCCTCCCTCTCAGCACCCCCAGCATAAGAGTAGCACTGGTGTTGCCCAATCCCCCAGTGTCACAATCAGGACTGCCATTTCTTTTCATGAAAAAATATTGCTTTGTGAAGAGACTGCTCCACCAATGCTAGGGCAACAATGGTGCATATCTAAAGTTAGAAACATAGAAGTTGACGGCAGATAAGGACCTCAAGGCCCATCCAGTCTGCCCATTTTTTCTACCTTATGAATATGCCATAGGCCTGTACTCTGCCAATGGCCTATTTAGTCATACTCATCTGTATTGCTCCCTTATGCCTATCCCATGCCTGTTTGAAGCCCTGCACTGTATTCATATCCTCACTTCCTGAGGTAGGCCATTCCATGCATCCACCACCTTTTCTGTGAAAAAGAACTTCCTCACGTTACCCCTTAATTGGCTTCCCTCTAACCTCATGCTGTGTCCTCTTGTTCTGCTATCTTTCTTTTACTGAAACATATTAGACTCTTTCACCTTGTTAATGCCCTTAAGATGTTTGAATGTTTCGATCATATTACCTCTCTCCCTCCTTAGCTCTAGGGTATACATATTGAGCTCCATTAATCTGTTGTCATATGTTTTCTGATGCAGTCCCTGTACCATTTTAGTTGCCCTTCTCTGGACTGCCTCCATTTTGTTAATGTCCTTGTGCAGGTGCGGCCTCCAGTACTGCACGCAGTACTCCAGATGGGACCGAACCACTGTCTTGTAAAGAGGGATCATTACCTCCATCTTACAACTTGCAATACCCCTACAAATACACCCCAACATCCCTCTAGCCTTACCTACTGCTTTAGTGGTCTGCTTGGATGATTTCAGGTCATCTGTAATGATGATGCCCAAGTCTCTTTCTTCCCCTGTGTTTGCCAGCAATTTCCCTCCCAACCTATAGGTAGTTTCAGGGTTTCTCTTCTCTATGTGCTTGATCTTGCACGTCTTTGCTTTAAACCCCAGTTGCCACTCTTCCGACCATTTTGCCAGTTTATCCAGATCTCTTCTCATTCTGCCCACCCCATTGGGATCATCTACTCTGTTGTAGATCTCTTTTTTAAAACATATTTATTAATTTTCAATAAAACAAACAACAAATAAACATACACTACAGAAACCCGGCCATGCCAGGGACACAGCCCAGAACTGGCTATGTAAACTATGTACAGCCCCTATGTACAATCACACTGGGGTGCAGCCCCACATTATAGCTCAATTCAAACTCAGTAGTGCTTTTAAATATGATACTGCCCATTGTTAGAAACACCCGTTCCTACTTTATATCACTCCTCCCTATATGCCCATTGACAGGTGTATAGCATCCTAGGGCCCCATGAAGCCTGAATCACCCGGACAGCTTCCCAGTGTGTCCCCTGGAAGAGAGAGAGTCCCCATTCCTTGAGCCCTGCAGACCACAACATTATCCCTATCATCTTAATAGTGAACCAGTATGGCGAATTTTAGCCATCTGGGAGCTATAATCAACATTATACAAAGTATTGGAAAAATTAAAGAAAAAAACAACATGTTACACCTGGCACATTACAATATAAACATTAGACAATCCAGCATATATCTCTTTGCTAGTCATCCCTGACAGACAGACCCAGGTTCCAGTATCTGTAGCTTGCTGAGGTAGATCGCATCTAATATTGCCCATCTTTAGCGTATAACTCCTGTCTTCCCTCCATAAATAAATGTCTCTTTATCCTAGCCAGTACCCCAACAGTTCTCTCACCCATTGTTCATATGCATAAACCTGATCATCCTTCCAATGCTTTACTATGAATGTTAACTACTGAACCCCATTAAAGAAAGGTGAAATTTGGGCGCATTCCCTCTATCTGGGAAAAGTCACCCAGAACGCATACTTCTGGAGTCATAAAGCTGAATAATCCAGCATTGGATCCATGCTCTGTTTAATCTCCTCCAAAGGGAGAATTTTACTGCAACCCCACATGACATGTAGCAAGTCACCCACTTCTTTCTCGCACCTGAAACACAGATCTGTCTGTCTCAACCTCTAGCATATAGCTTTACAGGGGTATAGTATATGTTGTGAACCACAAAAATCTGCAAATTCCTGTATTTGGGTATCACATTGTATTTAGTAGCCTTCAAAATAATTTCCCATCTTAGATTTTTAGGAGCCATCACCTTATCCCAGTAGGGGATTTGAGTAGCAGTATTTGGGCCCAGGAAGTCCAGAAGAAGCCTGTAAACTCGTGAGAGTGGGTTAGCTTTCTGGAAGACTTCCCTTAAGCTCCTCCACAAGAGGGAGCAGTCTGAAAAAACCCCCAGCCCCTTTCGGAACCCTGGAATCATTTGTCTAAGCTGTAGCCTTTGAAAAAAAGACAAACCCTCACATTGTGGTGGCAATATTATTTTATCTCCCTGCTGCGTATCATTCAATCTTAAACCACCCAGATAATTAGACCACCAATGTCCAAGTACCTGACCCCCTATAACCAGGTTTGGATTACCAATATGGGCTGATCTCTGGATCTCATTTGACTACACCTCTGTGCGGAGTAAGAAAGGCCCACCAGGCCTCCAGGGTTTCTAATTGGATTCCCATACCCTCCCTAAACAACTCTTTTTGGGCCTTGCATATAGCATCAATTCAGGGAACAGCCAGAGCTAAATAACAGTTGCCTCTCAATTTGCAGCCATATAGGAGCATAATTTCCCCCATCATCACTATCCGCCCATTGAGCCATCAGGCCTAACTGGCCTGCCACATAGTAAGCATGGAGATCAGGTAGTCTAATGCCCCCCTCCCGTATGGCAAACGCAAGACGTTATGGTTTATCCTGGCTGGTTTGTTATTCCATAAAAATCCTGAGATTAATCTTCTAATTGAACTAAACCACTTGACAGGGATATTATAAGGGGCTAAATATACCGGGTATAACAACCTTGGTAGGACATTCATCTTAATGAGGCCCAAGCATGCCGTAAAATTCAAAGATAACTTATTCCACCTTACCATGTCCCCTTTAATCACCGATATGGTCCCCCCCCACATTAACCTCAACCCGGACTCTTGGTTTGCTGTAATCCAAATTCCCAGAAACTTTAATTTGTCGATGTTCCACCGTACTCCCAAGGATAGAAGTCTGCCTTAAAAACATGTGGAGTCAGGGGTAGGATTTGTGTTTGGTAAGATTTAACTTGTAGTTAGAGACCTTAGAGAAATGATCTATTGAGTCTCTTACTCTCTCAAAACTGGATACTGGATCTCTAGAGTGAAGGAGTATATCGTCATGAAAACTGAAAGTTTTAGCTCCATTCCCCAATCCTAATCCCTGAACTTTGACATCTCTATTTATAGATCTTAACAGGGGTTCTAGGTAGATGTTGAACAATATCGTGAGAGAGGACATCCTGGCGAGTCCCATTATTAAGTTTGAATTCCCTCGAGATATAACCATTACAGAGTATTCTAGCCGTTGGAGCAGCGTATAGATTCTTAATACCTCTAAGGAGACCTCCAGGGAACCCCATTTTCTCCATTGTAGCAAAGAGAAATGGATGTGAGACACGGTCAAACGCTTTTTCAGCGTCTAGGGAGATCAGGGCCAGGGGTAACTGCTAATCTGGGGCAAAGTTTAGAATATGATGAATTTTCCTAATGCCGTCTTTCGCCCCCTCCCTGGCATAAAGCCCACTTGCTCCTGACTAATTAGACTCGGAGCAATAGTCAAGATCCTATTTGCCAAAATTTTGGTAGAATCTTAATATCTTGGTTTATTAGTGCTATAGGCCTATAGTTACCTAGTACCTCCCTGGGCTTGTCTGGCTTGGGTATTAGGGTAACATACGCCTGGTAAAGCGGTGAATGGAGAATTCCTTCCCTCATTATGGTAAGGAAAAACTCGTGAAGTATAGGGAGTATAGTCTGAATATGAGTTTGGTAAAATTTAGCAGTGAGACCGTCCGGCCCTGGCGATTTACCTAGAGGAAGAGACCGCACCACATCGACAATCTCCGATGCTCTTATTGGGGCTTCCAGTTCCTTAACTTGGGCAGGATCTAATCTAGGCAGCTGAATATCTTCTAAGTAACTATTAATCTCTTTTTCCCCCACCAGGTCTCTAGCTTGGTAAATCTCTGCAAAAAACGATGCAAATGCCTCAGCCATTTCTTGAGGGTCAGTAACTAGCTTCCCTTCATGCTTGATTTATGTAATTGTCCTACTTGCCTCCCATTCTTTAATTCTGGCTGCTAGAAGACGCCCCGGGACATCACCCTGTAATAGATACTTGACGTTAATCTTATTTAGCCAGAACTCTGTTTTCCCATGGAGGATTTCCAACAGTTCCCCTCTCAAACTTTTAAGTTCCGCATCTATTTCCCCCGAGGACCCTTCAAGTTGCGACAGAGAGTTTATCGCCCCGACCAGGAATTCTTCTTTAGCCCTTCTAAGCGCCTTGACCCTTGCCGCCAGACCCCTAGCTGCCTCAGCGTACAAAAACTTACAAGTGGGCCAAGCTAGCCTTTTATCCTTAAGTGTGGGAAGCTGGGACCTAATGATCTCCTGTAGAGCCTCTCTAGCTCGTCCCTTCTCTTATCCTCTGTTAAAAGCCAATCGTGAGCCTCCACCTATAGTCTAGGCAGCATGGGTCTTGGTTCCCACTGCATCTGGATGAGAGAGTGGTCTGAGGGGTCTACCCTCAGTCAACACTTCTCTAATTTCTGCAAGAGCCTCTCTATTAACCAAAAAAGTCAATTCTAGTGTAACTCTTATGTGCCGAGTAAAATGTCATGTTAGGGCCCCGGTTTGGAAAATTCTTCATTGGGTCAACTAGAGCTGCTGCCTCCATGAACTTAGCAAGTGCTAACTGGGCCTTGGACTTCGGCCCACTGTGTGAAGGTAACCTATCCTCCTTGTTATCAAAATATATATTCCAGTCCCCAGCCAATGTGAGGGAAGGGTAGCTATTTCCCCTTCTATTGAGGCAAAGAATTCGGGGTCGGGGGGGGTTGGCCCATAAATGGATGCCACCGAGATTGCCTTGTCAAGCAGATTGCCCGACACGTAGATCCCCCTACAGTCTTGCCTGGTTAACACTTGGGTCACTTCAAATGGGCAGGACTTCTTGATTAGTATCTCTCCCCAGAGGCTCTGTTCCCCGCTCCATACACCTGCCCCACCCTCCTTCCTGAGACCATCTAATTCTTCCGTCAATAAATGTGTCTCTTGTAGTGCTACAATGTGCACCCTCGTTGTTCCATATACCCCAGCATAATCATTCTCTACGAAACCCTAAGCCCTTTACATTCCAATAAATTATTTTAAGATATGCCATCTGTAACCTCAAAGTTTTCACAAGAACCCAAATATTGTGCCTCTCTAAGGTCTGCATTCCCATTGTTCCTTACTAGGACTCTCTCTCTCTTTTCCACCCTGTTCCCCCCTTAACCCCGGTCCTTGAAGCCGACCAACCATCTGAAATTGAGTCATGGATGAACCCGTTCCTTACCTCCCCTCAGCCCCATCCATTGACATGAAAGCCCAGGATCTAGCCCTTGAATCCCCCAGAGACATAGAATTCCAGATCCCATTTTCTCTGTACTCTATCATCCCCTTATATTCCTCGGATAAAAAGAAAAAGTAAACAACTTGAAAATTGAGGGGATCTCCCTCAAGCCCTCTTTGGAAAATTATATCTCAAACCACCCTTACTCCACTCTGGGTTTTCTTGCACCCCGGAGTAATACCCCTCCCTTGCTTGTGCTGAAAGGGTCCCAAACCGATGGGCCAGTCCCTGGTCCATCTTGCCCCAAAACTGGCATGCCCGCTTTATAGCTAGTAACACCATTAATAAGTAGAGCCTAGCTATTTGACCCTTTCATGGTGAATACAATCCTCATCATCCCCTTGTAACCAATTCCTCCAGTACTTCAGGGACTGGAAATATTTCTGGGTCTAGTAACATAGACAATATGCTTAACCAATTCCCTTCCCCTATAACCGCTACTTAACACATATAAATCTTATAGTTTAACTTTTTACGACCCATCCAAGTCTAGTAACTCAACCTTCGCTAGTCTCTTAAATGTCCAGATTCAGGCCAGAAGCAATGAATCCACCAGCCTTAAACTTGTAAGCCCCCCCTGTCCTTTTTCCATCACGGCCCTCAAGGGGGTTCGACCTCCTATGCCCACCAACAGTCATGATGGGGGTTTGAATTACTCTGTTGTAGATCTCAATGTCATCTGCAAACAGACACACCTTACCCTCCAATCCATCTGCAATGTCACTGATGAAGATATTGAAGAAGACTGGCCCCAGGACTGATCCCTGAGGTACCCCACTTGTGATTTGCATCTCTTCTGACAGTACACCGTTTACCACCACTCTCTGTTTTCTGCCCGCCAACCAGTTTTCCACCCAGTTGACCAACTTCTGACCCACCCCGAGCCTACCCAGCTTATTAATCAATCTTCCATGTGGAACAGCATCTAAAGTTTTGCTGAAGTCAAAGCAGGCAACATCAACTGCACCCTCTTGGTCCGCCACTCTGGTTACCCAGTCAAAGAAATCTATGAGATTAGTTTGACAGGACCTTGCTGTTGTAAACCTTGTTCTGGATTCTGTGCTCCTATGGATTCCAGGTGTTGCACTATCCTTTCCTTAAGGAGTGCCTCCATAATCATGCCCACTATTGAGGTAAGACTGACTGGTCTGTAGTTCCCTGCCTCCTCCCTGCTACCACTCTTGTGGAGCGGAATCACATGAGCCCTCATCCAGTCTTCCGGGACCTCTCCTGTGCTCAGAGACTCACTAAACAGTTCTGCTAGTGGCTCTGCTAGTTCCACCCTTATCTCCTTTAGTACCCTGGTATGTATGCCATCAGGTCCAATTGTCTTGTCCACCCTGAGCTTAGTGAGCTCTTGTAGGACCATTTCTTTTGTAAAGGGACTAGTGCATACCTCCTTCCCCCCTGTGTCCATGGTGTTGAGCTGTGGGCCTTGCCCTACCTTCTCTTCAGTAAATACTGAGCAGAAGTATCTATTTAGGATAGATGCTTTTCCTTGGTCCTCCTCCACACACTCCCCCTTATCCCTTTTGATCTTAACAATACCCCCTCT
Organism: Neoceratodus forsteri; assembly: GCA_016271365.2. NCBI lineage: Eukaryota > Metazoa > Chordata > Ceratodontiformes > Ceratodontidae > Neoceratodus > Neoceratodus forsteri. The sequence continues at coordinate 422,166,483 of CM057453.1, forward strand.
GGACTTTCTCCTTTCTCTAATGTATCTATAGAAGCTCTTGTCCCCTTCTTTTACTGTTCGTGCTAGTGTTTCCTCAGTTTGGGCCTTTGCCTGCCTTACTGCCTTCCCTGCTTCCCTTAGGGAAGTTTGGTACGCCTCCCTATCTTCATCCCACTGCATTCCCTTACATTTCCTGAAGGCCAGCCTTTTGACTCTGACCTTTTCTGCTACTGTTTTTGAGAACCAAAGTGGTTTCCTCCTTCTTTTGCTCTTGCTTTTCTCTCTAACACAATGGGATGTTGCTTCAAGAATTGCATCCTTAATCTTGCCCACTTTGACTGTACCCCCTCACCTGTATTTCTTCTTGCAAGTTCTAGCTTAACTCTGTTGGCCATTTTATCAAAGTCAGCTCCTCCGAAGTCCCATATTTTTGCCTTGGAATGGGATGATTTATTTCTAGTGGCCAAATTGAACCATACCATGTGATGGTCACTGGCCCCCAGGTGACCTTTTACCTGGAGATCTGTGATCCTTTCCCTGTTAGTCAGTACTAGATCCAGGATAGCCCTGTCTCTTGAGGGTTGTTGTACCAGTTGTTTGAGGACCTCCCCCTGCAGGGAATCCACTATGTGTCTAGTTCTGACAGAAGTTCCTGCCAGTATTGACCAATATGTATCTGGCATGTTGAAGTCTCCCATTATCAGAACCTCCCCTTTAGCTGTCATGTTTTGTATATCTTCTAACAGTAAAGTGTCTATGTCCTCCCCTGGTCTGGAGGCCTGTAGACAACCCCAGTTCATATGGCTGTCCCATTTCCTGTTTCCAGGGTGACCCACAGTTCTTCTGGCTCCTTATGCATATTCTGAATTTCTGTAGCTTTGAGATTTTCATTGACATAAAGACTCACCCCCCCACCCCACCTTTGCACCTCAGTCTCTTCTGAACAGTACATAGCCGGGTATTGAACTCTCCCAAGTGTGGTTACTGGTGAGCCATGTCTTGCTAATGGCTACTATGTCCAGTTTAGCCTCTGTCATTGTTGCCTGCAGGTCTGGGATCTTGTTTTCTACAATGTGGACATTTGTGTACATGATTTTCCATTGGCCAGATTTCATTGTGTTAGTTGTTGGGCGAGGTCTTGCGTTTCCCCAATGCTTCGTATGGGAGCCGGACCTTCTTCCTTACCTGGTGATACAAATGAACTACAAACATGCTGAACTCCTGTTTGATCACTAGATGAGGGGGGAGGGGTATTCTTCCCGTTTGATGTATCAGGTGCTGCGCCCCTCTCCCCATTTGCTAGTTTAAATTTTCTGCAACAATGTCAAACATCTGCCCCAATGCACTGACTCCCTCCTTAGTCAGATGCAGTCTATCGAATTTAAAGAACTTTCGCTCCCAAAACTGTTGGCAGTTACCTACAAATTTGTGTCCTTTTTCCTGGTACTAGCCCTTAAGCCACATGTTTAGCTCTCCTATCTCCCCTTCTCTGACTTTCTGTCCATCTGCTCCCCTCTCCCAGAATGGCAGGATCACAGAGAATGAGATGCCGGGTGAAATGGATGACAGTGTCTCCCAGCCTGGTTAGGTGTTCCTTGGTCTCCACAACTGACCGGCTGGCAAGATCATTAGTCCCTATGTGTACCAGGATGTTGCTGTTTTCTCCTGCTCCCTGCATGATTTTAGCAATGCAGTCAGTGTCTCTCCACGCTGATGTATCTAGGAGACATCTGACCATTAACCCCAGCTGGAGGTAGGCATCAACTCCCTGAATCATGGAGTCTCCTATGATCAGATGTGTTTTGGATTTCCTTTTTGCTTTTTTTGTTTGGTCCCTCTTTTGGGTGAGTTTTGTTGCGTTAGCTCCTGCTCTGCAGTGTCCTCTGCCCCTTTGTTTGATTTCGGAGATAGAGGTAGATACCTGTTTGTAGTTTTGATATGGTTTGTGGAGGTGATACGTTAGAGAGCATTAAGTGATGGGGCAACGGATTTGCCCACCGTAACCAACTGCCAGCCTCCAGAATCAACTACTCTCTGCAGTCGAGGTGCTTCAGTTGGATGTTGGGGAAGTGGCGGGCAGTACTTATATTTCCTCCTGAATATGTGATTTGAGGCATGCAGTCTCTGCTCATGCTGCCTGGAGCTGAGCCCTTAGATCTCCAATGGTCCAGCATAGGACAGTGTCCTAAATCCTGTATAACTACCCTTTTGAAAAGTGTCCCGCAGTGCCTGCAGTTAATAATATCCATTCCAAATGAGTTGCTGTGTTTATAACCTGGTCCGAGTAATTAGAAGGAAGAAAATGAAAGCAAAATTTAGATTTTTTTTTTTGTTTGTTTTTGTATAACTTCTTATAACAAGTTAAATTTGTTGTGCCCCTGTAAGTGAGGTCACTGTATGGATACCCCTCTGATACTCCCCTTCCTGCTTTGCTACAGGAAATGTCATAACTGTGCTACCCTATAAAAGGAGTGTGGCATGGGGTAGTTGGGGATGGGGGTGGGTGGCTGGGCCCTTCCCCTGCCAAAAAAGAAGAACCATGGACAAAAGAAACAAGGAGGTAAGAGCAGAAACAATCAACAAACAACAAATGCAGTAGCCCTGAAAGCTTAGCCTAATGATAGATAAAACTGTAAAACCTGTAAAGCACCACCTGTAATAATTTCACAGAAGATATACCCTGCAAAAAAACACTTTGCTACAGAGAAAAATAAAGCAGTAACAGAAGACATACCTTGCAAAAAACAATTTGAATCAGAGAAGATTACAGCAGTAATCTGTAAGCTCAAAACAGTAACAAACCAGTAGGCACACCCTGCAATAATGCAGCAGAAAGTATACCCTGCAACAGCAATTTGAATCAGAGAACAATAAAGCAGTAAAATGTTAGCAAAAAACAGTAACAAACCCTGTGAGTACAAAAGAAAATAATAACACACAGTAAATCTGCCTAGCCAAAAGAAGTCTTAATCTTTTTCTTTGCTTTGATAATGTTCCTTGCTCTGTCCTTACAAGCAAACCTAAAAGAAAATAGTTCAGGTGAAGCTAGGTGTCTTTGCCAGCAAACCTATGTGTGATATGATGTCCTATGTGTCAGCCAGTTGTTCAATTGGAAAGAATGCAGAGTCCTTTTTTTTTTTAAATCAAAAGGACTGCATGGCTCCACCCACTGCAGCCCTAAAAAGGGCAACCACTCATACAAATATGGGGACAACAAACACAGAAAGGGCAATTGTCCATGAAAAGGGGTTAAAAAGAAAACAAGAAGAGCTACTGCCAATAAAATGGGGTGAGAAGAATAACAAAAACAAAAAGGGCAAAAGCCTGTAAAAAGGATGGGGAGAGGGCCAACAAAACAAAAAGTGCAACCACCTGTAAAAAGGGTAGGGAAAGGGCCAACAAAGGGCAACCACCTGTAAAAAGGGTAGAGAGAGGGCCAACAAAAAAAGGGCAACCACCTGTAGAAAGGATGGCCAAAGGGCCTACAAAACAAAACTGGCAACCACCTGTAAAATTGGGAGTGACAACAAAATCAAAAATGGCAACCACTCATAAAAATGGGGTATCAACAGAAATAAAAAGGGACACCCACGCTTTAAACAAAAGAGACAGAAAAGGGCACTACCTTGTCAGCATCATTAATGTCCTTCATGGGTCTGTAGATGGAAGAGGTGGTGGTTGCTGCTGCAGTGCTGAAAGGTCCTTGATTGCTGTCATATTTTCCTCCTCCTCTTCACCAGCAGCCAGAGGAGATGTATCACAACAACACGTCCCTGCCCTCCCGGTCAATGACATCCAGTCAGTGCCCCTCATCTCTCTGGGTACCCATGGAAAGAAAAATACAGAACTCAGCCAGCTGGGCACAGAGGACAATGGACACAGGAGTGACATAACAAGCTAATAGAAGTACAACCGGCTGACACATAGGGCATCACATCACACATAGGTGGAGGGAGGCAATCAGCCACAATGGAATCTGCTTGGCATACCAGAGACAGCACTGTGGACCCCAATAGCAGAGGACTTCACATATGATGAATGTGCCATGTTGCAGCACATCAGGACAGAGCCATGCAAGGGACAAACAATACTGACAGGCATGCCAGATGTGGAATTGCAGCACAGGCAACAGCACCACCAAGCCAGGGTGCAGTAGGCTGTGGAATGGCCTGAGATGCTTGGAGCCACGCACACATATCCGGCACCCAGCATACCAGCCATGCAGCACACAGGCCAACACAGGTGTGCAGGAACAACAGACAGCTATGAGCCACCTCTGTCTGCTGCAGGGTCCTGGCCAGACATACATGTGTTATACACAGCACAGCTGTATATGGATGGTACCATTTTGCAGCACTGTGTGTGGCAGCCAGGGTATCATGCGGGTACAATGGTGTTGTACATGAGGGAGTGCTTTGCACACTCAACATCATCAGCACAACACTGGTGTGGGATGCATAACTACCTGGGGGCACCCTTCACACCCTGAAGATGTTGTCACCACTCTAGTTACAGGATTGCCACTCATACAGAGCCAAAGCAGTTCACTGTCCCTGCAAAGACCCAGTTGAGTCCGAATGCATGCATGGCCCTCCCTGCGTACAGTGGAATAATCCCCTGATCATCACTGTGTTGGTTAAACACCACTGACTATGCATCACATTGTTGATTACATATGGTGAATTACATGCAATGCCCACCAATGACCCCCTTCCTCTGACCCCCTGCCACATAAGACCATCTCTGTTGAGATCCAATGGCATGACACACAGTGCATATGCTGTATAAAGCATATGGCATGACAGTGGTGTACTGTTACTACACTGGCCCAGGCCTACCTCCAGAAGACAGATACGCATACATAGTCCCCAGCATGTAGGCCAACAGACCTGACCAACACTGATGGGTTTAACAACTGGGACTGTGAGCCTTACCACCAACACACTCATGCACCAGGTCGGCGACACAGGGAACACACTACTGCATGGTGTAAGGCATGCCACGTCACAGTAGACAGACACAGGGCACCATGCCTGCCACACGTAGGTGCACAACAGTAGTCTGCACAGACCATGATATGCCATGGTGTCAGTGGTGGGACAATGCTCCAAGTGCAGGATGAGTGTCCCCTACAACAGCCTCATAGGTGAAGACTCCACAGGCATGCATGGACTGCGGTGAGTCACACGTGGACATCAATCTCCAACTACAGATGCATACAGCATAGTGTGGATATGCAGCCCTGAGTGTGAAACAAATGCAGGGTACTTACATGAATGCGTCGCTGTTGAATTGCTCCACTGAACCCCATCATGGCATGTTGAGTCCTCAGGCTGGGCCTCCCTGTGCCCCTGATGTTCCTGGGGCCCCCAGTGAAGCCTCTGAGTAGGCAAATGAGCATGGGGTAGTCAGTCCTTGGGTGTGTGTTGTGTTTCAATAACCTTTTTGTCTGCCACTGCCTCAGTTAGTGTGTCAGACGTTTTGCTTGTTAGTTCCTGGGCCCTAGCCTGGCCCTGTTGTCTGCTAAGGTCTGTAGAGGAGGAAAACAGAGATGTTATCAATATCCGGCAGTGGAACACATCGCACTGCACCATACACCCTACACAATATATATGCACATATACCAGTACTGTGCACCAGCTGTCATGGGTGCATGATGTAGATGGACAGGTCTGGGCAAGGCCACGTTCTACCTTTGTGAACAGCTATGGCACCACACACTGGCATGCCATGGCCCAGATGCAGCAAGTATGATACATTCCACTGTGGTAGGTATGGCCTGGTACAGTGTACACAGGCCACGTGCAGAATCCATAGCCTACCATCCTCCCAGCCCCTTTACAACATGCCATACATGTCGTCTACAGGCCCTGTACACGTCATAGTATGCATTTGTAGGCACAGAGCACTAGGTTACATACAACAGTGTCAGAAGAGGCATACCTGTGCAATGGTAGTAGAGGGCAGGGTACTGTAGGTGTAGCCCTCCACAGTGGCTAGTACATGCCCAGCACACCCTGTGCAATTGAATAGTGCACCATGCATTTGCTGGCATAGCCATACCAGCACCCATGCAGCATAGCACAGAAAGTGTACACAACTCAGTCAGTGGCCACATCAGTGTGCTGTTGAGTACACCTACCAGCACAGCTACATGTAGAACACATGTAACACTCTCCTGGGTAGCACCTGACAATAGGCATTAACATGTCCTGTTCACTGTACCCAGTAACCAAACCCTGAATAACATTCAGTGAAACTACACATTGCCCTGTCAGCCACCCTGACACTGCTGCCATGTCACTGTGGTGGCACACAAGCATGCTGCCATGGCAGGTGCACATCTCAGGGAAACACAACAGGTCCTTTCATGTACAGGACACGAGGACGTTAACTGGGACAGTGGGACCATACACCTGCATATGCAATATCAGACCATACCGTGGGGTACGTCCCATAGGACAAAGGGGCACAACAGGGACACACATATACAATGCACAGTCCCCCAGGAGCAGTGCCCATGAGATACATTATCAAGAAACTGGACTGCACACAGGACCCTACCCAAACCATACATAAAGCCATGTGTACTCACCTGGCCTTGGCACGGTGCCACTGTCCACCATCACCCACAGTTGTTGCAGGTGGTGTGCCTCCCTACTCTGCAGATCACTATACCAGTGCTGACATTCGTCACTGGTGCATATGATCACTGTGCATTGCGTGATCTGCCACCCAGTAGATGCCCGCACCTTGCACCATGGACTGTCATACCCCACCCCCTCGCCCAGTAGCAGGTTCTTCCTGGCCACCACCAGGTCAACCAGATTGGCAAGCTCTGTGGTAGACCACCTCTGGTCCCTTTGCACCACAGTCTCTAGGCCTAGCCCTCACACCAAGCTCTTGTAAGTTTCAGGGCTATATGGGTATGTCCTGTCCATCTGCACACACGTTTCTCTGGTGGCACTGCACTGATATTGTGTTGCACAATGCAATGTGTACATCTGGTGGATGGGGGAGGTTGGTCTTTGAGCACATGCGAGGCATGGGGTAGCACATGCGTAGGGCATGCCTGCACAATGTGCGCATGTACAGCCCTGTGCAGGACTGTGTACAAATACTGCTCTACATAATAGTGTGCAGGGCTGTGCTGTGTGATGACAGCATCTGTGGTATGTGATGTCAGGTCTGCACTGTATACCACCACTGCATAAGCGCATACATTAGTGCAACCACGCCAGCCATGGGACAAATCTGCAATATTCAACCAATGCATGCAAATGAGCCAATTTTGCGGTCTGAGAGCAAATATCCACATTATTATGTCATTACTGGAAGGTATGCAAAAGTTAGCATACTTAATTGCACCTGGAGTACAAAAAAGGAATAAAGTGCACCACCTAGATTCCACAGCAGGCCTGCAAGTGGCTAGAGGTAGGTGTCTTGTAGAATGACCTAGACAGGGACATGGGTTATCGATGAACTGTGTGTATACTGTATACAGTGGTACACTAAAAATGCTGAGGTGGTGGAGCTCTCACATCTAGATCTATTGGTGGGGGCAGTGTCATGTCTAGGTGGAGGATCTCTCCTTTAGCACTCAATTGAGAACGATGACAGAGGCTATGGTACTCTCACATACTTACTTAGAAGATGGTGCACTTGGGTCCCTTTGGGCCCCCTGCCCATTTTACCCGTCTGTATGTGCCCTTGTCTATGACTCTATCTGCACATGGGCAGGCCTGTGTCAGGCAGGCTGCCAACTGTGTTAGGACATGCATTGCCAGGACACATATGTGTCCCTGATGGACTGCGAGGACTTCACCCATTGTACCTGTCATCTGTGTTGCACTGTGTGTTTTCCCTGCTTACCTGTGTTCCACTCCCATGACTGGAAGGTACATGGATGACAGACAGATTAATGGCCCACTGCTTCTGTGAGGAGGAGTTGCAAGTGCTGGCACAGGCCAACATGGGCAGGAAGGAGGTCCTGTCCCAGAGGCAGAGCACAAATGTGCAGGCACAGCAGGCCTGTGTAGAAATCACAGACATGGTCAGTGCAGTTGGTGGCCAGTACAAGCCCATGGAGGAAGTGCATAAGCACTTGAAGGACACGAGGCAGTGGACAAAGGAGGTCCTGTCGATGACACACTGGGAGATGCATGTGACAGGTGGGGGTCCACAGGCATCAGTGGCTTTACATACCCTAGACCTTGCAGAGGCAGCAACAGCCTCCATACTGGCCCGTGGAGGTGATGGGAGTGCTTGGGAGTGGCTAGCAGAGTCAATTGGGACCAGCCCAGCTATGTGAGTCACCGACTGTGCTGCATTCAGTTGGGCATGTGTGTATATACTGTATGTATGGATGCATGCATATGCCAGTGCTATGTGACACATTGGGTGTAGGCTGCATGACTGTTTCTGTGTCTCCTGGTGTGTAGCCATCCATGGGGTACTCCATTATTGTGTCCCATGTGTTGTCACCTGTGTGCTCCCTCATGCTGGGATGTGTGCTCACTGGTGCTGTGGTGTGTGCTCACTGGTGCTGTGGTGTATTCTCACTGGTGTTGAGATGTGTGATCCCTGTTGATGGGGTATGTGCTCAACTGTGTAGGGGTGTATGGTGTGTATAGACATGGGGGTATTGGCAGTGCACCACGCAAACAGCATGGGTGTTGTGTCACCGCATGCCAGGTATGCATGCTGCCTCAGCCAACACACAGCTCTGTACAGTACATGGCTATATATCTCTCCTCTCCTCTCCTCTCTCTCACAACAGCTCACCTGGTCATATTGGACACAGTGACAGATGCTCCAGGTCCATCTCAGCAGCAGCTGCCTCTGCTGGCCACCTGTGTGCACCTACTAACAGACACCAATAACGAGGGTGACGTGGATGATGCTGAGACCTTTATCGGGAGCTGGGGACAAAAGGGGCTAGGCCAGGAGGGTTATCCAACCCTGCCAGCCCCTATAACAATGGGGACCAGCCACTGCCCTCAAGAAGCACTGCAATCACAAAGGTGCAGCCCTCCACAGCCCCTGGCACAGTTACTGCTGTGCCACCCCATGACCCCACCTCCACACGGTCATCACCCCGCTGCCTCCAGCAGTTCCCACAAGACCAGAGACTAGTGTGCCTCCTGTGATTTTTACAGCAGCACGGCTGCAGGACTGCCACCCAGGCCATCCCACTAGCCCGACCACAGCCGGCCCGCAACACCAACAATGCACTTCAGCACTGACTGTGGTGCAGTCCCAGGCTGTACAATGTCCGAGAGTGCAGCCTGACCATATCCCAACTGACAGTACTTGGTGAGAGTAGAATGTTCCTGCCAACCGGCAACTGCTGCAATTGGCTGTGGAGATACAGAGTGTCACATAGCAGCAACTGACATGCATCTGCCATACGCTGAATGACAATATGTAGTGTGCCAGGTAACGGGTGAAGGCATGTAATGCAGGGCACATGGTGGTCATCCATGACCTGTGTCAGGATATTGACACCATCATGGATTATGTGTGTGGCTCTGTGCTTGAGGCTGCAGCCATAATGGCAGGCACTGCGGGGGCTGGCCATAGCCCCCACCTGTCCAGTGGGAGTAGTGTCACACCACAGCCCACAGCAGGGCATACATCCATGCCATGAAGTGCTGGAAAATGCCCAGAACACACAGGACACTGCACACACTAGGACACGGCCTGCTCCTTGCTGAAGTCAGTACCCTGTGGGACCGTGGTCAAGGTGGCTAATACCATCCCCACGCTCATACCCCATATTGTGGATGATGATCCCCCCCAAAACCATACCGAGTATAGCTCATACACAATGTCTGTACCAAGGGAGGTGGTAGGAATGCACGTAGGGTGCAACTCACCAACCCTCTCCAACATGTACACCTTCAGATCCATGACACTACAGCAACAACTTTGTTTCGATGTGACACTACAGTGACGGATTTATGTCGACTGCAAGTTGTGGTCAGCATACATCCATTGGGAAACGGTCTGTTTTTTACCAGGGGCTTCTACCCCAAACCCCCAATGTGGGGTCTCTGCCCCCCACACCCCCCATAACTAAGGACTGTCAACTCTGAGTGGGAGTTGATTCAGGGAAGGGGGCAAAACCAGGAGAAAGCAGTGCCAGGGTCCCACGGGTACATTACAGCAACAACAGTGACTTGCCACTGTAATGTACTTCATTATCGAAATGTTACTCCGGCATCAGCATACATCCATGCTCAGTCTACAACTCACCAACCATCTCACACATGACAGTGGACTGGTAGTATAGCCTAGAGGTTACAGTAACGAGCTGTGAATGAGCTTGGTACATCCAGCAGACCTGGGTTTCAGCAAAACCCCCACTTGCATACTGCGTGACTCTAAGCATGTCACTTAACCACCCAGTGCTCCCAGGTTGCCCCTAAAAACAGGCACTTGTGCCTAGTGGGCCTTACCCGGTTACCAAAGAATAAATTAAAAAATAAACAATAAAAATGTCCAACCTCAGCCCCTGCACTGCCTTACCAATGTATCATCGTTCTCTGGCCCTGCAGCCTATCCCATCCATTACCCCCCACCTGGATGGCCCCAGTTTCTGTTTACCCCTCTCTTGGAATCCCCTGCCTGGCTAACATGTATAGATGTTTACACCCCTTTAGAACCACCACCCCCTCTGGCCCGCCTGTGCAGTGGTAGCACTTTCACTTGCGACGCCAATGGCCCAAGTTTGGGAATGGACCCAGGAGTTGAAGGGCCAGCCAGGGGGAGGAGGACTGAACATCCAGGGGACTGCTCTCCTCCTCCGAGGGGGATGGTGGGTTAGCCACTGGTGCTCAACAAACCCCTAGCAGAGGCCAGGGGAACACCTTGGAACATACTCCAACCTTAGGAAAGAGAGAAAAGAAAACAATGTTATTAATATTCAAAGACATTCAAAAACACAGCTCTTCATTAAGAAAATCTCCTATTCTGTCAGATAAGGTTTCAGGTCTAATTCATTATTCAACCCTTGTGGATGTAAACTCTGTACCGTAAAATCTGTAACCCTCCCTTCTTTGTAATCTACTCAGTCTGTCGCCACCACGTTTGCTTACAAATGCTTGCTCCAGTCCCATGAACTGGAAACTGTCAGTGCTGCTATTATGGTTCAGAGAGAAATGTTCAGCTACAGGGTTAGAGAAATCCCTGCCTCTTATGTCCCTTAGATGTTCTTGAATTCTGATATTTATGTTGTCTTTCACGTGCGCAAGCAACATTTTGTGGTAGTAGCAGAAATGCAGAGGTGTGTCAGTGTTGGAGAATGCAGGGCACGCTTTAGTAGGTGTGTCCCTCATTCCCCAGTTAGCCAGCATGCTAGCACTGATGCAAGAATTATGCAAAGTGAAACGAACTTGAAAGAAATGTGCCGTTGCAATTGGAGACAAGCTCGTCATGCAGCAGCAGAGATGACTCACCTCCCGTACATGCCTTTCCTGGTGAAACATTTCAATAAACATGGCCAAAATATGGCTGTGGCTCCTGCTGCCCCCACACAATCCTCAAACAAAGCTGACATCGGGGGTGCAATCCCCATGTCGGCATGTCCCCCACCCCCACACTGTATGGCACACTAGGAGCCCACCCCAGTGTGTCACCGCTTACAGAAAGCTGACCATGTCAGCATGTTCCTCCCCCCATGCCCATTTTGTGGCACACTGGGAGCCCACCAGGCCAACACCTCCCTCAAAAGTCATAGGGCACACCGGAAGCCCACCCCAGTGTGCCCAACATTTGTTTTATTTCATCTGTAAAGAAAGAAAACTGTCTGCAATAGGTTTTTTTTTTTCTTTTCTGTACCTGAAAAACAGAAAACGGTCCATTGTTGTCAACGGCACCCCCTCCCTTAACCTGCACCCTCCTTCTGTGCACCCCACCCCCCCCACATACACACACCCCTCACCCATACTTACCTCTGGAAGTCCGGCGCTGCGATCTTCGGTAGAGCGGGAACACATCTGGACTCTTCAAAGCTGAACTGCAAAATGAAGAAATGCCAGTAAGCTGTGTAATGGCATCAATGGGGGGGGTTAGCTTAGGTGGATATGTCAGCCATTTTTTTGAATTTTGGCTTCAAATTTCTACATGGGGTTCTTGGGACCCCACCTCATGAACACATGCACTGTCAACTCATTATTCGTTCCGGAAAGGTAATTTTGTGGTCATTGTGTGGAATCACCTTTTGTGACTGATTAACAAAATGACAGTGCCACTGTTCATGAGGTGGGGTTCCAAAAAGCCTATGTTGCACATTTGGTGACAAAATTCCAAGAAATGACAGTGTTAGGTGTGTGTATTGCACAATTTCCATGTACGCTCATAACTTCGACAATTTTTTAAATTTTCACTCCAGATTTTCAACATTGCCATTTTTTCACACCTCCTTATGAACAGTACAGCTGTCATTTTTCAGATCCTGCCCAAAATGTGTTTTCACACATCTGGTGCACAATGGCGTGGTCACTGTGGGAAATTAAATTTCAGGACAGACTACCAAAATCACAGTGCCACTGTTCATGAGCGGAGGTCCCAAAATGCCTATGTTGAAAATCTGGTTAAAAAAAATCCGCAAAATAATTGCGTTATAGGCTTGTGCTGCACAGTTTCTATGCAAGCTCGTGACTTCACCAGTTTTTAATATTTTCACTCCAGATTTTCAGCACTGCCATTTTTTTACACTTCCTCATGAACAGTGCAGCTGTCATTTTTCACATTCTGGATTCAGGAGGCCACCTCAATATCCCACAGTATAAGCACAGCCTAGGCCAAACCTCAATCACCTACAGGCTAACTAAGACGTGGAACAATCTCCCTGTCAATGTCACTGCCCTCTCCCCCCACATCATGCAGAGCTCTGATGATGTGCCACTACAAATCCCTGGCATCACGTCCCCAATGTCAAGTCTTCCCCTCTGAGCCTATCTAACTCATTTAGCTAATGCATATCATATTGACCCAGTGATGTCAATTGTACTAACTGTTGTGATCTTCTGCGGGACAGCCGTGGTTCAACCTTTATTTTCTTTCTCTGAGACTACCCTATCAAGTTGTTATATTTTACTGCACCACTACATGCTGCTTACCATGTACTTGCTTCATTTGTTTTTGCAATCCATAATGTATGTAATGCATGAACACTAAGATTCATCACAGTCTTGTTTCCCCACCCAACCCCAACCTGAGGTCTCAACTGCAAACAAGTCCTGTGCCCTGTATGCTTTTACCTGTTAAAACATGCTTTAAATAAATTAATCAAGGTGCTGCATACCTATTGAATAACTAAAGTGAATTTAGTATACTGTATATGTTATCCAATTCTGCACAACAGTGTGAAAGGTGTTCTTAACTTGGAGACTCTGACATACTAAGGTAACCCTTTCAGGAGTCTGAAGGGTTGTGAAAACTGGTAGCAATGGGAGCATTCTTGCAGAAGACAGAGTGCCAGGGGCCCGAGACTGATATCCCAAAACTCAGAATCCCAACACTCAGTAATTGCCTGTGGCGGAGTTTGTTATTTAAGGTAAGGGAGTGTGGAGGGCGAAGCCCACCCCCCCCGAAACGAGACAAAAACCTCTGTGGGCAAGTACCGAGTGTTGGGATTCCGAGTTTCAGGAACTCGGTCTCGGACTCCAGATAGTCTTCTGAACTTCTGTCTTTCGTAATAACTACGTAGCAATGTGGACTGAGTTCTAGGACAGAACCAGTCTGTAACAGTCTGACAGATGTTTACAGAGGATAACATTCTCCCTGATGAGACTACATTGGCTGAGATTCTCCAGACCCACAGAGATCACCACCCAAGATACAGGGATGAGCAGAGTCAGAACTGGCTAATGGCGAGCACCACCTTAAGTACTGTACTGTATGCATTGCTGCCACACTGCCATGCATTACCATGTGCACAAATGTAAGCAGGTGTTGATAATCCCTGGGCCCTTTGTGCCTTCCAGATAGATAACAATGAATGACAGTGCTGAACCTTGACCCTACAGACTCCCCAGTGAACCACAAGCCTTTCCAGTGACCCTCCATCCACCCTGTGACCCTACAAAAATCTCTTTTGATAAAATAATAAAAAAAGTGTTGCTTAATATGTGTTTATTGAACAATGTACAGTATGCTACAGACATCTAATAATTGTACAGTTTATTTATATTTTCATTATCATGTTGCCATGTGCATTTTAAGGTGACTCACAAGAACCAGATCCAGGCCACATGGGTCGTCGTACAATTAGAGATGGGCGAAGTGGCCCCAATTCGCTCCGCGAAGTGGTTCGCAGAGTGAAGGCGAATTCGCAGAGTGCTCTGAGACGCAAAGCAGAGTACTTCGCGTTATAATGGGTAACGTGAATTCCATTGAAAACAATGACTTTGCATTACTCCGCCATCCCAAATCACTACTCCACCAATTCTTAAGGCGAAGTACATTGAAAACAATGTACTTTGCCTCACTCTGTCTTGTTTTTAAGCTCCAAAGGCGAATTTTGCAGTGATTCATGGGATTTCAGGTCACATGGGCTCTAGATTGTTCTGCACAGCCTCAGTTTGGGGTAGTGTGTGTAGGAAGCTGCAGGAGACAATCTGCTCTGAGAGCTCTCTGCAATTCAATCCTTATAAAAGCTGTTAAAAAAGCCTTGTTGAGTCATTTTTTTGCTGAAGCTTTAGTTCATTGATTATAGGGAAACCCTCCTGTGCTCATATCATTGAGCGTTTATTGTTTGTGTGTGGATTTTGAATGTTAATGTACAACATTCAGTCTGTGTACTGAGAGACAGTGGAAGTGTGCTTTGGGGGAAGGGTGTATCTGTGGTGTAGGTAGATTAACTTGGAGAAAAAGACAGTGCTTTCTGTTTTGGTGATATTTTTCTTATATAACTGTGTTAATGTAAACACAGTAATATTTTTAATAATTCTTGAAATTTTTTGCTGATTGCTGTGGTGCAGCAGCGCATAATTTTAGTTTAAAATATGTGGTTATATTACTGAGGTTTTCAATTTGCATGCATTACTTAGTGTGTGTTTGTGTGTGAGTATGTGTGTGACACATGTCATCAAATCAGACACCTTTTATTGTGCCGCATAATAATTTCAGCAATGTGAAGCTGCTATCCACTGCTGCAGTGTGATTTTTGTCCTTCTTTGTGGTATCTGTACTGGTACTAGTACTAGTGACTGTTACTGCAGCAGTGCAGTACACTGCCCCACACACACACACACAGCCCGCCCCAACCAGCAAAGGTATTCTTTTCCAGATTTGAATTTCTGATGGTGAGCACTGGTTAGGTGTTGTGCCTTTGCAGCTGCATCTCTTCAGTGCACAGTGCAATCTTAATCTGTCTGTGCATTTGCATGTCTTTAAGGCCCAATTTCCATTTGTAACTTAAGTCACAGTTGTTTCTTTGACTTCCCTTCAGAGTATTGGAGAGGTGTGGTGCATAATTCTGCATGAACATTGTACTCATTAATATGCGTTTTTACATCAGGACCATGATCACGAGTCACTCATGATACAAATCATGTTCTTCATCATCACGGTCACAAATGCAGTCACAAATCACAATTCACGATCACGTCATGAATCACAACACTAATTTTTTGACAAGTTACTTGGATGTATTGTAAGCATGTTTTGGAGTATCTCTCCAGGCTTCACCACCCCGCCATTGTACTCATTAATGAGCATTTTTAAGTCTGGGAGTTTGTGCTACAGCTCATCGGGGAAGTACAGTCGTAGGCATTCGCAGTCCTAATACAGTTTAATATTGGTTATCTCACACCATCGACACGGAATCATGTTCTTCATCATCACGGTCACAAATGCAGTCACAAATCATCATGATTCACGATCATGCCATGAATCACAATATTCATTTGTTTACTAGTTACTTGGATGTACTGTAAACATGTTTTGTACTATTTCTCCAGGCTTCACCACCCCGCCATTTTACTCATTAATGAGCATTTTTAAGTCGAGGAGTTTTGTGCTACAGCCCATCGGAGAGGTACAGCCATAGGCACTCATGTTCCTTCGCGTACAGCATGTGAGTTACAGTACTGTAAGTAGTGGTGGGTGAAGTTGCCCCAATTTGCTCCGTGAAGTGATTCACTGAGTAACATGGAATACGCGGAGAACTCAACAACGTGAAGCAGAGTACTTCGCTTCATAATGAGAAACATGAAGTCCATTGAAACCAAAGACTTTGCATTATTCCACCTTCCTCAAACCGCTTCTCCACCAATTTTAATGTGAAGTACATAGAAATCAATGTAATTCACCTCACTTCGCCCTGTAATTGAGTTCCAAATGAAATTCTGCAGTTATTCATGGGATTGGAGATCACATGGGCACCTTTAATGGATAGCAACCGTCACTTTGTTTGTGGTTTAGGGGCTGGTTTTGTCAGACTAACTCAATAGACTTTTCAAATAAATCACTGCAAATTGCAGACAGGTGCCAGGCAGTGGATATGCTATACAATGACTGGGTTTGAGCAACACCTTCGGCTCAGCACACCATAAGAGACTAGTTAAAAAGGTGGACAATCTGGGGCTAGGGGAAGAAATAACTGGATAGGTCAAATGGGGAAAAAAAACAGGTGGTGGTCCTAAATGGTAGATTTCTTTGACTGGGTGACCAAAGTAGTAGACCAGGGAATGGCTGTGGACATGGCCTACCTAGACTTTAGCAAGACATTTGACACAGTCCCACACAAAAGATTATTAGTCAAATTAACCAGCCTGGGAGTGGGTCCCAGGGTGGTAGCCTGGGTAAAACATTGGCTGGACAACAGGACACAGAAGGTAATTGTAAATGGAGTCCACTCTGAAGAAAGGGCAGTTACTAGTGGGGTACCGCAGGGTTCAGTATTGGGTCCAGTCCTTTTTAATGTCTTCATCAGTGGCATTGCAGAGGGACTGGAAGGAAAAGTATGCCTTTTTGCAGATGACACAAAGATCTGCAACAGGGTTGATACACAAGGAGGCGTGGAAAGGATGAAAAGGGACTTGGCAAGGTTGGAGGAATGGTCTGACGTATGGCAGCTAGGATTCAATGCAAAAAAGTGCAAAATAATGCACCTGGAAACAAGAACCCAGGGAAGAATACACAATGGGTGGGGAGGTAGTAAACAACAACAAAACAGGAAAGGAACCTGGGGGTAATCATATCAGATGACCTTAAGGTTAGCAAGCAATGTGAGAAGGCAGTAGGGAGGCCGGGGTATACTGGGATGTATAGGAGAGGCATCAGCAGCAGAAAACAGGAAGTTGTTATCCCTCTGTACAGACAGTTGGTGAGACCCCATCTGGAATACTGTGTCCAGTTCTGGAGACCCCATCTCCCAAGGACATAGACAGGAGAGAGGTAGTCCAGAGGAGGGCAACTAAAATGGTGCAGGGCCTGCAAGAGAAGCCGTATGAGGAGAGACTAAAGGAGCTTAATATGTATACCCTTGAGGAAAGAAGGGAGAGGGGGGACATGATAGAAACGTTTAAGTACCTCAGTGGAATCAATAAAGTCCAAGAGGGTAGTCTTCAGAAAAAGAGACATGCAAGAACAAGGGGACACAATTTAAAGATAGAAGGAGGGCGGTTCAGGGCAATGTGAGGAAGTATTATTTCACAGAGAGGGTAGTGGACGCATGGAACAGCCTTCCTGAGGAGGTTGTGGGGTCTAAAACTGTGGGAGAATTCAAGAATGCATGGGATAGACATAAGGCAATTCTTGTGGGGGGTAGGAAGAAATAGGCTGTTGGTTAACTAGGATCTGCGGCCTACCCTGTAGGTAGGGAAATCGGCAGACTAGATGGGCCAAGCGGTCCTTATCTGCCATCAAAGTCTATGTTTCTATGTTTAGATTGTTCGGCACAGCCTCAGTTCTGGCCTGGGTAGTGTGTGTGCAGTGGTGGCTGGAGACAGTTTGCTCTCAGAGCTCTGCGATTCAAAACCTCTGAAAGCTGTTTAAAATGCCTTTTTGAGTAATATTTTTTGCTTAAAGATTTAGTACATCGATTATAGGAAACCCTTCTGTGCTCATATCATTGCGTGTTTATTGTTGCGTGTGGATTTTGAATGTTAATTTAGAATAGTCAGTCTGTGTATTGTGAAGTGTGCTTTAGGGGAGGGGCGTATTTGTGGTGTAGGTAGATTAACTGGAAGAAAAAGGCAGTCTTTCTGTTTTGGTTATATTTTTCTTGTATAACTGTGTTAATGTACACAGTAATATTTTCAGTAATTCTTGAAATTGTTTTGCTGATTGTTGTGGTGCAGCAGTGTACAATTTGTTTAAAACATTTGGTTATATTACTGAAGGTTTTCAATTTGCAGCACATTACTTGAGTGTGCGTTTGAGTGTGTGTGCGATGCATGTCATTAAATCAGACACCTTTTATTGCGCTACAGAATAATTGCAGCAGTGTGAACCTGCTATCCACCGCACCTGCATGAATTTTTTTATACTGCTTTGTGGTATCTTTACTGGTAGTGGATTGTTACTGCCGTGTACTAATCCCCTAACTGGCAAAATGTATTCCTTTCCAGATTTGGATTTGTGACTTGTGAGCACTGGTTAGGTGTTGTTGTGCCTTTTCGTATACATCCCTTTGAATGTGCAGCACAATCTTAATCTGTCTGTGCGTTTGCATGGCACCATTAATTCTGGGAGACTGCATTTCTTGTTACTCTCTCATTTCACCTCGTCAGCACTGGGGAATTTTCTAGACACAAGACAGTAACATTTTGGGGATGCACATTAATTCTGGTGACTGTGTGTGACCTGACCACTGTATGCATGACTGAGTGCACCATTAATTTTGGGAGACTTTGCATTTCTTGTTACTCTCTCATTTCACCTCATCAGCACTGGGGAATTTTCTGGACACAAGACAGTAACATTTTGGGGATGCACATTAATTCTGGTGACTGTGTGTGACCTGACCACTGTATGCATGACTGAGTGCACCATTAATTTTGGGAGACTTTGCATTTCTTGTTACACTCTCATTTCACTTCATCAGCACTGGGGAGTTTTCTGGATACAAGACAGTAGCACTTTGGGGATGCACATTCATTCTGGTGACTCTGTGGGTGGGATGCTGCCAATATTGTTATCACTCTGCCTTACTTCGTGTTTAAGGTGGAATGACAATGCGAAGTAATAATAACAAGGCAAAGTGAGCATTTCCTATGGGGCACTCTGCATAGCGAAGTGCCAACCCAAAGTGGCCACTTTGTGTTCACTTTGCTGGCAGATTTTAAATTAGCTGTATCTCTACATACAATCCAGTGTCTGGCCACACCTGCAGGAATGGAGTAAATGTGTGCCATCCCTCCTGAAGGGCAGAGGCCCCCACATTGTTGGCCCACCCCTAGGCAATTCCTGGAAGCAGAACTTGAGCCTTTCCTCTCCATACCATGATGACATGCACCCGCCCTTGGCCTTGAAGTGGAGAACCCTCACTATTTCTAGTCTACAGGCTCCTCACCCCCCTCGGTTACCATATATACAGTAGCTTGGCAGAAGACACCAGGAGAAAGGACTGCTGTGTGACTGGACTTCTCTGCTGGGACTAAAGAAGAAGAACTTTTGTACTTGGACCTTTAATTTAGGGTAAAAAAAACTAACAAACAAAACAAAAAAAAGTGTGTGTTTGTCTGAGTTAACTGAACTGAATGGGTATCTGAACAGTTATCTACGTGTAAATCTCAGGTGATTGAAAGGACTTAATAGCTGTGAGGTTTAAATTACTTGTAGAAAGATCTAGTAAGTAGGGGGAGTGGCTTAGCTAGAAGGAAGCTACATTTAAAGACTGCCTTAGAAAGATTCTGCTAATAGCTTGGCAGAAGACACCAGGAGAAAGGACTGCTGTGTGACTGGACTTCTCTGCTGGGACTATATTGCCCTCCTTCCCCACCCAAAGCTAGTTCTATTTTTATAGGCACAGGATTTGACTGACAACAGGAACTTCCTGTTTGGGAGCAGGAAGTGAGTGATCACAGAACCACCAAAGACCCACCATCCTAGAAGGGCAAGAGTAGCTCTCTGGCCCCTCTAGCTGCTGGAGGTCTGCCTCTGAGCAAGTAAGTGGTCTACTGAGAAATATAGGATATTCTTGTCTCAGAACAGGACAATCAGGAGCTTAAAGGGCACACAGGCAGTAAGTAAGGAGAGAGAGAAAACAGAGGAAAGAGTAAGGATTGCAAACAGTTAAGGGGCCAGAAATAAGACATGATTGGAGTGGTGCAGTGCAGTGGCTGTGGAGCAGCAGTCTTCCAGGAGACGTTCTGTAGGATGCAGTGTTGTCCCATCTGCAGGCACCTCTCTGGGCTGAGGGAGGAGGTTGCTCATCTCCAGGCTGAGTTGGCCAGGATTTGTGGGACCTCCTCTTCCATCCAGGGACCACCAGTGCCACTGCCATTGTCTCAGAGGTTGCCAAGAAAGAGGAGCGGTTGGACCACAGTGGGCTCAGGGAGGGTGAGAGTGGTGGAACAGAGACGTATCCCTCCAGTCGTACCTCTCCACAATTCCTATGCCATTCTGGCAAAGTGTGGTTCCTCTATGGAGGCATCCGCAATGGAGACCAAGGAGGATGCTGGGAACCTCCACAAAGGAGACCCACAGGAGGGTGGCAGGGGACCCTGCAGGGGAAGGAAACAACTCCTGGTGGGGGACTCCATTCTTAGGAAGGTAGAACTGTGGGAGGAAGGGGAGAGGGAGGTAAGGTGCCTGCCTGGCGCAATGGCTTGGAGGGACAGGGAGCGAATCCTCAGGATTGCCAGAGCAGCTGCACAGGGGAGGGAGCTGGATGTCATTGTCCAGCTAGGGACAAATGACCTGGCTAAGAAAGTGATTAGAGAAGTGCAGGAAGAGTTTGTGGAATTGGGGAGGGGCCTTGGTCAAGTGTGCATACGGCAACCTTCTCGGGAGGTGCTGCCATCTATGGCATAGGAGAGGCTAGGTGTCTGCACCATGGGATTCAACTCGTGTTGAAAAACTGGTGTGGAGCTCAGGGATTTGGCTTCATTGGGGACTGGGGGTCCACCTGGAGTGATGCAAGCCTATACTGGCATGATGGGCTGCATCTGTCCGTGAGGGGAACCAGGATCCTAGGTGATAGGTTTAAATGCTTCATTGGCAAGCATTTAAACTAGCCAAGGGGGAAGGCACTGGAAAGGAGCAGGGAAATCCTAGCCCCCCCAAATAATCACGGTAGTAAGTGCAGCAAACACCAACATAGAAGTGTCGATAGGAGAAGGGCAGAGGTAAATGGAGAAAGTGACAAAGGCAATAAGGACAGGGATGGGGCAAAGGGAGTAAGGCCATCAGAAAATGGAGGGTAATGAGTACCAATGCCCATAGTCTGGGCAACAAGCTCCCTGAGCTGGTGGCCTTGATGGAAGAGGGATGCCTGGATATCGTAGCAGTCACAGAAACATGGTACACAGAGAACCATGACTGGGATGTTAACATACCAGGGTACATAACCTACAGGAGAGACAGGCAGGGAGAAGAGGGGGAGAGTAGCTCTCTATGTAAAGGAAGGGATAAAAGCAACTGAACAAAAGAGTAAACAGGGAGGAGAGGAGGCACGTGGGTCACCTTGAGACTGGAATGGCACCACAATCCGACAGGGGTTGTGTACAGATCCCCATGTCAGGGGAGGGAATGGACAAGGATATGATAGAATGCATTCTTAGAATGGCAGAGAAAGGGAGATACTGTTGATGGGAGACCTGAATATGCCAGATGTTAACTGGAGCACATTGCTGCAGCCACATCCAAGAAGCAGGGCCATTCTTGATGCCCACAGGTGGCAGGCCTCAGACAGCTAGTTTCAGAACCCACTTGTGAGGGAGCAATCTTAGACCTCATACTCTCAAACGGGGGCAGTGAGAGGATCTCAGGTCTAGAAGTGGGTTGCCATCTGGGGACAAGTGACCATCAAACAGTGTGGCTCACGTTAAACTCAGCTACAGAGTCAAGCCATACAAAAGTGAGGGTACTGGATTTTAGGAGGGCTGACTTTGGCAAGATGGGAGAGTGCCTCAGAAAAGCACTAGCAAACAGGCTAGAAGGAGGTGTGGAGAAACAATGGGGAATCTTCAAAACTGCCATCACAGAGGCAACAACCTTTGTGTGAAGCAAATAAACAAATCAAAATGAAAGAAAAAGCCACTATGGTTCTCAAAAGAGGTGGCTGTGAAAGTCAGGAAGAAAAAGATAGCTTTCCAGAAGTATAAGGAAACACAGAAGGAGCAGGACAGAGAGCTGTACCAGTTAAGGCAGAAGGAAGCAGGGAGGGAAGTCAGAATAGCAAAGGCCCAAACGGAGGAAAAGATAGCCAACTCAGTTAAGAAGGGGGATAAAATCTTTTATAGGTACATCAGTGAGCGTAGAAAGACAAAGGGAGAAGGGATAGTGAGGCTGAATACAATGAACGGTGGGTGAGCAGAGGGGACAGTGAAAAAGCAAGGATACTGAATGAATATTTCTGCTCAGTATTCACAAAAGAGGAGGGGGAAGTGCCTAATCCAATTAACAGAAGCACTCTTGATAGGGGGTCGATCCCAGTCCTTTCACAGAAGAAAGGGTTCTGCAAGAACCCTAAAACTGAAGGTGGACAAAGCAATGGGTCCTGATGGAATTCACCCCAGAATTCTAAAAGAATTAAGGGAGGAACTAGTGAAACCACTGGCTACTCTTTTTAATAAATCATGGGAGGATGGTGTGGTACCCAATCACTGGAGGAAGGCGGATGTGATTCCCCTTCACAAAAGTGGGACCAGGACAGAGGCAGAAAACTACAGACCTGTCAGCCTGACCTCTGTGGTAGGGAAATTGATGGAGTCATTTCTGAAGGAAAGAATAGTTGAGTACCTAGAGGCCAGTGGAGCACAGGACCCAAGGCAGCATGGGTTCACAGCGGGAAGGTCATGTCAGATGAATCTAATAGATTTCTTTGTCTGGGTGACCAAAGTAGTAGACCAGGAGGGGCTGTGGACATGGGCCTACCTAGACTTTAGCAAGGCATTTGACACAGTCCCACACAAAAGATTAATAGTCAAATTAACCAGCCTGGGAGGGTTCCCAGGGTGGTAGCCTGGTAAACATTGGCTGCACAACAGGACACAGAAGGTAATTGTAAATGGAGTCCACTCTGAAGAAAGGGCGGTTACTAGTGGGTACCGCAGGGTTCAGTATTGGGTCCAGTCCTTTTTAATGTCTTCATCAGTGACATTGCAGAGGGAATGGAAGGAAAAGCATGCCTTTTTGCAGATGACACAAAGATCTGCAACAGGGTTGATACACAAGGAGGCGTGGAAAGGATGAAAAAGGACTTGGCAAGGTTGGAGGAATGGTCAGAAGTATGGCAGCTAGGATTCAATGCAAGAAGTGCAAAATAATGCACCTGGGAAACAAGAACCCAGGGAAGAATACACAATGGGTGGGGAGGTAGTAACAACAACAAAAAGGAAAGGGACCTGGGGTAATCATATCAGATGACCTTAAGGTTAGAGCAATGTGAGAAGGCAGTAGGAGGGCTGGGGGTATACTGGGATGTATAGGGAGAGGCATCAGCAGCAGAAAACAGGAAGTTGTTATCCCTCTGTACAGACAGTTGGTGAGACCCCATCTGAGTACTGTGTCCAGTTCTGGAGACCCCATCTCCGCAAGGACATAGACAGGAGAGAGGTAGTCCAGAGGAGGCAACTAAAATGGTGCAGGGTCTGCAAGAAGAAGCCATGAGGAGAGACTAAAGGAGCTAATATGTATACCCTTGAGAAAGAAGGGAGAGGGGGACATGATAGAAACTTTTAGTACCTCAGTGGAATCAACAAAGTTCAAGAGGCTAGCATCTTTCAGAAAAGAGACGTGCAAGAACAAGGGGACACAATTTAAAGATAGAAGGAGGGCGTTCAGGGCAATGTGGAGGAAGCATTATTTCACAGAGAGGGTAGTGGATGCATGGAACAGCCTTCCTGAGGATGTTGTGGGGTCTAAAACTGTGGGAGAATTCAAGAATGCATGGGACAGACATAAGGCAATTCTTGTGGGGGGGGGTAGGAAGAAATAGGCTGTTGGTTAACTAGGATCTGTGGCCTATCCTGTAGGTAGGGAAATGGGCAGACTAGATGGGCCAAGCGGTCCTTATCTGCCGTCAAAGTCTATGTTTCTATGCACTGGACTATGAATGCATTGTATTATGAATGAGACAAGGCCTCCCTGAGGTGGCTTACTACCAACTCATATCATGTATTGCTTTAGCTACCAATTGCATGGGTCTTAATCGCTCATTAGGTAAATATGTCGATAGCTCTGCCCTGTTTTAGCTACCAAATGTATAGGCATTAACCAGTGCTCATTGTACTTGTACTCTGTATGATTGCTCACCCACATTTATTCTATGTGTGTACTGTATGAATGTCTATGTTTTATTCTGACGTGGAGCCTTTGGAAACGAGTCTATGACTCAAAGGATTGTAATTCCGATTTCCTAAATAAATAAATAAACATAGTGTGCAGTATAAAAGTAGTGTCCACTGAATAACTGTCTATCAAATCATGTACTTTATGACACTGTTTTACTCCCAAAGTAAGTTATGCTGCGCTTACAGTACTAAACACTGCTCTCCAATCCAAGGTGGTGTTAACTGAATGCACTCAATCAGCTGAGCTCCAAAAGGCAAGTGTAAAGCGGTCTGGCCGGATGCATGCTCTGCTTGTTGCTATTTTGACAGTACTGCCACAATGTGAAATCTGAGTGTTTTGGTTCACACAGGCCCAGCAGACGGTGGACCGTGTTGGCCCTTATTTGTATTTTGTGTGCGGAGAGGGGAATGGGACATTTATTAACTTCTTGAGGGGTGTTGGAAATGACTGCCATTGTTCTAACTGGTTATTACCATTGTACAGCAGCCTTGAATAGTGGAGCAACTGCAGACTGCAACTCAGCCTTTATTTTTTTTACCAGAGCACGTGCCCTGGTATGCCCTGATGTACTGCTGCCACTGCTGATAACCACACTGGCAATCTGCTGCTGTTGAAAACTATAAAAAATCGCATTATTCATTTGTTCAGCCGCCACCTGTTCAAGAACGCTGCTTAAATCTTCCTGTGAAAATCCAGTCAGTCATTTTGTGAGTCTTGATCCACATGGAGCAACAGCAGATTGTGACTCACAAAATAGCTGATGAGTAGGCCCCGAGCATAGACCTCAATCAGCCACCAGTACTGTACTGTACATCTTGCATTGATCAACATAAGAGGTCACTCAGCACACATTTTCAGTTAAAGTACAGTACACACAGCGGGCATTGGGTCACACAGGCCCAACAACCCAGAGTTTCAGGTCATTTTAGTAATAAAAAAATTGTTTTCAGTGTTTATCCCCATACCTCAACATGCACATGAACAACTCTTACAATCCTGTTCTCCATACTCAGCAACTGATACATATAAAAATACATTTATAATTTTAGGTGTGCTTGGTCTGCTCGGAGAGATGGGGGTGGGGTCAAAGATCACAGTCTATGCATCGCCCTTTAAACATGAGGAATGCAAAAAAAAATAGATCCCCGCACCCAGCTGCCCTGCTATTCACCCTACATTTCACAGGTGCAACTACGGGGAGCCAGACAGGCAAATCTGGAATATAATCATGCAAGAACCAGTAAGTACTGTACACACATGTAGTACTACTGTCTGTGCATGTGCCGTACTGTACAATAATGCATAATTTTGGAGATGGTCACATAGAAGTACAGTACTAACTAGTGGCCCATGTATTCTATATAGTTACAGAGTTATTGAGGTGAGCCATGAGACATTGTGCTGAGGCAGCTGGAGAGCACCATATTATGCTTGAATTCCACCACCCTGTAAGGGGGGCCACCAGTTCCTGAGACAATGATCCGAGAGGGTAACTACTACAGGAATTGCCAGGGGCCCCAGTGTTGCATTGTGTCACTGGCTCAAGTGAGTACAATATATCATTTGGCATTTCTCAATTACAATTACATTAATGTAAAGTATAGTATGTGCTGGAAATGTAAAGCCATCATACTGCATTTTTTCAGGGTCTATCCAGGCTATCAGGAAGTAGCACTACACTGCCACCTCTCCCTTCCAGAAGGTACAAGTGATTTTTGGCAAAACCTTTTGGTCATACTGTACAGGGAAAAAAGTGAAATAGTCACATCTTAGTTTCTAGTATTTAGACACCGTTGTAGGCAAGGAAAGGCAAGGCAATTTTTATTTAAAAGGACGCCCAATCCCGGAGGCTCTGGGCACCGTACAAAGTAAATAGACAAATAGGAAACACACAAAATCAGGATAAATAACAATAAACGTCAAGTAACAAATTATGCAATAAAAATAAGATTTCCTAAGAAATGTAAAAACACAGGTGGCCAGGAACTGAGATCAAAAAATCAGAGACCATTGCGTACGGATCTTACTTAGACAGCTAAGTCAGGGAAAGCCTGGGCAAACAGAGGGCCTTAGGGTGGGCTTTGAATACCTCCCTAACCCCGAAGGGTAGCGAATTCCACAGGACGGGGCTGGCAACACTAAAAGCCCTGTCACCAGCTATTTTTAACCTCATCTTGGGAATCACCAGGAGGCCCCTACCAGAGGAGTGGAGAGGACGGACCAAGACAGCAGGTGCAAGAAGGTCCGTCAGGTAACCAGAGCCCTGGCCATGTAGGGCCTTATAGGTGAGAAGACCCACATTAAAGAGGATCCTCTACCTGACCAGCAGCCAGTGCAGCTCACGCAGTACCGGTGTAATATGGCAATATTTAGGGTGCCCTGTATGTAACCTGGCAGCTGTGTTCTGCACCAGCTGCAGTCTGTGGCGAGATCCTCCCATGACCCTGAGGTACGGCACGTTACAGTAGTCAAGCCTTGATGTCACCAAGGCATGTATCAAAGTGGGGTGGTCCAGAGGCGTGACAAGCGGCTTTATCCTGGTGACATTCCTGAGATGGAAAAAACAGGAGTGGACCATGGAAGATACTTGTACCTCCATCGTCAAACCCCTGTCCAGGATGACACCAAGATTTTGCACCTCAGAGGAGGCCTTCAATGGGACAGATCCCGGAACAAGTCTTGTACAGTACACCTTTTCTGACATTTTCAGCAGCCATGAGCTGAAGTGTAGGAGCTAAGACTGAGGCTCCAGGAGGAGGAGGAAGACAGAGATGCTGACAAATTGCCATCAGGGCCCCTGTAACCTTTGTGGAGGAAGACGGATTGTGAGGACCCCAGGAGACAGACTAGTGGCATCCTGGTGGAGTGGGTAATCAGTTACTGTATTTGTATTTTTGTTACATTTTTGTACATTTTTGTAGATTTTTTTTCAGGAGAGGGAATGGAGTTCTTGAAAACTTAGAGGGGAGAGCAAGTTGGTCCTATTTTGTGTTTTTTTTTTTTTTTGCATGGGAAGGGGAAGGAACTTTTGAACAATCTGGTAAGCGGGCCAGGTTGGCCCTTATATGTACTTTTCTGGGGAGGATGGATTTTTGAGATCCTTAGAGGGTGGTGTTGGCCTTTATTTGTATTTGGGGGGGGCAGGAAGAGACTTTTGAGAAGCTTGGCAGGGCTGGTTTGGCCCTTATTTGTATTTCTGCAGAGAGGGAAGGGAGTTTTAAGAAATTTATTTTTTGGGGGGGGCAGGTAAGGCTGGCCCTTGTATTTGCTTTTTGGGGGGAGGGAAAGAACCTTTTCAAGAAACGGTGAGGCTGGGTTAGCTCCTACTTGTATTTTTTGTGGGGAGGAAATTGATTTCTGAGAAGCGTGGGGTGGCGGGGCAGGTTTCCATAGATTACATAGAAACTGCTGGCAGATAAGGACTGCTTGACCTTCCTAGGCTGCTCGTTTTCCCTACCTACTGTAATACCACAGACCCTGCTTGGTCACCAGCTTTTCCCTCCTATTCCAAACAAATAAGATTCCTTTATGCCTATCCCATGCATTCTTGAATCCCGTTAGAGTCTTTGCTCCAACTACCTCCACTGGGAGGCTGTTCCAGGCATCCACCACTCTTTCTGTGAAGAAGACCCCCCACACACACACACTTCAAAGCATGATCTTTGTTTCTTGAGCATCTTTTTTTCTGAAAAATGCTTTCCTTTTGTACCCTGTTTATACCCGTGAGACATTTGAAAGTTTCTATCATATCCCCTCTCTCCCTGCTTTGCTCCAGGGTATACATATTGAGGTCCTTTAGTCTCTCCTCATAGGGCTTTTGATGCAGGCCTGGCACCATTTTAGTTGCTCTCCTCTGGACCACCTTTATTCTATGTCCTTTCAGAGATGTGGTCTCCAGAACTAAACACAGTACTCTAGGTGAAGGCTCACCAATGTTTTCTACAGTGGTATAACTAAACTACCTCCCTCTTTCTGCTGGTGATACCCCTCCCTATACACCCTAGCATCCCACAAGCTCTCCCCACTGCCTTATCACACTGTTTGGCCACCGTTAGGTCATCAGAAATGATTAACCCCAGGTCTCTTTCCTGCCTGGTGGTCATCAGTACTACTCCCCCTATCATGTACTCCGCCCTTTGGTTTCTGTGACCTAAATGCATGATTTTGCACTTCTTTACATTTAATCATCTTTTGACAACTCCTCAAACTTTCTTAGATCTCTATTCATTTGCCCCCCCATCCCGAGTGTCTACCCTATTGCAGATCTTTGAATCATCTGCAAAAAGGCATATCTTCCCTTCTAGCCCCTCTGCAATGTCACTAATAAAGACATTAAAGAGGACCAGACCTAGTACTGATCCTTGTGGCACACCTCTGGTCACCCTCCCTTCCTCAGAGTGAACTCCATTTACCACCACCCTCTGTCTCCTATCTCCCAATCAATTTCTTACCCAGTTTACCAGTTTTGGACCCACTCCCAGGCTGTCCATCTTGTTTATAATCTCCTATGTTTTTTTTTTGTTTGTTTTTTTCCAATTGTTTAACCAGGAGTAGCACACTAAGCTGCAAGTTTGTTTCCAGGTGCGACCTGGGAGCACAGGGAAGTTAAGTGACTTGCTCAGGGTCACACAGTATGCAACTGGAGGCTGTGGGATTCAAACACAGGTCTCCAGATTTGCAGCTCAGAGCCTTAAACCACTGTGCTATACTGCCTCCCAACGGCGTTGAAGGCCTTACTGAAATCTAGGTAGGCCACATCCACGGATCCTCCCTGATCTAATACCCTAGTCAAAGAAATCTATCAGACTTGTTTGACGTGATCTCCCTTTTGTGAAACCATGTTACCTCAGATCCTATAAGCCCCTGGTTTCAAGATATTCCACAAGCCTTTCCTTCAGTAGTGATTCCATTAATTTCCCAACCACCTAAGTCAGACTCACTGGCCTGCATAGGAGGCGGGTTTGTAAAATTTTTGGTGGGGCCCAGGGGTCAGGGGTCAAAGCCCTGCCCCTAGCCCAGGGGTCAGAGGTCATTCACCAGTGGGGTCAGAGGTCAACTACCGGGGGGGTCCAGGGGTTAGGGTTCAAAGACCCACCCATGGGCAAGGGGGTCAGATGTCAACCCACCACCACCAGGGCATTACGGGAACAGAGCAACTTGTATCGTGAACATGGGGGTCAGGGGTTTAAGCCCCCTGGCCTCAGGAATGGGAATAAAATTGAAATACCATTTAAAAGGCTTGTTTTTAAACTTTAACAAGACAACACCTTTTTTGGGGGGTAGGCAGAGGCATTTGGGGGTTGGCGATTTCCCTTAGAAACTTGATATTTTATTTGCTACTGTGTGTGAATGTTAATAAATATTGTACTTATGTGGTGTCTTCTTCCTTCTTTTGGCCGCTGGCTGGGACTTCAGAAAGTGGATGCGAGGTGTCTACTGGTCTTTCTTCCCCATTTTGGCTGGAGTTCAGTCAGAATGGCCCTGTACCCCAGTGATTTACACCACCCCTGCCCATTCCTCAGTGGTGGTTAGTGTCACACTCCTCCCTTCCCAGCTGCAGCATCAACACACACACACACACACACACACACATATACACACACATTGGTGGTGCCCCTGTCTGATCTGACTGAGCCACAGTGACCAAATCAATTGTGACAGACACAGTCTGCCACATACTACCTCGGCTACCTCTGTCTAACAGTAATAAGGAGGAGCACAGCCTAGTATGTAGAGTCATCACCTGTGCCCTATTCTTAAGCTGCACTACCTATTACGGCTAGACAGCAGGCAGCCCATGTGTGGTGAGATGTGTCAGGTACAGTCACCTCAGTCACCGTGGCAAGACAGTCAGGGGGACCAACAGGTGTGTGTGGGCATGTGTGTTGATGACGCAGCTGGGAAAGCGTGGAACATTCCTCATGCAGGAATGGCACAAATCACTGGGTATGAGGCTAGGGCAGTGTGTGTGTGTGTGTGTGTGTGTGTGTGTGTGGGGTGGGGTGGGGTGGACTTCTTTTGCAAGCAGATTCCCACAGGGTTGTTGCAGGACTGGGAGGGCTCAGGCTGTTGCCATAGGGGTGGGGCCTTCGCAAACATGGGGGGGAGCTCCCATCCTTACTGGGTTGAGCACCAGATGTGGGGAGGTACCCCTACACACTAGAGACTAATACATACAACATGGGTGCAGGTGGGGGAGGCAAGACAGGACACCAAAGAAAGGTTTAGGGAACCGTTTGCACTTGAAGGGGTGGGATCAGAGGAACATGTTCCTCTCTGTAAGAGGTTGGGATCAGAGCAGGGAGGGGTATATGCTGCACCGCACACCAGCAACACATTCCTTACTATACTGGAGCAGGCTTGGGGGGAGGGAGTGCTGTGTGATGTGCACGGGGGATGGCCCTGGCCCACCCGACTCAGGCACATTCTCTACATCAGTTGTTACAGTTGCAAAGTCAAGCATGTTTACCATCAGAAAAATGTAACAGCACCATCCTAATACATCCACAGTATGACTCTTGCATGCACATTTCACTGGTAACCTCAGAGACCAGAAATCTTTAAGAATTGTGTGTGGTCAGTGGGGGCTATCTTTAATGGTGCGAGTCATTAATTACTATACGACCTGCAAAAGGTCTGAGAAAACCACAAATATACAAAGCACTGTCATAGGATGTTAGAAATACATTGTTACTGAAAGACCATGAGATTTGCCAGCAAACACATACTGCCACAGTGAGAGTATTTGTAACAGGCCTTTTGTCCCCAAATACATCATTCTGTTCCTCAACAAACCACATATCCACTTTCACAACAATTTTGTTACATACATTTTCAGTTTACAACTTGTAAATTAATTTAGGTTATATAATGTGATACAAACTGCTTGCCTTTGAAGGAACATTAACATAATTAGTCAAGTTGTCACAAGTTAAGACCATAAATCTTGAGACACACACAGTATGCAACTAAGAGACAGGGATGTCAACACATTCAGTTCAGCACACTGTAAAAGGCAGGTCTGCTTCACTGTCTACAAACAAGTGTGTGTAGTCAAATTTAGGTTACCATAGCAAGCAAACCTTTCAAGTTTCAGTCTCAATGTTCAAATGGGTGACATGGGCCATGGCAACCTCTCAATGACTACAGACACCTATAGTATACGGAAGTATTACATTACCCTCTATGTATATTTTAAGGGCTACTGGTTGCACACCATAAACTATGTCAAGGTTATTCATTTACTTTGAATCAACAAGTCCTTAGGCTCATATGAATTGGTCCAGGACCAGCAGTGTAACAATTTCAACAGGCAGACAAAATAAATATTGGCATCAGTGACTTTCTTGAATGGTAAAATGAAACACAACCTCCTCCCCAAGGTAATTACCCAAGCTTTCTCTTGCCACCCCCAACCGCACACATCAATTAGGCAAGTCCCTAGCCGGCCCGGTGGTGCTGAGGGTTGAGGCGCTGGACTCCACACTTCGTGCCACGCTGGCGACCCGGGTTCGGGAACAAGCCGGGGCGGCAGGGGAGGGAAGAGATCGAGCATCTGGAGGACTGTCCTCTCTTCCCAGGGGTGGGTATGGGGAGCGCTCACTCTTGGTGTGACCTCTGGCAGTAGCTGGAGGATAGTCTATGGGGCCGGCACAGCATATACCATGGGGGCAGAGCCATGGCAATTCATAGTCTTGCTGGCTGGGATCCACAGGGAGAGGGGGGAATCTAAAAGTAGAAAATCCCCGTCTCACCGAGGAGATGACGAGGGCCACAGGGATCTCCCTCTCATCCCTAATACTGGGCCAGGCCACACTGGGGATCCACGGCCGAACTCCCAGAGGGATGGACCCTCTAATTTCAGAGAGTGCTGCTGAGGGAGGGTGGGCCCAGTTCCGGGGGTGATCCGGAGTGCTGGGAAGTTCCTCGGGAAGGGGTGAACCAGTGATGGCTGGCCACAGTAGGGAGTACAAGGGGCAGGATCGGGTTGGGCACCTCTGAAGGATGCTACGGAGAGTACCGGTGCATAAAAATAATTAAAAAAATTAGGCAAGTCCCAATTAAGAGCTTTCAAAACATGTGCATGTGTGTGAGGACAAGAAAGAAGTTACAGTCTAGCAAATCCCTCCAGAACTGGATACTGTAATTTAGTTACAGTCTGTACCCCCGTAATAATTACCCAACCCGCATCAATATCCCTCGGGATCATCAACAGCTGTGGTACAGCACAATTGTGTCCTGCCCCAAAACTTACAAGGTGCCATTTAACCAGGCATGCTGCCATAATAAGATGAGGAGGCCTGCTGAAACACCTACACAACCTACAGTACATCAAGGTAATAATGCTGCAGGTCAGGGATGTTCCCTGTTTGGCAAAATGGACCACAATCATTTTTATTTCCTCCACACTAAGTTCCGGCCCAGAGCCCCACACTCCTACATCACCAATAGTTTGGTTGCATTGCATTGGCTAGGGACTGGACATCCCATACCAATTATCCATAAATAATGCAAAGTCCAAAACACACCAGGAAACACCAGGTTATGTAATCTGTAGGCTAGT
The DNA here is from genome assembly GCA_016271365.2 of Neoceratodus forsteri. Taxonomy (NCBI): domain Eukaryota; kingdom Metazoa; phylum Chordata; order Ceratodontiformes; family Ceratodontidae; genus Neoceratodus; species Neoceratodus forsteri. Next base: position 422,199,496 of record CM057453.1, read on the forward strand.
AGAGACAGCAGAGAGAAGAAAGAAGCCCCAGTTTCCCCCCTCCAGCTCCCCTACATCAAGTTACTCACATATGTAATTTCTGAGCATAGTGCACCCCCAGCCCCTGGCTGGCTGGCTGCCCCTATGGGTTTAGCAGGGGTTGGGTAATGAGAGAGCATGATGTAAGTTGAATGAGGCACTGTATTTCACTAAACCTGCACCATTGTCAGCTTAAAGAGACACAGGGACTCAGGAACATACACTAGATATAGGTATAGATATAGATATAATATTTTTTGGGGCATGGCCGGAGTAAATAGAAGACACACAAAGGTAAAACCCATGCAACTCATTACAGTTCACCATCACCATATTATACCTTCCAGCACAAGGTTACATGATCATCATCTTCATCATCGCTCATGTGGTGTGTAGTCTGTGGAAGAGACTGGATGAAGCCTGGTGCCTGCAAAGGATGACTCAAAGGCCTCCAGACAGCGCTTGCACCACGACCCAGCTGCGCACGTACTATCAAAATGGACCCATTCCTTGTGGCCATGAAACTAGACAGGAGGAGGATGCATGACAAGATAATATGAAGTACAAATAATTCCACTTCCAGTTTCACCTTGTCTGCTGCAGTCTTTTCCTTCTAGCATATTCCCAAACTTTCCCCATCCAGACCATCCATCTTTCTCCTCTGAGCTGCCCTTGGACTCCTTTCCTTCCAGAATCCAGACCCAGAGTACTTCCCACTTTTCATCCCCTCCCTCTGAATCCTAGAGTCTGGATCATTTTGACCCCAACTATTTTCTTCTCCCTTCTGAGTCAGTCAAGCAGAAACATACCATGTTGACTGGCCCTATGTTTGTTTGTTTTTTAAGGAAAAATAGAACAAGTACAAACTGCAATGAGACCTTTGGTAAACTGGAGTTGTATCAATATGAAACTAACTGGCCTTTGGCAAGTATCTGGCTAGCATCTGGCATGGCAGTATTGCAACCACAACCACAACTGCTGTGGTTCTTTCTTTCCGTTCCCAATCCCACCAAGCCCCTACTTTTTTTTTTTAATCAAGTTCTCTCTCTCACACAAAGCAATACTGTTATTTGTATAGCCTCAAATTATATTTATAGCACCTGCCACCGAATGAGATTTTAGGTTATAGTCTGGCCTCCATTCTCAGCCCTACCATTCACCCAAGCACCACCACCAGTGCAAACTCCACTCCCCTAACCCCCTCCTGTCATCTTTTACTTTTCTTGCTTAATGCACCCTTTCTGCCAGGTGCTGCTATGGCCCCAACCTCTGTCTGTGTGATTTTTTTAAATATAATATTTTTTTTCAGGTGTTGTTTTTCACTGAAGTTTAACTCTAGCCCCAGCCCTAATGCCCAGTGCTGCCCCATGACAATGTCTAAGTGCCTAGATGAACTACTGCCACACTGCCAGCCCCTGTTCTGCTCCAGTCATTAATATTTCTGCAACATGCTACTGCAGCATGAATCCATTCCCCCCCTGGACCACCCCTCAAGTCAGCCAGTGAGTGACAGTCAATATGATCTCACCCTTCCCCTTAGCTCCCCTGACAAGCACCAAGTCCCACTCCCTACCTTGAGTACAGTGGAACAGACTAGGTAGGGAGAAGAGGCTTTGGGCCGGCTAGCTCGCTTCCTCCCCCTGCATCAACATCCCATCCCCACCATACCTTTAGTGCTGGCACAGCACTTGAATTTATTGAGTGAAAGGAGATCTTAAATGGAAGGGGGAGATAAGAACAAATACGTTACCACCACCCAGTGCTTCTGCTGGCCTGCAGGCTGCTGCTTTTTCCACCCCCAAGTGTGCTGCTGTGTGGTCGCTGACCTGGCTTGGCTATTTGTCTCTGGGCAGACTTGGCTGATTACCGGCTGGCTGTTGGTGTGCACTGCTGGCTGCTGCTGGGTGTTGGGTCTCCTGCTCTTCCTTGTCCTGGCCTGGCTCTGCTTCTCCAACCACGCGGCTATGACTGAGCCTTACTGCCTACCTGTTCTGCTAGCCGTACTGGCCCACTGCTGGCCAAATGATGGGGCAGTGATGATGACCCTTTGCTCCCAACCTGACCGCAGCACAATTAGCGCACTGCAGTGGCACTTTTCACTCGGACCAGAGAGGCCCACTACAGACCGCACACTCTCTCTCCTTCATTGGTGCTCTGCACAACTGCATACTGCTCCATGCTCCCTCCACACCCCGACAACTCTTCTCTGCTGCTTTTGCCGTAGCCTGCTTTCCCTGAAGGATGAATCCCCAGCTGGTTTCTTCTTCCCTTCCTGACCTCCCGGGAATCCCTAACCCTCCCTGCACTTCTCTGATGACCGTACCTACTGACCTTAGACTGACTGGGCCTTGCGGTCCTTATCTGTTGTCGTCAACTTCTGTGTTTCTACCGCTTTCTTCTGACTTTCTCCTTTCCTCCACGACAAAGCCGACTCCCCACGACCATACACGCCACAAACCACCACCTCGTGCTGCGCCTGACTCTCCTCAATGGCCCGTCATTGCCCGGCGCTTCCTCTATAACAAGCCCGGCCCCTCTCCTGACCAATCAGAGCACTGGGCCTTTGACTTTTGGCGCATGTACCAGGGCTTTGGCACCAAATTTTAAAAAATACCACTGAATCACCAATTATTTAAATTCCCTTAAGGTGGAATTGCTTGGGGGGGCGGGATCACTGCACTCAGGAGGGGGGTCATGCTGGTGACGTGCAAATCAAGTTCATATAATGAGATGCCAGCCAGTGTCCACCAATCAAAGATGAATGGGCGGAGGCTGGGCTGGAGCCAGGAACGGGACAGAGGGGGGTCGTGCTGCACGCACACAGCTGGCCCAGGTTACACGGCCTAGAATGGGAAAAAAAGCCAGAAAAGAAAGAGGGACAGAAATTATTGCTGGGGCTCAGCCCACCTCACAAAATATTGCTGGGGCCCATGCCCCATGGGCCCATACAACCCGGCACCTATGCTGGCCTGTAATTTCCAGCCTCCTCCCTGCTACCACTTTTGTGAAGTGGGAATACATCTGCCATCCTGTAGTACTCCAGAACCATTCCTATCTCCAGTGAGTGACTGAACAGGACGGTCAGAGATGCAGCCAACACCTCCCTGAGTTCATTCAATATCTTGGGATGTATCCCGTCTGGTCCCTTTGCCTTGTCCACTTTCAGACTTGAGAGTTCCTTCATGACTTTCTCCACTGTAAATGGACTTGTGCCCTCCTCCCGTCCTTCGATGCTCCTGTCCCTCATCTGTGGTTCCTCACCTCTCCCTTCCACTGTGAGCACTGAATGAAAAAATGTGTTCAGGATGCCTGCTTTGTCTTTATCCCATTCCACACACTCCCCCCTTTCCTCCTTAATCTTACAGTCCCTCCTCTGGTCTTTCTCCTTTCGCTTACATACCTAAACAAGCATTTGTCAATGCTGAATGTTTGCTTGCTGGCAGTGGTAGTGTAGAAGTTACAGAGCTGCGTAATAGGAATGGCAGTAAAGTATTAAACTGAAGCCAACCCCACCACCACCCTGCAGAGAGTAACAGGCATTGGGGTGTGCCTTTGGGTCGTCAAGCATAACGGCCACGCCATTTCACCACACCCCACCCTGCAGACACTGACAAGTGTCACGGTGTTCCTTGGGGTCTTTGGCCCTTATGCGCACCCCATTCCATTAGGAAATACGGTGAGATGGGTGCGATATAGGAGAATGGGGTGAACTTTGGGGCCGAAGAGTCCAAGGCATACCTCGATGCCAAACTTCACCCCATTCTCCTATATTGCACCCATCTCACCATATTTCCTAATGAAATGGGGTGTGCATAAGGGCCAAAGACCCCAAGGAACACCGTGACACTAGTCAGTGTCTGCAGGGTGGGGTGTGGTGAAATGGTGTGGCTGTTATGCCTGACGACCCAAACGCACACCCCAATGCCTGTCACTTCTGCAGGGTGGTGGTGGGGTTGGCTTCAGTATACTTCACTGCCATTCCTATTACGCAGCTCTGTAATCTCTACACTACCACTGCCAATGACAGCAAGCAAACATTCGGCATTGACAAATGCTTGTCTTAATTTGTCCTGTACATTGATTTCGCACATCGACTGTGCCATTGTGCGCTACATGGGCGGAAACACGTTTTGGGTGAGATGTGAAAAATGACAGCTGTACTACTCATAAGAAGGTGTGGTAAAATGGCAATGTTGAAAATCTGGAGTGAAAATATTGAAAATTCACGAACTTACGAGCGTGCGTAGGAACTGCGCAACGCACGCTCGTAAAACAGTCATTTTTTGGAATTTTTCCACCAAATTTTCAAAATAGGCTTCTTGAGAGCCCACCTTATGAACACTGGCAGTGTCGTTTCATTAATTGGTCCCAAAGGTGATTTCACGCAGTGACTGTGAAATCACCCTTCGGGCCTGAATAACGCCATGACAGTGACAGCATTCATGAGAAGGGTCCCAAAAACCCCATGCTGAAAATTTGGTGCAAAAATTCCAAAAATGCCTGAGATATGCAAAAAGTTGAAAAACCCTATCTATCCCATTATACAGTTTACCAGCATTTCCTCAGTTCGCGGCTGGCGTTGAAAGTGCAGACATGTTCCGGCCCACGAAGATCGTCGCGCCAGACTCCCGAGGTAAGTATGGGGTGGGGGGTGGGAGGCAGGGTGCACAGTGGGTGGGTCTTGAGTTGTGGGGGGGCAGGGAGACTGCGTGGGACCGTTTTTTCTTCACAGGTTGTTTTTTCAATGACGACGCGGACATTTGCCATGCTGGGGTGGGCTCCCAGCGTGGCACAAGGACGGCTGGTTGGGGGGGCATGGAGCCGACTGGGGATTGGGCACCCCCGTCGGCCATAGCATCTATTGCCACTCTGGGGTGGGCTCCCAGCATGGCACCCTGTACTCTGGAGGGGTGGGGACAGTGGAACTGACGGGGGATTGGACACCCCCGTCGGCTATACCATGAGTTACCATCCTGGGGTGGGCACCCAGCATGGCATGTGGAAGGCTTTGGGGGGGGGAGCGCAGCACAGCCCGATGGGGGATTGGAGCTTCCCCGTCGGCTATACAGTGGCTCAAGCGTGGGGGCAGCACGCGGTATGCGTGCAGTGTGGTGGTGGGGGGAGCTGCATGGAGCAGGCGATATCAGATCGCTGCTCACTGAAGCATAGCCCCTTTCAACTATATGCCACTGCATTTTGGAGCTGTCATAGACAGCTCCAGCATGCATTGGAGGACTGGGGCCGTGCCTGCCAACTCACTGACTGAATTGGAAGAGGGGGTGACACACCTCCAAAAACTCGGATGATGGCACTATGTTTCTTGCACATGCGTGCAAGCAAACATGAGAATGTCTTGTCCCCTTTGTTTACTGTCTGTCTTATTTTCTCCTCCGTTTGGAGTTGTACCATTTGAGCTAAAACTTATCTGTGTTTTTTCAGGGGGAAGAGAAAGCACTTTTAAGAAACTTGAGAGGGGGGGCAGGCCAGGATAGCCCTTATTTGCATTTTTAGATGACAAAAGAGAGAACATATGAACTTGTGAATTTGCCAGTAGAAGAATGCCATACGGCCTAAACATACATTCTGTTTGGTGCAAAGTCCATGTACTTGCATTAATGTACAGTAAGATGGTGCCCCCTCCCCCCGGCACATCTACAGGTACCTACTGAGGTTATGAGAAACTTGGCATGTGCTGGGTTGGACTTTAATGTGTGTTTTTTTTTCAGGGAAGGGAATGAACTTTTCAGAAACGTAGGGTGGGGCTGGGCTGAGCTGGCACTTATTTGCATTTTTCCGGGGAAGGGGATCTTTGAGAAACTTTGAAGGAGGCTGACCAGTTTGGCCATACTTTTTTTTTCTTTCAAGAAAGGGATGGGTCTTTAGAGATTCTTGAGGGAGGAGCGGGCCCCATTTGCCCTTATTTGTAGTTTTTAGGGGATGGATTTTTTGAGAAACCAAGGGGGACAGGCCAGGATGCCATTATTTGTATCTTTTTGGGGTTAAGGATGGGACTTTTCAGAAACTTGGGGTCTGGGCAGGCTGTGTTTGCCCTTAATTGTATGTGTGTGTGGGGGGGGGGGGGCAGAGAGAAAGGGCTTTTTGAGGAAGTTGTGGGGGACTGGGTTTGCCCTTATTTGTATTTTGTTTTGTAATAAAAAGTCCTGAATAGTTATACATTGTTAATATCTTATTTCTAACTGATTACACACAGCACAGCACAATAAAAGTGAACAGCAGCCTTAAACAGATGGCATAGTAGCAACAGTAGATCTCAGCTTATAAAATTGCTGTCCATAGGTCACGACTCACAGAATGGTTCATGAGATTTTTACTGTGAGATTTCTACAGCACTGCAGCCTTGAGCAGACAGTGGTGGAACAACTGGCTCGGGACTCACAACATGACTGACAAGATTTTCACAACAAGATTTTAACAACAGCATTAAACCCATCCATTAATACTGTATCATAGCAACAATGAGCATTGGCTGTACGTGTGTTGAGCAGCACTGTGCATACCATAAAGAGATAAGCAGACAGAGAACAGAGACCATGCAATAAGGAAACATGCTTCTGTAACCATAAGCAGAAATCACTAGTCCACATACTGACACTGAGGTGATAACGGACTCGTGATCAGCCAGGTATGCACACTGTTAATGCAGCAACGTGAATGACAGGAGGCCCCTACTACCAAAAGACTGAAATAGTGTGAGGGTCATGGCACTGATGTTGCAGTTGTATAAAAGAATGTCACAGACTGTCGAAATTGTACGATTTCTGCTGACAGACAGCAAATAACAAAATCCCAGATGCTGTGTGCAGGTCATGACTATACCTTAAATTGTATTGTAACAAATACCATCAAGAAAACCACTGAGGTTGCCAATATTATTATTGCACGTAACATCTGCACGTATTCCTACCACTCAGTCAAGACAACCAACCAGCTGCAGGCATTTTAAGCTGAGTAAGGCCTACCACAACATAGTTTGATCCAGGATATTTTTCAAGATTTAACACGTAACGTCATATGCTGAGTCATGAATAAAAATGACTCCGTTAATAATGTGTCATGATCGACCCTGGCTCACTCACTTGGTGTAAATTAAATCACATATAAATTCTTAAATGTTACTGGGTATTGCTGGTGGATGATGTTAGCTGAACAAATGGCCATTCTATCACATCCATGCAGTAGGAGATTGGAGGGTTACTAGGTAACTGACCGTGGCTCCTGATGTTGGCCACGGTGGAGATACTTGCACCACTGGAAGAGACAGCACATACTTCTAGTGACAGTGCTGCATCCTTCAATCAAGTCATCCCTACAGCACATACTGTATACTCACAAGTTCTATGGAAAAGTTTCTGGGACAGGGGAATCAAATGATCCAGAGCTCGTTTGTGCTGTAACTGCTATTCTGGTGAAACACTTGAAAGTAGAGCTACAAACAGTTTTCAAAAGCATTCAAAAGGAATGATAATATTTTTATTAAGAACCAGGAATTGTAAAAAGCTGCTACAGGTCATTTTTAGTGGTGTTTTGCAGTATACTGTATATAAAGTTCATCAAGATACAATACAGTATAAATAAAATACAGAGCATATGCATTTACCATATACAACTGGAAAATATATTACCAATAAAGTACAGCATTAACAACGGACCATTAAGCCAGGCAGTAAAAAGCTGTCCCGCCATCACCGTGTAACACGACTGCTCGTGGCACTGATGGCTCAAGTGCAGGAATGAGCCTGGATAATCAGAGGGCCAGTTGGGGAAGGATTGAGTGTCTGATGGACTACTGTGCTCCAGGATAGGAGGGCTACCAGTGGCTGGGGCTAAGGGTGCCTGAGAATGCACCGATCGGGGAAAAGAATGGCATACATCAATGTGCCAAGCATGGGAGCAGGCACAGCAGCATCAGGGTGCCATTAAACAGCCATTCCTCCTGGGGACAGAACCCTGAGTAAAAAGGATTGACAGCTAGAATGGTTATGCCACTCCATGCCTCCCATTTCTTTCGCCAGACGTTTCTTGTCTAGGCCTGGTATCTCCTGGCCTTCACCTCTGCCTGTGGCCAACCAGATGGTGTGGCGTGTACACTAAGGCACAGAAGGTAACCCTGCCTCAGGCATAAGCCAAGGGGGCCTGGCCAGAGGTATGTCACTGGTGGACCATGGGTCCAGTGCTCTGGGCAGGTGGCTCACAGCTGGATGGGAAGCGAATGTTGGAGCAATGGCAGAAAGACGCCCCAGCTGGCAGGGACATGAGATAAACTAGAGAGAGAAAAAGAAGAGCAGCATGGTTTAATGTGTACGTTATGCTAATTTGGTTGGAAACAAGACAACAGGCTCACGCAGTATGCAACACCTCTGTGCTGAGGTTGATGTGCAAACCATGCAAACCACTAAACTGCTGCTGTTATATCTCTCAGCTGAGGCTGACACCATATGGTAACCCTCTTTTGGTGTTAGTAGGGACTGTAAAAGCCCACAGAGACCCTCTGTGTCTAGTGGTAAGATGGTAGAGCGGAGTCAGACAGGACACAATGCTCTGTAATAAGCATGTCACACTTTTCTGGTGTGAAACTGGAGTAACTGGCATTGGATTACATTGTATTCCTGCAGTATTCTGCAGCATGCCACTGGCAGGCATTGCAATGAGACAGCTGCTTCCTGGCTGACTCTACTGCATGCTTGACAGAGAGTTCCATGCCCAGCAGTCACATATCTGCACCCCTGCCACCACCTGTGAGGTGATATCAACCCAGACTTCAATTCTGACAGAATACACCAAAGTGTGAGGAAGTTTTAAGCAGTTGTCACACTTACTGACATATTTTCAGTTGCATATATGGGAACCCTGTCCCTGAATGACCCCCTACTTAGCACTATACAGACAGGTTCAATCCTGACCCTGGACTTGAGTCAAAACCCTAGAGTCCCTTTATATAGGATGTACCCTCCTAACACATCTCTGGAGCCTGGCACCCCCTTCTGTTTATCATGTAACGTCAGTAGGTGAAGTTGTACCTTTGGTCAGAGCCTGTTTACTCTGCACTGAAAATCTCCCACCTTACTACATACTGTACTTGAGGTTTACACATTTTACACATACACAGCACTGTAATACCTTCTCAGATGGTGTTGCAAGAGGCATCCCTGCTGTAGGGACTTTCACTTACAGACTTCTCTGGTTGATGGTGTCCAGGGTGGGCCCTGGTCCTGTGAGAGCTAATGCTCCACTCAGGCTAGTCTCCCCCGCTGGAGCCTGGAGTCCACCACTGCTGTGAGTTCATCACACCAGTAAGACACTACTCCCTGGTTGATATGCTGGGTACAATACAGCAGTGCATACTCCAGACTGCCCTCTGGCAATGGTTGGCAATCACCCCAACCCCTCAGCCAGCGGCAGTGTCTCCGGTGTCTATCTCAGCTCTGGAGCTCCTGATCACAATATAGGCACATTACATATTAAGATTACATCCTAAGAGAAATAGATGCATAGAAGGCTGCAGTCCATGTAAGTACATCTCCAGAAAACTGGAATTCGTTTATACCTCATTTAGTAACAATTTATCAAGGTTAGTTTTGAAGGTTTCTATATTCTCGGTGTTCAGTAAAGATTTAGGTAATCCATTCAATATGGGTATAATTCTTTGAGTAAAAAAAGAACGTCTATTGTCTAATTTTGGGTATGTTAGGGATAGTTGAAATCTGTGACTTCTATTATTACGTTCTCTTACATTAAAGGTCATTCCCAATTGTGTCATGAGCTCCGTATCTTTCACAATTTTAAACATCAAGAGTATATCACCCCTAATCCTTTTCATTTCCAATGAATACAAATCCAATTCTGTGAGTTGTTCCTCATAGCTTTTACTTTGCAGTCCATCTATTACCTTGGTGACTCTTCGCTGTACCCCCTCCAATGCATTAATGTCTCGCCTAAGTTAGGGACTCCATAAAGGGGAACAATAGTCCAGGTGGGGACGTACATAAGCTCTATAAAGTGGAAGGATACATTCTTTACTTCTAGACACAAATGATCTTTTTATACACTCTATTATTTTATTGGTATTTTTCCTAATATGATTGAGATGTGAAGTAAAAGTGAAATCAGCATTAATAATTACTCCCAGATCTTTTTCTTCTTTTACAGATATCAGTTTTACATTGTTCAGCATAAATTCAACATTAGGGTTATTATCTCCTAAATGCATAATAACACATTTATTAGTGTTAAAAAAACATATCATTTTGTTTAGCCCAATATTCAAGCTCTTGAAGGTCTTTTGAAAAATCCACAATTTCATCAGGTGTTCCCACTTTAGCTACAATTTTAGTATCATCAGCAAATTTTATAGCCAAATTCTTTAGGTTTGCTGTCATGTCTGATACAAATATGTTGAAAAGACTGGGTCCCAGGACGGATCCTTGTGGCACCCCACTAGTAATGGTGCCTATAGTAGAGTGTAATCTCTTATCCGTACTACCTGTGTTTGTTTGCTTAACCATTCCTGAACCCAGTTAATCAATACTCGATGGATCCCAAACATTGTCATCTTATTAATCAGGGTTTGATGCAGCACTTTGTCAAATGCTTTACATAAGTCCAAGTATACTATATCCACTGGTACCTTTTCGTATAGAGAGCTACTAACTCTTTCGTAAAACACCAAACTACTGGTAAGGCATGATCTTTTGCTTGTAAAGCCATGCTGGTTTATATCCACAAGATGTTTGGTAACTAAATCTTCTTCTATTCTGGTCAGGCTAATAGGCCTGTAGTTAGATACTTGGCCTTTGTTCCCTTTTTTAAATACTGGCATTATTAATGCTGTCTTCCAATCTCCTGGTACTATTCCAGATATGAAGGTCATATTAAACAATTTATATAAAGGTTCAATCAACCAGAAAGATATTTCTTTCAATAAACGTGGCTGTAGGTTACCTGGGCCAGGTGATTTATTTATATTACTTGCTTCCAATTTGTTTTTTATTTCCAGTCTGGTTATTTCTGGTATATCATGTTCATTTGTATTATTAATATATTCTGTACTTGTGTTATGTTCAATATTTATATCCCATACCATAGTACATAACTCAGTCTCTATTATTAGGTCTCTCTCCACCTTCAGCTTTACTGGCAGCATCTCTCAGGTACAGAACTGCACCCCCCCAAAAGTGACCACCCCATCTTCAATGTGGTCCTCAATGAATGGCAAGGCTGCCAGGGACTCCTTTTGGGAGAAAGCTCCTCAGGGTTCTTATACCCTCCTGGTGTCTCCCTTACATGCTCCCAGGAATTAACAATGATCTACAGTACATGTCCTTTGACTCCAGAACCCTGGAATCTCAGCTGCTGTCACAGAACCCATCCCTAGAGGCAACCAGTTAATTGGGTTTCTAGACAAGTTGGTCTCAAAAGCTGGATCCATCGACAGCTGCTCTCCATGAGGTCCTTGCCCCCTCAGGCAGTCTGGCTGTAACACAAATGGGAAGGAAGGAGTTAAAGGCCTGGATTTTCAGCTGGGATTTTTTTCTGTCCTTTTAAATAGAAAACACTGGGATTCCACAGGCTAGCAGCATCTAGAGAAGGTGATGGTTACAAATCTCAGAAAGAATGACCAAGAGGAGGAGCACACACACACACACACACAGTTTGAAAGGACTGAACCACTCAAATATAAACTGGGTGTTAAATTGATCTAATTGGAAATCTATAGGGCTGTTTAAACTGATTAAAACAATTAAAGATATATGGTAAATGGTTGATGCATTCAAAGGGCACAAGAATTACCTATTCTAAGGGGGACTATAAGATGCCATAAGACAGTTACATCGGGGAATGTTCTGCTGGAATTACCATTGGAGAGGAAAAGCTTTGTGCCTACTGCTCTAACTACATCTGTGGGAGCTGACAGATAGCATAGGGATTCAGTCTCTCCAAGTATAGTAGAGGGGTAAAAGAATAGCTTAACTTAGAAATAGCCTTTTCCTTTTTGTCATCTGTCATTTAAAACCATTTGTTTATTTTTCCTGTAACAGTGTTCTTCTCCTGTGTTAGACATATATGTGTATATATATATATATATATATATATATATATATCCTGTAATTCACCTTTTGACTTTCTTTAAGTAAAAAGATTACTTATTTACACAACAGTCGTGTTGTGTTTTAAATTATTTCTAATGTATTTTATGGTTTCCACTGGCAAAGGAAAACTCTGTTCACATCCGCCACCCAAAAGGCACACTATCAGACTTTAACCTATGCAATTGCATGTTTGACCTCCTGGTTCTGTGCAGGGGGAGAAAAGGTGATTTTTTGCTGGTGGAACCAGCTGGTGGCAGCAAAAACAAGAGATAGACCCCTTTCTAAAAGCTGTTACAGCCCAGCAAGAGAGGTGGTTTGTCATAGACTGGTTTGAGAAGTGGGATGACTGCAAACTTTCTAGCACATTAAGAGACAGAGTTTGCCAGTGGAACTATTTTACCTTAGCAGTCACAAAATGGGATATACAAGAGAGCACACTTGTACAATAGTTTTTTTGTTTCTAGTTAGCACAGTTTAGAGTAGCTTGAGAGAATGAACTCCATAGAGTATGACTCGCTTACTATGCAACAGCTTTGTGACAAGTGCCAGGAAAGGGGGTCCAGCTTGAGGGTCTAAAACAGAAGAAGGCAGACCTCATAGCCACCCTGGTGGCACATGACCAGAAGCAGAAGGTCCTTGGGGGTGAGCCAGGAGTTGGCGCAGCAGACCCCCCCCCAAAGCAGCTTGATGCTGTGCAACTGCAGCTGTTGCTGTAAGGTTCTACAATGGCGGCTCGACAATGGGAATGCTGACAGCTGCAACAGCAACACCAGAGCAGTGAACACCAAACTGCCACAAGCATCGCAGAGTGCACGGCAGGACATCGACAGCCATCACAACACATGACTCACAGTTCGTGCAGTGAACGGCCAGCCGGCCATGGGTCCCCCCATGCAAGAGACACATGATGCTGCAGATGACAGGCAAGCACCCCCCTGGAGGTACACAGTCCCAAGAAGGGAAGTGATCCCCCTCCGCAGGAGACAGACAGCCCAGCAGAAGGCATGTGAGGGGGGAACCCCCCCAAACTATGGGAACCACGGCCCTTCGGAAGGCATGCATAGAGGTCCCCCTGTGGCTGGAGTATCATCATTGGCCAGGGACACACAGAGGAGGTGGAGACCCCCCTGCATCTCCTTAGCTGGAATGGCCCAACACCCCCCATGCCCACAGCAGCAGGGACCATTCCATGTCAATCAATCGATCAATCAATCAAACCTTATTTAACCAGGCAGTTACATCATTGAGCAAGCTCATTTTCAAGATGGTCCTGGACACAGAGGACACTTTTGTTTACAGTAGACAACACTTCACACAAAAGTAGACATCGGTACAGGCAGTTACAATGTACAAAATCAGTACTTGGATGAATCAGACATGTAAAGCAAGTGCAAATATAGGCATTTAAAGTGCAGTGTATACAGGCTGTAGCTTATAGATTATAAGTGAGGAGAGGAAAGAGGGACATAGAGAAGAGCAGTGGGAAGAAAGGGTGTCATGTGCACCCGGCCCCGGGAGTGCAGCCCCTCCCATGCAGGCCACCTGCAAGATGCACCGGCAGGGTACAGCCGGCAACACCCACCAGGCCCAGGAGTGTTCTCCCACGCCCAACCCCCAGATGTACCCCCAACACAGGACACAGAATCCCTGCAGTTCACATATTAATCATGAAGGTGCATGGTACACACACACACACATACACACACACACACACGTGAACAGGTGAACAGGTGGCCAACAGGGCAGGAACAACATACCACACTGCCCATCACCACCCATGCCACCACCCACAGCCCCAACAGTCCAGCAAGTCACAAGTAGGATGGTCCATGACAGGCTCCATAGGTCAGGGGCAGGCTGCTGCAGACAGGGGGACCACTACATCTGCAGCCAGATATTCACGGTGATTCCCAGGAGGTAGTCCCAGAGGGTGTGCTGCTTGTACTGCTCCACTATCTCCATGATTCTGGTGCTGCAGTCCTTGGTCCACTGCCTGCTGGCACCACCATCCACATCACACAGCACCTGTTACATGCAGAGCTCTGTGAGATGCTGCTGCCCCCTGAGCACCTCAATGAAGCATCACACTGTGGGGCATGACACCCCCATCAGGGAATTGAAGCCACAATGCCAGCCCTCTGTGTTGTTATTGGTGCATGGCATCCCCTCTTGTGCAGTGGCATAGCAGTTCCAAAAATCAATCGGGTATGGCAGGCTCCACCACACACCACTGCAGACCATGCACCCCAGCCAGCAGTCCTCAAAGTAATCCATGTAAGGTGCAAGCTCGTCCTCATGGGCAAAGAACACTTCCCAGGTGCGCAGCTCTTTTTAGGTGGTACAGACACCCTTCTGTGGCACAAATGCCAGGGTAGCCAGCATCCTCACATGTAAGGCAAACTCATCGCTAGTGACATACAGCTGGGTGGGGATGCCATGCTGCTGCAGCTTGCATCACAGGCACTGTGAGAAATGGAAGAAGCACCCTCGCAGCCTGGCATGTGGGAACACTGCATGCAGGGACTTGAATGCCGCCTGTTCAAAATCAGTCATGATGGTGTGTGGGTGTAGGCCAGGGCACAGCTCCAGCAGCTTGCACAGAACCATGGTATAGCACCCCATGGCCCTGCTGGACATGAACATGAACACAGATGGCAACATGGTGTCCACCTCCATGCCATATATACTATACATCTGGTGGAAGAGGTGTGGGCAGCACCAGAAGGTCACTTCAGCAAACCACGAGGGGCACCATGCTATGTATTCCAGATTGCAGGTGGTACTGAAGACAAGGAACCATGCCAGCCCCCCCCGAGTCATGTAACAGGAACGGTTCCCCCATGTCTGTGCTCCTGTATTCCTCTGGGATGTTGAACTGTGATAGGGTGATTGGTTCTACGGGTGTCCTCTACATCACCCTCCGAGCCCTCTGGATGACTCTTTTCATGTCACCCATGGATGGCAGGCGTACCCCCACAGTGTCAGTGATGCCGCTGCAGCATACAACCACTACCTGCTGGCTGCTCTCCATTGTTGCCACGGCCCAGTCTTTCACCACTGCACATACCCACCTCACCACCACTGCAGCGCTGTCCTGCACATGATTGTGCCACCCTGAGAGCAACATATCATCCACAGCCACAACCATCCCGGCATGGCCGAGGCACCGACTGGTGTGGTACTCCACACATTTCCAGTATGACACGGGCCCACGGGTGTGCTCCGGTTGATACAGGTACCTGCGATGTATGAGTTGGTTCTTCCCACAGGCACTTTTTACAAATGTCAGTGGCATTTCTGCAAGGTCCCAGAGCTGGTTCCATATTGCAAGTCATCTTCCCTGGCCTCCTGGTCCCCCTTTTGTGGTCACTGACCATGGACATCAATGCACTGTGCCCTGTTCACACAGGTGCTTCCATACACCTGGTTGCAGGTGCACACAGTGACACCATTGTTGCCACTGGGCCTTTCCACTGGGGAGGCATGTTTCTGCCACCATCACCATAGGGGTTCTCATCGGGCAGTGCATGCTGCTGTCTGTGTCCACCATTGATGTGGAGGGGCTTACCTACCCTGTAGCTGCTGCATCCCTCGCCGCACACCCCACCGACATATCACCAACCATAATCGTTGGTCCACATTCACTGCACAGGCACACATTGCTGTTGGGCACCTGTTGGCCTGGGACACCTTTCGATACACTGCCTGTCACTGTTGGGTGTCACTGGGTCAGGTGTCACTGTGTTGATGTTGACATCCGATTGGTAAGCATTGCTGTAAGACAAGGAACTGGAAGCAAAAAGGCTTGACCTTGAGGCAAAAAAGCTGGAAGCAGAGATGAAAAGACTGGAAGCAAAAACAGAAGCAAAGAAGCTGGAAGCAGAGAAAGAACTAGAAGAAAAAAGACTGGCAGACAGAGAAAAAGAACATCAGAAAACAGAAAGAGAATGTCAGCATGAAGTCCAGAGACAACAGCACGAGAAGGAGGTGGTGTTACTATGCCAGCAAAATGTAAATAATGGGGGAGTCTCATCTCATGAAGTTAAAATTAATTCTAAATTGTTTCCACAATACAGAGAGGCAAATGATCTTGATCTATTTTGAAAGGCATTTGAAAGAATATGCAGTCAGTTCCAAGTAAAAAAAAACTTCATGGATGGTCCATCTTACCCCCTCACTTACGGGGTATGCTTTGCAGGCAGTGAATAAAATGAACAATGTGGATTGTGTTGACTATGATGAGGTTAAGACTATTATTAAAATGTTCTGAATTAACTCCTTGAAGCTTACAGAAAGAAATTTAGGGAGTTAAAGAAAAGCACAGAAGACAGTTATACAGAATTGCATGTTCAATTGTGCACTTATCTTGTTTGGTGGGTGGATGGGGCAAAAGCAGACACTGTGGAATTGATAAAAGATTTAATGGTAAAGGAACAATTTCTTAGAACTGTACCTGAGAAACTATGCATATGGTTGTTAGACAGGGCATGCAGCTCCTCAAAGGAGGTGGCAGAAAGCACTGTCTTGTACATGGCAAACAGACCATTTCCACAGTGTAAGTCTCATGGTGGGGGGGCAACACAAGGTTCTAAGGGGTCCCATGGGGGGGGAAGCCCTAAGAAAACCAGCCTGCATCTGAGCCCAAAGCAGAACCCTCGGGTTTCAAGGGATCCAAGAGCCAGGGCCCAAGAAATGTCATATTTCCAATCAAGTGGGGGCATTTGAGATATAACTGCCCTCAGAAAATGGTTAAGGGACAAAGGCCAAGGGGAGGGGGTAATCAAAATAGCACTGGTCTGAGGGTAGGGTGTGCACAGCCTGAAGAACCACATGCCTTCTCCAAGCATATGCACCCTGTTATAGTTTATGGGACAGTAACCTAGGGATTGCAGGACACAGGTGCTTACATCTCCCTGGTGAGGCAGGATCTATTCCAGGTGGAGCAGATGCTGCCAGGACAATACTCCATGGCCCAGGGAATCACAGGGCCAGCAGTCCAAATACCAATGACTCGAATCTTCCTGAGCTGGGAGGGTGGCCATGGAGAAAAAGAGGTGGGAATGGTAGAGGATCTCTCCGTAAATGTGATCATGGGAAATGATTTTGACCACAGGGAATCTCTGGTGTGTGTGTGTTACAACCCACAGCCAGGCAGAAGCTTGCTTCTGAAGGTGAAGAGGGGTGACTCAATCAGGACCAGCCTCTCCCTCAGCAGCTGAAAAAGTGGCTAGCAAGGGGGAGGAGCTGGCTAGAAGCAGCAGTCCTAAGCCCAGTCACAAATGAAGGAGCCCACAGAACTTCCTTCTTAAGGGGAGCTGGGAAGGGTCAGATGAGGGGAGCAGGGCACTGTGCAGCAGGCTGATCCTACCTTGCAAAAACTGAAGGAAATAGCTAACAGGACTGGAGGCCCTCAAGGGGGTAAAGAGTCAGTTTACTGGGAGAATGGGCCATTGTACAGTGAATGTACAGTAGAGGAAGGGCTAGATGAAAATGTGCTCCAGCCGCTGGTAGTCCATAAGGTTCACTGTCAGCAGCTTTTGGCCCTTGCCCATGATATCTATCATCTAGCCCTTCCTCTGCTAGCATAAATGGGCAGACTGGATGGGCCTGGCGGTCCTTATCGGCTGACAGAATCTATGAATCTATATCCCTTTTTCAGGCCACTTGGGTGTGATGTGCACCAAAAAGCACCTGACCAACAATTTCTTCTTGCCTGGTATTGGCAAGGATGTGGCAAATTACAGCAGGACTTGCCCATAGTGCCAGAGGGTGGGGAAAATGGGGGACAAGGCCAAGGCGGCTTTGGTGCCCCTGCCCATTATTGATAAACCTTTCAAAAGGGAAGCTGTGGGCAGAGTGGGGCCACTAAGCACCCCAAGTCACACTGGCAAGCAGTATATCCTGGTGGTAGTTGACTATGCCACAAGATACCCAGAGGCCATGACCTTATCATCCATTCATGCAAAAAAGGTGGCTGACACACTGTTGGGGATATTTAGCTGGGTGGGCTTTCCTTGGGAGATATCGACAGATCAAGAGGCCAATTTCATGTCCTGGTTAATGAGTAGTTTGTGGGAGAAGTGTGGAGTAAAGCAGCTCAAAACATCCCCCATACCATCCCCAGACTAATGGTCTGGCGGAACGATTTAATTTGTCCCTTAAGACCATGTTATGGACTTTTGCTGACCAGCACAAGAGGGAGTGGAACAAATATTTGTCTCATCTCCTATTTGCATATACGTAAGTCCCACAGAAGTCCACAGGGTTCTCACCTTTTGAGCTCCTGTTTGATCATAGGGTGAGGGGGCCCCCTAGATTTGGTTCAGAATGAATGGGAGGGTGACGGTACCTCTCAAGGGGAGTCTGTTGTGGAGTATGTCTTGAACTTTAGGACCCACCTTAAGGAGCTCATGGGGCTTGCTCAGGAGCACTTGCAACAGCAGCAGAAAGTCTGGTATGACTGCAGGGCCCGAGCCAGAGAATACGAGGTGAGACAGACAGTGATAGCACTCACCCTTGTCCAACAGAATAAACTACAGGCAGCATGGGAAGGGCCACTCTCCATTGTCAAAAAGGTTAGTGATGCCAATTACATGATAAAACTACTTGGCAGGAGATGCAGACAAAAAGTGTAGCATGTTAACATGATAAAGCCCTACTATGACAGGGAGGAATTGGTCCTCACTGTATGCAGTGTCACAAACCCACTCAGCAGGTCAGCCCTCTACTCCCAAAGTGCCAACCTCTGAGCGCAGATTTGTGAACAGTTAACAGAAACAGGGTAACCCTTCTGTCTATTTTGTGGGTTCAAATCAACCTTTGGTCTCAAGTCTTGGAGGGATTCAAACTGTGAACCTCTTGTTAGCGTACCCGATGTACAGGCTCAGATAATTCTGCTCTTCAGAGGGGACAGATATCTTTTGCCTATGGGCACCTAACCAGGCATACAAAATGAACCCTTAAAACTCTATTAAAGTCCTCAGAATAAATTCTTACCTTTTCCCAGTTTGGTAAAACTAGTAAGCTTTGTGCAGTGTCAGCTTTAACCATGTATACTTCCCTTGTCAAGAAAAAGAAATTCAAAGGCACACCAAGTAGTCTCTAAAGTAGAGGTTTACTTCAAAATAGATAAAAAAATTTAAAATGTAAATACAGAACCATATATCACAAAACATACAAATCACTTAAAAGAATAAGGTTTTAAAAAGTGCAGATTCCTACCACTAATACATTTAGACTTGTCTGTTCTAAGGTATTCTTATCTCCCAGTGCTGTAGATGTTTCTTTTTCAGAGTCCAAACATTTGTGTGTAAATGGAAAACAGAATACTGTTTAAAAACTGGCTTTGCCAACTTCTTTGCATGAGGTCACCTAGCTCCTCCGTCAGAATATGAAAAAAATATCTATGCAAAACAGGATGTCTTATCAAAGGTAAATTAAGATTCTGTGACCTCAGCAAAACTCTTTTTTTTTTCAAATGACTTTCTTTGATCTATGAGTAGCTTTCCCTTTCCAGGACATCAAAGGACTTGGTATGTCTCTCTGCCAGATCTTACGGAGGTGCAACATGCTTTTGCATCACCATGTGAATTTTACTGTGTTTCCTCTAAACGTTGTAAAAGTTTATGATCTATCTTGGCAGTTGGCAAGCTGTAATTAGCCACATAAAAAGGAAAGCCTAAATTTTAAGTCTCTTCTAGCCTGTAATTATCTCTTGGCCTTCCAGGTAACACCTATTAGATAAAACCTGAGAGGGGGGGTTGTCATTCCACAGACTGTCAGCATCTCTCATGAGAGACATTCAATAACATATTTTTATATTACAAAAAACATAGGTTAATCAGAACCAGCTGTCCAAGTGTCACATGCAGCACCCCAGAAGAAAAAAACAAGACTGACCCACTGGTGGACCTTCTCAGGGAGGCTGGGCCGCACCCTCCATGGAAAACCTCACTTTTTCTGACCAGCTGACACCAGCCCAGGTGCAAGAGATTCAGGGTGTGTTAAGAGAATTTGAGGACATGTTCACAGGGAAACCAGGGTACACCATGCTGATCAAGTACAACGTGGATGCCAGGACCCAGGTGCCCCTAAAACAGTCTCCTTACAGGATACCCAAGCAGGTTAAGCAGATCTTGAAAGAGGAGCTCAAGGAGATGCTGGAACTTGGAGTAATCCAAAAATCCAGTAGCCCCTGGGCCTCGCCCATGGTACTGATCCTCAAAAAGTATGGTACCACCTGATTTTGCATTGACTACCAGAGGCTCAACAGCTGCATGGAGTCATATGCATATCCCATGTCCAAAACAGATGAGACCCTGGATTGACTGGGGGGAGCCAAGTATCTGACCACAACAGACCTAACAAAAGCCTACTAGCAGGTACCTCTAACCCTTGCAGCCAGGGAGAGGTCTGCTTTCATCACTCCATTTGGCTTATATAAATTCAAGGTAATGCTGTTTGAAATTAAAAATGCACCTGCAACCTTTCAACGGCTTGTGAATCGCATTCTGTCTGGGGCAGGTAAGTTTGCACTGGCATATATGGATGACTTAGCCATATACAGCCAGACCTGGAAAAAGCACAACAAGAATGCGCAGGTGTTCTGCAGGTTAAAAAATGCAGGTCTGACAGTAAAGGTGGAAAAGTGCCAGATAGGTATGTCAAAAGTGTCCTACCTTGGGCACCAGGTGAGCAGCAGATGTATCCACCCAGAGCCTGCCAAGATCGCTGCCATCCTGGCCTGGCCCACTCCTACCACCAAGAAACAGGTATGGGCATTTCTGGGGAAAGTGGGGCACTACCGAAGGTTTGTCCCTTACTATAGTGATCTGGCCAAGCCACTGACATATCTAACCAAAAAGGGAAAGCCAGATAAGATGCAGTGGACAGAGGGCTGTGAGGCTGCTTTTCAGGAGCTAAAAAAGGCCTTAAGCAGGCCACCTGTGTTGGCCAGCCCCAATTACAGTCTAAAGTTCATGGTCCATGTGGACACCTCAGACCATGGTCTGGGTGCTGTGCTGAGCGAGGTTAACCAGAAGGAAGAGGAGCATCCTGTCATGTACCTCAGCTGGAGGCTTCTGCCCAGGGAGGAGGCCAATGCCACAATCAAGAAGGAGTGCTTGGGAATAGTGTGGGCACTTCAAAAGCTACAGCTTTACCTATATGGAAAAAAATGACTGTGGTCACAGATTATAATCCCCTGAACTGGCTTAATAGATCAAGTAGGCAAAATGGAAAACTACTACACTGGAGCTTGTTACTGCAGTCATACAACATGACCATCCAGTACTGCAGTGGTAAACAAAATGCCAATGTGGACAGGCTATCTAGGCAGGTCTAACAGCATGGCTGGATACTTTGGGCACTTCCCAACAGCTGCATGAATGGATGTGTCACTTGTGGTGGCCCAAAGGACATGCCTTCATCATCTGGGGAAGGGGAGATGTAACTCAAATGGGAAGGAAGGAGTTAATGGCTTGGATTTTTGGTTGGAATTTTTCACACATGTGAAGGAATGAGTTAATGGCTTGCATTTTTGACTGGGATTTTTCTGGCCTTCTAAAAAAAAAAACACTAGGATTCCACACATTAGCAGCATCTAGATAAGGTGATGGTTATAAATCTCAGAAAGAATGACCAAGAAGGAGAGTGTACACACACACGCACAGTTTGAAAGGATTGGACCACTCAAATATAAATTGAATGTTACATTGATCTAATTGGATTCATGGTCCATGTGGACACCTTGTGGATAAGGCTATTTAAACTGATTAAAATAAACAAACAGATACATGGTAAATGGTTGGTGCATTCAAAGGATACAAGAATTATCTATTCAAAGGGGGACTATAAGATGCCATAACACAGTTACATCGGGGAGTGTTCTGTTGGACTTACCAATGGAGAGGAAAAGCTTTGAGCCTACTGCTCTTGCTACATCAGTGGAAGCTGGCAGATAGCATAGGGATTCATTTTCTCCAAGTGTAGTAGACGGGTAAGAAGAATAGCTTAACATAGAAATAGTCTTTTTTTTGTCATCTGTCATTTAAAACCATTTGTTTATTTTTTCTGTAACAGTGTTCTTCTCTTGTGTTACACATATATATACCCTATAATGCAACTTTTGACTTTTTTTTAAGTAAAACGATTATTTCTTTACACAACAGTTGTGGTTGTGTTTTAAATTATTTCTAAGGTATTTTATGGTTTCCACTGGGAAAGGAAAACTCTGTTAGCATCCTCCACCCGAAAGCTACACTACCAGACTTTAACCTGTGCAATTGCATGTTTGATTTCTCTGCTCTGTGCAGGGGGAAAAACATGATTTTTGCATGTAGAACCAGCTGGTGGTAGTGAAAAACAGAGACAGACACCTTTCTAAACGCTGTTACAGCCCAGAGAGAGACAGAGGTGGTTTGTCACACTGGCAAGCATGAACAAAGAGGTCTTCCCCCACTGCTCCATGTGCTACTTTCAACAAAATGTTCAAAGCAGACAGAACCGCACCACAAAAAACTCTGGCCAGTTTCACTAAGGCATCATCAGGGAGTTTGAGTAACAGCCCTGCTCCACCTGAATTTAAATTCACATATTTAAAGTGACTGTGCACAGAAAATCACACATAATCAATAAACATATAAATGTAACATTTCATCCAAAAAAAGTGATTCCAAACCCCATATGAAACAATCTACAGTGTTAGTAGTGGCACAATTATAAATGTGAGAGGCAGTAACCAGTTGTGTCTATAGAAAATCCCTTTAAATTTTATTCCTCTGATTTACTAAGGAATGGAATTTCCTTGACACACAATTGAGCTATGTATTTGATGCTGATTTACCTAAATGAAACATAATCCCCCTAGTTTCTTTCTAATTCACATGTGCAAGGTATGGTGCCATCTTTTTAAGTGTTTTTGACACGTGCTAGATTGTTGCACATACTACAT
This sequence comes from Neoceratodus forsteri, assembly GCA_016271365.2. NCBI lineage: Eukaryota > Metazoa > Chordata > Ceratodontiformes > Ceratodontidae > Neoceratodus > Neoceratodus forsteri. Next base: position 422,222,572 of record CM057453.1, read on the forward strand.
TGTGAAAACTTACACTGTAGAAATAATATATAGGGGCTCCCAACACTGGGACTGCACTGGCCATATGGCCTGAAAACTCTTAATTTGCACATTTGTGTACACTTTTTTGTATTTATTACACTTTAAATTGTTTCATGTGGGGTTTGGAATCAATTTTTTGGAAGCAATGTTGGATTTGTATACTTATTGATTATCTGTGATTTTCTGTGCACAGCCACTTTAAATATCTGAATTTAAATGCAGGTGGAGCAGGGCTGTTACTCACACTCCCTTATGATGCCTTAGTGAAACTGGCCAGAGATTTTTGTGGTGTTTGTCTGCCTACGTCAGTGTGAGGGGTTTCAACCATTTTATATCAGATACTGCCTTTAATAAACAGCTATTTTTGCTTGACTATTACAAGTCTCTCATAGATTTTTTTTCTGGCATTGGCTCTGGGACTAGACAAGGTGGTGCTATTCTGTCTGCTTTAGAGTCTGGCAAGCTGCATGAGGCAGTTGCCCATTGCACAACTGGAACCCCTTCTCTAAATCTTGAATTTAAAGCTTCTCTCACTAGACTTCCTTGTAAGAGGCACTACCAGTCGGTATGCTGTAGGACTGGCATGTTAGTAACCAACCTCCCACCCCTCACAGGCAGGAGGGCGTTGTTACACTCCCTCCACCCCAGAAATTATTTATGTCTGCGGAACTAGAAGAGGTGGGTTGATGCCCTCACCCATGGCAATACACACAAATATGCTGGTCCAGATAGTTAGGATGGGAGATCTCTTGAAGCCAAACTAGTTACCATTCTCCCCCTCATATTAAGAAGGAAGAAAAAGAGTCATGACAACAAGATTTCAAAAGTATTTATGCATTTACAGGGAATTAGGTACAATGGTATTTGCAGGTATGTACAAATTTACATTTTGTCATGCACTAACAAAATTTCATTTTCCTCTGCAGATTCATTTTCTGTATGAGCAGTCATTTAAAATCTAAACGTATTATTATGGCTCTTTTACTAGGCATTAGCTCAGAAAAAAAGTGCTTCATATTTCCTTATGCATGAACAGGCTCACTAATGTACTGTTATGTATGTATACACAGTCTGGTGTTTAAACAGTTTAACTGTAACTGTTTTTTTCTTTAGAAAAAAAGACCATCTGCTCCCACAAGCCAAACCTCATTTTTTAGTGCCTTGGATTATTTTGGTGACACATGCTGCTGGCGTCATTCCCATCATGAATCCGTCCTTGGGCTGCACCTACAAAACATAAAACACAGCAGGCCTGCACAATAACATTCACTTGCCCATTTTTGTGAGCCGTAAACTTTTCTCAGAGTCAGCTGTCACAGTTTCCTGATACTGCATTATGTAAACAAAGCCCAGAAATAAAATGTCACAACAAAGGTCTTTTAGCATTACAAACAGAGAAGTAGGAAAGTTTTAATTTGCTGGCAAAGTTAGTGTCAAGTCAGAAATTTTGTATTACATGTACTAGGGTGACATTTTCTGACCTTACCCCTACTTTGCACAACAAAGTTCTTTATTTACTCTAATCCACTACCCACCTACTGTGCAAATGACTCCTACCCCCTCCTGCTAGCCAGAACTTTAAAAATACAGTCTCCCCATCCTGCCATCCTCTAGTACCCCTCCCCCCCCAACAGTCATGGCAACGTTTCCTATAATTAAGCAACTATTAGGGACTATCTGGGCATACAAATCTTCCCTCACCCACACCAAGTCATGTAATTGTAATAACCACCCACCTCCTCCCCTTAAATGCCCAAATACACTGATGATCCCCATCCTACCCACCCTCTAGCAACCAACCTCCCCCCACAGCCCCCAAAGTATAACACTATATTGCTGACACCTAGAAAAATGAAAACTGTCCCATAGGGGAGTAATTGTGCTCTGTTGCCAGTGTGCTGCATGGAGAATAATGGATAAGGAAGTGTGTGTGATGGGTTTTTTCATACACCCAAGGTGTGTGATGACCCATAAACCTCGAGAGTGAAGCTCGAGGTCATCACACACCAAGGACATGTGAAAAAAATCCATAACATCAAACTTACCTATCCTTTATTTTTTATAATTACTGGTGTGGAGGTTTAGACTCTGTTTCTAGCAGCTTGAAAAAAAATATGTTTGTTTTAGCTAGTGTACAGTTTTATTTTTGAAGAAATTGAACTGTACATGAACAAAACACAGTTGAAGTAGTGTAGTTGAAATACTTTTTGTGAAATAATGGAATGCAACTGTTTTAAAGTATTTTCTTTGGGAAATGTCATATCAACCGGATTTTGGGTTATTATGAAGTGTCATATCAACCAGATTTCGGATTATTATTGCCTTTGCAGCATAATAACCTGAAATCCGGTTGATATGCATTTCTAACAAAACAGTAATCCAGTTGATATTTATAGTCACGTGTAATCATCATATAATAATGGATGATCACGATGTCCCTCTTACAGTAACACCTGACTGGCCAAGTTTTTGCAGGTGAATAGCAGTGGTAAGGCAATGAATAAAATCACTTTAATCCAAAATGGGGATTAAACTCAAGCAGACAATCTTTTTACAACAGCAGCATGAAAATATTCCCTGTGTCTAAACAGCATAAAAATCCTGTTAAATCATGTGTTCGATGTTTGCAACAATCCTAGATCCTTGTTTTAAGGATCTATCAATATCTAGGGTGAAGGCGTTTCAGCATCCACTGTGAAACAAATGACACGAGATCATCTCTATGATTTCTAATCCTGCTGGTCTGTCTCAGACACAGATGTAAATCATTCCAACTTTAAAAAAGATGCTCCACTCACAGTCGTACCAGGTCAGCAATTTCTAACCTGGAACAAGGGAAGGACCAGCACTGACACCAGACACATACAGTAGCAGCATTTATTTCAATGCAGTGTAACAAAATAAAAAATAAACCCACATAGTGCAACACCATACTGGGATACACAGAATGTGTTACAAGAAGCCCTGATGAGATATAAATCATGCCAATACATGAAAGGTCATTTACAAGCACCAAGGGGAAGTAGGCTGGTGGCGGGGTTGGCGATGGGCCATATACTACTGATAGTCAGTCTAGCAGTGGCAATTACAACAATGACACCATCAGCACTGAGAAAGAAATGGACTACTGGGCTAAACTTAGTTTTTCCTACTTGCTACACAGAGAAAGAGGACTGTGACAAAGCCATTTCCAGTCAAACATTTCTTAAAGACACAAAGCTGTAGCTTATATTAGCAGCAAACGGAAAAATGGCTCTCACTAGCAGAGGACTTATCATAATTCTGCTTTTCATGACTTCCATGTCAATAGGCACAAACAAACACAGGTAAACATCACCCACCTTCCCACCTACCCACTGCACTAACAGTGCCCCACTATTCCCATGGGTCAACAACAGATTGTTGTGTCCCTAGAAACAATTTCAAGTCCACAAACCCCCCAATCTACCCAATCCTTATTACCCCTTTACTACCAACATTCAATCTGTCCCACCTCGTTCTAACACTGACACTCCATATGAACAAAACCAGGCATACGCTCACTGTGAAACTCAAATCAATAAAAATGATCTGCTGCACTGCACCCTGATGCTTCTATTACTCTCTGGCAACATACATCCCAATCCTGGCCCTACCGACTAACACATGTCAGGATGCACAACAATGGGGCATTAAAACTGGCCTCCATAAATATATGCAGTCTCCTTCCAAAGGCAGACCAGCTCCAAGTATGGGTCTGCCAGCATAATCTGGATGTGCTGTCTATTGTGGAAATATGGCTCACCCCTAAAATCCCAGATTCAGCCCTATCACTCAATGGGTACACCCTCTTCAGGTTAGACAGAATTGGCAAAAGAGGCGGGGGCTGTCTCATTTACATCAGGGACACCCTCCATGGCCATGCCCTCTCCCAAATTGACTCTGGAAAGGAGATTCAGATCCTAGCCATTAGGTTATTATTTGGAACCACAATAAACCCCTTACCGTAATATCGGTATACATACCTTCTAAACAACAAAAACACAGTTTTAACAAACTAATCAACTATCTAATTCAACATATTTTATTAGGCATATCACAGTACAACAACATTTAAGGATTGAATGTTGTACCATCCATGTACACTGCCAAGAAACCCTAAAATATCTCCCCCTCCCCCCAGAATCCCCTCACCCTCCCCCACGATGCACTCTCCTATCTTTATTATCCTAGAGTTAACAAAGGAACAGCAAGAGCAGTCATTGAGATATAGTTAGAGAGGGAGGAGAGGTTCATGAAGACAACAGGAGAGGTCAAATCAAGATAAATATAGAGCATATAACTTCCCCAATTTTTTGCTAAAAGATGAGAGGCAGTGGCACACACTCGCAATTAAATGTTCAAGGCGGAGTGCAAATGATATTTCATGCAACCATTCAGCATAGGAAATGGTAACTTGATCCGTCCAGTGTCTAAGCACTAACTTTTTGACCGCCATAGAGATTAAAGCCAAGTGAAATCATCTCTCTTTCACCGGAATTCCGGAGTAATCTCCCAAGGTACATATGACAGGGGAGAAAAGGCCCTGTAGGCCCAACAAAGGATCCAGAGCGGATTCAATTTGGTTCCACAACGGGGATATCCTTTCACAGGACCACAATATATGAAAGAGCGAGCCTTCCTCTTTATTGCACCTAGAACACATATTGGAGGTAAACCTCTTCATTCGGGCCAATTTTACTGGAGTATAATACAAATTATTTAGGATACAGTATTGTGTAAGTCTGTATCGGTCCTGAGTGAGATATGTGTATAGGTCTGTCCATATTGTATGCCAGTTAATAACTTCATTAGGGAATGAAACCTGCCAGACCCAAGAACCAGCAATCGAGTGAGACTGAGAGAAAGTGAAAATCAGCTTGTATACCGTGGAAATGCCATGGAATTTACAAGCCAGTCTTTATTTGTTTGAGAAAAGCTTCAATACGAGGGGGTTACACTCTTTCCCCATTACCTTAATTAGTAAGTGTTTAAGCTGTAAAATTGGAAAGACAGCCCGTGACTTAAGGCCCAGCTTAATGAGGATCTCCTCGGTAGATTGTATAGCACCATTTGAGTAGAAATCTGCTACTGTAAGCTCAGGGGGAAGAGGTAGCCAGTGCCTGGTTATAGAGGCTCCCCCTATTTTAAGATTAAAATTAGCATATAACGGTTGAGAAGGATCCGAGCTCGAATGTACCTTATAGAATCTGAACATTTGAGAAAGAACTCTTAGCGAGGTACCTAGCGGGAAGGGCTGCAGGGATTTTGGCAATTTTTTAAAGGGCGTATAAAAGAGTGACGAGGGGGCTACATTATGGGTAGCGAGAATGTCAGCCTCTATAAGTAGCCAAAAGGAACATAGTCGTGGTGAGCACAGAGATCAGTTAACAAAAGCCATTTCCCACACTTACTGAGGTGACAAGCCCAGTAGTAGAACAAAAAGTTAGGAAGACGTAAGCCCCCCATCTCCTTGGGTAAAGAAAGCTTACTGTAGGATCTTCTAATCGCCTTGTCCTGCCAAATAAAGAAACTAACTTCAGAGTGAATACGTTGGAAGAAGGACAGGGGTAACCAGACATCCAACAGATTTAATGGGTAAAACAGTCTAGGGAGGGCGTTCATCTTGACGGTATTAATTCTACCCCAAAGTGAGAGAGGGAGCTTCTTCCATCTTGATAAGTCCTGTTGAATGTTGGGCCATAGATCTTCTAAATTAAGTTTGAGGAGTAATGATAAATCCAAGGTAATATAAATGCCCAAGTATTTAATGGACTTGGGGGTCCATTTCATGCCAAAATCACTGAAAGCTGAGCTATATGTTAATGAATTTAGGGGAAAAATTTCAGTTTTAGTAATATTAAGTTTATAATTTGAAAATTTCACAGAAGTATCAATAATATGCAATGCTTCTGTTAAAGAGGAGACCGGATCCGAAAGGTGAAGCAATATGTCATCCGCATAAACCGAAAGAGCGAGAGTCCTATCCCCTATTGGAATACCAGTGATTAAGGGGGAGGAGTTTAATCTCCTAATCAGGGGTTCGAGATATATGTTAAAGAGAAAAGGGGATAGCGGGCAGCCCTGTCTTGTGCCCGAAAAAAGAGGGAAAGCCTCGGACAAGACTCTATTACAGTTTATTTTTGCCTGAGGAGAGGAATATAGAGTCTGAATCCATTTGATAAAGATTTCAGGAAAGCCCATTGTCTGCAACGTAGCCCACAGGAAGTTCCAATCCACTCTATCAAATGCTTTTTCAGCATTGAGGGATATGAGAGCCATTGGAGAGGGGGAGGTCTTAGCCACCTGGACCAGATACGCTAATTTATGAAGACGGTCAGCAGGTGTTCTACCCGACACGAACTCCAATTTGTTTCAGCAGCTATGAGTTCAAACCCTTTCAATTCTGCTAGCAAGTATCTTAGCCAAGATTTTAATGTCACAGTTTAACAAAGAGATGGGGTGATAACTCGCAGGAGATTGGGGTGGTTTATCTGGTTTGAGAAGAAGGATAATAGAGGCTTCTAATAGGGATGGATCTATAACCTGACCTGAGAGCATATATTGATATAAACGTAATAAGTAGGGAGCAAGATCTTTAGCGAAAATGTTATAATAGTTTGAAGGGAAACCATCCGGACCGGGGCCCCTATCCGAGGCAAGCTTATGGATAGCAGACAAGATTTCCTGAAGAGATATAGGAGCTGATAAACAAGCTTGTTGTGAGGGAGAGAGAGTAGGTAATGGTAAAGCAGATAAATACTCAAATAATTAAACCTGAGACGGGGATACAAGACGCTGAATATAAAGGGAAAGATAAAACTGCCTAAAAACATCAGTTATGTCTCTTGGGTGTGTTTTAATGGTTCCATCCAGATCATTGATCGACGGAATAAATCTGGATGCCTCTAGTTTCCTCAGACGCAGCACCAGAAGATGACTTGCCTTTACCCCTGCTCTATGTATTTTGCTTTAGTTCTTAAAATAAGAAACTCTGTTTTTTCCTGTACCAGATGAGAATACTGATTCCTTAAATTCAATAAAGATTTTAGTACATCAGGAGAAGAGGAAGAGGTAAGAGAATGCTCAAGTGTGTGAATCTGACCCAGAACGGAAATAGCAGCTGCCTCTCTCTTTCATTTACGAGTGGAGAAGAGCCTAATAAACTCGCCTCACAAAAAACATTTTAGGGCACACCATTCATGGTCCATCCTGCTGTCCAAACCCTGGTTATTTGCAATGAAAAGTTGAATCATGTCTGAGATCCTAGTAATGACGTAATCTTCCTTTAGAAGCTGTGTATTTAACCGCCACATTGAGTCCCTTTGGAGGTTTTGATTTAACATAACTGTGACCCAAGTTACAGCGTGGTCCAATATAACAATTGGTTCTAGGGCGGAGTCATTAAGACCGTGTATGAGAGAATGACTAAGTAAGATATAATCCAGCCGAGACCAAGTGGAGTGCACCATAGAGTGAAATGAGAAAGCGCGGGTCTCAGGGTTTAAGAGACGCCAGGGATCACACAATCTGTTAGTATCCAGAAATTCAGCAAGAGCCCTTTGGGTTTGAGTAAGGGGCTTAGGCAATGAATTAGATTTATCCAAATCTTGAGTGGGTGGCAGATTCCAGTCCCCTCCCAGGATTAAGGGGAATATTGAGAACTTCTGTAGCTCTGTCGATAATTCCTGAAAAAATATAGGATTTCCCCCCACAGGCCCATATACACTCCCCAGGACCAATCCAGTGCAGTCCAATAATCCTTGGACTAAAACATATCTCCCCTGTGGATCAGCGATTGTTATTTTGGGTTGAAAGGCTATCACCTTGTGAATTAAGATAGCAGTGCCACCACTGACAGATGAGTTACCAGCAGCAAAAACTTGCCCAATCCCTAGTCTGTGCAAACCCCCCATTTCCCCAGGGAGCAGATGAGTTTCTTGAATGAAAGAGATATGGGCCTTCAGTAATGATATGTGTTTTAAGATCTGAATTCTCTTGTTGAGATCACAAACCCCTCTTACATTCCAAGATATAAATTTTTTCAAACCTGTAGCCATTGGATATTATACTGAACAATACATAACCAAAACAATGTACTATGAGAGTGCACTGCTAAACCCTCCCCCATCAATCTTGCATACATTTTATTAAATAGGTATTCCCACAAAACCCAAGAGAAAACCCAGAGCATACTATTGACCATGAAGGCAACTACAGGATACGGGGAAACCCCATCACCAACAATAGAGAACAATGGAATACCATAGTTACCAACCCCCCAATCCTCCCCCAAATAACTATTTACAAATATCTCTCCACCTAGCTTTGACACCATTAAGGAAGCTACCTTTTTGTTCAATGGTAGAGAGCCCACAAGTACCCCATTATAACTACCCCCAATACTACTAACCTGATAGAGAATAATAAATGTAATAAATGCCCGTACTGGGTACCCTTCCGACCCCAGCTTAAGTATTAATGCAAACCAGCCTAACATGCCAAAAGGAGTCCCCAGAATACCAAACTAAATAAAGCAAAAAGTGAGAGTAATTAGGGTACTACCCCCCATACTTCAGGACGTGTGGTGGGTTACTTTCCAGCCAAAATCCTCCCTCCCGCCTCCCTCTGAAGGAAAAAAAAAGGTGTATTGGGTTTAATCTACTAATCAAACTGGAATACCCCAACAATATGTAAGTTACATACAAGCTCCATATAATACTTTTATTTCCACGAGAACAGAAATGAAGTAAATTCAGCTCCACATTCTCCCACCAAAATTAATAAGTGTTTATACGAGCATATGGTAGACAAGATTATTGAGAGTGCAGAGAAAAAGTTCCAGAGATAGGTGTACCAAGAGGAGTGTTGAGATAATGAGAGAGACCTGAACAATAAAGGAAGATAAAAGGACTAAAGTCCTATAGAGAGAGAGAGTTCGAGAAGAGACAAACCCCAATATATTAATCGTAACATAATTGTCTCCCTAAATACCAGAAATCAAGATATAGAGAGAGAAACTGAGACAGCCCGTGAGAATAGTTTGGGTAGTGAACAGGAAAATAGGTAGCATAAGCCTTTCCAGAATTATATGCATATCATAATGACAGAATCATTGCTAAAAAGTAAAAGCATAACAGGCAGCTTCTCGAATATGCAGGTGTTCCCCTGGGGAACCATATTGGAAATGGGCCAAACTGTCCGGTCAGAAAGAGTCCCCACTGGAAACGAATGGCACCAGGAAAAGAGGAACCGAGGAAAAATGGTGCCTCGTTGCCGCGCAGAGTCCTCCGGGTCCACAGGCCATCCTCCGCCTCTCTTCTCGATTGCCGCCATCCTCACCACACCGGAGAAGAACTCCCCTCCCAAGGACGTCCCTCAGAAAAAGTTCCTCATTGGTAAACCAGCCAAACAACAGAAGGTACAGTCACAGCAAATAGATCTTTGATAGCAAGAAGGCAAGAAAGCCATCCTAAGATTGAAATAATGCCAGCAACTTCTTGCAGAGATTGGCTTGGGCCTGTTCGGCCGAGTCGTATGATAGCCATGCTCCATCCACCGAAACCTGCAGACGTGCTGGGTTTGCCATGTGAAACTTAATACTGGCAGCTATCAACTTACTGACTATCGAATGAAAGGAGGCTCTTTTCCTTCGGGTTACTAATGGCAAATCCTGAGTAATTCTTAGGCGCTTGCCCTCCCATTGTATAGATTGTAGATCTCTGACTTTGGCCAAAATGTGCTGTTTTTCAAGATAGTTGAGAAAACGAATGATCATTGGGTGAGGGGAGGCATTCTCCTCCAGTTTTGGACGTAGAGACCTGTGCGCCCTTTCTATTAAGTAGGTAGGATTGTGTGGGGAAGGGCCCACAATCTTGATAAAAAGTTTCTGGGTAAATAAAATTGCAGAGGGACCTTCTGCTCCTTCTGGTAAGCCAAAGATCAAAATATTGTTTCTCCTGCTGCGCCCCTCTAGATCCTTGGTTTTGAGTTGTAGTTTAGAGATTTGTTGCCTTAACTTAGTGATTTCTGGATCCAACCTGTCCCTCCAGGCCTCTAGAGAGTAGGTGTGAGCCTCCATGTCTGCCATGCGAGTTCTGAGTTCGGCCATTTCAGTACAAATATTTTTTTAGATCAGCAGTGATATCCAGGAGCGTCTCCTTAAATGGTTGCAGCTCTTGCAAAAAATGATCTTCTGAAAGCGGGATTGATGCCGCCAGGGTAGTCGGTTGTTTAGCCGATAGTTGCTGGAGGGGTTTTACCTTCTTTGCCTGTCAGGCGAGACTGGGGGCTTGTGTCTGGGTAAGGCCGTTTTTATCTCGGTCTCCATCTGTGTGTGTTAAAACAATAGATGCTGCCGGAGAAACAGCCAACAAGCTCCGTTAAGTGAGCAGGAATATAATGATGTAGAGGATACCCCGATTTACAAGCTACAAAGCACTAGATGAAGTTAGATTATCAGCCGGGGAAGTGGGAGCCAAGGGAAGTAGCAGCTAGCAAGCCCAGACCATCACATGATCTCCTAATCAACTATCTAAAAGACCTGCACCATTACTGGATTCTGTAATCCTAGGGGACTTTAATATTACTTGGATGTCTAATGAGGTGACCCCCTTCAAGGATACCTTATCCAACTCAGGTATTTAAGAGGGCAACTAAACTCATTTAAATCCCATCTTAGTCAGCTTGATTGGTCCCCCCTCTACACTTTCCAAGATGTTGACCAGGCCCTAGATCACTATGTCGCCACCTTTAATGCAGTATGTGACATCTATGCACCTGTACGAAAACGTGAAATAAAGGGTGTTAACAACATATGGATCACCCAAACTCTTCTAGATGTTATGGGAACAAGGGACCATCTCTGGCACAAAGCTAAAGCCACTGGCAAATTAGCTGACATCCAGTGGTATAGGGTAGCAAGAAATGCCTATACCTAAGAGATCAGGCTAGCTAAAGCAAAGCACTTTAAAGACAGCCTAAGCAACACATGTGGGGATGGCAAAACATTTTGGAGCAACATAAAACACCTCACAGGACAGGACAACAAGTCATCCCCCTCTATGCTCCTAGTAAATGGGGAAATCACTCAAGACCCCAAAACGATTGCGGACACCTTCAACATTGTCTTCTCTGACCTCAGTCACATCCCCCAGACTTCTTAAATACCGATAAGAAAACCTTAGAAGATACTCCAGCTGACCATCATTTGCTCCACACTGGAACCCCTCAATTTTATTTCAAGCAAATCTCCCACTCAGAAGCCAAAAAATATCTCCAGTGCACACTTGGCAAATCAACGTACAGTAGCGACTCCCTCGATCTTTAAGTAGAACATTGGAAAAGACACAGCTTTCCTCAGGCACTACAGAAACTCTCAGCTAGTGCTATCAGACAGTAACAACTTTTTTTTAATGATTTAAAACAGCTACCCACAACTTCCACTTTCTGTTGCTGGCAGCCACCATCCCATGAGCAGCAGTAAGCTTCCTGAGCTCACTGTATGCTAATAAGCCTGTTTGACCTCTTCTATTGGTGGGCAGGACATGTTAGCATAAAGTGAGCTCAGGAAGCTCAATGCTACTTATGAAATGGTGGTTGCCAGCAATAGAAAGTGAAAGTTGAAGGCCACTGTTTAAATCACTAAAAAAGCAATTAGAGGGAATTTAAAAAACATTACTGTCTGAAAGCACTAATCAAGCATTTTTGAAGTGCCTGGGTAAAGCTGTGCCTTTTCCAGTGTTTCCCTTTAAGCTGACAGCCCTCTCCCTTGATGAGCTAATATAGCCACTCACTAAAATACTAAATCTATCCCTTAGGTTTGCACAATTCCCCACGAAGTGGAAATCTGCTGCAGTCACACCGGTTCACAAAAGTGGAGATTGGGCTGTACATGCCAACTACAGGCCTATCTCCATCCTACCCCCTCTCTCTAAAGCCTTTGAACGCATAGTCTCTGATCAACTGGTGGACTACCTAAACAAATACAACATCCAGTACCTCAACAACACAGCTTTCGGAAGGCCCACAGTACCACCACAGTGTTACTGGAAAACTCTGACTTCATCCATGAAGCACTTGACAACAGCCAGATAGTGGGGATGATATATCTAGGCCTCACTAAAGCATTCGACATGGTAAATCACAGTATCCTACTCAACAAAGTCCTTGCCTCTGGGCTATCTCCAGACACTGTTGGATGGTTTAACAGCTACCTGGACACAGAACACAAGAAGCAAAAATCAATGGGACCCTCTCAAGACAGTATGGAAGTAACATCTGGTGTCCCACAAGGCTCCATCCTGGGCCCGCTCATTTTCAGCCTGTTCTTAACTCCCTCCCTAGAGCCTGCCCTGATAATATCCTGCTATATGCAGAGGATGTGACCATCTACTCCACTAGTCCATACCCACACCTGCCAGAATCCAACCTCCAAAATAGTTTCTCCTTAATAGAGGAATGGTTTACTCAAAACAAACTTCTCTTGAACTACAAAAAACAAAAGTATGTGTATGTATTCTTTATTTGTTCAATCATAAAAAATATTTTTATAAACATAAACATTTGACAAACATTACATACAACATTGAATTTAAAAACTATAGTGTAGAGAAATCTGTGCAAAATGTAGCAGAATAAATACAAGTAAATATTTAGGATTGTATAGTGCGCACCATCCTTTTCCTTTTTTTTTGTATATTACAGAGATATAGTGCTGTCTTTTTTATAATCTGTTCATTTTCAGAAACAAACAGAATCCTTAAAATAGTATCATTAGAGTAATGTGTCAGTGATGCCAAGATAGATCCCAGTCATTTAAATCTTGCTAAAACAAAAGTAATGCTGTTTGCTAACCCCCAAAACAAATACAAAGCCTGCCAGCTGACAATCCTAAACAAACAGGAGCCACTTGATCAGGTCAGGACCTTCAAAAATCTAGGTATCACACTATCACACTCGATAGCTCCCTCTCCTATGTTCATCACATAGATCACATTGTTAAGACAGCCAACACCAGAATTGGACTGCTTTACAGGCACAGGCACAATATGACTTCCGAAGTCCCGCCTCTGGCAGTCATTAGCTTTATAATCTCTGTTACAGACCATGGACTAACTGTGTATTGTGCTGCCACGGATACAGCTCTAAAAAGGGTCAGAACAGCCCTAAACAAATCATCTCAACTGGTCCTATATGCACCCAGGTTCACCCACACTTGTGACCTATACGCCCCAGACCAAGTGGCTTAATCTCCAGAGAAGGATGAAGTACCAGGCCTGCCTCTTTGGAATAAAAACTCTCCTTGGTCTAACACCGCCAGTCATTCAAAACCTCCTTAAACCAACACCTAATTCACACCAGACTAGAGATAAAACAAGAAACGCCCTATAAATCCCCTTCCACCACATTGCCCTGGCCCAGCAATCCTTTGCCTACAAGGCACCCCTATGGCTTAAAGAATTCCCCTTGGACGTAGTATATGTGGCAAAGCTTGGAACCTTTAAGAAATTACTACACCAACACCTGACAGCGCCCGGCACCTGTGAATGCAGGTTGTAACTCCCATCTCCCCCTCCCTCACATACCTATTTACCCTAGCATCCTTGCTTTCCCTCATCTCATCGTGCCCCTCCTTTTACCTCTCTCCCCAACCCTCCAGCCTTACACACCCACTCACCCTTACACATGCCTTCTCCTGTCCCCTTACCCCCCACTACTGCCCAAACCTTACCACTCTCATAGTACTAACTTGTTTATTTCGTGCCCCACCCCTCCTCACCCATATTTCGCTACCCCCACTCCTTTCTCCCCATATAACTCCATGACAAGGATAACCCCTGTCTGCTCTATTCCTCACCCCCTCCTCTGCTCCTCCTCCTCCTAATTGTCTTGTGTCTCATGCATTCCCAGTTCATCAGATTAAATTACAATTTTCTTATGTACATTATCATCTGCATTTGTTGTACTGTATCCATGATTTGTTTACTCCCTGTGCTTACCAGTGTATCTAATGCCTGTATCTACCAATGTCTATACTTAAAAGTCTGTACTCTCCTGTAATTGTTTGTACCAGACCATGGCATGGATCCTTTGTAAATGAGCTCCTAGCTCAAAGGTGTAACTCCAAGACACAAACAAACAAACAAACAAATAAATAAATAAATAAGACATAACTTGCGGAGCCCATCTAGACTTTTTCATGTAACTATGTGAGCCACTGGGCTCACATATCACTCCTCTGGTCTGCACTGCCACAAAGTAGTGGGCAAATACATTTCTTGTCTACATATTTATTTCTTGATTCATTTAAAGTTTTTGACCTGGAAAGGCACACTAGGTGCCCGGCCCCTGGTAGTTGGCATCTTGGTGGCATCCCATAAAAAAATGAAAAAAAAATTGTTGTTGTTTTTTTGGCTGTTTTCAAATTGAAACTTTTCACATTCCCTCAAGTTGCTGTGGTTCCTTCTCCTGAGTCCTGAAGCAGCCAGTGTGTGTGTCCGTCTGTCATCCTGAGCAGTGCTGCTGTAGTGTGATCTGGGCAGTGGGCAGCAAGTGTGTGTCCATCTGTCATCCTGAGCAGTGCTGCTGTAGTGTGATCTGGGCAGTGGGCAGCAAGTGTGTGTGTCCGTCTGTCATCCTGAGCAGTGCTGCTGTAGTGTGATCTGGGCAGTGGGCAGCCAGTGTGTGTGTCCGTCTGTCATCCTGAGCAGTGCTGCTGTAGTGTGATCTGGGCAGTGTGCAGCAAGTGTGTGCCGTCTGTCATCCTGAGCAGTGCTGCTGTAGTGTGATCTGGGCAGTGGGCAGCCAGTGTGTGTGTCCGTCTGTCATCCTGAGCAGTGCTGCTGTAGTGTGATCTGGGCAGTGGGCAGCAAGTGTGTGCCATCTGTCATCCTGAGCAGTGCTGCTGTAGTGTGATCTGGGCAGTGGGCAGCCAGTGTGTGTCCGTCTGTCATCCTGAGCAGTGCTGCTGTAGTGTGATCTGGGCAGTGGGCAGCCAGTGTGTGCCATCTGTCATCCTGAGCAATGCTGCTGTAGTGTGATCTGGGCAGTGGGCAGCCAGTGTGTGCCATCTGTCATCCTGAGCAATGCTGCTGTAGTGTGATCTGGGCAGTGGGCAGCCAGTGTGTGCCAGCTGGCAGCATGTTGGTGTCTGGCCTCTTGTAGTCCTAGGTGGCATCCCATTAATACAAATAAAAAAATACAAATAAAACAACTAAAATAAAAAAAAAATCAATAAATTAAAGTCATCATTATTCATCACCCAAATGGCTGAGTCCTGTAGCATGCCTTAAGAAATGGAGCAACAGAGAGGCCAAGTAGATGGTGGCATGGGGTCATCCAGTCACATCGAAGAAACACCACGGTAGAGTGGGCTTGGCCATAGATCCTGTACCTCAGTGGCAAGTACAAGGGTAAAGGAAGATGTCAGTAGTGGTCCAACAGTCCATAATGTATCACACATTGTTGGAACAACTTGCAGTGGCACTGCAATGGTTGTAGCATGAGCAATAATTGTAGAAAAAAGTATAAGAAAGGAGTGTGTCAGGTAGTGGCACAGGCAGAGGAGAAGGAGCAAAGTGTTTTGGGGGAGCTTGGAGACAGAGAAACAGATTGTGGCTATATATCCGATAAAAGTGATAGTAGTAGCAGCAGCAGCAGTAGTTGTTCTTGGGAGAAGAGGGAGGTGGAACAAGTTGGAGTTCAACTTGGGGCAGGTGCACATAGCAGATCAAAAAATATTAACGGTGGTGATAAAAAAGGCCACAAAACAACAAGGGGAAACACAACAACAAGGGGAAACACAACAACAACAGGAAACACAACAACAAGGGGAAACACAACAACAAGCATCTAAAATGGCAGCAGGTAAAGAAGACACAGGCAAAACTGGCTGGCCAGGACAAATGGTTGAGGGAGAAGAACTATTCCCTGACCCTGAAAAACTGGTGGAGGAAAAGGAGGAGGGTGATGATGTGGAAGCAGGCCTCAGTAGCCTACCCATTAGGCAATGGCAGAGAGTGGTAGGAGGAAAGACCAAACCTGTGACATCAGTGGTGTGGGATTTCTTTTCTTTTTTTTTCCATAGAGGTGTTTCTGCTCCTTCGGTGGGCCGCTGCTCCCATCCATCACCCTACTGGTTTTCAGGGGTTGTTCGGGGTCTTGTTACTCTGTGCATGCCCCAGCAGACCCTCAGAAGCTGGCCCAGAGGCATCATCCTGTGGCAGCCCCCAGCTTTTTCCTGTTTTTTTCCCCTGATTGCCTCAGGGCCCCAGACAGAGAGGCATATACACGTAGAGGCGCACATACGCCCTCTTGCTTCAGTGACGGCCCCATCATCCCACCCCACTGGCCTAGCACCCCTGGTATTCCTTGGCTGCACTGCCCCCTGGCTTCCACTGTGAGGCAGTCAAGCACTGAGGGAGCTCAGGCTCCATCCCCAGAAAGGAGATCTGCCCGATGACATGCTCATCTTGCTCCACACACACACACACACCCCATGCTGACCTCTGATGGCCCATGCGCACTCACGAACATGGGTGATCAGTGTGGCGAGAGGTAAGGCATCCAGCACCTCAGCCCTCTACGCCACCAGGCTGGCCGGTGTAGGACTTCTTTAAGTGGAAAAAGAATCATGGACACATGTAGTGTGCCTCTTATGTAAAGACAGGCTGAGCTGGGGTAAGGAAGGAAGGAACATGCCTGGTAAAATCTACCATGAAAATGGCATTTGCTGATGTCTCACAGATCTCAGTATGAAAAGGCATGCCAATGCATGATGTCAGCAGCAGCACCACCAGGCACTGAAGTTGATGATGATAATGATGATGGCCAAGGAGAGGAGAACATGAGGGGACCAGGTAGAGAGGAAGAAAGTCTTTCAAGTAGCAGCCAATGCACAACTTCAACATCTTCCATTCATCAATTCTGTAGCCCACTTGACTCCCACCTCTCTGAGGAGCCATATGTCCCCAGCCACTTCCAGCACCAGAGATGTCAAAAAGTAGGAGCCAGCTGTCCCATCCAGGGAAAAAACACTTAACTCTCATTGGTCAAGTCCCAGAAATGGGCCAGAAATATAAAGTCAACAGACCAGAGGTAAAAAAGTTAACAAAAGCAGTTGTGGAAATACTAGTCACTGATTTGCTTCACTGATTTGCTGCCATTCTCCTTTGTTAGCAATGCTGGTTTTCTATTGCTAATGCAGGTTGCAGTGCCAAGGTATCGAGTGCCCAGCCATGCCTACTTTTTCACAGTGGTTCTTCCTGATTTGTATCAGAGTGTCTACAAGACTGTGCCGCATACCCTGAAAGCATAATTTGTTCCAGCAGTTCAAATCACTACTGACATGCGAACCAGCGGTCAGAGTACTGATTACATGGCAGTGACTGCCCATTGGGTCAGTTTCCCCTCTTCATTCTCCTCCTCTGGGTTAAGTGCCAGCAGCAGCAGTACCTGCAAGTCACCATGGCGTCCCAACCTCCACAAGCAGGCAGCTTTGTGTATTGCTGGCTTTGACAATGACCGTCATGCAGAAAACTTGTTACATTTCCTTCAGCAGAAGTTTGATGAGTGGCTGACACCACACTCATTAACACCAGGTTTTATAGTATTGTATCAGATAATGCAAAGAACACTAAAAAGACAATTGAAGGTGGGGATTACACACTTGTTCCATGTTTTGCTCACTGTTTAAATCTGGTAGTTGAGGGATTCCTAGATGAGGAAGGTTCCACTGTGAAGATATGTGTAGGTCTGGCCAAAAAACATCTGTGGTCATTTTAGCCATTCTGTAAGGGCACAGAAGTTTTACAAAAGCAGTGGAACCACCTTCCCCTCCACCACCTGAAACATGATGTGGCAACAAGATGGAATTCCACCTATTACATGATGGAACGGCTGCTAGAACAATAGAAGACTATCCACCAGTATGCTGTTGAGCATGGTATTGGCAAGTGAGATGTAAACATTAGCCCAAATCAGTGGTTACTGATTGAGACCCTCTGCACTGTGCTGAAGCCCTTTGAGGAAGCCACATGGGTGGTTAGTGTAGATGCATCTGATCTAAGCCAGGTACTCCTCCTCATTGCCCCAATTAACCTGTGACTTCTTCATATGAAAATTCAATATGAGGACAAGAATGCCACTGCTCTCAATCTAGTAGAAAGGATAACATCACAGTCCTGGAATGTCACATTCATTTCTGTTTTAAATTTTCCAACAAAAGCACAAAACAACAAAACAGGGAAAAACAAATAAGCCAACAACAAACAAACTATAACTAGAACATAAACCCCTCCCACACGCACACAGGTGCAGTGCCCATCCCCACTGAGCGTCAAAAGCTGGACACTGATAAAAGAGCCATAAAACAAGGAGTATCTTCAGTTTGCAGTCTAATAAGGGAAGGATTGCCTCGAGTGTGTCCCATCAATGCTGATATACTTGCACCTTTTGGTTAAGAGAAGCCACCATATTTTCCATCCTTAACACAAATAGAATCTCTCTATGCCACTCTAAAAGTGAAGGAGTCACCTGATCCATCCAGTGGTGCAAGATAATCTTCTTGATCACCATAACTATCAGGGTGAAATACAATTATAAAAAGGTTCTCAGAAATGCTGCAATCTGCTTGGCTGTTAAGATTCCAACAGCCTTACATTAATCCATGTTATACTGTCATGCACAGCCTGATCACAATGGCACATGGATTCATCCTGTCAGCATTCCATCCTCTAGCACTGCCAAATGACTGGAATGATGCATTCTGATTTTGAACCAGCATTCTTAAACTGTTGGTGGAAGAACTATTTTATTAAAAATCTCCCTCTAAATGAAGAAAACATTCAAAAAGTATTCTTTTAACTCTCTTCTTTTGGAACAATTTTTTATAATAATAGCAATAAGGCACTCCCAGGAGTTAGCTTAGCAGTCACTTTATCACCCCCTAGGGGCAATATGGCACTCGGCTGCACCTCATGCCACATTACACCCCTAGGAGGTGATTAATAGACTGTTAATCTAACCCCTGGTCATGCCTTATTGCTTAATTTACAGTTCCCATTAAAGGTTGTAGGTCAGGGCCTATCAGGCATCTCTTCCTTGTAGCTGTACCCTCGAAACCCAACACTGGGTCTATGATTGTTTGGCCTGCCTGCCATAGGTGTTGGGAACTGAGACAATGCAACAGAATATGAAGTAAAGTACCCTACCTCTCGCCACATCAAGTGCAAAGGGGAGAATAAAAGGCCCCAGCAATGTAGTTTCTTGGGAGTATGATACTGTATATGTTTTGTGATATTTTAAATTGCGTTTAACAATAATCACCTAGCGTAATATATTTACGTGGATTCTTCCAAATTTCCTCCCAGTGAGCCGAGATAAACTCTTTGCCCACAGCCGTGACACAATAATCAGACAGGGAGCCATATTGTGAAGGAATAAGATAATGGAAAGCATGATAAAGGCTAGAAATAGCATGCCATTGAATGGCAAGCTCCACCGATGTTTGCAAAGAGATGGGGGATGCCAAAGGAGCCACTCGTCTCCCCAGCACCTTCACTTGCATATGATGTACCTGTAAGAAGGGAATTATGTCCTGCCTGGCCAAGCCACTTAGGTGTAGAAATTGGAAAAATGTATCCATGTATCTCCAGACAGGAAATTAGAAACCAAAGTGACCCATCTATAAACCCAATCCCATCGGTAAACTGTCGCAACCCTTATCTTGACACATGCATTTCAAAAATGCATACAGATGACCACTACATTGTGGCCACTCTCTTGGACCCTTGGTTCAAAGACACATTTGAGATATTCTTTGATGCACAAGAATGCGGTGAGGACCAGCAGTCCTCTAAAGCCTGACTAAAACAGGTCCATGAACACAAATCACAAATAAAGCAGAACACTCATCTTCATCCCTTGCAATCGTATTGACATTGCAGGTGGAGGAAGGGAAGAAGGAGGATCCCTAGTGTGTTTCCACTGCTGCAGTACTACTGAATGTCACAGGATTCACTCATTTGTGTTTTCAAGTCAACCTGCTACTACTGCTACTGCTGCACCCACCAGAAAAACAGCCATTGATGACAAACCACTAAGGAAACAACTGTCTGAATATGGCTCAATAAAAAAACACAGCAAGTCACTTTCTGCACACTGGTACCTGAGATGCTAGCAAACAAAATGATGCAGGATTATCTGGATGAGAACGCATCACTAGCAGAAGGAGATGAGCTTCCATTGTACTGGTACCAAACTAAGACCATGTGACCCTCTTAAGCTAAGGTGGCTGTTGAACGCCTCAGTTGCCCACCTGCAGGTATATACCGAGAGAGAATTTTCAGTGCTGCAGGCAAATATTGTCACCAACAGAACAGCATGCCTTTAGACCTAAAATGTAGATGCTCACTTTTTTAAAAATTAACCTGCTCCATTTTCCAAGGATTCTTTTGCCATGGTTTATGGATGATGACTCTCCTACACTTCCAGCTAGGCTAAAGACAGAAGAAGAGGATAAGGTGGATGGGGAGTGTTTCTGTGTCCATCAGTATTTTTGGAACCAATAGCCTATACACACAATACGGGATGCTGCACTGTTGTCGTCACTCAGTCTTCTTCAGATTAATGTTTTGTGAACTTTTGCCGGTCTAAAAAAGGCAAATTAGTAAATTTGGGGGCAATGTTGACCAAGAAAGCAGTGTGTTCAACACTTATCCATGATATAATGGGAAGTCTTATCCATGTGTGGCACTATCCCAATGGACACACAATTTGTGGAACCAATAGCCCACACTGAGGGAGGCTGCAATGTTCTTCTTTACTTGGTCTTCTTCAGATTCATGTTTTCTGAATTTTCCTAGGTCCACACAGGCTGACTAAGTAGTTTTTGGGGCAACGTTGCCCATGAAACCAGTGTGTACAACACTTATCCATGCATAATAGGAAACCTTGTCCACGTATGTCACTGTCCCATTGGGAACACAATTTTTGGAACCAACAGCCCACACTATGGGATACTGCACATTTGTCTTCACTCAGTCTTCTTCAGATTAATCTTTTGTGATTTTCTGTCAGTTTTACACAGGCTGAATAAATAACTTTTGGGGCAATGTTGCCCATGAAACCAGCATATATGCACTTTCCATGGCATAACAGGAAGCCTTGCCCATGTGTGGCCCTGTCCCAATGGGAACACAATATTTGGAACCAGTGGCCAACACTGTGGTATGCTACACTGGTGACTTCACTCAGTCTTCTTCAGATTAAGGTTTTGTGAATTGTTAAAAAGTCTACACAGACCAAGTAAATCACTTTGGGGTAACATTGCACTTGAAACCAGTGTGCACAGCACTTATCCATGTCATAATGGAAAGCCTTGTCCACAGCACTTATCCATGGTATAATGGAGAGTCTTGTCCATGTGTAGCACTGTCCCAAATGGAACACAATTTTTAGAAACAGTAGCCCACGTTGTGGGATGCTACACTGTTGTCATCAGTCTTTTTCAGATTAATCTTTTGTGAATCTTTTATAGGCCTACACAGGCTGAGTCAGTAATTTTGAGGGCAAAACTGCCCAAGAAACCAGTGTGTACAACACTTATTACTGGCACAATGGGAAGTCTTGTCCATGTATGGCTCTGTTCAAATGGACACACAGTTTTTAGAACTAGCAGACTATGCTATGGAATTCTTTACTGATATTTTGTGGGTATACATAGTCCATACAAACCATTTTATTTTAAACATTGTTAGCCAAGTACTCTTGTTTACTACTAGCATTGTCCATGTTTGGCACTGACTGAATGGACACAATTTTTGGAACCAGTACCCCTCAATATGGGCCTATGCATCATCCTGCTGTTTTGGGTGCTTTGTCAGCCCAGAACATTATGTTATTTAATTTTATCCCATTTCCTAATGCTTTTTTTTTAATTTACGTATTTATGCTCCTTCATTCGGGGGGTGGCTGTCCTAGCCTGATTCCCAGCCCCCCCCAGGTCAGCACTCCACCTCCCCTGGCATGTGCCTGGTTGTTGTTTCTCCCCATGAGTTCCCCTCTCATGACAGGGCCAAGGAGGGAGGGCCATCTTCTCTCCCCCATGCATCATATCAGAGGTGGACCACAGCACTTTTCACTGAGTGGCGGTGTGTGTGCAGAGGCAGCTGGGCCGGGCTTCATGAACCCACCCGACATCCGTTCTCCTCCTGGTTTTTCTTGCTTCCCATCCCTCCTGCACAGTGTAGCACTCACATGTGGAGGCGTACCCATCCTATGTATCCCCACAGGTCCCTCCCATCTTTTTGCCTCCCTGACCTGCTCTACCCCCAGACCTCCACCTGGGGGCAGTGGAGGCTGGGACAATAAGCCATTCCTTCACCGAGAGATGAGAGGAATCCCTTGTACACTCAATCCTCTCCCTCCCTGGCCAACTCTGAACTACTTGAGTTCATTCCTGAGCTCAGGTTGCCGGCATGGCAGGAGATAAGGCACTTTGCAGCACCTCAGCCCTCCATGCCACTGGCCTGGCTTTTCTTAATGCCTTTTAATGGTCGAACCAGTGCAAACTAGTCCGCCAGTAAGAGAACTCTGGAGAGCTTTACCTGGTTCAATGGTCAAAGTTCGCATGATCACAGAGCCCTAATACAGACATTCAGAAGGGACAGGCAAGACAAGGCAAGGCAAATTTTATTTTTCAGGTGCCCAACCTCAGAGGCTCTGGGTGCCATACAATAAATACATCAAATTTTAAAAACATTATAAATAAATCAGCATTCTAGTTAAAACTTCAATCACAAACATTCAATGGGTCTAATTCTCAGCAGATTTCTAATATCATAATAAATATCTCACAAACATTATTTACAAAACAATGTCTACAAAACTGTGTCTGGGAATGCCCGGCTAACTAAAAAGGTCTTGAGGCAGACTTTGAATGCCTCAACTGAAGGGACCTCCCTTACTGATGGAGGAAGCGAATTCCACAAGACGGGACCGGCAACACTAAAAGCTCTGTCACCGGTAGCTTTTAACCTCATCCTGGGAATCGCAAGGAGGCCCCTAGAGGAGGATCGGAGGGAGTGGACCGGTCCAACAGGTAGCCAGGGCCCAGTCCATGTAGGGCCTTAAAGGTGAGCAAGCCCACCTTAAAGAGAACCTTCCATCAAACAGGCAGCCAGTGCAAGTCACGCAGCACCGGGGTGACGTGACAGTATTTAGATTGTCTCGTCAACAACTTGGCAGCTGTGTTCTGCACTAGCTGCAGTTGACGGAGGGTACCTCCAGAGACCCTACGGTACAGCACATTATAGTAGTCAAGCCTAGATGTCATGAATGCATGCACCAAGGTGGGGAGGTCCAGGGGTGAACCAGGTGTTTGATCCTGGTGATATTCCTCAGGTGAAAAAAGCTGGCCCGGACAATGGACGACACCTGATATTCAAATGTCAATCTGCTGTTGAGGATAACACCAAGATCATGCGCCCTAGAGGAGGCTTTCAATGGCACAGATCCCAGAAACAATCCAATCTCTGCACCAGAGGCCATCCTATCATGCCTCCTGTTCGACTCCACCACCAGTACCTCCATCTTATCGGGGTTCGGTCACAACCAGCTAGAGGCCATCCAGTCATTAATCTCGACCAGGCAGTTGTTCAGTACGTCCGCCACATTGGATGTCCCAGGGGCAAAGAATAGATACAGCTGGGTATCATCGGCAGAGTAATAAAACTCCAGGCTATACTTCCTAATGATCTCTCCCAGGGGCAGCACATACATGGCAAACAGCATCAGTGACAAGACCGAACTCTGAGGTACTCCACAAGACAGAAGGTTAGGGGGAGGAGGAGAAATTCCCCATCTCAGCCCTTTGTCTCCTGTTTGTGAGGTGGGACTCAAACCAGCAGATGACCATGCAGGCAAGTCCACAAAATTCCCTCAGGTGGTCGAGTAACACACAATGGTCTACCGTGTTGAAAGTTGAGGAGAGATCAAGGAGAACCAGAATTGTCCCCTCTCTTCAATCTCTCACCCTGAGGAGATCATTATGCACCCAAACTAATGCGGTTTCCATACAGTGCCCAGCACAAAACCCAGACTGCAGCGGCTCGTAGATATCAAAGGCCACAAGGTGTTCTCCAAGCTGCTGCACCACAATCTTCTCTACAACCTTTCCCAAAAAATGGCAGATTGGAGACAGGACAGTAATTTGCCATGACGTCAGGGTCTAAAGCTGGTTTCTTCAGAAGAGGTCTCACCAGTGCCTCCTTCAAGGCATCTGGGAAGACTTTTTCCAACAAAGGACACCAGACAATCAAGGCAAACACCGGGCCAACAGCGTCAGCACATCCCATTAAGAAATGAGTTGGCACTGGGTCCAGTTCGCAATATGTGTGCTTCAGCCTCGAGACAACCTCAGTGACTTCGGCCACCTCCACTGGTTTAAACTCCTCCAACCAGGCAGAGTACACCTCGGACAATCCGGGTGACCACTATCGGCCATGCAATGGCTCACTGGTGGGATTTCCTGCCTGATGGCAGACACTTTGTCCAAGAAGAACCGAGCAAACTCATTGCATAAAGCATCAGAAAACGCTCTTTTCAGCTGTAGATAAGCTGGATGTAATAGCCTGTCCACAGTCTGAAAAAGCATAGCTGGTCAGTTCTTCCCAGCGGCAATCTCCCTGGACAGGAACACTGACTTCTTACAGTTGATTGTCCCCTGGTACACTCCATAGTGTGCATACAGGGCCAGTCTGTCCATCACCAGACCAGTCCTCTGCCAGCAGCGCTCTAACCTCCGACCCTTGATCTTCATTGCCTTGGGCTCCCCATCAAACCAGGGGGACCGCAAGTGAGAGGATCTGGGTCATACTCGGACAGTACAAGAGAGTCGAGTGTCCCAGACATCGCATCATTATAGACGGTGACTACTTCACCCACACTCCCTATGCATGCACTGCTTACACTAGATAGGTCAACTACTGCAAGAAAACCCTTCAGGGTCAAACCCTTCAAAGGGCGGTAGCTTACCATCTCTGCAGGGGGAGGGCTCACGGGGGGGGGAGCCTGAGCAAGAACTCCACCGTGCAATGATTGGACCAAACGACCTGGTCAGTCTTGAGATTATCAATTTCAAGCCCCAGCAAGAAGACCAAGTCCAACATGTGACCACCTTGGTGAGTCATGGCAGGAACCTCTCTTGCATGAGAGCAAAGGAAGTGAGAAGGTTCTCTTTTTAAGGAATGGAGTAACTGATGAAACTAGAGGACATTGGGGGGGGGCACTGTCACAATGTCTACCTTGTTGAGCTAGGGAAAAGGGGGAGTAAAAATCACTCTAGAGGTTTGTTACAGGCCCCCAAACAGCTCAGTGTAAGCATGATGCCCAGCTCATTGAAGAGATTTCAAGAGCAGTCAAATTAGATGCAGTGCTGATCCCTGGAAACTTTAATCTCCTCAACACAACTGGCAACTTGAGAGGTTTAACTGCAGGATTGAGACCCAGTTCCTGTATACACTCAAGGACTACTTTCTAGAGAATAATGTCGAATAGGGAATTCGATTTGAGGCTACCCTTGACCCTGTTCTCAGCAGTGAGTGTGGTACTGTCTCCAGTGTGAATGTGAAGGAACCAACTGCAACAGTGTAACCCTCTTCCTGGTGACAGAAAGCCTAGCCTGGCCTCAGCCACAGGACCTGAAACTTTGAAAAGGCAGATTTTGCCAATATGAAGGACTTGGTGTCCAATGGTCTGGAGCCAGCGGCATGAGGCTGATAATGCAATGCATATGTGGCACTTATGTTCCAGGTACAGTAGATTGTTCCTCTAAGAGCTGGTCCAAGACCAACGTCTTTTTTGCACTTAGTTTTATTACGCTTAACATCCTTAAGGGAGATTTACTATTGTTACAGCATGTCACTCGGGATTACCCACTCTGTGAAATTTTAGGTTAATAGAATTTTAGGGGAATCAGGATACAAACCCAGACCTCTTGGATCACAGCCTTGTGTACTAGCCACTAGGCTATGCTGACAGTTGATTAGCAATCTGTAGTTGGACACATCTGTAACACTAACTGATCTCAGACTAGTTCAGCTGGTGAAAATTAATGGTCCCAGAAGCTGGCTTTGGGGAACAATTGTCCTAGACTGGCATGCATTGAAAATGGTGCTAGAAGCAGCCAAAGTTTAGTTTAGTTCCATTTCATTAACATTGTATTTACAAAGGATTACCAACCTGAGAAGCAGCATTTTGTTTTTGATGAGGCCTTAGTTGAGGAAGGTGAAGGGAAGAATTAGGCCCCTGTAATCAGGGAAACAGGGCACACACCTGTGAGAGAGAGACAGGGGCCTTGTCTGCGATGCTAAATGAATACTTTACTTCAGGTTCATCACAGGGCCCTTCATTTCTGCACGTGGGTAGAGCTGTGCATTGGGAGGTGTAGGGAAAGATTCACCTACCAGAATTTTTTTTTTAAAAGCCTGTTGCAACAGCACACCTTACTTGCTTATGCTCTCTATTCTTCTCTCCTTTCTAACATTATATAGGCTGGCCACCTATGTAATACTTTTTCAAAGTCTCTCTTTCCCTCTCCTTATATCTTTTTTCTCTCAATTCTGGTATGTGAAGTCCCACGAGGTTTGGTTCAGTTGCTTATTAATATATGTTTGTGAAGTGCAAGAGTAAAAGAAAAAAACCCTCTTGAAATCCAAGTACAAAAACCCTTCACTCTAGTGTAATTTTAACTAGCATTTCCTTCATCATTTAGGAAATTATTGAAACCCCCCCTTTCAAAAGCGTTTTCCTATAAAGCATCTTTTCATGCACAAAGCGCACTCCACAGTATGCCTCTTAAGTCCAAGAGGCTATTTCACTGCACGAACGTGCGAATTCCCCTCGCGTTCCTGTGAGCAGCTGTACCCCCTCCCCTTTTTCCCCTCGTAGCAGTTGCAAATGTAACAGTGGATACTGTACAAAATATGGTAAAAACAGAAAACCCTTTCAACTTCCTACAAAATATAGACTGCTGGTAGCGTAGGTAGAAAGGCAGGACTTACGTTTGTAAGTCATATCTGCTCTTCCCGCTCCTCTTGCCTGTTTTAATTCGCCTCTGGCATCTCCCGGTAAACAAATGCGCCATGCTGTTAAGCGCCGTTTGGCTGTATTTCTGGAATGCTTCTCCTTTCGTTTGAAATGTAAAATAATGCAAAATACTTGCACCCTTATAAAATGCTAATTCAGAGTAATTAATTAGTTTAGTAGCTAGTTTTAGCGCTATGAACGTCTGTAAAATTCATGCAGCCTAAGGTTAGCTATACTGTATGATGCAAAGCTGTAAAACTCAGACACTCTCTAATTTAACTGAGCTCCTTTTACAAAATCCTCTTTTAAACTCAGTCTGGTAAACCCTCTATGCAGTACTTTTTATAATGCTTTATGTTTATTTCAGTTTAGGTTTACCTTTGTATTTAGTTGAACATTTTCTCCACAATGTTTAAGCTGTTAAGTTAGCCTTTCCTTTAGAGCTGGCCGGCTGGGTACTGACTATATTTAAAGGTATACTCTAGGGGGTGGAGTTCTATAGGGACACTATAGAGTTTATTTTTAAAACTGTCTTCTTATTTTAAAATCCTGAACCAGTGGTATGCTCTATAATGTAGAAACTGCATTGTGAATGTGTTTTGGTACAAAATTATTGTTTATTTATAAACAAAGTGTGTTTAAGCTAACTAAAGAGGGAGGGACTTGGATATCACATGGTTGAAAGCCTATATAAAGAATTCTTTTAGTTCATTTAGGCAGATAGTCTGGTGAGGTGCAGACCTGTTCTGTCCTCATAGTATGCAAATACACTAGTGGTATTCTGGTGTTTGTTTTCAGCATTTTATACTGCAATTTTATTTCCTTTCTGTTGCATGAAGTTCGGCTTTATTTTATTTTGTACTTATAAATAAATTTTTGTTTGAAGCACCTATTGCTGTAGCAAGACATCCTCCTTATTGTTACCCACTCCTCACAGGAGGTTAAGTGACTTGCTCAAGGTCATGCAGTGAGTATTAAGCTCTCATGGGCTTTGAACTGGTATGCAATATAGAGAGCCAAGGAGGGACTGGGAAGCCAGGATAGCATTAGGAGCTGCAGATGACACCAAAGCCTTATTCCAACACATAAATAGATGAGAAAGGTGAAGGGGAAATTGAGACCCTAAAAACAGGGGAACAGGGGAGGTACCTGTGAGAGAGACAGGTGATTGGCTGAGATGCTGAATGAATACTTTACTTCAGTGTTCAACAATGGGCCCCGGGGGGGGCTGTCATTGGTAATGCCCATGGCATTTGGGGGTGGCCATGATGCAGCATGTGGACATCACACCCACTCTAGTTGCTGACTTCCTGCTAAAAACTATGGCAATTAAGTCCCAAGGGACAGACACAATACACCCTAAGATCATAGTGGAGATAAGGGAACAATTGGGGGCCACTTACAGAAATAATTCAGGTGTCTGCTCCAACTGATGTAGTGCTAGAGGACTGAAAGGTGGCAAAAAGCTCCCAAGCTTCAAGATCGGGCACAGACCACTGTAAGTAAGTAAGTAAGTAAGTAAAAGTTTATTTATAAGCACTTTCCAAAAACCAAAGCACTGTACAATAACAACATTAAAATAATTGACATAATATTAACAATAAAATCATTCTTTAAATGCTTTTAAAACCAAAAAAGTTTTAAGCTCAGATTTTAAACTCTTGACGGTCAGGCAGCCTCGTATCCAGCGAGGTAGAGAATTCCACAGGGTGGAGGCAGCGTAAGAAAATGCACGTGCCCCAGATGTCTTTAAATGAACCCTGGAAATCTCTAGTAATCCTCGCTATGCGGATCGGAGGAGCTAGAGGGACAGTAGGGAGTAAGGAGATCTTGCAGATACTGTGGTCCCTGTTCGTGTAGGGCTTTATAGGTCAGTAACCCAACCTTAAAGGTGATCCACCACTGAACCGGCAGCTAGTGCAGTCCGCGCAGCACAGGCGTAATATGACTATTTCTAGATGTCCCAGTCAAAAGCCTGGCCGCTGTGTTCTGCACCAGCTGCAAGCGGCGGATATCAACTCCTGGTATCCCTAGGTACAGGACATTGCAGTAATCAAGGTGAGACGTCACAAAGGCGTGGACCAAGGTAGGAAGGTCAGCCAGAGAAACTAGGTGTTTCACCCGAGCAATATTCCTAAGATGGTAGAATGAGGATTTGACAACGGCTGACACCTGAGATTTTAGGGTCAGGCCATCGTCTATAATAACGCCCAGATTACGTACCTGGTCTGAGGTTGGGAGTTGGATACCATCGAGCCATATGCCCGATGGAACCCCAACCCTACAACCCACTTCAAGGCAACCAGGGTCCACAGCCAGCACCTCAGTCTTATCCAGGTTTAACCTCAGCCAGCTGGTACTCATCCAATCTTTTATTTCGGATAGACAGCTGTTAAGCATAGAGATCGCATCTTCCTGTCCAGGATTGAAGGACAAATACAACTGGGTATCATCTGCATAGCAGTGAAAACCCAGATCGTATCACCTAATAATGTCTCCCAATGGCAGCATATATACAGCGAACAACATGGATGCCAAAATGGAGCCCTGCGGCACCCCACAGGATAGGGAGATGGCATCAGAGGAATAAATTCCAGTGACAGACCTCTGCCTCCGACCCGTGAGGAAAGATCAAAACCAGTGCAGAACTGTACCAGTCAGTCCACAATAAAGCTGCAGGCATTCCAAAAGCACACCATGGTCCACAGTATCAAATGCTGCAGAGAGATCAAGAAGGACTAGAATAGTGCAAGCCTTTTGATCTCTCGCAATCAGGAGATCATTTAAAACTTGGACAAGGGCGGTCTCAGTGCTATGTCTTTTCCTAAATCCCAATTGAAGAGTATCATAGACATTGTGATTTATAAGATGGTCATCCAGTTGTAGTGCAACCACCTTTTCAATAACCTTACCCACAAAGGGCAGGTTAGAGATAGGTCTGTAGTTAGCTAAGCAGTCTGGATTTAATGAAGGCTTTTTTAGGAGTGGTTGAATGACCGCCTCCTTTAGGGGATCAGGAAAGACCCCCTGCTCCAAAGATTTCCAGACAATTTCAGCAAGGATCAGACAGATAGTATCTACACAACCTAATAATAGTGACGTAGGGCCCGGATCCAAACTACAGCTGGTTGGTCGTACAATCTGGACAATCCTCACAATAACCATGAGCTCCGGCTTACCAAAGTCAGACCAGGTAACAGAGGTGTTTGTTTCCTCTCACCGATCACCGCAAACCCTTAAAGAGGGAGCTTAGCCGATACCCGACCTGATGTTGGCAATCTTATCTGTGAAGAACCGAGCAAGCTCAGCACATTTTATTTGTGAAAAATCTCTTCTAGACTGCAGACAGAGTGGATTGCACATTCTGTTGATGGTCTGAAAGAGTTGAGCCAGTCGGTTCCGCGCAGCAGCAATCTCCCTGGATAGGAATTCTGCCTTCTTACGGGTGATTGCTGATTGATAGGAACCATAATGGTCCATCAACCTAAGTCTGTCTGCATCAATGCCAGATTTCTGCCATGCCCTCTCTAGCCTTCATCCCACTCTCCTCAGTTCCTTTAAAGACTCATCGAACCATGGAGTCTTTGGGCGCTGAGTGAGTGGGCGAACAAGGACAGGAGCAACTAAGTCCAAGCCTCACCCACTCGCCTTATTATAGGCAAGAATGAGGTCCCCTGGACCCATGCACTCACCTGAAATACCTAATAGATCCAGTACCGCCAGTAGACCTGCTGGGGTAACTCTCCTTATAGGGCGATACTGGACCATCTCCGTAGAGGCAGGCCTATTTGGTGGTGCCCTGAAGCTGAATCTTATGGTGTGTTGGTCCGTCCATTCATTCGGTTCCACCCCCAAATGCGTGACCTCCAAGTCCAGTAGAAATACTAGATCCAATGAGTGACCCCCTATATGGGTAGCAGAGGTAACTACCTGTGAGAGGCCCAAGGTAGTCATAAGTTGGAGGAGATTCTTTCCAAAGTGCGAGAGTTCATTGTCGACCTAGGCATTGAAGTCACCCAGTATTAACCATCTGGGCGACTCCATTGCCATGTCGACAATGAAGTCCATGAACTCATTCAGGAATTCTCCACCATCACCGGCTGGACGATAGATGAGGAGAATCCTGAACCCCGCACCTGCTCCCAGGATACACTCAAAGGATCGAGTGCCATCCACTGGCACATCCATAAGACTCAGCTCCATTTTAAAAAAGATGGCTACTCCCCCACCTCTACGATCCAATCTCGGGCGGTGTATCACCGAGAACCCAGCTGGAGCAGCAGAGGGTAGTATTGCACCTGCATTCTCATCAAGCCAGGTCTCGGTGATACATGCTAGGTCAGATGTTGCAACAAGATCTGCAATAATTGCAGTCTTGTTCCTAATAGACCTGGCATTACATAGCACTGCCCAGGTTGGATGGGTTTTCAGGGAGGAGCGCAGTACCTGCCCACAGTCTGCGGAGCCCTTGCGTATGGGAATCAGGCAGGGAGGACCCCTCTCCCAATCCCATTTCGCCCCAGGGCATCTCCTAGTCCCAACTATCCCTATCTGCCCACTCCTTTCCATTCTCCCACTCAAACCAGCCCATCCACCCCTCAAATGCCTTCTCACTATCCCCAATGCATGACACTTAGTAAAAACATTGGCAGGTAAACGGGGACAGTGAAAAGGGCAGAGGCTCCAGAGCAGAGTGGGGGAATAGCGCCTGACCATCGTAAAGCCCTCCCAACACATCTTAAAAACAATCAATAAAACCCAACAAAGAAACTAATTAACTATCTCACCTTCAACCCAACCCCAAAATAAATAACCCTCACATAACAAATAATATTGTAATAATAATAATAACAAAACTATAAAAGAAATAATAAACACACAAATTAATAAATAATATCTTCCTCTAACCCACCCCAATAAATGCAGAATAAATAAACTATAAATCACTAAAAATGTAAATCATAAGCCTAATGTCAGAGTCCATATCAAATAAGTCTGCAGAACAGAAGTCACAGGGAAGTGGATAACAACGTCTTAAAAGCTGTAAATAAAACCAATAAATGCAGATAATTTCCAAGCACAGGCTCTCACAAAAGCGAGAGTAAGTGCAATGCAGACAAAGTCTTTCAGTCCCCAGACACTCTCACCACCTGGAGAAAGAAGACATGTTCAGATGACAAAACATAAAATAAGATGATAATGAGTCTTAAAGCAGCCAATATCTTTAAATCTTCAGATCCTCAGACCCTCTCACAACCCGGGGGATCAAAGAGAAAACAGGCAATCTAACTGCCTTAAACTGAAGGAGTGTAATCACAGGATTAGAGTCTTGACCATAATCCATAGGCAGAAAGTCAAAGGAGCAGGTCCGAAACCAGTGGGACTGAGGGCTCAGAGATCAAACATAAGGGAAGAACCTTGAAAGTGGCCACTAATCAGGTTGGATCCAGAGCAACGAATCCTGGAACAGTGTCCACCCACCGGTAGACCCCTCCGGTGAGTCTAGGAGATACTGGCAACTTGCGCCCACCCTTCAGATGGCCCAAGGCCGGCGTCACCTGCCCTGAACCCAGCCGATAGCAACCACCCCAGGCAGCTCCCCAAAAACCCACTGTCTCAAAGAATCCAGGCCCAAAACCAGGACAAAACAGTTCCCATGGCGAAAGCAAACAAATACAGATTCCAAGCTTTCTAAATCTCACCACACCAAATCAGCGAGTTCATGTACTCCCCCAGAACACCAGCAACTATATGCACGATCAGTCTGCCTCACCTTCCAGTCAATTCAGTTCCAATTCACAATCCTCTGTTCATTCTGGCAGCAGTGTAAAAAGATTCACTTCATCGAAAGCTGCAGTCCAATTTAAGACTCAATCCAACTGATGAAAACTCATCCACAATCCACAACCGTAGCCCGTGACACTCAGTCCATTCAGGGTTAGCATAAAAGCAGCACAACCGTACCAAATTTCCGATTCGGTCTCCAAAACGATAAGATAACGCAAAAATTTAACCACAAATAGAACGACAAATAAACAAGTAAAAAGCGCTAGGAGGCATTCCAAGAGCGTTCAGAGAGCTCAAAACAAACAGTCAGAAGACAAGCAAAGTGCAGTGTGCAGTGGCTAGCCCAGCGTGGCCACCATCTTTACACTGTGACGGATAGCATCTGCTTGTTATTATATCGTATTATAATTGTGATATAAAAGTATGTTCTGTAACTTTCTGCTGAAAAGAATATGGCAGACAGCAGCACAGCAATCTGGGAAATGGAATTTCAAAAGTGTGGTCAGGGAAATGACACTCTCCATGACCCAGTGGAAACTTTAATTAAGAACTTCCTTCAAAGGCCAGGTTATCACACATTGTAAGCCATTCATTTACTTTGAAATCTAGGGGCAAAGTATACATTTTATGACCTCTGCGGAAGGGGCAGCTTTTAACTGATACCTGTTAGATTTCACAATGGGAGGGCTTTAAGCCTGAGGTTCAATGGGCAGAGCAACAATGTCACTCCCCCATCGAGCTTAAAAGGTCACAACATCCTGGGCTTTGCCAGGATTCT
This sequence comes from Neoceratodus forsteri, assembly GCA_016271365.2. Classification (NCBI taxonomy): domain Eukaryota; kingdom Metazoa; phylum Chordata; order Ceratodontiformes; family Ceratodontidae; genus Neoceratodus; species Neoceratodus forsteri. Next base: position 422,256,263 of record CM057453.1, read on the forward strand.
TTTTCATTGTAGCTGGAGGCTTCGTCAGCTGTGCCATCTCCCTGTTCTGCCTCCCATGTTGTTCTGTTGCCTCCAGCTCTCCCCACCTTTCTCTCTCACTCTACGTTCCTCTTGTTCCCGCTTTCTCACTGCACTAGCCCGTCTCCCTTCCTTATTCTGTCTCTTTTTCTCCCGATTCCACTCCCCTTGCTCCTCCGTTCCACATCCTTGCCGCTGCCCACAGCTGTTTGATTCATCTCATGATTTCAATCTGCCCCCCCTCCCCGATTTCTTCCTCTCGCCCCATCTTGTTCATTCCTCATCATGCTGCTCACTCCCCGGCTGTCCTCTCCATTGTCTTCACTCTTGCCCCCTCCCTCTTTAGTGGTCCCGGTCTCTCCTCTCCTCTCCTTCCAGACTGCTCTCTGCTTCAGCAGCATGTTGCTGCTTCCTGCTTCAGCACTTGCCTCTCCATTCACTCCAGAGCTCATTTCCATGTCTTGTGTGCCCCCTCTTCTGCCGTACCATCAGACCTCCACTGCCTGCTCTGACCTGCGGAGCTCCATCCGTGGCCCTTACAGTGCTCTACTGTACTTCTCTAGCTTTCCTGGGATCCCAGTGGCAAGACAGTTTTGGGCTTTGGCTCCCTTTAACTTAAGTATGCACCTTACTTCATGTTCCTGCTCGGGGTACCTGCCTCTGTTTTGCTGCTCACCTCATAGCCTTCTGGAGAAAATTAAAGAGAGGGGGAGAGAGAACAAAAAAAGGTTTTGCCCGCATCCTTGTCCCCACTTCTGCTAGGGCCACCTCGCTCCTATCTTTTGGTTCTCTGCGCACTGTGTCCTGAAACTAGTGCTGTGAGCTATTCAGTGGTACCTGTGAGCTTGGTCATGCCCCACCCTCCTGTGCTGCCATGTCTCTTCCAGCATTGCTACCTGTTCCCTCTGGAAACAACTGTGTTCTTGCAACAGTGAGTACCAATTTTTATTTATTATTTTTGTTCTGCCTCTCCAATGCTACTATCTCCTATGCATTCTGATTTCAACCTGGGTTGGATACTTTCTGTGCTTAACAAGCCCGTGGCAGTCATAAAGCTGGCCTGCTTAAGTGGGGCTGGACGCTACCCAGTACTGCACAACATCATGAACCCCATGGTTCTATTCCACTTCTGGTCTCATTATAGGATGTATGGGTAGCCGTGTGTCATGGACTAGTAGCCTGTCTCCCTTTCAGTCTTCTCTCGCTTGCCACCCCAGGGCTTCTTGGTTTGGTACCTCGATCCTCCTCAAGGGCGCTTATCCTGTCTTCTCCTCATTCCTTCTACTTTTTTTCGAGACTTCGGAGCTTTCATCAGTGCTGCCCTGCTGCCTGATTCATGTTTCTGTTTCTCTCCTCTCCTTTGCCTTGGCCTGGGGCCGTCCATCACTTACCTTCCCCCTGCTGCCTTATTCTGCGGGGCACCTACTCTCACCTGGCTCTCCGTGCCCTGTACATCATTGGGTCCTTTGCTGACCCATTTCAGCTGTTCTTGCCCTCCTGCCGTTATGCCGCCGGTACCACTGGGTGCATTTCACCTCTTTCACCCCATCACACCCTCTCTGCATGGCTATGCTCCCTTCCAATGCAGTGGCATGTATGTCTGCTTGCTCTGCCATCCTCATCTGTGGCTGTCTCTGGCTGCCTTTGCCTGCCCTGCAATCGATATTTCTTTTGGGCATACCTATCCTGACTCCTATGATACCTCATCGAACTGTGGCTCTTCTGCCTCATGTATCAAGTTCCTGATTCCAGTCATCATTCCCTCTTCCTTACCTCATGGTTCATTGATTTCCATCGCTTTACCCCGTACCGTCTGGGTCCTATGCTACCCTGTTGACCTCCCTACCATCCTTCATCCTTTCATACCTCGCTTTCCAGTACCTGCCTTCAAGGCGTCAATCCATCATTATACCTCATCCATTCCTATGTTACCTTCCTCAGCCTAGCACCTATTCTCATCCTGGCAGCTCTCGTCCTGGCAGTCCTAGGTTTTTTCCACTCACGGCTTCCCTTCTCATCGTACATCATCCAATTTGGCTCCTCTTGATCGGCTGTGGTTCGCATACCCTCTGGTTCCCGACATGCCTTCTTGGCCTCAGAGTCTGCCTCCTTTCATAGAGTCTCATTGGTCACATCATTCTATAGAGCATGATACCTTCATTCAAGTTCATTTTCAATCGCCGGCCCGGTGGCACTGAGGGTTGTGGCGCTGGACGCCACACCTCGTGCTGCACCGGCGACCTGGGTTCGGGAGTGAGCCCGGGCGCCGGGGGTCAAAGGGGGGGGAGCTGGATTGAGCATCCAAAGGACAGCTCTCCTCTCCTGGTGGGGGGATCCAAGGTGTCCCTGGTGCATTAGCGACCCCCGGGGGAGACTGGGGGTGCTACATGCCTGGGACACAAATCTGGGTATGAGCGAGGCAGGCACCTACAGAGGATGCCTACATGCTGGTGCCATTGCATGCTTCACGCATGGGAGAAACTACAAGGGAAAAAAGCCTCCTACATCATCGGTGAGATGACGGTGGCCCCAGGGGAATCACCCACATCCCAATGCCGGCCCAGACGCGCCCGTTCTCTCTTCCGGACCCCCAACCCGACGACAGCAGGTAAGGCTCTTCACACTTAGGAGCTAATTGCCGAGGAGGGAGAATCAGCCCCGAGATGGTACCGGGGTAGAGCCTGCCTGAGGTCACTTGGGGAGGAGAGACCAGGTAATGTGGGGGTTCAGGCTGGGAGTAGGGGATGTCTGAGTGGACACTCCTGAAGGATGCCCGAGGTGTAGGAGAATAAAGAAAGTTAAAAAAAAAAGTTAATTTTCAAGTTCATTCCAGTCTCCTCCTTTTTACATTCCGTATCAGCCATTATGGATTCTCTCCAATCGAGGCCTATAATTGATATTTCTTTTTGGGCATAACCATCCTGACTCCTCGACCCTCAGCCATCCTGCCGCATGTTTCAGGTTCATCACTTCAGTCCTCATTCACTCATCCTTATCTCAACGTTTCTCCATTTACATCTCTTACTCAAGCATTCTTATCATTGACTCCTCTGCTACCTCATCGATTCCTACCTTAGGGTCTAATCGTTCCCATCGCCTATTCAACATGCCTCTTCAACCTCAGTGTCTGCTCACTCGCATTGCTCAATCAAGCCAGTCTGCATTATCATCTGTCTCCTCATCAGCACATCTGGAATTTCCTTGTGAGCACATCTGGATACCCCTTGCTTCTCTGATGCAAACCTGGATTTACTCTCCCATCCTTGCTCCTCTGATCTACTATCTCTCATTGAATACTCGAGCATACCCTCCTTGGGTCCCTGCTACCTCATGTTCCTTATTTCATCTGTGTTTCTTTGGAGTTTTTACCTATCCCATTGTCATCCTCCCTACTTATATCCCTCATCTATGAACCATACTCTTTACCAACATGTGTCCTCAAATCAAATGTCGTCAGCCTGGAGGGAAGGTGACCTAGGCCTTGGATCACCAGAGGTTTCCTCCTCAAAGGGGGTTTTTCCTTTCCTCCATGCCAATGGTCATAATATTAGTTAGAGTTAGTGCTTTCTTCTCGTCAGTTAGTAAGGTTCCACTGTTGGATGGAGGCAGATAGTGGTCCAGCTTTCCTCTCTCTCCTTAGGAAGTTAGCCCTTCTCTTCACAGAATTCATTCATCATCCTTGTCTCTTTGAAGCTTGACATCTTTGGGTATTCTTTTTGGGCTTCTTCCTAACCTACCTTGAGCCGACACATTCATTCCCGGCACCTGTAGGGGGAACCCTCCTCTAGGGTTCCTTGCGTCGTACCCCTACAGGGTGGTATATCCCATGGCTAGAGAGGCGGAAAGCCACAAAACAAATCAAGTTACACAAGCATCATCTCATATTATCTCATTCAGTTGCATAAGCACATCGAATGGGAGGGCTTTAAACCCGAGGTTCGATGGGTGGAGCAACAACGTCACTCCCCATCGAGCTTAAAGGTCACAACATCCCGGCTTTGCCAGGATTCTTTTTCATTGCTCACCATCCACCCCTCCTCCTCCAGCGGCTCGTCTCTCTTTCCCATGGGCTTCTTCCTAACCTACCTTTAGCCGACACATTCATTCCCAGCACCTGTAGGGGGAACCCTCCTCTAGGGTTCCTTGCATCGTACCCCTACAGGGTGGTATATCCCATGGATAGAAAGGCGGAAAGCAACAAAGCAAATCAAGTTACACAAGCATCATCTCATATTATCTCATTCAGTTGCATAAGCACATCGAACTAGGTGAACACAGTTCCTCAGGAAGTTTCTGAAGACATCAAAGGAGTAATTCTGTCCTGTCATAAGGCCTCACTAATTAAGAAGAAGATATATATTTTTACGTTCACTTGCGCGCGCACAGGAACGTTTTGGGAGAGTAGCACACTTTGGAGTGTGCCTCTCCCGTTAAATCCACTGCTTAGTTGAGCAGGCGTGGTGGTCCTGCACCAATGGGTGCGGGAGCTGTGTATGACAGCAGTGGTCTTCACTTCAAAGAAAACCACCGCTGTCATACAGAGCACCATCACTCCGCCCCCCGCGTCACGCTGCCCCCCGCATCACGCCGCCCTCCCAAATCTTTGCTGCCACGCTGGGAGCCCACCCCAGCGTGGCAAACGTCCCATGTTGTTTGTCAACGGGGTGCCCAATCCCCATCGGCTCCATGGCCCCCACCCAAGCCATCCTTCTGCCACACTGGGAGCCCACCCCAGCGTGGCAAACGCCCCCATTGTTTGCCGACGGGTGCCCAATCCCCGCCGGCCCTCCCCCCAGCCATCTCTGTGCTACGCTGGGAGCCCACCCCAGCATGGCAAAACGTCCCACGCCAATTAAAAAAAAAACTGTAAAGTAAAAACGGTCCCACGCAGTCTCCCCATCCTCTCCCACAACCCACACCCACCCACTGTGCACTCTGCCTCCCACACCCCCCACTCCCATACTTACCGGAGCTCGGCATGATCTTCGTGGATCGGAACACGCCTGCACTTTCAAAGCGGACCGCGAACTGAGGAAATGATGGTAAGCTGTATAATGGGCTAGATGGGGGTTTCAACTTTATTGCATATCTCAGGCATTTTTGGAATTTTTGCACCAAATTGACTGTTTTATGAGCGTGCGTTGCACAGTTCCTATGCAGGCTCGTAAGTTCACGAATTTTCAATATTTTCACTCCAGATTTTCAACATTGCCATTTTACCACACCTCCTTACGAGCAGTACAGCTGTCATTTTTCACATCCTGCCCAAAATGTGTTTCCACCATGTAGCGCATTTAATGGCACAGTCGGTAAAAGTAAATCAATGTATGGGACGATGTAAGAAAATCATGGTGACACTGTTCATTAGCAGAGGTCTTAAAATGGCTATGTTGAAAATTTGGGTGAAAATTTCTAAAAATGACTGTTTCACGAGCGTGCGTTGCGCAGTTCCTATGCACGCTCTTAGGTTTGTGAATTTTCAATATTTCCATTCCAGATTTTCAACATTGCCATTTTACCACACCTTCTTATGAGCAGTACAGCTGTCATTTTTCACATCTCACCCAAAATGTGTTTCTGCCCATGTAGCGCACAATGGCGCAGTCGGTGTGCGAAATCAATGTACGGGATAAATTAAGAAAATCACAGTGACACTGTTCATGAGCAAAGGTCTTAAAATGGCTATGTTGAAAATTTGGTGAAAAAATTCCAAAAAATGACTGTTTTACGAGCATGCATTGTACAGTTCCTACGCACGCTCGTAAGTTCGCAAATTTTCAATATTTTCACTCCAGATTTTCAACATTGCCATTTTACCACACCTCCTTATGAGCAGTACAGCTGTCATTTTCACATCCTGCCCAAAAACGTGTTTCCGCCATGTAGTGCACAATGGGCAGTCGGTGCTAAATCAATGTATGGGACACAGTAAGAAAATCACAGTGACACTGTTCATTAGCAGAGGTTTTAAAATGCCAATGTTGAAAATTTGGTGAAAAAATTCCTAACAATGACTGTTTTACGAGCGTGCATTGCACAGTTCCCACACACGTGCGGGTTTGCGAATTTTCAATATTTCCACTCCAGATTTTCAACATTGCCATTTTACCACACTTCCTTATGAGCAGTACAGCTGCCATTTTTCACATCCTGCCCAAAACGTGTTTCCGCCTATGTAGCGCACAGTGGGGGTAACAAAAAGTCATGCTGAAATTGTATTGTGCAAATACCAGCAATCGCACAGGGCATTAGGGTAAAGCACCATACGTGCCAAACACCACTGCAAATACCTGCAAGTGAACGTTCGGCATTGACAAATGCTTGTTTTAATTGGAATGTTTTAGCAGTGGGCTGAGACATGTGACAGATAAATTAATTCAGTACCTAGGTTTGAGTGACCTCACAGCCAGCATTTGTGAGCTGTGTCATCAGGGAGGAGGGGTTTTGTAACAACGTATTACCAGCCAGCTGGGAGAAAACTTTGCATCTGGCATTTTGCCTTTAGTTTTGAAGGGGAACCCCTGAAAAGAAACTCTCACCGCACTTTAGGTAAATTCAACCACCTATTTATTACTTGAAATTTAGGGTAGTTAGATAATTCATTTACCCGGGGTGTTTTTTTTTTGTAATTCCTTTCTTTTACTGTAAGTATTAATGTACTGTATGGTCAGTGTTTTGTATATATTTACTATTTTTAATTTCAGTAAACTTTTTGGTTTCCTTAATCCTGCTTGAGTCTTTTCTCATTTTTTTGCATGTGAATGCTGAGACAGTATTTTATAATTCTAACAAAACTGTTAAGGGCTTATAGTGTTACCATTTTGCACAAAAGGTAAGAACATACCTGGGTCTCAATTGAGTCCAAAAAGGGGAAAATTGTGAATCAGGCTAGGTGCCACTGGATTAAGTATTGTACTGCATTTCCCCGATGAGGGTGTGATATTTGATCCTGTTAACTGGGCATGCTAGCAAAAAGGGTTCATATTTTACCTCAGGACTCGAGGCTAGTAAGTGTTTCGGACCCAAACAGACAGAAGGGTTACCCTGTTTTTCTCCTGTTCATGTATTGCACTTCAAGATTTGGCACTGTGGGAGCAGAGGGCCGGACCTGTGGAGTACGTTTGTGACAACCACTATAGTCTGATCAACTTTACATCAGTGCTAGGCAAGGTCCTGGAAGCCATTATCAAGGACAGAAAAAATGGAGTACTTGGTTGAGGTCAAGGTTCTTGCCCCCTCATCCTTGTTTTATAAAGGGGCTGATCATGTCAAACCAACCTGTTTACCTTCTTCAAGGAGGTGACCAGGGTGGTAGACAATGAAGGATCTGTAGACACAGTCAAGCAGGACTTCAACAAGGACAAGGAAACTAAGCTTCTGGGCAAAGGACCCTAGTGTGATATACTGTACTGTACACAATGCATGCACGAGGTGTACTGCTAACAGGCTTCGGTGTAGGAAAGGGAAGGTTGTAGTGAATGGTGTTATTCTGTGTGGAAAGAAGTGCTCAACAACACCCCTCAGGGTTCTGTGCTGGGGCCACTGCTGTTCAACATTTTCATCAACAGTCTATGAACTGATGCCTCCAGCAGGCTGCCTAAGTTGGCTGATGACACTATACTGGCCAGAGTTGTGGACTCCCTTGAGGATGGAGACAAACTTCAGTAGGACCTGAATAATTTGTTTAACTGGTCAGAATTTTGGAATCTCAGATCCAGTGTTGCAAAATGCTACACTTGGGGAAGAAAATAAGAGGTAGGACTTATACTGTGCTACCTTTATTGCAGTGGAGAAGAAAATATGCTCGGGACTCATAAAAGACAAGAGGAAGTGAAGCTTGAAAGTCAGTGTGCAGCTGCTGACAAAAGCAACTTGCTGGGATGCATGAAAAAGGGTGACCAGGAGGGCATGGAAAATAATCAGTGGAGAAAAGGGGGACCCAGAAAAACTCAGCTCTAGGAGCGAAATTAAAAGTCTGACTTCAGTTCTATAAAATATACCCCCTCACAAAAGACATAAAAGTAAAAATGCAACATATAATGAGATAATGTGTCCACAGACACTGGTAAGGTATGTTTGATCTTACATCAAAGTGGGTGATTTCTCCCAGTAAATGTTTTCCATTTCCAACACTGAAAATAATCCTGCCACTTTACAAGAGACTAGTCGAGGCACAGCTGGAACACTATCTGCAGTTCCGAGCTTCACCATACCAAAATCAAAAGGAAATTGAGGTGGTTGATAGGGTGCATAGCAGAGAGCTTGATTTTCAAAGCTCCGAGAATGACATAAGGTGCTTGCACCAAAAATATTTGATGCACATTCCAAGTTGCATCAAAATTTGCATCAAATCCAATTTCATAACACACCTTATGTCAAACCCGGGACCGCCAGTGCCAAAGTGGCTTGCACAAGGCTTGCGTCAAAAAACTGGATGCACCTTGTCGCAATGGGGCTTGCATCAATAAAATGATGCAACAGCCCTTTTTTTGAGATTTTCAAAGGTGGAAGCCTTTGACACTGCACCAATGATAGCATGCATCTATTAGACCAGCTAGAGCTGGTCTAACTGATAGTAGAGCATATAAAAAGCCCCACAGCGGACAGGCAGATCTGAGTCATTAGTGAGGCTGTAAAGCAGGAGCACAAGCACCATAGGAATAACAGGGCAAAATGTCAGGAACAGTGACCCTACTAGGCATCAGGTTGCCATTGCAAGGTGGCAGAGATGAGCCTGGTAACAGGATGGCAAGATCCAGGGGAATGGCATGCCACAAAGACAGCACAGAATCACCAGGTGACAGGTGGCACTTGTGTACTTGAGGAGGATATCACACCTGGACCTGACTGAGGAACGGTGCATTGCATGATACCGCCTCAATAAGGCTGCCATCATGGAGCTGTACAGTTAGCTGAGAGGGGACCTGCAGAGTACAACACACAGAGACCATCCCATACCAGTGGATGTAAAGGTAAGCACCGCACTGTGCTTCCTAGCAGTGGGAAGCTTCCAGATCCCAGCTGGTGACACCGTTGCCATCTCACAGTCCCCTGTGTCAAAGTACCTCAAACAATTCCTGGAGGCATTGCTACACAGGACACAGACACACCTCAGCTTCCCACTGGTTGTACAGTGGCAGCAGGCTGTGAAGCAGGGATTCTAAGGCAGCGCACAAGTCCCACATGTACTGGGCGTCATTGACTACACATACATCACCATCAAAGTACCAGCAGCTGAGGAGGAGGTATATGTCAACAGAAAGAGGTACCATTCCATGAACATGTAGGTGGTCTGCGATTGCCAGTGTCACATTCTGGATGTGGTTGCCCAGTACGCTGGATCCTGCCATGATGCCTACATATTCCACCACGTGGCCTGTGTAAGGCATTTGAATGAGGAGACATACAGGGAGGATGGCTGATAGGTAGGTGCATGTGCCACACACCAGTATAGTATGTGTTCTGGGGCCCTATACATGGGGCACACACACAGACTGATGTGCAGATGGCACTCCAGTTGAGTGAGCAGCATGTGAGCCATGTGGCCATAGCCTGCAATGGCACAATATGCATGGTACAGTGACACCGATATGTAGCCTGTTTGCAATGTACCTGGCAAACATGCATGCAGGATGTTGCTGGTGAGCAACATGCATCAGGTAGGTCATGTGGCAGGGGTAGGGTAGGGCACACGGGTGACCACTGAACATAGGAACATAGGGTCTTCAAACAAGAGGGAACATATACCTATCTAACTTGTCCACTCTATATTTTAATGGTTGTATCCATGGAGCCCTCCCTCCAAAAGATACTTATCTAATCCATGTTTAAACATTTGTAAACTGCCACTCATGATTAACGTCTCAAGTAATTTGTTCCAAACTTGTACTACCCTCTGTGTGAACCATTTTCCTCTCTTTTCTGTGTTATAAATATGCCCCATTAATTGGAACTTGTGCCCTCTAATTCTTTTTCCTTGTTCTTTGAACCCAGATGAAACATTCCCTTATATCATTTATTATTGATCTGTACACAGCTATCAAGTCACCTCTGAGTCTCCACATCTCTTAACTAAAAAGTCCTAATCTATTCAGTCTCATGTCATGTGATAGACCTTCCATATCTTTGATTTTTTTGGATAGCCTTCTCTGTACCATTTCAATTTTTTCAATGTCTCCTATATTTTGTGGTGACCAAAACTGAGCACAATACTCCATATTTGCTCACACCAAGGCTCTATACATGAAGAGTATCACATCACCGTCCCTACTTGTGGTATTCCACAAAATACAACCTAAAATGTTATTACATTCGGCTACTACATTATCAGATCGTCTGCTTTGTTTTAAGTCAGTAGAAACATAAATACCCAAGTCTTTGTCACATTCAGAAGCCCTCAAGATAGTTACTCCTAAGTAATATTTTGCTCTTTTATTTTTGCGACCAATGTGCATCACATCTCTGAAACTCATCTTATACTGCACTGCCCACCTATACAGTTCATCCAGCTCTGATTAAAACAATGCCATTTCTTCACCACTTTCCACTAAGTGCTGTACCTTTGCCTCATTAGCAAATTTTGTAATCCATCCCCCACAGATGTTAAATAGACTATGTCTCAGGACAGAACCTTAAGAGACACCCCAGGTAACATATACTATATCTGAATGATGGCCATTTATCTTTACAATTTGTGGCCTGTTACTTAACTAGGACTTGATCCATATAATGATTCTTCTACTCAGCTTGATGTCGATAAGGCTCTGGAGAAGCTCAGCATGGCACAGTATTGAAAGCCTTGCTAAAATCCAAATACACCACATCAACTGGTTTCCCTGCATCTAACACCAGGCTCACCCTCTCAAAAAAGTCCATCAAATTGGTCAAGCATGATCTACCATTCCTAAAACCATGCTGAATATTGTCCCATAGATTGTTAACTCTTAAATAAGAATTCATTTTGCCTCTTTGAATTGTCTCCATTGCCTTACCTATTACTGATGTAAAGCTTACTGGTCTGTAATTCCCCTTGTCTGTCATGCTACCTTTTTTTATAATTCAGAACCACTATAGCTGTTTTCCATGACTCACGTGTCATACCACTCCTTAGGGATTTGTTAAACAGAGTTACTGGTCCTGCTAACAATGCTGCCAATTCCTGCATGACTCTGGGATGAATCCCATCTGGCCCTTGTGATTTGTTAATATGCTAATTTGGGAGTAACCTATGAACCTCATCCTCGGCTATAATAGGTGGGCTATCTCGGTCCTGGATTTCAACCTTATTCAGGTCTGGAGCCTGAAATACTGAGCCCAAAAAATCTATTAAACAAATTGGCTGTTGCCAACTCCTTAACAATCATGGTATCTTTCACTATTAGGAGACCAACTGTTTACAACTTTTTTTGAAGCCTGAAATACTGAGCCAAAAAATATATATTAAATACATTGGCTGTTTCCAACTCTCTAACAGTCATGATATCTTTCTCTATTAGGGGACCAACTGTTTAACAACCTCCTTTCTTTCTACTGACATAAGCCCAAAATGCCTTGTGCTCTATTTCTAGTTTTGAGCTATTTCTTTTTATTACTTTTTGCCTTTTTAATTAATAATTTCAAAGCCTTGCCCTTATTTCTGTATATTGCCCATTATTCTTTTGTACCCTCAACCATAGCCATCTTGAAAAACCTCCTTTAACCCCTTACTTTGGTAAGAATATCTCTTCATCCATACAGGTATTTTACCATTCCTGTTATATTTACTGTGCAATGGTACAAACCTGTTAACCAAGCTGGTTACTTGATGTTCTATGGTCTCCAACATCTTATTTCTTTCAAACCCCAAGAAATCTTACTGTATTCTGACATATGCAGTTTGGTCTCACCATAGGACTGCCCCGGAGCCGAAATGGTTAATAGAACCTATGCTAATGATGGAATGCTAGGCTTGAGCTCGGTTTTCAAACCACTGTCCCTGGAATACATCCTGCAATCGTAAGATTCTTTACTCTGCTTGCCTAAGTCAGATGCCTCAGAGAGTTCTCCTTCATCTTTCCTAAAGATTTTAATTTCTCATTTTTTTCCAAGTACTTTTATTTCTCAGCCTTGGTATTCTCTGCTTCTGACCCTGTCAATAGCCAATCCAATCCTCCCTACCCAGGAGGCACAACCTATTGATCCCCTCTCAGGGCAGGATCCTTTACCCCAATCTCCAGTCCCTCAGGCTCAGGGCTTGGCTCTTGAGGACTTAGAGTATGCTGACCTGCACCTCTCTGAAGGGGTGCTAGAGGTCCTTAGAGTTTCTAGAAAATCTTCTACCAGAAAGACTTACACCTCAAAGTGGAAGAGGTTTTCCATTTGATGTCAGCAAAAAGAGATAGACTGCTGCCATGCTGGTTTGTTAGTTATTCTGGAGTATCTGGCATACCTTCATTCTCTCGGCCTTAGGCCTTCCACCTTCAAGGTGCACCTAGCAGTTGTCTCTGCCTACCTCTCAGCTGGTAAAGGGTCATCCCTGGCTGCCAACCAGTTATACAGAAAGTTTTTCAAGGGCCTGCTGCTCTTGCATCCTCCTCACAGGGAACCCACTCCTGCATGGGACCTCAATATATACACTGGCCAACTAATGCAACCACCATTTGAGCCCATGTCTTTGGCAGAGCTTAAGTATGTAACATGGAAAACAGTGTTCCTGGTAGCCATCACCTCAGCCAAGAGGATAAGTGAGCTCCAGGCCTTGTCCATTGAGCCAGATTACACATCAGTCCATAGGGCCAAGGTAGTCCTCAGGACTAACAGAGCATTTCTGCCCAAGGTAGTGTCGGACTGTCACCTGAATCAGTCCATCACTTCGCCAATCTTTTTCACTGACCACTCCAGTTCACGCAGACTGCATTGCCTAGATGTCAAGAGAACTATAAGCTACTACTTGGATCACACAAAGGGCCACAGACAGGATAGTACTCAGCTCTTCCTGACCTATGGAGTAGTGGGAAAAGGCAAACCTGCCTCAAAGAGGTCTATCGCCCACTGGATTGTTGCCTGTATTCAGTTCTGCTACAGCAAAGTGGGAAAAGAGCCACCTGTAGGCCTCAGGGCCCACTCTACAAGGGGTACAGCTGCCTCAACTGCAGCTGCAAGAGACATCCCTTTGTTGGAAATATGTAAAGCAGCTACCTGGAAAACAGTTCACACCTTTACCAAATACTACAGCCTGGACACCCAGGCCAGAAGTGATGCCAGATTTGGCACAGCAGTACTGCAGATCTTGTTTTGTAAATAAGTTCCCTACCCTCCTCCAAAGGTATTGCTTGGGTAGTTTGCATATGTCAGAATGCAGTATGATTTCCTGGGGTTTGAAGAAAAAAAATACTTACCATAGTAATCTTGTTTCTTCCAAGGGAATCTTACTGTATTCTGAGCTCCCATCCTACCTCCCCTACTAGAACCTATGGGCACTGCAAGACAGCTGTCCATGCTGTTGGAAAACTGTGAGTGTTTCTATTTTGGGCTTTAGTGATTTGAGTGTTAGTGTTGCTTACATTTTTACATAAAGGGGATTATTTCTCTTTGGGGGTTCTTAATTAGTTAATTATTTATTAATATAGTTTTGATAGCTTGTTATCATGCATGCTTCGTAAGAATCTAATGGTTGCAGGATGTATTCCAGGGACAGTGTTTGAAAACCGAGCTTGAGCCTAGCATTCCATCATTAGCATAGGTTCTATTAACCATTTCAGCTCCAGGGCAGTCCTATTTATTTTATTTATTGAATTTTGGTAACCGGGTAGGCCCACTGAGACAAGACAGTCCCTTTTTCAGTGGTGACCTGGTAAGTGCAGTACATTGATAGTGCAATAGTTGACACAGGTAGCCATACAGGTATGACAATTGCAATAACAAGACCAACTAATACAGTTACAGGAACATGTCACAATACAACACAATTATGCCATACAAATATTCACAACTAGCATAAAAAAATGTACAGAGAACATAATTACTATAGTTAAGAACCACTAGTATAAATGTAACCCCCTACAAATGGTGGTTCCCAAAAAGTCTCCCTAGAGCTTGCATAAATGCTCACTGCCTGGCTGGGGTTCTGATTGCTAGTGTTAGATGTTATTGCCAAAGAGTGCCTGTGTAGTCTGTATGTACTGTCGCTTTAAGAGCTGCCTAGTTTGCAGTAATAGTTAATTTTGAAGGGGGGTTGAGTGTTGTCATGCTCGAGTCCCACCCGGGCTGCCAGATAATTGCTCCATTTCTGCCATTGCTAATTGTGCAGAGGGAACCCTGTTTAAAGATGTGATTATTTGCTGAAAATCATTTAGAGTGATAATGATATTGGAATTTGTTCTAACCTGCTTCCTTTGCAGTGAGGACTGTCTTGATTATCTCCACCATTTTGGTCCCTAACTGCCGAATTGGACCAATCAGTGCTTTGGGACTCTAAAATGGAGCCTGCTTACAGGGGCTGTGTGGATTAAAATCTGTGAGAATTGTAGTTTTGGACTGGTGATGCCTTTTTGTAACTGAAGGGGGAGCTCTTGCTTTGACTGACAACCAAATCAGCCAATCGAACCTTTGGATCTGAGGGAAATCCCCAAGCTGCCTGCTGTTTAGGGCAGATCCAAGTTGGAAGCTGAGAGAGCAACAGCTCAAATTAGTTCGAGCATCCATCTGCGTAGTAGTTTGCACGGGAGAACTGTGGAAAGGCTTTGATTTCTGGCCTGCATGTCTGTCTTCTGCTCTGAAGAGGGAGAAGAGAATTGTATTCAGACTGAATCTGAGTTGGGCGATTAAAGTAAGCTACTTAAGTGGGACCAGGCTCAACCTGTAGAAGACTGAAGATTTTGCTGAATGCGATCGGCCTGTTGGGAGTTCCAGCAACCCCCTAGCTCCTGGTATGTGCAGAGACATTGCGATTGTGGCCGGGGAGCACTTTACCTGGTACAGTAGAATCCTCTTACATGTAAATGTGCTGTGAGCTGAAAGTGGGTCGTGATTTGTTCCCCCACTGTGTGAACTGTGTTCTTCTGGCTGGAAGCTGTATCCAGCCCAAACAGACTGAATCCACGGTTATCTCCATGTGGCTGTGCCCAGGTTAGCTTGACCACTACCAACCCTGATCTCTGGGTGGAGGCACCCGTTTCACAACTCAGGCCCCTTAACCTGCTACTAAACTCAGGCCCCTTAACCTGCTACTAGCCAAGCAGGCAGGGGTAGTAGGCCTTGGGATAGCGCCACCTAGGGGTTACATCTTGAAGGCACCACTGGGACTAGTGCTCCCTAGTGGCCAAGCATTACGAATTATTGTCAAACATAAATGGTTACCCCAACAGAAGTGGCTGTACACCAGTTGGTGGGGTGATGTACAGGGCAGGAGATTGACCCTCACAATGCCCTGCTTGTACTGGATATTCCCCTGAAAATTAGTAAAGATGCTGTAGAAGGAGTACTTTCCAAAGCTGAATGTTTAACAAATGCTGTGGTGGTGGGGTAACAGGCTGATTTGACCACCCAAACTTTCATGGCCTTAGTAGAGTGTAGTGACCCAGTGGACAGTTCCAAAGTGCCATGGACTATTGCCCCAGAAGGGGCCCCAGCCACCTGGAGAGTGATAACTAGAGACACTTAAGACCCCGGGGAGGATGAGTTCCCCCACTATCTGAGACTTTTGAGGAGAAATTTGCTAAGTTGTTGCTGGAGGAAGGGAAAACCGTAGAGGACTTTAAGAAACTATTCTTGCCACCTGGGGGTGTTTCTTCCCCCACACTTCCTCCCACTCCAACACCTGTTACTGCCCCGCCTTCTGTGCCCGTGCCAATGCTGGCCCCTATATCTGTACCTGCCATTAGTCATGACTCCTACCGAAGGTTGAGAATCTTCTCGGGCACCTTCCCCACCCTCCAGTGGGAGGAGGACTGGGAGATCTGGATAGACTCTGTTGCCCCTCTAGTACTGGAATGGCAATGCTCAGAAGCAGAGAAATGAAGGAGATGAGTGAAAGCCTCTGAGGTCCTGCCCTGGCTACCATCCATGCCAAGTGGGCCAATAACCTCGAAGCAACTGCACAGGACTATCTTGGTGCACTGGAGAATGTGTATGGGAGCCCAGATTCAGATGAGGACCTGTGATGGAGAGTAAGAAAAGCCCAGCTGTACTCAGGGGAGCCACTGTCTGTGTATGTACCTCGGCTTGAAAAGCTGCTACAAGAGTGCCTCGGAAGGTGTAGTTTGCGGTCAAATGAACTAGATTGAACTAGGCTGGACCCAATCCTTAAGTCTCCTCCATTTTCAGAATTGTTACTGCGTCAGTTGCACTTTGCCAACCGACTGGAATCGCCCCCCTCCTATGATTAGCTGATGAAAGAAATTTGAGGGGTTGAGCAAAGGTGACCCATGAGGAAATTGCACCAATATCTGCTGCTACTGCTCGAGTGACCGAGAGTGATCAGCCAAGTGAGGCTCAGGGGCAAAGGTCGGCACCTAGTGAGCACTCTGAGAATGCAAAGGACCTCCCACCCTGGGCCCAGTTCTGGAAAGACAAACTACTAAAGGCGGTCCAGGAGTTGAAGGCAGGTGCCTCTGCAAGGGTTTCCCCCATGGAACAAGATTCTGGTTCCTCTCAGGCTATGACTGCCATGGGGGTAGGGGTACACCCTCAGGCATCCTATAACGAGGATAGCTCCCAGGCTGAAATCAAAGAATTGACTGCCACCCTAAAGGAACTATTGAGACATGTTGCACCCCCTCTCACCGCTGCCAGCAGATATTGAACCCCAATCCCTTGCTACTACTTCAGTTCCTCATGCAATGTTCTTTCCAAGGATGACCCAGGAGTCTATCATTAGTCAAAACTGTGGAAAGGAAGGCCATATGAAGAGGGAATGCCAGTCTCAGAAGAACTTAGAGAAAGTGGTGAGCCGGCTTCAAGGAGAGCTTTGGAAAATGAATCAGTGGTCAATGGGTGCATGAAATGACCACAGTGAAGGATTCGGACCACTTAACTCAAACCCCTTTGTGGCTGAATTGTCCATCTAGGCTTCTGCTGCTGTCCCTCCAGACTGGTCCAAAATAGTGGGTCCTTCGATGGAGGCTACTGTGGCTGTGAATGGTATTCCCACGTGGGTGTGCTTGACAGTGGGTCGCAAGTGACCACTGTATTTCAGGACTGGTATGACAAACACTTATCTGCTGTGCCATTACAATTCCTAGAAGGTCTATATGTGTGGGGGCTGAGTGACAAGTCTTATCCCTACTTAGGATATGTCCGCCTCTGGTTGTCATTTCCTGCAGCTGTAACTGGTGTGGAGGAGCAAGTCAAGACACTGGCCTTAGTGTGTCCCCCTACTGGACTGTATGATGGGGTTCCCCTGTTAACTGGAACCAACACCTATATGTTTGGGAGACTGGCACAACTCTGTCACGAGAAACAAGGGCGATGGACTGGGAGGGCACTAAGAATTCTAGCTCTGATCAAGAGGGCCTATGATTTGCAGCAGAAACCCGAGGAAGTAGACCAGGATGAACTGGTAGGGGTCGAGTGGAAGAAGGATCCTGATTCAATGGTGTTAGCCCCCAATGCCCAGTGTACCCTTTAAGGGGAGGTCCGCCTGAGGAAAGATGTCAAGAATAGAATACTGATGTTGGATGTGCCAGGCAATGGAAAATTGACCGACGGATTATTGGTCAGGCCCAGCATCTTGCCAGCTCATGCTCATGCCTATGCATGGCGAGTGATGGTCCAGATTCACAATATGTCAGATCAAGAGATCCGGGTCAACAGAGGCTGCACCCTAGCTATGGTACACTGCGCAGACACTGCAGTGTTGCCCAGCAACAGGCACCATGGTACAACAGATAGAGTGACCCCAGACACGTTTGACTTTGGTGACTCCCTGTTGCCAGCTGAATGTAAGACTAGAATTAGCCAGAAACTTGCCCAGAGAGATCAAGTGTTTTCATTGAAGGAATGGGACGAAGGATGTGTCCAGGGTGCGGAGCATCACATACGCCTGCACGATGAACGACCCTTTTGGGAAAGGTCTCAATGCCTAGCTCCAGCAGACATAGAGAATGTGAGAAGATACCGGCAGGAAATGCTAGCGGCTGGTGTGATACAAGAATCCAGAAGCCCATATGCTTCACCCATTGTGGTTGTGTGTAAGAAAAATGGGGCTGTGAGAATGTGCGTTGATTATCGAACCCTGAACCGGCGGACGATCCCCGATCAATACACCATGCCCCGTATACAGGATGCTCTGGACTGTCTAAATGGGAGCAAATGGTTCTCGGTTCTGGATCTTCCCAGTGGATACTACCAGATTCCAATGGCCCCGGAGGACCATGAGAAGACAGCTTTCATTTGTCCCTTGGGGTTCTACAAATTTCTAAGAATGCCACAGGGGATATCAGGCGTCCCTGGCCACCCTTCAGCAGCTGATGGAACGTGCAGTAGGAGATATGAATTTACTGGAATGTCTGGTGTACTTGGACGATGTGTTTGGGAGCACTT
This sequence comes from Neoceratodus forsteri, assembly GCA_016271365.2. NCBI lineage: Eukaryota > Metazoa > Chordata > Ceratodontiformes > Ceratodontidae > Neoceratodus > Neoceratodus forsteri. The sequence continues at coordinate 422,274,800 of CM057453.1, forward strand.
TGGACGAGCATGAGAACCGACTGTTTAAAGTCCTAGACTGACTGGAAGATTTTGGCCTTAAGTTGTCCATCAACAAATGCCAGTTTTTTTCAGACCACCATGAAGTATGTAGGGCACATAGTATTCACAGAGGGATAGAGACTGATCCCAGCAAAGTTGAGACTTTGACCACTTGGCCCCAGCCCCACAATCTGAAAGAACTGCAGCACTTCCTGGGGTTCTGTGGCTACTACTGCAGGTTCATAACAGACTATTCCAAGGTGATTCGGCCACTCTTGAATCTCACCCAAGGTTGTCCTCCCACCAAACGTAAACAAAAGAAAGGGGCCACCCCAGGACCAGAAAGAGTATATTTCCATCCAGGTGAACTTTTCGGGCCCTGCTGGACACCTGACTGTGAAACTGCCTTCCATGAAATCATATACCAGCTCACCCATGCCCCCATCCTCACCTATGCTGATCCCACCAACCCCTATGTGCTGCACACTGACGATAGTCTACAGGGTTTAGGAGCTGTGCTGTGTCAAAACCATGAGGATGGGTTGAGACCAGTGGCTTTCGCTAGTAGGCGTCTGACCCCATCCAAGCAAAACTACCCCGTGCATAAGTTGGAGTTCCTGGCACTAAAGTGGTCCATCATTGACCAGTTCAATGAATACCTCTATGGGGCAAAGATATTGGTGAAGACTGACAATAACCCGTTGACCTATGTACAGACTTCAGCTAAGTTAGATGCCACTGGGTACCGGTGGCTTTCTGCATTGTCAACATATGATTATGCTGTCGAATACAGACCAGGCCTGAATCATATTGATGCTGACACTCTGTCCCGGAGGCCCATTTCCAAGAGTGACTGGGTCAGGATGTCTGAACCTGACATCCGAGCATTGTGCCGAAGTTTGATAGAAATGAACAGATGTCTACGGACACAGTGGACTGCTTAGTAGATTGCTTGGGCCCTTCTGACACCTGCATACCGACTGCGTATTGCCACTTCTCTGCTCTAGATATTAGTGCACTACCTCAGTCTGACAATGACAGCATTCAAAGCACTCAATCCCAAGATCCTATGATTGACCCAGCCCTTGATGCCTTCCATGCAGGGAAAGATATGTCAAAATTACGTTCCTTTGACTTGCGAACTGCTTTACTGTTTAAAGAAGGCCCCAGGTTGAAGCTGCTTAATCAGCTGTTGTATGGAGAGACAGTAGATCGGGGTGGCCAATTAGACAAGCAACAATTGCTCCTGCCCACAGCCTTCAAAGATTTGGTGCTGAGGTCCCTCCACAATCATATGGGCCACCTCGGTATCGACCAAACCCTTGACCTAGTATGATCTTGATTCTACTGGCCCAAGATGGGGGCCGATGTTGAGCACCATGTAAGGACTTGTAGTCGCTGCCTGCAGAGAAAAGCCCTGCCTCAGAGGGCTGCCCCCCCTTGTCAACATTACTACCAGCACCCCAATAGAACTAGTCTGCATAGACTTCTTGAATTTAGAGCCTGATCAGCAAAACATTGGTAATGTGTTAGTGGTTACGGATCATTTCACATGGTATGCACAAGCTTTTCCCACCAAAGATCAAAAGGCATCTACCGTGGCCAAGGTGCTAGTGGAAAATTTCTTCATCCACTATGGTAGCCCCCAGCAAATTCATTCTGACCAAGGCAGAGACTTTGAGAGCTGGTTAATCAAATAAATGCTCTCCCTATGGGGGGTGGAAGTCAAGAACCACCCCTTATCACCTGCAGGGGGACCCTCAACCAGAACGTTTTAACCGCACCCTGCTAGACAAGGTAGGCACCCTCCACCCAAAAGACAAGGATAAATGGAGCCAGCAGATTAGCACCTTGGTACATGCCTACAATTGTCAGAGAAATTATGCAATCGGGTTCTCTTCCTACCGTCTCATGTTTGGGAGAGAGGCCCGGCTGCCAGTTGATGTCTGTTTTGGGGTCTCTCCAGATGGGGTCCGAGCCGAGAACTACTTGCAATATGTACAAAAACTGAAAGCTCAATTAAACCATGCCTATCAACTGGCCCAGACAATGGTTGCCAAGAGAAATCTAGCTAACAAAGAGAGGCATGATAAAAAAAGTCAAGGCTCAGGAGCTCCAACCTGGAGACCGTGTGTTGTTACGCAATTTAGGACTGCATGGTAAACATAAAATTGCTGACTGGTGGCACCATCTTCCCCATGTAGTAGTAGGGAGGTTGGATGACTTACCAGTGTACAAAGTGCGCCCTGAGAACAACTCCAAAGCCGTCAAGACCATGCATCATAACCACTTGCTACCCATCGGTCAAGTCATGATTGAGGCTGAATCCCCAGAGGTTGCTCCCCTGGACCGGTGACTCATGCTGCTGCCAAAAAGAGACAGAGTCAACCTACCACAGTGGTCACAGATTGAAGGTCTCCTCTGCAGCAGGCCCAGAATGATAGTGACTGTCAGTCCACTTCTGACGAAAGTGAATACGACCATGCCTATTACCCCTCTTATGAACTGAGCCAGCTGTTTCGAGGTAATCCCCTGATAAATTGTGGGGATGAAGCTGGGCCTTCTGGAGTGCCTAACCCCCGTCTTCATCCTTAGAGCCAATGCTCCCTGAAAGTGAAGTGCAAAGTATCACGTTTGAAGATGTTGAGTCCCTGTGTATGGTGGAACTGTATGATTTGCCTGAGGAGGGGGCTGATGATATGAGTCATTCTGATGACATGCCAGAGCTTGAAGAATGCTACGAGAGTGATGATAATTCCTCTTCAGTGCCGGAGTGTCTTCAACATGAGCAAAATGTTATAGAAACAGAGCCTACAGAACAAGGAGCTGACAGTGCTCCAAGTTTGGACATTTCTGCTCAGGCAGAGGAACCCCTTCCAAGTGTTGGAAATCCCAGGACCAGTGCTGAGAGTACAGAGACTGTGATTGTTCCCCCCAGAAGGACTGGCCGAGCTGTCAAGCCTGTAGTATGCTTTAGTTATGATTCCCCTGGGAGGCCAGTGGATTTGCCTCTCAATGTGGTCCACAAGGGGGTGTATGTTTCTCATAGCTCACTGCCCAAACTGAGCCTAAGTAACAATTCCAAGTTAATTGTCCTGCCTCCTAGGTATGGTGCCCCTGCCCCATCTAGCCCCAGAGTAGCCGATAGGGAAGGACCCCCTCTTACATTATTCAACATACAGGAAGTTATTACTTGAATCCGTATAGTAATGTGTAAGTTACCTGTGTGAAATATGCATGATGTAATTCAGAATGGATATAGTATTGTGAAATATAGAGAATTTGTATAGTAAAAGCTAAGTATGTTGACTGATGCATCAGAAGTTACTTGCCTAACTTGCTAATGGTATAGATGTATAGTATAATTTGCAATTGTAATTATTGTGATGGTACAGACTTGACACGGATGCCAAATTTTCTCCAGGCAGGGAAGGGTGTAACCCCTTACAAATGGGGGTTCCTGAAAAGTCTTCCTAGAGCTTGCATAAATGCTCACTGCCAGGCTGGGGTCCTGCGTACCAGTGTTAGATGTTATTGCCAAAGAGTGCCTGTGTAGTCTCTATGTACTGTTGCTTTAAGAGCTGCCTAGTTTGCAGTAATAGTTAATCTGGAAGGGGGCTGAGTGTTGTCATGCTCGAGTCCCGCCCAGGCTGCCAGATAATCGCTCCATTTCTGCCATCATTAATTGCGCAGTGGGAACCCTGTTTAAAGATGTGACTATTTGCTGAAAATCATTTAGACTGATAATGATATTGGAGTTTGTTCTAACCTGCTTCCTTTGCAGTGAGGACTGTCTTGCTTATCTCCACCATTTTGGTCCCTAACTGCGAATTGGACCAATCAGTACTTTGGGACTCTAAAATGGAGCCTGCTTACAGCAGGGCCTGTGTGGATTAAAATCTGTGGGAATTGTAGTTTTGGACTGTTGGCACCTTTTTGCAACTGAAGGGGGAGCTCTTGCTTTGACTGACAACTGAATCAGCCAATCGAACCTTTGGATCTGAGGGAAATCCCCAAGCTGCCTGCTGTTTAGGGCAGATCCAAGTTGGGCTGAGAGAGCAACGGCTCGACTGTAGTCGAGCAGCCATCTGCGTAGTAGTTTGCACGGGAGAACTGTGGAAAGGCCTGATTTCTGGCCTGCATGTCTGTCTTCTGCTCTGAAGAAGGAGAAGAGAACTGTATTCGGACTGATTCCGAGTTGGGCGATTAAAGTAAGCTACTTAAGTGGGACCAGGCTCAACCTGAAGAAGACTGAAGTTTTTGCTGAATGTGATCGGCCTGTCGGGAGTCCCAGCAACCCCCTAGCTCCTGGTATGTGCAGAGACGTTGTGATTGTGGGCGGGGAGCACTTTGCCTGGTACAGTAGAATCCTCTTGTTTGTAAATGTGCTGTGAGCTGCAAGTGGGTTGTGATTTGGTCCCCCACTGTGTGAACTGTGTTCTGCTGGCTGGAAGCTGTATCCAGCCCAAACATCCTCAAGTGCTGTTGTTAAATGTTGTCTGTGAAAGCTGTGCTATATTAATGCAGAGCTTGAGAACACACCTCACTGGTCAGACATCTGCTTAATGTAAGGCCTCTGAACAGAATCATGATGCCAGCTTAATGTAAGGCCGTCGGTCAGCTGCTGAACCTTAATTGCTGGGTCATCTGCTTTACCTCTTGCCATTGGATAACTGCTCAGTGTAAGGACATCTGTCAGCCACGTAAAGTAATGGCCAGCTGCTTAATGTGAGGCTATCAGTCACTAAATGTAGGTCCCTTGGACAGCCACTTAGCATAAGGGCCTCGGACAGCCACCTAACATAAGGGCCCCAGACAGCCACTTAACGTAAGGCCGTCGGATAGCTACTTAACGTATTTCCATTGGACAGCCATGTAACATAAGGCCCTTGGATAGCTGCTTAACGAATTACCATTGGACAGCCACATAACAATTTTTTAATTTTTATTTTTTAACCAGGAGGTGACTGGGCACAGCCCTTTTTCAGTCACGCCTAACAATAAATATATTACAGTACAAAAACATATATTGAACATTCAACAAACATAACAAATACTAAAATATATTGAACATTTCAACTAACATTACAAGTACACAAATTATTACGATAGTGGTCATTCAACAGATGTTTAAAATGCTTTACGTTATTTGCGGTTTTAGTTAAGGCTGACAAACTGTTTAAAGTGTTGGAGCAAGCCATGTAAAGGAACGTTGGCTGGTAATTAATTTTGGTAAAGTTGGTAAAAAGAATCCATTTTGTGTCTAGTTGAGTATGAACCTATTTACTGAATAAACTTCTTGAACAGACATACGAACATACGAAATTTGCCAGCAGATAAAGGCCTAGAGGTCTGCTCGAATGTGCAGATAGCACCTCTTATTCTGCAGCTGCCCCTCCCTTCCACCCTTCCCCTTCATTAACTCTCCCCCTTGTCCTGTCCCATCCTCGTTTGAAGCAGTCCACTGTCCTGCTGCATACCACTTCAGCAGGTAACGCATTCCACCCAGCCACCACCCTCTCTGTAAAAAAGTGTCTCCTCATCTCCCTCCTGAACCTTCCTCGCTCCAGTCTCATATCATGGCCCCTGGTGACCCTCCCCTCCCTTACTTTGAACAGCCCCTCTGTACCTGTCTTGTTTATTCCTTTCATGTATTTAAAGGTTTCAATCATGTCACCCCTGTCACTCCTCTCCTCCAGTGAGTACATGTTCAACTCCTTCAACCTCCTCTCGTATGATAAGTCCCCCAGTCCCTTGATCATCTTTGTCACTCTGTGCTGCACCCCCTCCAGTAACTTAATGTCCCTCTTCAGATATGGACGCCAGTACTGCACGCAGTACTCCAGGTGTGGTCTAACTAATGACCTATACAGTGGCAGAATTACCTTCTCCCTCCTCGAGGATATACCCCTTGCAATACAACCCAGCATTTTGTTGGCCTTTGCAGCTGCCTTCCTACATTGTGCCGAGTTGTTCATTGACCCTGTAATGAGCACACCCAGATCCTTCTCCTCCTCTGTCTGGGCTAGCTGCACTCCCCCTAGCTGGTAACTCCTCCTTGGGTTCTCCATCCCAAAATGCAGCACCTTGAGCTTTTTGGCATTAAAGCCCAGTTGCCAGGTGTCTGACCAGGTTTCAAGCTTTGCCAGATCATCCTGCAACCCCTGCCATCCCCTAGGTCATCCACCACCGCCTACCTTGGTATCATCAGCAAACAGACTGATCTTGCTCTTGATGTCCCATGATATGTCTGCAATGAATATCCCAAACAACACTGGTCCCAACACTGAGCCCTGTGGAACACCACTCGTCACTGCCCTTGGGTGTGAGAGCTCCCCACCACCACCACCCTCTGTTGCCTTCCCTGTAGCCAGTTTCCTACCCATCTCACCAGCTTTGCACCCGCCCCTGTGTCTACTAACTTTCTTCCCAGCCTTCCATGTGGCACTGAGTCGAATGCCTGACTGAAGTCCAGATACAGGACATCCACTGCATGGCCCCTGTCCAGTTGCCTAGTTACCCAGTCATAGAACTCGACCAGGTTGGTTTGGCAGGATCTGCCACGTATGAAGCCATGCTATCTGCTGTCCTGTAGTCCTTTGGCCTCTAGGAGGGCCACCAGCCTCTCCTTCAGGATAGTCTCCATTAGCTTACCCACTTGGAGGTAAAGAACTATGGTAAATTGTAAATAATACCCTTGGATAGCTGCTTACCGTATTAGCATTGGACAACCACGTAACATAAGGCCCTTGGATAGCTGTTTAATGTATTGCTGTTGGACAACCACGCAATGTAAGGCCCTTGGATAGCTGCTTTTGACATATTACCATTGGACAGCCATGTAATGTAAGGCTCTTGGATAGCTGCTTTTGACGTATTACTATTGGACAGCCACATAATGTAAGACCCTTGGATAACTGCTTAGCATATTACCATTGGACAGCCACGTAATGTAAGGCCCTTGTATAGCTGCTTTTGACATATTACTATTGGACAGCCATGTAATGTAAGGCCCTTGGATAGCTGCTTAACATATTACCATTGGACAGCCATGTAATGTAAGGCCCTTGGATAGCTGCTTAACATATTACCTTTGGACAGCCACATAATGTACGGCCCTTGGATAGCTGCTTTTCACATATTACTGTTGGGCAGCCACGTAATGTAGGGCCCTTGCATAGCTGCTTAACATATTACCATTGGACAGCCACATAATGTAAGGCCCTTGGATAGCTTCTTAAAAGAAGGCCTTTGTCCAGTCACTTAATGTAAGGCTCTCAGATAGCCACTTAATGTAAGGCCCTCGTATAGCAGCTTCATGTATTTTTTTTTTTAACTTTATGTTTATTGTTTTCATAGTACAGACATACAAAAAAGTCTAATCCTGGTTTTGAGTACCAGGTAATAGGTAATATACATCGAATAACTAGGATATTTAACTCAGCATCCATTGTTACATCACACAGAGGCTGGTAACCATATTTAAAACATATCCAAGCAAAATAGAGATTCAATATATCCAGACAGCAAAAACATGGACATTAATTACGATTATATCCATTAACTGTCCAAGTGCTAATTAGCACATAAACTGTACCCCTCAGGGTGTTAGTTTTGTCCATATAACTCTGTAAATAAAATATTCCAAAAATCCAGCAGACATCTCTCATGGAGCACCCCCAACCCAGAGCAAACTCAAAATTATTTAACTTTTCTAATCGCAGTTTAAGAGAGACCCCAACTTCTCACCGACAGAATTGGCCCACAAATAGTATACAAGTCATAGAGTATATTTCAAAACAATCGTTCTAAAAGAGGAACACTATTAACTGTTTGATAAGGGCTACAAACGTTGGAGAGAGTCTAATTAGGTTTCATGTCCACTCGTGTCAGTAGGGCCGTAACATGAATATAAACTTACTAACATAGTATTTACGTTCGGATTCAATCTCCTTCATCTGAATCCTTACTTAACTCTTGCTGGGCAAAGTCCTTTTGTATCGCAGCCAGACGTTTCCCCGCCTCAGAAGGATCCGAATAGAGGTATGTATTCCCTGCATACTGAATTCTCAATCGGGTTGGGATTTGTAGCACATGGGAAACCCCCAGGGCTCGTAACCCCGAACGAACTGCTTCGAATGCCTTCCGACGTTGTCGGGTGGAAAAACTCAAGTCTGGGAAGCAGTGCACTCTCTCACCAGTTGACAATGAAGTTGCCCCCTTCATTTTAGCTGCCGCTAGTACCTTATCCCGAATGTGTTGTCCCGTAGTGACCACCAAGATTGCATGCGGTTGTTCTGGAGAAGGCAAATGGCATCTGGGTGTAATTCTGTAGGCCTTTACCATTTCCCCTGCTATTTCAGTATCCCAGAGACTGAGGATAAGTGCCTCCATATAACCCATCAGGTCGCCTCCTTCCACTTTTTCTGGGATTCCCAAGAACTGGAGGTTTACTGCACGGACCGTATTTTCGAGCTGTTCTAAGCGAAGTCTCAGTAGCTTATTTTCTGAGATGACTCCCGACATGGCTGTGGCTGTGTTGTTGGCAGATTCTGCTGCTTTTTCGGTGCGATCAGATGTTTTCGCAATTTTTGTGTCCATAGTTGCCAACCGATCCGTTAATATGTCCACCTTTTTATCTAGTCGTTGAATTGCCAGCAGTAGTGCCCTGTTGGATGGTTCAGATGGGTTTACCTCGTGGCTAGAGGCCGCTGCTGTCAGTTGATCCACTGGCCTGTTCGCCTTCGCTCCTCCGCTGTCTTGTGGAGGCTTTTTCTTTGGGTGTACCATTCTAAAGTACGTTGAAAATTATATAGGTCTGCTCCTCTCTTAAAATCACACCGATTGAAGCAGCTTCATGTATTACCATTGGACAGCCACTTAAAGGGACAAATTCATGCCCAGTGTCCATCATAGTTTAAAAGCCCAAGAAAAGCACTTTCAAACTAGGTATGGGCTCACCTGTAGCTAGAAGCACTCCAGAGATGAAGGCCAAGTCTGTTCAGTATTGATACTACATTGCAGCAATTTGTTGAACATTGTGATGTCATTGAGGAACAAGTTGCGTCTAGCTACATTAAGTCAGATACAGCTTGTTCCTCGATGACATCACAATGTTCTACAAGTAATGCCCGGGCATCCCAATTGAAAGTACTCCTTTCCTGGTCAAACCCTAATTATGATATACCCTGGAAACAATTTGAGACAATCTGCAGTGATATGCTGGATTTAACAAATTGTTTGTTTGGACATCCCCCAGAATGCCTGCTCCTCTCAAAATCCCCACAGTGTACTGCCGAGGTCTTCAAACAGTGGCTATATGTGGTAAATAGAAAATGTTCTCCTATGGAGGCACTGTTTATCAGATCTTTGGCTGCCAACAGCTTCTTCCCCCCGAACACTATAGATAGTACCATGTTTCAGTGGTATAAATACAGCATTGAACATGTTTTTTGATTAATACGACCTGGAGGCATACGTTCATTTGCACAATTCCAGTCTCAATATAAGCTGCCACATAGCTTCTTCCATAAATATCTGCAGTTAAAATCATACTTACAGCCTTCAGAAGATGTCCTTGTGGCAATAGCTGAGAACCCCCGTTAATTATAAAATTAATACAATCCCAAATGCAGGGTTCTAGTATGGAACACCTTATCAGTAGTGTCTATGAGGCGTTGAGTAAGAAACCTAGAGACTCAACAGAAGCCATACGAGTTAGGTGGTCTACAGAATTAGGGACTGACATCCTGGAAACCAACTGGAAGGCAGCTTCCCCAATAATGATGAAGGCTTCAGGATCCCCCTACTGGAAGGAGTATGCATGGAAGTTACGATACAGGTTCTTCCACACTCCTGCAGTAGTAGCTAGGTACACGGGAGAGTCTGAGGGAGTTTGTTGAAGAAAATGTAGGGCCACTCAGGCAGATCAGGCCCATATATTATGGGAGTGCTGTCTTCTAAGCTCTTACTAGCGGGAGATCTTACAGGAGCTAGTAGCGATCTATGGCGCCCCAGACCTCTTTACACCTGGTTATATATTGACTGCCACCACAACATGGAGGACACAGCATGAGATTAGAGGGAGGCCAATTAAGGGGTAATGTGAGGAAGTTCTTTTTCACAGAAAGGGTGGTGGATGCATGGAATGGCCTACCTTAGGAAGTGGTGGACATAAATACAGTGCAGGGCATCAAACAGGTATGGGCTAGGCATAAGGGAGCAATACATATAAGTATGAATAGATAGGCCATTGACAGAGCAAAGACCAATGCAGATTCATAAGCTAGAAAAAATGGGCAGACTGGATGGGCCTTGCAGTCCTTATCTGCCGTCAACATCTATGTTTCTTTGTTTCTAAGCTGTATCCAGCCCAAACGGACTGAATCCACGGTTATCTCCATGCAGCTGGGCCTTGCCACGAGGGCCCTGCCAGACTACCCTGCTACATGGAGAAAAGTAATTGATGAGAGACCTGCCCAGGGATCAGCCCCCTGCTCCACGCTTGAACAGGAATGACGCCTCTGTGAATCGTGTGGACCCTGCTTCTCCTGGCACTCAGAGGAAACAACTGCTGTCTTGATTTTCGTCCTTCCTGTGTCCAGTCTTGGGTATCGTGAGTAGCCATGAGGGTAGCTCTCTGTAACAACAGTATAATCTAAGTGTGTCATCTGATTTCTGTGTTATTTCTCTTTCTTCACGAACTGAGCCATCTGGCTCCAGATTACAAATACTGTGTATTACGCAAGTTGTGTTTTTTCCATCACAGGGCCCCAATCAGCTGCAACACCAGCCTACCCCGGGCAACGGTCCTGACTAGCCCACCTTTCCTCCACCTGGGTACCTACAGAGTGTGACTGTGTTAGGGACCTTGAATGCATACACAGCTGTGTGATTGATACAGCATTGAAGCTAATTAACCTGATTACACCCCTCCCTTGTTCAAATCCCCTGAATAAATCAGATCTACCTTTTTCTGCATTCAACCTGACTGTGGTTCCAGTTTGTGCTCGAAGTACTGTACTGTTTCTATTTGCTCTGTCTAACCTTGTTTTACAGGGGGTCTCCAGGGTCGAACTGGAGAAACCAGCCCTGGTCGTAAGTGCAAACAGTGTGAGTATCTGTGTGGTGTACCAGGGGTATTGTGAGAGTGATTATTGTACAGTGTTCAGGGCACTAGAGGGGAAAGAGGGGGGTTACAGTGTCCCGGAGGGCTGTGCCCAGGTTAGCTTAACCACTACCACCCCTGACCTCTGGGTGGAGGCACTCGTTTTAGAACTCAGGCCCCTTAACCTGCTACTAGCCAAGCAGGCAGGGGTAGTAGCCCTTGGGATAGCGCCACCTAGGGTTTACATAAATAACAGTACCATAGAGTATACTATGGCAGACAGTAACATAATCATCAATCCCTATTTACAGATAACATTGTACATGGGTCATATGGTGAGACTTTACCGTTATTAAACATGTACGGTACACTCTACTGTACATGTTGAATAACAGTAAATATGACAAAGTACACATATACCAGTAATTTTACACATATGGATAAGGCTCCATATGGACTGAATACTGGAGACTACAGGACTCGCTAAGATGACATCATCATGCTGCACGTTCCCAACAGCCTTATCCTCCGATCAACGTGAACTTGAAAAAATGCTTCCTGGTATCAGTATTTAGAAAAAAAGTCTCCAAAACCATATAAAACTACAGAATTTAAAGTAATGCTTTGCATTATTTAAAACATCTCCATGTCTGCTCAGCTTCCACAGGAGTGGTTCTGGAACAATGTACCCCTTCCCCTAAGAATTGTATTTAGGTAGCCTTTAATTAGAAGATTGTGTACCTGATGTTAGTAGGTGTGATGTGTGGAACAGCACTCTGCCTGGCAGCTGACCTATCTAGCTCTACCCCACCAACAACATCATCAGGAGTGTGACCTCACTGACTGTGACATCACTGCTGCTCAGGAAAAGCCACTTAGTGGCTGCCAGATCAGTCACCTGTGATGTCACTGCCAGTGAGATCACAATGCTGATGATGTAATGGGGGGATAGAGACAGATATGTCAGCTGCCAGGCTAAGACCTGTTACACACATCCAGCACAATATTATTACAAAGAAAACTTTCTAATGAGCAAAACAGAAAAGAAAAAAATACTTCAGAAATAAAAAGTTACAACTGGCTACTTCGTAAAATTTGTATTATTTTCTTGTCTGCCTGTTTTGGCTCCACGAGCTCTTTAAGGTATTTTATAGCCCCACCCCCATCCCCCTCCTTCATTAGTTTAAATCATAATCTATATACTGTATTTATTTAGCCTGTCCCCCAGTACCCTTGTTCCTAATTTATTTCGGTGCAGGCCATCACTTCTGTGAAGGTTGTTTTGATTAATGAAGGTATTCCAGTTTTGAATAAATTCAAATCCTTCCTTCTCAGTCCAGTTTTCAAGCCAGGTATTGATTCTTTTAATTGCTCTAGTCCTTCCTTCTCATGCCCTGGGCACCAGTAGGATTTCTAATATTAAAACCTCACAGTTTTTACTTTGAAGTCTTTTTCCCACCTCCTCAAAATCAGCTTGTATATCTTTGTCTAGCCTATATCCAATATCATTAATGCCAACGGGCACTAATACAGTTGGTCTTGACCCTGAAATAATAGGCCGTCTGTATTGTCCCTCACATCTTTAATTTTAGCCACTAGAAGGCAAATGGCCTTGTCTTTCTGACCTTTACAAATAAGGGTATCTGTATTTCTTATAATAGAGTCCCCAATTACTACTATGCTGTTGTCTGAGCTTCCTCCTTCTGCCAACATCCTCATATTGGCTGTATTCAAGAACGATACGCGCAGCATGGACAGGCTGCGTGGAGGGGCGGTGACAGTGGGACATGGCAGCAAGCAGGAGGCATGCACAACATGTGAGTGGCTGCAGCAAAATATAGCGGCACCGCTATGCAACCACACCGCATGTGCATTGTATGGGGGGCGTGCGAACACCCACAGAGGCATGCCGGACACACATGCACGACGGCAAGGATGGTGTAAAGTCGCGGCAGAGGTGCTGCGTACAGTACACCATGTACAGGGTGACATACAGGGGTGCAACAAGGCCAGGGGGAGCCTGCACAGGTGCATCGGTGCCAGCACAGCACGCCACCACCGTGGGCACAGCACACAGCCACAGCACAGCAGCCATGGCACCCCAGATGCCAGGCTCAGTGCATGGTGGGCACACGGCACCATGGGCAGCAGATGCGGCCACACGCAGAGTGGTGCGGCAGCATATGCAGCGCTGCAGGACATGATGTGCACAGGTGCCTGCACGCATGCCTGTGGCACGAGTAGATGCCATGCAGGGTGCCAACATCAGCGGGACCATGTCTGCCATTACACCGCATGCACGTATGGCTATGACAGACAATACACCTCCAGCAAGGCTGGGCTCATAACCCCCCCTCCCGAGACAGTGACCACACAGAGCTATGCGAATGTACTTTATTGTGACACTACTACAGCACACTGCATGAACACCCAACACAGAAGAGTGCCCAACCCCACCCCCCTGCTGCCAAGAGCACTGCAGCAACCCACACACCCCAGGAAGCCCAACAAAGCACTGCCCACCCCTGTCAGCAGCACAGTGGCCATGGCATGGTGGTGAAGCACCCCATTCAGCATCCCTGATGGGTCTGTCCTGTATCCTCTGCTGCATCCTGCACTGTCAGGTGCCATAGTCCATAGGCATGTGCTGCACACTGTGCACTGTTCCCCTCTGATGGCAGTTTTGGGCCCTGCGGTAATGGCGTCACCCTGCTGCTGCCAGTCTCCGACCCGTCCGCTGACTCCGAATCCTCCACCAGTGCCCAGCGTCCACTGTAGTGCAGCATGATGCACCTCACTGTTCCCCTGTAATGCTGTAAGAGACAAGGACAAACATTAGCAACACCTGCAAGTGACACTACAGCCACATGCCACAACACCCATTTGCTGCCGTACTCACCACTGAGGGGACATAAATGTCCCAGGTACGGTACTCATTGTCCTCGTAGAGGAGGTTAGTCCCAGCGTCTTTCAGGGCCATGTACCCTGGGAGCCACTCAAGGAATCACATACACCTCACCAGCATGGAGGAAATGTAGATCCTGGCCCCATCCCGCTGCACCTGGAGTGTGAGCTCCATGCAGCCTGGCACGCCCTGCTGGTCCTGCCGAACAGAAAGGAACAGCGATTACTACACACATCACCCACACCTCCTGCCAGTGCATACGGCCCACCCGCCGCACACCCAGGTTACACATACTCATCCTCTCAAACGCCCTGACAGCCCACAGGTCGCCATAGCCCCAACAGTCCATGAGGTCCCCCTCCGACACACAGAAAAGGTGTCCCAGGAACTGGGCCTTGCATGTGAGCAATACGCCTGCCATCATTTAGTCCTGTACAGCTCTGTGCATCACATGGCCAATACATGTGTGGAACACTCCCAGAGGGCACGTGGTGGCGTGATGACATCCACCCCATGGGGGCCTGCCACGTGACCAGCGATACATCTGGGACCATGGCTGGCACTGCACAGCTCTGCAGGAAACCGAGACAGTGCAACAGTATGTGTCCAGGTGCACTATTGCACATACACCTCATCGCCGACCTTGCCGAAAGGCGACACTGATGGTCCCCATGCCCATGTGTGTTCCACTCATGCCTCGATGCCACTGCACTGCAGGACTCCCACTGTATAGATCACTTCCAACTCCCGTGGCCGGCCATCACCAGGCTGTGTGACAGCATTCGGGGTGACATCAGGAACCCCACACATACGGTGGTCCCGTGCCATGACTGCTAAGACAAAGCTGCTATGTGCCCTACAGTACTACGCCACCAGCTCATTCCAGCATGTGACGGGTGACACGGTAGGTGTGGGCCAGCAGTCGGTGTCTAAGGCAGTGTCGCAGGTAACAGATGCACTCCTATGGCACCTTGGGGAGGACATTGTATTCCCGCCCACGCCTGCAGACAACTGGGTGATGAAGGAGGCCTTCTACCACATGCATGGCATGCCCAATGTGGGCAGCATCATCAACTGCATGCACCTCGCCATACTCATGCCACAGATCCATGAGGAGGCATACAGAAACTGCAAGGACTATCACAGCATAAACTGCCAAGTGGTGTGTGATGTGGAAGGCATGGTCACCGATGTGTGTGCCAAGTACCCTGGTTCAATGCATGATTCCTATGTCCTGGATGGTTCAGGGATGGGTGCACTACTGCAGGATGGACGGTTGGACGGGTGGCTTCTCAGTGAGTACCGCTGAGTCTGAGTGTAACGGCACACCTGCCATGGATACTGCACCATGCACTGACTTGTGACCCTTCCTTCCGCAGGTGACAGTGGCTATCTACTGCGGACCAACCTGATGATCCCCATTCCATGCCCCGGCCACCCCAAAGGAGGTCGCCTACAACACAGCATGCAAGAGGATGAGGACCATCATTGAGAGGACTTTCGGCCAGATGAAGATGCAGTTCCAGTACCTGGACCACACGGGTGGCAGGTTCATGCTGAGCCCCGCCAAGGTGTGCAAGGAGTTCACCATGTGTGCCATGCTGCACAACTTCCCTAAGAGGGGGAATGTGCCACTGCCAGACGCTGACTCGGCATGCTTGCGGATGATGTGGAGGACAGGGATCCGCCTGTCTGCACGGCTGGGACGGCCAGTGGCTGAATGGCCCATCAGGTGCTGGTGGAGGGCACATTCAGGTGCTGACGGCATGGTGTTGGCATGCCCCGGACAGATGGCATGGCCACTGCGCCCCACATAGCCACACTGCCATGGCACCATGCGTGGTGTGCCCTGCACTGGTGGTTGTATGATGGCAGCTGTGCGGGCAGGTGTGGGACGGGTGGTGCATGATGATGATGGTGCCACCCTGAGTGCACCGCACAGGGGGGCCTCAATGCCTGTGCATGTTTGTGAAGGGTGCCGATGTACCAGGTGCAGCATGCATGTCCAGGCCATGCCGTGCAGTCTGGTGTGGTGTGCGTGTGTGTGTGTGTGTGTGCGCCATGCATGGCGGTGACCCACAGGTGTACTGGGCCGCGGGCTTGTGTGCCTGTGCTACCCTGTGTCCTCCGCCTCCGGCAGTGCCTGTAGCCTGGCAGATGCTGGCTGCCCTGCCTGAGCACTGGCACCCTGCCGGGGGGCACACCCCTGGCCCTGCGTCCCTCCGTAGCACTGCCCCTGACACCTCCTTCAATGGGCATGCCGTCCACTGTGGATGCGGACATCACCAGTCTGGTGGCTGCAAGGTACTCCTGTGTCAGCTGTGACTCCATGGGAGGTGTGACGTCTGGTGTGTCATCAAGTCATGGTGGTGTCTGGCTGGGCCCCACCCCGGAGTGCTGTGTGCATCCCGCCGGTGACATGTACTGCATGCCTGTGTTGGACATTGCTGGCTATGCCCATGGTACCCCATCCCCCCAAGGCGCTGGGTGCCATCCCTGCTCTTGGATGCCCTCCATCACAGCGCACCGCAGGATGGCCGTGTGTATGGCCCATTGGACCACAGTCTGCTCCTCCAGCGCCACTGTGTGTTGCCACTGTGCCTCCAGCCTGTCACGCTCAAGCTGCTGCAGCTGACGGTACTGCCCCTCCATGTACATCTGTGTCTGCCCAGACCTGGTGCATGTTCATGTGCGATCTGATAGTCCCTCATCGCCACTGTCCGTGTGCTGTGCCATGGTGCGGTGCTGCTGTGATGGCACGGTGGGGCGTACACTGGCGTCTTGCTTTGCAGGGCATCCGGTGCTGGTCGCATCTCCCCAGGGTGCCTACATGTCCATTTCCGCAATGGTGTTGCTGCCTGGCCCGGTGTCCTCCTCACAGGGGCCACTGTCGCTGTCCTCTCCAGTGAGCATCTCCATCTGGGCCTCCATCGCTGTGGCAGTACCTGTAGGTGGGGAGGGTACTCACTAACTGGGTGCAAGTCTGCTGCCCCCACTGCAGTACCCTGTGGCATGCATACCTACCTGTGTGCTCCTGCCCCTGTTGCTGTGCCTCGGGGGCCACTGGTCTTCATATGCCTCCATGTGGGTCCGTGGTTAGTGCCACTGCACCTCGCTGGGCTGTGTGCCACCTGTGGATACATGCCTGCACTGTTAGCAGCACGTGTGGTTGTGCACTGTCACTGCAGTGTGTCTGTGTGCTGTATCTACCTGCCATGACGTCAACACCTTCCACCTGCTCATGGACGGCGACCTCTGTGAGTGTCTCCTCCACATTCCAGTGGTGTTAGCTGTCTGTCTGTGCAGGGTGGGCCACTCCTTGTGCCACTGCATGCCCTACCAGTGGCTGTGAGCTTTCGCTTCATGGTGGCTCTGAGGTCCCACCATTTGTGTTTGTTGGCCACTATGGTGTGTGCCTCAGTCCCAGCAGCATTGACAGCCACCTAGATGTCCAACCATAGCCTGACCTTTACGTCGGCAAGTGTGACCAGGGTCTCCGCACCATACAGGTGGCCGTAGTGCAGCCGTATGTCAGCAACCATTGCAGCTACTTGGCCACTGGAGAAATTGCTCGAGCTGGTCCGCTGTGCCATCCTCCCGTGGACCTGTCCTCACCCGTGACTACCTCAGCTTGCACCCCCCTTGGGCAGTGCCTCTTGCTGCACATTCTGCTCCACTTCCCTCTCCCAGTCTGCCATTGCCTTCTGCACATGTGCATCTTGAGGCATTCACAGCCATCCACTTGTGCATGGGCAGTGCATTCCCTTTTATGGTGGGGTCACAAGGTGTTCCCATCGTCTGTCTCCCCCACCCGCTTTGGCTGCACGTTGTTCTGCACAGTCCCTGCCACCATGCCCATGGTGTGTTTCGGTGTTTGTGCATACCGCATCCCTCTGCTCACCTCTATGCCGTAGACCTGCGCATCCCGCCTACACCAATTTCATGCATATATCCTTCGCTTTCGTGCATAGGGCCCATTATCAGTACTTGTCTGTGTTTCTGCTAATTTTTGTATGTTGATCGGAACCCCACCTGGCTCTGCTCTCTGCTCAAATTCCAGAGCCTGGAAACTATTTACCAATGGCAATTTAAAGAGGGACTCCAGCCAAAAGTGCTACATTGCAGAATTAGAATAAGCACACCCCCAGTAAATCTCATACCAAAAATTTGATTTCTACTTTACTTCATTTTAAAGTTATGAGCTATTTTGTAACCCTCATTTCACTACCTGTTCAAAAAAGCCAGTTTCAGTGAAGAGCTACTGATGATGTCATCTACTGAACTCACAGTCTAGTCCTCCCTGTCAGCAAGCATATAGGACCTGTTTCTCCAAAGTTTTAAAAATCATGTGCAATGGTTTTCCCAAGTAAAATAGGCAGCACCATTCAAAGGAACATTGCTATAAAAACTCTGTGTGTTTCAGGTTTTGTAACAAAGTTGACAAATTAGTATTTTTTTAATGCCTTTTTGGTGTGTTGATTTTCGGCTGAGTTATGGAAGTGCTTATACACTTAGTTGTTCAAGGACTATATAGCCCTATAAATGCTCGTGATTACAGTTGTTACAGCTAAGCTAGAAACTAAAGAACAGTAGAACTATCAGAGCTATAATCCTAC
This sequence comes from Neoceratodus forsteri, assembly GCA_016271365.2. Classification (NCBI taxonomy): domain Eukaryota; kingdom Metazoa; phylum Chordata; order Ceratodontiformes; family Ceratodontidae; genus Neoceratodus; species Neoceratodus forsteri. The sequence continues at coordinate 422,293,428 of CM057453.1, forward strand.
TGTGCTTTAGAGCTATAATCCTTCTGTGCTTGATTCCTAATACAAACAGCTTCACCTATAGATACAAAAATGTAAGGTCCTACCAGATTTGAGACTTAGATTATGCTCCACAGAAGCAGAGTAACAGCCCAACCTTTAAAGTTATAAAAAACCTTCCCAAATTACTCATAAGGAACACTTACACAACTCCAGAGGTTCAAAAAATTAAAACCCTTCTACACCTGAAATTGTGAGCTTTACAACTACTGCTTCATATCTCTTGTAGTTCCCTTACTGTACTCGGAGAATTACAGTCCCCACACTGCCTTGCCGATGTTCCAGCAGAGGGCTGTAATTTGCATTTTCTGCTTTTTATGTTTGCTTGCATGCATGTGCAAGAAACATAGTGCCATCATCCAAGTTTTTGGAAGTGTGGCACCCTGTCTTCCAATTCAGTCAGTATGTTTGCAGGCGCACCCACAGTTCACCAATGAATGCTGCAGCTGTCTATGACAGCAGTTGAAAATGCAGTGCTGTACAGTTCAAAGGGAGAGCTATGCTTCAGTAAGCAGCGATAAGATATTGCGTGCTCATGCGCTCCTCCCACACACACACACACACACACACACACACGATATATTATGGGTTGTGCTCCCCCCCACACACACACACTGTATGGCCGACGGAGTGCACAATCCCCATCGGCTCTGCTGCGCCCCCCAACAAAGTTCCAGGTGCTACTCTGGGAGCCTACCCCAGCGTGGCAACAGTGTGTAGGGCCGATGGGTGACCCAACCCCGTCGACTCCACTGCTCCCCCCAAGAGACTACCGGGTGCCACGCTGGGAACCCACCCAGTCGAGGCAACAGTCCATATGACCGACAGGGGTACCCAATCCCCTGTTGGCTCCACTGCCCCCCCAAACAGCCTTCTAGCTGCCAAGCTGGGAGCCCACCCCAGCGTGGCACAAGTCCCGTGGTCATCTAAGAGAAAACCTGAAAGAAAAACCTTCCCTCGTTGACTGTCCTGACCCTCCCCACCCGCGCCCACCCTCTGCGCACCCTGCCTCCCCACCCCCATCTCACCCCATACTTACCTCCGGAGTCCGGCGCATCGATCTTCGGTGGACCGGGAACATGTCTGCACTCTTCAAAGTCGACCGCGAACTGAAGAAATGCCAGTAAGCTGTATAATGGAATAAATAGGATTTTTTCAACTTTGGTGTATATCTCAGGCATTTTGGGGAATTTTTTCACCAAATTTTCAACATGGGGTTTTTGGGACCCCACCTCGTGAATTCTGTTACTGTCATTTTGTTACTTGGGCTGAAAGGTGATTTTGCTGTCACTGTGCGGAACCACCTTTCGGGACTGATTTATGAAATGACAGTGTCACAGTTCATGAGGTAGGCTCCCAAAAACCCTATGTTGAAAATTTGGTGAAAAAATTCCCAAAAATGACTGTTTTACGAGCATGTGTTGCACTGTTCCACGTTATTAATTTAAGTTCGTTTAATTTTCAATATGTTCACTCCAGATTTTCAACATTGCCATTTTACCACACCTCCTTATGAGCAGTACAGCTGTCATTTCTCACATCTCACCCAAAATGTGTTCCCCGCATGTAGCATACATGGCTCAGTCGGTGTGTGAAATCAATGTTTGGGACAGATTAAGAAAATCACAGTGACACTGTTCATGAGCAGAGGTGTTAAAATGGCTATGTTAAAAATTTGGTGAAAAAATTCCTAAAAATGATTGTTTTACAAGCACGCGTTGCACTGTTCCTACAAGCTTGTAAGTTTCCGAATTTTCAATATTTTCACTCCAGATTTTCAACATTGCCATTTTACCACACCTCCTTATGAGCAGTACAGCTGTCATTTTTCACATCTCGCCCAAAACGTGTTTCTGCCCATGTAGTGCACAATGGTGCAGTCGGTGTGAGAAATCAATGTTCAGGACAGATTAAGAAAATCACAGTGACACTGTTCATGAGCAGAGGTATTAAAATGGCTATGTTAAAAATTTGGTGAAGAAAGCCCATAAAATGACTATGTTACGAGTGACCACTGCGCAGTTTCCACGCACCCTCGTAAGTTCATGGATTTCTAATATTTTCAGTCCAGATTTTCACCACTGGCATTTTTCCACACTTCCTTATGAACAGTACAGCTGTCATTTTTCACACCATGGCCGAAATGTGTTTTCGCACTTCCATGCAGAAATGCGTGGTCACTGTGGGAAATCACTGTTCGGGACAGATTAAGAAAATCACAGTGACACTGTTAATGAGCGGAGGTTCCAAAATGCCAGTGTTGACAATCTGCTGTAAAAAAAATCCCTAAACTAATCGCATTACAGGTGTGTGTTACGCATCTTTCACGCACGCTCGTGACTTCACCAGTTTTTTTTATATTCTCACTGCAGATTTTCAATATTGCCATTTTTTGCACCTCCCCATGAACAGTACAGCTGTCATTTTTCACATCCTGTTCAAAATGTGTTTTCACACCTGTGGTGCCAAATGGCGTAGTCGCTGTGCGAAATCAGTTTTCGGCTAACGAACTGATATTGCCACTGTTCATAAGGTAGGTGTCACAAAAAACCCATATTGAAAATTTGGAGTGAAAATGCCAATGAACACCTGAGGCGTTAGGGTTTCCCACCATAATGCCCCACCCTGTAGAGAATGACAGGCATCAGGGGTGTGACTTGGGATTCTCGCCTGTAATGCTCATACCATTCCACACCCTGCAGCCAGTAAGAGGCATCGAGGTGTGCCTTGGACTCTTCGGCCCCAAAGTTCACCCCATTCTCCTATACAGGACCCATCTCACCATATTTCCTGATGGAATGGGGTGAGCATAAGGGCCAAAGACCCCAAGGCACACCGTGACACTTGTCAGTGTCTGCAGGGTAGGGTGTGGTGAAATGGTGTAGCCGTTATGCCTGACAACCCAAAGACACACCCCAATGCCTGTCAGTCTCTGCAGGGTGGTTGTGGGGATGGCTTCAGTTCAATACTTCACTGCCATTCCTATTATGCAGCTCTCTAACTCCTACACTACCAATGCCAGCAAGCAAACATTCGGCATTGACAAATGCTTGTTTTAGTTGTTGTTTGATCCTCAGGATACAGTTAGGGTTTTATGAGAGGGTTCAATAGCCTAAAACACACAAAGTTAACAGCCTTAGCCTCAGCCGTATCAACTGTGAACCAACTATATTTCTCTTCATTAAAAAGGTAGCAATTTCCACAAGCAAGCAAACAAAACCATAAGATTCATAAGATTTCAGACAGGTCAACAGTGTTAGCCTTTTTAGACCTGCACTCCTAGATGTCCATTAAGTCACAAAGAGATATAAAATGGTCATCTAGTGCCCCTTTGAATTGGTTCATGGTTTTACTTAGTACCAATGATGATGGTAATGAATTCCAACAGGTCACCAGTCTTTGGGAAAACCACATCCCTCTCTGGTTCTTCCTAAAGTGATCTCCTCTCAACATCTTATGATGTCCCCTGATCTGGATAGTATCAGATCTCAAACTCAGCCCCATACACTCCCATATGTCCTGATTTTCAAGTGCCTTGTAAACAAGGAACATATCCCCCATATGTATTCTGTACTGAAGTGAAAACAGTCCTAGTTCACGTGCTTCTCTTCTATGTCAACATTCTAATATTTTCCACTAGCTTCGTTGCTCATCACTGAACCCTGTTCTATCTTTCTTGTATCTGTCTTCAGGTGAGGCACCCAGAACTGGCAATAGTTTTCCAAGTGCAGTTGCACCAAAGATTCATACAATGGGATCACCTCCTCCCTGGCCCTACTTCTGATGTTTCTTTTAATAGACAATAAAATGCCATCTCCCTTCCTGACTATACGGAAATAATGGTGTGAGAAGCTTAAGTTGTTAACTAAGACTCCCAAATCCTTTTCTAAATTGGTGGTATTGAGTTCCCTTCCATTTATATAATATTTGCAACCTCTGTTCTGTTTGCCTAAGTGCATTATTTTACATTTGTCTATATTAAACTTGAGCTTCTTCCTTCTTGCTCCGTCCACTTGTCTGATTATATTTTCCTGAAATGTTTTTGTGTCATTTTCATCAGTAATTGGTGCACCCATCTTGAGGTTATCTGCAACCTTTGTCATCCAGGCCGTGTTTGTACATGTAATGGATGCAATCAGACTATTAAATAGGACCTGCCTCAGCCTTGAGCCCTGTGGGACCCTGCTGGTCACCACCCTCTACCTGGAGTAATGCCCTTTGATAGTCACTACTCTCTGTTTCCTCCTTGTCAACCAAGCCGATATCCAACTAACTATACCTCATAAATAAAAAGTATAACTTCCTGTAAACTCAATAAAATCAGTAAATGTATATCTAGTTCTAAACTGGCTAGTAGGTAACTTAGTAGTTATTATGAAAAAAAAATACTTGTAAAGAGGTGGTTTTATGTTGCTTCATTCCAAGCGCCATTTTACTGACTTTCCCCCACACTCTGATAAAGGTTTTTACTGAAATCTCTTATCAGTTTTCTAATAAATTAAATAAGCCCAGCAAAACAATGTATTTCCAGATAGTAAACCAGCTAAAAAAAATAAATAAAAGATGAAAAACTGAAATCAGAGTATACTCTGATGTTAGATTAGCTGTGGAGCTATAGAGTAAAGAATGGCGCTACACACTACCTACTATGAACACTCCCCTCAGCTAATCATACAGCAGGAAATGATCACTGGAGTCTAAGGTCCACAAAATTGAAACCAAAAGACACTTATTTAGATATATATTACTATCAAAACTCTAACCTTCCTATTTTCCTGCCATTTCACAAGTAGTGTAACAAACAGAGACCAAGCTTCATGACCAGCCCCACTATCCTTCAATGAATGAAACGTATAGTGTCCGCAAACCAAGGAGTTTTTAAAGAGCTAATGAACTATCTAAAACTAATATTAGTTTTGTAAAGCAGTCAACCTTTACCTTTTATATCTGAGGTACTTTTTATTTTCCCTTTGGTTAATTAGAAGATTGTGTACCTGATGTTAGTAGGTGTGATGTGTGGAACAGCACTCTGCCTGACAGCTGACACAGCTCTGTTTCACCCATTACATCATCAGCATAGTGATCTCACTGACAGTGACATCACTACTGCTTAGGAACAGCCACTCAGTGACTGCCAGGTCAGTCACCTGTGATATCACCATCAGTGAGATCACAATGCTGATGATGTAGTGGGGGGAGGGGCAGGGATAGAGATAAGTATGTCAGCTGCCCGGCTGAGCATGATTCTACACATCCAGCACAACCACATAGAAAACATTCTAATGAGAAAAATATTTCAGAAATAAAAAGTTATAACCGACCTCCTCCTAAAATTTGTATCATTTTCCTGTCTGTCAGTTTTGGTTCCACTAGCTTTATAAAACCCAAGAACAGAGCTCAAGGTTTACATTAATGAATAAATCATGGATTGTTGAGTTAATGTGAGATTTTTACTGATTCTTCATCGACTCTGTGAGCTCCACTGGATCCGTCTCCTTCTCTTCTCTTCTCTTCTCTTCTCTTCTCTTCTCTTCTCTTCTCTTCTCTCTCTCCTCTGTCTCCACTCTCTACTATCTAATCCTATGCCTCCTATGCCTTCATCTGCATCTCTCCTTCACTCTCACCTCAGTCTCTGTCTCTACTCACTACTCCTTCAATCTCCTGTCTGGACTCCTGCCCCTGTTACTTGTGAGTGTCTCCTCTGAACTCCAAGTTCTAATGTCCACTCCTTCTCTGGATCAGTCACAATACTGAAATTAAGCAGATAAAACTCGATAGAAAGCAGTATATAGCATGCAGCTTTTAAAAAGCAGACACAAATTCTCCCTTAGGGAAGGACAGCATACCTGTAATAAACAGAAAAAAAAGGCACAAAAAGCAATCTCTCTCTGCATCCCTTTGTATCTCTTCACTCCAGCAGCAATTCCTTTGCATAGGTATGAAAGCTGTTACCGTATTCCATCTGGGTATTATGGGCAAAGGGCCACCACTGGCAGGACTGCCAGGCTGCTGGCAGGATACAGTGCCACCAAGGAGCCAGCACACCTCATCAAGGATGATCGGGTACACACAGGCCACCAAGGGTAACCAATGTATTCTATTTCCACATGTGGCAGTGGCTATCCAAAGGTGCCAAGGCTGATGACACCACTCAGGCATCCACAGACAGAGGCTGAGATGTGCTACAGTGAGGCACTCACCTCCACATGGTTGGTGATTAAAAGGACCATTGGGCTCCTCAAGATGCATTTCCAGTGTCTCAACAGATCGAGAGGGCATTGCAATACACCCTGACTATGGCATGTATGATCTTTCTGGCATGCTAAATACTGCACAACATCACCATAGCTCACTGGATAAGCATGGCAGAGGTAGATGTCGAGTAAAATGAGGATGAGAAGGGTGGAGATGATGAAAACCAGGATGCCAGACCTGTGCAGGTGACTGCAAGGACAAGGACTGCAGTAGCTGGACACTGTGCCAGAGCCCAATTAGTCAGCAGCCACTTCAGCTGAGCAGACCATAGAACTACTGGGCAGCACACCCACAGCAGTTTAAAACCCACAGAGGGCACAGTCAGTACCCAGCAGCATACTGAAGGCCTTGGTTGGGTGGCTGCCACCTCGCAGAGGACAATGGCCACCATACAATGACGGGTCATACTGGAATGTATACACAGCATCTATGAGCTGACCATCATCCCATGCTTAGGATGATGACGATGTAGGCATGCCAAGGCTCTTGTGCAGGAACAACACAGGCACCAACCACAGCCACACCGACATGGGTGTGGGCCGGGTACAGTTGAGCTGGAGGTGTGACTGCCTGGTGCTGTAAACAGGCAACAGCAGCACTGCTGCATATATGGCTAGATAACACAGAAATTCACACTGGGATGGTGGTGCTCCAGAACGCACATCAGAACAGTAGAAACCTTAAAGTCAGGCACACAACACCTATAATAACTGGACACCAAGGTCCGATATAGAACTGCTACATTGTTTTTGTTAAATGAGACCTGACTGTGTTGTGGGTACCACATATTTCAGATGGTTAAGTCCTTTATCAAAGGCTGAAGCATGGAGTTAAAACATACAATAAATACATGACCTGAAATGATGTATCCCATTAAGTGCTTTTGAGTTCAAGTACTGGTAGTTTGTTTAAGTTGGTCCAATGAATTTGAAGTTCATCATACTATGTCAGCATGGTATTATTTCAGGTTATGTATTTGTTGAATGTTTTAACTCCATGCTTCAGTCTTTGATTAAGGACTTAACTGTCTGAAACAAGTCAGGGAGGCATGGGATGTGTCTTCTATTTTATCTTCTGTTTTAATCATGTCTGATTGCCTCATTTAATAAAGACAACAGAGCAGTTCATTATCGGAGCATGGTGTCCAGTTATTATAGATGGTGTGTGCCTGACTTTGAGGTTTCTACTGCTGCATATATCATGCCCCTATCTTGTATGCAGTTTCTAGGTGGCACACAAATGCATCCAGAGAGGCAGTCAACAAAGAAGGTGACACAAAGTGCATGTAGTGTTTGTGGCAACTCCTGGGCAATGCAGGGGCCACTAAGTAGAGCACTGGACCCATACACCTACACTGTGACGGCATGACACCCAGGAGCTAACACAAGGGTAGCAGAGGTACACCTCCTACAGACAGTATGTGAGACATGTTGGTGAGCCCAAAAGTAGAGGGATCAAGGGGAGAGACACATGTGGCATGACCAAGCTATGGTGACTGCCTGTGGCCAGCTGTAGCCTGTGTGCCATTAGGGAGGCTCGCCATGCTTATGCCAATGCAGGGCCTGCAAGGCCCACTGGGTCAGCAGCTACATGGCCCCAACTGTCCCCCCCCACCCCGAGGACAGGACACAGTGTCCAACAGAGCAGTCATTCTCCCACCTGAGGACATGTTGCGGCAGTGATGCTGTTGGCACCCAGGGATGGAAACCCAACAACCTGCAAGCAGCAGTTCTTGGCACATTACAGGCCCAACTGTGACATGCATAATGTGCTGTATAGTCATCACCAGCATTGTAGGCACCTGGGTGTCCGTGTCGCTGCCAGCCACACAGCGCCATGGGGAGTCATAACATAGCAGGTGATGTGCAGGTCATGAAAATGTGTCAGCCCCTGACAACAGTGCTGATGTCCAGAAGGGGTGGCGGAGATGTACAACCTGTGCCAGTCACATGCCTGTGGTTATGGTATGTTGTTATTTAGGGGCAAGTGGTATGCAGGTAGCTGAGGTCAGGGGGACAGTAGTGAGATATGGGGTGTGGTACACAGCTGCCATGTGATACTGCTTGCAATGTGGTGCCAGTACCACTATCACATGTGAAAACTTGTACTAAAGCATGCTGACATCACATCAAGGAAAGCTTCAAGTTATGTCATATAATGGCAATTTTTAATGCAAGCTGTGGCATCTAATAAAAATGAAGCAATGTGTGTCAAAATGACATCTGTTGTGTCAAATGCATGTGATGCACCCCCTGGGCCAACCACATGCCAGGCACTTTACGGAACACAGTACAACACCCACAGGAGCTGTACCAGCACTTTCTGAAGACCACTCAACAAGTGGCTTACCATCTCACTAGAAAACAGAAGTTTAAAATTATATCCTGGGCTATGCCCCTTAATTTCACCAGTGAGGAAACTGCTCTACTCATCAGCATGATGGAGCAGTGGACCAGGATCCTGCTGCCACAAGGCAGCAGCAGGCATACCTCCAAGGCCCAGGATAAGGTGCGACAGCTCATAGGTGTGAAACTTGAACAGACTGTAAGGGATGTGATGCACCACATGGCAAATTAAATGCTGGTGGAACAACCTGTCCCTGAATGAGCCTCAGTTACTTGAACACCTCAGGGACAAAGTATGGCCCCAATGTTAACCTGCATGCCCCACATACTGTTTCCAAAGGTGGCCAGCCAACAGCTTCAGAAGGCACCTACAGCAGAGAGGATGGTAGGGAAACCAACACAGGGAGTGGGCCATAGGATACCCCAGGGCCTAGCTGCCAAGGTAAGCCACATGACCTGGTAGGGACACACTGCTGGAAATGGGGGAGCATGGGCCACATGCTGGGTCATGGTACCCATGACTCACTTATACAGGAGCCATAGAATATCAGGGGTGCTACTCCACCTGTTACAGTGCTGCACTATGAAGTCTTGCAGTGCAGGGGCCATGTGACCCCCCCCCAGCAACAGGTGTGCCACTGCACACGCTGAACACATGTATAACAGGGTTTCTTATACTCTACTGTCCCAGACAGTCAGGGCAGGACAATGCCGCAAGGCCAGGTAAGGCATGTGATACTGCAGTGGTGGATGGGCACACTCAAAGGCCATGATGACAGGGCCCATGGCAGGCACCCCCACCTGCTGTTGACCTGCTGAAGCATGCCACATAGGTACTGTCTGGGGAGCAACACGTGGAACCAGAGGTGATGCATGTGACAGGCAAATGCCAGGGTGGGGTACTGCACCCCACACACCATGAAGGACACCACTACAGTTCAGAGTGGTGACATACCCATGTCATATCCTTTGCAGGGATCTGTGTGGCTGCTAAGGAGGCCATGTAGGTCCCTGCCAAAGTATATCACACAGTCAAGTCACCACTCTGGACTGTAATGGTGGCCTACATGGGGTGTGGGGTACTGTCAGCTGCCGCATGGGCAGGCACCACTGCACCATTCCCATGTCTAATGTGGCCTGTGCCCCATGACAGATGCACTGCCACCATAGCAGCCTGCCGTCTCATGGAAGCAGACAGAACCCATGCTCACACCCCCATGTGAGGGTAACAGGCGCCATAAGGGATGCAGCAGAGATGTGAGCATGCCCCTGCCACAAATGGGTACCAGGGTGTCATAGGCAGACATGATGGGAAGCCGTACAGGTTGGTGCATCCACTGTAACTCCCCATGGGGTATACGATCACACATGGTCGCAACTTGCAGCTGACACCTGGTGGGGAAATGCACCACTCATGTACACCATGCTCAGGCCCACACAGGCATGACACTGTTGCACCAGGTACCGTACAGTTGCAGGGCTGTAGGGCTGCACCTGGGTGGGGTATGAAGTGTCATGCAGGGTGTACCTGCAGGTCTGATAGTAACAGTGGTGTCCTCAACAGCCCCTTGGATACATGACTGCTTTTGTACTGGACACTCTGGCTATGGGACAGACAGCCAAGCGGTGAAGCACACTTGTGACACTAATCAGTGATAGGCCCTCAAGCCACCTGTAACACTGCCAGCACCATGTCATTGCTGACTGCTGCGTGGTTCACCTCACCCGGGCAGGAGGTGGCATGGGAATGTTGGGGCACACACTTTCTGCACAAGAGAGAGCAGGGTGGATTGTTCTGCATCCATTCCACAGTGCTGGTCCTGGGGACATGTCTACATTGGGACAAATGATACATGGTCAACACATGTGACGTTGCCCCTGTGTAAGAGGGGTTTGCAGATGGTGCAGTGCAGTCTGCCCTGCACCCAGGGACAACAGTGGGCAGGGGTGGTGCTGAGTTTGCATGGCATTGAGGCCATAAGGTATATACAAAGGGGGCCTATATGGATGTGTGGGAGTGCTATAGGGTGCTGCCCCTGATGCTACATACGACCGACATGTTGTGAGGTGGCAGAAGTGTCCTGGTAGGTGTTTGGTAATGTACAATGGCATTCAGTATTTCCATCTGTATATGCTATGGCACAATGCACCACATCCACTGTGGCATACTGTATCACACAATGCAGCCTTAGGCCCACCAACCCCCTGTCCACACCCCACCTCACGACCTTTGGGAGTGTTACACGCTCCCAGCAGGGGTACTGGGTACCACATGGCACATGGCCCAGCCCAGTAGCCCCATGAACTCCAACCTGATGGCCCCCCAGGCTAGCATCCTGCAATGGGGGATGGTGAGCTGTGACATGTGCCACACCTGTGACATATGCCACAGGCAGAGGTGCACCACACATATGATGGATCCACAGCACAGATGCCACAATGCTTGTGGCCACTATGGTACAATGGCAGCCCAGCCACACCTGTGGTTTCAGCACAGGGAGTGCTATTTTCAGGGTCATGCCATGGCCCTGTGGTGGTCACGCATGGTGACCTACACTCTGCACAGTGAGTCCATCACCAGTGGAGTGTGCCCCAGGGGCCCTGAACATGGTGCCCATATGTCTGACATGCCCACACCTGCTGTCCTGAGCAGTGGAAAGTGGACATGGTGACATTGAGACCCCTCGCCCACCGCAGGTCCGTGCACCCAGGCAAGGACCACACAACTCCATTATGTAATGCACCAAAGATAACACAGACCCCTGATGCTCAACATATGTCAACATACGTGGGGTGATGTGAAACGAGGCATCATGTACCAGAGATTATTGCCCCATATGGGATGGTGATCCACCAGTGCCACTGTGCCATGTTCTTAGGGCTGTGCTGTTTGCTGTGGGGGACCACAATGGTAAAGCCCATTCCCACAACCTGGAACCCCCACCCAACATCGATGACTCCATGTGGGCACGCACCAGCCAGGACCTCCCATCTTGTGGTTCCCCCAGTGGCAGGCATGCTACAACATGCACTGTCCCAAGTCACAGGCCTCCCCATGACCCTTGGCCACCACTGCCTACCATTCAGTATATGTCATTACCCCTGCCTCACGCATCTCATGTGGCCCTTGGTAGATGACACCACCTGCGGCATCCCTGTAACAGGCCAGAGCAGGATCTCCAGCACACCACACATAGCAGTAACACACTGCTGAGGTACATACAAACATACAAAATTTCCAGTAGATACAGGCCATTCGGTCTATCTACTCTGCTCAAGTGTGCAGCACTTCAGTCCATTAGACTGCAGCTTCCCCCCTCCTCCCTCATATGCCCTCCCCACCATCTTGCAATCCCTCCCGGTTTGTACCCTCCCCTTGAATCTGTCCCACCCCCTCTTGAAGCTCCCAACACTCTGCAGTGATACGGCTTCCTCTGGCAGAGCATTCCACCCTACCATCACCCTTTCTGTGAAATAGTGCCTCCTCTGTTCCCTCTTGAACCTACCCCCTTCCAACTTCATAGAGTGTCCCCTGGTTTCCTTCCGCCCTTCAGATTGAACACAGACCTGGTGTCTACTCTGTTCAAACCCTTCAGGTACTTGAAGATCTCAATCATATCTCCTCTCTCCCTTCTTTCCTCCAGGGTATACATATTGAGCACTCTCAGTCGCTCCTCATATGGTCTGTCCCCCAACCCCAGGATCATTTTTGTTGCCCTGCACTGTACCCCCTCCAGTAGGTTGATGTCCCTTTTCAAGTAGGGTGCCAGAATTGCATGCAGTACTCTAGGTACGGTCTCACCAGGGACCTGCACAAGGGCAAAATGACCTCCCCACTCCTAGAAGTAATCCCCCTTGCTATGCACCCTAGCATCCCGTTTGCCTTCACGCACTGAGCAGAGTAGTTCATCTCCCTAGTTACCAGCACTACCAGATCCTTCTCCTCCTCCTTGGATTTTGTTAACGGGACACCCTCCAGCCAGTAACTGTGTCCTGGGTTCTTGCCTCCTAAATGCATCACTTTGCACCTCTTGTCATTGAAACCAAGCTGCCAAGTGTGAGACCATTCCTCCAGTTTTGCCAAATCCTCCTAAAGTACTTTTGTTCCCCCCCACCATATACTGCGGTACAAATCTTTGTGTCATCTGCAAAGAGACTGATCTTGCTCTTAATCCCTACTGCAATGTCAGCTATGAAAATGTTAAACAGAACCGGTCCCAGCACCAAGCCTTGTGGTACACCATTTGTTACTGCCCTGGGTTCAAATGCCTGCCTCCCCCCCACTACTGCCTTCTGCTATCTACCCTGCAGTCAGTTCTTGACCCATCTGACCAGTTTCTTCCCTGCTCCCAGACTCTTCAACTTGCAGATCAGCCTACCATGTGGCACCAAGTCAAAGGCCTTGCTGAAATCCAGGTAGAGGACATCCACCGCTTGTCCCCTGTCCAGTGCCTTCGTAACCCAGTCATAAAAATCAACCAAGTTCGTCTGGCAGGATCTGCCTGCAACAAACTCATGCTGCCTGCTGTCCTGGAGGTTGTTATCCTCAAGAAATGGCACCAGCCTTTCCTTGAGGATTGTCTCCATCAGTTTTCCCACAATTGCAGTAAGGCTCACCGGTCTGTAGTTCCCCGGTTTGTCCTTGGGCCCACTCTTGTGGAGAGGTACCACATGTGCTTCCCTCCAGTCCCTGGGCATGCACCCCAAGTTCATAGAGGTATTGAACAGGTCCACCAATGGCTGTGCCAGGACCTCTGCCAACTCTCAGCACCCTGGGGTGGATGCCGTCTGGGCCAGGTGCCTTGTCCACCTTCAGGGACTTAAGGCCCTCCCTCACCCTCACCCTTTCCACCATGATTTCCCCATCTGTGGTTGTTTCTCCTCCACTCTCTCCCACCTTGCCCTTCCTCTCAGGTATGGGCCCATCCCTCTCCTTGCTGAAGACTGAACAGAAGTATTCATTAAGTACTTCCACCTGCTCAGACCCCTTTTCTACCCACCCACTACCTCTCCTGATCCTAACAATTTGATCCTTTCTCTTCCTCTTCTCACTGACATATCTGAAGAAATCTTTTTCCCCCTCCTTTGATCCCCTGCACTAACCTCCATTCCCTAGCCACCTTTGCTGCCCTTACTATTCTGGTGGTATGCTATACCACATCCCTATCAGGTGTAGTTACCAAACACCAGCAGCACTTACCCCCACGCCCCCCGGTTCCCTATCCCGCAACACTGGGTAGTACAGGTGCTACTGTACCACAGTGATGGCCCTGTGTGCAGGCTGAGGCTGCCGACTGTGTCCCTCAGTTGTGTGGTTGAGGTGGTAACTAAACAGCTGTGGGGCCTATGTCTGTACCTGTAGCATGGCTAGAGTTGCAAGACCTATACGTGGAGTTATTATGTATGATGTCCACATTGCACTCCTGCATCAACAGCCCTCTTGCTGATTCTATACAGATGATATGCACTTTATTTTATTGCAGGAGCTGGAGGGGATGCTCTACATGGGCAGCTGGAGCAAACACCCAAACTTCCCACCCTGGAACAGGCAATGAGACATCAAAAGAAGCAGGAGCCATGGGCATATACCGAAAGGACCTAGCAACATGAACAGGAGGCCCGTTCACAGCCAGTAGCTGTCCCAGAAACTGCAGCAGCACCCAGAGGTGGACAATGGCACACAACCTGCAGCAACAGGCACTGGGCCACAAACAGGCACCAACGATGGGGCCTCAGGACAAGCAGTGTTGTCCACACTGCAACAATCACAGCAGGACCAAGATGTGAGTGAGCTGGAGGATGCTGGGGCCACGGACATCATGGAGGAGGTGGATCCCCCTTGTCATCGAGACACAGGTCAGGAAGCATAGGGAAAACCAGGAGCAGTTGTAGAATGCACCAAAAATATTTATTTACAGTAGCAGTAACATCAATAAAAATAAACTTGTTCAGTATAACTATGTACAAAGGAGAAAAAAACAGTAGTTTTCCTTGAGTCTCTGTGTCTCTTTTTCTTCTAATCTTCTTTAGCAATTGCAGCTTAGCTCCTTTATAAGTCCTTTCAACCCCCATCCTTAGCAAGCATCCTGTTTTTGTAAATATCAGGCAGGAGCTGCTAGAACACAGTGTGATTCTTGAGTTGAGGCTCCCTTTGCACAGCTTTTGCAAAAGGCTTAAAAGTTGAACTCTGGTAACCTCTGAGTTTTCCAATAGCTTTTGCAATTACCTTAAAATATAATTATATACATTTCAACAGTAATGCTATATATTTTCCAAACACAAGGGATCCCAATATCAGTTACATTTCCATACAATGATTTGCACATATTTTTATATCAGCAGATCTAGATATGCAAGGGAGGGCTGAGAGACAGTGAGAGGCAAAGAACTGCGAGCCTGTCAGGGTGATCAAGTGCGAGATCTCGCAGGAAAATGTGGTTGCGCAACCAGACAGAGAAGAGGCAGAAAAGGAAAGAAAACAGATCCGTGCATTTAAACACTTTCTCCATAACAACTGGGACAGGGTCCTATTCTACCCTGTCACATACACCCCCTTCTTAAGAGGGAACCTGTTTTACTAACAGGTTTCCAAAACTTTTTATTCTCTAATAAAATTTGCTGCTTTCAGACATTAAGCACGTGTACATCATCTCTCGCTTTTTTTTATAACAGTACAGTTCAAACCCTTACATTTGTTTTTCAGCCTCCAGAATCCTCAATTCCTGAGCCGTATCTTAACAGAAGATCAGCATTACTATTCTGTTTACCAGATTTGTGAATCATTGTGAATTTAAATGGCTGTAGTGCCAGGTACCACCTTGTGATTCTGGATTTTTTATCTTTCATCTGTTTAAGCCAACAGAGAGGATTGTGATCAGTTACAAGAACAAAATCAGTTCCAAGCAAATAAAACTTAAGGAACTCCATGTCCCACTTTGCTGCTAGACATTCCTTTTGGATAGTGGAGTACCTTTTCTCTCTGTCATGCAATTTCCTACTTATGTACAGAATAGGATGTTCTGTCCCATCTATATTTTGACTCAGTACTGCACCTAGACCTACCCTGATGCATCTGTTTGTAGCAAAAATGATTTCTCAAAGTCTGTGCTTCTTAAAACAGGGGCTGAACATAATGCAGCCTTTATGGCTTGAAAAGATTCATCACACTCTGGGGTTCATTTCACATTATTTGGGTACGCTTCTTTGTGAGTTCAGTGAGGGGAGTAGCGAACTCAGCAAAGTTGGGAACAAATCTCCGATAATAACCAGCCAGCCCTAAAAATTACCTGACATGTTTCTTTGTTTTAAGGACACGGCTATTAGCTACAGTTTCTATTTTAGAAACATCTCGCTTAACTTCTCCATTTCCCAACACACAGCCCAAATATCTGGTTTCCTGCATGTCCAATGCACATTTGGTAGGATTAATTTGTTTTATTTTTCAATTCAACTTTATTTTTATAGCGCCTTTCAAAACCAAGGCGCTTAACATAAAAACAACCAATATAAATAACATTAAAACATAAAAATTACATTATAAATCACTAGGGAAAGCCAGGTCAAATAAATAAGCTTCAATTTCAGTTTTAAATCTACTGACAGTTGGGCATTCTCTCAACCGATGAGGTACAGAATTCACAGGGTCGGCACTGAAAAAGCAAAAGCACGGGAACCAGACATCTTTAATAGTACCCTGGGAATCTCTAGCAATTCCTTGTCAGCGGAATGGAGAGGGTGAAGGGGGGCTGTAAGGTAGCAGGAGATCTTTAAGGTAGATGGGTCCCTGATCATGTAGGGCTTTGAAGGTTAGCAAGCCAATCTTAAAGGTGATCCACCACTGAACAGGCAGTCAGTGCAGTCCGCAGAGCACAGGCGTAATATGACTGGACCTAGATGTCCCAGTCAAAAGCCTGGCTGCCGCGTTCTGTGCCAGCTGCAAGCGGTGAATATCAACCCCTGGAAGTCCTAGGTAGAGGGAGTTGCAGTAGTCAAGATGGGTCGTAACAAAGGCGTGAACCAATGTTGGAAGATCATCCGAGGGAACCAGATGTTTCACCCGGGCAATATTCCTCAGATGATAAAAAGAGGATTTGACGACAACTGACACCTGAGATTTTAAGGTCAGGCCATCGTCAAAAATAACGCCCAGGTTATGCACCTGGTCTGAGGTAGTGAGTGGCACACCACCAAGTAATAAACTTGATGGTTGTCCAACCCCAAAACCCACCCTCAGACGACCCTGGTCCACAACCAACACTTCAGTCTTGTCTGGATTCAGTCTCAACCAGCTGGAACTCATCCAAGATCTGATCTCGGCAAGGCAACTATTTAGCACGGAGACTGCATCATTCTGTCTGGGCAGAAAGGACATATACAGCTGAGTATCATCTGCATAGCAGTGAAAACTCAGACTGTATCGCCTGATGATATATCTCTCAATGGCATATATATACGCAAACAACATGGGGCTAATATAGAGTTCTCAAGGCACCCCACAAGGCAGGGAGTGAGCGCCAGAGGAATAAATTCCAGTGGTCACTCTCTGAGACCTGCTTCTGAGGTGTGAATGGAACCAATTTAGGACTGTACCAGACAGTCCACATAAAAACCACAGGCACTCCAGTAGCACACCATGGTCTACAGTGTCACATGCAGCAGAGAGATCGAGAAGGACCAGAATGGTATATGCCTTTTGATCTCTAGCCATTAGGAGGGCATTCAATACCCGGACGAGAGCAGTCTCTGTACTATGCTTCTTCCTAAAACTGAATTGGAGAGTATCACAGACATTGTGAGCTATAAGATGATCATCCAACTGCAGTGCAAACACCTTTTCAATAACTTTGCCAACAAATGGCAAGTTAGAGATAGGTCGGTAGTTAGCTAGACAGTTTGGATCCAAGGAGGATTTCTTAAGGAGTGGTCAAACAACCGCCTCCTTGAGGGAGTCAGGAAAGACTCCCCTCTCCGAGGACTTCCAGACAATGTCAGCAAGGATTGGGCAGATAACATCTACACAACCCATCAAAAGGGGTGTAGGGCCCGGATCCAAACTACAACTGGTTGGATGCAGTGTTTGGATGATCTTCACAATGTCATTGAAATCCAGCTGGTGAAAATCTGACAAGACAGACAAAGTGCCAGTCACTTCCCGTCGACCACTGCAATCACTCATAGAGGAGGATGAACCGATGCCAGACCTTATGCTGGCAACCTTATCTGCAAAGACTCGAGCAAACCCCTCACATCTTAGCTGAGAAAAAGCTTCTCTGGGCTGGAGACAGATTGGATTGCACAATCTGTCAACGGTCCGGAAAAGCTGAGCCAGTCGAGTCTGTGCAGCAGAAATCTCCCTGGACAGGAATTCTGCCTTCTTACGGATGATTTCTGATTGATAGCTATCATAATGTGCCATCAATATAAGCCTGTCATCATCACGGCCGAACTTCCGCCAAACTCTCTCCATCCTTTGACCAACTCGCCTCATCTCCTTCAAGGAGTCATCAAACCACAGGCTCCTTGGGCGAAGAGTGAGAGGTCGAACACGAACAGGAGCAATCTTGTCCAGAGCATCTCCAACAGCCTTATTATAGGCTAGAACAAGATCATCTGGACTCATGCATTCACTCGACAAGCCCAAGAGGTCCAGTACCGCCGATAAGTCACTGGGGTTAATCCCCCTTAAAGGACGGTACTGAACCAACTCCGTAGGGGCAGACCTATTGGGGGGAATCTGAAACTGAACCTTATGGTGTAGTGGTCAGACCAGCTGACCGGTTCTACCCCCAGATCAGTAATGTCCACACCCAGAAGAAAGATCTGATCCAATGAATGACCCCTTACATGGGTTGAGGAGGTAACTACCTGTGATAGGCCCAGCATCGCCATCAGCTGGAGGAGATTTTGACCAAAGTGCATTTTTGATAGCTTGGATAACTGCTCGTAGGTGTTCCAGGTGGCTTTTCCAGTCTGGACTGTACACCACAACATCATCCAGGTACGCAGCACAATAACCAGTGTGAGGGGATAAAATGACATCCATGTACCGCTGGAATGTAGCTGGTGCACCATGTAAACCAAATGGCATGGTGGTGAACTGACAGAATCCTATGGGGTGGCAAATGCAGTTTTATCTCTGGATTCTTTAGCTAAAGGTATTTGCCAGTAACCCTTGGTGAGATCGAGGGTACTGATATACTTTGCACTCCCCAGTCTGTCCACCAAATCATCTATTCTGGGCATAGGATAACTGTCAAATTCTGACACTGTGATTAAGTTTCCTAAAATCAAGGCAGATTCTAACACCTCCTTCTTTTTTGTTTACAATTACCATGGGAGATGACCAAGCACTCCTTGATTCCTCTTTGATACCCAATTCTTTCATTTTTTTATATTTCCTTAACCACGTCAGCTCTTAACCTCTCTGGCAACCTGTATGTCTTTTGCCTAATAGGACGAGCATTCCTTGTCACTATTACATGCTCAACCCCTTTTGCTCAGCCTGGTACTGTGGTAAAAGTACTGTTAAAGGAAAACTATACCCAAAACCTGAAAAAATATATGTTGTGCAGAGTGTTTTAATTTGTATGTGAAGTTCTAGTGTTTCCTTCCCTCTGACTGGTATTAGGAGTTTTTCCCAAATTAGCCTGCTAGCTTTATGCTAGTTTTACGACCCCTGGGGATCTCCACACCTGATAGTGTAATTGTATTTCTGGTTCCCACAGTGCATTTTGTCTTATGTGACTGTGATGTAAGAGAGACCCAACATTCAGCACACGCATGCCAAACAAACTAAATATCTTGGAAGCTTTACAAGCTGCACAAAATTACCAGCAGCAAAGTTTTTCAGGACAGTAAAACCTTAGGATGAGGGTGGTCACCAAGCTGAATTCTACAGATTTTAAAATATAGCCATCTCTGTTGTTGTGAACTGATTGTAATGCAATGTTTTCTGCTGGATTTATGGGCTGCTATACATCACCATTACATGAAACAAGGTGCACTGTAGGACAAAGAAATGCAATAAACTATTTGATATGGTGATTCCAGGGGTCGTAAAACTACCCTAAAGCTAGCAGGCTAATTTAGGAAAAACTCCTAATACCAGTCAGAGGGAAGGAAACACTAGAACTTCACATACAAATTAAAACACTCTGCACAACATATATTTTTTCAAGTTTTGGGTGTAGTTTTCCTTTAAATGTCTTTAGCACATTACAAATGTCTGCAGTTTGTTCTGAGGTCAAGGAGACATTCACCTTTACAGCATCAGCATTTACAGTTTGTTCCAGTCTATCATAAGCTACATCAATATTTTCCTTATCAGTTTCTGATAAAACTAACAAAGCAGCTTTTGGCATTTTTTCAACCCATTTCTTGAGGAGGTTAGCGTGGTATATCTTAGTAGAATTTTTCTTGTCAGGAGTCTCAATCTTGTAGTTAAGAGTGCCAGTACATCTAAGCACTTTATAGGGCCCTTGCCACTACATTAACAGTTTATTTTCTGTTGTGGGTAACAGTAGCAAAACCTTTTCCCCGGCTCGAAAACTTTTTCTTTTACCCCATGGTCATAATATACCTTCTGCTGGTTTTGGGCCTCTTCCTGATTACTATGGGCAATTTCAACATATTTTGCCAGCCTCTTTCTTAGGGCACACATATAAGATGTTATAGATCGTTTCTGAGTGGGGTTATCTTCCCACGTTTCTTTTATCACATCCAGTGGCCCTCTTGGCTGCCTACCATACAGCATTTCAAATGGTGAAAACCCTGTTGATGCCTGTGGCACTTCTCTGTAGGCAAAAAGCAGGTAAAGCAAGTACCGGTCCCAATCTTTCCCTTCCCCTTTTACAAACCTTTTTAACATGCGAATTAGGGTTTGGTTAAAATGCTCAACAAGACTGTCTGTCTGAGGGTGATGGGGGAGGTTCTTATGGCAGTGATACCTAGCAGTCTATACAGCTCCTTAAACAATGCAGCACCAAAACTACTACCCTTGGTAACTTGGTAGAAATAGACAAAGAAGGCATAAGCCCATCTAATTGTCTCCTACACTGGTAGGTTCACTTTTTTAGTTTATTGGTTAACAATAACTTATCCAAGGAGGTTTTAAATATTTCAGAGTTAGTACAGTAGCTTGTACTATATCGAATGGTAAAGAATTCCAAGCTTGAGCAGCTCTGACTGCAAAAAAGTTGAATCTTTTAACAGTGTTAACCCTGGGCACACATAGCTGTTTTATATGTGATCTAACATTTTTATTTCTGGATTTAAACACCCTGATCAGTAATAATTTCTTTAGGTATGCCCACTCTGCTGAAAATTTTGGCAAGCTCCGCTGCCACTTTTGGGGCTGTAACAGTACACATTGGAACTGCTTCTGCGTATCGAATAGCACAGTCCCATACTACTAGGATAAATCTATTACTCTTTTTACTTTTGTCTAAAGGACCAACCCACATCCATTGCAATTCTCTCAAAAGGCACATCTATCAAGGGTAGGGGCACCTTGTCTGTTCTAGTGACTGAGGCTACTTTCTGACACTCAGCACCAGAATTACAATAGGTAGCAACATCTTCATGAATTCCAGGCCAGTAAAATCTATACAGCAATCTGGCAAGGGTGCGATCCCTCCCTGAGTGACCAGCCATAGGACTTCCATGTGCTACCTGTAATAACTCTGTTCTATACTTCTGTGGTATAACCAATTGTTCTGTCTGTTCCTGTGTCTGTCGTTTAACCCAAACTCTGTATAGTAATCTATTACATTTTTTAAACATTGGTCCACCCTGTTTTGGTTTCACTCTCAGCTGTTTAAAATAACCCTGGAGAGAAGCATTGTTAGCTTGTTCTGCAAGAAAATCACAATTAGTGATCAATTTAGTTTCAGCATTTTCATATTTCTACCCTTCATGTCCATCAGTCATTTGTTGCCATAGTTTCTTCAGGCTTCGTCTTTCTTTCCTGGATTTTGGATCTTGGAGCTTGTCTCAAACAAGTCCGAATGAAAATCTTTGAAAGGAAAAGTGTCCCCACAGCTGCTGAAACATCAGGATTTACTCCCTCTTTCATCAACTCAGTAAATCCTGGAATGTAATTTCCAATAATCACAGGTACAGGTAACTGAGGTACTACCCCCACTTTCATTTGGTGCGACAAACCCTTAACGGTCAGTGACCTGAGTGGTGGGATAGTATCGAGTGTCCCCGTGGATGCTGATGACACCAGTACCTGGTCCCTTTGCACAATGTTTTCCCAGCACTTAAACATGCACTAGGGTCTATCTGCTTCCCAAATCAATGAGTCCCTTCACAGTCTTATCCCCCACCTTCACATCTGTTAAGTACATGCCCCAATTCACCAAGAACAAATCTGCTCCAGTGCCACTCTCCTTACTATGGCAGTTTCTTGCAAAATGGCCTGGCTTATTACAGTTATAGCAGATAACATCTTTGGGCACAGATTTGTTACCCCCACCAGAGTTATTGTCAGGCTTGGAGTTTAAATGGGAAAAAGAGTGTCTTACTGGTGCTTGGCTGTTACCTCGCTACTGTGGCACCTGTCTGGCCATTTGGTAGTCCACAGCCAAAGAAACAGCCTTTTCCCCACTCTCTAGTCGGTGTTCCTTTACCCACAACTGCACATCCCTAGGCAAGATGTTGATGAATTGCTCCATGGCAAATGTGTCTATGATCTGTGGGACTGTTTTGCTCTCTTGTTGGATCTACTTTATCAGAAGTTCTCTGAGTCAGGTAAAGGCTTCTCAAGGATTGTCGACCGAGTTGTACCTCAGAGATTGCAATCTCTGTCTGTATGTCTCTGAGACGTCATACCTTTTCAGGATTTCGCTTTTCACCAGGTCATAGTTTTCTGACTATGCAGTGTCCATACTGCTGTAGGCAAGTTGGGCTTTCCCTGTCAGGTAGGGTACCAGTCTGATTATCCATTGTTGTTTTGGTCATTGGCAGGCTGTGGCAACTCTTTCAAAAGTTGTCAGGTATGCCTCAATATCATCTGAGGGACACAACTTTGTAAGTTTAATGACTTTTAAGTTGCTTGCATTTTGTTGCTTGTCTGGATGTGTGCTGGATACTCTGTCTTTGATAGCTTGCAAGGCATCCAGCCATCACTTCTCCCATCACTGCATCTCTTCTCTCATCTGCTGCTCCTGTTGTTGCATCTCTTTTTCTCTCTGCTTCTCAGTCTCTTTTTGTTGCATAGCCCACCATTTGAAAAAGTCCATCAGACTTTCAGGTTCTGTTACTGCCTATTCTTTTTCCATAACTTGTGCTGGCTGTACAATCTCAGACTGGACTTCTGTCTCTGCTAGTTTGGCTGCCATTCTCCTGGTAACCACTCCTGGATTTGCTGCTGTAGAATCCTTACCTTCCTCTGTGCTTCCCTGGTACTAGGTCCAGTACCCACGCACAAAACTCCTGTCTTTGGGTATGCACGGCATAAATCCCACTTAGGCTGACACCATCTGTCACCAAGGCACAGGTCAGAAAGCATAGGGAAAACCAGAAGCAGTTGTAGAATTCACCAAAACTATTTATTTACAGTAGCAGTAACATAAAAAAAAAAAACTTGTTCAGTATAACTATGTAGAAAGAAGAAAAAATAGTAGTTTTTCTTGAGTCTCTGTGCCCCCTTTTCTTCTAATCTTCTTTAGCAATTGCAGCTCAGCTCCTTTATAAGTCCTTTCAAACTCCATCCATAGCAAGCATCCTGTTTTTGTAAATATCAGGCAGGAGCTGCTAGAACACAGTGTACTTCTTGAGTTAAGGCCCCCCTTTGCACAGCTTTTGCAAAAGGCTTAAACATTTAACTCTGGTAACCTCTGAATTTTCCAATAGCTTTTGAAATATCTTAAAATATAATTATATACATTTCAACAGTAATACTATATATTTTCCAAACACAAGGGATCCCACTGTCAGTTACATTTCCATACAATGATGTGCACATATTTTTATATCAGCAGATCTAGATATGCAAGGGAGGGCTGAGAGACAGTGAGAGGCAAAGAACTGCGAGCCTGTTGGGGTGATCAAGTTCGAGATCTCACATGAAAATTTGGTTGCGCAACCCATCAGAGAAGAGACAGAAAAGTAAAGGATACAGATCCTTGCATTTAAACACTTTCTACATAACAACTGGGACAGGGTCCTATTCTACCCTGTCACACCCCTCAATATCCGAGACTTCAGTCTTCCATCTGGGGGCGTTGCCACCCACCTGCAAACAGTTGTATGGGATGTAGCTCACCTGCAGGGATCCCTCCAGGTCCTGTTGGACCACACTGAATCCTGTAAGGACACATGAACTATCCAGTGATGGGGTGACACATGTAACAGTGCCCATGCCAGTGCTACTGGTTGTGTCATATGTCACTACTGTAATGGTTTTGTTTGTTGATTGTTATTGTAATAATGGTAGTGTAGGTCGATTGTTGTCCCCATTGTGTTGTTTGTATGTAAGGTTGGGTTTACCATATTTCCCTCCTCTGGACCATTTTTGGGCAGTATTAATTTCAATATTTATGGCCTCTGCCCTTGGGTGGGGTTTTTGCGGGCTGAAGGTCCCACCTGGGGAATGGCTGGCTATAGATTGGGCCTTGTTGTCAGTACCCATGTTGAGGATTTGGCAGGTGGTCTGCAGGAGCAGGGGCAACTGCCTGATTCTGCCTGTGTGCTGCAAGTAACATTTTGGGCCTAAGTGTGCAACAGTGGTATAGTGGCAGCATCCAGGATTCAGACCTGTAGCCTGAATGTGCCATCTGTTTGGGAAGAAAGTGCCGGTTTGCCTGTGTATTAGGAACCATTAGAGAGAGGACAGACCAGTGTCAGAACCTTGGAATTGGGTAGGTTTAGCTACACAACCCCCACCCTGACCTGTAACGGCCATGTGTGCCCTGTGATACCAGTTAGATGGAGCAGGAACAAGGAGGAATGCTGAACCTGAGAAGCTGGCCTGTAAGGACATCCGCCCCAATAGTCATAGAGGGGAGTCACCCACGGAGATCCAACAGTTGAGTGAAGGTCAGTTGGAGCCCCTATGTGCGAGGGTTCCCTCTGCTTTCCCTCTCGAATATTTGTGAGGTAGAAGAAATCTAGCTGTGCAGAGGGAGTTTTGAAATTATTCTGCTGCTGTAATGGAGGTCCCAGCCTCGTGAGCTGCTGCTGCTTAACTCCGTATGTGGCCACTCAGCCCAGGGATTGAGTGGGAAGGGGTGGAGGGTCTTTATGAACATGCAGACTTACCAATGAATTGCTTATGAACTCCTGTGGCCTGGAGACTAGTTTTGTAAATATCTTCTGGTCTGTTCAGCATTTTTGTTATAAAACGGGATCCCCTGTTCCTGCAAGTTTGTGTGGACATTCTGTTGGTCTAAATGTGTGCTGCTGCTAACTCCTTTCTATTCCACAGCCCAGCACCCAGTGTGGCACCCCCTGGCAATGAAGAACCTGCTGTATAACGAAGCCATCTGTCTGGTAAGAACTAAACTGCATTGGAGATTAGCTTGTTTCTACTGTTGTGACCCCTCCATTACCATCTGAATACCCGCAGACAGTGGGAAAGAGGGCTTACAAATGTCGGGGCTTGTCTGGGAACCATATTATGTGTGCAAGGTGGAAGAACTAAGATCAGGGTGCTGGGAATGAGTTCTGTGTCCCCTGTAAAAAGTTTTAACTGTTGTTGGACTACCAAAATGGACAAAATGGTGAAGTGGCAAATTCCACCCTTTTGGAATCATGGAGGTGCCTTGCTGTCTATAGTTCAGCTAGCAGCATATCCAGGACATGTGAATGGTATGCTAATTGCCCGGATGGTGAGATCTAATTGGACAGTGCCTGGTGGGTTGGCATATTTGGGGATCTGTGGAACAGTGAATGAGGAGGGGCTTTCACAAAAAAACAGCTGCTGGGAGCTGTTGTGCTTTGCAGTGAATGTTTCCAGTAGAGACAAAGCCATGGTGACTGGACCTTAAGCCCCCAAGGTTTCAGTCTCAGTGGCAATGTTAAAATGGTTGTGGAGTGTGGTCAAATGTTCCACAGGGACAAAATGCATTTTTTGCCAGGTGAAGGGTCCAGGGGTGACTGTTCAGCCTGTCTGTACTTCTTGCCACCAGAAGCACCCCAGTGTCTCTATCCCTTGGTATTTCCCCTGGCTGACTGGGCTTGGAGGGTCCATCACATCCACGGATTCTGCCCTTGATGTGTGGGATGAGTTGATGGCCACTTCTGCTTCTATTTCTGGTACTGCAGTCCCACCATAATCAGCACTACAACCTTTAAGTGATTCTGAGAGTCCTGCTTCAGAGGTGAAGCCAGTAACCACAAAGCCCTCAAGTGAAGTTGAGAGACATGTTTCGGTTACAGAGCCTGAAGCAGTAAAGCCCACAAGTGAAGCGGAGGGACCTAAGGGGGAGGCTGTGGGACAAGCTGTAGCACCATTAGAGAACCCCCCAACCCCCAGCCCAGCATGTGGTTGTGGGTGAGGTGCACAAATGAGATGGCTGACCCCTAAGGACTTTGAAAAGCTTGCCCAGCCAGGACCCATCAGCTGGCTAGCACAGCATCTGCACCTGAGAAGAAGTGGAAGGAGAATACAGATGTGCCATCTACTTCCCTGTCCACCGCGGAAAGGCCTAAGGAGGTGGCAAGTGGTCTGGTGCTGTTTAAGGGATGCTGCCACATCAGTGATGGAGATTTGGAGAAGGACATACCTACGGAGCAAGAGATCCTGTATGTCATGCTGTGGAAGGACAGGCATAGCTTAGCTAACAAGTGCCGATGTCGCAGAGAGCTGTATGAGAATGTAATTAACGGTGACCCCAACGTGAGAAGGTACAAAGAAGGTGTATGGTTGCAGATGGAAAGGCCCCTCTGGCACAAAATGAGACAGCTGCCAGAGTGAAGTCAGGCTGAATGAATCATCCAGATGAAAATCCACAATGACTATCCATAGTACCTGTACCCCTATCTCCCTGAGAGACTCTGGGACATTATTGAGAAGAACCGACAAGATTGGGTCTATCGGGTCACCTTAGAGAAGTCATACAAAAAGCACAGCCGAGGCCTGGACAGCACAAGTTATGCCCTGCAAGGGATTCAGAACATGGCAAAGTTGAAGTGTGCCAACTATGCCTAGCAAGGCTTAACCTTGTTTAAGACCTACGTCTTGGTCCAGGACCTGATGGGAAGAAGTAAGACCTATGTGCACGCATGGACTCCTTCAGTCAAGCTACAATTAACCCTCCACCTTCGTACTATTTAGCCCAAAGCTGAAGATTCTTGTGATCTTTAAAGATCTATCTTCCCCCCAAAGATGTCTGTTTAGAGACTTTGGACTGAGGCTGTGACTGCCATGCATTTGGGTGAGATTAACCCTTTTTGCTATTTACCTTAGTTTACACTGTTTATGCTAATTTAACATAGCCCCTGTTTAATCCCTGCTACTTTTGTTGCTTGCACTGTTTAAACTGTACAGCCTGGACATAGCGCATCAGTGCTGTTGCTTTTTGGGTAAGCTGCCATTTAACCAGCGAACTGGGACTTAAGCAAAGACTGTTAAATTCTTTCAGTTTCAAACAGTCCAGGACTTTGCACTATGGTGCTGTTTAGGCAGTTTTAAAATGGTTAAAGTCATGCTGTCAAAAGGTTTATTTATGGTGTGCTGCCCTATGTAGCCACTAGTTTAGTACTTGTGCATGTGTTCGTTAACATATTACATGCTTTTGAAATGGCTCTTGTTATCTAAAGGGGAAATGTGCAAAGAAGGGTATTGCACTTCTTGGCAACAATTTAGCATCATCTGGCAGCATGAGTTTAGTGAGCGAGTTTAAGTTTAGATAAAAGCAGGCCTGGGATGCAGCCACCATGGTGCCAGGCAATCCGTCCTGTGCTCCTTGGTTGTCAGGTCACCAGTGGGATGGGTGTGTGCCGCCATGGTTTAGGTACCATAAGTGTTTTAGGGAGGGGGACACCCCTTGTTTAGGTTTTAGAGTTTGGCCAGTGAAGTTTCAAACCCCCCAATTCAGCATTGTCCCAGTGGGCCAGTGTCTGATGGCTCTATAGGGGAGTGTACATACCCAATGGAGCTGCGGGGCATGGTAGCTGAGGTAGGAGCTCATTGGGACAGTGAGCATTTGAGAGGTGGGAATTTTAACCCACCCGTCAGTTGGGTTTACTTTTTTTCTCTCCTCTGGACACAGAAACAGAAATTACCAGCAGAAAAGACCGCTAGGTCCATCTAGTCTGTTAAAGCCCCGTACTTAATTATGACTTCTGACGCTCCCTCTGCTTTACCTCTAAGGTTCCCCTATGCCTGTACCACGCATGTTTAAATCCAGCCACAGTGCTTGCTCCCACCACCTCTTGTGGCAGACCATTCTATGCATCCACCACCCTCTCTGCGAAAAAACACTTCCTCTTAACCTGCCACCGTCCAATTTCATGTCATGCACCGTCGTTCTTGTGCTTCTCCTATATTGGAAGATGACTCCCCCTGCACCTTGTTTATGCCCTTGAGGTACTTGAATGTTTCTATCATGTCCCCTTCTCTCCCTCCTCTCCTCCAGTGAGTACATGTTGAGGTCCCTTTATTTCTCCTCAAGTTTTGTGGTGCAAGCCCTGTACCATATTAGTCGCCCTTGTCTGGACCTTCTCCAGCCTATTAATGTTCTTCCGAAGGTGCGGCCTCCAGAACTGCACACAGTACTGCATGTGAGGCCTGATCAGGGTTTTATACAACGGCATCACTACCTCCTGTCTTCTGCTAGTGATACCCCTGCAGCTATGCACCCCAGTATGCCACTGGCCTTCCCTGCTGCCCTTGTACTCTGCTTTGACATTTTCAGATCATCTGAAGTAACCCCCAGGTCCCCTTCTTCCTTGGTGACTGTCAACAATCCCCCTTCCCATCCTGTAGCTCTTTCCAGGGTTTCTATGCTCCAGGTGCATCATTTTGCACTTCTTTGAATTAAACCTCAGTTGCCACTCCTCAGATTTCTCAAGCTTCCCCAAGTCCTTCCTCATTTTCTCCACCCCCTTCTGGAGTATTCACCTTGTTACAGATCTTGTTGTCATCTGCAAACAGGCAGACCTTTCCTTCCAGCTCCTCTGCAATGTCACTGATGAAGACATTGAACAGGACTGGCCCAAGGACTGATCCCTGAGGTACCTCACTGGTTAGCCCCCTCTCCCCAGATTGTACCCCATTTACCACCATCCTCTGTCTCCTGTTAGCCAGTTCCTAACCCAGTTTACCACCTTGTCTCCCATGCTCAGACTATCCATCTTATTAACCAGCCTCTTATGTGGGACAATGTTGAAGGCTTTGCTGAAGTCTAGGTAGGCAATGTGCACTGCACCCACCCCCGTCAAGTATTTACTTCTTTCTTCACCCAAAGAAATCTATCAGATTCCATTTTTGGACCATTATATGGACCATATTGGGGCAGTATTAATGTTAATATTTATGGCCTCCGCCCTTGGGTGGGGCCTCTGTGAGCTGGAGGTCATGCCTGGGGAATGGCTGGCTATAAATTGTGCCTTATGGTGCCATTTGGGGGTTGGTTCCTATGCCAAGGGTTTGGCAGGTGGTCTGCAGGAGCAGTGGCAATTGCCTGCTCCTACCTGTGTGCCCTGAATAACACTTTGAGTCTGAGTGTGTGGCAGCAGTATAGTGCTGGTGGCCGGGGTTTCGAACCTGTAGCCTGACTGTGCCATCTGTTCGGGAAGAAAGTGCCAGTCAGATTGTGTATTGGGAGCCATCAGAGAGAGGACAGAACTGTGTCAAAGCCTTGGAATCAGTTGGATTTAGTTACATTACCCCCCACCCATAACCACCGTGTGTGCCCTGTGAGATCAGTTAGATGGAGCAGGAACAAGGAGGAATGGCAAGCCTGAGGAGCTGCATGTGGAGACATCCACCCTGATAGTCATAGGGGAGAGTCACCAGCAAGGTTCAGCAGTGGAGGGACGGTCATTTGGAGTCCCTATGTGTGAGGGTTCCCTCTGCTTGTCCTGTCAAATCTTCATGAGGTAGAAGAAAGCTTGCTGTGCAGAGGGAGCTTTGGAAGTATTTTGCTGTTGTAATGGAGGTCTCTGCCTCATATACACTGCATTTGCCTAACCCTGTACGTGGTCAACCAGCCCAGGGATTGAGTGAGAAGGGGTGGAGGGTTTCCACAACCATGCAGAACCATCAATTAATTGCTTAACTCTGTTGTGGGCTCCTGTGGCCTGGAGATCAATTTTGTAAATATGTTTTGGACTGGCCAGCATTTTTGTTATTTTTTTTTGAAATTCCACAACTTTATTGAGTTTTAAAGATAACAAAGCATATTGTACAGACAGTATCACATTCTGTAGCGAGACAAAGGGCTAGTAACCAGTGTAACAACAAAGAGCTGGGAATGGTGCATGCCTGAATATAAACAGCCACAAAGAGAGGCACCATTTAATCAGACCAGCCCTAGAACCCTCCTTCCCACTCCCACCCACCCCTGGAGGTGCCACCTCCAACCCTGAGTAGAAAAAAAGTAATGGCAAGAGGTACTGACATTGGAAACAGTACACAGGGGAGGCAGGAGGTACAAAAAGGTTGTCAGAGGTAAATCCTCACATGGGATTTAATGCAATATGAGGCATATAGCTTGCCCCATTTCTGGTTAAAGGAGGACATACTCTTCCGGGAACTAGCGATCAACCTTTCTATTTTGAAACAAAGGGAAATTTCATCAAGCCATTCCGAATAAGAAATAACAATTTGGTCCAACCAATGTTTGAGGACCAGGTGTTTAACTGCTATGGAAATTAAGGCCATATGAAACCTGCATTCTTTAACTCTAATATCCGAGTACAACCCTAGTATACATATTTCAGCCATGAATAACTCCCCCAAACCCAGGAGAGGGTCAAGATTGGATTGTATTGAGTTCAATAGGGGGACCACCTTATCACAATCCCAAAATATGTGTATTAAGTTCCCCTCACCTGCTCCACATCTCGTACAGCTAGTTGAAGTCAGCCTACCAAATTTGACCAGCTTGATTGGTGTGTAGTATAGATTATTCAGAATGTGAAACTGTAATAACCTGTTTCTGTCTTGGGTAAGATATCTGTATGTGTCACGCCATATCTGGTTCCAAGGCAAGGGGGAGTCAGGTAAGAGGGACACCCAAATCTTGGAACCGGATAAAGCATTGGGGAATTTAGTATCTAATAGGTAAGAATAGATTCTGGCAATACCATGGGGCTTGGTTGTACATTCTTGAATATGATCTAGGAAAGGCTTTGTTTGGGATGGTATCGCTACTGTCCCAAACAGCTTCCCAATGAGGTGTCTCAACTGAAAGACCTTGAAAATATGTTTCTGTGACAGATTCAATTGGGATAACAATCCAGTGGAGGAGAGAAGTGAACCCTGAGGATAGAGAATGTCTACTGGCCAATCATGTATTTATGGAAGCCAGTCTGGAGTCAGTGGGGAGCCCCAGATTTTGATATTAGGGTTTAGGGTAAGGGGTTGTGCCATATCCTTTGTAAATGGTATACTAAGAAAGCCCCAGCATTGAGATAGAATCTTAATAGAAAGCCCTATAGCCGATCTTTGAATAACCTCTGGTAGAGTAGAGTAAGTGTAATAAAAATATGGGGAGGAAGAAGAATGAATTTATCCAGCAGACTAAGTTCTATTAACTGCCAGGAGGGTTGATAAGTATTGGGTTGCGTTGAACCAACGCCCCATTTTACTAAATGACTAGCCCAGTAGTAAAACAAGAAATTGGGAAGGCGAAGACCCCCTTATCTTTAGGTAAGTTGAGCTTTAAAAGCCCTGCTCTAGGATGTTTGCCCTCCAAATAAACTTAGACAGGGCAGTATGAATTTGCTGAAAGTAGGATCTGGGAAGCCAAATGCTAAGAAGATTGAGGGGTTAAAAAATACGGGGTAAGATATTCATTTTAATGATGTTGATACAACCCCATAGTGACAACGGTAAGCTATCCCATCTGCTGAGATCCTTCTGGACTCTCACCAGCAGGTCATCTAAGCTAAGTTTTTTAGTGACCACTGGATCTCGAGCTAGATGAATACCTAAATATTTAAGGGAGACCGAGGACCACCTCATGCCAAATTGAGTAAAGTTAGCTTGGTGTGTAAAATTGAGTGGAAAATAACCCGATTTAGTCAGATTTAACCTATAATTAGATACGAGCCTGAACTGATTAATAATATGTAGTGCCTGTGGTAGAGAAGATTCTGGGTTAGTAAGATGTAAGAGGATATCATCTGCAAACACCGAGAGAGTCACAGGAATCTGTGAATAACACAGCCTGTAATCTGAGATGAGGATTTGATACTAAGTATCAGAGGTTCTAAGTACAGGTTGAATAAATAAGGAGACAGAGGACATCCTTGTCGGGTGCCAGAGTGCAAGGGAAAACGAGATGAAAAGACACCGTTGCAATAGATCCTGGCAGAAGGAGAGTTGTAAATTGCTCTAACCCATTGAATAAAGATATCAGGGAAACCCATTCTTTTAAGTGTGGACCACAGAAAAACCCAGTTAACCCGATCAAAGGCTTTTTCTGCATCTAAGGCAATCAAAGCCATAGGAACTTGGGAATCCTGTGCAGCTTGGAAGATGTGGGAGAGGGTACGCAAATGGTCTGCCTCAGATCTACCCTGGACAAACCCCACTTGCTCGGGACTCAGCAGATGCTGCCAGACCTGTTTGATTCTGAGAGAGAGAATTTTAGTTAGGATTTTAATATCATAATTTAATAATGAAATTGGCCGGTAGCTAGCCGGGTCTAGCTGGGATTTATCTGGCTTTGGGATTAAAATTATAGTCGCCTCCAGCAACGAGGGGTCAAAGGAGTCTGATATAAGCATGTAATTGAATAACTTAAGGAGGAGAGGAGAGACCTCCTTACAAAAGGTCTTGTAAAAGTTAGGGGAGAAGCCGTCAGGGCCTGGGGATTTGTCAAGAGGTAACCCCTTATTTGCAACCTCATTCTCCTCTAGAGTGATGGGAGAGGATAAAATTTCACAGTGATGTGCCTGTAAATGGGGAAGAGAGATTCCATCCAAAAGTGTTCAATATCTGAGAGAGAAATTGAGAGGAACCCTCACCGCATAATTCTCTGTAAAGGATTCAAAGATATATGCAATATCTCTTGGTGAGGTTTTAATGGTGCCATCTGATGATTTTAGGCCGGAATTAACCTTGAGCTCTCCGTCTCCCTCAACCTGAGTGTAACAAAGCCTCACCGTTTTTCCCTTGATCTAAATAGCGTGATTTAGTTTTAAGGATGGCATATTCTGCTTTTTCTTTAATCAGGTCCTCATATTCATTCCTTAACTACATACTTTCTCCAGATCTTGCTGAGAGTTAGAGAGAGAGAAGTCATTCTCAGCAATCCTGATTTGACTAGCCAAAGAGATAATCTTGGATTCCCTTAACTTTTTCCTTCTAGAAGCCAGTTTTATGAACTCGCCCCTGAGAAAACATTTTAGAGAACACCAGAATAGCATTTTTGTTATTAAATGGGACCCCCCTGTTCCTGTAAGTTTGTGTGGCCATTCTGTTGGTCTAAATGTGTGCTGCTACTAACCCCTTTCAGTTCCACAGCCCAGCACCCAGTGTGGCACCCCCTGGCAATGAACAGCCTGCTGCAAAACGAAGCAATCTGACCAGTAAGGACTACACTGCAATGAGGACTGTGCTTGTTTCTGCTGTTGTTACCCCCCACCCAGTTACCATCTGGATAGCCCTAGACAGTGGGAAGGGAGGCTTACATGCACTTACCGATCTGACATCGACACCGCTACAGTGACACATTCACAGTGCCGCACCAACAGCAACAGGGATCTCCCTGACAGGTGCTCCACAGTGACATGTGTCCCGCAGAGATGTGTGCTACCTCTGTGGCTGCGGGCTGCCAACATCGGCCTGCACAGAACTGTGGCTTGGCAGCAGGCAGTGTCCTCTTAATTCATGTTCCCTTTTTCATATATTATAGTGTAAGTCTGTTCCTTTCAATGTTGGTCCACATTGGCTATGTGGCTACCAGCATTGCTGAATGGCCCCTGTGTGTCATACAACCTTACTGTGGCCCAGTACCATGTTTGTTGCCCCAGGATGGCTGCATGCATCACACTACTATATGCCATGCATGCAGTTGGGGGTGGGGCAATTATGCTGCACTGCACTACACCAGTTGCCTAAGGGAGGCCATGGGTGTCTACATATTATGGTGGTTTCGCCCGTCTATGCCTTGGGATGGGTGAGTGTGGCAGTATGGAAGCACTGTTGTGCCACACCCTGGATCTGTGATGGTGCCAGGCCCAGGCCCAGGGGCCCTCCATTGTTGCACTGTGCCACACCACACAGCTGCAGTAAACCCCCAGAGAGGTGGTAGTGGGCAGTCAGCAAAATGGTGAGGTGGTGGTGCCGTGCATGCACACATACAGTTTCTCTGTAGGCCTGGTGTGGCAAGTCATCCTACTGTCACCCTTGTGCAAGCAGCAGCCACCACTTGACCAGGGATGGACTGCGCACATGTCCCTGGCATGGATGGGGCAACAATGGTTGTGTGACAGGCACTGTAGGGTCTGCAACACACTCCTGGGAGGGTAATACAGGTACCAT
This sequence comes from Neoceratodus forsteri, assembly GCA_016271365.2. Lineage (NCBI taxonomy): Eukaryota > Metazoa > Chordata > Ceratodontiformes > Ceratodontidae > Neoceratodus > Neoceratodus forsteri. The sequence goes on from CM057453.1 coordinate 422,327,727, forward strand.
GGGCTGTCAATATAGGGGGATTCACAGTAGTCCGGTACCTACAAGGGGTGCTGCTACCCTGCAGGCTGGCTGCCACCTAGACAGTTAGATATCTATACAGTTGAACATCACAAAGTCACGTACTGTGTGGTTGGTGTCCTGGGGGTCACCATGTTACTGGCACACCCCCAGCTCATCACCCACACCAACATATATCAGTGTCATGTGTCGCACAAAAATGTACTGGATGCAGGCATCATGTTAGCGTGTCACAGCTGGACGTTTATTTACATACACACAGAGATACATATACAGCACACATCAGCACATCTTGTGAGATCATGCTAACCATGGGATGGTCCGCACAGGGGTGGGACAGGGGATGGCACATGGGTGCTCACCTGTTGGCACACTGTGCATTATGCAGGGTTGCTACATGATCCATCAGATTGCTGGCATGAGTATGCAGGTACTAATGCTATATCATCACACACCATGGGACTCTGCTACAGTGTGCAACAGGGACCCTATGATGGCAGGGAATGGCAGAGTAGGTGTGGTGGCAACAGGTGACCTGCACAAACACCTAGGGACTGGGTGACAGCCCAAATTGTTAAGACTGGCACATTGTGGTCTGTCAGTGTGGCCCACCCTGGGTTGGGCAGACAAGTCACTGGACCATGTCAAACATTCCAGGAAGGGAATGTCACATGGGGGAGGATCATCCGCACCATTGCAAGGCCACACTGTCCGATGTGTAACCTGTGGCATCACAACCACTCATTGGGTACCCCAAAGTATTTGACATAGTGTCCTGGTGGGGGGCTCCCCCTATACTAGGTTACTACATGGTCCATGCCTATAGTGCTGAACTTGAGGACCCCCCCAAATGCTATGTATGTAGTAGTCCGCCAGGGCCCTGATGGCCATGGGTGGATGTGGGTGTGGTACTCCACATCCATTGATGCCGTGCTATGACAGCTGTGGCATCAAGCCCATGTGTTTTCACACCTGCACAACTGTCATCCCACAAATGACACTGTAGTGCAGCACTTATAAATGGTGCCTGGGGACACACTGTTCCTGTCAGGGGGACTGGGATGCTGGGTCCAATGGGGTCAGATGGCTTGCCTGACTGTACTATGTCACTGAGCAGTGCAGGCCTCAGACCCAGTCCATGTACACCACTTTTCTCTGGTTGCCACTTGCATCATGCAACTGTGCCTTGCAGGTGTATCACAGGTACACCCTGTTGCCCCACCAACACATTGGGCATCATTTCCTCTACATGGCATGGTGTCTCTATGCTGGATAAGTGTAGACCAACTGGTGGCGACATGGACACCCAACTCAGGATGCATTGAGTAGCAGTACATTCTGTTGTATTCTGGTTCCAAGATGCAAGTACACCCTTCTTGTTCCTGAAGTGCTGTCCAGTGTGTGCCACATGTCCCCGTGGAGTGTCTGCCTCATGGGTGTCAACCTGTGACCTGACATTGGTGGTGTTTCCTGTTGCTATAGCAGTGGCTGGCTCTGGGCACACTGCTGTACATTTATGACACACAAACACTGGTACCATAGATCCTCCTCTGTGGTACTAATGCACTGTGCCCAACCTAATAGGCCTGCACACTTCAGCATGCCATCCACACAGTGGACCTCACAAGGCCATGGCACAGTATATCATGCCACCTTGATGGTTATGTCACTTCTACCAGGTCTAGTCCAAGGCCCTGTCATGTACATGTACATTTTGGGATCCTGCCTGTCTCAGAGTCGGTGGCATGCTGGGTCTTGGTGTGGCACTCCCATACATGCCAGGCACAGTTGTGCTGTGGCTGCCCTGGGTTGTGGAGGTGTCAACATGTTCCACTGATGACTTGGGAGTTGTCTACTGGGTGCATACCCTCCTACTACGATGTTCATGCCACATGGCCTCCTAGCCACTACCTGCCACATGCTGAGGGATGCCAGCTTGGGGTCCTCATGGCTGTGTCTGGGTTGGCCACTGGTGTGTGGGACAAACTCACATGCAGACACATAATTCAATGTTTGTGACTATATGAACAGACTGGTGAATAGAACTTGTACAACTACCTACCACCTTTGCTGTGCTGTGTATACAGAGACATGCAACGGGGGGAGGTGTACACACATCTGCCACCACAAAGGTGTTCACTTAGTGGGGTGCCCTAAATGAGGGGGATTATTACCAGATCCATTGTTGTTTTGCAACAGTGCCCTTACAGCAGGGCACTATCATTCAGCTCCTGACCCAAACAGTGGTGCACACAGAATGTTTCCCACCACAGTGCCATTGGGCATTTCATGTGGGAATATGGGTGACTGCACCTGCCTGTTCTTCCAGGACTGTGGTCCAACGTTTGCCTGTCCAACACCCATGGGGATGTCACTGCAGACACTGATGGGGGTCTCACCTGTACAACACTGTAGACTACCTGGAGTTTGGCCTTTTCATTGTGAGAGCACCGCACACGCCAGACAGATGGCTAATGCCATTCTAGTCCAGTTTGGGAAGACTGTTCCCTTCACTGTCTGTAGTGTTCACTGTATGTCTATGTGTGTGGTAGGGGGTCATTGTACATCCTATGGGCCAGTGGCCCTTGATGTTTTTAGGCCCGAGGTGGCCTCCCACTAAAACTGCGAAGGACATTATTGTGCAGCCCTGGTGGTCTGTCTCACATGGAGTGGCCTTATTCCTGCATCCTCACGGGACACTGCACATATATCCACAGGTTATTTCCACATACCCCTATGCAGCCAGTGCTCCCCCTCCCAGCAAGGTGTGCAGTACAGGTTGCCATTGACAGGATCCCATTGTTTTCCTTTGTCACAAGTCCACTGGGGATCAGCTTTGTTTTTCCACGCATGATGCACGGCACACTGATCCATGGTGCACAGTCCATATGATCTAACCTTGATGCTGTCTATCCCTCCCAGGCCTTCCAAGCATCTGGGTTCATCCTACCACTATCTGTTGTTTCTGTGGGTGCTGGGTGTCTACCACTAACCTGGTCTTGGATGGTTCCCCTTCTGATCCCTGTGTGTGATGGGCTGCTACTGTATATGCTGCAGCTACCTTTTGAGAGGCCCTTTTTCAATGGGTGTTGCTTCACAAGGTGGTTTCTGCATCCCAGTGTGCTTTGTTTTTCTTCCCCTTTTCCTGTGGGGTGCACTTGTTGCTATGTTACCATTTCTGGCAGGATTTTCCTGTGCTGATGAACCCCTGGTGGCCATGGTGCTCTACAGGCTGTTGGCATCAGGCTCTGGTGCACTGGGGGCCTGAGGTGTGGTGGACCCAACTGCTGTCGTATGCTGGGTGCAGAGGGTGTGCCCTGTGATGTCTGTGGCTTCCACAACTTGTTGTGTGCTGGCAGTCTGGTTGCTGGTTGGCCTTTGTTGTGGCACATGTAGGTGCTGGTAAGCTGTGTGTCACTGTTATTGGGTTGGTGGCTTGGTGCTTGTGTTGTGGTACATTCAAGTACTGGGAGCCTGTAATGCAGTGCCATCCTGCTTGTGGGTGGTACTGTGTCCTGGTCCTGTAGTACACTGTTGGGCTGTCATGCCTGGGCAGTATGGGCCTGTCATTGTTGTGTGCTCTGCTGCAATGTTCTAGGTCTACTGGACCTAGTGATGTCCACATTGTGGATTTGTGCACTGTATGCAACGTATCCAGGCCACAATGTATCAGGCCTGCTGTGGCCAGTTTGTCCAGATCCACTGGGTCCAGTGTCTGCTGATGAACTGGGACTCCAGTACTCATTTCTACAGGCTGCACTGTCGAATGAAACACTGTATGCCTGGGGTATGTGCCCACTGTGTTGGTGGCTGGTGTGGGCAGCTTGGTACTGGCTGACTGGTGCACTGATCTCCGGTACATCCTGGATACTGTGTCCAAGGTAGTGTGGCCTCATAGCACTGCTACATTCCCTGTGCCATAATGCTTCTGCAGCACAGCTACAAAGGTGTTTGTCTGCTCCTGGTGGACTGCAATGCTCCTCTCCAGCACAGTTATCAGGCGTACCACTGCATCTGTGTGCCACTATGTGCATATCTGGAGCCCATGCAATACTGCCATTGCAGCCATATGCCATTCTGTACTCTAGAATACTCCAGTCTGCATGGCATCCAGTACTCCAGCCATAGCCTTGGCCACATGGCTGTGGTGTGCATCCACAGAGGCCTGTGTTGCTGTTAGTTCCCATGTCTGTGTCTCCTGGGTGTTGAGAACAGTTTGACAGTAGTGGTTAAGGTCTTCATCCTCCATTGGTTCAGGGGGCATGTCCTGTGCAGCTTCCTGCACTGTAACCTCCTCCACTTCTGACGATATGGACTGAGGTCTTGGATGATGTTATTCATGATTGCCTCTGCCATGTCTGTCTCTGGCCCCTCACTGTCAGCCTGTGCAACCAGTGTACTACCTTCTGCGTTGCTGCTATGCTGTGTCATGTCAGACGACATTTTCCTCTGGTCCCAGCTCTCCTGGTCTGGCACATCCTCTTGCCACCAAGTACCCCATGGTGTCTGTGCTCCCTGTGTCTGTGACAGCAGGCCCCTCTTCTTAAGATTGTAGCTGTGCAATGCTGCCACTTTCGCCAGGTGTTGCTGTTCCCCCATGGCTTCTGTGGGAAGGCAACATACCCACTGTTGGTTCTGTGTTGTGCAGCTGTGTCACTGTGTTCTTATTGTGTGCACTGTGTTTCATTCCACCATTTTGGGGCCCTGGCCACCAACACAGGGTACAGGCTGTGTCATGGTACAGTATGTATCCTTTACTGTGTTGTAGGCTTGCCCTACTGTCCTGTGTATGGTGTGCTACCTTGCATGTGTTTGCACTGATGGCCTACATGTGTTCCACCCTCACTGTACTGGTGGAATGCCCTCCTTTCCACAGATGCCCACATAGCCATGTTGCCTCCCCCCCATTGCGTTAGCATCATACACAGTAGTATGGTGTGCACACTTCAGTTTGGCAGTTATGATGCCACTGTGTTGGCAGAAATTGCCACACTCGGTGGGGGGGCTTCTGGACAGTGCCAGGACCAGATGCACTGTGGCATGTGCAGCACACCGCACCTGCGGTGTCCGCTACATATGCGTGTTCAAGATGCTGTACAGGCTGCTGTACTGTGGTACAGGGTGGGGTGCTGGTGGATCAGGCTAACATCAGTGGCAAGTGTGTCTGCAGGGCGGGTTGAAGAGCCTGCACGGTGTTGCCCCTCCTCCATCCCAGACCCACAGCCTTGGACCACACATGGCACCCACACCGGTCCCGACACATTCTGTACCCTTTGGTGCAAGCTCCCCAACAAACTGCCCCCAGAGTGCATGCCTTTGTCATGCATGAAACCCCTGCAACCCAGCCTGTGCCTGTATCTTGTGCAGGCATACCTCTGTTGGCTACCCACGACTCAGACACCCACTGTCCACAATGCTCACATCATCCACTGCAGGCCTCTGTTGTCAGCCTGCAGTTCACTGCAGTGATATTTCCTACATACCACCTTGTCCTACCATGCTGCACATTGAAGCCTCAGGGGTTCTACCACTCCTGTTGTCAGCTGTGCAGGTGTCCTGTCACCCCTATCAATCTACACATCTATCCTACCTGTCATCTACATCCATGCGACCAGCCTGTGGCCCACACCATGGTGTGCACCACTGTGCCTGGGCTGCCATGACAGTATACACACCTGTATACAATCTGGCTCTGTTTCCATCCTGCACAGCTAGGAGCCACAGCATACATGTCTCTCTGGCAGCCTTGTCCTGTCCCACTTGTCAGTGTCAGGCATTGTTCATGCCATGGGTCAGGGTTTCCACCCTTTCTGCACATGCCCGGTTATAGACATGTGTACCTACTACACAGTGCACATATGCTACCTGCATGCCCAGCTGTAAGACACGTATGTGGTCCTTTACACATATGCTGCCCGTGTGTAGTGCCACATATTTTGTGTGTTGCTGCAGGCACAGCAGTCCCCCAGGTCATTCTGTGCTGAGCACAAATATGGCATTGTACCCTACCATGTGCTGGTGCTCTGGGCTTGGCATTCTAACTCCCCATTACATATTCTCTGCCCTTTTATGTACCTGTCGGACTCTGGAGCCAGAAGAGGTCCAGGTTGCTGCCACCCTCAATGGTTTAGCTGTTGAGGAGTGCCACCACACATTCTTCCTGGCTGTTCGGGGGATCAGCTGACTTGGGCCACCTCCAGCTGTCATCGTGCACCTCCAGTTATGGGCCATCTTTTCCTGGGACTACCGCCTGATATTGTGATATCATTTATGGAATTCCCTGATGCACTGCTTCACAGGGCCTGCTGCACTGACCCTGGTGGCAACTTCGTCTCAGGCTTATTTCCATTAGTCCCCAAGCTCCTTGTCCCCATCTCGGTATACCAGGAGGTCAACTTGTGCACCCTCTTCTTCAGTGAGGACGTCTGTTTTCTCATCCATTTTTTTTGCGCTGTCTACCATCCTTTCTCTGCATCATTTTATTGCTTTACTCCACCAGTTCTTGCACTGATTTTTTTGATGCAGTGTCCATCAATCCCACCCACTGCACCACCTTTTATGCTACAGCTTGCATCTTGTGTCATTTCTAGGGACTTTGACACAAATCTGCTTCTGTGCCAAAATCAGGTGCATGCTATTTGACGCACCAAGTATTGATGCAAGATGCCTATTTGACGTATTTTGCATTGATGTAAAGGCCTCTTTGAAAATTGGGCCAGAGCAGGGCCATCCTTAGCTAGGTGCAAACTGTGCCACTGCACCTTGGGGGCCCACATTTTATGCCTAAATTGTGTTAGAGATGAAAATGTTTACCAGCAAATTAAAGTGGAAGACAACTGGCTCTGTTACTGTTACAAAAGGTGGGGGCAGCTTTGCTGCAATGGAAAAGATTAGGTTAAGTAAGTGCTAATGGTGTTTATGGCCATACTTTACACCTCCCAGGTTGACTGCTTTCACAGACAAAGGGCTATATTGACAAGAGAAATTGTTTGAAACCTGGACATGTAGCTGAAACAATGAATGATATGACAAAACCTGTTTCAAAAGTATGTGAGCACTCAAAATGGCTCAAAAACCTGACCAGCACAGAGCAAAACTGGATTTACCGGATAGGGGCCCTGAAAAGCTGATCTCCAGGTTAAAAAAAAACCTGACTGGAGACAACCTTGCTGGTGTCCCGTGATAATCCTCTCTATGCTCTCTCACTTACAGCTCAAGGAAAGTTAACTTGTTTGCAAATCAGAGTATCAGAAGTGTGAGTGTCCAGTGATGATGTCCCTGTTCTTACAGAAATTAATACGGTAGTAGTACCGTACTTGCTTAAGTTCTTGCTCCAGGCTCAGTCAGATTCATTTCCAATGGTGAAGTAAAATAATTCAGTGCAGTCACTGGCATTAATTAAAAGATGCTGCTTAAACTAGCAGAGTTGGCACTGCTTTATTAATACAGGACAGGAGGGTTAGTTAGGTGTAAATTTTGGATGGGGGACACAGGGAATGGAGTGGTGGGGCCCGGCAGGGGGTTGCACAGGGGCCCAGAATTGTTGAGGCTGGCGCTGGGCCAGAGTATCCAAATTGATCATTAGTTGGGCAACAAAAGGTATGAGGAAAGGCTGGTGGCCTTTAATATCTTCCCCTTGGAGAAATGGAAGCCAAGGGGGTGCATGATCTCAGTCTCCCAAATACTCAAGTGTTTTAACAAGGCTGAATAGCAATGTTTCATCTAGTTTCCTCCAGCAAGATGCAGCAATATGACCTGCACCACAGAGGTAGTATATTCAGGAGTGAAGTTAGGATGCCCTTCTTCTCCCAGAGGGAAATGAACCGATGTAATGGCCTACCTGCAGACACAGCACCCATAAAGAATGCACAGGTCTTCATGGTAAGCCTGTGATAAAGTTCTGCTTAACAAAGAAATCACAGGGTACCCAGGGTAGCAGAAAAGTAAGGGACAGTTTCACAAATTAGCTAATGTTTACAAAGCATATTTATTCATGTAACCCCTAGGTGGCGCTATCCCAAGAGCTACTACCCCTGCCTGCTTGGCTAGTAGCAGGTTAAGGGGCCAGAGTTCTGAAACGGGTGCCTCCACCCAGAGGTCGGGGTTGGTAGTGATCAAACTAGCCTGGGTACAGCCCTCCGGGACACTGTAACCCCCATTCTCTGCTAGTGGCTAAAACAGTACACAATAATTGCTTTCACAATACCCCTGATATCCCTTGCAAGTACCCACCTTGTTTGCACCTACCACCAGAGCTGGTTTCTCCAGTTTGACCCTGGGGACCCCCTGTAAAAGAAGGTTAGACAGAGCAAACAAAAACAGTACAGTACTTCGAGCACAAACTGGAACCACAGTCAGGTTGAATGCAGAAAAAGGTAGATCTGATTTATTCAGTGGGGTTGAACAAGGGAGGGACATAATCAGGTTAATTAGCTTAAATGCTCTATCAATCACACAGCTGTGTATGCATTCAGAGTCCCTAACACAGTCACATTCTCTGGGTACCCAGGTGGAGGAAAGGTGGGCTAGCCAGGACCGTTGCCAGGAGTAGGCCGGCGTTGCAGCTGGGTGGGGCCCTGTGATGGAAAAAACAACTTGCACATTACACACTATTTGTAATCTGGAGTCAGATGGCTCAGTTTGTGAAGAAAGAGAAATAACACAGAAATCAGATGACACACTTAGATTAAACTGTAGCTGCAGGGAGCTGCCCTGATGGTTACTCACGATACCCAAGACTGAACACAGGAAGGACAAAAATTGAGACAGCAGGTGGTTCCTCTGGAGTGTCAGGAGAAGCAGGGCCCACACGATTCGCTGAGGCGTCATTCCCATTCAAGCATGGAGCAGGGTGCTGATCCCCGGGCTGGTCTCTCGTCGATGGCTTTTCTTCGTGCAGTAGGGTAGCCTGGCAGGGCCCTCATGTCAAGGCCCAACCGCATGGAGATAACCGCAGATTCAGTCTGTTTGGGTTGGAAACAGGTTCCAGCGAGCAGAACACAGTTCGTACAGTGGGGAACCCAAGCACGACTCACAATCTTCAAACACCACATTTACATGCAAACAATTCTACAATACCAGGCGAGCTGCCCTCCAGTCACTATCGCAATATCTCTGCTTAAACCGGGAGTTCAGGGGCAGCGTGACTCCCTGACAGGCTGATCGCTTTCAGCGAAAATCTTCGGTCTTACACAGGTTGAGCCGGGTCACACTTCAGTGACTTATTCGTTCTCACAAAATCGGATTTAGTCCGAAACCGCTTCCCTTCTCTTTCTCAGGGGAGTAGGCAGACATGCAGCCCAGAAATCAGGCCTTTCAACAGTTCTCCCACATGAACTACTATGCAGACAGCTGCTCGAACTAAATGAGCTGTTGCTCTCTCAGCTTCCAACTTAGATCTCCCCTAAACAACAGGCAGCTTAGGGATTTCACTCAGATCCAAAGGTTCGGTTGGCTAATTCGGTTGCCAGTTGCAAAAAGGTGCCAACAGTCCAAAACTACAATTCTCACAGATTTTAATCCACACAGCCCCTGTAAGCAGGCTCCATTTTAGAGTCCCCAAGTACTGATTGGTCCAATTCGGCAGTTCGGGACCAAAATGGTGGAGATAATCAAGACAGTCCTCACTGCAAAGAAAGCAGGTTAGAACAAACTGCAGTATATTCTCTGCTCTAACAAATGGTCAGCAAACAGTTACATCTTTTAACAGGGCTCCCTCTTCGCAATTAGGGATGGCAGAAATGGAGCGATTATCTGGCAGACCGGTGGGACTTGAGCATGACAGCACTCAGCCCCCCTTCCAGATTAACTATGACTGCAGACTAGGCAGCTCTTAAAGCGACAGTACATACAGGCTACACAGGCACTCTTTGGCAATAACATTTAACGCTAACATGCAGGACCCCAGCCTGGTAGTGAGTATCTAGGCAAGCTCAAGGAAGACTTTTCGGGAACCCCCATGTGTAGGGGGGTTACTCCCTTCCTTGCCTGGAGAAAACTTGGTGTCCACGTCAAGTCTGTACCATCATGCATCAGTTAACATAAACTTATTACTTTACTATACATATTCACTACACTTCATGATACTATATTCATTCTGACAACACATTGTGCATATTTCACACAGGTAAATTGAACATCACTACAGTGAATCAGGTAATAACTTCTTGTACCTTAAATAATGCAAGAGGGGGCCCTTCCCTATCAGCTAAATTGGGGCTAGATGGGGCAGGGGCACCATGGTGAGAGGGAAAGACAAGTAACCTGGAATTGGCTGTCAAGCTGAATTTGGGCAGTGAGCTTGGTGAGACATAAACACCTTTGTGCACCACATTGAGAGGCAAATCCACTGGCCTCCCGGGAGAATCATAACTGAGGCTTGACAGCTTGGCCAGTCTTTCTGAGGGGGACAACTACAGTCGCTGTACTCTCAGCAGTGGTCTGGGGACTCTTGTCACTTGTGAGGGGTCCCTCTGCTTGGGTGGAAACGTCCAAACTTGGGGCACTGTCAGCTCCTTGTTCTGCAGGCCTGCTGTCTTCGGCAACACTTGACTCATTTTTAAGTAAGGCTCAGTAATAATCAAGCTTTGAGGCACTGAAGATGAGTGGTCAGCATTCTCATAGTGTTCTTCAAGTTCTGGTATTACACCAGAAAGACTCCTATCATCAACACCCCCCCCCCCCAAATCAGGCAATCATACAGTTCCAACATACACAGAGACTCAACGTCTTCAGATGTGATACTTTGCACTTCACTTTCAGGGAGCATTTGCTCCAAGGATGAAGCTGGGGGGTTATGCAGTACTGAAGGACCAGCTTCATCCCCACAATTTATCAGGGGGTTACCTCGAAACAGCTGCCTCAGTTCTCTAGAGGGGTAATAGGCATGGTCGTATTCACTTTCGTCAGAAGTGGACTGACAGTCATTATCATTCTGGGCCTGCTGTGGAGAAAACCCTAACTCTGTGACCACTGGAGTAGGCTGACTGTCTCTTTTTGGCAGCAGCACGAGTCACCAGTCCAGGGGGAGCAATCTCTGGGGATTCAGCCTCAATCATGACTTGACCGATGGGTAGCAAGTGGTTACGGTGCATGGTCTTGACGGCTTTGGAGTTGTTCTCAGGGTGCACCTTGTACATTGGTAAGTCATTCAACCTCCCTACTACTACATGGGGAAGATGGTGCCATTGGTCAGCAATCTTATGTTTACCATGTAGTCCCAAATTGCATAACAACACACAGTCTCCAGGTCGGAGCTCTTGAGCCTTGACTTTTTTATCATGCCTCTCTTTGTTGGCTAGATTTCTCTTGGCAGCCGTTGTTTGGGCCAGTTGATAGGCATGGTTCAATTGAGCTTTCACTTTTTGTACATATTGCAAGTAGTTCTTGGCCCAGACCCCATCTGGAGAGAATCCAAAACAGACATCAACTGGCAGCTGGGCCTCTCTCTCCCAAACGTGAGGTGGAAGGGAGAGAACCTGGTTGCATCATTTCTCATGCAATTGTTGGCATGTACCAATATGCTAATCTGCTGGCTCCATTTATCCTTGTCTTTTGGGTGGAGGGTGCCTAGCATGTCTAGCAGGGTGCAGTTAAAACATTCTGGTTGAGGGTTCCCTTGCGGGTGATAAGGGGTGGTTCTTGACTTTAGCACCCCCCATAGGGAGAGCATTTCTTTGATTAACCGACTCTCACAGTCTCTGCCTAGGTCAGAATGAATTCTCTGGGGGGCAGTATAGTGGACAAAGAAATGTTTCACCAGCACCTTGGCCACGGTAGATGCCTTTTGATCTTTGGTGGGAAAAGCTTGTGCAGACTGTGTGAAATGATCCATAACCACTAACACACTACTAATGTTTCACTGATCAGGCTCTAAACTCAAGAAGTCTATGCAGACTAGTTCCATTGGGGTGCTGGTAGTAATGTTGACAAAGGGGGCAGCCCTCTGGGGCAAGGCTTTTCTCTGTAGGCAGCGACTACAAGTCCTTACATGGTGCTCAACATCGGCCCCTATCTTAGGCCAGTAGAATAGAGATCGTACTAGGTCAAGGGTTCGGTCAATACTGAGGTGGCCTATATGATTGTGGAGGCACCTCAGCACCAAATCTTTGAAGGCTGTGAGCAGGACCAGTTGTTGCTTGTCTAATTGGCCACCCTGATCTACTGTCTCTCTATACAACAGCTGATAAAGCAGCTTCAACCTGGGGCCTTCTTTAAACAGTAAAGCAGTTCGCAAGTCAGAGGAATGTAATTTTGACACATCTTTCCCTGCACAGAGGGCATCAAGGGCTAACTGAATCATAGGATCTTGGGACTGAGCCTATTGAATGCTGTCATTGTCAAATTGAGGTAGTGCACTAATATCTAGAGCAGAGAAATGGCAATAAGCAGCTGGTATTCAGGTATCGGAAGGGCCCAAACAATCTACTAAGCAGTCCACTGTGTCTGCAGACATCTGTTCATCTCTTTTAAACTTTTGGCACAACACTTGAATGTCAGGTTCAGACAACCTGACCCAGTCACTCTTGGAAGGGGGCCTTCAGGATAGGGTGTCAGCATCAATATGATTCAGGCCCAACCTGTATTCGACAGCCTAATCATAGGTAGATAATGCAGAAAGCCACCGATGCCCTGTGGTGTCTAGCTTAGCTGAAGACTTCACATAGGTCAATGAGTTATTGTCAGTCTTCACCAATATCTTTGCCTCACAGAGGTATTCATGGAACTGGTCAATGATGGCCCACTTTAGTGCCAGAATTTCCAACTTATGTACAGGGCAGTTTAGCTTGGACAGGGTCAGACTCCTACTAGCAAAAGCCACTGGTCTCAACCCATCCTCATGGTTTTGATACATCACAGCCCCTAAACCCTGTAGAGTAGCATAAGTGTGCAGCACATAGGGTATAGTGGAATCAGCATAGGTGAGGATGGGGGCACGGTGAACTGGTATATGATTTTGTGGAATGCTGCTTCAGAGTCAGGTGTCAGAGGGGCCTGAAAAGTTCACCTGGATGGAAATATACTCTTTCTGGTCTGGGGTGGTCCCTTTCTTGTATTCATGTTTGATGGGAGGGTAGACCTGGGTGAGATTCAAGACTGTCCGTATCACCTTGGAATAGTCTCTTATGAACCTGCGGTAGTAGCCACAGAACCCCAGCAAGTGTTCCAGTTCTTTCAGATTGTGGGGCTGGGGCCAAGTGGTCAAAGCCTCAACTTTACTGGGGTCAGTCTCTATTCCCTCTGTGGATACTATGTGCCCCATATACTTCAAGGAGGTCTGAAAAAACTGGCATTTGTCGATGGACAACTTAAGGTCAAAATCTTCCAGTCAGTCTAGGACTTTAAATAGTCGGCTCTCATGTTCCTCCAAAGTGTTCCCAAACACAATGACATTGTCTAAGTACATCAGTCATTCCAGTAAATTCATATCTCCCACCACATTCCATCAGCCACTGAAAGGTGGCTGGGGCACCCAATATCCCCTGTGGCATTCTTAGAAATTCATAGAACCCCAAGGGACAAATGAAAGCTGTCTTCTCACGGTCCTCCAGGACCACTGGAATTTGAAAGTATCTACTGTGAAGATCCAACACCGAGAACCACTTGCTCCCATTTAGACAATCCAGAGCATCTTGTATACAGGGCATGGTGTATTGATCAGGGATAGTCTGCCGGTTTAGGTATTGATCATCAACGCACATTCTCACAGCCCCATTTTTCTTATGTACAACCACAATGGGTGAAGCAGAGGGGCTTCTAGATTCTTGTATCACACCAGCCGCAAGCATTTCCTGCAAGTGTCTTCTAACATCATCTATGTCAGCTGGAACTAGGCATCGAGACCTCTCTCGAAATGGCCGTTCATTGTGCAGACGTATGTGATGCTCCACACCGTGGACACATCCCATTCCTTCAATGAAAATACTTGGTCTCTCTGGGCAAGTTTCCTGCTAATTCTAGTCTTCCATTCAGCTGACAATGGGGAATCACCAAAGTCAAACGCATCTGGGGTCATTCTATCTGTCGAGCCATGATGCTTGTTGCTGGGCAACACTGCAGTGTCTGCACAGTGTACCACAGCTAGGGTGCAGCCTTGGTTGACCCGGGTCTCCCGATCTGACACACTGTGAATCTGAACCATCACTCGCCGGGCACAGGCATGAGCACGAGCAGGCAAGATGCTGGGCTTGACCAATAATCCTTCTGGTAATCTTCCATTGCCTGGAGCATCCAACATCAGTATTCTATTCTTGACATCTTTCTTCAGGCAGACCTCCCCTTGAAGGGTACACTGGGCATTAGGGGCCAACACCATTGAATCGGGATCCTTCTTCCACACGATCCCTACTGGTTCATCCTGGTCCATTTTCTCAGGATTTTGTTGCAACTCATAGGCCCTCTTAATCAGGGCGGGAATTCTTAGAGCCCTCCCACTCCGGTGCCCCAGTTTCACGTAGCACAGCTGTGCCAGTCTCCCAAACATATGAGCGTTGGTCCCAATTAGCAGGGGAACCTCATCATACAGTCCAGTAGGGGGACACACTAAAGCCACGGTCTCAACTTGCTCATCCACTCCAGCCACCGAGGTAGGGAAGGACAGCCAGATCTGAATATACCCTGAGTATGGATACGACTCTCACTCAGTCCCCAGACATGCAGGCCTTCCAAAGGTTGTAGGGGCACATCAGGCAGATGCTTCTGATACCAGTCTTGAAACATTATAGCCAGTTGAGACCCACTATTAAGCACGGCCTGGGTAGACACTGTGTTCACCTTCACAGTTGCTTCCATTGAAGGGCCCACCACCTCAGACCATTCAGGTGGTGCAGACTTAGGTGTCGATTTGACAGTGGCCTTTGAAGAGTAACTGTTTTGGGCGGCTCCCCCTGGCAGCCAGTTGTTATTCCATTGAATCAAGGCTAACAGTCTAGTAGTGACCTTCCTCAGATTCTCTGGTGAGTGACAATAGAAACGGGTGTGTCCATCCTCCCCACAATGGTAGCAAAACGTAGGTTCTCTAGGGTCTCTGGGAGGTTGTGGGCTGTCTCCTGGTTTTGGAACACCCAGGGCTCTTCGCTGTTCTTCCTTTACAACTTGCGGTCTTGATCCTCTGGACTATCACCAAGTTTGGGGGTTTGGGTAGTTCGCAGTAGGTCCCCCACCAGGGCTCTCAACTCTCATACTTCTTCCAATAGGTTACCCTCAGTCCGGGTTTCTGAAGAAACAACATGCACTCCCACGCCACTTTTTGTCTCGGGGGTGTCTAATAAAGGTCAGGTCCTCTGGCCGCCCCGTCAACTCTTTAATTAGCTCTCTCAGCTGCAGCGCCTCCTCGGCATCACTTCTCTCAGGAGACTGGCAGGTACCAACAACCCCCGCATAGGGCTCCCAGCCCCATTTAAGATTCTCTGCTTCATGAATCTCTTTCATAAGATGACAGTACTTGGGAGGATTAGCCTTCCTGTCTTGCAACTTAAGTTTTTTTTTTGCATTATTTCTTTTTGCTCCCCCTGCACTTTAGCCTGGTCTCTCCTTCAGGCACCGCATGTACCTCACTCAGCAACCCCCGACCCCACCACCTCATATCGCAACCATCCCAGGTCACCCTGATGTATCCCTTCATCGGATGGGTCCCTCACCTTTGTAGGGGAAGAGCCTGTATGGCTATCCAAATGTTCCTGGGTGCTGCTGAGGTGGCGATAGGAGTCCGGGAGTTCCGTGGTGAAGGTCCGGGAGGCCGTCATCGGACCCGACCAAGGCACCATTTTTCCAGTTTTCTCCCCGAGGAAGTGCATGCGAGCCGTCATGGCTCACACCGTGACGCCCCGCCACCCCTAGACATCAAGGCCTGATGTCGCACCATGCCTCCAGCCTCCACTAGGGGCCAGCAAGTGCCGGACCACAACCCCACTCTTTCCCCCAGGAGAAGATGAGCCATCGCTGGATGCTCCAGCCTTCTCCCCTTGGCCGGCCCTCTAGCAACCTGAGTCTGTTCCTGAACCTGGGTCGCTGGCATTGCAGACGGAAATCCAACGGCTGCGCTGGCGGGCTGGTGCAACTTAAGTTTTAACATCATCACACTGGAGTACCTGGCTGACTTTAGAATAATGTCCAATCTGACTCAGTTCAGTTCCTTAGCCGGCACCCCTCCTTCTCTGTGGGCCCGTTGCAGAGCCTTCTCAATTCTAGTAACAAACACAGACAACTTTCTCATTTTTCCATTGCTTGGCAGACTTGAATTTCCACAGCAAATCGTCCCGACTCAGTGCTTCCAGACACTCCTTCTAATGCAGAGAGGTGTTCAGCCGTAGTAGCCTCTGGGCTAGTGGCTTGTAAGAAGCGTATGGCCTCCAGTGCAGGGCCCCTTAAGCTTTCCATGAGTTTCTTCCTTTTTTCCCCTCAGAGCACTGCCATTCCTGCACCAAAGGGGTAGCATAGTCCATCCATGTTTAGAGCTCATCCTCCCCTGCTGGCACCGGGGCAGTGCCTGAGAAAAGTCTGAGTTTACAGTAGGAGTCCAAATGCATAGATGGAATTATTATGGGGGAGGGAACTACAGGAGAACTCTTAGGGGAAGCAGGAGATGTGGCCAGGGACTGCAATGGCATGTGTTCCTCAGAAAGGTCTAGCACCCTTATTAGCTCTTGAGCTGTTCGTCCTTCAGATGTTAACAGCTTGAGCAACTTGTCCTTAAACCCCTCTATACTGGAGGACCCACCCAAAGTAGCCAGATCACTATGCAGGTGAATGACCCTCCACCCCTTCTGGCAGGATAACAGGGGGTACCTTCTCTGGATCTATGGGAGAACTGCAGGAGAGTAAAACTATCATAGTCTGTTCAAACAGGTCTGAATCCCTCACCTTTACTTCAATTTTTCCCAAACTGTTGACATGTTCCACAGCTTCTATAATACCAGCATTAGTGGTCCCTAATGGGACATCCAGTAACAGGAGGGTCTGTCAGGGATCTAACCCCTTAGCCTCGCTCCACCCCATCATTTGGTGCACTAACAGCTTATGGGGGCGATTTTGAGCTTGGGCGTAGCAAGATCCTCCATTTTCTCACTGAATTTAAACAAATCGGGGTAATTTCCTCTTTTGGCCACTAGAGGACGCTAATTCCATCGGTGCCTCCAAGATGTAACCCCTAGGTGGCACTATCCCCAGGGCTATTACCCCTGCCTGCTTGGCTAGTAGCAGGTTAAGGGGCCCAAGTTCTGAAACGGGTGCTTCCACCCAGAGGTCAGGGTTGGTAGTGATCAAACTAGCCTGGGTACAGCCCTCCGGGACACTGTAACCCCCCTCTTTCCCTGCCAGTGTCCGAAACAGTACACAATAATTACTTTCACAATACACCTGATATACCTTGCAGGTACCCACCTTGTTTGCACCGACCACCAGGGCTGGTTTCTCCGGTTTGATCCTGTGGACCCCCTATGAAACAATGTTAGACAGAGCAAATAGAAACAGTACAGTACTTCAGGCACAAACTGGAACTACAATCAGGTTGAATGCAGAAAAAGGTAGATCTGATTTTTTCAGGGGGTTTGAACAAGGGAGGGACGTAATCAAGGTTAATTAGCTTAAATGCTCTATCAGTCACACAGCTGTGTATGCATTCAGAGTCCCTAACACAGTCACACTCTCTGGGTACCCAGGTGGAGGAAAGGTGGGCTAGCCAGGACCGTTGCCAGGGGTAGGCCGGGGTTGCAGCTGGGTGGGGCCTGTGATGGAAAAAACAACTTGCACAATACACACTATTTGTAATCTGGAGTCAGATGGCTCAGTTTGTGAAGAAAGAGAAATAACACAGAAATCAGATGACACACTTAGATTAAACTGTAGCTGCAGGGAGCTACCCTGATGGTTACTCATGATACCCAAGACTGAACACAGGAAGGACAAAAATTGAGACAGCAGGTGATTCCTCAGGAGTATCAGGAGAAGCAGGGCCCATACAATTCGCCGAGGTGTCATTCCCGTTCAAGTGTGGAGCACAGGGCTGATCCCCAGGCAGATCTCTCATCGATGGCTTTTCTCTGTGCAGTAGGGTAGTCTGGCAGGGCCCTCATGGCAAGGCCCAGCCACATGGAGATAACCGTGGATTCAGTCCGTTTGGGCTGAATACAACTTCCAGCGAGCAGGACACAGTTTGCAGAGTGGGGAATCCAAACACGACCCACTATCTTCAAACAGCCCATTTATATGCAAACAATTCTACAATACCAGGCGAGCTGCCCTCTGGTCACTATTGCAATGTCTCTGTTTAAACCGGGAGTTCAGGGGCAGCGTGACTCCCTGACAGGCCGATCACGTTCAGCGAAAATCTTCGGTCTTCCACAGGTTGAGCCTGGTGATACTTCAGTGGCTTATTCATTCTCACAAAATCGCATTTAGTCTGAAACTGCTACCCTTCTCTTTCTCAGTGGAGAAGGCAGACTTGCAGGCCAGAAATCAGGCCTTTCCACAGTTCTCCCACATGAACTACTATGCAGACAGCTGCTTGAACTAAACAAGCCATTGCGCTCTCAGCTTCCAACTTAGATCTCCCCTAAACAGCAGGCAGCTTGGGGATTGCCCTCAGATCCAAAGGTTTGGTTGGCTGGTTTGGTTGTCAGTCAAAGCAAGAGGTCCCCCTTCAGTTGCAAAAAGGTGCCAACAGTCCAAAACTACAATTCCCACAGATTTTAATCCATACAGCCCCTGTAAGCTGGCTCCATTTTAGAGTCTCCAAGTACTGATTGGTCCAATTCGGCAGTTCGGGACCAAAATGGTGGCAATAATCAAGACAGTCCTCACTGCAAAGAAAGCAGGTTAGAACAAACTGCAATATATTCTCTGCCCTAACAAACGGTCAGCAAACAGTTACATCTTTTAACAGGGCTCCCTCTGCACAATTAGGGATGGCAGAAACGGAGCGATCACCTGGCAGACTGGGCAGGACTCGAGCATGCACAGCACTCAGCCCTCCTTTCAGATTAACTATGACTGCAGACTAGGCAGCTCTTAAAGCGACAGTACGTAGAGGCTACACAGGCACTCTTTGGCACTAACATTTAACGCTAACACGCAGGACCCCATCCTGGCAGTGAGCATCTAGGCAAACTCAAGGAAGACTGTTTGAGAACCCCCATGTGTAGGGGGGGTTACATTCATCTTTGCTTACTAAGCTGTGGGGGGGAACAGCTTTTGATTCCTGTGCTAGTTTTTTTGGGGGCTTGTCTGTGCTAAACATGACTGTAACCTTCCCAGATTGACTCTGCAGTTGTCTTATACTCTTCAGTGGTCTCTATTGAACTCATGCGCCCTGCCCATCTTTTAGAGAAGCAAATGGAAACAAAGACTGACATTAGTCCATTAATTTGACATATTTTCTGACTTTATTTCCTGTTTACTGTATTTACCATATTTAACTAACCAATTCCAATAACAAGCAAATGTTTCCTAATACTGACTATCTGAATTTGAATTCCAACTACCAGGGCCTGAGCACACAGCTACTCACCTAAGCTCACTCTCATGGGTGTGTCCACTAGGCTCCGTCTAGACTAGAACATTCTAGCGCTACATCCAGTTTAGACATGGTGTATATAAGAAAGAGGGGATACAACCACATTGAGTCCTTCCCTGTTCCAAAGGTAATTTATCAGAATCGATATGTAATGTTTTCATATGAATTTGTGTTAGAACAGACTTGTAACCAGCCTGAAATACAAACTCATTAACCTCAGCTGCAGGCTGAATCCGCCCCTGAGCTCGGTGGTAAAGCCCGTTTTGCCATCCTTGCAGGAGAGAAAAATCCATTGACGCTGAAGTCTGCTTTTCAACACGTCCTAGTGCCCGCAGAGTTTAGCCAGGTTTGGCAGAAGCGTCTTAGTTTCTTCTTCCCTTTCACTTATAACTGATAATATATTGTTTAAGGTTCCTACTGTAAACTACTTGCCTACTACTGAGGATGTACTGTATAATATATTGCTGTCCAGCGCGCAGAGTGTTGCTGCTCATTTTAGGTGTTCTATTGCGAGTACTCTGTTGACAAGCTGGAGAGTAAACTGTTACTGAATTAAACCTAGGCTGTTTTTCTTTCCCTATTCCATCCGTGTTCACATTAACCTGTAACCCCCCCCTTTTTGTCTTTATACTGCAGTATGCCGAACGATTTATAACAACATTGCACCGCAGCAATAAAATTCCTAGATGGCATTAGGTGTGACGTGCCCGACGAGCACTAGGACCCCGAAGCGCAGTTTCCTTTGGGTGGATGCAGACACTGAGAGGAGGAGAATGCCAGTTTGACATAAGAGAGGTGTAGGAAGAAGCAAAAGCAATGCTAGATCAAGGGTACAGCTGAGACAGGGCGAGCAATACGAGACAGATTATTCAAAGTAACGAAGTCGTGCAACATCAAAGGCCACCTAATGAATATGTCAGTGTCAGCACTGCAAGAATATGAATTCGAAAAGCATTTCAACGAAAATGAGGCAATCCAGTGGATGCAAGAGAACTGGTAGGTTAATGTGGTTAATCAAGTCCATTTATTGCTGTGCCTTCCTTTTTTCTACATCTGACGGTAAATGGGTTTAAGTAAATTAAAAGATAAAACCTGTTCGGTTGTGAAAGCTTGTTAAGCTTCCTATTGTCATGCTGAAACGGGTGTACAACGGCAGTACCACAGCATCCGTGTGAATGCAGTATGCCTTATGACCTTACGTGGTCATTTTCGGTTATTTTAATCTGCCTGAATAGCTTCGGGAATAAGGACAGAGGGTGCCTCTATAATCCGATTTCCACTAGGCGTGTGTGTGTGTGTGTGTGTGTGGGGGGATGCACATTCGGGTCTCTGCCAATGACAAGCAGTACGCAGGGGCACATCCTGTTGGATGCACAGCATAGATGAGACGTCAATTTCGGCTAGACGGATTGAGTTTCTCTTTTCCGCGACCCAGTGTGAGTCTGGTCAAGGTATGAATCGTTATAGCAATTGCTGCAGCAAGTGAGTGAACGTCAGACCGACGCACCCCTGTGAGACACGTGCAGTGCCCCCCCCACCACCATACACCCTTAATAAAAAGTGCATATGGTCCCCATTCCCTTTAATGATGGTTTCATTTTTTTCTGAATAATGATACTACAGTAATAAGTACCGCGCTCTGGAAGGGTGTGCAATTCTCAGAAGGCGTCTTTACAGTCAGTAAGCGGGCTCTGCGATGTGAGCTCAGAAAAGGTATCCGCTGAGTTTGCACCTTTTGGTACCTTTTTTTTTGTTTTGTTTTTTGCTTTGTGTTCCTGCTCCCGTCGCACGTAGTGTGACTGTTTCTTCCTGTGCACCAGTTGGGCTCCCAGATCTTCAGGTATTCAGGGATTTTACTTTGTCATTGAGCAGTCTGCAGGGGGGGTGTTCGTTCCTATAACGTCTATGGACTGGCATCACTGAATCCATGTAGGAAGACTGAGCAATTCAAGTTGCTTATAAAAATAATGTAATTTATTACAGAAACACATCCTGGAATTGCAGGAAAAAATTATGCGCGAGGAGCTCCCCACCTGAAAAATCGTGCCTTGTCGAAAGCATTCCTTAGCCAAACAAAACAAAATTTACTTGTATGAAAATTCAGACCCTATGGGGAGGATGAACCTGCCATTGCAAGAGAGCATGCATCGAACTAAGCAAAATAAAACAGAAGATAATGTACAGGGAAATATGTATTATAAACATCGCACAACTTCAGTGGTCAAAAGACTTCACAGGACTCTGCTGTGCATTGTTTTTCTTACAGCCCATCCTACCTTTTACGTATTTTAAACATTTGCTAGTACCCATTTTATAAGTGGGATAAAATACTTGAGGGTGTGTGTGGTTGTAGGGAATATAGGCAGTACAGGGGGTGCATTTATTTCCTTATGACCACACATCTAGTCCTTATCTCCTAATTAATGTGTCCTCTGGAGTGTATTAAAACAGGATGTTGTGTATAGTAAGACATTGTCACACCTCGGGTGCTGCTGAACCACCCATAAAAGGACAATATGTATACATACAATGACACATGACCAGGGGTTGGTGTCTGTGCCATGACTGTATGCCCCCGAGGCCTAGTAAGGCATGAGGATGCAAGCAGAGTACCTTCTATCCCTTGATGTCCTGTTTTGTCACAACTACCAATACCCTCAACAGTTGCATTGCACTTAGAAAATGGGTAACTAAGTAAAAAAAAAAAAAAATACCACCAAGAACAATTAAAAATTAAAATACTGTGATGTAATGTGAACTAGGTCCTCTCTCATTTGAAGCCAGTAGGTGGACCTGGCAGATATACTGTTAGCGTGCTAGTTATTTGGAGAAAAAAAAATAAGTAAAGGTTGTTTTTTTTTTGGGGGGGTTTTGTTTGCAGTTAATATTTTTTATTAAGTATCTTGAAATACATACATACATTTAAAAACCATACTATAGTTCTCAATTTGTTGTGGTCTGTTGGTGGCACTTTTGTGGGCTTATTGGAAGTTTGAAAGGACTGGGTACTTTGTAGTTTCCCAGCAAAGGAACGTGGTAGTAAATACAGTGGCTATGAAGGAATGAGTCTGTTAGAGGTAAGCACAGCAGCAGAGGAGGATGCATTGTGAAATGTGGAATGGAACAGCTGGGACACACACCACACTATTAATCAAGCAAGTGACTGAGCAGTTTGGGATAGATGGCAACATTAGCTAAACAGGGATGTTATGTTGTCCATCATGTCAATGAGTAGTTTCAGAGAAGCAGGGAGGGAAGTTGGAGTGAGCAAACAGTACTGTTACAGCAGCAACATTGTGCACTAGGACTTTGCATTACAAATACTGTTCAGGACAAATAAAAATAATGCACTTTATACAGTTGCAAATACAAATATCATGCTTAGATATTTGTGTTAGAGCATATAAAGTAACATTAACCATGAGTTGAAGCTCAGTGACGTATTCGACTTCTACTGCATATTACATGTGTCACACCAACCACACACTCTCCCCCCCCCTTTCAAAGGGGGCAAGCCCCCATTTTTGTGACCCTTCCTCCTACTTTGCTTATTCTGGTAACCATTTGCTTAAGATTATCATGTGTACCATCTTGACTCTCTCTCAGGAGCACCTCAGGGCAGGTTTCAACCCCCGAGTCTATTTGCTGGTATCCTAGGGTGCCTCTCCTCCCCTCCAGTGTCTAGAGGTATATTGGATGGTACAGTTGCGGGGAAAGGGGGAGGGTCCCTGGTCAGGATTAAGACAGTTCAAAAATATTTCAGCAAGGGCACAATGAAAACAATACCTCAGAATCTGGAATTAATTTAGGTGACAAGCGTGAACACTGTCGGAATGCACAGATGTTCTCTTATAGCTGGAGGGGCATCAGGCAATCTCTGTCAGGGACGAAGTTGTTAAGAACAACAATATTTAAGCAATTCATTTGGCATAGCACAAAGCTTACGGTTCAGCCAGAATTTCATTGCAATCAGGCATAGTTTATTCTTTTCAAAAGTTCACAAGATTCAAGCCACAACTCATTCTGCTCCATGGAGCGGTGGGGGAAACATTAGGTGAACCAGCATAGACAATGGCAGACAGCCATGGCACCTCACTTGGGGGACCGGGGTCCTGAACCGGGATCCCTAAACATTTCTTTGTGGAGCCATATGGGCACACCACATTTGTGATGGCAGGCAGGGTTCTAACTGTCTCTCTGTCTCTCTCTCGCATGCTTTTGCTTGGACATTTTACTCCCCTCCGTGGGGGTGCTTGGAACCACACAGCATTGAACTCAGGGCACACTCTTTGAGCACAGTCCCTTCTTTCCTATGGCCTTCCCACCCTTGACAGCTCTGCGGGGGGCTGCAAGTTGGGAGCCGATCCGACTCTGGGTGACCTTACACCAGATGACACTCCCACTACTCATTTCTTCAGTGGAAATGGACTTACGGCAGGGGTCTGATCTGCCAAACCAGACCCTCCAGCATCCAGTCTTCGTGACTTACTGGGTGTGGGCCTGCCATGGCAATCACCAGCAGTCAGTCAGCCTTCCTCCTCAGAGCAGGACGGGTCACTCTCCTTGCGCAGCCTCTGATATAAACTGCGGCACTTTCTCGCCCTCCTCAATGGCTTGCTGGGGATCAGTCTGTTTTTGTGGGACCAGGACAGCAATTAGTCCACCCCGTCTCGGTCCTCTCCCTCGCCTGGCGCTACAGGCCCTGAACGCCTTCTCACACCACGTTGATGGCATCGAACTTCCTCTCAAACGCTTTCTCTTGCTTTGTCCCCTACTGTGTGTGGTACCAGGGCCACGCCACATTCCTAAGCCTGGTATCACTCTGGGTCCCGATGCCAGTGGGCATCTTTAGTAACCCCCAAAATGGAGGGGGGCGGGTTACACTTGATTGCTTTTTTTTTTTTTTTTTGCCAAAGTAGAGCTACTCATTTTATTGATGACCCATTGGTCTTATGTCACCATTAACATCAGAAAGAAGTCTGAAATGTAAAACAAATCTATTTTTAATAAACATGAACATGCAAAGAAATGCAAATTACAGAGAGAAAAAAAGCAAGTACCCCAAATCAGCCCTAGCACAGCCCCAGTGTGAATGGAGTAAGATTTTCCAGTGGCACCAGCTGAGATTTTGATAAGCCAGTAAGCAATTTCAGAGAAGAGGGAAGGGAAGTTAAAGCAGGTAAGCAGCATTGCTACAATGGCAGTAGTGCAAATCGAACAAGATTTTGAAATGGCACCAGCTGTTTTTTTTTTTTTTTTAAATGAAGTATTGTGATTTGACTAAGCAAACTGAGCTGTGTTGCTGATTTTGTGTGTAGGCCGTAGTGGGCAACATGGAGGGAGATTTGGCAGGAGTTAGCCATGTTGTGGCTTTATGTGCAACCTGCAGTGGGTGGGAGGGAGAACCAATGGTGATTAAGTAAGCCACATTGCTGCTTTTGTGTGAAGTCCAGGACACTAAGGAGATGAGAAGAGCTGTTGGGTTTGTTGTGTTGGGTCTCAAGGCAGCAATGTTCATTATGGGCAAAGTGGGGGCAGAAGGGCAAGGCAATATAATGGTAAGCGATAAGCCTGATGGCTGGACAATGCTTTATATCCATCACTATGTACTTCAGTGTAATCACTGGTAGAAAGTGTGTTCTGCCAGTCAGGTTTCTAGATTTTCCATCCATTTCATAATTGCACTTTAAACATTTCTTAACACTTTACAATTATTTATTTAAATGAGATTTACCAGGTAAGACCTACTGAGCAATGAAGCTCATTTCCAGATGTGTCCTGGGGAAGGGGTAAGGGATAAGTACAAACAAGCAGAAGCACAGTAATAACAATACACAGGATGTACAGTAGTATACATTACCAGTAATAACAATATAACAATACACAGGGTGTACAATAATATACATTACCAGAGCAAATAATAATGCAGGTTAAACATCAAAAGTGCAAAGTACCCGGCACACACAAGAAAGTAACATCACAAATATAGGAAAGGGAAGGAGAGAGTAACTAGAGGGTGAGAAAGAGGCTGGTGTGTGTGTGTGTGTGTGTGTGTGTGTGTGTGTAAGTAGTGGTGGGAGTAAAAGAGAGAGGAGAAGAGAACAGATTATGGTGGGGAATAGAGTGTTGAGGATTAGGAAGAGGTAGAAAAGTGATTACTAGGGGTGGGAGTGAGTGAGTGAGAAAGAAGCAAGGGAGTGGGAGGAAGCGGTGGAGGGGAATGGGAGACGAGGGGGGTTGGGGTGGGGTAGCGAGAAGTATAGAGGTTGTAGTACATGAGGAGAAATGTAGGGCAGTGGGGCTAAGGACATTTACAGGAGGGGGCGTTGTGGCCATGGAGAAGAGAGGAAAGAGAGCGTTTGGAGGTGGCAGAGTGAATTGTTAGTGGAAGGGAGTTCCAAAGATTAGGAAGGCAGAAGGAGAAACCAGACTGACAGCTCACTTCCTCAATCATAATATGTGAACGTACTTTTCTGTACATTGTTTGCTATACTGTTGTTTTTGTGCTAATCTTATTATTATAACTGCTTAGCCTCAGTTATGCATGTAGATTTATGCCTGTCAAACTCCATTATACACACCCAGGTATAATGAGAGGTGTGTAATGGAGTTTGCAACTGAAATCTGTCACTCACTGTAATAGATGTAGGTGATAACTGGTATACAAACTGTACAAAACTTTATTTCTTGTTTTATTTGTCTCCTTCTAGAAGTATGCTTTATTTGAAAGTCACATAGGGTAAGTGGGTCTCCCTCTGTGGAAGTAGAACAGGAGAGGCATTGTTTAGTGTTGCTTAATGGTTTTGAGAGTAGATGCTTAGAATGTGACTAGAACAGAGCAGGCTGTCTGCATGCAAGCCAGTTCACAGTGGATTCACCACTGTGACTACAGCGAGCCCATGCAGTGGCAGGTAATTAAGATAATGGCTAATTCATTACGTGTGAGATTGCTGCTTATCTTGGATTGCTGCAGAAGTCAAACAGGTCCAAACCAGTTTGTATCTTGTAAATCAAATGGGTGAACCTGTTGAATTTTGTGTAAATATCTGGAATTACATGGCTTGAACCTTTTGTGTGATGTGGGGAGGTGGGTCAGGCCTGAAGGGTATATCCATGTGGGTCTTTAGCTTCAGCAGCTAGATCCTTTGGAGCCAGACACAATACCTAATGCACACTGAGCCAAATCGTAAGCCACTGATCTCTCAAATCTCAAGTCTGTGTGGCAGGAACTCTGTCTCTCCGTATGGAGACCCATGGAGTAAGAAGTCAGACTAAAGTGATTGTTTCCAGAGTTTTTTTTCCTGTCTATAAATCAGTTTTAAACTGTTTATTTGTTTAAATCTCTGAGTGTTGTTTTATTTCCTCAGTCTTCTCTATATTGCGCAAATTTATTGTAAACTCTAAATATTTTATGTTTAGTATAATTCTGTGACAGTAGTGTATCAATAAACACAAGTAATCCATTTTAATTGAACAAGTTCATGATCTGTGCATGGAGAGGGCACTACCAAACTTAAAGAGGAACTTTCATGGTGGTCCAAAAAGTTACAGCTTATAGTCATTATATGTAGTACTAGACCTGAAAAGGTGGGTGCATTTGTTATTTTTGGCCAAGGTGGACTCTGCCTTCCATAATTTGGATTTGTTTGTGAGCCCTGCTGCACTTGCCTTTGCTGTTCAGCTGCTGGGCTGCTAGCTCCTGATGACATCACAGTAGGGTAGAGGAGTGACTCACACTGTGCAGCACCATGCAGTTGCAACAATGTTACAAGGGAAACTTACCAGTATTCAGTGTACATACTGTGTTTCCTCTTCCCCAAGACACCAAACTAACTGCAGTGGACAGTGATGAAATACAGTTTCAGAATCCATGGAAGAAGGGGTAATTTATGCATGAAAGTCAGAAGGACTGGGGAAGTTCCTCTTTAAAAGTAAAACCAACATCTGATACAGTGAAAATGGAGAGGCTGCCTGGATCAGCTAAAGCGGTTCCTTTGTCCAAGAGACTTTGTACTGTGTGAGCAAACACCTCGCCTTGTGCTGGGTTAGCAGGGGCCTGTAGTGGGACTCGGAAAGGAACAGCCAAGGGAAAGTTGAAACAAGGCTGTTGACAGCATGATTGAGCAAGTGAGCCAGTCCCCTTGTCATACCACCCAGAGCATTTTAGGAGGTTGTGCTGTGACTGTCCCAAACAGTTTAACCATGCATCTGACAGTTCCCGTGCTCTTTCTGTCAGAGCCTTTCTAAACAGTCTTGTGCCTCAGTTGAAAGCCGGGTGCCAACCCACTCATTTAGTTTCACAGAGAACATATTTTACCACATCTCTTTACCTTTATAATTTAATAACCATTGTAACTTGTTGGTATGAAACCAATAAGATATTTTTTTTATTTTAAACTGGAAACTTGAGACTTACTGTATCAGTCTTCATGTAGAATAATCATAAGGAGGTAGTTAACTAACTAGGATTTTTTTACACACCATGGGCTGTATGCACTATGCCAACACGCCGCATAAACTGGGCACGTTGGCATAGCTATGTCAGAATGCCATGGAACGGGTTCCACAGACCCTGCATGGCATTCACCAAGGGGGCTCAGGACAGGTATGCACCTGATTCCCCAGCCATGTGGACAGCAACATGCAGTGGGTGGGCAGGGTGCATGCCTGCACTCTGCGCCATGCAGAATGGTGTGGAGTGCTGGGCATAGGGGGGGGAGAACCTTATGCTGGGTAAAACCCTGCTGTAAGGTGTACGTGCCCCCCCCAGGATGCTGCCGCCAGGCTGCAGTGAGAAAGACAGGGTGCAGCAGACCCCCTCAACATGCCACCCAAGCCCATGGGTACCACACGGTTGGCTGCGGGTGGCAGACCAGGCAACCACCGCCCCTGTGCCACCAGGGCACTGTACACTATCTGCCAGCATCTGTGCCCCATGGACACAAGGGATCCACTAGCAGACCGGGTCCAGGCATCCCACTGGATGAGCTTCTGGTCTGTGGAATGGTCCTCTGCGCACCTGTGCACCAGGGTCGGGGGCAGAGCCGTGGACAAGTGGCCGGCGTTAGTGAATGCCAGTATGGGCACACCTGTCCGCAGATGTGTGGCTACGCGGTAGGACTACGCGCCTCTGGAGCATACCCTCTGAACAACAGTGCATAGCTCCCTCTTACCTTGCCTTGATAAAGCACTCAGGCTTTCCTATCATGATTTATCAGATATCCTACACCTCAGATGTGTTGGAAAAAAAAAAATTGTTTCACACACCTCACCATGCATTATTCAATATTTAGAAAATGGGTTGCAGTAATCCTAGTCTCTGATTGGCTGTGCACCTTACTGAGCATTACATTTATTTGCCAACAGAGACTGGGTAAAAACAAGTTCCAGCACCATCAGGACTTTTTTCTTGAAAAAATTATTGGGTCCTGAACAGATTTTAAAAAATCTGAATAGCAGCCATTTTTGGTCACTTGCTTAATAAGTAAGTGACCTCCTCCACCCATTGCCATTTGATCGAATCCATACCAGCTGTTTACACACACCATTTTTAATTATTTTTTGTAATTAATACAGGGTGTAGCCTTAGCAGCAGCACTCAGACTTACCATAACAGCGCTGAATATTTCCAGATCTGATGACAGTCGTGCTAAATTTCTGATTACAGTCTGAAGACCACACACACTAACAGATCTACCACATAACATCTGCTTCATTTTAGTACTTTGCTTTCTAACCAAAAAAAAACTATTCCTTAAAGATACAAACAGGATATAAAGAAAAATAGTAAAATATGGCTCTCAGAAAAAAAAAAAAAGATGACTCCCACAGTACCGTAAGTAACAGCGCTGCTTACTGTTACTGCTAACAGTGCTCTCTGCTGTCAATCAACCAGTGGAAGGACCATTTAACCAAACTGTTTTTTTTTTTTTTACCTTTTTTTATTTTCTGTCAATTTTTATGAAACGTTTATGACTCTTAAAAATGTATTCCTATAACCCATTTTCAAAATGCAATAATACCCTCGAGAGTGTGGGTTATAGGCTGTACTCATCTTCTCAGGGTGTCCCGCCTCAGTATGCCCCCTGGGTGGGTGGGCATAGCCCAGTAAGGTCCACCCTGTCAAGTATTTTTGTTAGCATGATATAATTTCACTGTTACCACAGAGTTCTACAAAATACTTTGATTACAACTTTTTGCTTTGCTGAGATGGAGTTTTTTTTTCTTTTTTTTTTTTACACAGGCATTAGTTAGTTGAATTACTGCACAGTCACTTGATTATATTTGTCAATCACAGTAGGCAACGCCTACACTATGTCCTGTTTTATAAACAGATAATAATGTATAAATAGGTATGACTTATCAAAATCCTGTAATCTTATTAGTAAAGAAGCATCACATGACCTTGTATTCATTTCCTTACGACCACACACCAGACCCAAACTACATAAGTTTTATTCATTTAAGCATGAAGGCATGGTCAGGGGTTGTGGTACTGTCTATTAATCTAACCCTAGGGGAATCATGAGGTATGGGGGCAAGGGCAAGTACCAGATTCTTTAGGGTTAGAATAATAAAGGAATCCAAACCTCTGTGCTCCTTTCATGCTCTTATTAAACAAGAATATTCTAATTTCCTTATGAATACATTTGTTAGTTAACATTTTAATTATTCTATTGCAAACTGGGGCTTCCAGCTATTAACCTAACCCTCTTTGAATGCTGTCAGTCTATCAGAATACCATCATTTTCAGTCATTGTTTTATCATATTTAAAATTATGCTAGTGCCTGTTTTACAGTATAAGCAGAATAACATTTTTATTTTGGATGGGCCAGCCCCCGATCCTTACTGGAGCTCAACCCTGCCCTGCCTACCATCCCTCCCATGCCCAGGCTTACCCCCCCTGGGCAGGGCTGCTTGCCCGGCCCCCCCCGATGGATACTATTGTCAAGCCCCATCTTCCCCCCTGGGTCAGGGCCATGGGAGCAGGACCCCCCCCGGCAGACATTGGTGACAGTGGCAGAGCAAGTCACCATGCCCGAGGGCCGGCTTTTTTCTGAATGCTAGACCCCTTGGGGGGCTGGGACATGCGATGATGTCCAGTGTCTGCCCCGCCCCTAAGGTGATGGCGCCTGCCACAGTGGTACCCCAGCCAATGCCAAGGGTCCATAAACCGTTGGACACTCTCACCTCCCAGAGAAGGAGAGTGGTCCCTGGGATGCTCAGTCCTTTTCCCCCGGGCCAGCCCTCTGAATCCTGAGTCCGTCACCGAACCCAGGATGTCGGCACCACAAGCAGAAGCCTTGTCACTGCGCTGGTGGGCTGGCTAGAATAACACATTTAAGGATGGGCAGTTGTAGGGAATATATGCACTTCTTAGGTAGTTAAAGGCACACAGTTGTGCTTGGTGCCTACCATTGCCCAAGCTGTGTGTATATACCGTTATGACTGCACATTCTGTTGTGTGTTTAAGGAATAATGCATGACAGGGCATGGATTAGTGGGGATTTACTAACACCTCAAGTGGTGTGTCACGAGGCACAGCCAAGTGATATAACCTCACAAGACGTGGGTAATCCACCAACTACCCACATTCTGGAATGCCTTATTGTGATTGTATAATGGACCTATGTGTAAAAATAATTTTAAAATGTGTTTAGTTATGTTTTTCAATAAATACCCTTTCTCAGCCATGGGTTATTTAAGCAATATACCATTAAAGAGTGTGGGTGATGCCAGGATTTACCCATGGCTGGTGTTTTGTTCAGTCACAAGGTACAGCCGAGTTACCAACAACACACCAGAAGTGGGAAAACCCTGGCATCACCCACATTCTTGAGTGGGATAATGCGATTATTCAATATATCTCTTGTTTGTTTTTTTTTGTGCGTGATTTAAAAAAATGTATTTTTTTTGTTGAATTTAAGTATTTTTCATTGACTTTGTTGTTTCACATGAAAAAAAAAGTCCTTTTTGCCCGATTAGAAGGAGAGCTGCAGCTCCATTTTGGCATATTGTGTGTGCAACTCTGTTCATTTCAGGTGCCTCTGCGTATCAGTTGTTTCCCGTCATCTTTTTCTGGGTCTGGAAAAGAAAGCGATTTTCTTGGTTTGTTTGTTTTAGATTTTGTTTTCCTGTTCGTTTCCCGTGATGTCATGGTTTTATGTGATAACGATCGCAGATCTGTGTTGTGGAGATGTTCTGTGAATTGGAGGAGGGTGTGAGCAGTGAGAGAGGGAGAAACTGAAGCAGCAGAGATCATGTTTTGGGGATGTAATGCCGCCGGGTTCTTTGGGACTGCTTTGTCGGCCACGAATAGTTGAGTTAAGGTAATAAAGGCATTTTTTTTCTGTTATGTGCCTTGCATTCCCTGAAAACAGTCATAGGGGGTCGAAGTCACAGGGTTTTAAATGGGAACGGCTAGTTGTTTGAATTGTGGAGCCTTGTGACTAGCAGTCACTGTGTTTGCCAGTCCTTGGTTTTTGGGAGCGGAGGGTGAAGACAGATTATGTGTTTATATAAAAAAAAAAAAATGAAGTGACAGTAATGGACGTCCCTGTAAGAGCGTTAGCTGTTGTGTATTGCTGATAGACGCTGACCACAGTGGAAGGTTGACTTGTGATGGACGCAAAGGTGAGAGGGAGTCAGTATTGAGCAGCGGGGAGTCAGCAAGCTGGACTTTTGGGTCTGAGGGATTTAAGGGTTGGTTCCTGATGCGGCTGAGTGGTGGCTGGTACTTTTTCCTTTAGGGTGCTATCAGGATTTACACATTGTAAATCCTGATAGCTAACCAATCAGAAGCCAGGATTTAACTTGCTATTCTGTAATACAGGATTTACCCACAGGTAGGGACGTTGACTAATCAATCAGTTACAGTATTTTTTTATGTGTGTTGTACAGTATTTCGTACATGAACACCCCATCCTGTGTTATTGCTTACGTATTGTTTATTGAGAGTTCTGCTGCCATCAGTAAGTTTGCCAGTATTGGGATACTGAACTGAAACAAACTTTCTGTCTCTGGCCTCAGCTATTTTTCTTTCTTCTGGTTCTCATCTTACCTTTTAAACTGTACTCAGTCTCTGGCCCTGCTCTATCTGATCCTAGTAATATCACCATGTGGGTCCCACAAGACTCTGTTCTAGGGCTCCTCCTTTTAACCATTTTTGTAAATGATGTGTCGCTTTCTGTAAAATCCTGTAATATCCACATGTATGCTGACGACACCATCCTTTATGCATCTGGACATTGTCCTGCTGACACCTCTGTTGCCCTACAGTCAGATTTCAGTGTATTATTAAGCTGGTTCACTGCAGATCACCTAGACCTTGGTCAATCCAAAAACAGTCTTCATGGTCTTTGGCAACAAAAAATGTATTTGTTTCTACCGCCATGACTGTTAATACCTCGGATAATGCATTCTTATCCTCCATGTCCTAGTGCAAGTACTTAGGTGTCATTCTGGATAATTCCATAGACTTTTCCTTGCACAGCCGGACTTTTGTTTCCAAATTGCACAGAAAACTTGGTGCCCTGTATTGGGTGACTGACTGCCTCTCACAGGGATTGCGCAAACACCTGATCAAACACTGTAGTCATTGACTTTGGAGATGTGGCCTATGATGTTATGTGTCCCACTCCTGCTCCTGACAAACCCATTGAACCTAGCCAACACAGCACAATTGTTTGTCTCCTAAAAAAGATACTCTGTAGAGTTATATTATGTACCACATTTTTGTAGTTTCAATTAGCAATGCCTTGTTTATAGCTGGTAATGCATCTTGTAATCAGCTGCATTCTAACTGTACTTCACTGTTTTGCTGCACTTATTGTACCTAGTTGTATCATACTGTACATTCTTCTCTTGTCAACCTCCTTGCAGGAGATTTGTTACTTATTTATTTAATTTTGGGTGACCGGGTAAGCCCACTGAGCCCAGGAGGTCCCTTTTTTAGGGGCGACCCAGGATTACATAGTGAAAGAGAACAATACAGTGTATTGAATGTTGAATTGTATTTTGCACTGCTGTGCTTGTACCTCCTCTTCCCCTTCCCCCCAGGACGTATCTGGAAGCGAGCAACCCTGCTCAGTGTACTTTCCTGGTGAAACGTTTAAATAAATAAATAAAAATAAATGTTGCCCTTAAATGCCAATTAATGAAACTAGATACCCTCTTTGATGCCCTCTGAGGGTCCATCCTTCAAGCCACTGCCCCAATGCATCCCTGAACACTGTATGACTATTTGGGCTGTCTCTCTCTGCCTGAAAGACGTACAGCACCTGGCTCTGGATTTAAATACTGACTCAACAAGCTCCCGAATGATGTGTGCACCATTCTTTCCCCTAGTGCTCTGCTGGCACATCAGCTTCACTCCCGTTCTGGCAACAGGTTCATTGTCCCACAGCAGAAACGGAGTTCTGGGCAACTTGCCTTCAGCTACTTACTCCATTACAACCAACTTTACCCTGGGTGACAGCGCTCCCACCAGTATTGCCACTGTTAAGCAGCTTCTCAAAAATGCAACTGTGTCTTATTGTGACTGTATCTGACTTGTTTGCTGGTTTATTGCTGTTGCCTACCTGTCCACTGGTTGCTGAGCATGCCTAGCAATTGTTGTATCTGCATTTCTTTGTAAACTGTTATACTTACTTTATACTCTGTATTATACCGCTATTTCTTGTTTACTGCTGACTTGCTCCCTCTTTCCTTCCCCCAGGTCACATCTGAAAACAAGATAGTTTGTATATCTCTGTGTGTCTACCTAGTAAAACATTTTTAAATAAATAACTAGTATATAGATAAACAAATAATTGAATGTAGCCCAATGATAGAGTTCCCTATACACTGCGCTTTATAATGTTTAGGCAAATACAATTGCTTTAGGGGGAAAAAGGGTTACAATGCAAGTTTAAAATACTTACATTTGTACATAATTGCTAATCAATCATTTACTGGGGCTAAGGGAGAGTAAGAAAATGATGCAAGAAATGGAAACAGAATAATATTTGTATGATAATAATGTATGTACAGTATATATGCCACCAGGACACTGGCCAAGACACGTTCACTGATATGCTAGGTGTGAATGTTAAAAGAAATTGTCCAAACAGTGGACTATGAGTCTTTTCTGCTGGCATTGTTCTGTTTTTTTTTTTGTTTTTTTATATAGGTAAGTGAATATTATCAGCTGGCTGATGGATGCAGGTTTTATATTATTAGACAAAGAACCGCAGGGGTATAGGCGCCGGGTTATATGGGCCCGTGGGACCCGAGCCCCAGCAATATTTTGCAACGCGGGCTCAGCCCCAGCAATAATTATCTGTATCACCATTTTGTTTGTTTTGGCTTTTTTATTGTCCCCCATTTGTTTGCCTTGCTGCGCGGAAGAGATCGAATGGTGCAGCACCCCCCCCTCCAAGCTGTGAAGTCAAGTGAGCAGCGGTGCAGCTCCCTCCCCCTCTCTGCCTATATTTGGTGCTATTTTTTTTAAATAAAAAAATTCAGTGCGCATGCGCTAAAAGAGAGTGGGCCAATCCTGTTTGGCCATTGGCAGTGCGGCGCGTCAGCGAGTGGGGTTGGGTGCCAGCAAAGTGCGGAGGCCCGGGTATCGACGTGATGACGGCAAGATCCGCAAGAAGAGTGGTGAGTGACCAGTCTGAGGAGTTATGGACTCACAGATCGATGTGGCTGTGCCTTTGTGGCGGGCCGGGGGGTAGTTGACTCCTGTGGCTGTATGTCGGCACTTGACAGGCTGTGAGCAAGTGGCTGAGAGGGTCATGACTTGTGCTGACAAGAAAGGAGAGCTAGCCTAGAGCTTGGAGCAGGGTCAGCCTGGGTTGGAGGACTTAGGAGGTAGGACCGAACCAGCGATGAGCTAGGGACAATTTTTTCTCATTCACATCAAAGTTGCTTCCTCCTAATATAACAGGGATCATATTCACTATTGAAAGGTGTGGTGGTGATGGCAATGCAATGGTGTGAACAGCAAAACAATGTGTTTTGCAATGTAGATAAAAAGTCTGCTCTGCCTTTGCAATTAGTCTATGGCTTGGCTTTAGTGTTTTTGTCTTCCCCATGCCCAGTCTGTTAATTGCCTGCTGGCAGCTCTCTCTTGCTTTTCCCCAATAAAGAAGGCTTGGCTCTCGGTTTTTTCTCTGTCCCCAACAGTAAGGAGGATGCCATTGCCAACACTATTATTTCAGGTTCAGTTTTTGTTTATTCAGTGGTTGCGTGCAGATATTTTATTTTAAAGCATCTTAGATGTAATGAACACCTCTCATTTTAAATAATGCATCTATTAAATTGATGTTTCCTTAAATATTATTGCTATAAGGCCCTATTTGATATTCAAGAGGTTTCCATTTCTTAGTCCTGCAGGCCATGTTGACATGTTGCAATTATGCACTGGGTTATGAATAAATAAAATGCCTCAGCACTAACAGTGTGTGCCCATTTATAAGCTTTTTCTGCTGTGCTTAGTTGCCTAGGTAAGGAACTGGCAGCACCTCCAATGAGAGTGCATGGTCTCCTTTTAGATTTTTGATGGTACATTACTGGCAGCTGGTTCAGTCTTGGCAGGTATGTCACAAGTTGGTGTACTGGGGCTGGTATAATATGGGTGGTTAGGTACTGGTACGTACCCTGAAGTACAAGTGATGCGTCATGCAGGTTACGTAGTGTGACAGAATTCCACAAATAGGTGAGTGGAAAGGGTACATTACTGGCAGATGGTTTTGGTACTGGTGGGTACACTGCAGGCAGGTGTACTGTAGTTGGCACAGGTACACATAATAATGCAGAAATGCAACAGTAGTTAAAGCCAAGTGTCTGGTGAAACTGATTGTTAGCGTCAGGGTCTCAAGCCGACTTGCAATGAAATGTCAGAATGTAGCTAGTTGCTATTGAATATAATGTCTTGGTATAAACGACTCAAATCCTTATAAGTTTGGTTAATGAATATCTCATATTATAGGTGTTATACCCTTTTCCCTTCAGTTTTTTGCATCTTTCTGTGGATGTGTGCATAAAAATTTCAACCAGCCTAACAGCTACATTAAAGTGTCATTCTTCTTGAGTGCTACTGTTGATCAAATTATTTTTTTGGCTTGATGCACTTGAGATACGTATATAATACTTGGCATACTGTGTGGTCCAGGCTTGAATGTTGTTGACAAAACAATTTATATCCTCTTATGTACCAAGCAGATTGTTATAATTTTCTACAGTACACTAAATATGCACAGTGTTTAGGTTGATTTTGCCAATGGCAACTAAAACTTGTCTGGCTTTGTTTAGTAAGTGCATATTCTTATTCCTCTAACTGAGAAGGCATGGGTAGGGGAAACAGACCCCTCCCCCGAATTAAACAAGAAACTAAATGTTGAAATGTGTCCTTCTCCAAAGTGTTTGTTGGTGTATGCAGTAAGGATGGAATGAAATTTGGTTTCATATGGCACTTTCCATAAACTGCATCACAAGGAGCTTAACAATCAAGTGAAAGACACAAGAAAATGTGGCTATCATTTTTCAAAGCACAGGGAGATTCAAACAGCGCAAAAAGATTAGATTAAGACAAATACAGTGTAATTTTGTTGTGTGCTTGCTGCGCTAGGCACCTTCTTTCCTCGTGTACCTGCTGCTGATTGTCAGTTTATGAGTTGGTGGGCTCTACCCGCCACCCCCCTTATTTTTTTAACATATGGGTACTGGGGTAAAGCCCGCCAACTCAAATAAACAAATAAAAATTTACAGACAGTCTAACTTGGTGTAGAGCATTACGTAAGTGAAGTTTTGTCAGTTTAATTGAGTGGTGGGGGGGATTCGTCCCCACACACAGCCTCCTTTTTTTTTAACATAGGGTATGGGGGCAAAGCCCCTTAACCCAAATAAAGTAATATAAAATAACTGACAGGGCAATGTGGCATGAAACATGCCTTAAATGGGCAAATAGTGTAACTCGAACTCTACACTAATAACAGAGGTTGTCTGGTGGTCTGGCTTAACCCATGACCCCCACTAGGGGCTTTGACCTCTGACCCCTGAGCCCCACCAACATTTTTACAAACCCGGCTCCTATGCATAGGGGTTACCTCAAAGGGCATTGGCCGGGAAGCCAAGTTTCAAAGAAATACAAAAATCACACTTACCTCCATAATGCAAAGCATCATGGGCTGTATATACAAATCACCACAGAATATTATGCTGGTTCAACTTTAAGCAGAAATGCATGGTGCTGAAAGGCCTCTCACGCACTCTGCAAAGGGTGCCAACAGAAGACACAGGCACATGTTTCATCCTACCAGGACTCATCGGTGTGCCTCATCTGTATGAAACTCCAATGGAATGAACCAGCTACCCTAAGTTGGTCTATCTGGGTTATGCTGTGGTAAGCCCAATAAAACCAAAAAACAAGCCAAAAGACAAAGAACCTCAGTGTGCAAGCACTGAGGCAAGGGTTACCCCAAAGGGCATTGGCTGGGAAGCCATGTTTCAAAGAAATACAGAATCACACATACCCCCATAATGCAAAGCATCACGGGCTGTACATGCAAATCACCACAGAATATTCCGTAGTGATTTGCATATACAGCCCATGATGCTTTGTATTTTGTATTATTAGTTTTAGAGGTACAGTACAGGGATTATTAACAAGAGTTTTTTTATTGCAGAATATTTTCATGTACATTATATAATAACTGGGTGAGCCCTTACATTAACCAGAATTTGGCTGCTGTCAAACATCGTAATAACTGAGTGTGTTGACCAAGTTATTATGGTGTTTTGATTGGGCTTTTAAGTGCTAATGCAGAGCTTTTTGAAAAGAGCAGAGAACTGACGGCGCAAGATGCAATACACATTGTCAGAAGTTAGGAATTCAGCGGGAAACTTCACTGCAAGTTGTACCCGGCACTGGTGTAAAGGTAAAGGCAGTCTGTGAAGCGAAGTCTGTGTTATTAAAAAAAAAAAAAAAAAAAAACACATTCTGAAAACACACAAAGCTAATGTGAACCACTAACTTTGTGT
Organism: Neoceratodus forsteri; assembly: GCA_016271365.2. NCBI lineage: Eukaryota > Metazoa > Chordata > Ceratodontiformes > Ceratodontidae > Neoceratodus > Neoceratodus forsteri. Next base: position 422,366,279 of record CM057453.1, read on the forward strand.
GTATTATTACATACTGAGTGTAAAGTGTTCAAAAATAACCTAAATAAGAGGGGACCCAAAACTGAATCCTGTGGAACACCCCGTAATACAGGAGATGGAGGAAAAATATGACCTTTAATTTTGGTTAATTGTGTTCGTCCATGAAGTTAATTCTGACACCAGCTGACAGCTTCTTCCAAGGACACGCCCAATTTAAAAAGTGCAGATAAGAGCAATTTATGATTTACAAGGTTGAAGGCCTTTCTGAGGGCCACAAAAACAGCTTCAGTAGAAAGTCCTTTATCTAGGGCCTCATGAACTGCATGGGTGAACCCTACCAAGATCATCGATATACTGTGTCCCAGATGAAATCCATGCTGGGTGGGTGTCAGAATATCATACTTGAGCAGATGTTCAATCATTTGATTGAAAACTGTCCATTCTAACACCTTTGCTAAGGGAGCCAACAAAGAGACGGGTCGATAATTTTGCACATTGGCTATATCTCCAGATTTAAAGATTGGAACAACTACAGTGATTTTCCAATTGTCCAGAAATTGTCCAAAACAAAGTGATAAATATTTTCTTGAGGTGAAAACAAATGGTGTCTGCAGTGATCCTCGCGAGCCTGAAATCCACCCCATCATTTCCTACTGAAGGTTGAGGATTACGTTTTAGAAGTTAGGACACGACTTCCCCTGGAGTAAGTACCCTAAAATAAAAATGTGGATATGCAGGCCTTAAATCAGTATCTGTAATATTATAAGAACTCTTAATATTATCAGGATCATCTCATGAAATATAATTTGTCAGATCTGAAAATAATTTATTAAATTCCAAGGCAATTGATAATGGCTCATTTAGTATCCTTGATGGTGTACTTAAAGTTCGAGGAGTGATATTAGATTGTTTGCCTAGTAGTTCATTTATTAAATCCCAAGTAGCCATAATATTTCTCCCAATAAACTGTTTTTGTTTTTCGATTAAAAAAAAAAAAGTGCTGTTTTAGGCTTCGAATCGTGGTTTTACACCTATTATGGGCTGCTTTATAAGCCAAAAGGGTTACTGCATCCCGGGATATTCCATATGCCTTCCACTTTTTATCCCCATCTCTCATGGATTCTAATAACTCAGGGGAAACTCACTCTTGTTTATGCCCCCTGATCCTTGACCTACTTAAGGGAGAACCAATGTTGCAAATTGCATTAAAGCAATAACTAAATGCTTGTAATGCATCATTCACATTCATTAAGTGCTCCAAAAAGGACCATTCAACTGAGGATCAGGCATCTCGAGATTTTACAGTATCCAATTTTTTATTGTTACAAGTATGGATGTATACAGTTGGAACAGATTTCTTTTTAGTACTACAGCAGCAATAAACTGGGCTATGATCGCTAACACAATCAAGTAAAACATCAGATTGTACTGTTTCTGTGGTGCCAGAAACCAGGATCCCATCCAACACAGATGAAAAAAAACATCTTGTAATGGACCCTGATTGCAACTTCAATAATCTGTGAAAGTCTAAGATTAATTAAAGTATCTCTGTACTTTGAGAAAGTTAAACATGTATGTATTTATCAAAGATCTTCATGCCATCCCATATTATATGTATTTGTCACAGATCTTCATATCATCCCATACCGTCCCACATTTTGTTGGTTCAAGCCATCTTCCTCAGGGAAAACATTAATATGGATATATTTTATTTCCAGAGAAGTTCCTTCAGAGGTGAAGAGGGGCAGTTAATATTTTCAACAACTTTCTTAAACAAATGAAAGGAATATAACTCACAGGTGCTTGGTTTTCATTTATAGTTCATTTCTTGAATAATTCAGCTTGGTCTTATGAATAATCATGATTTAGTTCGGTATTTTGAATATCTGTGTGGTATTTTTTTGTCGATCCACATCAATTTTCTCCTTGAGGTAGTTGAATTGAACCAACAAAACATTAACTTGCAGATCCATAATCATTTTTTTCCTGAGGAAGTTGGATTAAAACAATGAAATATTGTGATGTATAGGATGTGAATAAGGATCTATAGTAAATAAATTAGTATGAGTTGACTACACTTCCACTAGTATTTTGTTTGACATACTTTCAGTAGAATCAGATTACTCAGTGATATATATTTTTATAAACAGGATCCAGCTGCTGCATGTACGGAGGGGAAATTCTGAGTCAGGCCATTGCATATCCTATATATTTGCAAAAACAACATTAATGTATCTATTAGGATTATAATGCTAAGCATACAAAGAAGGGGGAATGAAAAATTATGGTTACAAGTCCCTTGAGCCTTGGAAAATCATTGCGGTGGCATTCCTTAGGTTTGGACAGTCATATGACTCTGATTTGGCAATACGGTAATATTGCCACTCGCTATGCAGGCACGGTTGTGCCATTTACTTTGTGTGACAGAATAGATGCTGTATATAGGAGAAATTCCTTCATACTTACAATAATTTCATTTTTGTTGGCTCCAGTATTGTTAATGGGAGATAATAACTAGGTCTCCTTTTTACTTATCAGGAGACAAGTAAGTAATAATTGCCATTATGAAGGAGCATTTATAATGGCAAACACACATACAGTTCTCCTCCCTCTGCGCATGCGCTCACAGCAGTGTCTCCCTTCATGGCTCACTGCTTCTTTCTTGCCACAACCCAGCCGCTAGAGAAACACGGCGGTAAGTTACATAAAAAAACTGTTATTTTCTATACATAGTGGGATAACCAAATACTAAAAAAAGTCCTGTGGAACCTCCAAAAATGAAAATCTGTGGACTGAACAAAAACTGGACTGGAGCACGCTGCACCGGTACTGCTGCTATTTTATATAATTGCTGTGCCCAAAATGTGGAGACCCAGCAATTCTATAAAATAAAAATATGGTGGTGTTTGTAAACTAGGAAGTTTATATACACACCCTTGGGGTTAGATAACACAGAAACCCTCGGTACTCTCGGGGTTTATGTAGCATCTAACCCCATAATTTGAAATAAGCGTCTCGTTACACAAGCCACCCCATATTTTATTCAATATTTAATACATATGGGTAATGAACACCCCCTACTGGAATAGTGGTATAGCCCAAAGCTGTCAGCATAAAACCTTGGGCACACAAGGATTTATGATCACCAGTTGCTCAATCACCTTTGTCCATGCAGTACCTATATACACCTACTGTATGTAACTGCTAATCTCCATGTCACCAAAACCAGTGAACTCTCTCTATGACCTAACACAAAACAGTTTTCGACATGTATATGATTTATGTCATGATACATAAGACAGATGAATGATCTACCCCATTTGAAGTGCTGTCTGAAGGAATCTCATCGATCATTCTTTTGTTGTGTTTCTTAAACATCAGGACACTGATCCTCTGACCTAGACAGGCATACTGCTAATAACACTTACAACATAAAGAAATTTAAACATAAATAATTATAGGGGTGCAGTAGTGCCCCTATAATTAGGGTTGAGCAGGGCTTTGAATGTTAAACCTCAAGTGTTGAACTTTAATATTTTCACAACCATTCAACGGATTTGCACAAAATTTTGCATGTGCGGTCTTGTGGGGTAGATCTCTTGACGTGCCATGTCTCATTCCGGTGTGCGGATTCCGAGATCCAGATAGAGCAAAAACACAAAAAATATGTTTTTTCACTGTTTATTTGTTGTCATCTTGTGTCCAGATGGTTTGGAATTTTGGTCTGAAATTGTTTTGGTGCTGAGTTAGTGGACGTTTTATGTCTGTAGTGTCCACGAGAAACTTTAAATTGCAATAAAAGCAGTAAAAGTACATTTTGCGATGGTGCCTTTCTTCTGCTGGAGTGCAGGTATATTGGTATTCATGACATTTTCAGGGAAAGAAAGGGCTTGGCTCACAGATGTGCCTTTCAATTGTTTGGTGAAAAATATTAATCTGTTCCAAAGTTATTACATTTTAATGTTCCCATTATTTTCAATTGGAATTTCACTCTCCTAGATAGCTGCTTGGAATGAAAAAAGAATTTGGTCAAGTGAAACAGAATTCTTTTTCATTAGGGCCCAGTCCTTTTTTGTGAGAAAAAAAATCCTTTTTTGTTTTCTGCCATCTTGTTTCCTGTTTTCTTAAAAAATGTAAAAACCTCAATAATGACATCCTGCAGAGACACCAAAACATATTTCTTGCTCATTGGGACTCTGCTAATTGGATTATACACTTCTCTGATAGAGAAATGACCCCAGACTTTTTTTTTATGTTTTAAAATCCTTTTTCATGACTTACTAAGGATTATTTCATGCATCCTTTTTCATTCAAAATAAAAAGGATCCCTTGTCACAGAAAAGGATTTGGTTTTTTTTTACCATGTTTTTCATGACTCCTTTTTCATTCAGAAAAAAAGGATCCTTTCTCATGAAAAAGGATTTAGGGCTTCATTTTTTTCCCAAATCCTTTTTCGTGACAATGGGTCCTTCTTCATTAGAATGAAAAAGGAGTCACGAAAACAGCCAGAAAAAAAGTAAGTCCAAAATCCTTTGCCATGACAAGGGATCCTTTTTCATTTGATATTTTTGTTCAAATGAAAAAGGATCTATTAACACAGATAAGGATTTCGGACTTCATTTTAATCCAGTTCTTCGTTTGTTTCAGAAAAATCCTTTTCCGTTTCATACTAACATACTAACATACTATTTGCCAGCAGATTAGGCCTTATGGTCTATCAAGTCTGCTCGAACCTAGATCCTTAGTTGGGTGCAGAGACCCTCCCATCCCTTGTGCTCCAGAAACCCCTATCATCCATCCCCACCCCCCCGGGACAGGCCATCATCTGATACATCCACTTTCTGTGTCTATCCCACCCTCTCTTAAAGCCCTCCACTGTGGATCTCTGAACCAGCTCACCAGGCAGAGCATTCCAAGGGTCCACCACCCTCTCAGTGAAAAACCTCCTCCTCTTTTCCCCCCTCACCCTTCCACCTTCCAACTTCAAACCATGCCCTCTGGTGATGCCTCCCTGCTTTAGTCTAAAGATCCCCTCCATGTTTACCCTATTTATTCCCTTGAGGTACTTGAAGACCTCAATCATGTCCCCCTGTCTCTCCTCTCCTCCAATGAAAACAGGCAGAGCTCCTCAAGTCTGTCCTCGTAAGTCAAATCCCCTAGCCCTCGTATCATCTTTGTTGCCCTCCTCTGTACCCTCTCCAGGAGCTGTATGTCCCTCTTCAGTGTGGTCTCCAGTACTGCATGGTACTCAAGGTGTGGTCTAACTAGTCCATTGTACAGCGGCAGAATCACTTCCCTTGCTCTAGAGGTGATCCCCTATGATGCATCCCAACATCCTGTTTGCCTTGCTAGCTGCTCTCCTGCACTGCTCAGAGTTATTCATACATGTATCCACCATGACCCCTAGGTCTTTTTCCCCTGTTGAGGCTTCCAGCACCTCCCCTCACAGGGTGTACCTGTGTTTAGGGTTTCCCCGACCAAGATGCAACACCTTGCACTTGGTGATATTGAAATTTTATTTCCATGTGTGAGCCCAGCTTTCCAGGGTGTCCAGGTCCCCTTGCAGGGCCAACCTCCCCTCTTCTCCCTCAACTACTGCTCCCATCTTGGAGTCATCCGCGAAGAGACTCATTTCACACCCTATACCATCCCTGATGTCTGATATGTATGTTTCCTTTTTTTTTATTTCCTACAGAAAAGGATTTCTTGAAATGGGGGGAAAAAAACATTTTCTGTGCCTTCCCCATCATTTTCGGTTTTTTCCATGGTGTCTATTGGTACCTCCACCTTGCGATTGTAGTACCCCTAATTATTCATTTATTCCTGGTATCCAGTGGCACCCTCACCCTCCAATTGTTCTCCCTGTATTATTTAATTGCATCTATATTGAACATTCTTCTCTGGTGTCTAGTGGTGAACCCCAACCTCTGATTGTTGTGCCTGTTTTTTTTATTGTATAATTTTATTCAACATTTTTCCCTGGTGTCTAGTGGCACCCCTTCCCCACCCTTCCATCTCCATCCTCATAATTATTTATTATTGTCCCCAACCTCCAGTTATTGTGCCGCATTATTTTTTTTAATATAATTTTATTAAACATTTTTCCTTGGTGTCTAGTGGCACCCCTCTCCCATCATCCCATTGCCATCTCCATAATTATTTATTATTGCCCTGGTGTCTAGTGGTGCCTCCCCCACCATCCGATCACCAGCCCCAAGATATTTATTTTTTTCCCTGGTGTCCAGTGGCACCCCCACCCTACAACTGTGGTCTCCATTGTATATTTGTCCCTGGTGTCCACCGGCCCCACCCCACCCTGAGATTGCCATTTCCCTGGTGTCTAGTGATGACCCCTACCCATCTGATTGCCATTCCCATAGTTGTTAAGGTTAGTTTCCCTGGTGTCTAGTGGCACCCCTCACCCCTCAGATTGCAGTACATGTCTAAAATGAAGAACTATTCCCTCAATGTCTTAATTTTTATTTCCTGTAAAAACAAAAGGTCCATCGTTGATCTCACACACACACCCAGTCACCCACCCCAGCTTCCCACTCAGCACCCCCACCCCACAGCCCCCAGAGTTTTCTACAGACCCTCACTCACCTGAACAGTTCCTAGGGTGATGATCCACTCTTTTATGGGAGACACATCTTGCTGCTGGAACCGCCGACTGCAGTATGAGAAAGTAAGGTAACTGCGGTTCAGTATATTTCAATGCTGTTTTCAAGTTTGGTGCAAAACTTAGACATTTTTGCCTATTTTGACACCAGATTTCAACATACCCTTTTTGAAACCCCACCTTATCAACAATGTTGGTGGAATTTCTCAAATCCTGCCCAAAGGGTGATTTCATGGTCACTTGTTGAAATCACCTTTTAGGTGGAATTTGAAACTTTTTTTTCACAGTTGTTTTATGAGGTTGGGTCATAAGAAGGGTATGTTGAAATTTTGAGGTAGAAATATGAAAAGTGTCAAAGTTATGCAAATTCATTCAAATTTACATATGCTCCCTTGTAACTTTTGTAATTTTGCATATTTTCAGATTTTCAACATAGCCATTTCTTTACACCACATCATTAACGTGAGAGCTGTCATTTTTGAAATGTGGGCCAACATTTATTTTCATGCTTCTGGCACAGAATTATGTCGCAGTGACGTGGAATGATATTTCGGCACCAAATTGACAAGTTTTAGTACTCCGTTCATGAGGTGGGGTAATAAGAAGGCTATATTGACAGTTTGGTTTCTGTCATTTTACAAATGGAGTGCAGGGCAGGGCCCTGTGCTCATGCAAGCAAATAAGGATATGATTACAGTATCTGAAAAAGTATGGATGGATGGGAGCGCTAGGCCCAGATGGCCCTGTGCTCCCACAGCCAAATAAGGATACGATTATACGATCTCAAAAAGAAAGGACATTCTTTATAAAAAAAAAACTGTGTTGATGTAACATTTAGGGTTCCAGCTAAAGTAACAAAAGCAGGGAAATGTGGCTTTAGGGTATCCAACCCAAAAACCCCACCCCCACCCATAAAACAAATTAGGGGTGGAGTCTTTCTTGGAATTGTCTACCCTAAAGCTCACCCCAATATGTGTGTATGTGTACGGAGTGTATAAAGTGGGGTGAGCTTTGGGGTTGACAATGCTAAGGCAGACCTGTAATGAAATCAGTCACAGCACTAATCCTCCTTTTGTTCTGAATCAAGCAAACAATCCTGAAGTCAATGATTTTTCAGATTTTTATTTAACATTTATTTAAAGTGCATAACGCAAGTGCAATCAAAAACATACGGCCACCGTAGTGGGGAGCAGCGGGAAATCACCTGACGTTTCATCAGAAAATGGCCTATTGATAAAGAGCTCCCTAGTGTAGCTGTTCGGGGATACAATGCTTTCTGGTGCTGCTGGTTATAGGCTGGTGATTCCTGCCAATCTGGTAGGGTGCTTTTCCACTCAAGCAGTACTGCATTTGTCTGTGGTGTGCCTCAAAGGTCCATTCTATCTCCCATGTTGTTTGCTGTGTACATACTGCCATTTGGGGAGATCATTAGATTCTGTGGCTTAGGTTTTCATTGCTATGCTGATGATACTGATCTATATGTTGCACTATATATTACACTTGAGTGAGGAGGGAAAGAAAGTGTTGAAACAGAGGATGGAGGAGTACATAGAAGAAGTAGGGATTTTAAACTAGGAGCGGGGGGTGGCAATTGGGCAAGAGACATGCAGAGACCACAGGTCGGGAAACCATATGAGCTTACCTCCCATAACAGTGACAAAGGACAAATGGCAAGTACTGTTGGTGATGCTAGTAAAGGAGGGCAGGATGGGAGGTGGGGAAAGGGTGGAAGGTGGTTAACCTTAATGCTAGGAGCCTTGGGAGGAAAACTGCAGAGTTACAAGTGCTCATGGCAGAGGGAAAGGTGGACATTGCAGCCATCACAGAAACATGGGCCACCCAATACAATGACTGGGACCTGTCTGTACCAGGGTACAGGTTATTTCATAGGGACAGGGGCATTGGGAAACGAGGGGGTGTGACACTATATGTGAAGGAAGGACTGAAGTGTGTAAGGGAGGAAGGGAAGGGGAGGAGGGTAGTACGGAGTCACTTTGGATGCAAATCCAGGATTCCAAGAATAGGCTTCTTAGAATGGGAGTGGTGTACAGGCCGCCATCTCAGATGGAGGAGTTAGAAAGGGACCTAGCAGGACAGATCAGGAGGACCTGCGAGAAAGGTAGTGTGGTGATTATGGGGGACTTCAACATACCAGGAATGGACTGGAGTACCCCAACAACCAGGAACAGAAGGGAGCAGGTACTGCTGGATGCCTTCCAGGACAGCTTCCTGCTGTAAATGGTCAGTGAACCAACCAGATTAGGGAATACCTTTGACCTTGTGCTGGCAAATGGGAACTTTGTGAGAGAACTTATGGTGGAGGAACCGCTGTCAGGGAGTGACCTCCACTCAGTATGACTCACATTGGATATGGGCAAGGAAGGAGTGGAATCTGGCACAAGAGTGCTGGACTTCAGGAGGGCCGACTTTGGGAGGATGGGGGGAAGTGGTAAAAGGGTACCTGGCCAGAATGCAATCTAGTGTGGACACTAACCAGAGGTGGGAGCTCATAAAGCTGGGGATAGTGGAGGCAACCAAAACCTGCTGCAAGGCCCAGAGCAAGAAGGCTAGGGCTAAGAAACCAAGCTGTTTGAGCAAGGAGGTCATGGAAAGGTAAGGAGGAAAAGAGCTGCCTTTAGGAGTACAAGAAAACAGGGAGAGGAGGACGGAGGGAGGAGTACTTGACAGAAGAATCGAGGAGGTGACAAAGGCAGTAAGGGGAGCCAAGGCATCTCACGGAACTCAGGCTGGCACAAGGCATAAGAAGGGGAGAAGGACTTCTTCAGGTACATCGGGAGAAAAGAGCTTGTAAGGACCACATAGTAAGGATTAGGAAGGAGGAGTTTGGGTGGAGTAGGGTGCAATAAGGCAGAAGCACTAAATGAGTACTTCTGCTCAGTATTTACTAAAGAGAAGAGGGGGTGACACCCAAGGGGAGAAACAGAAACAGAGGGGAGGTGACAGATGGGAAATCATGGAGGCAGAGTTTGGGAGGGTTTGAAGGCACTGAGGGTGGATGAGGCGCCAGGCCAGATGGCATCCACCCCAGGGTACTGAAGGAGCTGGCAGAGGTCCTTGCAGGACCTTTGTGAACCTATTTAATGCCTCACTACATTCGGGGTGTGTACCTCAGGACTAGAAGATGGCTCATGTGGTGCCCCTCCACAAGAGTGGCCCCAAGGATGACCTGAGAAACTACAGACCAGTGAGCCTCACATCCATCATGGGTAAGCTAATGGAGACTATCCTGAAAGAGAGGCTGGTGGCCCTCCTAGAGGCCAAAGGACTACAGGACAGCAGACAGCATGGCTTCATACGGGGCAGATCCTGCCAAATCAACCTGGTGGAGTTCTGTGACTGGGTAACTAGAGAACTGGACAGGGGCCATGCAGTGGATGTCCCGTATCTGGACTTCAGTAAGGCATTCGACTCGGTGCCACATGGAAAGCTGGTAAGTAAGTTAATAGGCACAGGAGCAGGTGCAAAGCTGGTGAGATGGGTAGGGAACTGGCTTCAGGGAAGGCAACAGAGGGTGGTGGTGGTGGGTGGGGAGCTGTCACACCCAAGGGTTGTGACAAGCGTTGTTCCACAGGGCTCAGTGTTGGAACCAGTGTTGTTTGGGATATTCATTGCAGACGTATCATTGGACATCAAGAACAAGACCAGTGTGTTTGCTGATGATACCAAGGTAGGAGCAGTGGTGGATGACCTAGGGGGATGGCAGGGGTTGCAGGATGATCTGCCAAAGCTTGAAACCTGGTCAGACACCTGGCAACTGGGGTTAAATACCAAAAAGTGCAAGGTGCTGCATTTTGGGGTGAAGAACCCAAGGAGAAGTTACCAACTGGGGAGTGCAGCTAGCCCAGATGGAGGAGGAGAAGGATCTGGGGGTGCTCATTACAGGGTCAGTGAACAACTCGGCACAATGTAGGAAGGCAGCTGCAAAGGCCAACAAAATGCTGGGTTGTATTGCAAAGGGTATATCCTCAAGGAGGAAGGTGGTGATTCTGCCACTGTATAGGTCATTAGTTAGACCACACCTGGAGTACTGCATGCAGTACTGGTGCCTGTATCTGAGGAGGGACATTAAGTTACTGGAGGGGTTGCAGCGCAAGGCGACAAAGATGATCAAGGGGCTGGGGGACTTATCATACGAGAGGAGGCTGAGAGAGTTGAACATGTACTCAGTGGAGGAGAGGAGGGACAAGGGGGGGCATGATTGAAACCTTTAAGTACATGAAAGGAATAAACAAGACAGGTACAGAGGGGCTGTTCAAAGTAAGGAAGGGGAGGGACACCAGGGGCCATGATATGAGACTGGAGGGAGGAAGGCTCAGGAGGGAGATGAGGAGACACTTTTTTACAGAGGGGTGGTGGCTGGGTGGAATGCATTACCTGCAGAAGTGGTATCCAGTAGAACAGTGGACTGCTTCAAAAGAAGATGGGACAGGACAAGGGGGAGGGTCAATGAAGGGGAAGGGTGGAAGGGAGGAGCAGCTGCAGAATAAGGGGTGCTAGCTGCACGTTCAAGCAGACTTGATAGATCTCTAGGCCTTTATCGGCTGGCAAATTTTGTATGTTCGTTTATGTGACTTTGTGCACCTGACAATAATATTGCTGTCCTGGAACTGATGGAGTGCCATAGGGAAATCTTGAATCGGATAACAGCCAGCAGGCTCAGACTGAATCCACTGAAGATGGAGGTCTTACTAGTAGAGTTGAGTCAGCCTGGTTTGGCAATGACATATGGTGGTGCCACCCTTCCTCTTTGGACAGTATAACATTCAGAGCTGTAGAAAGGTTGAGGAATGTTGGGATCATTGTGGACTCCAGGCTGACTTTAGAATAATAGGTGTCAGCTGTGGTCTGCAATAGCTTTAATCATCATCGCAACATCTCCTGGATCAGACTCTTTCTGGAACCAGCTGATCTGGTGACTCTGGTGCATGCCATGGTTATGTCAAGACTGATTTACTGCAACGCACTATACCTTGGGTTATCCGTGAGGTTGCGGCGTTGCTTGCAGCTGTTCCCAGATGCGTCAGCCCAGCTGGTTGCTGGGACCTCTTGGTTTGAGCATATCATGCTGGTTCTCAGTGTTCTGCCCTGGCTGCTGGTGTGGTGGTACATCAGCTTCAAGGTGTGCTTGTTAACGTACAACACTCTGCTTGGTCTGGGTCTGGGTTACCTGAAAGATCTTCTGACCCTTATGCTTCTTGTCGTCCCCTCCAGTCAGTGGATGCAAATCTCCTAATTGCCAGTTCCCTCTTGAAGTACCAATGTGATAGGAAATTCAGCGTGTCTGCCCCAACCATGTGGAATGTCCTTCCCTGGAAAGTGAGAGATTCACCATCCGTGACCATTTTCAAATCATGATTAAAGATCCATCTTTTTTTGTCGATCTTTGGATCTGGTTCTGCTATATAAATTCTGTGTTTATTTTGTAAGCATTTTTTACGAGTGCTTTTATAGGATTCATTTGTTTTTTAGTGTGAGGCACCCAGAGCCCATGGGGATGGTTGCCATGTAAACAAAGTTGCCTTGCCTTGTCGTGATGCACTGCCCTTATGCTCATCTGGTGGGGTGTTCTGCTCCTTCATGCTGTTGGTGGGTAGCATTGTTCCTTCGTGCTGTCAGTGGGGTGCGGTATTTCTCAGTGTATCTGCTTACCTGATAAAGAGAAAGGACACTTCAAGCCTGCAGAAGAAAGCAAACAAATATTATTTGGCACTGCCAGGGCAGTGTGCTACACTTTGATGCTGCTAGTAGGGTGATGTGCTCCTTGGTGCTGCTAGTGGGATGCGCTGCTGCTTGATGAGTGATGCCTGTGGTGTGCTGTGCTCCGTGGTGCTGATAGTGGGATGTGCTGCTGCTTGATGAGTGATGCCTGTGGTGTGCTGTGCTCCGTGGTGCTGCTGGTGGGATGCACTGCTGCTTGATGAGTGATGCCTGTGGTGTGCTGTGCTCCGTGGTGCTGCTGGTGGGATGCGCTGCTGCTTGATGAGTGATGCCTGTGGTGTGCTGTGCTGCTGGTGGGGTATGATGTTCCTTGGCAGTCTCAGTGGGGTGTGCTACTTTTTAGTGTTGCTGTTGCCTATTTGATAAATGGAAACTCCATGCCTGCAAAGTAAGGAATACAAGTTTTTCTTAAGCAGGCTAGGATTAGGCATTGCGCCATGGTCCTGTCTGTGTGGTGCAGTGCTCCCTGATATGGGTGGTGGTTGCACAGTTCCTTGATGCAGCTGGTGGAGTGTGCTGCTCCTTGGTTCAGTCAGTGGGGTTTATGGCATCTAATGGATGACTGGAGGGATGCTCTGTTCCTTGGTGCTGTTGTAAATATGGAGAAAGCACACTTGAAATCTGCAAAACAATAAAAAAAATTTTTAGTTAAGAAAGTATAATAAAATAAAGTAATACCTGAAAGAAATTGAAAGAAAGGGTTGGGAAATATTGGGTTGTAGCATTAGTTTAGCAGTGAAGTAACATTTTCAGAAGGGTGTAAGGCAAAATGTATGGGGGAACCGGGCTGCCAGCTGTATGGGAAATGTGGAATATTGCCTATACTGCAAGCTGCATGAAAAAGAGATTCTCTGAACAGTGGCAATGATGTGGGGCCCGATATTCAAAGTCAGACATGAGCACTGTGCTCACAGGAGTGCTATGCAGAAGATGGCACATGGCTGGGGCTAGATTCAGACAGTGTGCTCTGATGAGAGTATTCTTTCTGAATATGGAGCTGTTTCAGCACAGTACATAGTAACTATATGCCGTGCCAACACAGTCTTTGATTGAATATGGCCCACAGGAGCCGAATGGAGATGGGGTATTCCAAACGGGACGGTGATAGCACTACTAGGAGCCATATTCAGCCCAGCCGTGCTAATGCGCTCATTGGGCATGCATGGCACTAAAGTTTATTTGCATGCTCATTATGGGATCATTAGCATGCCTTACAGTGCTGCAGTGCCAGATGCTCCCAATTACCACCAGTGCCATACAGTACTATCAAAACCATCTCATAGGTGATAAGTGACCCCCATCTCTGTGATCATTGCCAGTGACACAAGCATATAACTACAGCTACCCCATGGGTGTATAGTGGCTCCCACCACCCCAAATGTGTAGCTGACTGCCCTCCTGACTCGCATGCTCAGGACCCTCCAATTCACATCAACCCTTTCCCCCACCGATACCATTGCTGCTGTACTTCATTAAAGACAGGGACTGGCACAGCCCTCAGCTCAGTACCTTGGCTGGCTGCCATCTGAAAGTCAGGGAGTGATTGCACACCTACGGTAAGCACATGACTGCACCCTGTCATTCAGATGGCAGCCAACCAAGGTGATGTGTGGAGTGTGCCAGCCACCATCTCTAATGCCATATACAGTAGTAACAACAGTGTTGGTGGTTGTGAGGGGGGGTTTGGGTGAGGCGTCCTGAGCAGGCAGGGTGGACAGAAAGTCTGTTGCACCTTTGGGGGGGGGGGCGCAGTGATTGAGGGTGAGGGCCACTATCCATCCACAGACTGGCTCTAGTTATAACTAATGTCACTGGCAATGATCGAGGGTGGTTGTTTCTCACAACCTATAAGGTGGTTTTAATAGTACTGCACGTCATCGGCAATGATTGGGGGTCACTTATCACCTGTGTAGTAGTACTATATGGCATTGGTGGTGATTATGGGACACTGCCTGTGACCAACAGTTCCTGCTGTCAGTCCACTGGTGGTACTTGGCTGGTGGTGGGGGTTAATGCACCACTACGATCATGGACAAGGGTAAGGTTTTTGGTAGCATCAAACATCACTGTGACAGATGCTGTTTAGCAATGCCAAAACCTCTGAATATACCAGAATGAATAGGGATCCCTCATTTGCAGTGGCACAGCCATATAGTCAGTAAAAATACCACCAGTAGCACAGCCTGATTCAAGATCTCAGTTTTCATCTGTAGCCCTCTAAAAAAAAAAAAAGCCCAGGACAAGGCTGAAAAATGGCAGACTTGCTTAGCCATTCTTTCCTGGTCAACAAAAACTAACCAAATAGTGTGCATGTTCACACTGTCCAGTAATCGCTGTGTACTGGGGGCCTTTGGTTATGGCCCCCACACCATTGACTTGATTTATTCCTGGTTAGCATGACACCAGCATGGTTAGTGTTATGCTAACCTTTCAATATTGGGGCCTTAGTATGGAATGTTTTTTTTTTTTTTTTTTCAAAAACACAGTGGAGTTAGCACAGTTAAATCCAAAACTTTGAGGAAGGAAAACATAGGTAAGAGAATGAAGCCCCCCCCCCACAGCAAAGCCACTTTCTCCTAATCCTACTCCTGCTATACCAGTCAGACCCATTCACAACTCCTCCTGCTTCACATGCACTGAAGCTAATGAAGCTGCACCTCTGCGCTAAGATAGGGACATATACTGTAAGTAAATCCAGTGAGCTGAGTGCCTCCATTCCCTCCAAGCAACATCTATAAAACATTCACTACCTATTTCCTCCTCAGCCCTTTATCGAGGACAAAACAAGTGTGCCCCTGGTCCACGGTAGGGACTGTGTGGTAAATTCCGGCCACTCAGCTGGGTCACCTTGCTTGCAGCACTGCTGTCTCCATGCTGAGGGGCAGGGATCGACAAATTTTAAAATCTCATGCTAGTCCAGGACAAGTGGCCTTGACAAAAATGGTAGTCCTCGAGGTCAGAGTGGTAGTCCAGTACATTTCAATTGAAATATTCAACCGACTTAACAGAAATAAGTTAAATGGTGTGGCTGTGTGGCAGGGCTTATATATTGTACTATTATTTCATAGGATGGATGAAGAGATGTAGAAGAACTTCATAAATCAGGAAAAACAATATTTTCATTTTTTTTTTGTTAATACAGGCCAG
The DNA here is from genome assembly GCA_016271365.2 of Neoceratodus forsteri. NCBI lineage: Eukaryota > Metazoa > Chordata > Ceratodontiformes > Ceratodontidae > Neoceratodus > Neoceratodus forsteri. Next base: position 422,381,763 of record CM057453.1, read on the forward strand.
GGTAGTAGTACAGGCCAGACACTAAGGCACCCCAGGCAGAAGTCTGTATTAGAAGAGATTGGAGAAATGTTACAGAATTAGTTAAGGACAAGCCAAAACCAGCTAGGCCGTTGGTTGAGAAGAACATGAAATGGTGATTAAGGGCTAGGCCAGGAAGAAGATGATGGGGCACTGGGAGCAGGAGTACTAGCATCAAGAAGATCATCAGCAGCAGAAGCAGCTAAACCAGAGGATAATGTATCAGCAGCAACAGCATGCCCACGGACATGTCGAGTGCCTGGACCAGAGAGCAGCCAGTGGTTCATTGCTGGATCCGGATCAAAGTCATGCAGTTCCGGACCTTCTACTGCTATCTGCAGGAGAGACTGTAGTGAATCCTCAGCCAGCCTTGTCCTGATTTTTGTTTTGATTAGGTTCTGAAAAGAAAAAACTCTCTCACATTTTGCAGTCGATGCGCTCATTGCCATGAGTATTTCAACTAGGTCAAGAATGTGTATAATCTGGGGTGGTTTTTCTTTTAGTAATCTGGTATATACCTGCAAATAGGGTTTTTCAATGGCAGATTTCAATATTGTTTTAAATGCAGCATACTCTGACTTTATATGTTCCTGCTGCTCCTCCGTGAAAAACTGAAAATATTCTGCCAGGTTTGCAAGTTCAGAGGTCCCAAACACCACTAGTTGGTCTCTTGGCAGATCAAACTGCTTAAAATCTAAGCAGTTGAACCATTGGGAGGCACCTCTGAGAAATTTTTAAATCTGTTGTCAATATACATTATTGCTGCATCTATTAAAGTCTGCAGTTGTCCATCTGTCACAAAATTGATTTCTGGGCAGTTGCCTCTGAATGGGAAATGAACAGTCTTCTCCTCCCCTCTTTGTCACAACATATTCCATACATTTCTGTTCTGGTTTGTAATGGCTGAGGAAAGCTGCCATGTATTGCCCTGGCATGGTTTTCAGTTCCATAAGCTGGAGTAGGCAGGTCTCAACAAGCTGTGGAACTTCCAGTATTACTTATGTCATCTCGTTGAAACTGCAGTGACAGGTTTTTTAGTATTGGCAGGAAATCTTGCAGTATATGGATAGCTTTTACAAACTGCACAGTCTGTGTTTCTTTTAAGAGGCCCTTTGTTTTTGAACTTTCATCACCACCAGCAGTCAAAGATGCATGTAGGTGTTGTACAACAGTAGGTAGGTTAACCTGAACTGCATGTACCGAACGTGACCTACTGGCAAGCCATCTCACTTGTTTAATTGCAGTAAAGTGCACCAGATCAGTATCCATCACGTTAGCAATTTCTTGGAGCTCTTTCATTTTTTTGGGGACTATAGTGATACAATTTAAATATTCCCTTGAGAGTACTTTCCAGCTTTGATATAAATGGATTTTTTTAACACATCGAGAACTGCCAGCTCTAGCTTATGGGCAACGCAGTGCATCGCAATTATTTCAGGACGGCAGTGTTCCCGCAACTTTGCTATGGTTCCTCCTCTTTCGCCCATCATGACACTGGCCCCATCAAAATTTGCTGAAATAAGAAGCGGTCCTGGATTGTTAAAATTTTGTAGGTTACTGAGAGGAAGATTTACTGATTCCAATGCAGTTGATATTGCATGGAATACACCTTCTGCATGGGCATGTTCCAGTGGCACAACTTGGATAAGCAATGTATGCACCTGTTTTGAATTAGGTTCAACAAACCTTAAGAAAACATTTTCCCCACTCAGTTATACTGTAATCAGTACTGCCGTCAGCAAGAACTGTCACATACTTAACATTAGCAAGAGTCTGCATCTGGGTTCTGGATATAACTGCTGAAATAGCACTGCAAAAGTCCCTGGTTCGCTTATCGTTAGTATAATTAGAACCTAGCTTAATGCCATTTTTTTCCTGTAATTCACAGAGCCACTCCATGTCTGAGAAAGGGCGAAGATTTTTGGCTATGGAATACGCTGTGTTAAACAGGCGTCTCATCTTTGCTTTTGTGGCCTCTTCCAACTGTGCAAAGGCTTGGTAAAGTGGTGACTCACTAATCTCACAACATACTGCTTGTTGGCCACTTTCCAGAATATGTTGGTTCTGGCATAGCACATGTGGATTGGATTTTCATGTGCATGTAGTGACTCAATGCGAAGATGTTAGAGCCTGTGGCAAAGACATTTGTTTTTTGAAAATGCTGGAGTTGCAATAGTGGATACTTTTTCACATAGTATGCAGTACATAAACCCTTTTATCATCGTATCTCAACCATTTATAAGTGGACAACCAATTACACTGAAATAGTTGGCCCTTTTTCTTGGTCATATTTTTGTCTTTACTACTTCCAACTGCCACCTCATTATCAAGCAGTAAACTACGTTTCTTAGCAAGTGACACAGGGGCTTTTTGAGATAAGGGTACTACGGCTTCTCTGTTTACATCAAGTACCTGGTCAGCAGTTATATCCAGAACCACAGATGCAGATTCAGTTTCATGACTTTTATCTGTGGAAGTAGTACCAGACTGTGTTTGTCTCGTAAAAGATGGTGCTGCTGCTGAACAGAGAGACAAGAGACTTTGTTGTTTGGCTTTGTTCATCTGCATATTTTTTTTAAAGACTAATGGAACCAATAATAATAAACTTATTTTAAACACTGGTGTCTGTGTGTCCTTTTTTCACTGGTGGTTAGTGTGGGCTCATGGGCTGGGTCACCAGGGGACAAGATATATGCTTTTTTTCTATACACTGCAAGTTGTCTTGTCCTGTAACAAGTCAGGCAGCTGGCTGCAGAACACTCTCCACAGTCCATACGTCACTCACTCTCCTCTCTCCCAGCACAGCCAAGCCCCCCCCCGCAGTTAGGCTCCCTTATTTTATTTTACTGTTACTTACACTTGTCATATATATTTTGTTATTATATTTCTCTTTGTTTCTTGGGTACTTCAAGCCAAAAGCCAAAGAACCGGCTGCAGGACACTGGGTCCTTCCTTCACTCCTTTTCACAAAATCTCTCCCAACAGCCCAACCAAGCCAGCTTATTTCTTCTAAGTTCTTATCTTTTTTTTTTTTTTTTTACTAACTTTCTCAAGTCAGTCCTTTCCTTGGCCCCGCCTCTCTCCAAGCTCCTCCTTCACACACAATCTCTATATCTGCGCTCTCCTCTCCCAATAGCCCACCAGCCTCTTCTCACTTTTTTTTTTAGCTTTATTATTTTATTTTTTCTTTGTTTATGCAGCTAAACTGCTGTTTTTACTGGTGGGCAACACAAAGCTCCCCGCCCACAGTAGTAGTTCCCTGCCCTTGCTTTCTTCCTTTTTATTTTCTGTAGTCAGTGACACGTTACGCTGCTCCTAGTTCTCAGTGAATCAGGGTTCCCAACTTCCCTCCCTTCCTCCACCCTGCTACACAGACAGCAGACAGTACCAGACTGTCCCCCCTCCCAAGTTTCTGTTTTGTTTCCTTTTCTCCTTGTTTCAATTATTTTTTTTTTTTATTTAGTTGTTTAACCAGGTATAGTACACTAAGCTGAAAACTTTTTTACAGGAGTGACCTGGGAGCACAAGGAAGTTAAGTGACTTGCTCAGGCAGTATGCAAGTGGAAGCTGTGGGATTCAAACCCAGGTCTGGTCTGCTAGATGTCACCAGATTTGCAGCTCAGAGCCTTAGACCACTGCACTATACTGCCTACTTAATTTATTTTATACGCTCCTAGTCCTTAGTTTGCTTTCACCCTGTTATGCCCAGTTCTGTGACAAGCCCAACCTAACCCTTCTCAATATTTTATTTACCCTGCCTGCACACTCCTTATTTACTCAGATTACTCTCTTCTTCATTAATTTTGCATTTTTGGCAAAACTGGCATGGCACACAGCAGGTAAATTTGCTTGTCTGCTGCACTAATGCATTTGTGTGCAGTTATCAGTGCTCAGCCACGTTGCCCCCGCTCCTTAGTCCTCCTAGCTCCTGCCTTCCTCCTCCCCGCTCTTCACTCTCACCAACCCTCCCTCCTTAATTCAGTTTAAAATAATATTTGTTTTCCCGAGTAGTCCACTCCACACACACACAAAGTAAGACAGTACTGGTTGCACTTGCAGTCCCCACTCCCCTGATATCCACAACAACGAACTGTGTAATTTGTGTATCCTCTAGTCTCCACCAACAGACAGTGAATGAGGGGCTCTAACGCAATGCATGTCTTTACTCTCGTCTCCACTACGCGCCAAATCACCACCGCAGCCAATGGGCATTCTTTGTATCACTTACAGTTTAAGATTGTCTTCCTCATTTGGCCCCACACCTGCCAGTCTGACAGCTTGCCCCTCCTCAGTTTTCCTCCGATGAGGCGCTAACCGCGCTTGCCGCTCCTGATGCACTACTGTGCGCTTCCATAGGCTGAGCCAAGCTCACACACTCACCGCTCGTTCCCGACCAGTAGATGCACTGCTTGGTAGGTCAGATGACCACTGTGACAGCCGAAGCAGTGAGCACCCTACTGGTGGAAGGTAGAACTGCAGCAGCAAAGATTTAAATCAGTGCTAGCCCGTGGACAGGTGGCACAACAGAAAGTGCTTGTCCCTGCACTGTAACTGGTAGCCCGGGACGTCGGGCAATAGGATTTGTCAAACCCTGCTGAGGGGGCAGCATGGAGCTGTAACTACTGGCTAGGGGGAACAAGGGAAGAGGCACACACACTTTCCCCACAAGAATCATGTGCATACATATAGAGCAGATAGACATTAAACTGTATATTAATCAAAATCTCTGAACTTACTGTAATGTAAGCCCTGTTTCATGCTGAGAAAATTCACTCTGTGTTTTTTAGGCACCATTTTGCTGTAGCCGTCCAAACCAACCTCTTGCTCCAGTTTGCTGCTTGATGGTTTTCCTGCTGTTAGCTAGCTGCAGTGTTGGAATTACACTTTTTGAGCTTTGGAAGCTGGGGCATAAGGGCACTAGCTTTAAACTGAGCCCCCCCCTTCCCATTATAAATCAATGGCAGTGATATGTGAGTTACCAGGACTCACTTTAGAGCTAGGGGTGCCAAGCCCTGGCAAGCCCTCCTGTAATTCCTATACTGGCCAACTGTAAATGACTCCTGCTCCTCTGAGCTACCCAGTGTCATATATCACCTTTGGCCTTGTTTACGGAGAGAAATTTTAATGTGTTATTACCAATAAGAGAGAAGACAACTGAATAGTAAAAGGAAGGGTTAGAATACCTCTGATTTAAAGATGTGCATTTGAATGATATTTGAGGGGCTGTTATGAACTCAGAAATGAAGGATTTTACCTATGAAAGGTGAAAATGGGAAACTGAATGGAAGAATAGTATTAATACTGAGAAAAGAACTGACAACAAACTGACTGGAAAATTACCCTTCATTTTCTGTAGGGGAATGCGGTACTCTCCATTGACAGTGTGGGGCAGTACAGAAAGGGGTAGGCAATGATCGGACTCAGAATATGCCATTTATTTTCATGAGTAAAGGGGCAGGACCATAACTCACAAGCTGCAGAGCGATGGGTGATTGTGGTAATGTAAATGCTGTCCCCTTACAAGTGATGGTAAGGGACCTATTCTGAGCCAGGCCATTGAGTGAGTATCCAGTTGATACAGTGTATTTTAAACTGCAGAGCGTTTACATTAGATCTTTTTTGTGTGCAGATTGTTCACACTGTTTCTGTTTGATTTCACTGCTCTGTTCTGAGTGCAGCAGAAGCTGTTGTGCTGTTGTCAGGCATTGTTCGAGCTGCTCTTCCACTGGTTACAGATTCTTTTGTGACCTGTCTCATATAAAGATACATGAAGATAAATGATTTATCTTCATTTAGAATACTTCAGTGACTGAAATAAGACATTTACCTGGAAGATCTGACTCTTCACCTATATTGTGTAAGTACAGGATGCATGTGACGTACTGTAGGTGCTCTGTACCAAAGGGAGACATTTGCTGATTTGATAGAGTGATAATGCCATTTTGAAGTATGTCGCACTTCTTGCTCCACAGGTATTTCCACATGCATGGCTGTTATCCTACACACTGACATGCCCATCTCTGCTACTCCCCAGGGAGTACAATGACTTTTTTACTGGTGTTTCTAGTGTTGCCACATTGCACTTCTGTGGAAGGGAGGTCTAGTTTTTTTTTGTTTTTTTTAACAATCCTGAGGTTAACCCTGCCTAATCTGTATCTGTATTCCTTACAAGCCAGAAGAAATACTGAGACTGATGCATACAGTACGAATGGCGCAGCATGAGACGAGTGTTGTGTGTTGTGTTGCAGGACTAACTCCCATTACAATTTTGTGTTGCACACTGGGCTTGATAAAGTGTGTCCTGTGATACTGGGTTAACTAAAGTCTGCATAAAGGGTATATTTAAGGTTGTTCTTTCCAGGTTAGTTTCCTGAGCTGAGGCATCTCATATTCATGAGGGTGCTAGTGGATGGTAGTATGTATTGTACACTTGTTTAACAACACTCATACTCAATAGGGTAGCAACCAGTGGTACGGTAAAATTTATATTATTTGGTTAACATAAAGCGCAACTCTACCACCACTGGTTTCACAAGTTGGTCACAGACTGTGGTGATGTCAGGACACCATCAACATTACTAATAGTCATACTATAGACCCCAACCAACGTGGATTCAAGAAGGGGAGGAGCTGTCTTAGTAACCTAATGTACCTTTATGAACAAGATAGAATGCAATTGGACAACAGAACCCCATTTGACATTATTTACATTGATTTTAGTAAAGGATTTGATGTGATGCCTCACAGTGCATTAGTGACTAAACATCATCAAACCTATATTAATAAAAACATAATTAAATGGATTGAGAACTGGCTAACTCACAGGTCACAAAGGGTACTTATCTCCGGACATCTATCCGATGTAGGTTTGGTAACAAGTGGGGTGCCACAGGGGTTGTTGTTGGGCCCTTGTTTATTTCAAGTATTTCTCTCTGACCTGACTAATAAATATGTATCATTAGCAATCAAATATGCAGATAATGTTAAAGGGACACTGTCAACCCCCTCAGTTCTCAGAGCGTCCCTAGTTTAAAAAAGACATTTTATGATTGCCAGTATTCTGTAAAGATTGTTGATGTAGCTGGTAGTTTGATTCTGATTCTTTTTTTTTTAAGTGAAAAACAGACTGCGCACAATACTGGTGTTACCACATACAAACAGGGTTGTTTACATTCCTTGATCAGCTCCAACTGCATCATTCCCGGAGTAGGGAATACCCACAGCGCAATCTAGCCACTCATGATGCAATGGGAGGAAATGAACCTACTGCCTCATGAGTGACTGCACTGTATGGGTGTGTTTCTAATGCTCAGGAAGTATGCAGTAAAAACAGATCCAGGATTGTAAACAAAACAAGGTTGTTTATAAATATACATTAGCATGCATTTCAGTTCTACTAAACAAGGAGACAGACAAAAGAAACGGCAACATCAATGAATTTTAGAGAAGGTAAGCAATCATAACATGTTGGTTTTTAACTAGAAATAATATAATGCAAAACAGGTTGACAGTGTCCCTTTAAAATAAGTGGCCCCTGCGATAATATGGATACCATCTCTAGTATACAACAGGATCTCGACACTATTACACACTGGGTTTCAGCTTGGGGCATGAAATGAATGCATCTAAATACAAAGTTATGCACTTGGATACTAATAACCCGTTGGCAGCATGTTCTCTAAATGGCTCCCCACTACAAACTACCTCTAATGAAAGAGACTTAGGTGTATTTATTTCAACTGACCGTGGAAATAGCATTCAAATAAATGAAGAAATCACTAAAACAAATCATGTTATGTGGTCCATTAGGTGACATATCAAATCCAGAGTTTACATGGCCCTGTTACTCTTGTATAGGTCCTATGCTAGACCCCACTTAGAATACGCCTTACAATTGTGGTGCCTGTATAAAAACTGTGACATCACATCGCTGGGAAAAGTTCCAAGAAAATACACCAAACGTATATCTGGTTTATATCAGGTAGTGAAATAGTGTCTCCTCCTCCCCCCCCCCCCGTTCTTAGTGCATGCCCCCTGGTAACCCTCCTTAACTTAAAGACCCCATCTGCCCCATCCTTACTGATTCCTCTCAGATACTTGAATGTCTCTATCATGTCCCCCCTGTCCCTTCTATCCTCCAGGGTGTACATATTGAGGTCTTCCAGCCTGCTGTCATAGTCTGTCCCTTCCATTCCACATATCATCTTTGTTGCCCTCCTCTGCACCCCTCCAGCAGCCTGATATCATGCTTTAGGTATGGCCTCTAAAAGTGCACACAATACTCCAAGTGCGGCCTTACCAGTGACCTGTAGAGGGTCAAGATCACTTCACTTCGCCTTGACGAAAAACCCCTCACTGTGCACCCCAGCATTTTGTTCGCTTTTGCAGCCGCTCTCCTGCACTGGGCAGTGTTGTCCATGGTCCCTGTTGTCATTACCCCTAGGTCCTTCTCCTCCTCAGTGATCCCCAGCTTAACCTCTTCCAGACAGTATTCTGTCCTTGGGCTCTTCACACCAAAGTGCATAACCTTACACTTCTTTGCATTGAACCCCAGCTGCCACCTCTCTGACCACTCCTCTAGCTTGCTTAGGTCCCCCCTGCAGCTGCTTCCATCCCTCATCTCCATTCACTACTGCTCCGATTTTGGTGTCGTCAGCAAACAGACTTATCTTGCTCACCACCCCATGTGCAATGTCTGATATGAAGACCCTGAACAATATTGGCCCTAGCACAGAGCCCTGTGGCACCCCAGTCATCATCGGCCTTGGAGTTGAGAGCTCCCCTCTCACCACCACCCATTGAGCCTTCCACTCAGCCAGCTTATTATCTAGTTCATCATTTTTGCCCATACCCCTACACCAATTAACTTCCCCCCAAGCCGCCCATGAGGCACAGAATTGAAGGCCTTGCTGAAATCCAAGTAAAGAATGTCCACTGCATGACCCTTATCCAGCTCACCTGTCACACAGTCATAATATTGTATCAGGCTGGTTTGATAAGACTTCCCTGAAACAAACCCATGCTGCCTCACATCCTGGAGGCCATTGTCCTCCAGGTACGACACCAGTCTTTCCTTTAGCATTGTCTCCATTCTCACCTCATTCTCACCAGTTTTGATATTGGATATTATAATTAAAACAGGTACTATTATGGGCCCTCGAACCTTCTTGCACCTTACCAACGTTAGTACGAACCTTAGTATAGTCATTAAAACCTGTTTATTGTAATGATAGCAATAAACAAATGGACCCAGGCATCGCAGCATCTGTTGAATTTGAACGCTGTCTTCAACAGGATCAGCCTGTGTTTGTTATAATACCACATTACCTGAATCACCTCTGCAGTATGTTAACTAACCTTTATACCTTGCGTTCTCTCTTCTCTTGAGTGCTGACAGCTTGCCCATTGTGCTTTATGTATCTAAGTTTTGGATTGGAATCCTCCCGACCTAGCTTAGCTCCTTATTCGTTTGTTCACCTGCCTCCTCACACTCCGTCTGTAATTCAGACCTTCTCTATCTTTCTCTCTCTCTCTCTCTCTCTCTCCCTCTTGCTTTAAAAAATCTGTGGATCAGTCTGCTTTTGTCATCATTTTGTCCTGTCTCTGGACCAGCCTCCCCTGTCTAGTCTGTTATGCTTATTCCTCCAATTTATGTAGAACTAGCTGTGGCAGTTTGATCTGTACCTACAAGGCAAGTCCCCTACATGACCGCATAACCCATTTTTGCAGCTATTTTAAATAATTTACAGTTCTGAACTTTCCTCATTGTCCACTGCTGTTTACCTTGTGCAGGTCATGATTTTATATGAATATTATTTGTGTTTATATACGATCCTGTTCTGCACTTGTATGGGTTTATCTCGTTGCTGTCATGTTTCTCCACACTAACCTGATACCCACTATTGAACTGATTGTATACATTGCCTTGTTCTACTGCTCTCTTGTTACTGTACATTTGTCACTTTATTACTAATTCATTGCATTAATGTTGTGCACTGTTCTCCTCCCCCCTCATTTAGGGCAGTTCTGGAAACAAGTAGTTTCCAGCTCCACGTCTTTCCAGGTAAAACCTTTGATATAAACAGTTTCTAGTACTGATATCTACACAGTCAAGAGATCCAATTTATGTAGAACTAGCTGAGGCAGTTTGATCTGTACCTATGAAGGCAAACAGAATTATGTTTACCTCAGATTCCTGTAGTATTTATGTATGTAGTTTTTGCTTACTGGGAAAGGAGGGCTAGGCAATTCTGCATCTTTTCAGCCTTGTCCTGGGGAGATGGGGTCATACAGGTGAAAACCAACTGAACTTGAACCAGATTAAGCTGTTGGTGGTATTTATTTAGTGAATGGGGAAAATCTGGCCGGCACACAGGAAATTCCCCTACTCTTTTCGAGAAGTGCCATGGGGTCTTTAATGTCCTTCTGAATAACCACCCGAACTGGAAGACGGGACCTTGGATTTATGTCTTATCCAAAATACAGCACCTTAGGAGTGCAGCAGCCCTCTCATGATGCACTATAGTGTCAGTATAGGGATTTTACCCTAAGTTCCTGGTAGGGGGCTAGAACCAGCAACCTTCTAGTTTTCCAGCTTGTGGAACCTGCTGAGCCACTGGCGCTGACAATTTATATTGGCTGAGCTCACCTCCACTTGCAGTACATGAATAAATGGGAAAACAGAGTGATCTTGTGGCTTTACCACTAAATTGTGAACTAAGAGATCAGAGGTTTGAATCCCTCTACAGCCACTTATTCACAGTGTGACTTTATGCATGACACTTGACCTCCCAGGGCTCCACAGTCCCAGCTGTCAAACTGAATGTAATCACAGTCTGGGATAAAAAATGTTTGCCCGTAGAGCAATAACCAGTGGGTATAAGAAACACAGAGCTGAAGTGCACTACTTCTGTGATACTTTGTCAGCCTGCCTTGAATACTCTTTGCAGATTGATATGCATGCAATGACATTAAATGTGATTGGCATTTATATTTGATACCATGATTATTGGTTAACGAAGTCTAAAAATTCTGAGAGGTTTTTCACCACTTTTTAGAGTGTACTGCACTGTTGCTGTTCTTGTCACCCCAGGACATCCCTGAAAACAGGTCCTGGGCCTAAGAGAGTTTTACTGATAAAAGACAATTTATATAACACGCATGTGGGACTTCACTGAAAACGAGAAGTTGCATGTCAGTTGGGCTGCTCATGGTTAACAAACTGTAAACAACTAGATAAGCAGTATGGCGGCAGTATGGCGCAGTGGGTTAAGGCTCTGAGCTGCAAATCTGGAGACCTGGGTTTGAATCCCACAGCCCCCTAGGTGCATGCTGTGTGACCCTGAGCAAGTCACTTAACTTCCTCATGCTCCCAGGTTGCACCTGCAAACAAGCTTTCAGCTTAGTGTGTCTCACCTGGTAAAATAATTGGTAAAAAAAAAAAAAAAAATAAGCATTTCAGTGACAGCATTATGGGTTGAGGCTGCCAACCAGTCAGAGTGCTCTGTCCAACTAACAAACAGAATAAATAATCAGGTAATATGTATTATGAGGCTATAGCTCCATGATAACCATGAGAGTAAAGCTCAGGTGGTTCTTGTCTCCAGAACATCCAGAAGGAATTACAGCCAAGTTACATAGTTCCCAGTTTGTTATGGTTTGTAACATTTTTTATTACTATCGACCAATATTACTATCCTGTCTCTACTAACTCAGTCATACCATAGAGTGGGTAGGTTTGCACTGGGGGTCAGCATCTGTCACTGTCACTGTAATGACCTTTCTTCTTTAGGTTGGCTACCATGCGAATCTAAACTGAGGTATACCACCCTAAGTCTCATGCATAAGCCGGTTCATAAATTTACCCCTCCCTGCCTCAGTGAGATTGCCAGCTGAAGACAAGCTCCTCGAGCTCTAAGATCTGCCTCCATCCCCCTTGTCATATGGCCTAAACTGCGACTAGCTATTGCCCATAAGTCCTTCTTTTTTGCAGTAGTATCTGATTGTAACTCCTTTACCCTGCCATCCTGTCTTGCCCCTCTCTTCCTATGTTCCAAACCAATCTGCTTTCCACTCTCTCTTCAGCTGCTGCTTGCTCCTGCTTCCGATGATACCTAACCTGTTCCTACCCTGCTGTTTCCTTCCGCCTCTTCCTGCCTGACCCAGGCTCCACTCCTGGCCCTCAGCCCTCCCCTCACCCTCTGCTCCTCCCGTGTTTTACACTTGCCTCTTGCCTGCCCAAATACTGTTTATACCCCTTTCTACTCGTGTTCTCATTTTTGACTTTGACATGGTGTATGTATAGCTGTTATGTAAGATGCCAAGTTTATTTTTTATTTTATGATGCTGCCATTCCTGTATTTGGCTGTGCTTTATGACCATTTTTTTATTATGATATGTCTTTTTTGCTACTGTAATTCTTTCCATGAAATTGCTCTGTATTGTAATTATCTTTCTGTGAAATTGCTCTGTACTGTATTTATTCCGTTGCACTTCCAGGTCGATCCTGAAAAGGGCCTGCTATTGTCTCAGTGGACTCACCCGGTGTCCAAAATTGAAATAAAACTGATGAATCTGAGATGTTTTCTTAAAGCACTGTTTTCTACAAAAGCTATAATACCCGACAGGGTGGGCAATATTGGGCTATACCAGACTGCCCAGGGGTATAATGAGGCCCGACACTGCATGTGGAGGGCCTTATAGCTATGGAAGGTCCGGTATTGCCCATACCGCCCACCCTGGAGGGTATAATTGCACTTAGAAAATGGGCTACAGGATGTCATTTTGTATAGGATTATGAACAATTAAAGTAATGGTATAAAAAATTATTACAAATGCATTTTTAGTCCTTTTTTGGTAAATAGTCTTTATACTGCTGTGTAGTCAGTAGAGGGCACTTCAGTCTAAGGTACATGTTTCTTTCCTCAGACATATAAGTGAATGGCTTCTTATCTACCCTACCCTTCAGTCTGTCCTTTGCTTTCTTAACTAACCTAACTAAATCCTCTAAGTAAAATCATGGAAAAAATAGTAGCCAATCAGATTAATGAACATTTAGAGAATCAAGGCATTTTGTGTTCACAACAGCATGGTTTCCGGAAGCATTATGGGACCACTACGGCCTTGGTCAGGTTCACAAACACAATTCTGAGGGGGTTTGAGTGTGGATTAATGGTGGGAGCGGTGTCTGTGGACCTGACCAAGGCATTGGACCTTATTGAACATGAGTTGGCTGTTGGAGTTGGGATTTTCAGTTGGTCCTGTTGCATGGATGAAGGATTACTTGACTAATCATTCTCTGGTAGTTTACACTGGGCAGGTTGAGTCGCCTGAATCCTTTGTGGTTTGTGGGGTTCCACAGGGGTCCAATTCTGGGACCTCTGCTATTTTCTCTGTTTTCTATTTTCTCTGTTTGTAAACCAGCTACAGTCACAATGTTCAGTACACGTTACAATTCTGTATGCAGACGATCTGATTTTGTTTCCTCAGGAAAAATCAACTATTAATATTGCATCCTCTATACAGCAAGATTTTGATGTTATATGTAACTGATTTACAAACAATTCAGTGGTATTGAACTGCAAAAAAAACAGTGTTATTTGGTACTAACAACACATTAAAGGATAGTCTTGATTTACAGATACATGATTCGGCTGGGGTAATCATTGAACAGGTACAGAAATTTAAGTATTTAGGTATATCACTGGACCCTTCTCTTAGCTTACCTTTTCAGGTTACTACACTCTATAGAACAGAAAATCAGAAACTAGGGTTTAACTTTCTGAACAAGTTTAGAAGTCATGTTACAGAAGAAACAAGAAAGGCCTTTGCTGTTGAGACTGTGATTATTTTTTTTGTAATTCAATTAATTTTTATTGACACTCTTGACAAAGCACAGATTGTACAGTGTTGCGCAGATATACATTTGCAAGTTAAGTGTGCCACAAACATATTAGCATTCTTGCTGGTCACGTGTTAAAATGTCTATAAAACTAACTAAGAATATAACAAGTTAGCCAGCCTAATACATTCCCCCTGACCCCACCCACCCCCCATACCTTCCATGGCATCCACACACTAATTGAGGTAACCCTAGGATTCTCCGTAATAGGGGAGTCACAGGACAACAGTACATCTAGTAAAGGGGCAGTGTCTGCTATTAGGTAATCGTATCTTGCCAAGTTGACAAGACGGCTCCCAACGGTCCCCATATGGAGTCATATAGTTGAGCTCTGTTACTCATCTTGGCAATATGTAACTCCAATTGTAAGGCAAGCATCACCTCTCTGTACCATTCTATAATTGTTGGGGAAGTCAAGTCCTTCCAGTGTCTCAGAAGGACAGCTTTTGCTGTGGCCGATATAATGCCCATATATAATTTGTCTCGCTTAGTCGTGCCAATGTGAAAACTATTCAGCAAACAGATTTCTGGTGTAAAGAGGTCCACTATACCTGTAATTTGTTATAAAGAAGCACTAATTATTTTCCAGAAGGATTGAATCTGAGCACACTCCCATAATACATGGTATAAGTCTCCTTCCTTGGTTCCACATCTAATACAAGAGGGTGACAACAATTTGCCCATTCTGTAAAGTTTAGCAGGAGTGTAGTACATATTATGCATGATATTAAATTGCTGCAGTTTATATCTATCTTGTCTAATGTTTTTGTGGTTATTAGCCCATATCTGTTCCCAAATTCCCTGATCTTCCACCATCCCTAATCTTTGCGTCCAATAGTAACAGACGCCAGAAGGGAGATTTCCATCTATATTTTGCAATAAATCATAAACTCTTGAAATGGAATGGGGTTGGTCAGCTGCTTTGAGTAATAATGACAACTCGACCCTATTTTGTACCCATCTTTCCTTTTTAAGAGTGGGTCTTTATAGCATCATAAACTTATCGAAACTTAAAGTTATGTCCCTTTAATTCTGGAAATTTGGTACAGGCGTGCACATATGACATTAGCTTCCCATGGGGAGCCAAGTCCCCTAATTTTAGCCCTTCTAATGGACCCCAGAATCTAGGTGGGATTGAAGCCTGTTGTATTAAAAACTGTATATTCTGTGTCACAGCTTGTTCTAGTGAGTTCCGCCAATCAACTTTAAGGAGCTTTTGAACCTGCTGCAGAGCTTTGAGCGACCACCCGATAGGGGTGTCCTTCAGCAGTTTAGGAAGAAGCTTAATAGTAATGTAGGCAATTGAACTTAAAGAAATCGAGTATTTATGAGCTAAGTCTCTCTCAATGTAGAGCCAAGAAGGCACACAGGAGTTTGAGATTGGCGGAGTACTCAACCTGTGCCATTGTACTATTTTACTGATATGCGAGGCAATATAATATTTAAAAAGGAAGGGAGCGCAAGGCCTCACGACCTCTTTGGGCCTGTGAGTTTCAAGTATGATCGCCTGACCGCTTTCCCCTTCCATAAAAATACATTAAGTGCTTTTTGCAAGTTCTCAAACCATGCCTTAGGTAGGTAACATCCCAGCATGTTTAAGGGGTAAAAGATTCTAGGTAATATATTCATTTTGACCGTTTCTGTTCTGGCCCATAATGACAATGGCATTAGGTTCCATCTTACTAGGTCCTGTTTAATGACTTTAACAAGATTATGGAGATTCTCCCTAATCATTGAGCTTATTCCTCTGGTGATCTTGACACCAAGATATGTCAACATTTTTGGTTCCCAAGACAAACCATGTTCCCTTGCTATGCCGGGGTAACATCTAACATTCAGCGGGAAAAGCTTTGTCTTGGAAACATTAATTTTATAATTGGAAACTCTAGAAAATTTTGTAATTTCCTTTAATATTACCGGTATGCCATTTTCCTGGTCTTCCAAATGTATTAGCAGATCGTCCGCATAGGCTGAAATTAGGTATTGCTTATTACCCAGTTTGATTCCCTTGAGTTCATTTGATGTTATTAGCCTACGAATCAGGGGTTCAAGGTATAAATTGAACAAGAGCTGGGATAGTGGGCATCCCTGTCTTGTACCACATGCCAATGTAAAGGGAGCTGACAGTGTACCACTGCACCATATCCGTGCTGATGGTGCACTATATAGGATCCGGACCCAGTTTAGGAATTCTTTAGGTAAACCAAAATTGGTGAGTACTGTGAATAAAAATTCCCAGGACACTCGATCGAATGCTTTCTCGGCATCCAGTGCGAGTAGCCCGTAGAAAAGTGCGAACCTTGAGCATGTGTAATTATATGGTGGAGTTTGCGCGGATGATCACTTGACAGTCTGTCACTCATGAATCCCACTTGCACATCACTGACTAAGCTACTCATTAGTGGGCCAAGTCGATTAGCTAAAATTTTAGCCAGTATTTTGATATCAACATTCAAAAGTGATATGGGACGATAATGCTAGGTAGAACAGGATCACGTCCTGGTTTAGGAATAAGAGTAATAAGAGCCTCTAAAAAAGAAGGTTCCGAGGGCCCCTCTTTAAACCAAAAATTATATACCTTGGTTATAATTGGGCTGATTTATATCCACGTATGCCTTATAAAAGTTAGTAGTTAGACCATCAGGCCCAGGGGATTTGTCCCCAGCAAGTTGGGAGATCGCTAATTTCACCTTGATCTCTTGTATTGGGGATCCTAACTTCTTTGCTTCAGGGAACACACTCTTACTCATGGGTATGCTTCTTGATCTTGAGTATGTGGCAAGCTTGTATTATAAATTGGGTAATAAGGTGTTTCACACTTTGACAGTAACCTATAACAGTATTTGCCAATTTGCATTGTCTGTCCCTTATTTTACACATCATTGTCTGTCCCTTATCGGACACATCATTGTGAACTGTACCTCAGATTAGGCTGGTTGTCTTTTACCTCTAGATTAGAATATTTTCTTGGATGCTTAATATTTAAGGCTGTTTCCCTAAGTTCTGTGTTCCTCTGGCTGACTTAATTATAGTTTGTAAGATACCATCTAAATCAAGGTCATCAAATGGTCTGATATTGGAAACTCCAATGTGTAAGCAAAAACCTGGATCACATGCATTGTCAATTTCTGCACCCCTTCTGTGGAATTCCTTGCTTCTAACTCTTTGGGCAGCAAACTTGATGATGAATTTTAAAACTCTGCTGAAACAATACTTACTGTCACAAGCTATTCATAATTGTATTAACTAATTGTTGTATTGGTCTGATTGAATTGAAAATTGAATGTGATGTTAAATAGACACTTCTGCTCAGTATTTACTGAAGAGAAGGTAGGGCAGGGCCCACAGCTCAGCACCATGGACAAGGGGGAGGGAGGGATGGAGGTGTGCACAAGTCCTTTCACAAAAGAAAGGGTCCTACAAGAGCTTGCTAAGCTCAGGGTGGACAAGGCAATAGGACCTGATGGCATACATCCCAGGGTACTAAAGGAGCTAAGGGTGGAACTAGCAGAGCCATTAGCAGAACTATTTAGTGAGTTTCTGAGCACAGGAGAGGTCCCAGAAGACTGGAGAAGGGCTCATGTGATCCTGCTCCACAAGAGTGGCAGCAGGGAGGAGGCAGGGGACTACAGACCAGTCAGTCTTACCTCAGTAGTGGGCAAGATTATGGAGGCACTCCTTCAGGAAAGGATAGTACAACACCTGGAATACATAGGAGCACAGGATCCAAGACAGCATGGGCTTACAAAAGGAAGGTCCTGGCAAACTAATCTCATAGATTTCTTTGACTGGGTAACCAGAATGGTGGACCAAGAGGGTGAGGTTGATGTCGCCTACCTTGACTTCAGCAAAGCTTTCAATACTGTTCCACATAAAAGAGTTATTAATAAGCAGGGTAGGCTCGGGGTGGGTCAGTGGTTGGTCAACTGGCTGGCAAACTGGTTAGCAGGCAGAAAACAGAGAGTGGTGGTAAACGGTATACAGTCAGAAGAGATGCAAGTCACAAGTGGGGTACCTCAGGGATCAATCCTGGGGCCAGCCCTCTTCAATATCTTCATCAGTGACATTGCAGATGGACTGGAGGGTAAGGTTTGTCTGTTTGCAGATGACACCAAGATCTGCAACAGAGTAGATGATCCAGATGGGGTGGGCAGAATGAGAAGAGATCTGGATAAACTGGCAAAATGGTCAGAAGAGTGGCAACTGGGGTTTAACGCAAAGAAGTGCAAGATCAAGTACATAGGGAAGAGAAACCCTGAAGCTACCTATAGGTTGGGAGTGGAGTTGTTGGCAATCACAAGGAAAGAAAGAGACTTGGGCATCATCATCACAGATGACCTGAAATCATCCAAGCAGACCACTAAAGCAGTAGATAAGGCTAGAGGGATGTTGGGGTGTATTAGTAGGGGTATCACAAGTTGAAAGAGGGAGGTAATAATCCCTCTTTACAAAATACTGGTTAGGCCCCATCTGGAGTACTGCGTGCAGTACTGGAGGCCACACCTGCACAAGGACATTAACAAAATGGAGGCAGTCCAGAGAAGGGCAACTAAAATGGTGCAGGGACTGCATCAGAAAACATATGAGGACAGATTAATGGAGCTCAATATGTATACCCTAGACTAGAGCAAAGGAGGGAGAGAGGTGATATGATTGAAACATTCAAACATCTTAAGGGCATTAAGAAGGTGAAAGAGTCTAACATGTTTCAGTTTAAGAAACATAGCAGGACAAGAGGACAAAGCATGAGACTAGAGGGAGGCCGATTAAGGGGTAAAGTGAGGAAGTTCTTTTTCACAGAAAGAGTGGTGGATGCCTGGAATGGCCTACCTCAGGCAGTGGTGGATATGAATACAGTGCAGGGCTTCAAACAGGCATGGGATAGGCATAAGGGAGCAATACAAATGAGTATGAATAGATATGCCATTGACAGATCAAAGGCCTATGGTACATTCATAAAGTAGAAAAAATGGGCAGACTGAATGTGCCTTGCGCTCCTTATCTGCCGTCAACTTCCGTGCTTCTATGTTTATGTCATTACTTGTATGTAACATTCTGGGTTGGGCCTGAAAAAGGACTGTTGGTCCAGAGGCCTTACCCAGTTAACAAATGATTAAATAAAATGTAAATAAAATACAGTGTGGCACTACACATAATGATAATGGTAGGGAGGCTCTTTATAAACAATGAAAAGAGAATCATCCTGAGAATTGAGCCCTGGAGGACCCCAAGTTTAACAGAGGCTGACTCAGAGATGGAACCACTGAACTTGACAACTTGTCCTCAGTTAGACAAGTAGTGCCTGAACCAGGCGACAGCATGCATGGACAGGCCCATGCCATGCAATTTGGAACACTTGAGACTGTTATATAGGGACCTTCAAGTTCCAAAAGCAAATTAACAGGGTGAACTGTGGGGAACTATCTATTTGTGGTCATGTGGACTTGCGTGGAGACAGACAGGAGGGAAGTTTAGCAGGGACATGAGGAAATGTTGTTTTACAGAAAAAGTGGTGGAGGCATGGAACAGTCTTCTAGCCAAAGTGGTGAATACTTAAATGGTTGGTGGTTTCAACAACATTTGAGATAGAATGAAGAGTATAATGGTGGCTTGGGGAAGCAGGAACTGGGAATAGAATGGGGGAAGTTGGGGAAGGGTGGGACCCTGCAGGGGACAGTAAGTCCCAGGGCTAAATTGGGAACTTGGGCAGACTGGATGGACCATTGATCTTTTTCTGCCATCATGTCTGTGTTTCTATTATAAACACTTATCCTGAGAAAGATTTAAGACGACTTGAAGAATGGCTTCTGATGAATAAGCTGATTGTAACAGATGTAACACCAGGGAAATGTTTTCTTTTTTTTCTTTTATATACACTTTATCTTCGTTCTGCCCTGGCTGCCGCCTTCTGACCGCACCCCCCAAGCCCCGTCACCCCAGTATCACCGGAACTTACCCCTGCCCGGTCGCTGGGTGTGGAGCCTGTAGGAGGCCAGTCGTCATCTTGCAGCTGGTGGTGTTTTTCCTCTTTTTCTCCCTTCCTTGTTGCTGGGGTGAACACACAGGATGTGCACACGTGGAGGCATGTGCACATCCGCAGAAGTCCTGCAGCACCCGCCTGTCGTTTGGCCCCTGTGACCTACACTATCCTCCAGCCTCAACCTGGGGGTAGTCATTTGGTGGAGTGCCAGTTCTCCCTCCCCAGGAGAGGAGAGCTGTCCTCTGGACACTCGATCCTCTCTCTCTCCTCTGCTGACCCCCGATGGCCTGTTCTCATTCCAGAACACGAATCACCGGCGTGACGCAAGGTGCAGCATCCAGTGCTTCAGCGCCACCAGGCCGGCTCAGGGAAATGTTTTCTAATAGTATTATCTGTTTGTTTTTTGTAAAATAGTTTACTTGATATGAGAGTTAGGTAGGTACTGAGATAACATTTTCTTTCAAATTTGCCACGGCGTAATAAGTTGGATGTGGACAGCAGAGCTTGTCTTTTCATCTAAAATAGTCTTTGTTTTTAGTAACAACAAAGGGCTAATAGGGTTTCTTTCCTCTAAAAAGACTGTTATGTTTTGGGTGTAAATAGTGTCCGAACCAAAGTAAGGTGCTTCCTACTGAACAGGCAGACATGGTAGCAAAAGGACAGAGTCTGAATACACAACCAGTTCAGACTAGTTTTCTGGGGGATGTTTGCTCTTAAATCAAGGGAGTGTCCAGGAGTGGTTCAGTACTGATCTGAAAATTACCCTAAACAAAAGGGACCGTTTATGGGCCACAGCAAGGCGGACCAAACACTCTTTGGATTGGGCGGCTTTTAGATCTAGTCAGAATGAATGCACCAAATTGGTTAGATCCGCTAAGGCAAACTACTACTTAACAGCCTTTGAATTGATAAAAGGGAATTCCACTAAGTTTTGGGGGGTTATAAAGTCAGCGGAGGAAAATAATCCATGCTCTACATTACCTGACAAAATTACCCGTCAGGGTAAGTCAGAAATCCTGGATAACTTAAGTGTTCATTTCTCAGCTCAAGGCCTAGCCTTCGACACCTCAAAAGCCACTGCTTTAAAATCTAGTCTACCTTAACCAGCACCCCCATCAGCCAACAATATTTTCATATTCTCCACGTTCCAGTATAAGCAAATAGAAGACCTGCTACTGCACTTAGACACAAAGAAGTAGGCTGGTGCTGATGGAATAGGCCTTTTTTTTCTTCAAATCTGGGTTTCATTACTTAACTGCTCCCATTTTGCACTTGTTCAATTTGTCAATTACCCGTGTCATGCCCGAGGCCTGGAAAATAGCACATGTACTTCCTTTATTCAGATCAGGAGACCCAATGAATTGGAACACTTACCAACCAATTTCTCTGCTACCCTTACTCTCAAAACTTTTGTAAAAGCTAGTAAATGCTCAGGTAAGATATTACCTTGATAGGTCAAAGTTAGTGAATCCATCCCAGTCTGGCTTCAGGCCAGCTCACAGTACAACTACTGACCTTGCCATGGTGTCAAACGATTGGCTCCTTGCCATGGACAAACACAGCTCTCAGGTGCTGTAATTCTGGATCTTAGTAAAGCATTCCTCGAAGCTGACCATGCTTTACTCCATGACAAACTAAATTGCCATGGCATAACCAGCCCAGCACTCAGAAGGTTCACTAGCTACCCGTCAGGAAGGATTCAACAGATAAAGGTAGAAGGCTCGCTGTCCCTACTCCTCCCTCTCACATGGGGGTACTGCAAGGTTCAATTCTCGGGCCCCTTGTGTTCATGATCTATATAAATTGCATCAGTGGTAATGTGAGCAAAGCAAAAATCCACTTATTCGCAGATGACACTGTCCTTCATACCTCCAAACCCTCACTGAATGAAGTTTGTGCGGGACTTCAGGCTGAATTTAATCTCCTTCAGCATAATCTGATACAGGCTAAACTTCTTTTGAATG
Organism: Neoceratodus forsteri; assembly: GCA_016271365.2. Lineage (NCBI taxonomy): Eukaryota > Metazoa > Chordata > Ceratodontiformes > Ceratodontidae > Neoceratodus > Neoceratodus forsteri. Next base: position 422,403,625 of record CM057453.1, read on the forward strand.
CTAAAAAACTGAGGTCATGTTTTTCCACTCTATCTTACCTCTTTCCCCCAAAATCTCTCCTTACTGCCTTTCATCAAAACCCTCCTCAGTGACAACCTAGAAATTGTCAACAAATTTAAGTACCCGGGGTGCCTGTTGGACCACCACCTATCTTTCTCTGCTTATATTGACTCTCTTGCAAAAAAGCTAAAGCAAAGACTCAGCTTCTTCTTTAGGAACAAGTTCCTATTCTCAGTTGAAGTCAGGCTGAGATTGGTACAGATCACATTCATCCCACTACTGGAGTATGCAGAATTGATACAGTATATGGCTGATGCTCAGATACCCTGCTGCATTCTCTTGACATACTCTACCATAAAGCAATGCACGTTATCACAAATGTCCACCCTCGCACTCATCATTGCGATTTATACGCTTCTTTGGGCTGGTCCTCTCTTTCCACGAGATGGCTTTTACACTTTCTCATATGGTTTTACAAAGCCCTTCTGCTAAAACTTCCATCATGTATACTGTGTCTTTTCCATCACTCTGTATGCCTCTGACTGCTACAGAGTAGCTCCTGCATCATGTTAGATGTTCTTAACTCTAGCTTCTGCTTCAGCAAAATGGCCATTAGCCATGCACTTCCTGATGCTTGGAACAAAGTAAGCCAATTCTCAAATTGCAAAATTAGGTTCCTCTAAATTAAAAAAAAAAAAAAATTGGTTACCAGCAAATTGCATGACATCTGCAAATGCCACCTCCTTTAATGTCCCAGTTCTGACATCCTACTATTTCCTTTCTCTTCTGATTATGTCTATTATAGTAAACTGTCTATCATGATTGTGGGCCCCACCCTACACCTCACTCCTTCTGTGCTCTCACCCTTGCTTTCCCTCCATCCCATTCCTTCTGTGCGTCACGCTTGCTATCCCTCTATCTCCTGCCTGTGTTATGCTCTTCTCCTGTCCGTCCCATGCTCCATCCCTGTGAGTATAAATTATTGCTGAAATGCTTCCACAATTTTTGAGTAGGTGATTTAATTGTAAATTTCTCTGCCTGTACTTATGGTTACTGCACTTGTACCTGAGTTAATGGAATTGTCTATATTGTAAATATGTTGTAAGGCCTTTTGTCTGTATTTCTCCAATGTCCACATTCGCATATTATATTATATTGCTGTTGCTCCTTGCCCACTGAATTATACGCACTGCCTATGTTTCTTTCTGATTGCATATAGTGTCAACCTTCACTGCACTGTACAGCTCATCCTGTTTATTGTTGTACCTAGTATATGCTGTATGCTGTATTGTGCCTTAAGTGTTGCTCTCAGGACCTCCTTGCAAATTAGCTTGCTCAATGGAGTTTTCTACTTAATAAACTTGAACTTGAGTGTTATGTCAGACATGATGGGCCAGCCTTCTGAAGGAATTTCTGTTATGTTTTACTCAGAGTAAAATTAGTGTTTGGAAATTGAACTTTTGACATTACATGTTCAAGTCTGCCATATTAACATTACATGTTCAAGTCTGCCATAACTCACAAGAACCCAGTTGGGGTAAGCTACAACTGTCTACTTCTACTCAAAACTTAGGTCTTTAGTTAGGTTATTCTATGTAAATCCTATCTTTTCAAAAGTATTGTTTTCCATTTCTGAAGTGTACTGTGCTCACCAGAGTCTTTAGTGTATATAATCCAGTATCCTATGTAAATATTGTGGGATATTAAATGTTATTGTTATATACTTCCTACTTTCTGTCACTGAAATTTTAAAGTATAGATAACCTGAGGTAATTGTCAAGTCTGTGATCCTTTTCCAAAGAGACTGGGTACTAAGTAGGGGTGGCCGGATATCAGATCTGGATATCCAGTGGCTACTATTTGATTGGAGCCGGGTATTGCTTGCATCAGGTAGTAGTAGTAAACAATGTGCAGTAATAATATAATGTAACTGAGATTATATACAAGAGGGTTAGCTGTGCATGTTGCAAAAATACTAAACAAAAAAAAAATTAAACATTAAACATAAGAAAACTCGCTTTTTTTTGTTCAGAAAAAAAGGGGGTTTGGTATTATTGTGCAAACAGGGCAGCAACTCTGGAGGATGGTAGATCAAATGAAACATGGACTGCTACTCAGATTAATAAAACAAAAGTGGCTCACTAAAAGCAGAAAAACACAGCAGTGCCGTCACTGTAAAAAAAAAAAAAAAAAAATAAAGGTGTCCTACAAAACAAACAAACAAACAAAAAAATCAGTGCTCAGTGTACCAACAGAGGGACTACTTTATCATCACTAACTGACTCGTTTTAAAGACCAACATCCAATCAGACTGGATTTTGGTCTGATAGCATGATATCTGGCTGGATCTTGACATCTGGTCAGATATCCGCCCACCCATAGTACTAAGCTATCTAAAGTGAAGTGTTCTCAACTGTGACTAGAGGAGTGGGTCATTTTCCCTCTGGGAAGGTCATTGCACTGTATGAGCAGTTTCTGTGGTGGGATTCTGACCTAAAGATCCCCCAAGTGAGTGTCAAGCTGGGTGCTGGCAGCATATCGAAGTGACCATTCAGGCATATGAAGGGTTGTGAGAACCGGTAGCCGTGCATATTTTAGTTCTGGTTGAGAATCTGTCTGTGATACTGATCCTAAACACTAAAAAAGCTAAAGCAAGGTTATTTGGTGCTAGACATCTAGGTATAGAGAGGTATGAGTTTCTCAAGCAGTGCACCTCTGAAGGTGATCTTGCAGAAGTTATAGGATCACTAAGGTACCTGGGTATATGCTCAGGTGACATGATCAGGAGCTGTTCTTGAACATCCATGAATTATTCATGAACAGTTCTTGAACTGACTACACGAACATGCATCAAATTTCAGCAATCGTGTTCATGAATTGTGCAAAGCAACAAATAGACAAATTGTGTTCCTGAACATTCTTGGAACACAACAGTTCATTAAGGTCCATGAAAGTTCATGAAATTTCTCCACTGAACTTCTGTAGACACAGTTCATCAATATTTTCAGTGACTAGAAATACCCTACATTCATAATATTTGGTAGTTCATCAGGCAACCCTGTTTAGCCATATTCTCAAAAGATTTTTCCCTGTGTACAAACCAGAGCCAGCCCTATTTCAACCCTCAGCGTTTTAGCATTTACAATGACAATTTCATTTCTTTTAGAAAAAATTGCTTTCCTAATGGATGGCTTTCCATACACTGCTTTTGGAATTAGTAGTTTACCTTACACTTCCTTTCTTCTCGTGTTCTTCCCTCAGCTGGAATCATTGCTTGTCTTCCAGTCATAAACAGAAAGGGGCCAATTTCTATTTATATCAGCAGATTCTGCAACTCTTTTAAAATATGGTGAGTGTAAATGTTAGTAATTTTGGGTGCTCAGATAGTTGATTGCCTTGTAGAATATATATATATAGTCTGCTACTAAACTGCAAAAGTTTTGATTTTGTGATGATTTATAACTTTCTCAACGGGAAACTGTGCATTCCAATATTCAAATTAATAATGAAAATGAATTTGTGTCCTGCTTCATCATGGACATTTAAAGCTTCAGCAACTTTGTGAACTTTGTTCATGAACTGAGTTGAAAAACAGTTGGTGAACTTTGAATGGGATGTTCAGGAACCATTCATGAGCATTCATCAAAGTGCATGAATTAATTTACTTCATCTCACCTGGACACTTGGATCAGGAGGGCTCTTTCAGGCTTCATGTTGATTATGGGACGAAACTCCTCCATCAGAAATTGGGATTACTGTATATGTATTGGGGCTACTTTACGAGAGGGGCCTTTTAGACTATTTCCTGTGGTATCCTGCTCCATATATTGAACAGACTCAAAATCCTTTACAAAAAGGTTGGCTGATTTGCAGCAGGTGCAGATAGTAGGTAGATCCATTGCAGGATCTTCTCCAGATTGTCCCTGCATGGGGGCTGAGTTATACCTTGCTGTGTCTTGTTTATAAAGATGAAGACTCTACCTCATCAAGCCTTAAGGATATTCTGACACTTAAACCCCAGAGGAAACTCCTTTGTTTCTGTGAAAATACACTACGAATGGTTCCCAGGGTAAAATCCGCCTTTGTCAACACAGCCCTTTTTCTCTAGAATAAGCTTTCTTCCTTCCATGGTCCAGAACTGTGCCTTTTCTGCTGCCTTTAAGAAATGACTCAAAGGGCTTGTCTTCTTGACTGTAGTCACTGCAGTTGCTACCATCAATTGCACTCTTCTTGCTGTTGTTCTGTCTTATGCTACGCAGATTTTCTTGTCGTGGTTCAGTGTATCTCTTCCGTTAGTGTAATATGTGACAAGTAACTAATAACCAAGGGTGTTAACTGTGTATTTGTGCTCTTAATCTTGTCTCTGCAATGCCTGTATATCTAAATGTCTATTGTATACTCTGCTCTGTTTAATTAACTCTGGATTGCCCCTGTAAAAGAGATTTTTATTTATTTATTTCAGATAGCAGATTAATACCTCTGAGCTGGGAGGGTTCTTTTACAAAGGTTCCATGTCAAATGGACAAGAGGCAAATTTACATAAACTCGTTACAGAACTTTCGGAGAACACAATAGGTTACAGGACATTCGGAGTACACAATAGGTTACAGGACATTCGGAGTGCACAATAGGTTACAGGACATTCGGAGTGCACAATAGGTTACAGGCAATCCAGGTAGCAGGCAACTAGGCCTCGGTTAAAAAAAACATGGAAAGGAGACAAACAGATGTCATTCACAAGGAAAGGCGGAAGCAGCCTGAGAGGGCTTTGTCACAGAATTTGGAAAGTGGGGGTGAGGGGAAGAGCAGGGTTAGGTGGGCATCCCTCTTAGGGCTTTGTCAGGGAGTGGGGTGGAGAGAAGTGGGTGGGGAGAAGGCAAGGGGAGGTGAGCAGAGGGGTGAAAGATTATGAAGGTGAGTAGCCACGGAAAATTTTTACTTGCAATCACATAGTTTTTTGGGGGGCCAGAAGGGTTAGTACTCATTTGAAAGGTCTAATTTTTGTGTGCTCCAGGGTGGAAGTAGGGAGTTCATTAAGCCAGGTGGGCCCACGATAGGAGAGTGAACGCTGTGTAAGGCAGGTTCTTTTGAATGGGACATGAAGAACACCCTTAGTTGAGCTCCTGGTGACTTTTGAGGAGTCGGTGCATTGGAACAGTGCAGCGGTGGAGTTGGGAGTGAGTCCCAGCAAGGCTTTTTTGCCTATTAGGCAAGCTTGATACTTTGCCCTAAGGTATAATGGGAGCCAACCAGTAGAGGAGTAGAGGGTGCAAGTATGGGTTTGGTGTTTAGCCCCCAGGACCAGGCGACAAGCCTTGTTGATTAGTACTTTTACTCGATTTAGGGCTGAGTCATTGGCAGCACTGTATATGACGAGGGCATAGGCAATGACCGACAGAATTGAGCTCTGAGTAACTAGGCTTAGAGCCTAGTTTGTCATGGCTTGCCTGTGTCTATAGAGGATTCCTAGCTTGATATTAGCAGATTTGACAACATTGTCTATATGGTGCACGAAAGAGAGAGAGAGTCATCAATGTGTACACAGAGATATTTAAATGTAGAGACTTGTTCAATGTCATCCCCTTTTTTGCTATAGATAGTTAGGTGCTCAGCCTTCCTCTTGGCATGTGGCAAAGTTAGGTGCATAATTTTTGTGTTTTTTTTTTATAGTTTAGAAGGAGTCTGTTATGGCTGAACCAGTTCTCGGGCATTGCAAAGCAATGTTGTAGGTTTTGTGCTATTTCTGGTGTGTTGCTGCCAGGCACTGAGACAACTGCATCATTTGCATAGAGCAGCATTTTAGCAGGACAGGCATAGGGAAAGGAGTTAATGAAGATGCAGAAGAGAAGTGGTCTTAAGATCGATCCTTGGGGAACCCCAAAGGTTACCTTTTTGAGTTTGGAGGTTACACCTCTTATTCTCACACACTGCATCCTGTGTGAGAGGTAGCTATTAAGCCAAGAAATGGCATCTACAGACAGACCCAGGGTCCTTGAGTGTCTGAGCAGGATTAGGTGGTTAACAGTGTCAAAGGCTTTAGTGAGGTCTATAAATATAGACTGCACCATTTTTCCTGTGTCAAGGGCTTCATAGATATGGGAGGTATAGTCGATTAAGGCTGTGATGGTGCTATGTCCGATATGAAACCCGTGTTGCTGCGGACAGAGCAGATTGTACTTGTTTAAGTATTCAGTGAGCTGGTCAAAAACAACCCTTTCGAGTGCTTTAGAGAGAGGTGGAAGTATTGAGATTGAGCAGTAGTTTCCCAGGTTGGTTCTGTCCCCATTGTTAAACACCGGGGTGACCAAGGCAGTCTTCCACCTATCTGGGAAGATTCCAGAGCACAGGAAGATGTTGAAAAGTATGGTTATTGGGTATGCAAATTCGTCCATGGCTAGAGCTAGTAACTTTATGTCTATAGAGTCACTCCTGACCCTGGTTTTGTTTAGAATTTTTTTACATTTTTAATGGTCTGGGCCCTAGTAATTAGTCTAAAGTAGAATGGTGGTTGGCCTAGTTTGAGGATGTGGGAAGGGTTAGGGTCTGTAAAGTCCATGGCTGATGGAGTCTGGAGAAATTCAGGTGGGAGGACGGAGCTGAGATCTGTGAAGGCATTATTAAAGGCATTAGCCAGGTCAATAGGTTGCTGTAAAGGGCCCGTTGTGGTTACTTTAAGATGTGGTGGAGCTGTGGATTCTTTGCCGGTAAGGGACTTAATGCTTTTCCAGAATTATCTGCCATTGCCCCAGTTTCAATTAAGTTGTTCTCTATAGTAAGTAGGTTTGGCATTTCTTATTAGCCTGGTGCACTTGTTCCTAGCCTCTTTAGAAACAGCAATGTCAGTTTGCCTGCCTGTCTCTCTGGCAATGTGCCAGAGGTTGTCTCGTTGTTTCATCTGGCCAGCTAGAGGGTGCGTGAGCCAGGGGTGAAAATCTCCTTTTATTTTGACAGTTCTGACAGGAGCGAAAATGTCACAAGCCTTGTTGAAGGTAGCTATTAGGAAGTCTAGGGCTTTATTAGTGTCTCTGCAGCCAGCTAGTGGGGACCAGTCTGCATCCTTCAGAAACCTCTTAAAGTTGCCCACAAGCCCCTTTTTGAGAAAGTGGCTTTTGGAGATCGGGGGGGGGGGGTCTTTAGTGCCCTTTTTAGTCCAGGAGCAAACTACAGGTGAGTGGTCGCTTAAGGTGTCGGGCAGAACAGAAATGTTTTTGATATGCTTAGGGTTGGTGGCAAGAAGCCAGTCTGTGAGGGTGCTTGTGCCGGTGCGGTAGTTCAGCCTTGTAGCCTGCATAACCATCTGTGTAAGGTATAGGCCATTGGTATGGTCCCTTGTGGTAGCAGAATTTTGGGCAAGCCAGTTAGTGTTAAAGTCCCCAAGAATAACCCGCCTGCAGTCTGTACTGAATTTGCTAAGATGGTTGAAGAAAAGGTCAAGCCCAAGGGCTTGTTTGCCGGGGTTATGTAAACTGTGGTCAGATACATTGCTTTCCCTTGTCGCCCAACAGCTAGCTTGATGGAGAGGAGCTGGGCTTCGTTTGTGTTTACACTGTGTGGCATAACCTGGCCACTAATTTTGTTACTCAGATAGACCAGACACCCACCCCCTCACTTGGATTGTCTGTCTAGCCTGTAGGAGGTATATCCATCAAGCGAGTTGGAGGAGTCAGGGGTTTTCTGAGACAGCCACGTTTCGGTGAGCGAGATGATGTCCGGTTTGTGGACAGCAGCCCATGTCTGGAATAGGGGTAGTTTGGGTAGGAGACTCCCAATATTAATTGATGCAATTTTTAGGCATCCATGGGTTGATGGATAGCCAGTGCCAAGAGGTCCAGGGTTGGGGTGAATATTCCCAGAAATCAGTAACAGAATAATGATAACCCTGGAGAAGTGTCGTTTTCACCAGGATTTAATGTCGCGGTACTTTTTGCGCCTCAAAATGACCTGGTTTGGACGTTGCAGCTTAATGTTATTTGTGCACATCATGGCCAAAGCATCCTCCGGTGTTATGGGGGGGTGGCTGGTTCAGTCTTATCAAGCAAGTGAACCTCCTGGGGTTACTGGATGCAGAATCCTGGTGCTCCAGAGTACCATATTTGTTAGATATGGTGTTAATTTGTGTAAGCGTAGTGCTAGGCTGGGGCTCATTAGGTTTGCCATGAGTAATACCGACGGGGGGGAAGGGTAAGAAAGGCCAGGAGGTAAATGTGCTAAGGAGAGATATGTGTTAATAACACAGTATTAATCATAGTGCCAGTATTTGAGAGATGCTTAAAGAGAGGAAGGGAGATTCTTGGGGGAATGTCAGAACTGTGACTGTAATTAACAGTAAAACCAAGGAATAAGACTAGCGGAGGTGGGGTGGAAGGGCAGATTAACATAACACAAAGGGTTGCTGGGGGAATCGCTTATGCTTAACAGTATGGTGTAAGCAGAGACCTGAGATTCTTGCTCACAGTAGTACAACCTGTTTGAAGCAGGGAGCTGAGCAGCCTCTAGTGGTGAAGTACTATAGGCTGCAAATGGGGAAATGGACTGACTGGTTCAGCAGCAGCCGCCCCGTCCCTATAAAAGGGTGTGCTCACCAAGGGTAGTGGTGGGGGTGGTGGGGAGCTGACATGGAGCATCGGTGGGGCCAACACTTTGCCCTCAGCAATTCCGTTGCTGTTTCACTGCTCTGGGCTGCACGATCACTAACTGCATACCTTGTGAGCCTTTTCCGTGAGGTGGGAGAGGGCGAGATCGCCGTAGCCCTCATGACCTCTGTGGTACTGGGATCCTGTCCCTATGATCTGCGGAGAATAGAAGATGTGATTAGAATAAATACAGGCAGAGGGGGATGGTAAGCACAGGCTAGGTAGGGCAGACAAAGGAGGGGAGAGGGAGAGAAAAACTGGGCTGGGATGTACGACTGAAGGTCTTTGTTAGCTTTCAAAGTCAGATAGCTTAATTAAAACAGGACTAACTATGCTGGGCTAAATAACAGGTTATTGGAAATAAATATTCGGCTACAGAGAAATTTAGTAAACAGCAGTTAGATGCTAAACTCAGCTTTTACAGGGTTACAGTAAGTATTTCCACTAAAGTTAAAATTAAAATAACTGCAGGTTGTAACTTCTACTGGAATAAGTTAAAGTACCATTTGGATATTTGTAAAAAATTAAGCTAAGCAGCCACTAGTCTGTAAAAGTTGAGGCTATCTCCACATGTATGCTGACTGCAGTCAGTCGTAATGTAGATTCGAATTAGAAAATGATGCCAACACTTTGCCCTCATCAATTCCATTGCTGTCTCACCGCTCCGGGCTGAGCGATCACTAACTGCATAATAATTAAGTTGACTTACCTGATTATGAAAATAAAATATAAGAAATGAAATGTTACATCAGTTGTATTATGAGAATATTGGAGAGGTCATCATGATACCCTTCCAGTCATTTGCATACTGGCCCAATAAGGATCAAACAGGCCACGTACATACAAACATAGAAATAATGATGGCAGGAAAAGGCACAGCAGCCCATCCAGCCTGCCCAACCTACTGTATCTATCTACCCAATATAGGCCCTAGTGGTCCCTCCTACCAGTATCTCCCCCTTTGTCCCTCTGACAACATCTTCTCTAACTTGCATATGACGACAGTGAAAAGCCCATTTTTCCATGTGATGTTCCTTCTACAGTAGTTAGGGTTGAGTAGGCTGTTTAATGTTAACCCTCTAACGTTGCGCCTTAATAGCTTTACCCCATTCAATGGAATTGCATGAAATTTTGCATGTGCAGTTTGGGAGGGGGGCAAGATCTCTTGATTTGTAAATTTTCATTCCAGTTGGATGTGCAGATTCAAAGATTCAGATAGTGCGTTTTAATGAAAAATTGGGTATTTTTGCTTTGTTTTTGTTTTTTCCATTACCTGTAGCCCAGACAGGTTGGAATTTGGGTCTGAAATGTTCAGGGTAGAAAGGGCTTGCCCCAGAATTATGTCATTCATTGGTTTGATGAAAAATATTAATTTGTTCCCAAGTTATAAGGATTTGAAATTTCTGTTCTGAGAATGCTCAGTAGGATCTTTTGGATAGACTTTTTTTTTTGTTTGTTTAAATTCACATTTATTGAAAAACTTGGGTACAGATAATGCCAAAAGGCATGCCAGACTTTCATAGACAAGAGCAGTCACAGTAGCCATTATTCAAACATATATTGACAGCAGTCTGCTACTTCTATTATGACAAAGGTATATTAATGTATCACTTATACACAGAACATCCGGTTTACTACATGAAATAACATTCCAATATTCCCCCAATACTGTCGGGTGTCTTTTTAAAAAAAAAAATATATCAGGGCCTGGAGAAGGGGGTGTACTTAATGAGAAAGGAGGAGGGGCCTCCATCCAACAGCATTACTAGTTAAGAGTTCTCTGCGGGGAGTGTCTCCCTCCACAATAATCATCTGGTCCATCTACCAGTAAAAATTTGTGTTTTTAAGTTAAGTTTATAAGTCAACTCTTTCATGGCTGAAATATTGTGGACTACGTCCAACCAATGTTGGAAGCATGGAGGTTCTTCCCTAAGTCATTTACGGGTGATGGCCTTATAGGTGGCCGCCAGAGTAATACCCCACAAGTACAGCTGATTTGAGCCTCGATTGTCAGGAGCGGGTAGACCCAAGATCATTTTGGACAAGTCTAGGGGGGCAGCAATTGTAAGCACGTCTCTAACTGCTTGGATAGACTTTCAGTGCCCTACTGAGCATGCTCAGAAGCAAAATTTCAAATCCTTATAACTTTTGAATGGATTCAAATGTGTTCACCAAACCAATGAAAGGAACCATTCTGAGCCAAGCCCTTTCTACCCTGAAAATTTCAGACCAAAATACCAAACCATTAGGCTGTAGGTGGTGCAGTAGTGCAGTAATATTGGGTTGTGTCATCCAGTAAGTCTAGCTGGGCAACTACCAGAGGGCTGAAATCGCCCACATGAATATTATTTTATTTTTATTTATTTATTGAAATGCTTTACCAGGAAGGCACACTGAACAACAAGTTGCTCATCTCCCAGGGTACAATTGGATGAAAAATTAGATATACAGTTTAACATTTAACATACCCGAGAAATTAAACATTGAATTACATTTGTAACAAGACATACTGTACAGTTAAAAAATATAATAAATAATCATACAGTCGCATTTGTGACATAACATACAGTTACCTATATCATACCTGTGGAATATGCTTTTAATTACAAGTGGTATATCTGAGAAACATAGTACAGAAATGTAATGTAGCCTTGGAGCCAACTCCTTGCAGGAATGGATCACAGTTAAGAGGCAGATCATTTCGCAATTATTGAGTGAATGAGGTGCAGTGAGGGGACATCAATGATGGTAGAGGGGTAGACAAGGAAAACCAGTTGGGAGAAGGAGAGGATAAACATGGGGGGAACATTACCGAAGCAAAGTGAGAAAAAATTGGTTGCGAGGGGCAAGTTAACACAGAGCTAATGCAATCTGGGAGCATCTCAGACAAAACAAAAAGTGCAAGTTATTAGCTCAAGTGAACTAATTCATTTGTTTAAGTGCAGGGGGTTAAAGAGAGGGGCAGGAGAGAGGCGGAGGTAAGGGAAGGATGAGTCATACCTGGAACTGGCCCCTTCAGATTGCAGAGATCGCTGCCAGTGGCAGAATGAGGTGGTGAGGACTTAGAATAAGGGGCAGGAGTAGGCAAGGACAAGTTGGGTAGGGATAGTAGAGGGGATGGTGAAGGATAGGAGGAGGAGGGGTGGGAGATACTTGCCTAAGACTAGGCCTCTTCAGGATGCTGAGAACCATGCCAGAGAGCAGAGTCAGGTGAGGACGAGTTGGGTAGAAAGGATAGAGGGGAAGGGGAGGGAAGGAAGAGTCATTTCCCAGTGCTAGACCTCTCCAGGATGCTGACAACCCTGCCAGTGGGCAGAACTAGGTGAGAACAAGTTGGGAAGAGAGAAAGGGGGGAAAGAAGAAGCTTGCCTAAGACTAGGCCACTCCAGGATGCTGAGAACCCTGCCAGAGCGCATAATCAGGTGAGGACTAGTTGGGTAGAAAGGATAGAGGGGAAGGGGGAGTAAAGCAAGAGTAATTGCCCAGTGCTGGGCCCCTCCAAAATGCAGAGAAACCTGCCAAGGGATAGAATTAGGTGAGGACAAGTTGGGCAGAGGGAATAGGGGTTATAGAAGAGGAAAGGAATAAAAGGAGGGAGGGAAGAAACTTACCTGAGAGTAGACATCGTCAGGGTGCTAAGAATCCCGACAGAGAGCAGATTTAGGTGAGGACAAGTTGGGTAGAAAGAGAGGGGAGGGGAAGGGGAGGGGAAGGAGGAGGCTTGCCCAGTGCTAAACCCCTCCAGGACGCTGAGAACCCTACCAGAGGCCAAAGCTAAGCAGGGGCAAATTGGTAATGGGAGAAGCTTAGGTGTAGGTGTGAGGGGGTAAGCGGTGAAGGGAAAGGAGAGTGTGCTGAGGAGCAGACTCGGGGGGGAGGAAGGTTTAATAGGTGATGTGAATCGTGGAGAGGAGCAGAGGTATAGGAGGACGGTTAAGTAGGATTAAAGCAGGAGCAGTTAGATGAGAAAAAGTTATGTAAGGCAGAGGCAAGGGAGTAGGAGGAGTGCTGTATGGGGGAGGGAGTTCCAGATTTGCAATATTAACAGTCTTAGACATAAGATGCATGAACTGGAAGCCTGGGTGAACTTATACAAACCAGATGTAATTGCAATTTTCAAAACCTGGCTCAAGCCTCATATTTTAACACATGAGGTCGAAATTAATGGCTTTATGACATGTTTATTTATTCACTTGCTTTTGGTAACCGGGTAAGTGTACTAGGCATAGCAATGCCTATTTTCAGGCACAACCCGGGAGGTACAAGGATTACAGATAACAAAACATTTTGTAAAGCACAACAATAGGTGGAAGACAGTGGGAACAGGTCAATGAAATTTTCAGCAAAACATACAGTGTATACCAAGCAACAATAGATAACAAGAAGTAGAACATAAAAGTAACAAAATAGCAAGTACAAGTTCACCCATTTTAGGGATACAAACTGGGAGAGATGTCTAACGATGTACAAAGTGCGGTCCAAATTGGAGACGATTTAGAAACACAAATGATTAGCTTGAGCAAAACCAAAGGACTTGGGGTCCAAGGGAGGGTAGTGGAGTGACAGTTCAGGGGGAAGACCAGACAGAGAAAATGGGAGTAAGTACAATGTTTAGGACAGGGGAAGGAGAAGCAAAGGATAAAAGGGGACTTAAGAGAGAGAGAGAGAGAGAGAAGGAGGGAGGGTGAGAGAGTGGAAGGGGTAATGGAAGACAGGGGTCATATAGAAAAGAGAAGAGGGGTGAGAAGGCGGTAGAAGGTGGAGATGAGGCAGCCAGGGGGGAGGGGGCTAGGAGGGTCTACTGAGGGAGAAAGCAGGCACAGAGGGTTGAGCCAAGTAGATGATTGCATCCTCTTGAAACAGGCATAGGTCGGAGTGAGACGAACTGCTTGGGGGGAAGAGAGTTCCAATATTTCGGTGCATGCGAGAAAGCCCATGTGCCCATCTCAGTTTTACATCTAGGGATGTGGAGAGGCGCTTATATAGGTAGGACAGGGCTGGAAAAGGGACGGAAGTGTTCTAATGTATGTTAAATCTTCCCTAAATGCCTTCCTAGTAGCCTTACTTGCTCTGGATAACTCTGACTGTGAGGCTGTGTTCGTTAAATTAATGCTGGGTGGGACAAAGTCTCCGGTGATAGTCTGTGTTTATAATCCTCCAAAGGTAGCTTTTGATGCTTTAAAGTAGGGTTATCACCTTTGGATGAGGCAAAAACCGGATCCTAAGCTCCGTCATTAGCCCCACCCCTTTTCATGACTCATCATGCACTGTTCCTCCAATAAAAGACAACACTTAAAGCAGCAGTGAAATAAAAATGTTAAGATACTGTACTGTGCGCCTCTTAAAGTTACTTTCCTAGGTTCTTCCTAATTATTTATTTATGTATTTATTTATTTGATTTGGTTAACCAGATAAACATACAGAGATAAAAGAAATCTAATTTACAGATATAATCTGGGGGGGAGACAAGGGAAATACTGTAAATATCATACAACAGTACACATACTTTATATATTTTTCTTCCTCCATTTCCTGTTCTTGTCCGCAGTACTATTTCAAAGCCAAAGAAGTGATCATACTTTTTTCTTGTGGGGAAAAATAATTTTAAACATTTAAAAAATGCCTAAATTCTGTTAGAGATGAAAATGTTTCCAACAAATGAAAGTGGAGGATGATTGGCTCTGTTACTGTTACAAAAGGTGGGGGCAGCTTTGCTGCTATGCCACTTTAAGATGCAGTGGAAAGATTAGGTTAAGTAAGTGCTAATGGTGTAATTGCCATAACGTTACACCTCCCAGGGCGACTGCATTCACGAACAAAAGGCTACACTGACAACAGAACTTGTTTGTAACCTGGACATGTAGCTGAAACAATGAGTGATATGACAACATTTGTTTCAAAAGTATGTGGGCACTCAAAATGGCTCAGAAACCTGACCTGCACAGAGCAAAACCGTATTACCTGATAGGGACCCTGAAAACATGATCACCAGGTAAAAAACCTGACAGGTGGCAACCCTACTTTAAAGTCACTGTTGGCTGCGCTACCCAACCTGCCCAAAAGTGAGAAAGTGATACTTGGTGACTTCAACATTCATTGGGGGCCACAAACCAATGGAGAATTAAAATCCCTTGTACAAGAGGCAGACATAACCCAACTAATAAAAGACCCCTACTAGATTGAACACTAAAACAGGTAATCACACCGCGCTAGACTGGGTCCTTGTGTCAAAACCTGAGAGCTTCAAATTGGCAGGAACATTTGCTGATTTATTAAGTGACCACTCGCCCATGTTTGGCATATGGAAAAAACATTTCCCAGCCCATCCCCCTAGAATCTTCCAGGCCCGGGACTACTCTAACCTTGACAAGGACTCTTTCTTCAAATGCTCTCTGAGGTGAACTGGAGACAAATCAAACTTGCCCTCAGCACAGACGAAGCTTTAGATTTCTTCATTAATAACTTCCTGTCAGTTGTTGATAAACACGTCCCTCTAAAGCAGCTTAGGGTCAAAGGGCAGGAATACAGATGGCTGTTCTGTGGCCTAACAAAATTAATGAGAGAGAGATAGGGCACTAATCAAACCAAAGACTGGCAAAAATTCAGGCAGCTAAGAAATAAATGCAAAAAAGAACAAAAACAAGCAAAATTACAATACCTCGGAGAACTACAGAAAAATAATCTTGCTGACCCTAAAAAGTTTTGGACCCAAATTAACTCACTGCTGAAGGGCCAGCACACCCATTCTGTAAGTGACATCTCAGCCAATGGGATCTGCCATAGCAACCCAGAGGACACTGCCAAGGCTCTAAACCTATTCTTTACTGAGTTAGATAAGTATAAAACCCAAAACCCCGGATACACCCCCTCCACAGAACAGTACCAATGATACTCCTCCTTTTCCAAATTTCCACCTCAAGCTAGTGACAAGAAAAGAGGTCTTCAAAGTAATCAGGAAAATTAAAACCTCAGATTCGGCTGAGTACGATAAGCTGGAACCCAGACTACGCAAAATCACAGCACCAGTGATAACAACCCCTATAACTTGGCTTTTTGTGTGTGTGTGTGTGTGTGTGTGTGTCCTCTATTTCTTCCCCCGGGTCCCCAGGTCGGCATCTATCCTAGTCATCCATCCAGCCCCGCACCCCGATATCAGGCTGTATCCCCTCTTCCCCCACGACTTACCCCCTGTGGCGAGGCGGTGAGGAGCTCCCCCAAGCTACTACTCACCTCGAATAGGATCCAGTTCAGGGAGTGCCATTCAGGGTCGGAGCCTGCAGTGGATGACTTCCTCATCTAGCCGACCTGGGACCATTTTCTTGTTTTACTTTCCCTTGAGAGTACGGCGTACATTGACATCTGGGGGGGGAATGTGCACGTGTCCACACACGCTCCTCCCAGCACCTGCCCCCACTCAGTGATTGTCTTGCAGCGTCGGTGCTCTGTCCCCCAGCCGCCACCAGGGGCCAGAAGCACACCGACCACTGAAATCCCTCTCCCTGGAGAGGGAGAGCAGTCCCTCGGACACTCGATCCCTCTCTACCCCTGCCGACCCCTGGCCGCTCGTGCTTATTCCTGAACACGGGCCGCTGGTGTAGCGCGAGATAAGGCGACCAGCGCCTCAGCCCTCAGTGCCACTGGGCCGAAATAACTTGGCATTCTAATAGGTCCCTTCTAGAAGGAAAAGTCCTAACACTATGCAAAGTGGCCTTAGTTACCCCTATATGTAAAGGTGGTCCGTGGAAGCAAGTGAAAAACTATAGGCCCATCTCACTTCTCTGCCCCCCTAAGCATAGTGCTAGAGAAGATTGTGTTTAACCAGGTTGTGGATTATGTTGAGGTGCACAGTATATTAACTGCTCAGCCGTATGGTTTCAGAAAAAAACACTGCACTAATATAGCTCTAGTCAGCCTTACCACTGATATCTATTCAGCCTTAGACAATGGCCTGCTAACTGGTGCAGTCTTGATAGACCTCACCAAGGCCTTTGATTTGGTAGATCATAAACTGCTAATAACAAAGTTGAAATCCATAGGACTGGACTGTTGGACCATAAGGTGGTTCTCTGATTACCTACAGGGCAGGTCACAACTAGTCAAATGGCATGGCGCCTTATCTGACAGAAACATAGAAGCATAGAAACATAGAATTTGACGGCAGATAAGGACCGCTTAGCCCACCCAGTCTGCCCATTTCCCTACCTACTGGATAAGCTGCAGATCCTAGTTAACCAGCAGCCTACTTCTTCCTACCCCCACCCCTAGAATTGCCTTATGACTGTCCCATGCATGCTTGAATTTCCACCAGTGTTTTGACTCCACAACCTCCTCGGAAGGCCGTTCCATGCCATCCACAACCCTCTCTGTGAAAAAATAGCCAGCAAAATTACCTCTGAGCCGCCCCCCATCTCTTCAAATTGTGCCCTTGTTCTTGCACACCTCTTTTTTTTTGAAAGATGCTACCCTCTTGGACTTTGTTGATTCCCTTGAGGTACTTGAAAGTTTCTATCATGTCCCCCCTCTCCCTCCTTTCCTCGAGGCAGACCCTTGATGGTGTCCCGCAGGGGTCTATATTGAGGCCCCTTTTATTTTCTCTAAGAAGTCTAAGGTCTGACAAGACATAGTACCTAACTCTGGCTCTCTCTAATAGCCCCAGGGTGGAGATTGTGGGTTCCACTGTGCCACGGTGACAAGAAATCTGTTGACCAATGGTACAGCGACAACACACCACCACCAATTGGTGTTGTGCCATCGTTTGGGGACCAAATGTTATCTGTGGGGGGCTTCACCCCTCACACCCTCCATGTGCGAGGCTCTGCCCCGCACCCAGTTTTAGATTTTCTAACTCCAGTCGGAGTTAGTTCGGGGATGGGGCAAACACCTCACCAGCAACAGTGTCGGGAACATGGAGATTATCGCAGCGAACTACTAAAAATGTCCCTGTGATGGTCTTCGCAGTCGGTATACCAGGTTGTGGACTCTATAAAGTGCTTAGGAGTTACTCTTGATCACAGTTGTACCTTCAAGGCACATACCGACCAGCTGACCAAGTCCATTAATCAGAAATAGGTCTCTCATATTGGTTAACCCCTTTCCTTACAAAAGATTCCAGGCAAAAAATAGCTACTGGTACCCTATTACCCACCCTGTTTTATGGAACTCCTGTCCTATACTCATTAAAAGGTGCAGAACTGCAGAGGCTTACAATTCTGCACCATAGGATTAGCCGAGTGGTAGCAGGCGCCCCACCCCTTGAACATCACTGTCAAGTGCTGCATTCTTTAAGCCGGCCCTCCTCAGAAGGCAAACTAACATATCCTCTTTCCCTAGCCTATAAATTCAGGTTAGACAACCCCCCACCAAGCCTGGCTGCTGTGGTAACCACCAAGCAAAACAGTAGAACACGTAGGTCCTTCAAGCTTCAGCTTGTTTAAGTCCCAAAAGTAAGGTCATCTCAAGGGTTCAGATCTTTTGCTGCATATATACCGCCCCTCTGGAATGCATTCCCAAGTAAACTCCAGGAGTGCAGCTCACTTGGGGGATTTAAGCAGGGGCTCAAGGCCCACTTGCTGGAGCTGAACCAATCCACTTGTTACCACTGACTAGGGCCTAAATAGTTGTTTTTACTCTGTATAGCATGGTTGCTTATCTTGTCACAGCCTGTCACTGATGATCTCATGCACATACTGTCTGCCATATGCTGTAAACCACAAATGTATAACCTGGACTAACAAATTGTCTAATACTGTTATCTGTATTAATATGATGAATTGCCTTGTCTAACATGTTATATTGTTTTCTTAAGTGTAATTAATCCGGGGTCGCCCCTGAAAAAGGAACTGTAATGGTCCCAGTGGGCCTACCCGGTTATCAAAATTTAAATAAATAAAATTACAGTTAGGGTTGAGTAGGCTGTTTAATATTAAACCCTGAATTTGCACTTTGATAGCTGTGCCCCCATTCAGCGGAACTGCACAAAACTTTGCACGGTTTGGGGACAAGGTTTGGTGATTTGCCAAGTTTTGTTGTTTCAGTCAGATGTGCAGGTTCCGAGATCCAGATATTGCGTTTTTAGGACAAATTGTGTTTTGTTTTTTTTTTGCCTTGTTTTTTGCTGTCACCTACAGCCCAGATGGTTTGGAATTTTGATTTAAAGTTTTCAGGGTAGAAAGGGCTTTCCCCAGAATGGTGCTATTCATTGCTTTGGTGAAAAAAGTATTAATCCGCTCCCATGTTGTGAGTATTTGATATTTTGATTATGAGCATGCTCAGTAGGGTCTTTTGGATGGACATTTGATACCCTACTGAGCATAGAAATATAGACTTTGACGGCATACAAGGACTGCTTGGCCTACCTAATTTGCCCATTTCCTTACCTATTGGATAAGCTACAGATCCTGATTAACCAACAGTCTACTTCCTCTTAGCCCCCTCTAGAATTGCCTTGTGTACTCTCCCATGCATTCTTGAATTCCCCCACTGTTTTTGACTCCGCAACCCCCTCAGGAAGGCCATTCCATGTGTCCACCACCCTCTTCATGAAAAAATACTTCCTCATGTTGCCCCAGAGCCGTTCCCCCTCTATCTTCAAATTGTGCCCTCCTTGTTCTTGCACATCTCTTTTTCAAGCATGCTCAGAACTGAAATGTTATTAAATTTATTTAATTAAATTAAATTTAACCAAAATTATTCTGGAAGGCGGTCAGGTATAAGGACACTAAAAAATAAATCTTCATTTTGCTAATTATTTCAAGATATTTGACACAGCATAACAGGCTGAAAATATGCAGTATGCACAATCTGTGTAATTGCAGCAATCGCAATCATAATACAGTAACAAGAAATCCCCCCCACCCACACACACACACATAAACCATGTCGCACACTGGCACTCATCTCAAATGGCAAGTGTCCTGTAGACAATGAACAATCCATTAAGGCTAACATTATTGCAGAAGATCATACAAAGTGAATGAGAGTATGGCTACAAAAAAAAAATGAAAAAAAAAGCATGCTGCATTGTGGCATTATTCATCTGAAGTAGAACACGCTTTGTTAGCTGATTATATGAATCTCAATTGCATAACCACCCTGACTGTCACTAAAATCAAAACTGATGAGCCAGCATCAATATGCAATGAATGAAAATAGAAACGCTGGTTGAAATAGTATAAAATATAACATTACTGTGACTGATCGCAATTCGGAGAAATCAGGAAGATAACTTACAGTTTAACATTTTCTGCACTATTGCTTACTGTTCTGCTCGCAACTCAGAATAAGAGGTTGTACTTGTATGAATAACACTCAGACATTTCACGCTTTCGAAAATTATGACTGGGTTAGGACTAATGGCATACTGTAGTTCTTAATTACTGTATTTCTCAGTGGGTCAAGATGCGCACTGCTACCTACATGGTGTAAAACTGAAATGAACATTGCCACTGCACTTTGTCCATAGTTCTAAACTCTAAAAAACAAAGGGGGTTAAAACTTGTGGTACTGTTAGTAGTAGCCACAGATACTGTTCTTCTTAGCTGCAAGCACATAGGTTCCCTGAAATCAAAGTAGTTCTCTTTAAGTGGACTGGGGTGCCTACCCCCAGTACTGCTGCTTTCTCGACCCTCCTCTCCAGTTGCTCGCCCAGCGATTTCAGCCAGTGTTCTGGTACATGTCATGTTTATAAGGCCAATCATAAAATGACTATCTTGAAAATGTGGTGTAAAAATTAAATATAAAAAATAAAGAGTAAGTATGTGAAGAATGAATGTATGAGGAATGAATGAGTAAATAGTGATTATATAATGGGCTGTAAAAATCCAGTAATCTGATTGGTCAGCTGGCATCTTTAGCCATGGGTAAATCCCAGTATAACCGACGGGTAAAGTTTCAGCCATCCCAGCTGACCACTGCACAACTGGAAATATTACTACCTCTTTTCTTTTTACTTTTGCATCTCCGTTTAGCTGCAGTGTTGAGTGTGAGTACTCACACGTTCGAAAAGTAAACAAACCACTGCCATCTTGCCTCTCGCTAATGCGCCACTGGTACAAAAGCAGTTTTCTTTCACAAATCAGCAGCATTGTTTTTTTCAACAGTTCATCCAGCTTGTCTGCAATATTTTCAGCTTCCTACCAACTTTAACACTTTCACTCTGCTCTTCTCTAGTATACTGTATTTTTCCTCTACTAACACTCTGTTTCTCACCACCTAATGTGCTGTTCTCTTCAAACCCATCAGCCATGTCTCTCTTGCTCTGTCTGCCGCTTCTCAATTCCCACCACTGTTTACTCTCTTGCTTCCGCTCCCGAAGTCCCATCACTGTTTACTGCTGTCACCATCTCTTACCTTGCTCAACTGTGGGAGTCACTCACACCATGCAGTTTCCCCAAGTTAACTCCCAGCATCAGCTGGCTGTCCCCTGCAGCTCCATTCACACTGCCGAACGGCAGCTTCTTCCATAACATGCACCTCCATAAGTAACGGGTACTGCAAATAAAAAAGAAACAAAAAAAAAAAAACCTGTAAGCAGAAGCTTCCCATGTATCTGTGTGCACTTATTTAGATTCTACCCAGCAACACAGAACTGTTTCTTCTGGCGCAGTAATACATCCAAAAATTTATTTAAAATGCAAAAAAACTTGTTTGTTTTTCTTTTTTCCCTTACAAAAACTAAAGGGGGATTTATTTTTCCCTCACAAAAACTAAAGGGGACATTTATAATGCATCAAACCACTCAAAGGTGCGGGTTATGCTGGGATTTACCCACTTCTGGTGTGGATTTGGTCACTCGGCCTGCGGCCCATGACCAAACCACATGAGGCGTGGATAAATCCCAGCACAACCTACACGCTGTTGTGGTTTATTGCTTAAATGTGCCAGTCCCTGCAGTATTGTAGGCGATTTAAGTCTTTCCATGGTACCGTTCCCAAAGGGTTTTGCACATCTGCACCTGTTCAGATTTGTGTGAATGAGGATATGATTCCACTATCTCAAAAAGAAAGGAAATTCTTTGCAAAAAACTTTGTTAATGCACCAGTTAGGATAACAGTGCCACAGAAGTAGGGAAATGTAACAGGGTTTCCACCTCCCCCCAAACAGCAAAAGGAAAAAACATCAACAGGCTTCAAGGGTGTGCCTTGGGGTCGTCAGCCCCAATCCTCATCCCATTATCCTATACTGTACCCATCTCAACTTATTTACTTATGGAATGGGGTGTACGTTATGTCTGATGACCCCAAGGCACATCTCCGATGCCTGTTGTTGTGTGCATGGTGGGGGTGGGGTGTTAGGGTTGGAAACCTTAATGCCACATTTCCTTACTTTTGTCTCTTTAACCCTAACTAGAGCATTTATGAAGTTTTTTGCAATTTATATATAACTATAGATGTAGTTATAGATATAAACAATCTCTATCATTAGGAGATTATGATGTCACAACAGTGGTATTACAGGATTTTATTGTCACTGATTCTCTATGGGAAAAGTGATAATGGGTGCATTTTAAGGCTCTGATATCCTTAGCATGTGGCACAGGGAGATGATGGTACTATGACCCATTATATCAGCATAATAAACAGGGCAGACTGGAATTATAATTCTCTAGCTGGACAAAGATGAACAACAGTTTTTTTCTGCCAGAGTTTCACCACCACGTGACTGGATTCTTTGGGCATTTTCCCCCACACTTTTTGCAAGTTTCTTGTTTAGAAGGCAGTTTGGTCTAGTGGTTAGAATGTGTATGTGGGAACCTGAAGATAATTGGTTCAAAAACTGCCTAAGTCAGGTCACTGTTTGACCTTGAGCAAGTCAATTAACCTCCCAGTGCTCCATTCCATCCATCTGAATAAATGGGTAGAAGCAGGACCCTACTATACACAAGATGTTGCAGCTCAGCTGGGCTAATCTTGGGAAATAAACTGAAAAAAAAAATAAAAGTTCCCAGTTTGTCTCTTAAAGGACAATCCTGAGTCATGAAAGGTTCACTTTACTGTGTCCTTGCAGTCTCTAACTCTGCATGCTCTCTGAAGTGACTAAGTGTGGTGCCACACGCCCTTACCCTTCCTTTGACATTGTGTACGCTGCCTCTTTGGTGCTGAGCTAGTCCATGGGAAAGGTGAAGACATCATAGTATTGGATAGTGAGAGCCTTGATCTTCCCAAGCAGCCCTACCCCTGACGTAGAGACTTGAACTTAATGTTGCAGTGCAGTCACTTTGAGGAGTTAACCTAAACTGTAAACTGCAGTCTATACCAAGTAAACCAGCCATAACAAAGTCATTTGCTGATAAAGAAGTTGCTACATCTTGCTGAGGCTTTCACTCCAGTGTCAGAATGAGAAGCACTGCAGCAGAAACATGTTCTTTGCTTCCATTTAGCACTTTTATATTTTTAGTTTCAACAGAGGCCTTAATTTTACTTATTTTTTTTGTAAAATAATACATTTTTTTGCATCACATTTTCACTTCTGAACCCCATTTGTTTTTATCAGCAAAGGAAAGAGTACACCCAGGATGCTATAAGGTGAATGGCCCTTGGCTGTAATGCCCTGCTTATGCAATTATCGGATGGTTTTGTTTACTGTGTTCCCTGGGCTTTGGCGTTTATAAGAAATAGACTTACTCATCTTGAGTAAGAGACCCACACCCAGTCCACTCAATACTGTGAACTATTAAGCAATAGCAGGCCTGATGTCAGCCCCAAAAAGTATGGTAGCAGCCTGGTGGGGGTGGGGGGGGGCATTAGGACAGAGTTCTAATTCACTCCATGGAGAATTCACTGGCTTGGCTGCATGTTTTTCAGTTGGGGGCATGAAATGTGACCGGGGACATAAATTGTGACAGTCATGTTTTGGGGGGGTGTGCCTGTGAGTGCCACCCTATAGCTACAGGCTTGAAAAAACAAACTTGCATTTCAGTTTGAAAGTGAGCAGCAAATACTGTCTCCATTTATTAATGCAAATTATGATGTGGCATTACCTGTTTTTACAAAAGCTAAAATATTGAGTGCTCTGTGCCAGAATCCACTGAACTTCACCGAGTACTAACAGAAACAGCCTGAGGGCTAATACTGTACAACACAGTGTTGGTGGAATCAAGTGAAAGTGCTTATGAAGAAAGACATTCAAAACCAACCCCTAGTATTTTCCTGCTGTGCTGCCCTCTACTTTGACTGCTTTTGCTAGCAGCAGTAAATGTGACAGCAACTTCAACTGCAGTCCTCTGAGCAATACCAACTATCTTCTGATGTCTGCTGACACAGTGTTAGCCAATCAGAAAGCAGGAGGCCTGTGCCGATTGCTCCCAGCTAGTGTGCATGTATGTGCACGAGTGTACAGTATGTGAGATTGCATCACAGACAGTAACACGCTATTTACTGAAGAATCTGTAAAGCCTAATAGAAAAGCTGACCTGGTGTCTGATAGTAGTGTACATTTTCAACAAGTACCTTATGACATTTTGCAAGTTAATATTCACAGAATCATTTCTTCAGTCTGTGCATAAAAAGGAGCTCACATAACTTGCGTTACTCTAATTCTTTTTCCTGTAGATTTTTTCTCAAGATTAAAAGAAGACTTTTCTGTGATCATTTTCTAAGTGGGTATGCTGAAGGTTACTGGTCTGTAGGTGTTTTACTAAAATAGGTGAGGTGAAATATTTAGGGAATTATAGGCAGCAAAATAGTTGAAAATATGGGATTCTTTAGTTAAGCTCACTAATAATTTAGATATATTTTCAGTTTTTCTAGTAGGGGTCTTGATTATACTATAGCGTGTGGGTAGCAGAGCAGATTTGGCTATTGCAAGCAGCAGAAGTCTTTTAAGTTGACTAGTAATGACTGCAGTGTTACTGATTAATCCATATGAAATCAGTATTATGTAGGGCAGTCCAATGTATTGATCACAGTTGAACCAACTCTTGCATTTCATTATTTGTGTCACACACACAGAAAATGACACTGAAAGGGAACGCTAAATGTAATATACTAACTGAAACTATCACGCAAGGAGAGGATTTTGTTTACGTGCAGTAGTATATTTTTGAAAGTCAACCTTTTATGCTCACTTCTTTCAGAGCAAGGGCCTTATGAGTCGGTGCAGTGAGTTGCTGGGGTCTCGGCTAATCTCAATTTACAAAACTATAGAACTACCAGAATTCAGCAGTTTGGGGGATCAGAAAAGAAAGGATGGAAGGAATATGGGTTTATATTGTACCTACCCAAACTAGATTTACAAGCAATAGGCAGTGGGCAGGTGTCACAATTAGGAATGTGCAAGCTTTATTTGGGGGAGTCCTAAGTCACAGTAGGTGATACGGGTAAAATACTTAAAATATAATGCAACTCCTGTTGGAGTCTCCAAAAAGCCCATGTAATACAAAAAAATAATTGTTTAAGTTTTAGCAGTCTAGACAGCATCATGGTGGCTGCCTCCTAATCTACAGCTCTAGGGCATTGTCAGTAGTGTTATGCCAGGAGGATGGACTGGAGTGGAGCATTTACCACAGAAGTCCTGTAACTAGCTCTGGCTGGTACTTTAAAGGTAAGTTCCTCAGTAGCAGCAGTATTGGATGTTAGTATTAGAATACCCCAAATGCCACCACCGGCGACCAGGCTCTGCCCTTCCCACCCCCACAGCTCATAGGTCTTCCTATGAAGATTCACGGGGTCAGCGAACAGGCAGCACATTTGGTCAGTGACTCTGTAGCTGCTTCTGTGATCAGACAGTGCTAAAAAAACAACAAGATGTTTATGCTGTTCAGAAAATGATTTCAGTGCTGGGAACCTAAGTGTGTTTTCTATATAGGTTTTTATCCTCCCTGACAGGATCGGGTGACTGTTTCAGCCCTGTCCCCGCCAGCTGCAGCCGTTCCACATTTCCTCTGGTGTCAGGAACCATTATCCCCCAGGGATTGTTCCCCATGGTAGGGCTGGGAAGGGAGGGCCATCCCCCCCCTTGGGACACAAATCCAGACTGTCCCCAGATCAGAGAGACGGGGCGGGGCACAAGCCTGATGGACAGGGCTCCATATGCCTCCCACCCCTTTATTTTTCTTCCTATTTTCTCCTCTTGGGCTCTGTGAACGTGCAGTGAACACGTTGAGTGAGCTTCGCCTCCATGGAGATGTCCCAGGCACTCTGAACACTGGCCCTTCCCCTCTAACTGACTCGCATGTGTCACCACCTGGATTCCTCCAGGTGGCAGTCAAGCAGTGAGTCACAGAGTCCCCCCTCCCTGAGGTAAGAGAGCTGTCTTATGGACACTCAGTCTTCCTTCCCCTGGCTGACCTCCGAGTGAAATGCATCTGTTCCCAAACCAGGGTCGCCAGGATGGGAAGAAGTAAGGTGCCCACAGCACCTCAGATCTCTTCACCATTGGGATGGCAAATGGGGAACCTAAATTGATTGCTGAGGGAACTCTTGTGTCTCTTAGGGAGCAAACTTTGGTGTGCTCCTTTTTATGAGATTGAAGAAAGTTAGGAAAATCTGGAGGGGGGTATAGAGCTGCTGATGCCTGTGTTAAAACTTTAGAAAACATATTATTTGGACATAATTCAGTTTGCATGCCATTTATCTTTCACAGATTTCTTATCCCACATATTTATTACTGAGGAAATTTGCATTAAAACAGGCCACTGGACTTCTAAAGGATTGCCTAGAATATCTCTTGGTTTTATCACATTTTTGCAACTTGCAAAAAAAAAAAAAAAAAGACCCCATAAAACATGGTCCAATATTTTTATGCAGTTACAGCAGTTTGCGCACAGAAATTGAAGCATGCATTAAAAATCAAACATTTCATAAACGTAATCTATTTAACCCCCTTTTGCTGGCCACACCCTCTTTGTGATGTCCTCCCCAGCACTGTCACCTGGCTTTCCTCAGGATTACCTCGACTTCATGTCCCCCATTACTGACTCCCCATAATGGGAGTGGAGGGGCTTCCCATCTCCCACTACAGCAATGTATCCAGACCTGGAGGAGGGCCAAGTCGCTGATACAGGGCTTATTGGAGATCAGAGAGTAAGCCTGAACTGGCCTTTGGTTTTCTACTCTTTCTGTTTCCTGTCTCCAGGATACCTGTGGCAAGGGTGTGTATGTGCACACACGCAACTATAACCTTGCATGGCACCAGCTGGCTTCCCCCTCTTCCTATGAAGCTGCTCTGATTGCACTGTTGCCTGTGGTTACCCAAGTAGCAGTACCTCAGCAAAGACAGGTGCCCTTCCTCGGAGGAGATCCTCTTCTGAGACACTCAGTCCTCCGTCGCCCAGCTGGCCCCAGATGAACCTGGGTCATTGACATCAGAGGTGGTAACCATACTGCTGCACCAATTGGTCTTGACCATTTTGGCACATTTCTGATGATGCAGTTGCTGCTTAAAATGAGAAATTGTGTCTGCATCATCGCTTCTGAAAACCAAGCCCCAAGTCTTTATCACGTTAGTGCTCATCTGCCCTTACAGCTTATTGCCCACATAGTCATAACCTCTTTTGGGATGTCACAGTCTGTTGCGATGGAAATAAGTGTGATGACATGGGCAACTATGACGTCAGGTGGAGAATAAGCAATAGAAACTAATAAACTCTCCAGGAACGTAGATCCTGTTTTCATGCGTATGACCTCGGTAATATATATCTTATATTTGTTGCAGAGCCTACGTTATATAGCCAGTCATCAGCTTGGGCAGGAATTTATTTCCCCCGCTAGAGATCCCCTTTGTATCAAACCTAATGGGGCAATGTCCTCTTCATCATTAGCAGCTCCTCATACAGATGGCAGCCTCCCACTCCCCACTACAAACAGTTTTCTTTAATCCCTGCACATTTTGAGTCTCCTATTCGAAATGCTCAGTTCAAGGTGCAGAGCAAGAAATGTTTTGCCTGATAGTTTGCATCTGGGACTGTGAGGGCAATATTGGAATCCCAATAATACTGGAGTGACACCCCCCATCCCGATATTATGACTTTGGTGCTATGGGGCCCAATGATAAAAAAACGTATTCAGCTGTTTGGGTACTAACTCAAGGAGTGGACTGGCTCACAAGTTTTATGAACTAACTCCTTCCTTGCCCAACGGGTTGCCCATGTGCCTGCCTGCCCCGGACAGGTGAAGATGATCAGGTGCATGGGCCTTTGGTGGCAGCAAATGTCAAGTTCCTTACTGCTACCTTACTGGAGGCTCATAAAATAACTTGTGCATGATCTTAGTAGTCCATTTGGGCATTTGTAGGGCCTTTAACACTGTGGCACATGACAAGGTTCTCTGCAGAGTACACCAGTGTGGTAAACACGTGTCATACACAGGTTGGATTGCTAACTGGCTTGGGGGCAGAAAGCAGAGGGCTGTGGTGAACAGGCACTACTTAGTTGAGGTGTGGGTGCTTAATGGTGTCCCTCAGAGATCAGTGCTGGGGCTGCTGCTGTTCAACATTTTTGTAACCCACCTGGAAGCTCAGGTCTCCAGCAGGCTGCTTAAGGCACTAAACTGGCCAGGTTGATGGACTGCTTGGAGGATGAGGACGAATGTCAGGAGGACATGAACAAGCTGGGTGATTGTTCAGGCTCATGGAGACTCGGATTTATGGTAGACAAATGCAAGGTGCTACATGGGGAAGAAAAACAGAGGCAGGACCTTACACTCTGTTTGGGGACCTCGGACCTGAGGGTTATTAATAGGCAAGGGGCTAAAGCATAAAAAGCAATGGACAGCAGTTATCACATGGCCTGGCAGAATGCGGGGGTGTATCAAAACGGCAGTGACTTGTAGGGCTGGAGAAGTAGTCCTTCCACTTTATAAGCCTCTGGTCTGGCACTACCTGAAGCATTGCACACAGTTCTGAGTTCCTCACTACAAAAAGGACATTGAGGCAGTTGAGAGGCGAAACTCAGGGTCACCAAAATGATCAAAGGTATGGCGATTCAGAGCTGTATGGAAACGATGCTGGCCCTTTACATTTTCTCATTGGAAAGGAGGCTGGGAGGTGACGTGATCTCCGTCTTCCATATAATCAAGGGTATATTGACAAGATCGAGCAGACAGAAATGTTTGATCTTGTGTCCCCTCCAGCAGGACAGGAGGATCTGTTGTAAAGCTCAGAGGTGTTACAGGAGTGCTCAGCATCAGGTTCCATCCTGGCTAAAGATATACTGATAGTACTGTCATAGTATCCTCAGCTACAGCTAGTTGTAAGTATCGGTGTCCCGATTTTCAAATGCTGGAAATAAACTTTTTTTCCTAGGGTTATTAAAGAGTCAACATGTGGCATTGTATAGAAATAGTGCTGTACATGTGTGGCATTGTATAGAAATAGTGCTGTACGTGTGTGG
This sequence comes from Neoceratodus forsteri, assembly GCA_016271365.2. NCBI lineage: Eukaryota > Metazoa > Chordata > Ceratodontiformes > Ceratodontidae > Neoceratodus > Neoceratodus forsteri. The sequence goes on from CM057453.1 coordinate 422,432,584, forward strand.
CATTGTATAGAAATAGTGCTGTACATGTGCGGCTGCCCCCACAAGCCCTTTAGGCTGTGAGCTCTAGTAGTCAGTTGACAAATTGCAAGAAGGCAGACAAGTACAAGTGATGGCCTTAACTATTCTCGATGGCGAGGGCATGATGGACCTAGAGTCCCATCAAACCTTAAATTACTTTAATATGTTGTGATCTTTCTTCATAGCTGAGACTCCTTACTCTTTGGCCCTGTTCAGATTAGGGTGTTTGAACTGGTTTGAGGAGCATAAACTGTTTTAAAGCACCATAGCACGGTTCACGTCTACACCTAACATGCCTTGTAGTCCGATTTTAAAAACCGTGCTTAAACCCTGATAAGACCTAGGTTTAAACACGTTTTTTAAAACGTTACAGGACTTAGTTCATTTTTGCCTGTAGCGTGCATGGTCAGGCATGGTTCTGTTTCATGCAGCACGATGTTAGCACATGTAATCAGTTTAATTTAACTCTGTCCAGAGGCAGTAATGCAGATGCTGTAAACCATGTTTAACAAGCATTTGTCAATGCCGAATGTTTGCTTGCTGGCATTGGCAGTGGTAGTGTAGAAGTTACAGAGCTGCGTAATAGGAATGGCAGTGAAGTATTGAACTGAAGCCAACCCCACCACCACCCTGCAGAGAGTGACAGGCATTGGGGTGTGCCTTTGGGTCGTCGGGCATAACGGCCACGCCATTTCACCACACCCCATCCTGCAGACACTGACAAGTGTCACGGTGTTCCTTGGGGTCTTTGGCCCTTATGCGCACCCCATTCCATTAGGAAATACGGTGAGATGGGTGCAGTATAGGAGAATGGGGTGAACTTTGGGGCCGAAGAGTCCAAGGCATACCTTGATGCCTCTCACTGGCTGCAGGGTGTGGAATGGTATGAGCATTACAGGCAAGAATCCTAAATCACACCCCTGATGCCTGTCATTCTCTACAGGGTTGGGCGTTATGGTTGGAAACCCTAATACCTCAGGCATTTGTTGGTATTTTCACTCTAAATTTTCAACATGGTTTTTTTGTGACCCCACCTCATGAACAGTGGCAATATCAGTTTGTTAGCAAGCTGCTTATGCACAGCGACTATGGCATTTAGCACCACAGGTGCAAAACATTCGAACAGGATGAAAAAATGACAGCTGTACTGTTCATGGGGAGGTGTAAAATGGCAATGTTGCAAATCTGCAGTAAAATATTTAAAAACTGGTGAAGTTTGACAGACATAGAAACTGTGACAATTCGTAATATAATTAGGTTGGGGATTTTTTACAGCAGATTGTCAACTCAGGCATTTGGTGCCTCCGATCATGAACAGTGTCACTGTGATTTTCTTTATCTGTCCCGAACAATGATTTCCCAGAGCGACCACACATCTCGCTTGAAAGTGTGAAAACACACTCGCCATGTTGTGAAAAATGACAGCTGTACTGTTCATAGGAAGTGTGGAAAATGCCACTGGTGAAAATCTGGACTGAAAATATTACAAAGTCATGAACTTACGAGGGTGCATGGAAACTGCGCAATGCTCACTCGTAACACAGTCATTTTATGGACTTTTGTCACCAAATTTTCAACATAGCCATTTTAAGACCTCTGCTCATGAACAGTGTAACTATGATTTTCGTACTCTGTCCCAAACATTGCTTTCGCACACCAACAGCACCATTGTGCGCTGCATGTGCGAAAACACATTTTGGTCGACATGAAAAATGGCAGCTGTACTGTTCATAAGGAAGTGTAATAAAATGGCAATGTTGAAAATCTGGAGTGAAAATATTAAATTCGCAAACTTACAAGCATGCATAGGAACCGCAACGCACGCTCGTAAAACAGTCATTTTTAGGAATTTTTCACCAAATTTTCAACATAGCCATTTTAAGACCTCTGCTCATGAACAGTGTCACTGTGATTTTCTTAATGTGTCCCATGCATTGATTTCGCACATTGACTACGCCATTGTGCGCTACACGGGCGGAAACACATTTTGGGTAAGATGTGAAAAATTCCAGCTATACTGCTCATAAGGAGGTGTGGTAAAATGGCAATGTTGAAAATCTGGAGTGAAAATATTGGAAAATTGCGAAACTTATGTTGCATGAGGAGCTGTACAACGCACCTCGAAACAGTCATTTTTGGAATTTTTCACCAAATTTTCAACATAGCCATTTTAAGACCTATGCTCATGAACAGTGTCACTGTGATTTTCTTAATTTGTCCCTACATTGATTTGCCACCGACTGTGCCATTTATCAGCTACATGGGCGGAAACACGTTTGGGTGAGATGTGAAAAATGACAGCTGTACTGCTCATAAGAAGGTGTGGTAAAATGGCAATGTTGAAAATCTGAGTGAAAATATTGAAAATTCGCAAACTTACAAGTGTGCGAGGAACTGCATACGCACGCTTGTAAAACAGTCATTTGGAATTTTTCCACCAAATTTTCAAAATGGAACTGCTTTGAGAGCCCACCTTATGAACACTGGCAGTGTCGTTTCATTAATCGGTCCCAAAGGTGATTTTGCGCAGTGACTGCGAAATCACCCTTCGGGCATGAATAACGCCATGACAGTGACAGCATTCATGAGAAGGGGGTCCCAAAAACCCCATGTTGAAAATTTGGTGCAAAAATTCCCAAAAATGCCTGAGATATGCAACAAAGTTGAAAAACCCTATCTATCCCATTATACAGCTTACCGGCATTTCCTCAGTTCGCGGTCGGCTTTGAAGAGTGCAGATGTGTTCCTGGTCCACCGAAGATCATCGCGTCGAGGTCCAGAGGTAAGTATGGGGTGAGGAGGGGTGTGGGGAGGCAGGGTGCGCAGTGGGTGGGTGCGGTTGTGGGAGGGCAGGGAGACTGTGTGGGACCATTTTTCTTTACAGTTTTTTTTTAAATATGGCATCGCTGGGCGTTTGCCATGCTGGGGTGGGCTCCCAGCATGGCACAAGGGTCAACTGGTTGGGGGCGTGGAGCTGACGAGGATTGGGCTTCCGTCGGCCATAAACATCATTGCCACGCTGGGGTGGGCTCCAGCGTGGCACCCTGTACTCTGGGGGGAGGATAGTGGAGCCGACGGGGGATTGGGCACCCCCGTCGGCTGTACCATGAGTTGCCACGTTGGGGTGGGCACCTAGCGTGGCATGTGGAAGGCTTTGGGGGAAGCGCAGCACAGCCGACAGGGGATTGGGCATCCCCATCAGCTATACAGTGTGTGCGTGGGGGGGGCAGCACGCAGTATGCATGCGTGCGTGTGTTTGTGTGTGTGTGTGTGTGTGTGTGTGGGGAGCTGCGCATGAGCAGGCGATATCTGATCACTGCTCACTGAAGCGTAGCTCCCCCTTTCAACTGTACATCACTGCATTTTGGAGCTGTCATAGACAGCTCCAGCATGCATTGGAGGGCTGGGGCCGCGCCTGCCAACACACTGACTGAATTGGAAGAAGGGGTGACACACCTCCGAAAACTCGGATGATGGCACCGTGTTTCTTGCTCATGAGTGCAAGCAAACCTAAAAATGGTTTACAACATGCTTGCAGTAGTGAGGATGCTACAGCCTGGTAAGAATTAATCTTAACCGTTAGAAATCAGAAAGAATTAAGAATTAAAATGTTTTTTAAAAATTTTTTAGATCACCATGCTGTAGTCTGACTAGGGTCTTAATCTTTCTTTAGTCTGAAAGATGCAGTTAATTGCATTTACGAGGCAGGGACTGGCATTCCTATAAGACTTAAGCTACCTGGAGGAAGAGACTCGGCCCTAGTATCCCTTTATAAATTATAAATGTAAAAATAATACCTTTAACAGAGAGCACGTCGGAAGCTTACTGCTCTCCTCTCAAAAAATGATAATACTGATTTTATAGAAAAAAAATGGCTATTGAACTGTCCTGACTTAAGAATTCTTGAAGGGAATCTGATAGTCACATACACTGTTAGCAGGGAAAAGGCCGCAATGAGAAGTCAGAGGGTAGCAGAACAAGACAGTACCAGTTTAAGCACCTGGTGGAAAAAAGGCATTGTCTGGTTCGGCTTGTGACAGCTAACTAAACAGTGAGCACTAAGAATACAACCAACTGACTAGTGGGGGAGTGAACTAGCTCGGCAAAGGCCTCCATTTACGCCTACATTCTATGTAATGATTTTAAGTAGTAAGGCGCTGGAAGAGGGGATACCTTGAATTATACAATGGGAGTTTTAAAACTAAAAAGCTGATTGGATGACTGGGTCTTTTGTCCGTGAGTAAATCCCAGCATAACTCACGGATAAAGACCCAGTCAGCCACATGTTGTTCATGAAATGAAAACTCAGTCTGAGCCCAAGAAAAACAAAAAAATACGCCCGGGATGCAATAGCCCAATTGTGAAATGATCAATCACTTTAGAGGTAACAGACCACACCATTCGCCAAAACCACTTTAAATACCAACAACCCTATTTTTTTTTTTAATATAAAGTACATGTTGTACATGTGCAATAAATGTAATTTACCTCTGAAAGGAAAGGCAGGACAGAGTCATACCACAGATTTGTCTAAACTCCCTCCCACGTTCCCCACAAGATCCTTGGATACCAGCTCATCCGACACTCCCTCCCTCCACCTTCCATTAGAATCCGTGCTAGTTCCTGTAATACTGACTCCCTCCTGTCTCCTTTGTGGTGCCACTACCGCTCCGGTCCAATTATAGGAGTGCCATTCAGTCCCATAACAAAACAGAAAATCATAAACCAAACAAACAAACAAAAAAAAAAGTCCTGTTCCAGTGGGAGGACAGTACAAGAACAGACTTTAAACAAGGATGTCGCAACTGTAGAGATGTTAATGTTGAATTTGTGCAGTCAAAGAGCATTGCTTACTTTGTGTACTCGGTCCCTTCATTAACCACACTGTGTTCTGGTACTGCCACATGATTTTCTCTGGTGGGTGAGGGAATTCCCTCTGCAGTCCTCGATCCTTGCACTAAAACAAAGCTGAGTTGCTGTCTCAGTCTCACTGCCAGTTGTTCGTTAACTCCAATGCTGTAAGGGCAGAAATAGACAGGTGACAGAACTGACTGGTGTTAGCAGCCATTCTGAAGCCCCGCAAGAAGTCCTCAGCCTTTCTTTGTGTACACTGTAGCCTCTTCAAAATGTCCGAGACAGTAGCAAACTATTTATTAATTTTTTTAGCGTAAGAATACATTTTAAAATAATCATTTGGGGGGGAAGACTTGTCTTAATTTTTTTTCTTGCAAAAAGTAAAAGAGGACATTGTATAATCACAATAAAACACTCCAGGGTGTAGGTTATGCTGGGATTTACCCACTTCAGTGTGGTTTGGTCACGGCACTTTCACACCAGGTGTGGGTAAATCATATCCTGTTGTCATGTGCAGATATCCACCCCTGCTTGCCAAACTATATGAGCTACAGGTGGGTGCAGTTTGCTGTGGTACCGATTTAGTAACCAGTGACAGCTGTGTTTATAAAATACAAAAACAAACAAACAAATAAAAGAAAAAGAATGACTTCCAGTATGTGCATGCCCACACTTCACAGAACAGCAGGACATATGTGTATGATCTGTGTGAGTTCTTTGTGGTATTAACATGAGTACAATCATTCTGCAGGTCGGACTTCCTAAAGTCCTTTTCTAATACAAGTTGCTCCATGGGGTGAGGTTCAGAGAGATGCCCGAAAGATAAACACAGAGAAAGTTGCTCTCTGGCATTCTTTTTGGATACCAGGGAGTAGAAGATTACATATAGACACACTATTCATGAATCACCTACTCATTATCTAACATAATAAAGTATGACTTTCAGATTTTGCATGACCCACTGTCAAACTTCTCGATCTAAATATGTACAAGCCAGTAAGTTGTGTAATCCAGTAAAAAGCTGCTTTTCAGCTCATGAATACCTTATGAATAGGATCCTATGTTTTTAGCTTCCACTTCATTTACTATCCATAATAGTATCAGGGAGCAGAAAATATCTATTCCTATAAAATCTTGTTATTTAAAGGGATCCCATCGACTTCCAACAGGCTGATTTTCACCCCTCTTAACTGAAACTGGGGGAGAATTATCTTGAAACACAAGCTTCAGTTATGGGTTTAGTTGTTTGTAAATGATATTTTTATGTCTTAAGACAGGTGCAGGCAGTTTAGCCAGTTCTTCAGTGTCATGGTTGGCAACATCTGGGCTGCCAAATCATTCGCTTGACCAGAGTTGGCACTTAGTGAACATGATTACTTAAGGGTGAACCCACAGTGACTGTGGTATGAGTTAGGGTGGGAGAGACCCTCAGCGCAGGGAAAGTTGTAATGCCACGGAGTGTTTACATGATCTTCTGCATACTCATGGGTATCAACAAGGCTGAACAGTCAGAAATGCAAAGACAAGGCAAATTTTATTTAAGTGCCCCATCCCAAAGGTTCGGGGCACTTCTCATGAAACATGTAATTTAAAACAGTAAGATAAAACACAGCAAATAAAATCCATACAACTCTAAAGTTACAGCCAGAGCTACAGAATAAACAGATTATTGGTATGATAGTTGATCTAGTGTCCTTCAGCAGGACAGGGAGACATGCCTGAAACCCAGAGGTGCTACATTAAGGGGTAACATTAGGAGTCACTTCTCCTAGAGTAGTGAACCTATGGAGCAGTTTTCTGGAAGAGGCAGGTGGATAAGAAGAGAGTACAGGCCTTCAGCATAAGCCTGCACACATTTCCTTTTTACCAAGGGAAGTACAGGGTGCCATAGTAGTAGACTGGGTATGAAATCCCTATAAATCCATATCATTAGTACATGCTGCACCGCATACTGTTTCATTCCTAGTTATGAATCTGAAGGGGGAAGAGGCAGATGTGATGGATACATAAAAACATATAATTTAACCTTAAAGAGATTTACCAGACTGAGAATATGCACTTCATATATAGGTGACTTAACTCTGCGAAAAGCTTTTGAGCCATATTTCACCTAACATGTCCCTTTAGTTTAGATGTATGATGACTTGAAAAATTGCCAGCACCGGGTCACGAGGATGTCCCGGAGTGAAGAGCTGCCCCTGCTCCACCCCTGTGCACAGTAAAGTTATGATGCAAACTTCGAGGAGAGTGGGGGCGCCTCCATTATAGTCAATGGGAGCAGCTTTCCGATCGTTTTCTATATTGTATCTGGTCATTTTATGATGAATCAAGGACAGCGGTCGATTAACAATGGCCTTGTTAATCGACCACTATCCTTGATTCATCACCAAATTACCAGTACAATATAGAAAAATGATCGGAAAGCTGCCTCCCATTGACTATAATGGAGTACGTCCCTGCATTTTATTTATTTTTATTTATTTATTTCAATCTAGGATTACAATACCTTTGAGCCGAGGCTCTTTTACAAAGGTTCCACGTCAGCATGTGCAACAGTCATCAATTTTAGTTACAAACATAACGTCACTGACTTACAGACATGTATGTAGTACAAAGACTTGAGCTATAGGCAAGACAAGGGGAGGGGGTGGAGTGGGAGAAGTGAGGTGGGAGATCGGGGGGTAGGAGGTGCAGGAGGTAAGGGAGTATGGGAGGTGGGTGGGGGTGAGGGCAGGAGTGGAGATACGGGAGGGAGGAGAGTGGGTGAAGGTGGGAGACGATGCAGCCAGGGGGCCTTGTCGAGGGAATATGCCAGGTAAGGTGTTAGGGGTGCAAAGACTGATTGTAAGTGCTGGGTGCTGGGGCATGTGCAGCTGGAATGGTGAAATGTTAAGATGGGCAATCGCAGGATACAAGCAATGAGAGGCCACTTGGACTTGAAAAGGCCGAGTGTTGGAGCGGTCACTATGTCGCTGCCAAGAGAGTTGAGCCAGTTGGATTCCCGATAGGCAAATGATCTTTGTCCTTGGGTCGTGCGACATCGTGGGATATGTAGTAGATGGGAATTGGATCTCCTTGTAGTGACATTCTTATGTCTAGGCTTAAGGAGGGCACAGACACCAGGTAGGGCAAGTCTCATTATGATTTTCTTGGCCGTGATGCAGGTTTGGTATTTTATGCGTTTGTCCAGTTGAAGCCTTCCAGATTAGGAATAAAGGTCACATGTGTGGGTATGTGATGATGACCAGTGATGAGACGACAGGCCTTATTAAGGGAGGTCGCGATACGTTTGAGAGCAGTGGTAGTTGTAGACCCATATATGATAAGACCATAGTCTATGATGCTGACAATGGAGCTTTGGACGGCCACTGACAGTGCTTCTGCGGTTAGGTGTTTCCTTTGCCGGAATAATATGCCTAACCTCGCATTGCCAGATTTTGCCACATTGCTAATATGGACAGCGTATGAGAGGTGGGGATCAAGGGTGATGCCAAGCTACTTGAATGATTGTGTTTGCTCTAGGATGGCTCCTTGTTCAGTTGCAATGGAGAGGTGGAGTTGTTTGTTTTTGTTGTGGGGGCTGCAAAAGACCATAGACTTTTTTTTTTTCTGATTGAGAAGCAGTTTATGATTGAGGAACCAGGATTCGATGGAGGAGAAGGCCCGCAGAAGTTTATTTTGTAATTGGTAATTGGTGCATTCTTCTAAGGATTGTACCATAACTTTGCTGTGCACGGGGGCGGAGCGTGGGTGGCTGTTCACTCTAGGAAGGCCTCGGGACCCAGTGTTGGCAATTTTTCAAGTCATCATGCACCTAAACTAATGGGACATTTTAGGTGAAATATGGCTCAAAAGCTTTTTGCAGAGGTAAGGCACCTACATACTGTATGAGGTGCTAATCTTAAATCAGTTACCTTGGTGAATCTCTTTAAATTACCATGTTACCATGCCTAGTATATTTATGTGAAAAATTTGTGAAGCTTCTCACTTTGTCTAAATTGTTAATTTCTTTAAACAAGTTCACAATTCACATGCTGTTCCAGCAGAGTTTGGTTCCTCTGTGGAGGCACCCACAGTGGAGACCAAGGAGGATGTTGGGAACCTCCACAAAGGAGACCCACAGGTGGGTGGCATGGGACCCCACAGGGGAAGGAAACAACTCTTGGGGGGGGACTCCATTGTTAGGAGGGTAGAACTGGGGAAGGGAGGGGAGAGGGAGGTAAGGTGCCTGCCTGACGCCATGGCTTGGAGGGACAGGGAGCAAATCCTCAGGATTGCAGGAGCAGCTGCATGGGGGAGGGAGCTGGATGTCTTTGTCCACCTAGGGACAAGTGACCTGGCTGGGAAAGGGATCAAAGCAGTGCAGGAGGAGTTTGTGGAGTTGGGGAGGGGCCCTAGAGAAGTAGCACTCACGGTAGCCTTCTTGGAGGTGCTGCCTGTCTATAGTATGGGTGAGGCTAAGGTGCTCTGCAACATGGGATTCAATAAGTGGTTGAAAAATTGGTACAGAGCTCAGGGTTTTGTCTTCACTGGGGACTGTGGGTCCACCTGGAGGGATGCAGGCCTATACTGGCGCGATGGTCTGCATCTGTCCAGGAGGGGAATCAGGATCCTAGGTGATAGGTTTAAATGCTTCATTGGCAAGAATTTAAACTAACCAAGGTGGGGTGGCACTGAAAAGGAGAAGGGAAATCCAAGCCCCCTTAAAAAATCAGGGTAGTTAGTGAGGTAAACACCAAGATAGAGAAGTCGATAGGGAGCAGGACAGGGGTAAATGGAGAAAAAGACAAAGGCAGTAAGGACAGGGATGAGGCAAAAAGGTGTAAGGCCATCAAAAAATGGAGGGTAATGAGTACCAATGCCCCTAGTCTAGGTAACAAGCTTCCTGAACTGGTGGCCTTGATGGAAGAGGGATGCCCAGATATCGTGGCAGTCACAGAAACCTGGTACACAGAGAACCATGACTGGGATGTCAACATACCAGGGTACACAATCTGCAGGAGGGACAGGGAGGGTAGAAGAGGAGGAGGAGGAGCTCTCTGTGTGAGGGAAGGGATCAAAGCAATGGAACTAAAGGGTAAACAGGGAGGAGAGGAGGCACTGTGGGTCACCCTGGAGACTGGAAATGGCACCAAAATCTGCACAGGGGTTGTATACAGACCCCCATCTTAGGGGAGGAAATGGACAAGGAAATGACAGAAGGCATCCTTAAGATGGCGGAGAAAGGGGAGATATTGCTGACGGGGGACCTGAATATGCCAGATGATAACTGGAGCATCTTTGCTGCAGCCATATCCAAGAACAGGGCCATTCTTGATGCCCGACAGGGAGCATGACTCAGATAGCTAGTGTTGGAACCCACTCATGAGGGAGCAGTCTTAGACCTGGTACTCTCAAATGGGGATGGAGAGAGGATATCCGATCTAGAAGTGGGTAACCATTTGGGAACAAGTGACCACCAAACAGTGTGGTTCACGATAAACTCAGCTGTAGGGTTAAGCCATACAAAAGTGAAGGTACTGGACTTCAGGAGGGCTGATTTTGTCAAAATGGGAGAGTGCCTCAGAAAAGCACTAGCAAACAGGCGAGAATGAGGGGGTGGAGCAACAATGGGGAAACATCAAAACTGCCATCACAGAGGCAACAAACCTTTGTGTGAACCAAATAAATCAAAATGAAAGAAAAAAACACTATGGTTCTCGAAAGAGGTGGCGGGGAAGGTTAGGGAGAATAAGATAGCATTCAGGTAGTATAAGGAAACCCCGAAGGAGCAGGACAGAGAACTGTACCAGTTAAAGCAGAAGGAAGCGGGGAAGGCAGTCAGACTAGCAAAGGCCCAAACCGAGAAAAAGATAGCCAATGTGGTTAAGAAGGGGGATAAAACCTTTCATAGGTACATTAGGGGCGAAGAAAGTCAAAGGGCGGGATACTGATGCTGAATAAAGAGGAGGGTGGGTGGGCAGAGAGGGACAGTGAAATAGCAGGGATACTGAATGAATACTTCTGCTCAGTATTCACAAAGGAAGAGGAGAGGGAGGTACCTAATCCAGTCAATAGAAGCACTCTGGATAGGGGGTTGATATCAGTCCTTTCACAGAAGAAAGGGTTCTGAAAGAACTCCTAAAACTGAAGGTGGAAAAAGCAATGAGGCCTGATGGAATTCACCCCAGAATTTTAAAAGAATGAAGGGGAGAATTAGTAACACCATTGACTACCCTTTTAACAAATCATGGGAGGATGGTGTGGTACCTGAGGACTGGAGGAGGGCAGATGTGATTTCCTTTCACAAAAGTGGGAGCAAGACAGAGGCAGGAAACTACAGACCTGTCTGTTTGATCTCAGTGGTAGGGAAAATGATGGAATCACTTCTGAAGGAAATAATTGTTGAGTACCTAGAGGCCAGTGGGGCACAGGACCCAAGGCAGTGTGGATTCACAGCAGGAAGGTCATGTTAGATGAATCTAATTGACTTCTTTGACTGGGTGACCAAAGTATGGTAGTGGACCAGGGAGGGTCTGTGGACATGGCCTACCTAGACTTCAGCAAGGCATTTAACACAGTCTCGCACAAAAGATTAATAAACAAATTAGCCAGCCTGGTAGTGGGTCCCAGGGTGGTAGCCTGGGTAAAATATTGGCTGGACAACAGGATGCAGAGGGTAATAGTAAACGGAGTCCACAGTGAAGAAAGGGGGGTTACTAGTGGGATATTGCAGGGTTCAGTACTGGGTCTGGTCCTTTTTAATGTCTTTATAAGTGACATTGCAGAGGGAATGGAAGAAAATATGTCTCTTTGCAGATAAGAAGAACAAGGGGACACAATTTAAAGATGGGGGGCAGTTCAGGGCAATGTGAGGAAGTATTATTTCACAGAGAGGGTAGTGGATGCATGGAACAGCCTTCCTGAGGAGGTTGTGGGGTCTAAAACTGGGAGAATTCAAGAATGCATGGGACAGACATAAGGCAATTCTTGTGGGGGGTAGGAAGAAATAGTCTGTTGGTTAACTAGGATCTGCGGCCTATCCTGTAGGTAGGGAAATGGGCAGACTAGATGGGCCAAGCGGTCCTTATCTGCCGTCAAAGTCTGTGTTTCTATGACACAAAGATGTGCAACTAGTTGATATACAAGGAGGGGGTCGAATGGATGAGAAGGGACTTGGCAAGGTTGGAGGAATGGTCACATGTATGGCAGCATAGATTCAATGCAAAGAAGTGCGAAGTAATGCACCTGGGAAATAAAAACCTAGGGGAAGAGTACACAATGGGGGGTGAGATACTGACAACAACAGAAATGAAAAGGGACCTGTGGGTAGTTATATCAGATGACCTAAAGGTGGGCAAGCAATGTGAGAAGGCAGTAAAGAGGGCTGGGGGATACTAGGTTGCATAGGGAAAGGCATCACCAGTAGAAAACAGGAAGTTGTTTGTTATCCCTCTGTACAGACAGTTGGTGAGACCCCATGTGGAGTACTGTGTGAAGTTCCGGAGACCCCATCTCTGCAAAGACATAGACAGGGTGGAGGCTATCCAGAGGAGGGCAACCAAAATGGTGCAGGGTCTGCACCAGAAGACATACAAAGAGAGACTAAAGGAGCTTAATATTTATACCCTCGAGGAAAGGAGGGAGAGGGGGGACATGAGAGAAACTTTCAAGTATCTCAAGAGAATCAACAAAGTCCAAGAGGGTAGCATCTTTCAGAAAAAGAGATATGCAAGAACAAGGGGGCACAATTTGAAGATAGAGGGGAGGATGGCTCAGAGCTAATGTGAGAAAGTATTTTTTCATGGAGAGGGTTGTGGATGCATGGAACAGCCTTCCTGAGGAGGTCGTGGAGTCAAAAACAGTGGGGGAATTCAAGAATGCATGGGACAGACATAAGGCAGTTCTAGTGGGGGGTAGGAGGAAGTAGGCTGTAGGTTAACTAGGATCTGCAGCTTATCCATTAGGTAGGGAAATGAGCAGACTAGGTGGGCCAAGTGGTCCTTATCTGCCATCAGATTTGATGTTTCTATGTTTCTATTTGCAGTTTGAGAGTTATATGTACAAAATACATGAAAGTGCACGTTTATGTCCAACTTCACTTTTTTTTTCAAAATTAATTTTTTTTTATCAGTTTATTATTTTTCTTAAAGGAGAAGTCCACCCAGAATGTGCAAACACATATGTTATATAGAGTGTTTTGATATGTATGTTAAGTCCTACTGTGTCCTTCCCTCTCTCTGTCTGCTATTAGGAGTTTTTCCTAAATTAGCCTGCTAGCTGTATGGTAGTTTTACGACCCCTGGGGATCTCCATCGCAAATAGGTTTATTGGCTTTCTTTCTCCTGCGATGCACCCTGGTTCATGTGACAGTGATGTAGCTATGCCCCTAGATTTAGCAGGGTCTGTCACAGCTCAGCCACAAAGATAATACTTCTTTCAGAGAAGAAGACACATTGCTACATTTTGGGTGAGTGTAATCATTATTATTTTTTGATATTATTACCTTGTCCTGCTGTGTTACAACCTATAAGGTGATGTTCAATTTTTGCTACTTAGTACTGGTGCAAAAACTGAAAGTGACTGAGAGGAATAGAGTAAACAGTGACATGATCCAAACACACACACACACACACACACACACACACACACACACACAGCAGAGCAGGACAAGGTACTGATATCAAAAAATAATAATGATTACACTCACCCAAAATCTAGCAGTTTGTCTTCTCTGGAAGAAGTATTTTCTCTGTGGCTGAGCTGTGACAGACCCTGTAACAAGACACTGGCTTACTGCAGGGGCAATTAGACATCACACCAAAGGGCACTCTGGGAAGACTAGCGGCCATAAAAGAAACCAGAATGGCATTATGGCAACCTCCAATGGCAATAAAACAGTTAGGGAAAGTTAGAAAAAACATCTCTCACAGCCAGAGGAAAAGAAAATGCTGGGAACTGGTTAGAACACAGAAAAAAAGACTACTTCATATCTTTTTCTGATTTTAACATGGAGTTTTCCTTGAAGCATACAGCCATGATACTCATGTAAGAAAGACATGCAGAACATCAAGATCGGCTTACACTGACTCCCAATGAGCGGGGTTACATAAGCTTTCTCTTACAATCTGGTACAGAAGGGGGGGGGGGGTTTAGAGAAAATGAGAGGAATATGAAACACCTCAAATCCCAACACTGTAAAATTACAGTCCACTAGTACCAGCCACTTCAAAGGCATAGGTTAATTCCATAAAGAGATATCAAGGTAGAAAAAATGCACTAATCAGTAGTGCATATAACCTAAGAAAGTTAGAATTTTTAAACAGTAAGGCTTTTCCCCTACTAGCCCCCTCGTCGCTCGAAAAACAAATGTCATCATGGGCATTTACAAAGCAGAAGAAAGATATAGAATCAGCAGGAGAACCTGCACAGTGTAGTAGAGCAGAGCTGAATTGAAATCACATATTTAACTTACTATATGGTGCATTTAAAACAAAATGGTGGACTAAATATAAACACAGTCTTCAATATTAACAAAGCAGGTAACGATAATGTTCCCCCAAAATGTCCCATCTTATGCACCATAATAACCGAGTGGCTAACTGCAGTCCATAAAGGGTAAACTATGTCCCGCAGTTTCACTAAACAGTAATCAGCCTGCTCAGCCCTCGCCTGAATCCGATCCATTGTTAACCTGTTCCTGCGGTAACTTTGCTTTAAATTCCAACGCTGTCTTTTCGACCCATCGTCCTTCCTCAGCAGTATCAGAAAATTGCCAAGTCTTACCTCCGTAAGTGGCACAGAGACGGGCTGGGACAAGAAACGAATGCACAATACCCAGTAATCTGAGCTGCTGGCGCACAGCATCAAACTGCCTTCTCCGGGCTCTCGTTTGATAGGAGAGATCCATAAAAAATTTGACATCCTGACCCAGTACCTCTATGGGGTAAGCCTTCTGCACTGCAGAGATGAGCACATGTCGTGCTTCAGGGCCCACAGTTCGCAACAGGACGGTGCGAGACTGGTTAGAATCCGTCGGTCTTACACATGGCGTCACTCTGTAGGCCTGACGTAAATAAGTCCAGTCAAAGTCCTTAGGTACCTCCAGTATGTCCATCAGCCACCTTTTAAGATATTTCAAAAAATGTGCCCCTTCCATCCCCTCAGGTAATCCAACTAGACGAACGTTCCCTGCTCTTTAACCATTCTCGACTGCTTCCAGTCGGCCCCTCAGTTGCTGGTTTTCCTTGGTTAACATGGCCACAAAAGTTTGTGCTGTTGGTGATCTCTTGTCTGCAGCAGCCTGAGTACCTTGTAATGCAGTTAGAGCCGCATCATGCGTCTCTAGTTTGGCCAGCGTTTTTTCTATCTTGGCATCCATAGCATGAACCAAGGTAAGAATAGCCTGCCAGGGAGCTTCAGACATGGAACTTGACTGGGATGTCATGGGTAACTCCACCTCTGTTTCCGATGTCGTCTGTGGTACTGTAGGCCTGGCATTTCCAGATGCTTGTGAATGTGTTTTTTTTTGTACGTCCCATAACATAACAAAACTGGTATCTTCGGAAAGCTTGAAATCTGCAGAATTAAAATTTAGACGAATATCTTCTGCTCAACAGCTTTGTAACCATAAATAAAGTAATTTTTAGAGCTGAACACCAGGAGCTGTGAGGGAACACATCCTGCCTGGAAGCTGGCTCTCTGGTGCCTCCCCCCCAAAAAAAAATAATTTTTAAATGGATGCACTTATAGGTGTTTCATTTGCAAGGTATGCATTTTGTTTTTTAAATAAAAATTATGGTATTTGCAAAACCGTGCAGTTTATTCTGCATTTTCATAGGGACAGGAGTATTCAAGACATTGCTTATAGGCTACATACGTTTGTACACAATCTGCTTACTTTGGCAAGAATGGAATTTTCTAGCTTCTCCTACACTAATATTCAATGAACTGCTTCACTTAAGCTTACAGTCATGCTATGCCACTCAGTGGAGGCTGCCCAGAGTCAAAGTAGTCAAAGCCCAGAACATTGTCTTGAAGAATGGAATAACGTGGAATTATCATCTAGAATGTGCAATTACTGTACTGATGCAGGGTGTTCCAAATAGATGGGCCCACTCAAGAATAGGCTTTGCTGCAGTACCTTTAGCGTTAATGGCAACTCTGGATACCTCCTGCAGAATGTAGGCTGGGTTTGGTACATCTTAAGTTTTAAAAGATAGATGGGGGCTTTACTGATCCCATATTTAAGTATCAACTAAGATAGATGGTATTGCCATCGAACCCTCAGAGATATGCCATCTAGGTCTTTGATATGGTGGGTGTCTCAGTGGGCATTTAGTTCAGATATGGCCAACTGATTACATTAGCATAAATAAAATCAGCATAAGTAAAATGAGGAATGAGCAGTGTGCTCTCTATGTTCTGTTTTACGCTGAAGGATGACCAAAACTCTGATGTCAAAGGCCCTACTTTTAGGACCAGATTTTTACAGGGTAACTGACTTGTACATTACATTTGAACAAAGGGTCCAGCCAAATACATAGGTACTTCTAATCCAGTATATATTCGTCAAAGACCTAGCATTAAGGGTTTGGATGGTTATGGGATTAGTTAGAAACCTGATTCAGCTGATGGCAAGAGTCTTTGAGTTTTATCATCATTGAGTCCTAAGTGATTTGTTGAAAAATACATTTGTAAGTAGGTAAGCTTTTCCTGAAGAGTAAGCTGGATTTCAGAAACCTTTTTCCCACTGACATATAGCACCATTTGATCAACATGCTTATAGAATGGATGCTAGGAAAGTGGTAGTATGAGTTAAAATTATCTTACCGAGTGACCAAACAAGGTAATAAACCACAAGACTGAAGGTCAGGCACTCCTATTAGCTTGTTTGACCATGAGATAAAATTATTTTACAAATGTAGTACCATTTCCCTATCTTTTATTTTATACAGTGCATTTCTTTTCACACAAATGGTTAAAATGTATGTTTTTTTTACATTAACAGGGCTGGAGTTAAAACTGGTTATGGGAGTAATGACAGTTTCTAGTTTAGTGTTTATGGAGTAAAGTGTATTCGTGGTTGCAGTGGTTGAGTGTTGCTTGCTGACTTTTAGCAGGATACCGATTTGGTGTACAAATGATATGCCTAGTGGCTGGAGTCAGATCACGATGGAGTCTGTTTGTTTGTGTGAATCTTCTGTCTTAAAGAGCATTTGAAATTCTGACATATTTAGTTAGTTTTTTTTACCAGGTAAGTGCACTAGACAGTGAGTTGCCTATTTTCAGGTACAAACTTGGACAATACAGAGAATAATATCACTGTGAACAAACCAATGAAGGGCACATTAGCCGGAGATACATAATAGCAGTAGTACAGCATAAAAAAAATAAGACAAAGCACTAATAACTTCTAAATAGGACTGGAGATGTCAAGACTCACAGATTCAGATTATTAGACATTGTATACAGAGGTCTACAGTATTAAGCAGTAACAAAACAGACAGGCCCAATTATAAGCAGGTACAGTTGTAGGCATGAAGCAAGTGCTTACGATAGTTGCTATGCAAGCCCTGGTCCATTAGGGAAGCGGAATGGAATTCCAAAATCTAGGGACGAAACTCATGAAAGTGATTCTCCCCAGATTAGTTCTCAGTTTAGGAGTGGTCAAGAGGCCCAGATCAGCAGACCTAAGGGGATATTCACTGTGCAGGGGCATAAGACAAGAGGCAAGTGATGCTAGCAGCTGATTTCAGAATGACGCCATGAATAATGTCTCCTACAGTAAGGTCCCACAAAGATTGCGAGGGGAGCTAGTCTAGCCTAGAGTATAGCGTACAGAGTACAGTGATACTCCTGCTGATTAGTAGCCAATGCAGCGTAGCACAGATTATTATATGTAACCTCCCATTTCTTCAACATGGCCTTGGCTATGGTGGAATACATTTTTGCCCCATACATAAGTCTTGGTAGTAGGATCAGTAGGGGAAATGGCAACTTGAGCCTCACACATGAGATTATGCCTAATCCTATATCGTAGTTCATGCCTGGTGTTTACAGATTTCACGTGCTTACTATGTGGTGGGAGAAGTCGGGGGATGGGGCCAAGGTCACCCCAAGATACAGTAATTGAAGGCCAGTACTAAGGCAAGGATGGCATCATTACTGCAAGGGTCCCAAAGGGGGACTAGACCATTTCTATGTCTGGGTGTAAAGCCAATGAGCACTGATTGGGTTTTAGAAGTATTTAGTGTAAGTTTATTCTGAACAAGCCAATTTCTTACAGTCTGGAGGTCCAGAGGGAGGTGATTGTTGATGTGAGTATGGGTGTGCTGTGGGACAGAAAGTGATGCAAATTATTGATATGAAACAAAAAGAGGAGAGGGCCTAGAATCGGCCCTTGTGTAATCGGGTGGGCGTGGTAGTGGCAGGCTCAGAAGAGGGGGTTCCAAACTTAATTTTCTGATTTCAGTTACACAAGAGTCCTAGAACCACAGGATGGCAGTGGGACGATCAATGAATTCAGCACCTGTTATGTCTCCTCTCTCCATTCCAGAAGCAGTAGCACTGGTAAGCGTGAGAAGCACTGTAGTGGTGCTAGGACCCCTTCAAAAGCCATACTGGGCAGAAGAGAGGAGATTATATTGCTTCAGGTTGTCTGTGAATTGGGTGCAGACCAATTGTTCAATAACCTTATTAAATTCAGGCAGTTTAGCAATGGGCCTGAAATTAGCTATGGTTATAGTGTCTCTCTTCTTTAAAAAAAACAGAGCTATATGGGACATTTTCCATGAGTCCTGTACAACCTCAGACACAAGAGATGAATTAATAATTCTAGTGATCCCAGGAGCAGTGTGCTTAGCACATACATGGAGATGTTTGGGTTCAATCCCATAAGAGCTAGCTGACTTAGTTTTAGGGATTTGTGCCAGTCATATGTAAATATCAGACACCTTGACCACTTCAGTATAGGAATGGGTATGGTTTTGGGGTCATTGGACACAGTTGAGCAATCAGAGAAGTCGACTGTGACGAGGGAGGGAAGGGCCCAGTATAAGCAGAGAGGTCAGCAAAATTATGGTTACAAGGATTTGCTGTAGTACCTAGAGTATTACAGTTAGTAGGCAAAAACCCACGACAGGGTATGGGGTTATAGGGATTTAATGCATGCCCCAGGTGCATTTTGAGGCACAAGGCTCAAGGCTGAGTGCGCTCTCAGGGAAGGGCTGTGAACATGGCCTACCTAGACTTTAGCAAGGCATTTGACACAGTCCAACACAAAAGATTAATAAACAAGTAAGGCAGCCTGGGAGTGGGTCCCAGGGTGGTAGCCTGGGTAAAAAGTTGGCTGGACAACAGGACGCAGAGATTAATAGTAAACGGAGTCCACTCTGAAGAAAGGAGGATTACTAGCGGGGTACCGCAGGGTTCAGAACTGGGGCCGGTCCTCTTTATTGTTTTTATAAGTGACATTGCAGAGGGACTGGAAGGAAAAGTATGCCTCTTCGCAGGTGACACAAAGATCTGCATCAGGTTTGATACACAAGGGGGGGTGGAAAGGATGAGAAGGGTCTTGGCAAGGTTGGAGGAATGGTCAAAAGTATGACAGCTTAGATTCAGTGCAATGAAGTGCAAAGTAATGCACCTGGGAAACAAAACCCAGGGAAGAGTACACAATTGGGGGGGGGGGTACTATACAACAAAAATGGAAAGGGACATTGGGGTAGTCATATCAGATGACCTAAGGGTAGGCAGGCAATGTGAGAAGGCAGTAAGGAGGGCTGGGGAGATACTGGGATGCATAGGGAGAGGCATCACCAGTAGAAAACAGGAAGTTGTTATCCCTCTCTACAGACAGTTCGTGAGACCCCATCTGGAGTACTGCGTGCAGTTCTGGAGACCCCATCTCTGCAAGGACATAAACAGGATGGAGGCATTCCAGAGGAGGGCAACTAAAATGGTGCAGGGTCTGCACCAGAAACCATAAGAGACTAAAGAAGCTTAATATGTATACCCTTGAGGAAGGGGGGGGGGGCATGATAGAAACTTTCAAGTGCCTCAAGGGAATTAAGAAAGTCCAAAAGGATAGCATCTTTCAGAAACGAGATGTGCAAGAACAAGGGGGCACAATTTGAAGATAATGGGGGACGGCTCAGGGGCAACATGAGGAAGTATTTTTTCACAGAAAGGGTGGTGGAAGCATGGAATGGCCTCCCTGAGGAGGTTGTGGGCTCAGAAACAGTGGGAGGATTGGAACAGACATAAGGCAATTATAGTGGGGGGTAGGAGGAAGTAGGCTATTGGTTAACTAGGATCTGCAGCTTATCCAATAGGTAGGGAAATGGGCAGACTTGGGAGGGTTAAGTGGTCCTTATCTGCTTTCAAAGTCTATGTTTCTGTGTTTCACAGTACCTGGGGCATGCATTAAATCCTTATAATCCCATATCCTGGAGTGGGTTACTGTGCTCGCAGCACCCGGGGCATGCACTAAATCACTATAACCCCATACCCTGGAGTGGGTTACTGTGCTTACATCAGGGCTTTAAATAATTGATTAGCACTTTTTTTCTTGGGACAATACTAACTGTACAGAAAACATTTATATAGGTTTTCTAGAAGTGTTATGTTTGTTAAACACAGTGAGGCAAGTGCTATGCATTTTCACAATGTTTTAGAACTTTTATGAGCAAAATGCTAATCAATTTTTAGAGTTGAATAAAACCCTGTCACATCACCTGGGACATGCATTAAATCCCTCTAACCCCATACCCTGGAGTGGGTTACTGCACTTATAACATGGGTTATGTCTTTAAAAAAAATAATTCGCCAAAGCTGTTTTGTTGTTTGCAGTGAAAATTTGACTGTATCCTGCCGACTTGAAAAGTAGTCCCAAGAACTTGTACATACAGTATGTTATATAGTTTATGAACACACAAATGTCAGAAATAGTCCTGAAATGATTTCTAACATTTGTATGTTCATAAAATAAATAACATCTGCATGAGTCACTTTGCTGTGAAGTTCCAGCACAGTGATCTTCTGCTGTCTGTCTGTCTGTCTCTCTCCCACTCTCGTTAGCTCCCCTGTCCCCCAACAAACACAGACTGAGCTGCAAGAGAGGGAGTGGGGAGAGGGAGACAGACAGACAGCAGAAGGTCACTGTGCTGGAACTTCTCAGCAAAGTGACTCACGCATATGCTATTTGTCTTACAAACATACAAATGTCAGAAATCATTTCAGGACTCTGACCTTCACAGAATTTATCTGACCATGCCGAGGGTTTACCTTCGGTCTGTGTCTCTGTGGAGCAGGGATGACAACCTTAATAAACCTTTGCGGGTGCTCACAGCCAGAAGGTAGCATTTTTTTCCTATGGCATGTTTCCCTGGTAGTCCTTTTTTGCAGGCTGCCCTCAAAATACTGAGGGTGTTTTAGTCAACTTTGTGGGTGCTTGAGTACTCCAGCACCCATGGAGTCATTGCCTATGCTGCGGAGGGATATTTCTCATGGGTAGGGCTGTAATTAATTCACGGTCATCATGAATTTCACAGTTACCATGAAATCAGTTCAGTGCCATGAAATCTGCTCAATGCTATGAAATCGGTGATTCAGGTTTCTTTTTGTTCTTAGAATCTATTTGTGGTCAAGCAAAAAGACTTTGACAATGATGTAAAGTACTTACCACAATAGTAGCATTTCCTTGTCTGTGTCCTGGGGTGTTTTGTAACATCTCTCAGGCAGGGCAAAAAAAGATCAGGCTTAAATTTGAATTTCGACGGGCATTTGAAGTGCGGCAGTGTCGGGATTGGTCGGGGGTCCATTTTTCCTACTCCCGATATCCAGTAGTGATTGTCGAGGGAGGGCTGGAAGGAAGCTAGCAGCCGTACAAACCCTTTTGTCTGTGTTCTACAGCATTCTGGACCTGCATGTTCGAGAGAGGGCTGGACGGAAGCAAAACCATCGCCACCTGCTTCCCATCCGTCTGCCCCCTATCCATTTTTTCGGCTCCACACCCAACATTTCTAAATCTCAACCAGCCAATGTGGTCTTGCTGCTAGCTTTGCTGTTTCAGAAGGGCAATCTTATTATCGCTGACACCCACCACACAGCTTTCTTTTTTTAATTTAGATTAAAAAAACAAAAACAAACAAACTGAAAACAACTTCCACAATGCTTTGGGAACACAGGGTTGGGGGGGGCTCCATGATGATCACTAGGGCTGTAATTATTTCATGGATTTCATTGATTTCATAGATAACTGCTGACCATGAAGTGCAGTGAAATTACTGATATTTTGCTGTGCATGTGCCATGAAATTTGCGTTTTTTTTTTTTTTTTACCATGAAATAATTACAGCCCTATTCATGGGATATTCACGAGGGGTTTTCTCAATGAAGTACTGGCACAGTAACTGTTGATTACATAGGAGATTTAATCAACAGTCACCTGATTCTCTTTGACCAGTTGGGTTGCCTCCTTTTACCAACCCGCGTTATAAACTTAAAGTAAGAGACAGCAAGGTTGACATCATTCATGGCTCACATACTAGACCAGTGAGTGGTTGAAAGTTCATCGCTGATCAGGGCTAATTTAAAGCTGGAGAATTAAATCTGGAGAAATTAGTATCAGCCTTAGGGGACCTTGGGAGTTGTAGCCCTCCATACATGGATAATCAAAGAATGATAATGGCATTAGAGAACACATCAGAGCTTATAATTTTATTTACTCCAGGGGTAAATAGCCAGTGGCATTGCTGCCATTGCTAGAGAGCCTGACAGGCTATGAAACTGTTTGTATAAGGCTTAGTTTACTTAGTCATTGTTCAGTACATTTATCTTTATGGCCGAGTTAATTAATGGTGAAATCACGTAGGATAACAAATTCATTGGTTTTTACCAGTGGGCCCACAGGCTCAACAAGGGAGGGGTAGTGACTGTGCCAGGTTAGAAGCTGTATTTTCTGGCCAGATGTCTTTGGTGGTGACTCAGATTAGTTCTGTTGAGTTTAAATGTTTATTTTTAGATTTAGCAATGTTTTGTCTGGCGTAATTGATTTCGAGGTCAGAGACTGGTGATACAGCATGTTTCCCTCTCTGGTATAATTCTTGCGTTTTTGTGTATTTTAAATCAAGTGGTGTGATGGCAAAATGGGTCAGCTTCACTATGTTTGCTGTGAGGGGATATGAACTGTACATTGTGTGTATATATATATATATATATATATATATATATATATATATGTGTGTGTGTGTGTGTGTGTATATATATATATATATATATATATATATATATATGAAGAAGAATATATGTTGTCATGCTTTTGCATTGCATTTTAATTTATGATATCTCTCCTGAGGAAGATTTGATACGAAATTGGCATTTAAGGGTCTGAAATCTGGTCAGTTGGTCACTAGCGAAGCAGGTCTGAAGGACCTAGGCTTCCCTTCTGCAGTTCGTCACTACAGCCTCGTGATACAGCCCATTATACTGTATATGGAGCATACACTGAGCATGGCCAACTTGCAGCAGCGAATTAGCAACACAGGAGATCGAGAACCCCTTGTGCTGCACACATCTCAGCGCCATTTCCAGCTCTCTCTGTCATACGGGGAAGGGTGTGGCTTCTGAAATGAGCTCCTTTTATGTGAAACAGAGTGACTTTGTATTAGAAAATGTTGGAAATTATCAGAGAAGCAGCCCTCCGGCACAGCAGTAGCTCTTCCACTTGCAGTACCGATGACCAGAAGTCGGGAGTGAGCTGAAGTAATCAGAGGGGTCAGCTGACGGGAGGGGGGGGGTCAGGTATCTAGGGTAAGGGAGTGGCACGGTGTACGACACATGATTGCCCTCTAGCAGAGGCTGGGGGACAGTACACTAAGCAGCGGAGGAGTAGCCAGCATCCGGCATGCTGCGTGGTGATGCCATTGAGGCCATTGCACACCGCTCTGCCACGCCAGAGAGGTGGGAGGAGAACAAGAAATGGGAATGCATCCGGGATGGCAGGATGATTGCTGCCCCTTGCACCTGGCAACTCAGGCATGGTTACTGGATCCTTGATCTGGCAGATTGCATTCACTCCCAGCCACCCCATTGCAGGGGGTAAGCCAAGGGAGTATGGTCTGGTAAAGTCCTTGGTGAAGCCGGGGTGACAGGGTTGGGGGCAACGGGATGGGGTCCATACCAGGAGGGAGAAGAATGACTAACTGAAAAAAAAAAAAAAAAAATCACTTGAGCACTGTGCATTATCATTTTAGTGAGCTAATTCACAACTTGCAGCTGTAGCTTCAGACAGGCAGGCTAGTAAACCCATGCTGCTAAGGGCAGGAGAGAGGGCACAGTGTAAGCCTGCACTGGCAGCTGCAGGCCCTACGACAGGAGCACTGTTGCAGATCTCTTAGTGAAGAGGAGGAGGACTAGATAAGGTGTCAGTAGGCAAGAATGGGCATATGTGACCCTCTGTCATTGGAGTAGAAATCATGAGTGGAAGAACTTAAGGAGAAAGGAATGCAGGGTGAAAAAGAATTTAAGGATAAATGGAGGAAGGTGATGAAAAGAGCAGGGAAAGGTTCCACCATGCCAGTTCCATAGAGTATCGGTTCTGTAAGCAGTGGTTGTTGGAGATGTAGTACAAACAAAGACTGGGTGTCATAGTGGTGGGGCAGGGGCTGCATGAAAGAGAAGAACTAGGGCTGGATGTGTGATAGTCCATCCAAAGAAACCACACTTTATTAGTCCCCAGAAGTCAGCTGGTTCCAAGCTCACTGCAAGCTGCAGCTTTTTCTGCCGCTCCCAGTAATCCAGTGCATCTGATGATGAAAGCACCCTGAGCAAACCAACAGCACACAAGTCTCTCACTGTTCCTTCTTTGAGTACTTTTAGGTCCCCTACTCATGGGTAAAAAAGAGATCTCTCCCAATCTGTAAAGGCGACCCTCCCATTCATCTTGCATGAGCAGCACAATGCCAGCTGCCAGTGTTAGTGGTACCAACACCACCACAGTCACCTCTGTGCCATGGGCAAAGAAGATTGCCTGTTCATCTTGATGCACTATGTGATGCCCCAGTTCCCAGATCGGCATTAGCATCAGCACTGCCAAGCCCAGTTCTGCTGCTCATTTATGAGAGGAAAGTGACAGTGTCTGGGTCTGGCAAAGATATTGCTGTTATCTTGTCACTTGAGGAAAAACTTGAATTGTTTGAGTTAGGGCAGGTACACCAATTTTCAAACAATCAAGCCAGTAGCACCACCACCACAAAGCAGTTTACAGTGGAATAGAGTGCCACTGAGGAGGATATGGAAGTGGAGCTGTTGGAGTGGGAGGGAGGAGGGGGGTGTGAGAGTCAGGTGGTAGAGGAAGGGCAGTTAGAAGCACGAGGAGCTGGCAGCAGAAGGGCATGGGAATAGCTGAAGAATCACATGAGACTGAGATGGAGGAGCATAGCAAAGAAGGCCGGGGGGAGAAGCCAAAGAGGAGGAGAACCAGGGGGCAGATGCCAGAGAAGAAGAAGGAAATATAAGAGAGGAAGAGGATGAAGCAGAAGTGGTTAAAAGTGTGCTGTCAATCACATTAAGTTTTAATGATGACTGTCATATGGAGGAGTGGAGGCTGGCACAGGAGAGAGCCAAATAAAAAAGAAAAAAAAAAAAACAATTATGCAAAAGATAAAGGCTAGAAACAAGTTGGTCAGGCAGGGAACCCTAAAGACCAGGCCCACTTTCTTCCCCTAAATCAGCCTTATTGTAACCCTTGTGCTTCTGCTGCTGCCATGGCTCTCCTGCCAGGGGATCAAGTCCAGCCAAGTCATACCACTATGGCAGAATAAATGAAATCATCTCACAGCTGCTTCCTCCCAAAGAATACCAGCTATCCAGCCATGTTGCTGAAAAACAGACACATTCTGCAGTGTGGGAGTAATTTACTGATGCCTTCACAAATCCACTGAGAGCATGCACATTAGCAATCTGTGTTACTGAAAGATTGTCGAAGGTCAGTCTAATCATACATTCGGAATCAGTGTTCAGGTTGATCATCTAAAGCATAAATGTAGCATCTTCCTAACAGTCACACTGATTCCCAGTCCCCGCCTGGGTCACTTGACATGGGACAGCAGCAGAATGGACTGTCAGGCATGGATGGTGGGATAAGATGGCTTGTTCAAGTAATGCAGCTACCACAGCAGCCACAGCAGATAACTAATGCATCCCCAGCTACATCCACTGCTTTAGAAGCACCAATGCATCCACCACCACCAGCAAAACAAACTGCATTGCCGGAGTCATTACTTGCCCACATTAAACTGCCCCCAAGTCACCTAGCCTCATGGCACTTGATCGTCACTCATTCTCTATTGTAGGGAACACCAGCTTTCAAAGACTGTTGTGTAAACTGAAACCCTAATACAACATTCAACCACTCTTCACATTTTTCAAGCATGCTCTTCCTTGTATGTACGAGTCAGTACGCTTGGAGGTGTTGACACTTCTAAAAGTCGTGGGGGGGTTATGTGCATTTCACTAGTGATCTCTAGAGCAGTAGTGCCCTTCACCGGTCTCTCGGTATCTGATACTACAGTAAGATGCTGCCGGGAGGTGGGGATTTGGAGAGGCCGGGGTGATCTTGGGTGGAGGGGAGCTCCGTGCGCGGCGGAGAGTGGCAGGATTGAGATAGGACTAGAAGGTGCCATGGATTGCGATGGACACAGGAGAGACCAGATGTGTTTGGTGTCTGTCTCCAGGGAATCCACCAGACCGAGTGGTCAGGTAACCCGAGGGGCTGCCTTACCCACGAATCCCCTGAGGACAGTGCTTTGGAGTGCCAGATTGATCAAGAACAAGACTGCAATTATTGTGGACTTGATTTCCTCGGTTGATCTGTTTTGCATCACAGGGACCTGGGTTGGGAACAATGTGGATTCTGTTTTTGAGGCTGCTGTCCCCCCCTCCCCCGGGTATACTGTGGTGCACTGCCCTAGAGAGGAACGTAGGGGTAGTGGTGTAGCCATCTGCTTTAGATCTGACTTGGGCTTCACCATGCACCCAGTAAGAGCTCCGGGTTCTTTTGAGTGTGTGGCCGTTCGTGGGGTCCGGGCCCTGGTTGCAGGATTTTCCTCGTCTATCGGCCCTCTGGGGCAGTGGAGAACTTCCTGCAGGAGGTTGCCGAATTAGTCACTGGTCGAAACATTGGTAGCCCCCAGATGTGGTGTTCTGGGAGATTTCAGTGTTTGGGCCAATGACGAATTTTCTTGGCTTGGTCATAACTTCCTTCAGACTATGTCATCTTTGGGCCTGTTACAAGCTTTTTAGCTGCAACACACCTGGTCGGCCACACACTGGACCTGGTGTTCTCACTGGGGCTTGAGATAAATGGCCTTAGGATTGATCGGGTAGTTTGGTCTGATCATTGCATGGTGCAGTTCATGTTCGGGGCTCCCACCAGATGCCCTCCCCCTACAGAGATGATGGGCTGTCGCCCTTTGCGGGGACTGACCCAGGAGTTTTTTTTTGGCAGCAGCTAATCTATCTGATGTGGGTAGTGCATGCGTCAGAAGCATTGGTGTTGTGGAGGACTCTTATAATAGAGTGCTATCTGTTGCCATTGACTCCCTCGCACCTGTTCGTGTATGACCCAGATCTTCCTACCTGAGGTCCCCATTGTTTGATTGGGACCTCAGGAAGTTGAAGAGAAAGGGTCGGAGGTTGGAGCACTGCTGGAGAAAGTCTGGCCTGGAAGAGGACAAACAGGCCCTGCGAGTGCATTATAATACATATCAGGGGGCAGTCCACCATAAGAAGGCAGTGTTCCTCTCCAAGGAGATTGCTGCCGGGAAGAACTGACCAGCTATACTTTTTCGGACTGTGGACAGGCTACTTCATTCTGCCTGTCTGCAGCTGAAGAAGGCTATTTCACTTGCTGAATGTGAGGAGTTTGCTTGGTTTTCTCAGACAGAGTGTCCGGTATCCGGCAGTGGGTTTCTCCAGTCAGCAATACTATAGCTGGCAGTGATCGCCAAATGTGTTCTAAGTGCTCTCTGTCTGGCTGGGGGGAGTTTAATCCAGTGGAGGTAAGTGATGTTATTGAGGTGGCGACCAATCTGAAGCACACCTTTTGTGAACTGGATCCAGTGGCGATGCGTTTCTTGATGAGATGCATCGACACTATTAGCCCAGTGTTTGCCCTGATTGTACGGTGTTCCTTGTCTGAGGGGGTCTTCCTTGACGCCTTGAAGGAGGCATTGGTGAGACCACTCTTAAAGAAACCATCTTTGGACCTTGAGGTCAGGACAAATTACCGACCTATCTCCAATCTTCCCTTTTTGGCGAAGGTTGTGGAGAAGGTAGTGGCACTTCAGTTGGAGGAGCACCTCGTAACCCATGAGCTGTATGAACAGTTCCAGTCGGGGTTTCGGGCAAGGCATAGCACTAAAACTGTTCTTGTGCAAGTGCAGAATGATCTCCTCAGGGCTAGAGATCAAGGGGATAGGATAGTTCTTGTTCTCCTTGATCTCTGTGGACCATTGTGTGTTGCTTAACTGTCTCAGGGAACTCTGCGGACTCACTGGTATTGTCATCTGCTGGTTTGAGTCATTTTTAACCAGTGGGAGGCAATGGGTTGTGATGGGGAGTTTCTCTTCCACTCCTAGTCTCCTTTCTTGTGGCGTGCCTCAGGGATCGGTCTTGGCCCCAATGTTGTTTGCAGTATATATGCTGCTCCTGGGGGGCATCATTAGGAAATATGGCTTGGGTTTTCATTGTTATGCTGATGATACCCAGCTGTATTAATCCTTTGCCCCTGGAACATCTAACGCAGTGGATGTGCTAAACAGCTGCCTTGCTGAGATCAGCGGCTGGACGGCCTCCAGCTGGTTGCGACTGAACCCCGATACGACGGAGGTATTGGTGGTGGAGTCGAACAAAGTGCGTGATAGGTTGGCCTCTGACTCAGATTGTACTTGTTCTGGGCTCTGTTTCATTGAAGGCCTCCTCTAATGTGTGTAATCTTGGCGTCATTCTTGATAGGAGTTTGACTATGGAGGCACAGATATCCTCCATTGTCCGCTTCTGTTTTTTCCATCTTAGAAATGTCGCCAGGATAAAACCCTTTGTTCTGCCTCTGGACCTCCCCACTTTGATGCATGCCTTAGTTACATCAAGGCTTGACTACTGTAATGCGCTCTACCTCAGGGTCATGGGAGGATGTCTCCGCAGACTGCAGCTAGTGCAGAACACAGCTGCTTGATTGCTTACTGGGCAGTCGAAGTTTTGTCATATTACACCTGTGCTGCATGATTTGCACTGGCTTCCGGTCAGGTGGAGGATCCTCTTTAAGGTGGGGCTTTTCACCTATAAGACCCTACATGGTCAGGGCCCTGGTTACCTGTTAGACCTTCTCATACCTGTTGTCTCGACTTGCCCCCTCCGCTCATCCTGTGGAGGCCCCCTGGCGATTCCCAGGTCAAGGCTGAAATTGGCTGGCAACAAGGCTTTTAGTGTCACCGCCCCTGCCCTGTGGAATTCGCTCCCCTCTGGGGTTAAGGGGGCCCTCACTGTGGAGGTCTTCAAGACTCGCGTTTAATCCCTCCTATTTGCCCAGGCTTTTTCAGATTAATATTAATCTGCACGTGCTGATTTGAGTATTCTTGCTGAGAATTTGCCATTTGTTTAATGTTTATATGGATTATTTTATTTTAACAATTTTTGTGTTTTATCAATATGTTTTTGAAATACGTATTTATATATTTATGCGGCACCCAGAGCCTCTAGGATTGGGCATCTTTTAAATAAATTTTGCTTTGCCTTGCCTAGTGCAAAGCAAAGCCCATTGTGTTGTGTTCACATCAAGCAGCACCACCACCATTCCCGCCCAACCTCCAGCACCAGCTGCCCCTGCAGGAGTTATACTGAAGCAGACAGCCTCACAAAAGCACAGCAATAGAGGAACTGCCTTAGTTAATGTGTTGGTCATGGAGGGGAGACACAGTGGAGAAACGGTTCTGCAGTTCATCCGATCACTGCTGGCCATCCAGAGATACCCTCACAATCTGAATGTGGTGATATTCATGACAGACAGTGGGAGTAATATGCTGAAGGCCACGAATGATATGGATTTCTGCCATGCGCTTTGTTTAGCACATGCCCTCCATCTGGTGGTGAATCATGTGCTTAATAAACATGCACAGCTGGGAAAAGTACTAGACAGTGTATGGGATATCACTAGATATTTTCATCGTTCACTCAACAACTCTGAGCTCCTCCACCAGTATCAGAAACAAACAAAATGTTCTGCAGCATTGCTTGAAGGTGTGGTGAGAAGGTGGAACTCAGTCTTTGATATGGTGTAGAGGCTGGTAGAATGGAAAGCTATGTTCCAGGCTATGAAATTCAAAGATGCGTCCTGTAGGGGATGTCTGTCCCACGTGCAGTGGTGTGTGTGTGGCAAAAGCTTCTTCTGTTTCTGAGACCTTACAAATGGGCCATCAAAGATGTCAGTGCTGAATCAGCAACCCTTATTTGTCATCTTCTACAGTAACCCAACAAAACAAGGTTAGTGATGGAGGTCATGGTCCCCGAGGTGGCAGCACTTGGTAGTGTTGATATGAATGAGGGAACTGATGCTAATGGTGGTGACACTGCCAGCTCATCCGAGTCATCTCAGCAGTGGCAGAATCAGGATGCAGTGCTCGTTAAAGAACTGGCTGAGACATTTCTGCCACTAACTGCAGACCAATTTGAAAGCATTAGATCAGGTACATAGGTTAGTTTGACAGCATTTCTGGATCCTGGATATAAAGACGTCTTCATTCCTCCTGGACGGTTTGACTATATCAAGCAAAAACTGTTACTGCACTTTAAATAGAGCAGTATAGACAACGTGAAGAAACAACCAACCAACCTTCTCTCATTCATACTGCTCCACATCCTCAGTTGACTTCAGGTGCTTCCAAAGACAGCTTGAATAGTGATGATCCAAAGACAAAAAAGGACATCTGGGGACATTCTGACACTGACTGCTGGCAACGTACAGAAGTTTTAAAGGAAGGCAAAGATTTCTCACCAGAGTACATGATGGAAGCTTATTTAGCAAGCGACTGTCTAGCTGAAGTAGTGATCTTATCAAATTATTGCAAGACAGGTAGGTCTTTTGGCCTGCACTGGCTAAACCGGCTTTGTATTTTATCAGATGTCCTCCATCTGTTGGTTCAGAAAGATGTTTCAACACAACTATGATACTGCCTTAGCACACATCACTACAGGATAGACCCTAACAATATTGAATTATGAGCCTTTATAATCCTTAATATACCACCGATCAACTGTAGATATCCATTTTATTATTCCCATGTCCAACAAGTCACATCTGATGCTATTCCCAGTCCTAAACTCCTGCTGACTGGTCTCCCCAGTGGCAGCACCACACCCTGGCTCATCAGTCCTATAAGCACCAGCAGCGCAAGGACCATGATACACCCCCCCCCCCACCTCAAGTCCTCCTGACGACAGTACAACTTTTGCGGTGTCATCAACAGCATGCTCAGTGTGATCAGGTGTGATGTGCGGCTCACACCAAGGAATGATCTGTTAAATAAGACCCATCAGGTCACCCAACCCACTGTCGCGTAATGGCGATGTCATGAAGATGACCAAATGAGTCACCAGTGAGATGTGTAACTTTATCAGTCTTGTAACCTCATGCAGTCCATTGTCTACAATTTGTGTGGCTGTCTTAATTGTTACTTCAGTTTAATCAATATAAAAAACAATGTAAATATTAAAAAGGTTAAACTCTACATCCATACATGGTAAAACATTGGGAAATGTAACTGTAATGTCCTAAATTTATGATCTTTTAATTTGTGTTTATGTTCTTGGATGCATTATTTTTGTGAGTGTTAATGTAAATGTTGAAAATATATAGGGTGAGTGAAAAGGTAGTAATTGGCGTGGAGGTGAAACAGAGACAACAGGGGAGTGAGCCTTAAGCTCAGCACTAAGTAGTAACAAGTTCTATAGCTCAAAACTGGGGTGCAGCAGTTCTACGTGTTGTCATATCAATCCCCAGCAGTGGCATGCGATCACCACCTACCACAAGTAAGCTACAATAATTAATATTCCATTATAAATCTAATTAATTATTCATGAGGCTACCAAGATGCCTGACTGGCTACTAGGTCAGTCATAAATGTCTTAGACATGACCAATCCAGCTGCCAGCTGATGCAGTGTGGCACGACAGCTCATGCCACACAGCTAAAACATATTTGAAATTAAAAGAAAACAGCAAAATGAAAGTTATTTATGTGATTAGACTTATAATCACAATACTAATCTTGAAGCTGGTCATTTCCTCGGATTAACGACTGGCTGGAAGCAGATGGCTTTCAGCTGTGCCTTGGGATACCCATCCCCCCATCTGGTCATAAATCCTTCAGAAATTACCAGCTTTGCTGTTGTTATTGCTTAGTTGCCAGTCTGAAAGCTGGCTTTCCCCTGTTTGTAGTCTTTTTTTACCCTTTGCCAGTTATTGTATTAGGAGCCAAAATTTCAGGCCCCAGCTCGAAGATGAACCAAAAAGGGCTCTGACTCAATTTTCTCACCCTTCCTCCCTTCTGAGATGCAAGCACTTATTTTCTCTGGAGTCCTATTGTCACAGCTGGATAGACTTCAGTACTAGGAGGTCAAGTGGGCTGCGAATGGTCAGATAGTGAGTATTTGGAAGGCTGCTTCAAATGTGTAATCGAGTGTAAGTAAAAGTCATAAACCTTTAAGTTAATGTAATTAAAAATCGTAAGTCTTTAGGTTGACCTAATTATTAGGCTATTTTTTAATTGATTATGTCACAACATTTATTTGTCGTCTGTTATGGGGTGGTAAGTCTCCAGCATTCGCATGGGGAACATATTTAATTGTGTATTTTAATAGAGTATTAAACATCCTTAGAATTTTATCCAGATCATTATAGTACAGGAAAACAGAAGAGGGCCCAAAATGGATCCTTAAAGAGCTACTGACGCCTCAAAGAAAACATTAAAAAACATAATTTTTCTGCCTGCATTCCATTTATATTTTGTATATTTCTCCTCCCCATTATTTATTAGAAAGGAAATTTGCATGAATATATGCTCTTTATCCCTTAGAGTTTCTTTAGAGTCCATCTGCCTCTATAGCTTACTCCCTACTTCAAGTCATAATCCTCTGTTGTGACATCACAATCTGTTGCTGTGGGAGTAACTGTGATATCACAATCAATGCTCTATGATTTCAGGTAGGGAGAAAGCAGCAGAAATAGATAAATTCTTCAAGAGCAAAGATCTTGTTGTCATACAAATTACCTCACTACTAAATAATGGGGGAGGAGGAATACAGCACTAATGGGACATGTAAGCTGGACTGTGTCTAAATATTAGGTTTTGTTAAAGTTCTCCTGAACGTGTTACCAGCTCTTTAAGGGACACCCTGTACTATTGGTAATAGCTCAGATTTAACACCCAAAACAGAGACCAATTAATGTTTTGCCTCTAGAAAACTGTTAATCCACTTGAGAGAGGAATTATGAAAGCCAGAACATGACAATTTAGCTAGCAAAATCTTGTGGTTGATAGTTTTTTTTTAATCAATAAAAATACCGCCTGAGTATGTACCTCTGTCAGTGGAAGTCTGCAGGCCATTTGTAACCTTGGTTATAGCAATGACAGTACTACTATACAATATGTGGAAGGATCTCAGTCCGTACTGGTTGACATTTCAAAGTTTACAATTAGAAAGAAAATTATTAAGCTGCTTAGCAACAATTTTTTTCTGTAATCTTAGCAAAAGAGGGCAAAATAGAAATAGTATGATAATCAGATAGTAAATTGTTTAAACCGGTTTTAAGAATAGGAATGAACTGCAAGACTTCAGTTGTCTGGAAGCGGGATTACTGAACCAGATACCTGTTTAAACAATAAAGTTAAGGGACAGCAGAGAACTTGGGCATTGCGACTGAAGAGCTGTTTGGTCCGTGCATCAAGTCCAACAGGCTTGTAAGATATAAAGAAAAATGTTTCTTTAATACTGTGTTGTATTACTATGAATAGGGTTATAGGCAAGATGTGAAGGGAGCGTCCCCACCACCTATTTTCTGTATACCTGTGTAGTTTGTAGGCACAGACAAGGATTCCCTCCCTTGCATCCCCCTAATTTCATCCACATTTAAATATAAATGAGGTTGCTTCACTCTGTTTTGCCCTGGTGTGAACCCATTTATCTCCATTGCAAAGGTCATGACCCCCTCATGCAAGGCATGATGGGTACCCGCACAAGCCAGCAGAAGCTATACTCTCATTCAGTTCTGTTACATGTCTTGTGAAGTATCTGTATTCTCTAAAATCGTTTTTTTCTAACTCAGATAAACTTTAAAACTACAGAAAACAGCAGGGCACTTACTATGCCTTGAAAAGTTTCACGGCCAACGTAAGACAAGAACATAGGGACTGCAGAGGACAGCAACAGCACTGACTAATACTATATAACTACTGCAGGCTTTAGCACTAAAACATCATAAATTCCAGAATGCCTTACTTGAGTTGGGTCATGATGCTTACAAAGGAGTCAAGCAAGTTTTCATACCAGACAAATACCTTTATTTATATTTAAATGCTGAAGAAATTAGGAGGGTGCAATAGAGGCAATCACTGTGCATGCCTGCAAACTACACAGGTAAACAGAATAAAAGGCTAAGTGGACCTTCCCTTTAAATACTGAGTCAGGATATAGATAGACAGAGTAAAAGTTATCCCCTCATTGTCAGTCAGAAAGCTGTTGCTCTTTTCCTTGAACTATGTATTGAATTAATTTGCAGTTTTAGCAGGATCACTGACAGAAATGTGAGTGGTCATGTAAGCTATAGGAAAAGTAGTATTGCATCTAGATTCAGGACATCTAGTAAGCTGTCAAGAGGTCCTTTGTTTGCAGGATTTATAGTCTGAACTGAGGAATGCTTTCTGAAATACGAGTCTTTTGCTGAGCAAACAACTGAAAGGTATTTACTTCTGTGATTATGATAACGACTCTCCCCAGTGACAAAGTTACAATGCAGATGTAGCCACCAGATGTTATTGCACAACTAAGGTTCATGCAAGGGAACGTACTGACTTGCACCACCCATGGAGGTCTGGGCATGCAATAGTGCCAGCCACGTCTGTGTGCTGTACAATATATTAACTTTAACCTTACTACACAGACCACTACACAAAGTGCCACTACGTTACACAGTACTTCACGTAGTGTACCACGTAGTGAAGTGCCACTTTGCTAGCACTTTGCCAAGACTCAGTAATGTAACAGATTGCACCTGAAGTGCCATTTCACAGAGTGCTTTCATTCACTGTTAGTTCCCCCTTTGAGGCACTCTAAGACCCTTATCCCCCCAACTCTATTTTAATGAACAACAACCCCCCTACCACAAACTGCAGTAACATCCACCACCCTCCTCCTCCCTTTCTCCACCATGGCAGAAATAACCTTTCCTCTGCTGATCACTAGCCCAGACCCATTCCAACCTCCTCTCTCAAACTACTGTGCTAAAATGAGAAGACACTCTCCTTCCACCCATGGCAGCAACGATTTGCACTCCACCCCATGCCACCGTGACTGACCATGTCCCCCAACAGGAAAAGAATATCCTATTTCAGAGGGATGACAACCAGTACAGATCCTCCTCTCACCACCTTGTCCAGCCACTATCTGAATGAATAAGAGTGCATGCTCATAGTGAAAATCGGTGGACTACTTTCAGAGTGTATTCTTGTTCATTCAGGCTGAGGCCAGCTGAGGTTTTGAAAGGGGGTGAGTCTGTGCCAGTCATTGTCCCTCTGGAATAGGATATCCTTTTCCTGTTGAGGATGGGGTTAGTCAGGGTGGCATGCGGGTAGAGTATGAATGGGTGCTGCCATGGAAGGGGGGTGTCTTCTAATTTAGACACAGATCGGTTGGAAGAGGAGATTGGGAATGGATTGGTTAAGCAATCTGGTGAAGAAAAGGTTCTGTCTGCCATGGTGGGGAGGGAAGGTGGTGGGGGTTGCTGCATTGGGTAGGAAAAGGGGGTTGTTGTTAATTAAAACCAGATAAGGCTGTGTGTGTGTGTGTGTGTGTGTGTGTGTGTGTAGAGGAGGGTGGTAGGGTGTTTCAAAGAATTTGGGGAATTGTAATACTTATTTACATTTTTTTTAATTAGGTTTGTGCTGTGAGTTGCAGGCAAAGTACCAACTTCTCCAAAACTATGTATCGCACGAAGTTTGGAACTTTGCCAACAATTCAATGATGAAGTCGTCATTTGCAACACTTCTACCCAGGGTACATGGCACTACTAATGTAAAATTCTCCCCATCTCACTGCCTCCATTCCTTAAACCTGCCATTGGGCCGATGATGTTTATATTTACCTTGCAGTTCTGATCAAGTCCTAGTGGTTCAGTGCCCCCCACCTACAACTCCAATCACACTTATCTCCCTGGACTATAGTGTGACCCCCTTTTCTAGCCCTGTCCCTCATTGTCACTGATTGTGGGTATACAGTGTCACCTAAACCCTACCCCCCACTGGAATGTTCTTTCTGGTTTGTTAGCCTTACTACTCCCCAATAGAGCTGCTTTTAGTAGTTCTACGGTGATGAGGGGGCTGTAGATTGGGGCCAAATGTGCAGGGGCTGGCATGTGGCTGAACATAGTTCATCAGCTCATGAGCATGCCAGTTACTGCATTGCCATGCCTAATCTCTCCCCTTTCCTCTCACAGTCGCACTGTACTGAGCAACGGGGCAGGGAAAGGCTTCCAACCCCATCATGCATAGTGCAGAGGTAGCAAAACAGTACACTAGTGCACTTTGACCCCATCATGCATAGTGCAGAGGTGACAAAACAGGACACTAGTGCGCTTTGACCCCATCATGCATAGTGCAGAGGTGACAAAACAGAATACTAATGCAAAGTGATCATTCTGACCCCTTTGGGCAGTAAATTGCAATTTGTTACGGGGTCCCTAATGTCCTGCGGGCCACGTGTGGGTCGTAAACCAATTATTTACAAACCATTAGACTATGGCTTTATATCTTCTGTCAGAACCTTACTTGTTGAAAAGTAGGTGTTTACCATGGAATGGTAGGAAGGCACTGTAAGTGCCCCACTGTATCTTTACTTTAGACTTTTACATACCTTGGCAAAAATGACACGTCAGTGTCAGTGGCTCAGTAGGTAGCACACTCGCCTCTGAGGCCGGGAGATCAGAGGGCTGTGGGTTCAGTTCCCACATCTGGCACTTGGGTTAATATCCCAGTACTGACACTGTAGTGCAGCATGAGAGGGGTGCTGCACTTCTGAGGTGCCGTCTTTCGGATGAGACGTTAAAACCGAGGTCCCATCTGCCTGGATTGGTGGTAGTTCAGGTGGATGTTAAAGATCCCATGGCACTTATCGAAAAGAGTAGGGGAATTTCCCCGGTGTCCTGGCCAAATTTCCCTCATTCACTAAAAATACCACCAACAGCTTAATCTGGTTCAAGGTCAGTTGGCATTCATCTGTATCCCCCTCCCCCGGGTCGTGCCTGAAAATAGGCAGGATTTGTCTAGTGCACTTACCCGGTCAACAAAAGCTAAATAAATAAATAAAATAAATAAATAAAAATTGCCCCAGTCCTGAAGCCCACATTAGCTGGGTTTTTTTGTGTGTGTAAAAAGCAGTCGGTGAGGAGCACCCTCTGGAAGTGAGAAGTGGCAACAGAAGAGCCCACTAATGTTGACAAGATACAGCAGAACTTCCCCCTGCATGTGAAAAGCTGAACTGTGGAGAAGGCTGAAATCAAAGTCATAACTACTGTACCAGATAAGGAAAGTTCTTTAGCTGACTGGAAATGGTAGACTTGCCTCCTTGCTGATCACAGGCTCTAGGAGACAATTACTGAGTCCCGCTGAATGGTCCAGACATACAGTAACAAGTACATGCAGTTCAGTCTAGCCTGTGCAACCATGACACTGTAGAAAACATCAGTGAGTAGAGATGCTAACATTTCATTAGTGTTAACATTTTATAAATATATATTGCTTTCCAATATTTATGGGTCCTGAGAAAATGGCAAGAGCCACTGCTAATTTTTTGTCTCTTTTCTTCCACTGCCTTTTTTTGGGATTGACTGAGATCTGCTGATCCAATTGTGATCACAGCTGGTATGGCTGATGCCTGCTCTGACATCTTGAGGCTGTTAGCAGCTCGGCCATGGTGACCTAATTATGCGTACATTGTGGTTTGTGAGTGATTTTTACACTTTGGGCTGTAACTCGAGAACAGCTTACACAACAATGATCACACTTGGAATAGATATTTCTTAGTATAGTCTGTTGATTATTCTAAGATGCGTTTAGAATTCTAGTTTTTGTGAGCAATTATGCAAGTCCTATATTATCACTTGCTGTTGCAGTTTTTGCCGATATCTTGAAAACTGCTTATACTACGTTGCTCATACTTGGTATAAACATTCCATCGTACAATTTCTTGAGGTGATCAGCGTCTTGGCCATAGTGATCCAGTTATGCGCGAGTCCTGCTTTTTGATTGGCTATTAAATTTTCAACTCTTTTTTTTGTGGGGGGGCCTATATGTCTAGCGTAATTCATGCAATTCTAATCAGATTTGGTATGGATGTTTCTTGATATTAATACTTGATGCTGTCAGCAAAGCACTTGTGATGTTACATTTTCAAGCCTGTTTCAAGCTATACAGTATCTCCTTGAAAACAACTAGGGACGGCAGGAACAGCTCAGTATCAGATCATTGCCCCCCCCCCGCCCGACTTAACTCTTGAAGTGAGAGTCACTTGTGACTGAACTCTGATTTGATCCCATTCAGTCCATTGATTAGTTCTGATGTGCCAATGACCTGGTTCTGACCAGTTCTAGTAACTTAAGTGGTTTGGGAGCTTTATTCCTATTTTAAAAAGGGAAATTGGTGAGAAAAACATAAAATATTTTAAACACTAATTGGCATACTAAAAAGGCTGATTAAGGGCAGCAGGGGCAGCCAGATCCTGCCTTTTGATCCAGTATCGATCTTCAACTGATCTGGTTCTGGCCCAGTCTGGAACAAGTACCTGTTTTATCAGAGTAAGTCAAGATGGTTTAGGAAAAGATGAGAGTCAGAATCAGAAGCAGGTCACAACCAACCCCGTTCATCTAACTTAGTATGGATGGACCTCACTACTAATTCATAGCGTCTTCGGGATGACATCTATCTTGGGTTCCCCAGAGGCAGCTCTTCCTTTGTAGTTGTGTGCTACCACACAAAGAGTATGATTATTGGATTGAGCATGCTCTAAATGCAGGATTGTAAATTATTCCAGTTTTACCTTAGTTCTGAAAACTATCAGAAGTAGGGATGGGAGGGTCACAAATGATTTTGAGTGGTTCTGATGATTGTTGTATTCTGTTCGTACCTGTTTTTGCCTTTTGTTTTCCCCATGCACCCCAATCTGATGGTGGGCAGTGCCCTGGCTGCATCCTCTGAAATGGTGTCCTATCTTGTGGGTGTGATTGGTGTAGCTTGAACCCCGAAAATGATGCATGCTTCCGAATTTTGACTTGTGTCATTTTTGGGGGCTGAAAATCCAATAAACTGTTGCAAGTGTGTGTGGGGAAGTTTAAAAATCCAGCAAAAGCATCCTGATGCATTTGCTGGAACACAGCACGCATTCGAAATATAGACACGAGTGCTGCATCTTTTCTTTTGAAAATCTCAACCAGTGGCTCTAATTTTGCAAATGCGTGTATGTGTGTGTGTGTATACTGTAATATTCTTGCTAACACAGATTACTTAAGCGTGCACTGCTTAGATTGCCCATGGGAGGTAGTTTTACTTAGAAAATGGCAATTGAAATCCTAGTCTTCTGATTGGCTATCATGATTCCATAGCCTAGCATCTATTTTTCGATAGAGCCCTGTGAAAAACAAGTACCAGGTGCTCAATCTTAAACTGGTATCCATGTGCCAGTTTTAAAGTTCGGTAGTAGCCATTTTTTCCCTACTCGCTAAGTAAGAGAAGCGAGAGCCCCCCTCCCCCCAATCCTCGGACCAGTCCCTACACCCAGAAATGCAGTTACACAGTACAAAAAGAAATGAGATAATGTACCCCTTTTTGTTTTTTGCTTGTTTTTCACAAAACTGGAGCTGAGTCCGGCAGTGCCACCACTCCCAACCTCCGACGCTCTGCCCGCTCTCACAAGTGGTGCTAAGCAGCAGCACAACTCCATCTCCAGCATGCATTACAGGCAAGTTCCACTACTTTCTTGCCTGACTGCACTCCTCCCCAAACTCCTGGCACAAATTTAAAAACATAGAAATGCGTAATAATAAAACTTCTTACATTGCAGGCAAAATATGACAACTGCATCCACTCCTCAGTTGCCCGAGTGTTCCTCTTCCATAATTTTGGAAAAAGAAAACTCCCTACTGCAGACTTGAATGCCTTCCCCATTTGTGTCACGCTGGATTACAACTCCCACAAAACTGTAGGGCAAGAATAGCACAATAGAGGGACTACTTTAAAGGCCTTTTAATTTTTTTCATTTATTAAACTTGTTCTTAACATATTATCTTATTTAAAATATTACTTATGGGCCATTTTCCAAGTGCAATAATACCCTCCAGGTTGGGCGGTATTGGGCAGTAGTGGACCTTCCAGGGGCTATGAGGTCCTCTGCCTGCGGCATTGGGCCTCATTGTGCCCCTTGGCAGTCTGGTATTGCCCAGTACCACCTATCCTGTCAGTTATTATTGCTTACTTAGTGGTCAGAGTGTGGAGCTGTGAACCTGGAGAACCAGGTGTGAATCCCGCCACTTACTATGTAATCCTCACTTACCCTCCCTGTGCGTAACCTCTCTGTACTCTCTATAGCTGTCACTGTACTGTTTGAACCTTACTATGTGTCAGACATGGTAGCAACATTCACTCCTTTCCCTGTCCTAGATTGTAAAGCATTTTGAGATAAACTTTGTTGAAATGTACGATTTACAATGAAATTCCTTCCTTTTAATTCCAGATTGCATTTTTATTTGTCAGTGAATGCCCTGTAAATACTGTTGCATCAGAATTTTTATAAATTTTATCCCTGCTTCACAGCTCAAAAATCTGACTGTTCTGGTGGTAGTCGTGACTAGAGATGTTGTGCATTTTTTAATCCACCGGTGAAGTGGGTTCAAATCCGTGGACAATTCAGTGGCAGATGCAGCAACTTTGCCAGCTTTACTTAAATTTAAAAAACCCTCCCCCACCCACTGTGCTGTAAAACCACCTCCTTCCCCCACCCAAAAATGATAGATTACTTGATACCATATCCCACCTCCCTGCTTGGCACCCTTCTCCCCCTGCCCTGGTGAATTACAGTGCAGCATGAGCATGAGAATGAGATGAACAGAGTGCATGCAAAAAATGTAATCCTTCCCCCCAAGCCCATGCACGAAACACACTCCCCCTTTCAACCCACCCAAGTCCCACTTCCTTATCCAGCACACCCAGTCCCCCACCAATCTCCTCTTTGGTCTCCACCACCATCCTTCCCCCACCAGCACCCACAAAACCCACCTGCAAGGCTGCAATAAAGAAAATGGTACACCAGTGCAGAGTGTCTGCTCTGTTCAGTGTTCGCCTCATAAATGGTTGAATGAATGGTGACTGTGCTTCTAGTAAAACCTGATTGGCTGAATCGGGGGACTGGGTGTGCCTGATAAGACAGAAGGACTCAAGTGGTGGACTGTGTTTGGTGCATGGGTGAAGAGAAGGGATTACATTTTTTGGATGCAGACTGTGCATCTCACACTCTGCACTGCAATTCACCAGGTCGGGGGGGTAGGAGGGAGGATGTAGCCAGGTGGGTGGGGGGGTGGTATCAAGTAATCTATCGATTTTGGGAGGGGAAGGGGGTATAGCATGGAGTTTACTCTGGGATTCACCCATGAATTGGCCATTCACGTCAATTTGCCACAGAAATGTGGCCAATTTGCCTGGTAAATAACAATGTGAATAGTGGTCCTCAGCTTCATGAATTTGCTGACATTTCTGGATTTTTTTGTAGAGCATATTTCGGCAGCTTCACACACCACTAATCAGGACCAAATAAATGGCAACCTTTTAAAGCAAAACCAAAACAATGTTAAAAACTCTCTCAGCAGCAATGTTTCTACAATTTTTTTTTTTCATAATTTATTTCCTTTAGATAAAATTCTATTTAGAAACCTCTGCATTTACTGTTTACAGGGAATATTTTGTTTTCTGTTTTTTTTTGGTTTTTTTTTAAAGTGATGCAACACACACACACACATAGAGCATTGTTCATTCTAGTACCGAGAGGAATACAGAGGTTCCTATAGCAGTAGTAGGTCTGTTCCAAAGGAGTAAATAGAAAATTGCCCACAAGAGAGAAAAATAAGAGGAAGTTTCCAGGTTTGGGGGTTACTCAGAGACCTTCATGAGACTAGTTTAACTCTTCAGCCAGTGAGAACTTACCTGCATTGTGGTCTACACTGACCAATGTCTGTTTACTGTTGTTCTGTATAACTGTTGTACTGTCCCGGGTCGTGCCTGAAAACAGTAATATTTTAGCTATTGCACTTACCGGTAAACAAAAACTAAATAAATAAATGCCTGTTCTTATTACCCAGCCTCATTTCGCAGAACACTATACAGGAAATAAATGAGCCTTGCCTCATGGTCACAAGAGGGGGAAACTTGCTTATGGCAGCAAGAGTAGCAGGGGCTGCAAAGAGGCTGAGGAAACACACATTTATACTAGGACAAAAGCTTATGTGACCCTGATATCTTGCTGAACAGGAGCCAAGAATTAGGTAAAACATTCTTATGTTCACAAAAATGGAGCAGGGGACAGTGGGGTCTGATGATCAGCCAGCAGAGTGAAGTTCAGAGTTCCAGAGGCTACTGTTGGTTGAAGACAGAGAGAGAGACCTGGTGAAGGCTGTCAGAGAAAGAACCACACAGCAGCATGGGTCAGTGATGATGCTTTCTATGAGGGGCTTTCAGTCTGCTGCTGTCTCTGGTGCTGGACTGCATTTCATTTGGCTGTTTCAGCAATACACAGTACTTTACTTCAAGAGTCATTTGCTGGCTCCAGTTGTTGCTTTTGAGTGCACTCAATTTAGACATTGCCCTTTGGGGTAACCCTTGCCTCAGTGTTTGCGCACAGAGGTTCTTTGTCTTTTAAATACTTTTTTATTTTAATGGGTTCACCACAACATAACCCAGACAGCCCGTCTTAGGGTAGCTGGTTCATTCCACTGGGGTGTCAAACAGACGAGACATACTGATGAGTCCTGGTAGGACGGAACTCGTGTCTATGTCATCTGTTAGCACCCTTTGCAAACTGTGTGAGAGGCCTTTCGGCACCATGCAATTCTGCTTAAAGTTGAACCAGCATAACATTCTGTGGTGATTTGCATATGCAGCCCATGATGCTTTGCATTGTGTGGGCATGTGTGATTTTGCATTTTCTCAATTTGGACTAGTGCATGGCATGGTAGATTTTAGTATTTGTGAACTCATGCAATGGGTATCTAACCTCCTTAGCATTTTGTTACTGGGATAACAGAGAGTAAAGAGTGGACAGACAGGACAGTTCTACTCAGTGCAGTAGTAATGTGGAGCAGTAGGCTGAGATGACAGCCTAGCTTTTAGGCAATACTTTTACTAGTTTTTTTACATTATTATTTAGTATGCCTTTTGTGTTGCAGTCTACTGAAGGCTCAGCCCCCACTCTCCCCGGTGCCTCATCTTACCCCTGGAACTTACCTCTTCCCGATGATCCCCCTGGCTTTCCCCCGAGGGCAGGGCCATAGTGCAGATATGAACCCTCATGATGCAGGTACAAGGTTATCGACAAGGATCGCCTGTCGGCATTGTCTCCCTGGCATACCCCCCCCCGGTGGGGCATGGAGTTGGGTCATACCCGATGGGCAATGGGACTAGGTTGCCATTGGCATGTCATGGTGGGCAAATGGGGCCAAAGGAGCAGGTGTCATAGATGGCGGCCACATTTGTTTGGAACAAGGGACCCCACGGGGGGGGGGTATGGTGTGCAATGACATAATGCACTGAAGTGCGCATGTCTGTCATGTCCCCCACACCATCTAGGCATTGATAGCTGCTGCCCCCCCCCCCCACGGCTTCTGGCAGGGGTCAGTTATGCACTGAGTGCTTAGCCAGCTATCCCTTCCCCCAGAAGAGGAGAGCTGTCCAAGGAATGCTCAATCCTCCTTCCCCTGGCAGGCCCTCTGACTCTCGGGTGTGTTCCCATATCTGGGATGTCATTGTCGTGAGCATAAATTTTTCCTCTCTGCCAGTGGGCTGGTTTGGTATTATCTTTACTAGTGTTGCATGAATGTTACTTGAAACAATTGGATACCCTTGGAAATTGAAATTTTCAGAAACTGGAAGTACTGAATAAGGATTATAATTGACCTGAGCAGGTGTCATATAATTTTACTAGATTACTGTAGATAAATCTGATCCGATAACAGTGTTCAGCCCTCCAATACACAGTATACCTAAAAATAATGTAAGGAACACCTCTCTCCTAAATATATAGACTCTTAGAGCCAAACACCACTTAAAAAAAAGACTCATACACTTGCTCTCCCACCACATATGGGGTGGGATATTCAGAAATGCACCAGAGGCAGGCGTAGCAGTGGCGCA
Source organism: Neoceratodus forsteri (assembly GCA_016271365.2). Taxonomy (NCBI): domain Eukaryota; kingdom Metazoa; phylum Chordata; order Ceratodontiformes; family Ceratodontidae; genus Neoceratodus; species Neoceratodus forsteri. The sequence continues at coordinate 422,477,152 of CM057453.1, forward strand.
GCACAAGCACACTGTGCCATGGTGCACCGAATGCGATATTCAAAGCCTGCGCATGACGGCAAGCACCAGCACAACATGGCTGAATATTGCAGGGATGCACCATAGTGCAACCAGGGCTCTGCCAGGGAGCAAACCCACATGCACCATAGCGCAACCAGGGCTGCGCAAGGGGCAGAGGTGCATGTGCCAGGACACAGGACAACAGGCACAGCAAGGAGCATGCCACCAGGGTGGGATAGACTGCCACCAGGGTGCAGAGGATGCCAGGAGGGAGGCATGGCAGGCACAGGGCAGCAGGCCCCCGACCATGTGCACCACAGTGGTGCATGGAGGCATGGTGACACCAATGCCCACTGGCAAACAGCCACCGGCAACACCTACAGGAAGGCATGGGACACGCCACCTGGACCACAGCTGGCAACACACATGCCAACAGCACACAACGCACACGCCACACAACACGAACAGAGAGCACACGGCCACCCCAGGGCACAGCCACTGGGCACAGATCACTAGGCACAATCCCTAGTCAACCCCAGACGTACCACTTGGTCACCATGCACACCACTGTAGCATGGCTCCACATGCCAGTTGCAAAGCAGACACAGACACAGATGGCTAACCATAAAAATAGGTATTAAAACCAGTCAGAATACAACTATATACAGTAAAAGGAACAACAGGTACAGGAAGCAAGGAATGGGGAGGCAACAAACAAACCGGGAGGCTGGGGAAGGGAGGCAGGGGGACAGGGGAAATGACTGTACAAGGGTACAAGGGAGTGAAAGGGGGGGGCAAGGAAGGGAAGTGGGTGTAGGCCAAGTCCTATGGTCGTCCATGCCCCACTGGTGCTTGACACCGACGTTGTCGCCGTGGCCTGCACAGGGCCCGCTGAATCAGACGTGCCACCCGGAGTGTGGCAGTGGAGACTTGCAAGATACTTCTCAGGAGCCTGGTGTGGACATCTGGGTGATGGACACCTAGGACAAAGGAGGGGACATGGTATGAGTGCAAATCCATATGGCTGTAGCCCACCCACTGTGCGCAGCGGACAGTGGTGACATGTGCCCCTGAGATGGCTTGCAGCCTCCCGCAGCGTGTGCGCCAACATGAGCCGCCAACCCGATTATCCACAGCCATGCAGAGCACTGCACACCAACACCACCCATGTGCCGCACACCACAACCATGACAGCCAGGTGACAGGGTTAAGTGGCGGGATGGCAGTGGCACAGCTGGAATCCGGGTGCACCCACAGCCCACCTGCATCAGCCACACACATGTGCGATAGCCACATCATGGTGCAGTGGACACTGCCGGCGGGGCACAGCTGGAATGGTCATGTGCACAGGGGGCTGTGGCCCACCTCCACCCTGCATAACGTCATACCCCAAAAGAGTGCCTACCTGCTTGCTGTGGTGCACCCTGTGCCTGTCCGGCGACAATGCCCCTGCGGCCTGCATCCCGTGCCCATGCCCCTGCGTTGGCCTGCCCTCACCCACCTGCAGCACCAGCCAGCCGTGCATGTCGTCTATCTTCAGGGCCTAGTAGGGAGACATTGAGAATGACACATCAGTACCTGGCAACACCACAAGCCCCCCCCCCACAGCACAGCATGCCATCTGTCCCCGCGCAGTGGCAGTGCGGTGGCACAGCCGCACCCATGGTACACTGCCATGGCTAACAGAATGCGATCCACAGCTCCCCCGCAGACGGTGTGACACCCTGCTGGCCCCCACAGAACACTGGAATGGCACGGACATGGGTGTAGTGCACTTACCTGGACGTGGCACGGTGCCCCTCCGGACGCATGCCAGTAGTGACTGTAGCTGCTCAGGGTCCCTCCTACGCAGTTCACCATAGCGGTGGCAGCACTGCTTACCGCTGTGCTGTGCCCCAGTGGCCTCCACAAGCCCCTCAGCCACCTCCTGCCACACTTCTGTACGTGGCCGATCCAGGGGCACCTGGCCATACAATCTGCCCATATGTGGCTCCACAAGGGCCACAAGATTCGCTAATTCTACTTGGGACTAATTGGGAGCCCTAGCAGTACTGTGGCGCGGCATGGTCGTTCCAGCAGTTGCACAACCAAAATGGTGCCCAGTAATGCATGATCCACATGTGCTGTGGGTGCGCGACCCACTTGGTGATGCGCTGCCATCCCTAATCGCGCATCCACGGTGCTGCGCAGTAGAGCTGGTGCAGCGCTGGCACGTGCTGCAGGGCACCCAGAGGGTCAAAGGGCACTCGTGGGGTCAAGGGTCGACACGTGCACCATGCACGACAGCGCAATTGACCATGCCATGCATGGTACGCAATAGGGCCATGTGGGCCCCAAGGGCCATGGGCCAATCGCACACGGGTGCCTTGGGGCATATAGCACATGAGCGCCACATGCTCAATAGCGGCAGAGCACTGTACCACGTATGGCGCAGTGTGTAGGATGCACCACTGACATTATATGGACGGCACTGCGCGTATGCACACTGCCGGTCCTACTGCGCATGTCATACTGTTGCGCCATGGCTTGTGCATGCGCCACACCAATGCACCATGTGCAATATCGCGATATTCAGCTGGCATATGCAGTTTAGCTAATCAGCATATTGGCGGCACATCACAGGCATTTGCATCTCATTTCATTTGCGCATCCCCTCATTTGCATGTGACATGCTATAAATGTGCCACGGGACTGCACAGTCACTAGACCGGTATTGCAGCCTTCAGAGGAGAGTCACCAGCCATGGGCCTATCGGGACAGTGGGATGGGAGGGTGGTGTGGGTTGCAGTCATCACTGATCACATGTTCATACCCACAGGACTAAGCATGATGGAACATGAGGAGGTTGAGGAGTGTGGGCCTGCATGGAAGCATAGGCCCAACTTCACGAGGGAAGAGAGCGATGCCCTATTTGATGGCTACCTGGAACAGGAGCCTCTCCTGAGTGGCTCAACAGGCACCCCAAAGGCCCAGGCAACAGCATGGGAGGGTATGGCCAGGGCTGTGAACCAGCAGGGCAGCCATCAAAGGACAGCACAGGCGTGCAAGAAGAAGGTAGGCACCGACCAGAGGAGGATCAAGGAGAAGGTGGCTGCCATCCGGGCCGCATGTGCTGCCTTGGCCGGTGGACAGCCTGACGTGCTACAGCTGTCACTGCGGGAGGAGTTAGTAGCGGCGTCCATGCGGCGCAGTACCATCGAGGGGGTGACCGGCAGCGGGTTCCAGACTGGGGGCAGCCCATCACTGCATGGTGGGTACGGCAGTGCCTGGGGAAGGGGGGCAGGGGTGTGTGTCAGCGCCACTAAAGCGACTGTGTTCCCTTTCAGCTCTGGAGCGACTGCATGCGGCAGCAGGGGTGGGGGTGTCCACCATGGGGGCAGTCCTGGGCCTGGAGGACCGTCCGTCCACCTCCACTGGTGTCCGGGGTCTGGACCGCGGTCAGCCCAACCCCACTGTCCATCCGGATGCCTGTGGTGTGGTCGCGGACGAGGCACTGGCTGTTTTTCAGCAGGATGCCAGCCATGGCGTCCAGTATGCCGAGACACAGATTGGGGTGGGGTCCGGGACCGATGACGATGACGTAGCTAGTATCCTGGATAGTGGTGTTGCTGTTCAGGAGGAGGCACCCATACTACACACCCGCCATGGTAGCACAGACGGTGCTCTGGCGGCGGTTGAGATCACCACTGCCACCACACCTGGCGATGCTGTGGGCGCCATTGGCTGCGGCAGGGTCCGGGGGGGTGGCGTGGTGGTAGTGCACCAGCGCCGATCTGCCCACAGCAGCCGGAGGGACAGCAGCAGGACGAGGTCGATGGGGGCCAGGTGCAGTGGCCGCCAGTGGTACACGAGACCTGATTAGCCCAAGGAGGCTCCCTGTGCAGCCCCACCAGCACGGGGGCTGTGCTGTGAGGGTCAGGCACCACCCATGGGTTGGCGCAATGCCCATGCCCCCAGGGTGTCGACCCTTGACTGAGTACATCCGTCTGCTATGGGCCTCCGTGGAGCAACAGGTGCTGACCGTGTTGGGGTGCATGCATTCCGCACAGAGCTGTGCCAGTCCACAGAGAGGCATGACAGGTACTTTGAGCAGCTCATGGCTGAGACCACACATATGCAGGAGGACATGACCGCTGCCCTGGATCGGCTTACTGCTGTGGTCACAGCCGGCCTAGCACCACTGGCCACCCTGGTGCATGGCTGCCCGCCACAGACCCCACGGAGTGCCTTATCCACCCCTCATTCATGGCGTCTTGCGGCCCCATCAGTGTTGACACCGGGATCCACTGTGGGCATTCTGGGCACGCCTGGAGCGGGCATGTTCGGGAACCTGCAGACCCCTGTGAGAGACCGGTTGTGTTCCCACAGTGACACACCTGGGGGACAATCAGAGACACCCCTGTGGCTGTCGCACAGCCTGCATCTGCTGGGCAGTCTCGGCAGGGCCATCCATGTGTCCGTGGTGGTCCTGAGCCGCCATCCTCCCTGTCTGCTGTCTGCCGCTGCCCTGTGTGCAGATCGGTGTGGCGTGTGCATGTGCATTCTAGGGACATGTCATCCATGGTTGGTGCCGCACTCAGGCCTTGTGCACACCCACCTGGCCACTGGCCACTGTGGCATGTAATGATGATGCCAACGCAACACTGGCTGCTACTGTGCACCGGCACCAGCATCTGACACATGCCTGTTGGCAGCCTCTGGGAGTGCGCATGTGGGTGCCTGTGTGCATGTGGCTGTGTGTGCGGGGGGGGTGTGGGGGTGTGTGTGGTTGGGGTTTGCAGTGCTGTACAGGGTGCTTCCACGGGGTCCAGTCCCATGCCCGTCCACGCTACCCACCAGCCGTGTCTGTCATGGGGCCTGGCCTTGCATACCTGACTACTGTGCCATGGTCTCTGGGACATGCATGTAGTCGTATTCACCTAGCTTCGTGCACCGTAGTGCTCCTCCGCAATTGTGTCCCGGTGCTGCTGGACCATCCTGTTCAGCCGGGGTTCCCTTCGCCCGGGGCTGCCCACTACCACCTGGCCCTGCATCCATGTCGTCCCCACTGCTGTTCCCCTCTTCAACCTCGACAGCTATCCCACGGTTGGTGGCCATGTCGTGTAGCATACAGCAGGCCAGGACTAGGCCGCAGGCTTTTGAGGGGCTGTACTGTAGGGCACCGCCAGACCTGTCCAAGCAACAGAACCGGGCCTTCAGCGGCCTGAAATCATACTCGATGATGTTCCATGTGCTGGCATGTGCCTCATTGTATTGCTCCTGCGCTGGGGTCGATGGGCGCCGGTATGGGGTGAGCAGCCAGGGCCGGAGTGGGTATCCGCTGTCACTTGTGCGTTGACATGTGTGGTTAACATGGTGGTCTGTGTAGCTGCACCCCCCCCGCCTTCCCGGCCACACCCTCTGATGCCCCTGGCCTAGCATTCCCCACATCCTACCCTGTTGTGCCAGGCTGCCCATTCCAACTGATTACTCACTTACTAGGTGGCCAGTGGGAATGTCCCCACTCTTGAACCTGTGGCACAGTGCTTACTGGTGCCAGATGAAGGCATCATGTGCCCCACCAGGGTGTGTGGGACAGACATTGATTATGCGCCCCCTGGCATTGCACACCACCTGGCAGTTGATGCTGGGGTAGCCCTTCCTGTTGATGTAGGCTACCCCCTCCTGCCTAGGTGGTGTGCAGATGCCTACGTGGGTGCAGTTGATGGCTCCTAGCATGCCAGGCATATGTGCCACCCTGTGGAACTCCTGCATGTTCGCTGTATGCTCTGCCTGTGTGCTGGGGAAATGGATGTATTCCGTAGCATGTGGCAGCAGTGCATTGAGGAATTGTGAGAGGAGCCGTGATGCGGCCGACTGGGTTATGCCTGTGGTGTCCCCTGTTGGTCTCTGGAAGGTACCCATGGTGAACAGGCACATGACAGCCATGACCTTGATCTCCACCGACAGGGTGTGGCTCCGTCTTGTGGGTGCCTGCAACCCATCACTGCACAGCTCACAGAGCTGCCTCAGGATTGCCAGGTTCAGGTGGTACCGGCCCACGGTCTCTGTGTCACTGTACTCTTCAAAGGTGGTGCTGGCACGGTACCACCTGTTCCGGGCATACTGCCGATGGGCTCTTTCATGGCCGTGCCACTCTGCCTCCTCACACCCCTCATTACTGCCTCCATCTGGAAGATGGCACTGGCCATGGCCTGGACTGTCCTGCCACCCCCCTGAACGGCTGTCTCCCCAGGCCCCCCCCCGGCTGTGTGCTGCTGCATGTGCCCCTGAAATGGGTGCGCACCTGTGTTCAGGGTTCCTAGCTGGCAGCCTGTTGGCTGTAGCCTCCGCCTCCCACCCATCCGGGCACTTTCGCTGCCACTCCTCAGCCCAGTGTCACAGACTCACGCTGCTGTGGTTGCCTCCGTACCTGTCTCACACACACACACACACACACACACACACTCATTCAGTGTCACGCACCCAGTCCCACACTCTGTTGCACTTCCCGCCTGCCTCTAACTCTGTCTTGCACCCCTCCTGCTGTCCTGCCTGCCCATTCATTCTCCCTCTCTCTCCTGCTCCCCTGTGGTGCATGCCTCCATCTCTTGCTTGCTCCCTCTTTTTATGGGCTCAAGTTTGCTCTGTGCATGCCCCTGTTGCACCGTGTTTATGCCTTTGCTTGTTGTTGAATATTGCACTGCGCTGTTTATTCATGGCTACGCCTGCACTTGTGCATACATTCATTGGGTTGTTGATTGGAAGACTGCCATTTGCGTATGCATTGACTCCTCGCTGAGTATCACTCTTTGGCGTATTTGCGCACTTGCGCAGGCACATCTCAGTTGCACCATCTGCTTTGAATATCCCACTCATAGTGTAAATTTGAACAAATTCCCCTGTCTGGATCATTATTTGTTATTTTTACAGCCCTTCCCTTTACCCACTTGCAGCCTCCAGGCCTTAAGAGCACAGTCCACTGAGAATGTGAGACCAGTCTCTAAATTCTTTAAGCCCCTGACCAATTCCCATAAGGGTAGTGGACTCCCTGGTGCCATTCAAGTAACTGTAACACTGCAGCAGCATGCTCTTCTATCTCCTCTGGGTCTGCATCTGATGTTATTGTAGTGGGTGATGTCTGATGGGCCCAGCAGCGATGGAAGAAGGTGCTGTCTGTCTTGCAGCACAGTTTTCAATCAAGAGGGACATACTCAACCTTAATGAAATTGCAACAGTAGTGCAGGCATTCTGTTAGAAAGCAAATAGGGGATTTGTATGGCAAATTCTGTTTTACAGCTGTCATCCTCACCATAATATGCAAATGGATGAAGTTCCAAGAACAGACAAATAAGAGACCTACTGTGCTCTATCTGCTTTGGTAAAAATGAACTAACCTCTGACCGCAGCATTGTGTTAGCCTGTGTACACAACTGCTTTTTAAAATATATTAACCCTGACTGTAGCATTGTGTAGCCGTTATCATCTGTGTGCCAAGGCACACTCCCTGGAGCAAGAGTTGGTGCCTTAACATTCCCAGTTGTATAATGAAAAGAAATAGGTAGTGATAGTTGACTCCTTGAAACCTGATGTCTGTGTAGCTACCAGTGTTCGGAGCACCCTTATTTTAGCTCCTGGCTAAGCAATGGCAGGCAATGTGATAACCATTACAGTTAGAATTTGTTGTCTTCATGAGCTGTACCATATAATGTTGTCCTCCTTGGATTCTTATGGCCACATCAATAGTGCTTCTGTCAAGCTCAAGTACAGCGTCTGTTTATGAATTGTTACTACTGCATAGTGCAGTGTGAGAGAGTACTAATCCCTGGACTGGAGGCATCTTCCAGAATCGCAGAAATAAAGGCTCAATGCAGCCAAATACAGCAGAAAAGTTCTCTATCTCCAGATTCACCTTGGGAGGTAAACCTACACTTTACAGACACACACATGCACAGACATAATCTCTAGTGCTTTAAATTTTACATAGTGTGTAGGCACTGATGGAGAGCAACCCACGCCACACTTCCTTACAGGTTCTTACAGTAGGATATTTCTTTCCATACACCATACACATTCTATGTTCTCTTTGGCTGAATGTATTATTTTTTAACATTCTGGGTACTTTAAACCGTAAGAGACACAGCATCTGTGCATATCAGTAAAGAATGAGATATTTACCAGTGGGACCTTACAGTTTTATCAGTACAGCTGCTCCAGTGATGTTTTAAATGCTGATGTGCTGTATAATACTTAAAAAAACAAAACAAAAAAAAAACACAAAATTGTGCTAGCAATTTTTAATACCAATCATTATCTCCAGTTGTGTTTTGATTTGATTATCAAGGGTTAAACATGTTCTTGCTATTTCATTATTTACTATTATGTCTCCTGATATGCCATTTGAGTTGTACCCGATTAATTAAGTTGTGTCCATGGTAACAGAATGTTATGTGCTCTTCTGGATCATTTCAGTGTGCTTGCTTGATTTTGTAGCTGCAAGGAACAGAGCAGCCAGGTTGTTGAGAAATACAGTTCTGAGAGAGTGTTGTCAGCAATAAAGGGAAATAAGAAACAGACCACCCGGTCTATCTAAGTCTGCTTGAGTGTGCAGCTAGCGTCCCTAGTTTGCAGCTGCCCCACCCCTTCCTCTTTGTCATCCCACTGCCACCCCCCACCCCCACCTCCCCAGTCTTTGCTTTAATATCTCCTTCCCCTCCCCACTCAGGTGCAGCCTATCCCTTGCAAACAGATTGTTATTATCCCAGGTACTGCCCCAGCCGCCCACAACCCCATGCCCCTTAATTCGACACCATTCTACCAACCATGTGTTACACTCCCTAATTCTCTCCCTTCTCACTGTGCTTGCGCAGGGTACTGGAAGCACCTCAGGGAAGGCCGCAGATTCTCCAGTCTCCTTGCACAACCTTCCCACTTTCTCAGTCCTCTCCCTTGTTACCTCCACTGTTTTCCCCGCTAGGTCATTTGTCCCCACATGTACCACAATGTGTGGGCTCCTCCTACCCCTCCTTATGCGCCTTAGGATTGCCACTCCTGCCTTGTCTGCCTTTAATCCCAGTATGGACTGTACCCATATCCTACTGTGCCTCACCCCCTTGCTGCCCTATCTGATCCCCTTGAGTATGGCGTCCCCAACACCAGTACACCCCCCTTTCCTTGTGCCCGTTGCCACCTCCCCACCCAGGTGCTCATTCCTGGGGCCACTCAAGATGGTGCTTTTACCATTTGCCCCAGTGTCTTCTACCCTGCCTCTCTCAGTTGAGACCTCTCCCCCTCCTCCTGTTTGACTGCCAACCTCCCTCTCCCTCATCACCTCTACAAGTATTATCCTCCCCCCGCTACGCCATGCTCAATCTCTCCACTAGTAATGCCCCTCACTCCCTCCTCTTCGTGAGTATTATCCCTTGTGCAGTCTCCTCCTGTGTCCTCTTTGCCATGTGTTGCTAGTACAGCAAACATGTTCCCTACTCCCTTTGCCTTACTATGTGTTTTCTCCTCCCTCCTGCCTACTGCTACTCCTCTTTTTCTAGGTGCTACTAGAGTCCACCCTTCATCAGCTGATTTCCTGTGTAGTTTGACCTCTCCCCCTGACTCCTCCCTTGACCCACTGTTCCTTCTCTGTGGTGCCCCATAATACTCTCAGATGTCAGCCCTCCTACTGATGCAGTCATCCCCTTATCCCTCAACCTCCCCAACTCCCTGCCAAGCTGCTGAACCTCTTCCTTGAGCCTCCTTAGCCTGTGGCATATTGAGAACCCTTCCAGCCTTCACAGTATGTGCATCCGCATGGCTGCCCCACGACCATTGCATCCTGCAATCCTACCCATAGTCCACATTAGCTATACAGAACAGTGAAGAAAAAATTACTCACCTTAGTAATTATGTTTCTTCTAATGGAGTCTTGCTGTATTCTGACAATTGCAGTGATTCCCAACCTTTGAACTGCCCCAGAGAACAAAGAGTTAACTTTCTATGCAGGGCATAGAATGCTGAGCTCTAGCTTGGCTGAAGTCTATGTCTGGAGTGTTTCAAACCTAAGCTGTCAGATTCTTACGAGCCCAACTAAAGTAAAAATTCTATGTGGAAATTGTAAAAATTCCTACTAGCCAACTGGCTGAAAAAAGTTTTGGATTCCCAAGAAAGACTCAAGTCAGGAAAACCAAAAACCAATGTACTACAAATAACAATAATAAATCAGCACCAAAACCAAAAGGACGAGGGTGCAAGCAAAAAACACCCCTGGGATGCAACACTGCACCTGCCCACCCACTTCCCAAAAACAGGTTCTGAGAGGGGAGGTAGAGGAGTAAGGTCAGAATACAGCAAGACTCATTAGAAGAAACATAATTACTAAGGTGAGTAATGTTTTCTTCAAACAACATGAAGTCTTGCTGTATTCTGACAATTGCAGGCTACCAAGCAGTACCTCCAAGGAGGAGGAGGGAAAGAACCTACTTTGGGAATAGGCTCTGAAGTACTGCTGTGCCAAACCGAACATCACTCTTAGCCTGGATATCCAGAGAGTAATGCTTGGTAAAGGTATGGACTGTTTTCCAGGTGGCTGCATGACACATTTCTAAGAGAGGGATATCCCTGGCAGCAGCCAGGGAAGCAGCTGTACCTCTTGTGGAATGAGCCCTCAGGCCTAAGGGTGGAGTTTTTCCCAGTTTTTCATAGCAGAATTGTATACAAGACACAATCTACCTGGCAATAGATCTTTTGGTGGCAGGTTTGCCCTTTCCCACATCTCCATAAGTGAAGAACAACCGGAGGGAGTCAAACCTGTGACCCTTGGTGCACTCTATGTAGTAACTAAGGGCTCTTTTGACATCTAAACTGTGTAGCCTCCTCTCTCCTGAGGTAGAATGATCAGTGAAGAAAACAGAGAGAGAAATAGACTGGTTTAAATGGAAGTCTGAAACCACTTTGGGCAAGAATCTTCTATTGGTTCTAAGGACCGCTTTATCCCTGTGAAATGAGATAAAATCAGGTTCCACTGACAGGGCTTGCAATTCACTGATATGCCTGGCAGAGGTAATGGCTACCAGGAACACAGTTTTCCAAGTCAAGTACTTAAGCTCTGCTGAAGACATAGGCTCAAAGGGGGTTGCATAAGTTGAGCAATGCAAACATTCAAATCCCAGGCAGGGGCAGGGTCTCTAAAAGAAGGATTGGTGTGAAGCAATCCTTTAAAAAATTTACAGAACACAGGATGGGAAGATAGTGAGGAAGACTTCCCCACAGACAGAAACGCAGAAACAGCTGACAAGTGTACTTTGAGTGTAGCTGGTTTGAGGCCTAGGCCATTAAGATGGACCATATAATCCAGAACCATAGGCAATCCAGCAGTGTCTGGAGAAATATGTTTCTTAGAACACCAAATGCTGAATCTTTTCCATTTGGAGTTGTAAGTCTTTCTGGTGAAGGGCTTTCAAGAAACCTTGAGGATATCCAGAACCGCTTGGGAAAGATGCAGATCTGCAAACTCTAACTCTTAAAGAGCCATGCTTTGAGATTGAGAGACTGAAGATTGGGGTACCAAATCCTTCCCTGAGAGGATGTTAAACAGGTTGTAATTCCTGGGAAGAGACAGGGGAAGATGGATTGCTAGGGACAGCAACAGGGGGTACCAGGGCTGTCTGGCCCAATCTGGAGCAATCAGAATCACTTTGCAAGGTTGAGACCTTATTTTTACCAAAACTTTGAACAGGAGTGGGAAGGGGAGAAAGGCATACAGAAACTTCCCTTCCCGGTTCAGGATCAGGGAGTTCAGAAGGACTGAGCCAAAGGCTGGAGGTCTGCAACAAAAGAGAGGGAGTTGGTGATTGTCTGGGGCTGCAAAGAGATCTATCTCTGGAGTGCCCCACCTTGAAAAAATCACTTTCAACACCTGAGGGTCCAGGGACCATTCGTGATGGCCCTGAGAGATCCTGCTCAGTGCATCTGCTAGCACATTGTCCTTGCCTGGAAGGTGAACTGCTACAAGAAAGGTTTGCAGGGAATAAGCCAAGGACCACAACTTCATGGCTTCTGTGCACAAGGCCGTGGACCGAGTGCCTCCCTGCTTGTTGATGTACCACATGGTGGTGGTGTTGTCTGTTCTGACTTGAACCACCTTGTTCTGTACTGACTGAGAGAAAGCTTTTATGGCCAGAAAAACTGCCCTGAGCTCTAGGAAATTGATGTGGAGAAGGGATTCTTGGGGTGACCACAGCCCCTGGGCAGCGAGGGACCCCAGATGGGCTCCCCAGCCCAGGAGAGAAGCATCCATGGTAAGGACCACTGAACAAGGCTGGGTAACAAAAGGAACACCTTGTCTTAAACTGTCCTGATCCTGCCACCATTGGAGGGCTTGGATCAAGGTCAGAGTCACTGGGATCAGTTTGGTAAGGGAATCCTTTCTCTGAGACCAAAAAGCTCTCAGGTGGAACTGAATATCCCTCATCTGAAATCTTGCCCCTTGGACCACTGCTGTTGAAGCTGCCATGTGGCCCAAGAGCTGGAGGAAATGCCTTGCTGGTCGAGATACCTGAAGGCTGAAAGAAGAAGCTAGTTCCATAAGAAACCTTGCTCTTTCTAGAGGAAGAAAGGCTCTTGCTCTGAGTGTGTCCAGTCCAGGTAAGAAGCTGGAATGGTTTGAGAACTGACTTGGGAAGGTTGAGAAGAAATCCTAGAGAAGTGAGCACTAGCTGGGTCACTTAAAGGTGAGACTTGACTTAGTCTGGAGACTGACCCACTACTAGCCAATCGTCCAGATATGGAAAAATGGAAATTTTTTGCCTTCTTAGAAAGGCAACTACTACTGCCAGGCACTTTGTGAAAACCCTTGGAGCTGAGGTTAGGCCAAAGGGTATTGCTCTGAACTGATAATGGCCTGAGGGCAACTCGAACCTGAGGTACTTTCTGTGAGAGCACCTGATGGGAATGTGAAAGTAGGCATCTTTGAGGTCCAGGGAGGCTAGCCAGTCCCCTGGCCTTAGAGAGGGAAGGATTATTCCCAGAGTTACCATCTTGAACTTCGGTTTTAAGAGATGTTTGTTTAGATATCTTAGGTCTAGGATGGGTCGCCACTCCTGACTTTTGTGGGTCAGGAAGTACCTGGAGTACAGTCCTTTGCCCCAGTGTAGGGTAGGTACTCTCTCTATGGCTCTTAAAGCTAGGAGAGAAGAAACCTTTGCCTCTAGGGCAAGGGTTTCCGAGAGATTTGCAGGTGAAAAAGATCTGGCTCTCATCTGTGGAAATTTTTTGAAGCTGAGAACCGGTCCTTGGCTTATTACTTCCAGGACCCACTTGTCTGATGTAATAGACATCCAGTCCTGGACAAAGTAAGCCAGCCTGCCCCCTACTGGAATAGGAGAGTCGACCCGGACAGGCCCATCAGGGTGTCCTGCTTGGCAGGGGCTTTAGGCTGAGGAGTGTATGCAGACCTGCTCATCCCCCTTCTGCCTCTCCCTCTGAAGAACCCCCTCTGAGAAAAGGAAGAAGAGACCTGTGCTTGGTAAAAAGGCCTGCCCCTGCCCTTAGACTGCTGTCTTTGAGGAGTTGCCTGCCTTTCCTTGGCCTGAGCACTCCTGTAAGTGGTCCTGTACTCATCCATTTTCTTCATGAAATTCTCTATCTGCTCCCCAAACAGACAGTTTCCCACTACAGGAAAATCTATGGTCTTAGCCTGGGTGTCCTGCGAGAGGCTAGTACATCTGAGTCAAGCCATCCTCCGAAGAGCCACAGATGTAGCCATGACTCTTGATGACACATCATTATAGTTCACAGCAGCATGAAACTGAACCTTAGATGCCTCAATCCCATCTGCAGCCACCGCCTCCAGCTCCTTGGCTAGCTGGGGGGAGGCCTCTTTAGCCAGTGCCAGTACAGTGTCCCACCTGGACTTCTGGTACCTGGCTGTATAGGCCATGCACCGGGCCCCTGCCTGATCCCGAAAGAAGATGCCATGTACTGCTTCTTTGCCATGGCATCAATCTTCCTGGAGTCCTTGTCTGGGGTGCAGCCAAGGAATATTTGCCTTGTCACAAGCAGCAGCCTGCACTACCCCAACGTGGCTGCATTGCTGATATAAGAACTCCGTGTCTGAGCCTGAAAGTGTATACCTCTTGTCCATTCTTCTATTCACAGGAGGTATAGTGTTAGGAGACTAGGATTTTTTGTGTGTGTTTCTCAAAAGATTTGTGAAGGGGAATAGACAATCTCCTGGACTCTGGGATGTCCATCATTTCTACATAATCAGACTCTTCTTGATCTTCCACAGTCTCTTACATAGGAAGCTGGAGGGTTTCAGCCACCTTTCCGTAAAACATAAAGTGAGAAGGGGACTCAGAAAGCCTAGGAGGGGAAACACCTGAAGGTCTGTCTGGAGAGATGTCCGGTTCCACAGGCACATCCAGACCCTCACTTACATCATCATCCTCTAATTCCCCTTCCTCCTCAAATTCCGGTTCATAAAAATCTTCAAGGGTATAATCTTGAACCGGGGGAACCAACCGAACCGAACCCCTGCCAGAAGGAGCCGGATCGGTTGAACTGACTGAGCGATTCCACAATCTGAATCGCCTGGCTGTCTCTTCAAGCGGTCGGAACATGAACCTCTGATCCAAACCGGGTCAATTTGTCTTTATGCTTTTTTGTCGGAACCGATCCTCAGAATCGGCTCTCCTTTGCCCAAGAAGTAACGCCCTGGTCGGGGAGGGAGCCCCTTCTTGGTTCGGGTCGAAACCGAACCAGGCTGGCCATCCAGGTCAGCGGACTTCTCGACCTCCTTTTCCCTCAGTCTACCTAATCTCTTCTCAAAGGGTAGATTTGGGAAAGTTTTACATATTTGGCGGTCTGAATTGGGGTGGTCAAACCCCAGACAATAAACACAGGTGGTGTAGGGTACTTAGCAAAGACCTCCCCACACTCACCGCGAGTGTTGAAACCCAGTGGGTCCGGTTTTTTCTTGGGTTTCTCAGACATGGCCAACCTAACCAACTTACCTTTTTATGGCAACCGCCAGGCAAGACTCCCTTATTGGTTCCTGACCGTGTCACGGGTATTGGAAAAAAACGCACTAAAACACGTTTTTTTTCAGAACCGATAAGAACCGGTAACAGCACACTAAGTAAACACAATATTTCACTATGAAATGGCCGATTCAGCCGAACCGAGCCGCACTTTTACAAGTTCCACACAGAAAAAAACAGAACAATTTCTATCTAGTACTCACGGCACCACAGACAGAGACTGAACCGACTATGCGGATACTTTTTGGGTTTAAAATCGACGAAAACTGAAACTTTAACTGACTTTCGAACCAAGCTGAAGGAGAAATCTCCGGAACGACCGTTCAGTGAGGCGGAGTAAAGAATCTGACAGTTTAGGTTTGAAACACTCCAGACAGAGACTTCAACCGAGCTCGAGCTCAGCATTCTATGCCCTGCATAGAAAGTTAACTCTTTGTTCTCCGGGGCAGTTCAAAGGTTGGGAATCACTATAATTGTCAGAATACAGCAAGACTTCATGTTGTTTGAAGTACAGTTTCTCTATATTGGTTGCAGTTGTTTACAAACACATTTACAAACCCACCAATAGCATTGCTAGGTCTCACAAACACATACAGTCCAGAAATTAGATGTTTGCCCCAGGTGCTCTTTAGGATCCACCCTCCGGCTTCAAGTGGTGCCACTGTACCCCCATTGAGCTTAACTCCCCAAAACACAGCCACAGAAATCTTTAAGCTAAATAAGGAAAAACAAAAAAAAGTACAACAATCTTGGCCATACTAACTCTCCCTACAGCAAGTAGAACCTAGCCTAGCCTGTAACAGAAATTTTAATCTGAAATGCCCTTGCACATAGCATAAGACAGCCAACTGCCATACTAACTGGAAACCACAATCCTGCTCAAAAGAGCTGTAGACCTACTCATCAGTTATGTATATTTATATATCTTTAAGAATTAGCTCATATGGCTGTTCCTTGTTTCCTACTTCCTGATCTGCTCTAAAGGGCTCAGGTCAGTTTGCAGTTCCCCGAGCTCATCCCTCACAGCCTTCAAACCCAAACCGCAGTGGTAGTTCAGTATTTAAGAAAGGTAAGCCTAACCGTGACTTCCATATTTACGCTTATAATAAATATCAAAGTTAAGGGTAGGCATATCAAACAGTGAAGGACATTAGATATTCAATTTGAAATTTTTCTACATAAGGGCATGTGCACCGGGGGGCACCGAAACATCTCAGTGTCGTAGGGTTACTGCACTCATTTACTGTCATCTCAGGGCAGTAGGCAGCAGAATTTGACATGTTTGCCTTGGTGCTGCTAATTTCAACCAAACTCACTAGATCTATTTTAAAAACTGTGAGTTTTTTCTTTAAATCACGTAGGGCAGTCCCTTCCCTTCATTTCTTTTGTTAAGCAAAATTTACTTTTTCCAAGCCTGTAGTTTAACTTTAAAGAGAACTAATTGTGCTAAATGTTGAACCCTCACCAAAGCTCTGGAGCCGAGTTCCCTTAATAGGAGTTCGACACTGAAGTTTTCCTGTTTTTCTTGAAGTTATTTAGAAGGGGAAGGGATCATACTTAGGCTCCGAGCAGCTGTGCTTCCCATTCCTGGAGTGAGCACCCCACTCCTGTGCTTTGGGGTTTTGTGATGGAATAGATTGAAAAGTACAGGGGTACACTCTTGATTTACTGGATTTTGTATGGGACAAAAGGAGGCCAAAGCCTATTGAGATTCCCCCCTCAATACTGGCTCATTATCAGTTATGTAAATGTAACTATATATCAAGTTTAGGTTTAAATGTATCGAAGTTAGTTATAGCTATTAATTCCTGTGGGAGAGAATTTCATTGTTTGGATGCCGTTATACAGAAATAATGATCATGCTTATTGGTATTTGCCCATTCAGCAGTAGGCTGTTTATTGTGGCATCTGCCTACTGTACGCTTATTTGATAGAGTTACTCCACATAGCCTCGTTTGTATCAGTGATTTTAATACTTTATATGTAAAAAATACCTTCAGTCTTCTTAAATGAAGTGGGTTCAGTCCAGTTTCTTTTAAGTCGGTTTCGTTAAGTTTTGTTTCTAAGATTTGGTATAATTTTAGCAAAACGTCTCTGGGTTTGTTCTAAGTGTTTTATATCTCCCTTCAAATATGGGTTCCAAAAAGGGGATTCATAGTCCAAATGTGGTCTAATATATGATCTGTACAATGGAACTAAACACTCTTTGGATTTATTAAGAAATGATTTATTATTTTATATTAATATATTAACTGTTCTTGCTACTTTATTGTAATGTGAAAAAGAAGATAATTTGTTATTTACCAAAATGCCCAAGTCTCTTTCACAATAATTAGTCTGAGGGTTTTTAACACCGAAGTGTTGGGCCATACATTTATCTGTATTAAATGTCATGAGGTTCCTGTTGGCCCATAGTTCAATAGTAATAAGATCTTGTTTTAACAGATGTATATTATTGAATGATTCTACTCTACCACCAAGCTTGGTATCATCTGCAAATTTTGAAATATGATTAAATAAAGAAATATTAAGGTCACTAATAAAGATGTTGAAAAGTGTGGGTCCCAGCACATAACCCTTGGGTATCCACTAGTTACTTGGCTGTTAAGACAGGACTCCATTTACTTTAACCATCTGAGTCCTGTTATATAACCAACTCGATACCCAATTTGTCAAGTACTGGGAGAATCCTAGTTTGTTCATTTTCTTAATTAACAATGCATGAGACACTTTGTCAAATGCTTTGCTGTAATCCAAAAGGATTACATCAGAAGAAATGTGTTTATCCAAATAACTACTGATATTATTATAAAGGGATACCAAATTTGTTGTACAGGATGAACCTGGTTTAAAACCATGTTGTGATATATCCTCAATACCTAGCTATTGCATTTCTGTCTCTATTAATCAGTCGTTCCATGATTTTCCCTATGATAGATGTCAAACTAATGGGTCTGTAATTTTGGATACTAGATTTATTACCCTTCTTATATATATAGGAATAACTATGGCTTGTCACCAATCGTCTGGTATATCATTATCCATAAGAGACTTGCTGAAGAGTAATGTTAAGTGGTAAGACTAGGGAATTGGATGTTTCAACCATAAATCTTGATTGGATATCATCAGGCCCTGAACTAGTTGATTTTTTAATAAATGATAAGGCATTCTGTAGCTCTGAACATTCAGTGTTACGTGGAATAGCTGTTTTATTAAATATTGTGGAAATTAAATCTGTTTTATTGAAGACAGAACAAAAATATTTGTTAAATCGGTTTGCTATTTCGTAATTATCAGTGATAATGCTCCCATCTTCTACCAAGGGGCCAGTGGTCTTAGTATTACTCTTTTTACTGTTAATGTATGTAAAGAAAGATTTTTGATTGGATTTAGAATGAGCTAATTTAAATTCAAATTTAAGTTTTGCTTCTTTAATTGATTTTTTTTAATAAGGACACAGTTTTATATTTATGCGTATTACTCATGCTATGATTTCTTTTAAGTTTTTTAAATAAACCGCTCCATACAATATTTATTTATTTATTTTAGTGATTCGGAAAAGACCTTTGAGCGCAAGCTCTTTTACAAAGGCTCCACATCATAGATTGCAAAACAAAGTACAATAGGAGAAAGCAAAGGTACATTACATTGAACGATACAGCTTGGATTCAGAACTTACAGCATAACTCAAAACATAGGTACAAGTTAAATAACAAGAAAAACACTTTATGAGGGTGTGGGGGGGGGGGATAAGCAGCCACAGAGTGCCTTGTCAATAGTTCAGAGGGACGGGGATAGCTGGCAGTGGGTGAAGAAAGGAGGTACGAAAGAGAGGTATGTACTGCGGTGGAGGTGAAGGGTGGGGGAAGAAGGGTGATAAGGTGTAGGGAGAAATGGTGGGGTGAGAGGAGGCTGAGTGAAGAGGACATGCTAGAGTAAAATGGTGGGGTTTGAGGGGGCATGGTCAGGCAGCCTGCATTAGTAGTGACTGTTAGGGAAACTCACGGGACTATGAGTTGGCGGAGGGGGAGAGGGGTGGCGAGTGCCGAAGGAGCATGACGCAAACTGATTTCTGGGGCAAGTCATGAGAAGGAACAGAGGGAGGGGGTACCTGAGGCCTTTCCACTACTACTTGCCCATATAGTAAGGATTTCTTTTCTATGATATTTTATTATATTGTAGAGGTCCTATTATGTCAAATGAAAGTCACCAGTCAACTAACAAGAGTTTTAATTATAATTCCTTCATCTCATAAATAACTACAAGGAAAAAAACGTTAGCGCTTTACTGTTGAACACTTTTTAAAGTAAGCCAGCTCCAGGGGTTTTGGGGAAGGTATCAAAACTGGTGCTGTTTAAAGGATACAGGGTGACTTTGTCTAGATGCATTCTACCCATGAGGTGCAAACAATGTCTATTTTGAAAGAAGAAACATGATTTCTTTTAATTTCGCTAACCATGTTTTCAGTATCGACTTCAGTTGTCAAATGTGTATCAAGTCAAAAAAACAGTATAATTGTACCAGGATACCTATCCTGATTTCATGCTGTCTAATGTGGTAATGTTCAGAGCTTCACTGACATTCTTCAATAGTCTGAAGATATGGGCCCGAATCTTGGTTGCTGTTGTCACAAGGACTGTTTAGCTCTGGTATAACCTATGTGACCCACTTAAATCATGCTCTGTGGATGTGGCAAACACGTTCCATGCACTTGCTGTGACTGCTCATTAAAGGAGGTGGGGTTACCATGCACATGGCCCACAGGGCCATTGTGAGCTGCATGGTGGCCCTTGTAGGCCCTCTCTCACACAGGGATGTGACCCCCCCTCCCCAGGTTACTACTTGATACAAGCAGGTAGTAGTGGAGTTACAGGCTGCCAAGGAGACACAAGTGGCTGTCCAGTTGGTCACCCTTGGAGGGAGACCACCAGGGACCGACATTTGGGTGTTGGGCTTAGGTAGGGAGCCACTGGATGAAGAGGATAGCTGCATTTAAGGATGTTGCACATATTGAGAGGTTGGGGGAGCGGATGGGCTATTAAGAGATGTGAAGGGTTGTGGGGTCACATCTTGGCCTGGCAGCCATTTGTCTGGTTTGGCAACATGATGCAGCTTTGGATATCACAAGATACACCAGGTGCATGTTGCATTGCTGTGCTGTGCTGCGTTTGTGGGAACATTATTACACATGTGTGTAGACCTCAATAAGCAGCACCTGAAACATCAACTAGTGTCTTTTATTTCAAGAATAGAAGTCTGTATTGGTGAACATTCTTGAACACAAAGGTTCATAAAGGTCCACGAAAGTTCATGAAACTCCTGTACTGAAGTTTTGTGGGCAAAGTCCATCAATACTTTTGGTGACTAGAAATACCCTGCTTTAATAATATTGGTTAATTTGTCAGGCAAGACAGTGTTAGCTCTATTTTTCAAATGATGTTTGCCCTGTGAACAAAAGTAGAGGCAGATCCATTCAACCCTTAGTTGTTTATCACACAGCCTCAGCAATTTACCATGGCAATAGAATTATTTAAGTAAACTCAACATTTTAGAATGAATAACTTTTCTGACCATGCATTTTTTCTGTTATTAAATGACTGCACACTTTCCTTTCATAAATAAAAAGGCTCAGTTGCTATTTCTAGCAACAGAATCCCACACTCTTTTAAAATGGGGTGAGTTTAAATGTTAATCCTTTTGGGTGGTCACATAATGAATTGTCTTGTGGAACATATCATTTCTATTCTTAAGCTGAAATAAGTTCTGATTTTGTGATGCTTTATAACTGTTACAGTGGGAAACATTCTGAGATGCAGATTAGTTATACTTATGCAAATACATTTTTGACTCGGAACTTTGTGTTGATGACCAGTTCATGAACCAAGCTGGTCCAGGGAGGTGACCAGAAAAGTGAGAAACGCCAAGGCCCAGAGGGAGCTGAGATTAGCACAGAGAATTAATTGGGGGGGTGGAAGACTTCTTCAGATACATCAGGGAGAAAAGAAAGTGCAAGGAGGCAATAGTGAAGATAAAAAGGGGTGGAGAGCGGACGGAAAAGGGGGAGGAGCAGGCAGAAGCATTGAATAAATACTTTGCTCCTGTTCACATAAGAAAAGGGGGGACCGCTACCAGCATGGGCTGGGAGGGTGGGGACAGGAGGAGAGGAGGCGACAGATGAAAGAATTGAGGAATTGAGACAAGTAGAGTCCTAGAGGAACTGAAGGCACTGAAGGTAGACAAGGCACCAGGGCCGGATGGTATCCACCCTAGGGCGCTGTGGGAGATGGCGAAGGTGTTGGCGGATCTG
Organism: Neoceratodus forsteri; assembly: GCA_016271365.2. Classification (NCBI taxonomy): domain Eukaryota; kingdom Metazoa; phylum Chordata; order Ceratodontiformes; family Ceratodontidae; genus Neoceratodus; species Neoceratodus forsteri. The sequence continues at coordinate 422,498,470 of CM057453.1, forward strand.
TACAGCACCTCCCTAGAGCTGGGATGTCTGCCAATGGACTGGAGGATGGCACATGTAGTGCCATTACACAAGAGCGGGCCAAGGGATGAACTGGGTAATTATCATCCAGTAAGTCTCACATCCATAGTGTGTAAACTCATGGAAACGATACTAAAGGAAAGACTGGTGTCGTACCTGGAGGACAATGGCCTCCAGGATGTGAGGCAGCATGGGTTTGTTTCAGGCAAGTCTTGTCAAACCAGCCTGATACAATATTATGACTGGGTGACAGGTGAACTGGATAAGGGTCATGTGGTGAATGTTCTTTACTAGGACTTCAGCAAAGCCTTCGCATCGGGCCACATGGGTACCTTGGGGGGGAAGCTAACTGGTGTAGGAGTAGGGGAAAAAATGATAAACTGGATTACAAGCTGGCTGAGTGGGAGGCTGCAATGGGTGGTGGTGAGAGGGGAGCTCTCAACTCCAAGGCCGGTGACAAGTAGGGTGCCACAGGGCTGTGTGTTGGGGCCAGTATTGTTTGGGCTCTTCATATCAGACATTGAACATGGAGTGGTGAGCAAGGTAAGTCTGTTTGCTGGCGACACCAAAATCGGAGCTGTGGTGGATGGAGAGGAGGTGTGGAAGCAGCTGCAGGGGGACCTAAGTAAGCTAGAGGAGTGGTCAGAGAGGTGGCAGCTGGGGTTCAATACAAAGAAGTGTAAGGTTATGCACTTTGGGGTGAAGAACCCAAGGGGAGAATACTGGCTGGGGGGGGTTAAGTTGGGGATCACAGAGGGGAGGAAGGACCTTGGGGTAATGATAATGGGGATCATGAATAACACTGCCCAGTGCAGGAGAGCGGCTGCAAAAGCAAACAGAATGCTGGGGTGCATAGCAAGGGGGTTTTCGTCCAGGCGAAGTGAGGTGATCTTGCCCCTCTACAGATCACTGGTAAGGCCGCACCTAGAGTAGTGTGTGCAGTTTTGGAGGCCATACCTAAAGCGTGATATCAGGCTGCTGGAGGGGTGCAGAGGAGGGCAACAAAGATGATATGTGGAATGGAGGGGACAGACCATGACAGCAGGCTAGGAGACCTCAATATGTACACCCTGGAGAATAGAAGGGATGGGGGGGACATGATAGAGACATTCAAGTATCTGAGGGGAATCAGTAAGGATGGGGCAGATGGGGTCTTTAAGTTAAGGAGGGGAGGGTCACCTGGGGGCAGGGGCTAAGAATGGAGATGGGAAGATTTAGAAAGGAAATGAGGAGACACTATTTTATAGAGAGGGTGGTAGCAAAATGGAACACCCGACCAGAATGGGTGGTATCATGTAAATCTGTGAACAGCTTCAAAATGGCATGGGACAGGGAACAGGGGAGAGTGGGGTAGTGGCAGTGGGATGACAAAAGGGAGGGGGGTTGGGGCAGCTGCAAACTAGGGGTGTTGGCTGCAGACTTAGACCGGGTGGTCTGTTTCTGCTGGCACATTTGTATGTTCGTAGTTTTTGAACTTTGATGTTCATGAGCTATTCATGAGCGTTCACCAAAGTTTATGAGGTGCTGAACTTCATTCCGTCTGGGTTGTTACTCCCTCACTACAGGTCCTGCACTGGCTGCATGTTAAGCAGTGGGTCGACTACAAAGTACTTTTGCTGACATGCAAAGTCCAAAATGGATTGTTCTCTCTGTATATCCATCATTATACCCTTTATACACTTAGGAAAGCAACCCATCCCATGGGCCAGTAGCTTTTACATATCCCATCTTTCAGGCTAAAATCACTAGACAACTAAACCTTTGCAGTCACAGTTCCTGGTCCCTGCAACACCTTTCCCAAGGAAATCTACTACGCTTCTTCCATATGTAGTTTTATGAAGCATCTTGTTTAATTTATTCTCTCTTTCTGCTCCAATTTCTGAAGCAGCCCTTCTCAGCCAGGTGACCTCCCAGTCCCATCCCATCTTGTCTGTCACCTACCCCCACCCCTAACCACGTGCTATGTATACTCTTCAGTTGAGGGTCTGGCCTATTCCCACAGGACAGCCAAGTTCCGGATGGTGGGCTGTGTAGTCAGCCTCACAGGGCCTGGTAGTGCTAGCATCATTCTGTTGTGCTCATCGAGGGAGTTCTGTATTCAAATCCACACCCTTGGGATGCCGACTTGTTGGCTCAGTGTTGTGCATTCACACTCAAAGCATGCCCTGTGTGCCAGAACATGTCAGCATCCCCTCTACTTTTTTGTAATTCCAGCTTCACTGCCACCTGCGGTCACCCAAGTGACAGAAGTGCAGTGGATCATGGCATTCTCCCATCAGGAGAGTTATCTCAGGGATGCTCTATTCTCCTCCCCACGGCTGGCCTCTGACATCCGCGAACCGAGGTCATCAGCATCATGAGTGGCAGCCTTGATGCTGCACTGACAGCCTTGAACTAGAAGCTGCCTATCAGGCATTTCCTGTTCTATGAACTCTTGTCTGTGTGTCTTTTTTTTTTTTTTTGATATCCCTTAATTTTCTGTCTTGCCTTTTATTTATTTATTTATTGTATTTCTGGTGCATTGAGCACTGAACAGGCACCTTGATAAAGCATTCTAACTGCCTAGGATAAGAAAAATGTAATAGTGCTGGTGTGGAAGGTGGCAAGGTTAAATTACTGAAGGTTTTCATCCTACACATGTGGTAATAGCAGCATTTTGTTCCTGTGCATGCGCTTAAACAAAAACTTAGAACATTTACATTTTGTATCCTACACAGAACACATTGGCTTTACCCCTAAGACGTTTTCTTTAGTTTTATTGATTTAGGCAGTTAGGTTGCCATAGCCCTGAAGTGTGGACCTAACATGCTTGGCTCTTGAGTAAGTGTGATCTGGTTTCTTTAAATACTGTCAGGCACTGAGTATAACATGGATTTGTTATTTATTTATTAATGGAAGTCTTGGAATTACAACCCTTTGAGTCAAAAAACTGTTTTACAAAGGCTCCATGTCACATTTATAAACAGACAGGTTATAAAAAAATTACAGATCAATGCAGTACATTATATATAGGATACGAGTATATAAATAATACAGTACATTATACATAAGCGCATCCTAAATGAGGGCGGAATGCATGGCAAAGAAACAACATGGCGTGTAGAGTAGTAGGATCAGTCTAAGTTCCTGTTTTACATTATTTTGCTCGTTTGTAGCTTAGTTCAAGTTGATGAAAGTGTTAAGCAGTAAATGTTATTTTTGTAAACAAAAGAACACAATGTAATGCTCTGTATTCTCCTATGCCATTTCCAAAGCCTTATTTTAAATGAGGTTCTTTGGGCTGTCGTAAGTAGGTTTGCTTCTGACCTAACTTTATGCCCTAAGCCTGGATTGCTGCACAGTGCTCGCTAAAGACAGTCTGAGATCACATCCTGCAGTCACTTGACTCCAAGTTGGGGGTGCAGCAAGCAGCAGTGCACCATTGCCAGGATGGGAAGGTGCCCTGGTTTAGTAACTGCAGGGACCCTGTGCTGGGTCAAGGAGGTGATTCACTTAAGCAGTGCACAACAGGGTATGTGTCATCATGCTGGGATAGTGTCATGACTCAGATGCATTGTGAGGCATGAGGCACAGCCAAAACGCCTGTAGCCACCAGAGAAGTAATGTTAACCAGTATAAACACACACACACACACACACCCTGGAGTGCCTTATTGTGATTATAAAATGGATCTGGCAGAAGTATAAAAATGGCTTTTTTCATTAGGTTCAGACAGTGAGATAACATCATGGCTGGAACTGTCTCTTAAATCCAGACCAACCAGCTTTCTGGATTTTTCCATTCATGTTATGATACTTCCTACAAAGGGAGTCTACAGTACTGAGTGTCAGGTGTGTGTGCACTGCAAGGGTGATGGGTGGTAGGGAGAAAACGGGAGCCACACTCTCTGAATGACAGCCCCTGGTACTGTAAGGCCCTGCATCACAGCTGGGTAATGGTACCTGGGCCGGCAGGTTGTGGTGTAGGCCCAAACAGGGAATTGATGGTAAGTGATGGCAGAAGACAAAACCGAATTTAAAAAATACTCTCAGAAAATGTATTTCTCTGTCCTAGAGAACGAAAACCACTGAACAGCAGGCTTTTCATAGTCTTGCTTGTTCTCTGGCATTTAAGAGCATTTATTCCATAGATAGTCATCATGTGGAAGAGGGTAACACTGCTAGTGCATAGCTTGCACAAACTATTGTTAGACCCAAGTCCACATGTTGCCCTGACCATAGTCTGGGAGTTGTTGCTTTGTTAAGAAAATGTAAAGCCAACCTAGAGTCACTGAAACTGGTCCCTGAGGAGAGGCATTATCATAACTATACCAATATGGACTGCAAAGCTTTACAAGATCTAGCGCAGGACCCCGTGATAGTAATTAATCCAACTGATAAGGCGGGGCCGTTGTGGTCATGAATTCTTGTCACTACAGAGGTGAAACAGATTGTCAACTCATGGACCGCCAGTTTTATACAGTCCTGGCCAATTAGACATCTGTTTTTAAATCACAAGTAGACATACTTCTTAATGAGGTCTGCTTAGAGGGGTTCCAGACGAACACAATTTACAAGGCTCTGACTGTAACACACCCAGTGGTTTCCATGATCTATACCCTGCCTAAAAGTTATGAAAACATGTGCAGCTCATTAGGCAGACCCATAATACTGGGTAATGGATGAGTCATGGAACCCCTTTTAAGAATGGTGGACAGCTACTTGCAACCTTTTGTGACAAACTTACCATCATATATCAGAGTTTCGGTTGAGTTGTTCAGCTTAACTGAAGATTTGGAAGTACAAAACACCTGATTCTTCACCACCTTAGACGTGGACTCACTGTATGCAGTTGTCCCTCGTAATGGGAGTCTTGATGCAGCCATTATGGTATTTTTAATTCAGAAAACAGTGTGTCCTGTGTCAGTGTGCCCACTGAATGTCTAATTCTCTTACAAAACTTGTTTTGGAATCTGCCACATTTGTGTTCAAAACTAAGTTCTACAAACAAGTATGTGGTATGGCTATGGGGACCACTGTGACCCCCAGCTATGCTGATTTGTTCATGGACAAATGGGAAGCTGACTATCTTTATAGCAATTCCACAAATACATTAAGACATTGTTTTGATTTGTGGCATCGCCATATAGACAGTATTTTAATTATATGGAGGGATACTGAGTTGGAATTCGAACATTTTTTAACACTGGCTGGAAAGCACCATTGAAAGTTTACGATTGAAGTCCAGTATACATTTATTTATTTATTTATTAGAAAGAATCGGATTACATTTACCTTTGAGCTAAGAGCACATTTACAAAGGTTCCTCGTCAGTACAGTGAATTACAGAGATACAGAGACAAAAAATAACACATATTAGCTGTAATAATATACAAGGAGGCAATCCAATGATACAACGTAAGATCTTAGCTAGTTACAGACTAGAGAGGAGTAAAAAATGTGAACATGTTGAGACAGTTGTTGTCGTAAGTTCTGCAGGTGGGGAGGACAGAAGTTTATTTTCGTTGGATGGTGGGGGCCCTATAACCAGCGCCTGTTGAGAAGGACAGGACCAAGAAAGGGAAGAATAGAGGTGAGGGGGTGCGATCAAATTCCATTACATTCTTGCATTTAAAAAATCTTCAAAATGGGAGGTGGGATCCGGTTGGTTTGAGCTTATTTCAGAAAGTTACAGATAGATATAGCTTTTTACTTTTAAACAGCTGCCATCCTCCACATGTGGCCCATAATATCCCCACAAGCCAACTCTTTCAAACCTTCCATGACTGTACCAGTGCTGATGATTTTCAGGTTTAAAAAGCTGAACCAAGTTAGACGTTTTCAAGAACAGGGTTATAGCCACCAGTCTATAGCAGCTGCTCTAGAACACGTCGATTTCATTCCACGAGCATCCACCCTTAACGCCGAAATCTCTTTGTGATAGAGCTTCTATTCCCGAATGTCTCTTTATGACCACATACACTACTCCAGTAGGAGAAGATGCAAAATGATCTTCAGAATTGGGGTATTTTGAGTACAGACCTCAAAGTGAAACAGATTGCCGAAGCTGGTCCAACTGTGGTACTCCATACACCTGCGAATGTTAAAACTGGGTTGTTTCAAGTCTTTTGACTGTGCCTACTATCCAGCAAATACCATGGTTACCCCCCCCCAACAATGTGGCACCCATAGGTATGGTAGATGCATGTTTTGCAGATACATCAAGTAAACAAAATGTTTCTGCAATGTAAAAAAATGGCAGAGAGGTAACAGCGAAGCATTACATTAATTACAATACCTATGGAGTTGTGTGTTTCCTTTTTTGTTCCTGTGGCTCATTTTACATTGAATGAACTATTCAGCCATTTAAAATACAGGTTGAAGAACATGTTCAGGCTGTACAGAAAGCTGACACTGTATATGCAGTAAAGAAACATATATCCCAACCACCAGATATTCACACTATGTTTTGTGCAGAAGATCAGTATGGACCCCCTTGGGGGTAACTGGGAGCAAAAAAAATTGGTCAAAACGAAAGTTTCTGGATATATTAACTGGGTGCATGGGAGGTATAGGCCTGAACAAAAGTACTGGTTTGGCTACTTTCTTGTGAAATGTTTTTGCTGATACTGTTGCTGAGTGGACTCTTACACAAGCCATGTAAAGCTGCTTGCTGCCTGCTTGTAGAATGGTTATGGTGATAGTATACTGCTGAATGAAGTCTTATGCATGTACATATTTTTTTTAAACTGTCCACCTTCAGAGTGGCATTAATTCGGCATATTAGAACAATTTTTTTTTTTAGTGGAACATGAGTGCATGTGCACATATGTATTTTTGTCGTCTGGCACATATATACTCCCCTGTTTCTTGGTGGTTCTTTTTGTATGTTATGTATATGTATAGTTTTTGTTGGCTTATAACCATCTCAGTGGGCTGTATTTGGTATTGAATCCCAATTACTCAGAGGAGGATTTCTTCCCATAATTGTGGTTTTATATATTTTCTCTTCCTTAAATTTTTTTAGAAAATTTTTTTTTAGGAGGGATAATACATTTATATACATATTTTCCCTTTAAATTAAAAAAAAAAATTAAGAGGGGTCCCTAGTAATCCTGAAACATAGAAGCATAGAATTTGATGGCAGATAAGGACCGCTTGGCCCACCTAGTCTGCCCATTTTCCTACCTAACGGATAAGCTGCAGATCCTAGTTAACCAACAGCCTACTTCCTCCTACCCCCCACTAGAATTGCCTTATGTCTGAACCATACATTGTTGAATTCCCCCAGTGTTTTTGACTCTATGACCTCCTCGGGAAGGCTGTTCCATGCATCTACTACCCTCTCTATGAAGAAATACTTCCTCACATTACCTCTGAGCTGTCCCCCCTCTATCTTCAAATTGGGCCCCCTTGTTCTTGCACATCTCTTTTTCTGAAAGATGCTACCCTCTTGGACTTTGTTGATTCCCTTGAGGTATTTGAAAGAAAGTTTCTATTATGTCCCCACTCTCCCTCCTTTCCTCGAGGCTATACATCTTAAGCTCCTTTAGTCTTTCTTCATATGTCTTCTGGTGCAGACCCTGCACCATTTTGGTTGCCCTCCTCTGGACAACCCCCACCCTGTCTATGTCTTTGTGGAGATGGGGTCTCCAGAACTGTACACAGTACTCCAGATGTGGTCTTACCAACTGTCTGTACAGAAGGCCAACAACTTCCTGTTTCCTACTGGTGATGCCTCTCCCTGTGCATCCCAGTATCCCCCCAGCCTTCCTTACTGTCTTCTCACATTGCTGGCCCACCTTTAGGTTGTCTGATATGACTACTCCCAGGCCCCTTTCCATTTTTGTTGTTGTCAGTATCTCACCCCCCATTGTGTACTCTTCCCCTGGGTTTTTGTTTCCCAGGTGCATTACTTTGCACTTCTTTGCATTGAATCTAAGCTGCCATACATTTGACCATCCCTTCAACCTGACTAAGTCCCTTTTCATCCTTTCCATCCCACCTTGCGTATCAACTCTGTTGCAGATCTTTGTGTCATCTGCAAAGAGACATACTTTCCCTTCCAGTCCCTCTGCAGTATCACTTATAAAGACATTAAAAAGGACCGGACCCAGTACTGACCCCTGCGGTACCCCACTAGTAACCCCCCTTTCTTCACTGTGGACTCCATTTACTATTACCCGCTGTGTCCTGTTGTCCAGCCAGTGTTTTACCCAGGCTATCACCCTGGGACCCAGTCCCAGGCTGGCTAATTTGTTTATTAATATTTGTGTGGGACTGTGTCAGATGCCTTGCTAAAGTCTAGGTAGGCCATGTCCACAGCCCTTCCCTGGTCTACTACTTTGGTCACCCAGTCAAAGAAATCAATTAGATTTGTCTGACATGACCTTCCTGCTGTGAATCCATGCTGCCTTGGGTCCTGTGCCCCATTGGTCTCTAGGTGCTAAACAGTTCTTTCCTTCAGAAGTGATTCCATCATTTTCCCTACCACTGAGGTCAAACTGACAGGTCTATAGTTTCCTGCCTCTGTCATGCTCCCACTTTTATGAAGGGGAATCACAACCACCCTCCTCCAGTCCTCAGGTACCACACCATCCTCCCATGATTTATTAAAAAGGGTAGTCAGTGGTGTTACTAGTTCTTCCCTTAGTTATTTTAGAATTCTGTGGTGAATCCCATCAGGCCCCATTGCTTTATCCACCTTCAGTTTTAAGAGTTCTTTCAGAACCCTTTCTTCTGTGAAAGGACTGATATCAACCCCCCTATCCAGAGTACTTCTATTGACTGGATTAGGTATCTCCCCCTGCTCTTCCATTGTGAATACTGAGCAGAAGTATTTGTTCAGTATCCCTGCTTTTCCTTTTCTGTAACATCCATGTTGGTCCAATAAAAGGTATCAAATCATTTGTTTCTGGATCTGTTCTTAAAAGGACCAATACACCACCTACAACATTTTTTTGCTTTTTCACTGTCGCTGTCTGCCCAACCACCTTCCTATTTATTCAGCCTCAGTATCCCTGCCTTAGTCTTTCTTTGCTCCCTAATATACCTATAAAAGATTTTATCCCCCTTCTTAACCGAGTTGGCTATCTTTTCCTCAGTTTGGGCATTTGCTATTCTGATGGCCTTCCGCTTCTTCTGCTTTAACTGGTACAGTTCTCTGTCGTGCTCCTTCTGTGTTTTCTTATACTTCCTGAATGCGTCTTTTCTCCTTTACCTTCCCCGCCACTTCTTTGGACAACCATATGTTTTTTCTTCATTTTGATTTGTTTATTTGCTTTCACATAAAGGCTTGTTGCCCTCTGTGATGGCGGTTTGATGTTTCCCATTGTTGCTCACCCACCTTCTTGCCTGTTTGCTAGTACTTTTCTGAGGCACTCTCCCATTTTGACAAAATCAGCCCTCATGAAGTCCAGTAACTTTTGTGTGGCTTGACTCTACAGCTGAGTTTATCGTGAACCACACTGTTTGGTGGTCGCTTGTTCCCAGATGGCTACCCACTTCAAGATCGGAGATCCTCTCTCCATCCCCATTTGAGAGTACGAGGTCTGAATATGTGGTTCTTTTATACTTGGGGACTGCATAATTATATTGCCCATTTTTTGAATTACAATGGATGACCCAACATGCCCTCATCCGCTGGTTCATTTAACAAACTCTATGAAGTTGGTGCATACCCTCCAATATATGGTGGTAAGTTGTTTTTAAGTTTACACTGACATTCGTTGTAGTATTCATGTACTGAATGTTTTAAATATGTTTGTAATGGCAGATGTCATTATGGCAAGTGAACGCTATAAATATTCTCTATGTAAATTATGATGCTATCTCTTATGAAGCTTGGGGCAACACCAAGAAAAATGTTAGGCATTTTTTTCAAATCTACCATGACATCATCAGTCATTGCCAGTGTGTATTAAACACTAGACCAATGTAACTTTGTCAGGTTACACAATGCAAACAAAACAGAGAGTTAGTTTTCACTGTAACTGTTGCTGTGGTCTGTCTTTACTGTGTGTACAATTTTTTCTGTTCTTTTTCTGTCCTAGAGATAATTTGTGGTGTGCACAAATGTCAAATTAATATAAAATTCAAGCCATCTGTGCAATTGTGACTATTGGAACTGATGTGCATTTTTTTTTATTTCTGAAATGCTCCGTTATTGTTGCTGTGTGTTTGTACCGTGCTGAACACTATGTTCAGATGTAGTTTGTTGATACTGTTGCCTTGAGGCCTCGTTCAAAAATTTTATTCTTAGATGATTTACTCTAGTATTCTCAGTCAGTGAAGTAGAAACAGACAGCTGGTCCGAAACAAGATGAGACGTCATCTTTCTGAGCTGCATTGTTGACCCTGTGTCTCCTCTTCTGCGTTCTGACAGTTCAGTTGGAGGCAATGACTATTTTACTTTACTTCTTGTTCTGAATGGTTAAAGGGGGTCCATGTTATCTGACCATAATAATACCACTTCATTCCTCCTAGTCAGTGGGTGGTGACATTTGAAGAAATTACATTAATGAAGCAACAGAGGACTGTTGAACAACCTTCAGTGTCAAAATGGATTAATGTTCGTTGTGTGCCAGTTTGCTTCTTGAATGTGACGTATAGATTCCAGGGGCAGGAGGTTGAATTTTATGGTAGAGGGGACATATTCAGTGCTCACACTAATGCATTGCCTGTAAGAATGTATAACAGCAAGAGCAGTGTGTGATTATACAGTATGTCTTCCGCCTACTTGTGTATAAGTCTAGTGTTTTGTGCTAACAATAGGCCCCCAAAAAATGGACTAGTCTTACAGGCAAAGTTGACCTATCTGCAGGGATTATAATGGTTAACCTTATTTGCAACTGTGCAGCCTCATTTGGTGTCCATTTCTGGCAATAAAAACACATTCTTGGGCTAATACTGGTATCACAAAAAATACTTTTGTATCCAATTTGGGCAGCAAAATTTTGTCTGTAGGTTTGCTAAAACTGACAGGGTAAAAGGGGGTTGACTTACATGAGAGACTGACCTGTATAGGCAGGTATATATGATATATTCTGATCCTGCTACTTTCCTGCTTTATCCATCATTACAGTACTTAAAATAATCCTAGGCTACTTGCTTCTCAATTCTGTATATCTACAATATCTATCTCTCTATCTATCTGTCTCTCTATCTATATATCTCTCTCTATCGATCTCTATATATGTCTCTCTATCTATCTATCTAGCTCTCTATCTCTCTATCTCTCTTTATCTATCTCTCTATCTCTATCGATCTATCTAGCTCTCTATCTATCTATCTCTCTATCCATCTATCTCTCTCTCTGTCTCTATCTCTCTCTCTCTGTCTCTATCTATCTCTCTATCAATCTATCTCTGTATCTCTCTATCTCTATCTCTCTATCTCTCTATCTACCTATCTCTCTATCTCTCTATCTCTCCATCTATCTCTCTATCTATCTCTATCTCTCTACCTATCTCTATCTATCTATCTATCTCTCTATCTCTATATCTCTCTATCTATCTCTCTATCTCTCTCTATCTGTCTCTCTGTCTCTCTCTCTCTATCTATCTATCTATCTCTCTGTCTATCTCTCTACCTAGCTCTATCTATCTATCTATCTATCTCTCAATCTCTCTATCTATCTCTCTCTCTATCTCTCTCTCTATCTGTCTCTCTATCTCTCTCTCTATCTATCTTTCTATCTCTCTACATATCTCTCTATCTCTCTACCTATCTCTCTATCTCTCTATCTCTCTATCTCTCTGTCTGTCTATCTGTCTATCTCTCTATCCATCTGTCTATCCATCTATCCATCTCTCTCTCTCTCTCTCTCTCTCCATCTCTCCATCTATCCATCAGTATAACCATGCCTAAAGCTATGTGATGGGACTGGACTGGGATTATTGTTTATTTTCTTGGAGCTGGGCATGCAAGGGAAGTTAGACTCCAACACAGTTTTATTTAAAATTACCAACTGTCCACACAGTAGTGAGTATATACTCTGCCACAGGAGGGGGCCGGCATTCAGAAGAGTCTTACAGGTGTTTACCCTCAATAAGTTGGGTATTCTTTGGGTTCCTATCCATGCACCCAACCTTCTGCCTTTGTCTTCTGTTAGCTGCCTCCCTTGGACCCGATGGTGGGGGCTATAGCACAAACCAATAAGTTACCTTGGCTCTTATAACTTATATCTTTCAAATTTCACTGTGTTTTTACTGCCAGTGGAATTAAGCTTGCCAGTGTTTTGTGAGTGATCTCACTTCTTCAGGGCAACAGCGCATGCTATTTAATAAAATGTATAAATATTAAAAATATAGCAAACATATAGAGAGTCATAGATAGGCAACTATGTGTTATGGATTTTAATTTTTACACACCCGAGGTGTGTGATGACCCATAAACCTCAAGAGCGAAGCTGAGGGGTTTATGAGGTCACTTAAACAAACCATAAAACACATAGTTGCTTATTTTTTATTTTTTATGATTACTGGTGCAGAGTTTGCTTAGTGTCTCAGTCTGTCCCCTACCTACAGAAACACAAACACTGTCTCACAGCAGACACTGTCTCACACACACACACACACACACACACACACACTCCCTGTGCACGAGGGGAAACTTTTTTTTTATTTTTGTTAAGAAAATGATACTGCTGACTGTGGGAAAGCAGTCACATTTGAGAGTGCACTGGGTCGGGCAGAAGCCCCGACCAAAGCGCGACAGCGGCCGTTTGAGAGCGTGCTGGGTCAGTAGAAGCCTCAACCAAAGCGCGACAACGACAGGATCGACCAGATAGCTTTTTTTTTTTTTTTTTAATTGTTTTTCCCAAAAGGCAGGATTAACCAGATAATTAATAAAAATAAATTACTGCAGCTGGGCTAGGGTTACTTCAAGGAGTAATCTGTTTATCGCCAAGGGAAATTTTAGCTGCCCTGTTTTTCGATATGTTCGGCCCACCCACAGAGGGAGTAAGGGCCAATAATGTGGCACGCTTCAGATGAATGGACACTGCTAGTGAGAGGAAGTTTTAAGAAACGCCATAATAACTCAATTTTGGGTTATTACAGCATTTTGGAGACCCTGAAAACAGGTTGATAAAGGGGGTCACCAGTAATTATACTACAGTATATATCATTGAGAGATAATGGTGTAAGCAGTTGTGTATAAGAAAGAAACATTTTGAAACTTATGTATATATAAATTGGATTAATTAAGCTTTATAGTTAAAACAGGGGAGAGCATTGCACCAAAATAGAAACATAGAATTTGATGGCAGATAAGGACCACTTGGCCCATCCAGTCTGCCCATTTCTCCCTACCTACACTATTATATTAGACCGTGCCTGATCTGTATCTCTTTATCCCTCCCCCCTCCTTTCCACTATGATTCCTTTGTGCTTATCCCATGCATTATTGAACCCCACCACTGTTTTAGCTCGCACCACCTCCACTGGAAGGTTGTTCCAGGGATCCACCACTCTTTCTGTGAAGTACTTCCTCACATTTTTCCTGCATCCCCCCCTCCCAGCTTCATAGCTTGTCCCCTTGTTCTTGATCATCTTTTCTTCTGAAAAATACTCCCCTCCTGTACCTTATCTACCCTGTGAGGTATTTAAAGGTCTCTATCATATCTCCCCTCCCTCCTCTGTTCCAGGGCATACATATTGAGGTCCTTTAGTCTTTCCTCATAGGACTTTTGTTGTGGAACCTGCACCATTTTAGTTGCCCTCCTCGGGCCCGCCTCCACTCTGTCTGTGTCCTTCCAGAGATATGGTCTCCAGAACTGAACACAGTACTCTAGTACTCTTACCAGCGACCTATACAAAAGCAACACCACCTCCCTCTTTCTGCTGGTGATGCCCCTCCCTTTGCACTTCAGCATTCCACTTGCCCTCCCTACTGTCTTGTCGCACTGCCTGGCCTCCTTTAGGTCATCCGGTATGATTACCCCCAGGTCTCATTCCTGATTGATGGTCATCAATACCACTCCACCCATTTAGTAGTCTGCCTCTGGGTTTCTATGCCCTAAGTGCATTAGATTGCACTTTTTCACATTGAAACCAAACTGCTATACCCTTGGACACTCCTCGAGTTTCTCAGGTCTCTGCTCATCCTTTCCACCCCCTCCACCCGGAGTGTCCACTGTATTGCAGATTTTGGTATAATCCCTAAAGAGGCAGACCTTCCCTTTCCGATTCCTCTGCAATGTCACTTATAAAGACATTAAAGAGTACCAGTCCCAGCACTGATCTCTGAGGCACCCCGCTTGTTACCCTCCCTACCTTGGAGAGAATTCTGTTTATCACAACCCTTTGTCACCTATCCATGCTCTCAAGTGAGATATATTGTAACATGTTTGCTATATTATTGTTTTAGTACGTATTTATAATTTTTATTTAATAGTAAAATATGTTTTCAGACTACCAAGATGTGGTGTAATCCCTGAAAAGGAAACCTTAGAACTGAAAAAATGTGTTCTGCATTGAACTATAACAGCTGAAACGCTATCTGTCTTGTCTGTCTGTCTGTTTACTGTATCTGTCTATCTATCTATCTATCTATCTGTCTGTCTGTCTATCTATCTGTCTATCACGTTTATGAAAGGGCATGCTGAAATGCCGGTCGACTCTTTAAATGATACTCTAGATCCCAACTTTTCAACATGCAAACATACTGTGTACCATTCGGCATACATTTTCAGTAGCAGTTACACTTCTGTGAGTCATCTGCTTCAGAGAACTACAGTAACAACTTTGCAAAGGTCATGCTGGATTTCAGAGGAATAGTTGAACAATAATAGATCTTTGAGGGGGTGTCTCAGTCATCTGGTCATACCAAAGGAACTTCACCGTCGGTGAAGCAGGATCCGCACAGAAGGTTTTCAACAGTACTACTGGGCTGCCCACGCTGACGTCACCAACCCTATAAAGGCGTGAGTGGCCCCGGTCCCTCCTCAGTTCTTTCCCGCCATTAACTCTGTTCACATGGGTCTCTGCGGAAGCTCGGACACAGTTTCATGCCATTTTGCTTACGATTTTTCTTTACTGTAGCATTTAGAATCTCTTTTAAATAAGAGATTCCTTTACCTTGTGTATGTCAAGAGTTACTTCTGCCACTTCTCTTGTCTGTCGTTGCTGCTGCGGAAAGAAAATTGCCTCTTCAGATGACCATAATCTCTGTGTCTGCAGTCTTGGGCCTGACTACGATGCTTCCGTCTGTGAGCTTTGCCAGAAATTCACCCAGACAACCCTTAGGCGATGCAAAAAGGCTTTGAAGAAATTCCTCATGGAAACGGGTAGCCAGTTCTGGGTAGGGGTCCTCTGGGGTCCCTCCTTCCCAGTCGCCAGTGGGTTCGTTGAGCTCCAAGGCTTCGAAGGCCCAAGACAAGTCCTTGAGGGTGAAAAAGTCACAAAAAAGACCATGAATGGGACCACTCCACCCAGTGGTGCTCCCTCTCGCCAGTGGAGCTGCACCAACAACCTCTGCTGACCAGACTTCTGCTACTATTAGGCCCATGACAGTAGCATCACCTCCTGCTATTTAGGGAATCCAGCTGTCGATTCTCAAGTCATTAGCTCTCAGTCCGGCTGACTGGTCATCATTGCCTCTTCCTCGAGGCCTGATGTTTCCCAGGCCTCAGTTAGTGGGGGCTCTTTCTCAGGCTGTCAAGTCCTGTGCAGATGAACCCTCCACCCTCAATGCAGCCCTCTCCTGTCATCGACCTTGATGATATTTTCACCAGGATCACCACAGCTCTCATGCACCAGTTGGGCTCATATAGACCTGGGTCCCTGGCACCATCAACGGCTTCATTATCATCAATGCCTCTTGGGCCTCCTCACTCTGTGCCCCATAGGGCACCATCAGTACCTCGCTCGTCAGACCTCGAGTTGAAGCAGGTTGACGTCGAGAAGGAATACCACCCAGACCTGATTTTACCTGAGGATGAGGAAGAGCTTATTTCCTCAGACAGATCCACTGCATCTTCAGTCAGCAAGGACTCTGTCAAACATACTGCTAGGTCCCCTCCTGAAGATCCTACTTTGTTTAATGTGATGAAGCAGCTGTCCTCGCCATGGGCTTTCATACTGAGGAGGAGGATGCCACCAGGTGGGCCCTGGTGGACTTCCTGGAGATCCCAGAATCTCCCCCTAAGGTCATTTCTCCCATCCTTCCTGCCATGAGGAATGCCACTACTATGGCCTGACATTGGCCAGACATGGTGCCTGCCATACCCCACCGGGCAGATCTATCAGGCCTTTCAAAGCCTGCCCAACCTGAGACTGACTTCGTGGTCATTAAAGCAGCACATGACAGGTCCAAGGTACCCAAGCACCTTAGTTCCTTCCCCCGACAAGGAATCTAGGCAGATTGACCTTTGGGGCAAAAGGGGCTATGCCTCCTCCACCCTGGGCTTTAGGATTGCTAACTATCTTAAGCATATGGTCAAGTACCAAAATACCATCTGGAAGAAGGACAAAGCGGCTGCCCAAGCCCTCCCAGACTGTTCCCAGATACAGGAGGTTCTCAAATGCTTGCAGATTCCTGAGGACATTAGTAAGTATCTTCTTAGGGCCCTGTAGACATTTCTGACACTCATGCCAGGGCTGCTGCCACAGGCATTTGCCTTTGTAGGCACTTCTGGCTGAGATTCTTGAGGTTTGCAGCTGATGTCCAGCAGAAGGTGCTGAATGCCCCCTTTAATGGCTCCACATTATGTCGGGCCAGATATCTAGGACATTATCAATGACTTGCAGGCATCTGGTAGGCTGTCAAGTCTGTCCATTTGCTTTATCATACGTAGCCTAGGACCAGACAGTGCCCGCCTTTTCGTAAGGTATATCACAAGTCAGGAGCAGGCTCCGGCCCCCAGAGCAAGAGAAAAGTCTCCTCCCCTCTGCCCACCTCCTCCTCTGGCACTGCCGCAAAATGACCCAGATGTGAAGGACCAGCCCCAGTGGCTGGATCACCTCTGCTTCACTCCTTGCCAGAACCCCCTCTTTTCTGGTTCCTGACCAAGAGGTGGTGGTCAGAGGTCAGTTCTCCCACCATCTCAATCAGTGGAGAACCATCACTTCAGATGCCTGGATTCTTCAAATTATAGAGAGGGGATCACCCTCTGAGGCGGTAGAGCTGCCTCTAGAGACTCCTTCAATACCCTTCATCTACCCCTCCAGCCCATCTAATGGTTCTCCAGGAGGAGGTACAGTCCCTTCCACAGAACAAGACCATTGAGCCAGTGCCTGGGTGCCAGAAGAACAGGGGATTCTATTCCAGGTTTTTCCTGGTCCCGAAAAGGACCGGAGGTCTGAGGCCTGTTTTAGATCTCAAAGACCTCAATCTTTACATCCAGTATAAAAAAATTTGGTTTGGTCACTCTGCCAGGTCTGCTGCCCCTACTCAAGCAGGGCGACTGGCTGTGCTCCCTGGATATGCAAGATGCTTACTTGCATGTCTCCATGTTTCCTCTGCACAAGAGATTTCTTTGGTTCCTTTTTCAGGGCGAGCATAATCAATTCAGGGTATTGCCCTTTGTGAAGACCCATGGTGCAGAGGATAAGCCAAAGTGCCTAATGGCAGTAGCTGTGGCTATCCAGAGAGAAACTGTGTATGTTTTCCCCTACCTGGATCAATCAATCAATCAAAGTCTTTATTTATTCAGGCGAACACCATTGAGCAAGCTCATTTACAAGATGGACCTGAGACATAGATACAAGTTATAATACAGTCCAGACATTATACAATATTGGCAATACAGACAATACAAGGGATGCAAAGGTACAATACAAGGAATAGGTAAGGCCTTAGGGGGTGGACGAGTACATACTGGGTTAACTAAAGGGCTGTCAGAGTGCTGAGAGTGAGTGCCTATCCATGAGTCGGGGGGGGGGGGCAAGTACTGAGGTGTTTCGGGAAGGTTAGTCCTGTCTATTAGTTGGCATAGCGAGCCGGGGGTACAGGGGGGTATTTTAATTTATGGGCGGTGAAAGCAGTTACCGATTTCTTTAACTAGGCGGTCATATAAGAACTTGAATGAGGATATACTGATTGAGGAGCTAAGCTTCAGGGTTTTTTGTAGGGTATGCCATAAGGAAGGTAGCACAAAGGACATAGCCATTCTTCCAAAGCTTGTTTTCAGCCTGGGTACCTTCAAGTAGATGAAAGCAGAGCTTCTCAGGACATAGGCTCCGGGTTTGCAGAGTGGGAGGCAATCGGAGATATACGGGGGAAGTTTCTTGGTGATAGCTTTGAATGTCTAGAGAAGAGCATTCCTGTTTCTTCTGATGTGTAGGGAGGGCCACCCCACAGCTGCATAGAGAGCACAGTGATGGGTGGCAAAAGGTAGCCCAGTAATGAATCTTAATGCCCTGTGGTATAACGTATCCAGTTTGGCCAGTTGCGGTGCAGGGCAGTGGCTATAGAGGAAATCAGCATAATCCACCAAGGAGAGAAATACGGTTTAAACCAGTCATCGTTTGGCATTACTGGTGAGGTAGTTGTTTATCCTATAGAAGAGACCAAGTTTCTGTCTTAATTTCTTTAGGAGGTCTTCGATGTGGTCAGTGAAGGAGAGTTTAAGATTGAGCCATACCCCTAGGTACTTGAACTTGCTAACCATTTCTAGATTTTCACCCAGGATTGTGGTGATCTGAGGGACAGTGCCGGCAGCGGTAGGGTTTGACTGGCTGCTGAGGGCTTTGTCCAAGGATCAGCTCCTCCGGACCCTGGAGAGAACTCTCCAACTGTTCTTCTCCTCCCTGGGCATCATGGTCAATCTGCCCAAGTCCACCTTGATCCCATCCCAGAGGCTGCAGCATATAGGGGCGATTATGGACTCTGCACAGGGCAGAACCTTCCTGCCTCTTGACAGGGTGCAGTGCCTCATTGCCCAGGCTCAGGAGGTCACCCAGAGCCATTTGTGTTCCTGCAAGGGTGTACCTCAGGCTATTGGATCTTATGGCCATGGCTGTTGCCACGGTCCCCTTAGCCAGACTACACATGCGGGTACTCCAGTGGACACTCAGGGTGTAATGGGATCAACGCATGGATGACCTGGAACAACTAGTGCTGGTCTCCTCCCCAGTACACAAGGTGCTCTGGTGGTGAATGGACCTACAGCACTTGTTACAAGGGGTTCCTTTTGAGATCTCTTCTCCCCAGCAGATCCTTACCACAGCTGCCTCCGGTTTGGGCTGGGGTGCACACCTGGGTCCCTTTCAGACCCAAGGGACATGGTCTCAGACTGAGGTGTTTCTGCATATCAACGTCCTGGAGATGTGGGCAGTCCTGTATGTCATGCAGGCTTTTCAGAACCATCTCCTTCCAGGCCACCTGTTGATCCAGTCAGACAATCTCAGTGATGTCTGCTGCATCAACAAGCAAAAGGGAACACATTCGTACCCCTGTGTAGGGAGGCCATGAGAGTCTGGTACTGGGCACTGGATCACAGTCTAGTTCTCTTGACAGTCCATGTCCCAGGTGTGCAAAACTCACTGGCGGACAGCCTCAGCCGGACCCAGTTCAGCATGCATGCATGAATGGGAGCTTCTCTCTTCTGTTGCAGAAGATCTGTTCACTAGATGGAGTCATCCAGAGTTGGACCTTTTTGCATCCCCACTCAACGCAAAACTGCCCAGTTTCTGCTTGCTAGATCCAGGGCCTGGAGTTTTCTGGTGAGAAGCGTTTTCCCTCTCCTGGAGCAGGAGGTTCCTTCATGCCTTCCCTCAATTTCCTCTGATTCAGAGGGTGCTAATCAAACTGCAGATGAAGCAGGCTAGCATGATCCTGGTCACACCATTCTGGCTACGGCAGATATGGTTTCCATTACTGTAGTAGTTAGCAGAGGAGCCTCTGGTTCCTCCATTCTCTGCCATGATCTGCTGATGCAGGCTCAGGGGACCCTGGTCCATTCGAACTTCAGGTGCCTTTGTCTGCATGCTTGGCTCAAGAGGACATAGCCATCGCCTGGTTCAGCGTATCCCAGCGGGTAGTGGGTGTTCTCATAGCAGCTCGAAAGCCCTCTACTACGGTCACATATGCAATGAAATGGAACAGGTTCACTATCTGGCTACCAACCATCATCTGGACCCTTTCACCTGTCCGGTGAGCCAGATTCTGGAATACCTGATCTCCGTGTCAGACTCAGGCCTCCAGTACTCCTCCTTCAAGGTGCACCTGTTGCCTTTTTTTGCCTTTCACGAGCCCATTGATAGCCGTACTGTGGCTCAGTTAGAGGTGTCCCATACTTTTCTCAGCGGCATCCTATATCTGAAACCTCCAGTCCGTTCCCCTGTCCAAGCTTGGGATTTAAATTTTGTTTTGGAGAACCTGACCCTGTCTCTGTTTGAGCCAGCCACGACTTGCAAGCTACGCTTTTTTCTTGGAAAGCGTTATTTTTAGTTACTATTACTTCTGCTCAAAGGATTTCCGAGCTTCAGGCTATCTGGTGTGAAGAGCCTTATTTGATTTTTCACAAAGACAGGGTGTCTTTACGAATGAATCCCAAGTTCCTCCCTAAGGTGGTTTCTGAGTTTACCCTGAATCAGTCTGTCTACCTTCCAGTTTATTTTTTGGAGCATGTCAATCCAAGGGAAGCACTGTCCCATACTTTAGATGTATGCAGAATTCTGAAGTATTACCTGCTCCTAACTAAAGTTAGCAGGAAAATAAAACAACTTTTTGTTTCTTTTGCCCCAGGAAGAGAGAGTGCTAAGGTTTCCAAACAATGTTTGTCCAAATGGTTGGCCTATTGTATTGTGTTCTGCTACAACAAGCATGGCAAAGAGTTGCCTGGGATGGTGAAAGCCCATTCCACAAGGGGCGTTGCTACCTCTATGGCCTGTTTCAAAGGGGTATCAGCCACTGACATTTGCACTGCTGTCACCTGGAGTACTGTCCATGCTTTCACCAAGCACTACAGTCTGGACATTGCTTCTAGAGCCGAGCAGGCTTCGGCCGGGCTGTCTTGCAGGGCCTCCTGTCCTAGGCTTTGGTTGGCTGTCCTCCCAGACTATCTTGCTGCACCTGTAACTGCTTGGGACTCATTCCTATGGTGTGACCTGATGACTGAGATACCTGTAAAGAAGATAGAACAGTTACTTAAGAACTTACCTTAACAGAAGAGCTTCAAAGAGATCTCAGTCATCAGGTCCACCTTCCCTCCCACCATCCCTCTCTTATGGGGCTCTCATCTCAGAACTGGTTAACTGGTGTATCCAGCCTTTTTTGGCCTAGGCACCTTTCTCTGTCTCCTTGGATCCCCATAGGTTGGGTTTGCTCTCTTAGTCTCCGGGGGAAAGAACTAAAGAGAAAATGTCCCCAGTGATACTGCTGAAAATCTTCTGTGTGGATCCTGCTTTGTCTACGGTGAAGTTCTTACGGTGTGACCTGATCAAAGAGATACCCTCAAAGATCTGCTGTTATGGTAAGTTCTTACATAACTATCCTTTAAATTGTTACTATTATACAGGGAAATATTACTGTTAGGATAACACATTTTATCATTTCTTACAAAGTGGTATGTAGTTAACAAAGGAACACATTTGTTGCAACATATAGAAAGAGATAAAAGTATCCAAATGCCTAAGGATAAATACAGTAAAGATAGTTTTCATTTTGTTAAGGAGATGTAACAATAGACTGACCCACTGGCGCAGTGGTAGTGCTACCACTTGTGATGCTGATAACCCTGGCTTTAAGATGGCAAGGCAAGGCAAGGCAAATTTTATTTGTATGGCGCTCATTCCCGGGGGCTCTGGGTGCCTCACAGAAAAATAACAATAAACAAATAGTACAGAGAATAAAATAACATCATGTGTTTCAAAACTAGAATATAAAACTCTTAAATACTGATAAAATATCAAACATGGGACTTGGCAAAATGTTGTAATTCAGCATTTATTAAAAGCCAGGCCGAAGAGGTGTGCCTTCAACCTCCGCTTCAAAACCTTTACTGAGGGGGCCTCCCGGCCTGCAGATGGTAATGCGTTCCACAGGGATGGCCCAGAAATGCTAAAAGCACGATCTCCAGAAGTCTTGAGCCATACCCTGGGAACAGCCAGGAGGCCCCTTGAAGAGGCACGGAGAGAGCAGGCAGGGGTCACCGATGTCAGAAGCTCTAACAGATAGCCAGGACCCAGTCCATTTAGTGCTTGTAGGTGAGAAGTCCTACCTTGAAAAGGACCCTCCACCTGACCGGCAGCCAGTGCAGCGTTCACAGAACAGGGGTCACATGGCTAAACCTAGAAAGACCAAGCAAAAGCCGAGCTGCTGCATTCTGCACTAGCTGCAACCTGCGGAGGGTCCCTCCCATGACCCTGAAGTAAAGAGCGTTACAGTAGTCGAGTCTGGAGGAAACAAAGGCGTGCGCTAGTGTCGGCAGGTCCTCAGGTGGAACGAGGGACTTAATCGGGGCAATATTCTGTAGATGGTAAAAGTCACTGCTGACAACAGATGACACCTGGTCTTCAAAAGTCAGGCTGCTGTCAAGGATCATATCCAGATTTCACACCCTCGGGGAAGCCGTCAACAGAGTAGAACCCAGAACAAGACCAGAATCCACCCCGGATAGTTACCCATCATGCCCGTGACTAGGCTCGATCACCAGTACCTCCGTCTTGGCCGTGTTGAGTCTCAGCCAGCTGGAAGCCATCCAGTCATTGGTTTTAGCCAGACAGATGTTAAGCACATCCACAGCTCCTGATGTTCTGGGAGCAAAAGACAAATAGAGTTGGGTATCATCTGCATAGCAGTGAAACTCCACATTGTATTGTCGAATGATCTCACCCAGGGGGCAGCATATACACTGCGAACAACAACGGTGACAGGATCAAGCCCTGTGGAACTTCACAAGACAGAGGCATTAGGTAGGAGGAGAAATGCCCCATCACCACCCGCTGCACCCTGTCCGAGAGATAGGACTCAAACCACCTGATGACAGTACTGGCGAGTCCACAAAACTCACATAGCCGATCCAGAAACATGATGTGATCCACAGTGTCAAAAGCTGAGGAGAGATCAAGGACAAAAGAACTGACCTGTCTCCTCCATCTCTATCTCTGAGCAGATCATTTTGCACACTCACTAGAGCTGTTTCAGTGCTGTGTCTAGCCCGAAAATCCAACTGAAATGGCTCATAAATGTCCGAGGACACCAGGTGATCCTTGAGCTGCTGTGCCACCAGTTTCTCAACAACCTTGCTCAAAAAAGGCAGGTTGGAGATAGGACAGTAATTCGCCAGGACATCAGGGTCGAGGGAAGATTTCTTAAGGAGGGACCTCACTAGCGCCTCTTTCAAGACAGCGCTGAGAGAACTCCCTCCACCATCGAGCACCTGACAATCCTGGTGAACACTGGGCCAACAGCCTCAACACCTCCCATTAAGAACCGTGTCGGGGCCGGGTCCAGTTCACAAAACGTGCTTCAGCTCTACGATCATCTTAATCACATCGGGCACCTCAACTGGTCTAAACTCTTCCCAGATAGGCGGAGTGCCTCTATTCCCCCCAGCCTGACCACTGCTAGGCAAGAGCCCAACTGGCGGAATCCCCAACTGGATAGCTGACACTCTGTCAGAGAAGAACAGAGCAAACTCTTCACGGAGAGTGGATGAAAAAGCTGTTTTCGGCTGCAGGCAGGATGTAAAAGCCTGTCTACAGAGCGAAACAGCTGAGAAGGTTGGTTCCTCCCCACAGCAATCTCCCTAGACAGAAATTCTGCCTTCTTACGGGAGATTCTTACGGGAGATTGCCCCCGGTACTCACCGTAGTGGGCATGCAGGGCCAGCTTGTCAGACTCCAGCCGGGTCCTCTGCCAGCAACACTCCAACTTCCGACCCCTGATCTTCATCACTCTGAGATCCCCGTCAAACCATTGGAATCTCACATGAGAAGACCTGGGTCATAAACGAACTGGTGCGATTGGCATCCGGAGCCTCGGAAGCCACTCTGTTATAGGTGGCAGCCGCTTCTCCGGTGCCAATCATACATGTTGCATCAACCCTAGATAAATCAGCTACTGCCAACCGTCCTGCTGGGTGCAAGCCCCAGAAAGGGTGATAGCTGACCATCTCTACAGGGGGTGGACTTTCAGGGGGGGGCCCCAAATGTGAACTCCACGGTCTAGTGATCAGACCAAATGACCTGATCAGTCTTGAGATTATCAACCTCAAGACCCAGCTGGAACACCAGGAAGAGTGTGTGGCTGAACTGGTGGATAGCAGATGCAACTACTTGTGACAGGCCCAGAGACTGCGTCAACTGGAGGAGGTCAGAATGGACTAGTCAGAGTGCTGGCGGGGGGAGATAAGATGAGTGTCCCAGAGGATGCTCTGGGAGTTCAGATTCTGCTGCACAACAGCCACCAGAGTGACCACAGATGGCGGTGCAGTTGGAGCCGAGGAACTGGGTGGGAGAATGTTGACGCACTGTGACATACAAGGTATGCATTGCATACGCATGTGTCAGGAGTTTGATGTCTTAGGGGCAGGGAACCAGAAGAACAGTTAAAACCCTAACCACTGCAGGAGGACATCCACCTCTCACCACAGGTCCCACACCACTAACCGTGGCTCTCTTTTCACTGAATATACCAAGTCTCTGTTGGGGGCTGGGGTCCACCCCCGCTGGCCCCACCCTGGGGGCAAGCCAGGGTGAATGGAGAAGAGCTAAGCCCCTGTGAAGGTAGGTGGCAGGGCTGGTTGAATTGGTCAGGCCTGATGGGGGCGGTTGGATAGAGGGGGAAGCACACTATTTATTTATAAAAAAACAAAAGATTAAAGGACAACTAAATCCCCTATTTTTACAGTAAGCTATTTAAAAAATCTGACTTCATAGAAAGGTAAAGGAAAGGCTGCTGTTTACACTGATGCTAAAATTGCATTTATGTAATTAACATAAATGCAGATTTGTAGCATTTGAAAAATGTAAACATCAGCCTTCCCATTTCAAAACTCCCACTCTGCCTGCTCCCTAAAATGGCAGCCGGAGGTGCTGGGTGATGTCATGGGAGCTTCAGGCAGACCGCAACATTGCTCTCTCTAATGCCAAAAAGCTCAGTTTATTTACACTGTTTTAATGTCTCACAAAAGTAAACAGAACCATGACTTAACATGTGTATTATTTTGATCAGTACACATGTTAGGCTATGGTTTTGTTTGTTTTCTTAATTTAAACATACAGAAACTGAGTTTTAATCTGACAGTTTTCTAGTAAAACACGGGTGCAAACAGCAACACAATAAAACGTTTCGGATACCTGGTGATCTAGTGGTTATTTTGAAGTACCAGTCCAGTCCAGTGGCAAAGATGCTGTTTTTTTCTGTTGTTAGTATGGTATTCCACAGATTTGCTGCTGAAGAGATAAATAAATCCATTGCCGAATGCAGTTCCCATGCTTTCATCTCCCAATTACCATGCTCTTGACCACTCCACAAGTTTCCCTCCACCCCCTCTTCATTGTCCACCCTATTAAAAATGTTATCTTCAAAATGGCATATCTCCCAGTTCTTCTGCAGTGTCACTTATGAAGACATTGAAGAAGATCGGTCCTAGTACTGAACCATGCGGCAACCCGCTGGTCACTGTCCCCTCAGTAGTCGCCCATCCATTCACCAGTTCCTTATCCAGTTCACCACTCTGGATCCCACCCTAGGCTGCATTAATTTCTTTTTCCGTCTCTTGTCAACACAGTGTAGAAGGCCTTCCTAAAGTCCAGATGCCTTTGGTTGCCTGATTCAAGATACTCAACTAGCATTTCCGTTAACAATTAATTTCCCGAACACTGATGTGAGACTGAACAGCCTACAGTCGCTAGCCTCTTATCTGCTGCTGTTATGAAAAAGTACCATGTCTTCTCTCCTCTCCTCCAGTCCTCCAGAACCATGCCTGTTTTCAGTGAGCTGTTGAATAAGGCCATCAGTGGGGCAGCCAGCACCTCCCTGAGTTCCTTTAATATCCTTGGGAGTATCCCATCAGGTTCCATAGCCTTGTCCACTTTCAGAACTGCAAGTCCCTTCAGGACTGTTTCCTCAGAAAATGTACTTGTGTTCACCTCCCCTCCATTGTTCCTGCTGCTCCCTGGAGGTCAGCCTCCCTCAACTGTGAAGACTGAGCTAAAGTACCTGTTCAGAATGTTTTGTTTTTTCTCGATTCTCTTCTGCACATCCTAACTATCCTTCCCCTTGATTTTCTCAGTTCACATACAGTATGTGCCTGAAGAAAGTCTCATGCCCTTTAGCTGCTCCTTTGGTTATCCTTTCCTCTTTCTGTGCATTTGCTCCTCTCACTACCTTTCCTGCTTCCCTCTGTGTTACATAGTGTACCTTCCTGTCGTCCTCCCTTAAGTTTGGTTTTAGAAACACTGGCAGCTAGATTTAGCTTTTGCCCCAGTGGCTGGACCTAAGAGAGACTGTCAGGCAAACTGTCCATAGGCGATATCACTTATGTTCCCTGATTATTAGTACATGGATCTGCAGAGTATTACGTACTTGAGTACTTGAGGAGTTCTAATTTGCTGGCCCAAAAGACTGATCTAATATTCTCTCAAAACATAGAAAGCAGCTCCAGGTTAGTTGGCGTGATTTGCAAATCTCTGTCTTCTAATGCCAAGAACTACTGTATAGCAGTAGTTGGGAAGCTGTCACAGCTGGGCCAGTTGTGCAGAGCTTCTATGGTTTTGAGGTGTGTGAAATAACTGAAATATAAATTAGAAGGCCAGTCTGGAGTGCCAGCCACAAAACTGATTAGTGTGTGATGTGACTTTACTCATCAGTCTAATTGGATATCTAGGAAAGTGACTTAGTGTAAGCCGCTCCCCACTTCCCTGTCTAGAGGTATTTAAGGTGGTAAACTTCATGGGGAAGGGGGAGCGCTGTACAGCCAAGAAAACACACTTGAGAATTATGACAGGATAAAACAGTACCTGAATGTCCACGGGTGATGATGGTGATGGACGGACTCCATCTGGGGCTCCGGACCCTCAAGGCGCTGAGCTGGAACACAGGGGGGGATGACGCTGACCTTCACCTGCTTGGCCTTGCCCATTTCAACTGGAGGCCTTTGTAGACTGCTTTCACCAGGTAGGCCTCTCGACGTCTTCCTCGGTGGTTTCTGTGGTCGCTGATGCTCTGGATGCTATTCTGGAATACACTGGGTACAAGGCTGTGGAGGCAACTTTGTTTAGCAGCAGCAAACAGTTTTTTCAAAACACAGGAGGCAAATGCAAGGCTGCAAAACAGGGGATCCCAGTCAATGAAATAAACAGTCACTTCGTGGAGCAATAAATCAGGACCAGGGGTCACATTAGTAACTGAATCAGTAGATGGTAAACTGTACCTTGGACCCAGGGGTCCCAATTGCATAAGATGTTTAGGTGGCCAGACAGTCCCAACACAGTCAGTAGCTTGAGGTCAAAACAGACCACACACACAGGCAGCATTAGACTTTTGTCTCCCAGCTTCACACTCTCTTACCAGAAGTTACAACTTGCAAGGGGTGCACAGAGCACTTATGGCCTTTGTCAACTTCTACTCCTCCTGCACAAGCTTTAGAATGAATGCTGCACCTTTGATCTAATGAGGTCCCCTTTATTTCTTACTGGAGCAGTTAAAGCCACATATGACAAGGGTAAGAGCTAGACCCTTCAAACACAGTCCAGCACCTGATCACTGATGTTATGCCATTGCTACGAGCATCCCAGGGCAGGTGTGTAGCCAGAAATTTCCATTTTGTACACAATCTCCAACAGTTACACCCCCCCATAAAAAACATGTACACATCCTCTCCAAATGGTACCCCCTTCCAAACAAGTCAGATTGTTGTCAGATGATTCCTCCAGTCTCCAAAGAGATTGTACATGTATCTGTCTCCTAAACAACAGAAGTTTAAACAGAGACACTCCTCAGTGGCCTGCACTAACCCACATACTACAGATTAGAATGAAAATGTTAACAGAAGGGTATGGTTTGTGACAGGCACTCAACAAAACTGTACACAAATGTATACAGTGAGTATGCCTGCCTACACCCAAGTCCCAGGGGGTATTGTCTGTGGCAACCCCGCAGGTTTGGACAAATGCCTCATGCAGTGATCCCAGTCCGGAACAGCCTCATTTGTGGGGCTTATTCGCTTTTCCATGAGAAAATTGAACACAGCCTGCCACTCTGCCTTCTTCCCCCACAACCAGTCCCACAGGTGTCCTCCAGCCTCCGGCTGATTCACACATCCTGGAGCTCCCCAGCATGCAGCGACACTCAACGTCCAGGTAGTCTTGGGACCCACTGCCACCTAAGTCCCAGCACCCGGATCCCTTCAGCCAAACCAGGCCCAGCCACGAGCCTCGTCTAGCTCCAAACTGCAGTCCTCCCAGGATAAAGCTTTCTCTGCTAATGCTCCCTCACCTCATGTCCTTGCAGGGGTTCGCAGCATCTTTCTGCTCTGGTTTCTCTGGCCAAAAATACCAGGACTTCACACAAGCTGCACTTCTGCTTCCTCCTTTCTCCCTCAGGTGCTGCACTTATTAAAAAAATAAAAACAGATGGATAGAACAACATGCATCCTTGATATATATGAAATGTAATGTTTTGTGTAAGATTATCCCTGTCCTGTTTATTGTAAAAGAAAACTACTTGCCATAAAAATATTACACCAAAAAAAAAAGAGCAGCAGTGGCCACAGGGCCGAGCAGGTGAGCGCCCTGCTCCAACCTCCTCTTCTCTCTCTCCCTCATGAATCTCTCCCGTCTTTCTCAGCACTCTCTTTTATGGGCTCACATGTTTGGCGCCAAAACCCAGTGGTCCAATCCAGGACCTAATTTACTGGTGCCAAAGCTGCTGTCCGGTTTTGTGCCCCGCCAGACTTGTAGTCCCGAATTCAATATTTATTTTGTGCCCCATGGTGCCAGCTGGCACTGAAAACTACTGGGCGCAAAGGAGCCACTGCTCCTTTAAATTTTGGCTCTTCAGCAGCACCCGTGTATGTGCATTTCGCATGGGACCGCCAATTTTAAAATAAAATATATGTTTACTTTTGCGGTCCCCAAGCCTGGTCTGGTCCTTTACCGGACCTGGGACCACACAACCCTGCACCTGACGGCATGGACATTCACTCTGGTGCTCAGCCCGGCCCGATTGGGCCGAGACACTGGAGAAAACGGCCTGACTGCTGCAACGAAGGGTCACGAATCTTGCCAATGGGAATGGGGAGATCAGCCGCTACTCAGTGAGGCTCGCTTAGTGAGAGAAAAAATGGCAGCTGAAAATTCAGGGTTCCAATGATACTCTTAGTAATGGGGCACCCCGAATTGGCCCTTGTTTTTCACCAGGCATTTATCGAAAAAGAGACGCTCAGGTTGGAAGTGCTTTCAGCCAATCACGTTTCAGAATGCATTTTTGCCATTTTCTAAGGTCATTTGGAGTTTAGAATACAGTAGTGAATGCACACTTTCCTGAGACTGTGGAATATCCTCCTAATGCACATACTGTACTGTACAGATGTGTGTGTGTGTGTGTGTGTGTGTGTGTGTGTGTGTGTGTGTATGGGGGAGGGTCAGTGTGATTGATAGATATACAGTAGAAAATGAGATAAGCATTCCACCTGTTTCAGAATCTGATCCCATCCTGAGAGTTGTATTTGGAAGTCAGAATGCCTTTGGTCCAGGTCCAAGAGCTCCTTTTTAAGTTCATTATATCTAAACGATGTGAAATATTGTCAGTAATATGATGAAGAGCAGTTCCTCATTACAGTACAGCATAACTTTAAGCAATGCATGATCTATTACATATAGTAAGTAGTATCATCTTGGAATAAGATAGCCTTGATTAAGCTAAATGTGAAAAACAAAGCTGCATTTCAGATTGAAAACTGAAACCTCAGGGTCCAAAAACAAAGGCTTCTGAATTCAACTCGGAGGTCAGCTTTGTCCAGGCCTGGCCTGATGACTGAATATCGGTAGCACATTCAGTGCCATAGGGCCAGAGCTCTGTGATTGCATCTATTGACTTTGCATACTAGAGTAACAAAATCATTTTCACAGTGAATTTAGAATTGCAGGTCAGACCAGGATACTGGACAACAGCAGCAGGTCTGCTGAGTCACCATTGCAATAAAGCCTGAAGCTATCCTACCCTCAATCTGCACAAGAAGAAACATAGCTTAAAACATTTAGAGGACAAAGACCTCAGTTGGCACTGGGTGATTGCTTCTTTCATTTCACACAGAACATCACATCCGTGAAATGTGAATTTTATTTATGTACTCATTCTGCCCATTTCTTTCTCATATTTAATTTGGGGCGGGTCTCATCACAGTAAAGAAAGGTTGTGCTGAAGACTACATCATCTTTATATATATTATTTATCAGTGGTGGATGGGGAGGAGGGCTACGTTCCCTCAGCCTCTAGTCTAGATTCCCACCAGACTGCCAACATCTTTGTCATCTGGTTCAGTAACAACCGTTAACTTTAGTGTTCTATGGACTTCCCTACACACTGCCCTGGGATGGCAAGACATCATGTGGTGACCTGCAGTGTGCAGTACCATTACTAACTCCATGGAAGTGGGTGCTGATGTGGTGAAGGCGAGCATCACTTTCTCCTACAAAGTCCAAATGTGGTCCCTGCACAGTACATCCTAGACTCCATCAAAGCAGCATGGCAATGTGAACTGGGGCGGCTCACAGGACAGCACAGTGCACAGCCCCCTCTGTCCCCTTCTAATGCACTTATATCTAGTACGTTTGAAGCAGCATCAAAACTTTAACCCATAACTCTGCCTCACAGTTCTGCTGTGATGTAGTAGTCTTTTTTTCAGGGTAAGCTCTGCATTCAGAAATCAAATGCTTGTATTTTGTCTTACTTAATTCACTGTAATGTGGCTGAGAAGATAGAAGTGTTCTTTTGTTTTTTTACTTTTTTATTTACCTAGGGTAGCCTGGCTGAGATTCAACATCTTTCCACTGGGGTCGTGCTTCTACTTATTTCTGCTTCTGGGTGGACTGGAGCACTAGGAGGTTAAGTGACTATCTTGTTTAAGGTTCCACAGTGAGTATTTAGCTAGTGGGGCTGGAATCTGTGCTTTCCTGATTCCCAAGCTTGTACTCTTAGCACTACACCACACTGCCTCCAAATTGTGTAAGTTAAAAGCACAGATAGAGAGAAAGAGATAGATAGGTAGAGAGATAGATAGAGACAGAGACAGAGATAGATAGATAGATAGAAAGATAGGTAGACACTTTATTTATAAAGTGCCCCTTCTCAGAGGCTCAGAGTGCTGTACAGTTTCTTAAGACAGCAATCATCTGAGGCTCAGTGGCGCTGAGGATTGAGGTCCACCACGCTGGAGACCCGTGGTTGGGAACGAGTGCGGGCCACTAGGGGTCAGCAGGGGAGAAGAATCGAGCATCCCAGGGACTGCTCTCTTTCTCTGGGGGGGGGGTGCCAGTGGTGGGTGAACGCCTGGCCCCTAGTGGAGGCTGGGGGCAGCACGCTGATGCTGTCGATGTGGGGATGGATGGGGCAGACGTCTGGAGGAGCGTGCACGGGAGCGTGCATGCTGCTGCCGCTGGCGTCATTGCACGCTCCCTCACTGAGGGGACAGAACAGGAGAGAAACAGGTTGCTGCGGCGGATGATGGAGGGTGCCTCGCAGGTCCCGTCCCCAACTAACCATGGCACTGGCCACACTGGATCTGGTTTTTGGAGGGGGTTGGGGGACCCTGGGGGTATAGGTCAGTGCTGGCTGGTGGGCGTTGGGGGACAGGACTGGGGTCTCTCTCCAGAGGTAGGGCTACAGCAACAGAATTATAAATAGGCAGCAAAAAAAAACAAAACAGCAACCATCAAGAAATTTCCAGCAACACATTGCAGAATATAAAATCAAATCTATTTATCTGTCATATAAAAACACGACAGTAAAATATAAGACCTTCAGTAATTATATAGGTCATATGCTTGGTTAAATAGAAATGTTTAAAGCCCTTTTTAAAGGTTTTCACCAAGGGTGCCTCCCTCATATGGCTTGGCAGTGAATTCCACAGGACTGGTGCAGTAATGGAGAAAGCACAATCTCCAAATTGCCGCAACCTAGCCCAGGGCACCACCAGGAGGCAACCCTTGGAGGAATGGAGAGCATGAGCCAGGCAGTAGGGAACCAGGAGGTCTTGCAGACAGTCTGGTCCCCGACCGTGCAGGGCTTTATAGGTCAGTAATCCATCCTTGAAGGCAATCCTCCACCTTATCGGCAGCCAGTGCAGTTTGCAAAGGACAGGTGTAACATGATCAAATCTCAAGGCACCAGTCAACATCCTGGTCACCGCGTTCTGCATCAGCTGAAGACAGTGGAGATTGCCTCCAAATAGCCCAAGGTACAGAGCATTGCAGTAATCTAACCTGGATGTGACAAAAGGCATGCACTAAGGTGGCAAGGTCATCAGCTGGTCTCAGGACCCGGATCTGGGCAATGTTTCTGAGATGGAAAAATCCATCTTGGATTGCGGTCGACAATTTTTTTTTTTTGTTGGCTTTATTTATTGCACCACCACTGAGGGGAACTCTCTCTCTGGCATCTTCCATCCCCAGGCCTCTACCTCCCATTGTGAGGCTTACTTCTGTGGCTGCACTCCCAAACCCGGTAAAACCCCTGGATCTGAACCCTCATAGGGAAGGGCCATCCTATCTGCCCAGGGCACTCTGTCTAAGTGTAGACTATCGGGTCGGGGAGTCGCGGCAGAAGTGAGGAGGGCGACCAGCTCTGAGAGTGTGGTCCTGGGTGGAAGTGCCATTGCCTATCCCAAAAGGGAGGGAATTTTTCTTGTTTCAACCTGCGGAGATTCGGACGTGCAATGGTGGCTGGGCACAGTGATCCGCTGCCTGCTGAACTCCACCTCCAACTATGCTGAGCACCGCTATCCTAGCCGCCGCCAGGTGCTGCTACGGTGTAGTGCTTTCCTGGAATCAACCCCAGGGAAGGGAGAGCTGTCCTACAGATGTTTGTTTTTTTATTTTGTTTGTTTAACTTTCTTTTTATCCCCGCCTGACTGCCCTCTCTGTCCACTCCTTATGACCTGATCAACCCCTCAGACCCTATCACAGAGTCTGCCCCTAGAGTGCCAGGCTTCTCCATTATCCCCTTCCTTTTATCCATCTCTTAGGAGAGCCTGCACATCGGGGTCTGCCCATGGATAGGTGATCTGGAGGCTTAGATCGGTTTTCATCTAGGACTGAGAGGGGCGTTTTCCATTTTTCTTCCCAAGCCCTCCTCCCCTGAGGGCATCAGCACGCAGGACAAATGTCCAGACAGATGGCGTGCTGACGCATGCCGTTGTCAAGTGCCCACGACGTCCTCCCCTCCCTGACTCCGGAGAGCCACCTGTGCCCCTGATGCCTGTGCTTCCACAGGCATAAGTGCATCAGGTGCTGAAAGCACCCCAGGAACTCGCCCCAGGAGGAGGAGGAGGAGGAGAACATCCCTTGGGATGCTCGATCCTCCTCCCCCCTCCGACCCCCAGTGGCCTGAGTCCGTACCCAAACCCAGGTTGCCAGCGTGGCGCGAGGTGTGGCGTTCAGGACCTCAATCCTCAGCGCCACCGGGCCATGTCCTATGGATGCTTGATCCCTTCCCTCCCCTGACAACCCCCAGCCCCCGGGCTCATTCCCGAACCTGGGTTACCTGCGTGGCATGAGGTGTGGCATCCAGCGCCTCAAACCTCAGTGCCACTGGGCCGGCTCGGTGGCTGACAATTGAGTATCAAGTGCTAGACTCTCGTAAAGGACCACACACAGATCTCTGGCCCAAGTAGAGGGGATCAAGGGAACATTCCCCAGTATCAAACCAGGGTCATTCCCCAACTATCCTACAATCTGCCGCCGACCAGGATCCACCACCGGTACCTCTTTCTTGTCTGGGTTGAGTTGTAATCAGTTTTGAGTCATCCAGTTCTGGATCACCTCCAAGCAGGTGTTAAGCACAGAGGCCACCCTCTGGTTTCCAGATGCACAGGGCAAGTATAGCTGGGTATCATCAGCATAGCAATGAAAATATAGAAACATTGAAACTGTTGGCAGATAAGGGCCGCCAGGCCCATCCAGTCTGCCCGTAAACCCTGTACTTGATTACAGCTTCTGACCCTCCCTATGCTTTACCGCTATGGTTCCCCTAAGCCTCTTCCATGCATGTTTAAATCCAACCACAGTGCTCGCTCCTACCACCTCCGTGGCAGACCATGCGTCCACCACCCTCTCTATAAAGAAAAACATCCTCACATTTCCTCTTAACCTGCCTGCTTCCAATTTCATGTCATGCCGCCTCGTTCTTTTACTCTTCCTATATTGGAGGCTGTCTCCCCTCTGCACCTTGTTTATGCCCTTGAGGTACTTGAATGTTTCTATCATGTCCCCTCTCTCCCTCCTCTCCTCCACCGAGTACACATTGAGGTCCTTTAATCTATCCTTGTAAGTTTTATGGTGCAAGCCCTGTACCATCTTAGTCACCCTTCTCTGGACTGTCTCCAGCCTGTTAATGTCTAATGTTTGCTTGTTAAAAATGTATTTTTATACAGAAGATTTTGATTGGGGAAAACCCCATTTACAACAAATTCCTGTGGTAAACAAGTACAAAAACATAAATGAGACATGCATAATGAAATTATAATAACTGGTCAGCAATTTTTCTCAATGTACTGACCAGGTTGATATTTTCCATAACAACTAGCTGGTTGTTATGACATTCATGAGCCATGCCAGTCAAACTATGCTGTTGCCTTATTGGCCAACATTCTGTAAGTGGGCGGGGCCAAACAGTCTCACAGAGTGCTGGAGAAAAATTGCTGGTCTGTTAATATAAAATAAAGATGGGGAGGTAGATATGAGAGATTTATCACATCATCAGGATGTTGATAAACCTCGGCTTCGCCTTGGGGTTTGTAGCATCCCACAACTCGGGTGTGCATTAAATTCTCATATCAAACCCTTCCCCATCCATTATTCTCTATATACATACAATGATAAATAAAACTAAAAGCAGTAACAATTTACTCTCCAAAGTTTATACAGCTCGAGTTTAAATTTGTGCAAATCCGCAATTTCAGTTAGTTCAAAAGGTAGTTTGTTCCAAATTCTAGCCAAACTGTTTTGTAGAGTCATATCCCCCATCCTATTTAGGATTCTACTCATGGGAACCTTCTCAGATGATTTCCTGAGTAAGGATAAGTGATGCGAATGTGATTCCAATGTTACTAAAAATGATAGTGGGTGCTGGACTTTTTGGGAAAAATGTCTAATGTCTGTTAGATGTAACACTGAATAGAGATTTTGAATTTACTGGCTCAAAGTTTATAATGTGGGTGGAGAAAGACTGCCTTGAACCTGTTTAGAAGAAACTAAAGGGTGATTTTTGCCAGCTATCCCCTTTGTAGAGTGTGCTGTTGCTCCTGTCCCAGTATTATTTTCCCTTCTGAAAGCAGACGCGGTGAAAATCTACAAGCCGAGACAACAAAAGGCACAGCTAATTCGGGACTCTGACGGACTGCTGTGGGAGCCAGTGTGAGAGCTGCAGAGGTGGGGCTTGCAATTTAAAAGTCTGCGCTGCTCACCGTGCGAGCGTGTGAGTGGCACGAGCGCCACTCCGAATTAAAAAAAAATAAGTAGAGGGAATCTGTTACGGTAAATGTAAGTAGGTTATAGTTCTCGGATATCTCTGCCTTCGTTCTGTAGATAGGTGTAAACAAGGTTATCTGATAAAAAGGAGGAGGTGGTATCTTGCTTGCAAAATGGGTGCTGATGTCTCCGAGAATACAGAAGTTGTTTTAATATTTATTAGAAAATGTATTCAATGCAAGTATTGGGATATGTAGTCCTGGGTCTGATTCTTGAAGGTGCTATATTTAGTGAATCAGACCTCGGAACTACTAAAACAATTTTGCCATTTATTATTCGAACCAATCTGTATCAAGATGGGTATCTGTTTTTAAATAGAAGAAATACTTTTACTAATTGTTGGAATAATTACATGCGAGCAGGTATTAAATTAAAGGGTTTGCCTCCAAGTTTCAGTAAGTCACCTGATAGTTTTATGGATGCATGTTATTTGGTTTTGGTTTTGGGGGGGTGATGTTGAATTGAATCCAGGGCCTATTGTTTCAAATGAAATAACTGTTTTACATGATAATGCTCGTAGTATATCAAAAAAGTCTGATTTGCTGGCAACCATTTTAAATTCTCAGAACCCTTGTATATTGGGTCTGAGTGAAACCTGGCTTAATGAAAAAATTAGTACAACTGAAATGAGTGTGCCAGCATATCAGACATTTAGACAAGATAGAAAAGGTAAAGGGGAAGGGGTAATGTGTTTTGTTAAAAACTCATTGGGGTATGTTGAAATAATGATGGCAAGAAATGAGGGAAATATAGATTATTTAGTCATTTCTGTTATTCCCTTAAATTTAGTAGCAGCTGTGATTTATTCACCCCCTCGAACAAAAATAAAAACTACAGAGGGGGTCTTACACAAAATAGGGGATCGTATACAGGATAAGCCTATTGTTTCAATGGGGGATTTCAACTGTGATTGGGCAAATGCCAGAGGAAAACAATTAAACGAAATTACGAATGAGATGGGACTTAATTGATTAATTCATCAGCAAGGTATATAAATACTACAGGTAAGGGATCTATATTAGATCTAATTTTTGTTTCCCAAACCTTCCAAATAAGAGATCAGGGAATTTTGCCTCCCCACTTTAGTGACCATAATCCTGTTTGGACTGTTCTTATTATACACCCTAGGGGAGTGTCTGGAAAGTATTTGAAACAAACTTGGTCTCGTGATATGAGACGTTTTTCAGAACCTCATTTTTTGGAGAGTGTTAGATCAGAAAGATGGGAGAGATGTTTATTAATACCAGAGCTAGATCTTAGCATTGAATACTTTACTGACACTTTCCAAAAAATCTGTAACACCCATGCCCCCAAAATAATAAAAAAAAATAGTGATTTGCCTAAATTTCCATGGATAACAGATAGATTGCAAAAGATAATTAGAGTCAAAAATAGAATCTGGAGGAAAGCTAAAAAGACAAAAAAAATCTATGATTAGGATTTCTTTAAACTTAAAAGAAACGAGTGTTGAAAATTAATAAAAAAGGCAAAAATATCTTATTATCGTAGTAAATTAAATCACAATATTAATCCTAAAAAATTTTGGACGACTATAAAAAATTTGTCAAATCCTGGAGGGCATGGTGGACAAGTTAATTTAAATCTGAAAGTAAATGAAAGCATTATAGAAGATCTGGGGAGGTATCAGATATCTTAAATGATTATTTTGTTGACCTCCCTAACTTAGGACAAATAGGAGATATATCAACGGTAATTAACATTAAAAGTGAAGAACACTTTCCTAATCAACATCCCCCTTTTAGATTTAAAAAATTAACATTATTGGAAGTTACTAAAGAACTGTCAAGAATAAATCCATACAAATCTGCAGGATTAGTTAATTTGGAGGGACGATTCCTAAAAATAGCTACCCCATCAGGGCTAGAAATAATTTTTTTGAGATGCCTGTCCGAGGGACAGGTGGGATGTAAATTTTGCCTATCCGGCCAAAGTTTTACCTGTCCACATTGTTGTGACGCAAATTTTAAACTTAAAACATAAAACGTACTGTAAAGTGGAAAGAGAGAAAAATGTTGCTTTTCGGGGCTATTTTTCAAGGTAAAACACTGACTGAGTCTTGTCTAGTCTATTTCTAAATCAGAACTTGAATCTCTACAGTCGTATGGTCTCACTTTTACTCAAAATATTTTACTCATCTACTCTCAAAAATGGTTAAGTACATTACTCTTGACTGCAGTTTATCTGGAGCACTGACCTCAGTGGAATAAAAGAAGTGGACTGAAGTGAGCTGTTCACAAATGAATTTGAACAGAGGCACTGGGATTAACGCTGTCAACATGCATGGTAATAAGGGCACTGTCAGAGGGTCTTCCTTCTTTTACTTTAGTTATTCACTA
The DNA here is from genome assembly GCA_016271365.2 of Neoceratodus forsteri. Classification (NCBI taxonomy): domain Eukaryota; kingdom Metazoa; phylum Chordata; order Ceratodontiformes; family Ceratodontidae; genus Neoceratodus; species Neoceratodus forsteri. Next base: position 422,536,462 of record CM057453.1, read on the forward strand.
CCAGAAGCCCTGATTAAAACATTTTATTTTTATTTATCTCTGACTTGTGGCTTCTTTCTAGCAGGGCTAGGCTTTTTTTCTGCAAATCTGCACATACAGTGGAGTATGGATGGTTTGTTTTCCACCACATGCTATGAGATTCTGCAGCAGACTGCACTACAAAGCCCTCAATGCAGCCCGAGCCCTGCGCGATTATCCTATTTTAAAGTGTTTAAACAGTCACCAGAGAAGCCCTGAAAGCCTTTTAAATTGATTTATTTCCAGTTGTGGCTTCCAAAACAAAATTATAAGTCCCCACTCCCCTCCCACTCCTCTCTTCAGTCCTCCTCCTCCTTATGTCCCGTCTGTCCCCCAACCCAGACAGCAAGTCCTAGATGAGTTCAGTTTTTTTCATTGATTCAAAATAAGAAAAAAGGTCAGAACCCTGAAAAGGGCTGTTGTGTATAGACTGCTGCTGCACAAAGAAAGTATTTGCTCTGCGCTGAGCCTCCAATATACAAGGCAGCACAGCACTCGCTCTCCTACTTGCCGAGCTCCTCACGATGCAAAGGCTAGAGTGAAAGTGAGGAGAGCGAGTCAGGGTACCCAACTGCACATGTGTGTTTGCTGTTCAGCGCCTCTTAGTGCAGGAGTCTTCCCGCCTGCTGACATCACAAGTGTTGCTCTGAGAGGTCAGGTGACACTAGTAGCTGCAATCACTTGACCCTCAGTGGGAAGACTGAATGGGTGGGCGGAGCTACGCTTGACATTGCCATGTCGTCAGGATTCCTTTGTCCCCTGTTTGCCGCATTGATTTTGTTGGGTTCTAGTGCCCAAAACAATACTGCACTGCAATGCAAAACCGCCTGTCCAAGGGACAGGCGGACTTCACAAAACGGCTGTCCCACATGAAAACCGGCTATCCGGGACAGGTGGACAGCCGGTTATTTCGAGCCCTGTACCCCATATATAGCACATATAATCTTAGCCATATTTAACTGGAGTTTACAGGAAGGGCACTTTCCTACTCTACGGAAAACAGGGAAGATAGTACCTATCTATAAAACCGGAGACAAAACATCCCCTAATAATTATCACCCTATTGCTATCTTGCCCATTTTATCCAAATGTTTGGAGAGACTGGTAAACCAGCAAATGGGAGAATATTTGGAAAAATATGATTTGTTAACTAAATTTCAGTCAGGTTTTAGGAAGGGTTTTTCAACCACATTGGATTTGGTTGAATTCAATGATGTGATATGTACATCCTTGAATAAAGGTAAGGATACAGCAGCAATATATATTGATTTATCAAAAGCGTTTGACTTGGTGAACCATTCCATTTTATCTGAGAGGTTGGCTGGTTTTGGTTTCTCTGGGGATCCACTCACGTGGTTTATGTCATATTTGACTGACCGATCTCAGAGGGTACACTTACAGAATCATCTTTCAAATCCCCAGACCATCAAAAGGGGAGTTCCACAGGGGTCCATTTTAGGTCCTTTGTTATTTTTGATATTTAATAATGATTTACCATCAGTGATTCGGCATACAGATATAAGGATGTATGCTGATGATACAGTTTTACTGGCCTCTGAAAATAACTTTGTGGATCTCCAGAGAAACCTACAGGCTGACTTTACCAGGGTACAGGAATGGTTCACCAAATCAGAATTAATAATGAATGTAAATAAAACCAAATTCATGTCTTTTGGTATTAGTAGATTACAAGAGTTCACGGATGTACAGATCACGTAATTGAATCAAACATTAATAGAACAAGTTTCCGAATATTGTTACTTGGGAGTTAACATTGATTCTTCATTAACTTTTAAGAATCATATAGAGTCTGTTATTACTAAAACACACAAAAAGTTAGGAGCTTTGAAGAGAATATCAAAGTGTTTTAAGTTGCAAGACAGGAAATTGATTGCAGAACAGCTCATACTTCTAGTGATTAAATATGGAGAGGTCATTTATAGGACTGCTACTAAACAACTTCTGAACAAATTAGACAAATTACAGTATAGGGTGGCAAGATATGTTTTATGTTGTAGTTTTAGGACTCATCATTGTGATTTGTTAATAAGGTTAAATTGGTTATCTCTTGACCTGGAATATAGGAAAACTTGGTCCTTATTTATTTATAAATATAGGACAATTCACTTAACCCATAACATAGCCAAATTATTGGCAGATAGGGATTCTACACTTAGGAAACATTCAGTAAGGGCTTTGTATCAAAACAGAATTGATCCAGATAAGTGTAAATATAAATTTGGGGATAGAACATTAGCATCACAAGCATCAGTAAATTGGAATACACTCCCTCCTTTATTGCGATCTGAGAAAACTGTAAATAAATTCTGAAGGGGTTAAAGATGTATTATGTTTATTTGTGTGTTTGTGTTTGATATTGATCTTTATTTTCTTTGTTTGAATGGTTTTTGTAATTTTGTAATTGTGTATTTATGTATATTTTGTATTAGATTGTCTGTCATTGGTGTGATTATGTGGAACTTGGAAAATTTGCACAGGACTGTCTTGAAAACTGGATTGTATTATCCAAATGACATGTGTTATTCCTGTATAAAAATACATTTTTTACTACTTTTTACTACTACTATTGCCTATAGTCAGAGTGGGTTTCTTTGCCCAAGCATGGACATATTGGAGAAGGTGATTAAACCATATGGACTTTTGAGCAGCTTTCCCGAAAGTTTCAGGATTCCCATAATCTATGTAGAAACTCAAATCAGAGGCAGAATCAAGGACATACACATTCAAAGAGAAATGAATTTAGCCAAAAACTGCAAGATTAGTTCTTGGTTGGTTGATAACAAGAAGAGAGAATTGGGAATGGAATCTTATTTAAATAAAATAAAAAACCCAAATAAAAGGAAGGCAGTCATCAAATTCAGATTTGGGTATACAGACAGCCAAACACTGAGAAAGTTCTATGGCAAGGATAACACAAACATTATGTGCCTGTAAGCTTGGGGAAGACAACCCATCTCATCTGTTAATATTATATCCATTATACAGTTATGAGAGAAGGTTGTTTCTGGGCTATATATTGGCATCATTGGATATGGAACCTAGATATCAGACCAGTTGCCTGTTAAAATAAAGCGACTAAAGAGTGCTGGAAAATCTGGCAAGGTTGTACAGAACTATTGAACGCAAAAAATTACATATTTTATCTGGCCTAGTGAAACTAGGATAAATAAGAAAAAGTAGGGATTACAACAACACTATTGGACACCTGTAGCTCATTAAGTACTGCAACTGTGGGATGTTCTTATTTTAGAAAAAAGAATATAGAGATGTTGATTAATTTTTATAGAAGGCTTATACTGGCAGAATTGAATGGAATTGTCTAATGATGTTAAACTGATTTTTGTAAAATTTTGTATTTATTGAAGGGGTTGGATGCTTTTCTTTTTTATATTGTCTGTTTATTGTCCAATTTTGTAACAACAGTGTTTGTCAAACAATAAAATTGAACAGAACTGAACTGAACTATTAATTTCTTTTCAAAGGTGCGGCCTCCACCAGGGTTTTATACAATGGTATCACTACCTCCCACCTTCTGCTGGTGAAAACCCAGCCCATACCTCCCTATAATGTCTCCTAACGGCAGCATGTACACCATGAACTGCAGAGGCAACAGGACCTACCCTTGCAGAACTCCACAGTGTAGAGGCATTGGGCTAGATGAGGATAACTCCATTGTCACCCTCTTCACTCTTCTCGTGAGGTAGGACCTAAACCAGCTGATGACACTACCAGTTAGTTCACACCAATTCCACAGTTGGCCCAGAAACACCTCATGGTCCACGGTGTCAGATGCCGCAGAGTGATCCAGGAGAACAAGGATGGTATGCTCTCCCATATCTCTTGCTATCAGGATATCATTCGGCACCTTAGCCAGGGCAGTCTCTGTACTGTGCCCAGATCTAAATCCAGACTGGAAACAGTCAAAAGTGACAGAAGAAGCAAGATGAGTCTCAAGCTGGATGGCCATTACTTTTTCTAAAACCTTCCCTAAAAATGGGAGCTTTGAGACCGGTCTGTAGTTAGTGAGACATTCTGGGTCCAATGAGGGTTTCTTCAGAATGGGTCTGACCCAGGTCTCTTTCAAGGTCATAGGAAAGACGCCACTCCCAAAGGAACACCTGATGATCTCAGCAACCACAGATCCAATCAGGCCAATGCAATCAACCAAAAGTCATGTTGGACCTGGGTCTAGATCACAATAGGTTAATCGCAGCTTCAAGACTATCTTGACTACCTCATCCACTCCCAACTGGATCAAACTTACCCCAACAAGAGGAGGTGCCCCGGCATGTCACCGGTCTGATGCCACAAGCTCTTAGAGCAATGCTGGAGGACATCTCAGTCCTGATAGAGGACACTTTGTCATCAAAGAACAGAGCAAACTCTTCACACCTCGTGCTTGAACTTGCTCCTCCAGTACGGAGACAGGCTGGATGTAACAACCCATCCACCATACAGCAGAGCTGAGCCAGTTTGTTCCTTGCTGCAGCAATCTCCCTTGACAGAAAATCCATCTTTTTTTGGGAGATTGCCCTTTGGTAGTCACCATAATGTGACCTCAAAGTCAGTTTGTCCTCCATCAGTCCAGACCTCCTCCAGCATCACTCCAACTTCCGGCCATTTATCTTTTACTCCCTGAGTTCCCCATCGAACCGAGGGGGCCTCCTGTGAGTAAATAAGGGCCAGACATGGACAGACACAATAGAGTCAAAAGGCTGCAGCAACATCCCTATTATAGACTGCCACCGCCTCCTCCGCACCCATCGCAAATGCAGCTTCCACAGTTGCTTGGTCCAGCACCGCCTATAGTCCTGTTGGGGACAGTCTCCACAAAGGGTGGTACTGGACTATCCCCATAGAGGATGGACCCTCGGGTGGGGGGGTTCCAAACATGAACCTCACGGTGCTGTGATCTGACCAAGCGACCGGATCAATCATGAGGTCATCGACCCCAAGACCCAGTGTGAACACCAGGTGCAGTGTGTGGCCATGCGAGTTGGTCACTGAGGTGACAACCTGTGACAGGCCGTGAGTTTCCATGCTGTGCAAGAGGTCACGACCAAACGAGATTCCTTCGTCGACCCGGGTGTTGAAATCCCCAAAACTAACCATCTCGGGGATTCCAGTACCAGGCCAGCAACGAAGTCCCCGACCTCCTTCAGGAATTCCCTCTCCCTGCCCGGTGGGCGGTATATTAAAAGGATCCTATAGCCCATGCCAGGACCCCCCCAGCCTCATGGCAGCACTCTCAAATGACCTGGTAGAACCCAACAGTAACACTGTGAGGCCCAGGCTGGCTTTAAAACAAATGGCCACTCCCCACCTGTGCGAGTTTTCCTCGGGGTATGTATCACAGAGTACCTGGCTAGAACTGCTGCCTCCAAAATGGGGCAGTATTTTCATTCAGCAAGGTCTCTGTGATGCAAGCCAGGTCTATCGAGGAAACCAAGTCTGCTATTATGGCAGTCTTGTTCCTTATCAACCTGGCATTGCATAACACAGCCCGGGTCAGATGAATGGGAGCTGCTGGACCAACAACCATCTGCCCACTATCTAGGGTGGAGCCCTTGGGTATGGGGACCAGACTGGGAGGACCGCTGTCTAGCACCTACTTCACTCCAGGGCACCCCTGGACCTCACCACCAAATCGCTGACCCTCCGGCAGTCACTCGCATAGCATTCCTCCCCGAACTCTGCCCACGAGCAGTCCCCAAAGCCCTGCATCTCACGTACGTTTCCTCAGGTAAAGAGAGGGTCTCAAAAGGCCAGAGGTCGCACAGACAGGCCACTGAGTAACTGCACCTTATGGGCTTGTACCCCCAACACATCCTGACTGTTGGTGATAAACTTTAGTAACCCAAAATTCTATATATTCCAATCCCCCAATTAAATACCCAACCCACCCAACACTCAATTAATGCACCTTATCCCTCAAAAACATATACACCTCTATCACACATCCACATTTACCATTCATGCTACCACTCACTCAAACCAACACAAACTTCCTCTTCCTCCCCATACCCAAACTTTAACAAAACTATTGATACCCAGGCATTCCTGTATAATACTGATAAAGTCTGCAGTATATCAATTTGTCCATACAAAAGTCTGATAAGTTCTTAAAAAGTTCTGTGAGGTTCACACTTTCCAATACAATGAAAATATGAAGAGTCCAAGGAACTCTCACTCCCTAGGTCAAACCAACAAAACAGTTGTTACCAGATGATCTGTGCTCCGAGTGCTAAATATAACAGGTGTCATTTTAAGCTGTTATACAGTATATATCTCCCCCTCCCAGAACACTTTCTCCCTGTCTGACTGCCTTTCCACCAGTTGTCACATAGGTGGCAGTATTGCAGGATGGCCTGGGGAAGTGTAAACCTCCTACACCAGCGGATAGAGTGTTTCCTGACACCCAAGATCCTCCCCTACTTGCTGTCATATCTTAGTGTAAGGGGGGGGTCCTTCAGTTGTGCTCACCTTAACTGCGTCACACACCGACCTACCTTGAGATCAGCCTGGGTTCTTTCGGGTGCAGTATACAAATAGAATACCAGAACAGATTTTGGTGCCTCCACCTGGGGCAGGGGTATATAAAGGCTACCCAATGTGGTCCTAACCTCCCCCAAGGAACAAATATTTTCCCTCCCACACACAATTACTTTTTCCCCACACAGAAGCAGTACACACGAAGCAGCAACCATGAATACCAACTGTAAAATAAACTATTCTCTGATTTATTATAGGAAAGGGGTAGAGGGGGGAGCAGAAATATAGAATAGGCAATTTTGATTTCAACAATTTTCCCCACACAGTCCCTGTACCACCCCCAAAAGGTGTACTCGGCTTTCCCCCATGGCCGTAAGAGTTGTTACTATCTGTTACGGTGGATACCTCACCGGGTTGCTGGTGGCTAACCAGATGACATAAGGTTGAAGACAATTTGGGGATATTGTAGGAGCAACAGTCTTTTGAACTGGAATTAGCAGAACTTGGTAAGAGGCCCAAATTTGGTTCCAAACAAGCGAACAAGAAAATCTTTAATCTTCTGCCTGGGCTTATCCTGCAGATTTACCAAGTCCTGCCCAGGACTTCATCCCCTTTATATCTAGCTAACTGACTGCCTTTGAAAAGAACTCCTCTGGGCCGCAGCCCAGAGGTACTCAGTTTGTTGACAGTCTCTGGGGGTGCTGAGGTGGGGTAAGGCATGGTGGTACCACTTTGAATGCAGCAGGCAAACTCTCAGGGAACAAGAGCTACAGGCTGGAAATTCTAAGCAGGAGCTGAATTCTTCACCCATGACAGACCTTTTGTGTCTTCGCCCCTCTGACCTTTCTTGTCTTTGCCTATCCTGGGCCTTTCGTCATCTTCGCAGTTTGGGCACTTCATCGCCATCACAAGGGGACCACCCAGGCTTGTGGTCATCCAGGGCCGCTCACAAGGCACACACTTCCACTGGCACTGAAATTCGTTTGGGCTTCTTTACAGTCTCTGGCTAGCCCACTAATTTCTATTCCCAACTGGAAACCATTCAAACAGTTCACACAGATTACAAGCTTAACAATCGGGAAACAGCAGTTCAAATAACTTCCCACAGGAAAACAGGTTAGCAGTCCAATTACTTTACAGCTTGGAAAAAAGGCTTGTAGGCACACTGCCTAAAGAGACTTGGGCTTGGAGGGGCCTAGCTGTACACAGAATACCCTACTCGCTCATGCAGCCCTCCCAAAGCAATCTCCTCCTCCTCCTCTACTTCTTGGCTAGACTGTTCCCCGAATCCAGTGCTCAGGCCATCATATAGCCACCCATTCCTCCCCACCTGATTGGCCAGTCTTTTCCCAGGCTATGGAGGGTGCCCTTCTACCTCTCCCAGCATCCCGGGCGGCATTGAGAACTAAATGGGGGCTGCCCTATTTGTTTACAAGTTAGTTGCTCCCTTTCTTAGTAGCCCTGATTCACTTGTAAGCCCATTCAGGGGCTGTTAACATTATGTCCTTGCCCCGCTTGCTGAGTAGAGGCCAGAAAAACATTTAGAGTGTTAGAAGGGCGCCTCAACTAGCTATCAGGGCTCCAGAAAGTTGAGGCACCTTTTTTTGGCCCTACTGAAGCTGTGGGTGCACATGCTCACCTTGCTTATAATGTTCCCGGTCTCATCGTCCAGTTGGGGACCTTCACTCGGAGGCATTTCTGACCTGTTTCCCAACTCCGCTGCCTACCCTGGAGCCAGGGCACATTTTATATTGTGGCCTCACAGCCAAAGGTATCCTCGGGAGCTGTGGCTCTCTTCAGGCTCAGCTGTACATGCTCAGTGCTTTTTTATGCGTGCCCATCTTGCAAATTACACACTGGCTGGCCCGAGACAAACCCATAACCTGGGGCAACACCACCCACCTTCCGATGCCTGGAGGCACACAACCAACCAACGGACCTCGGCCCTGATCTCATTGTGAGGCTGAGGACCAAGAAGATTTGGTGGTAACAGTCACAGAGCTAAAGGGGGGAGCTCTGGCCCGAATCCCACCAGGTGCTCCTGAAGGAAGCCCTCCGGTCCTATTTTCAGCAGTCCAGGGGACTGTAGGCAGAAGCCAACAGATGCAGGGCAGAATGGGCTGTAGCCCACCGGGTTAGCCCCACACAGGGTTTGGGAGAGGGTTACATTAGCATGCTTAAGCCATGAACCCAGGGTGCCTACAACCACTGCCACTCCACCATTTGGTCAGCAGCAGGCAAACTACATTTTAGGTATTTATAAATTGTTGAATTAATCCGAACTAGCAGAATTCCTGTGACAACATGAGCATTTCAGAGGAGAACTGGGAGAGAAAAAGAGTGAAAATAGAGCCCCTGTTGATATTGTTTAACCACTGTAGTTCATCCCACTGCTTCACTGCAGCAGCAGTGAAACAAACTACTCTAATATCCATATTAAGGCAACTCTAGTGGAACCTCACAAAAGGAATCTCTTCTGTCAAGCTTTCAAGTTATTGAGGAGTTGACAGTTTTCCATTATATTACAGACAGGCAGGCTGTTGCATGGTCCTTAAAGAGCAGCTGATGCCATTAGGACAACTTTAACAAAACATATTATTTAGATACAATTCAGCTTGTATTTCACATTAGTTCAGTATTTCTCATCTCCATTATTTATTACTGAGGCCATCTGCATGATAACCCGGATCTTTGCTCCTGAAGAGTTCATCTGTTCCTATTGCTTTCTCCCAACCTGAGGTCATAATGCTCTACTTGTGACATCACAATTACTCCCATGGCAACAGAGTATGATGTCACAACAGAGGACTATAACATGAAGTAGGAAGCAAGCAAAAGAGGCAGATGAACTCTAAGGGATATAGAACATGTCTCCATGCAGATTTCTCAGTAATAAGTAATGGAGAGGAGAAGTCTATTAAATACGTATGGAATGCAAGCTGAATTGTACCTACATATTGTGTTTTTAGAAGTTTTTTCTGAGGCGTCAGCAGCTCTTTAAACATTTACTTGTGCAGGAGTCCAGTTAAAGTGATATAGTAAAGTTCTCCAAATGCCTTTGTCACATAGTGTGCCATTGCCAGACATGCTTCAGATGTTGCAGCTGCAATTTGTTTTGTAAAAAAAAATCTGTCATAGTCATTTTTTTTTATGTTTTATCAGCGTTTTGTCCTCCAGTTTTCTGTGTGGCCACACCCCCAGAAAGATGTCATACCAGGGAGCTGTTGATGTTTTACATACAACAACTAGGAATTCTGGGTAATTTATAACGTTGCCTTAAATGTGCCTTACTCAGAAGTATAGTCCCATATGTTGATAGTGGTGAGCACTCATATGTAAATGTACACAGCAAGGCTCTGTGGGTAAAATAACAACCTGTTTTCCAATTTCCTTTCTGTGAGATGCTGTCACATAGTTCTGTAGTGGTGTCAACAATATAAGCTTTTGTATGTTTATTTTCACAACAATGCATTGTGCATACTGCATCTAGCTGCATAACTTCTATACTGAGAGATGTAGTCTCCTATTTCTGCAGTGAGCACAGAAATATAATAGCCTGTATACTAATGTACATAGTGAGGCATTGTGGGTACAGTACATAGCTGATTTGTCTATCTAAAACTAAAAAGTAACACTGTCCCTTTAATAATTTTGTTTCCCTGGTATGATGTCACAGTTGGGTTTGCAGCACTGAGAAAAAAATGGTCAGGTTATGCAAATGAAGCAAAGTACCAAAATAAAAGGCTTTAGAAACAGAAACATAGAATTTGATGGCAGATAAGGACCACTTGGCCCACCTAATCTGCCCATTTCCCTACCTAATGTATAAGCTGCAGGTCCTGGTATCCCGTGAGGTGGGAGCATGGCAAAGGGTGCCGTCCGTAACAGCGACTCCTTCCTAGCGCAATCCCTCATGGCGATGGGAGGGTAGAGTGACCGGATGATGGGTGGGTGAACTGGGGGACAGGATGTCGCTATGTGTGTGCGCGCGGGGAGCGAGCATGGCAAGCGTGGGCTGGGAGGGGGTGGAGGAGCTATATGGGGTGGCACTGTGGTGGATTGCCGAGCTGCATCGTGGTGTCGGGGGTTGGCAAGTGATTTGGGTGGGTGAGGTACCAGGTTCGGGTCCGGGTCAGGGCGCTGGTATGATTTTATTGTGCCTGGCCCGAACCTTTATTTTTTAATGCTCCCCCCCGACATGCACCCCCCCAGGAGCTGAGAATCCTTTAGTGGGGGGGCGAAGCCCCCTGCGAGGGGGGTGGTGTGGGGGGGTGCTGCCCCCTCACAGAAAGCATTAAAATACGTGTCCCGGCACCATTGTCCTGTGCGCCCGGGGTTGTCAGAGTGCCGAAAATGTTTGCGGCACTCTGATTGTGCGATAACGGTGATTGCCTTTAGGCATTCACCGTTATCACATAGAACCACAGATCCTAGATAATCAACAGCCTACTTCCTCCTACCCCCCACTAGAATTTCCTTATGTCTGTCCCATGCATTCTTGTGTTCCCCACTGTTTTGACTCCATGACCTCCTCAGGAAGGCCGTTCCATGCATCACAACCCTCCATGAAAAAATACCCGCATTACCTCTGATCCATCCCCTCTATCTTCAAATTGTGCCCCTTGTTCTGCATCTCTTTTCTGAAAGATGCTACCCTCTTGAACTTTGATTCCCTTGAGGTACTTGAAAGTTTCTATCATGCCCCCCCCCTTTTCCTTGAGGGTATACATATTAAGCTTCTTTAGTCTCTCTTCGTATGTCTTCTGGTGCAGACCCTGCACCATTTTGGTAACCCTCCTCTGGACAGCCTCCATCTCATCCTGTATATGTCCTTGCAGACATGGGGTCTCCAGAACTGCACGCAGTACTCCTGATGGAGTCTCACCAAGTGTCTGTACAGAGGAATAATAACTTCCTGTTTTCTACTGGTGATGCCTCTCCCTGTGCGTCCCAGTATCCCCCCAGCCCTCCTTACTGCCTTCTCATATTGCTTGCCCACCTTTAGGTCATCTGATATAACTAGCCCCAGGCCCCGTTCTATTTTTGTTGTTGTTAGTATCTTACCCACATTGTGTACTCTTCCCCTGGGTTTTTGTTTCCCAGGTGCATTACTTTGCACTTCTTTGCATTGAATCTAAGCTGCCATACATTTGACCATTCCTCCAACCTTGCCAGGTCCCTTCTCATCCTTTCCACCCCACCTTGTGTATCAACCCTGTTGCAGGTCTTTGAGTTGTCTGCAAAGAGACATACTTTTCCTTCCAGTCCCTCTGCAATGTCACTTTTATAAAGACATTAAAGAGGATTGGTCCCAGTACTGAACCCTGCGGTACCCAGCTAGTAACCTCCCTTTCTTCAGAGTGGACTCCATTTAATATTACCCTCTGGCTGGACAACAGGACGCAGGTCTTTTACCCAGGCTACTACCTTGGGACCCACTCCAGGGTTGGCTAACTTGTATATTAATCTTTTGTGTGGGATTGTGTCAAATGCCTTGCTAAAGTCTAGGTTGACCATGTCCACAGCCCCTCCCTGGTCTACTACTTTGGTCATCCAGTCAAAGAAATCTGTTAGATTTGTCTGACATGACTTTCCTGCTGTGAATCCATGCTGTCTTGGGTCCTGTGCCTCGCTGACCTCTAGGTACTCAACAATTCTTTCTTTCAGAAGTGATTCCATCATTTTCCATACCACTGAGGTCAAACTAATTGGTCTATAGTTTCTTGCCTCCGACTTGCTCCCACTTTTGTGAAGTGGAATCACATCTGCCTTCCTCCAGTCCTCAGGTACCACCCCATCCTCCCATGATTTGTTAAAGAGGATAGTCAGTGGTGTCACTAGAAATACCCTAGTTCTTTTATCATGGAAAACAGCATTACAGTCATCCCTCGCTATACCAAACCCCAGTACAACGAACGCTCGGGTATAACAAATGCCCGTTTTGGCTCTCGTCAGTACTGTAGTTTATCACGGTTAGTGTTTAGCCGAATTTCAATTTTGTATATATGGTGCTGCTGTCAGTCCCAACTACTGTTTACCGGGTTCCATGTTAGCCAGGTTTGTTGTTAAAATTTGCTGCAATTAGGTTACCTTTACTGATAGCTGACTGCCTGATTGGCTGGTTTTTCCGGTATCTCTCATTACTACTGTTTACCATGTGCCATATTACCCAGGATAGCCAGGTTCACTGAAAAAAATCTGCTGCAATTAACTGAACTTTACTGCTAGCTGATTGCCTGACTGCTTTCTGGTACCATGGAACATTAACTGCTGTGCAATTGGATAAGTAAAAGGACGTTGAGGCAGATGTACCCTGGAGCAACCGACAACATCAGAAGCTGTGCGCAGGTTAGAAACTGCTTTGGCATAGCTTGAGTGTGAGGATGCTCTTTTTTAATGGTGCTTGATTATTTTTTTATTGTTCTTTTGACTGACATTTAATAAACAAAATACAGTAGTGTTGAAATACAGACTACATTGTCTGATTAATGCTGATTTAATGCTACAGTACCTGTTTTTTTTTTTCATTTTTGTCATCAATCGATATAACGAATTTCCTACTATAACGAATGACCTGCGTGGTTCCCAAATCATTCGTTATATCGAGGGACTACTGTATTTGGCAGTATAACTGGTAAAAGATTGATTCACAACACCTACAGGTTACTATTCTTATTTGTTATGGCAAAGGTTGGTAAGTTCCTGTAAGTTTTTTCTGTGTCTTGCTGGAACCCAAGCAGACCAAAACTGGCTGTCAAAGTGCTTTAGATGCCAGTCAGTGCCAATAATCGTTTTGTGCTTATGGTGCACTGATAAACTGCACTCTGATTTTTGTGCTCTGAAGCTGTTACCCAAGCGACAACAGTGTATTTGGCATATAATAATAAAGCACACATCCTGCAACCAGCCGGTGAGAAGAGACATATCTTTAATTGGAAATGTAAATCATACACTCCAAGCAAGAGAGCATTATTGAGGTCGTTGTTTGTTTCAGTGTGTTAATCCAAGTTATAAAATGAGTAAGAAAACTCCTCTGATGGGGATGGGCGCTTGGAGGATCTCAGTATGTACACACTGCAGGACAGGAGGAAGAGGGGGGAGACATGACTGAGCTGTTCAAGTATCTCCGCAGGATAAACAAGGTGGACAGCAGTGAGTTTGGCACAGTGAGTGGTAACAAGGGCACCAGGTGGGACCCCATGAAACTGGTGGGAGGGAGGTTCAAAGATTATGTTAGGAAGTACATTTGTATGGAGTGGTTGCAGACTGGAACAAACTTTCGTAGGAGGTCATTTGTGCTGAGATGGGGAGGTGGGGTTAACATGTGGTGGAATGGCACATGGGAAAAGTGCATATGGGGCAATTGGGGGATAGAAGGAAAGTAATGAGGGCTGACAGAGGTACAGTCCCATAACTAGACAGGCTTGGGCATACTAAATGGGCCAGTAGGGGTTTATCTGCCAATATTTTCTCTGTTTCTGTAACGTTGACTGGAGAAATCCAGTCACCTGACCATGTTTTGATACACCATATGCACTGTGCAGTTTTCAGGTAGCCAATAAATCTAAATATACCTAAAATGCATGATTTTTTTTTTAACTATCTGTTTATGTCCCCTCCTACACCATGCCGGCTCTCTTGTCAGGGCTCACCTAGGCGACCGCACAGGCTATGCCGGAGGACAGGAGGCTATCCACTCCTACAGGTGCCCCATTCCCATGAAACTTGAATCCTTGGATTGCCCCCCCCCCGAGTGAGGAGGTTGAGTCCCCCTTTCCCCTCCTTACCTTGAAGTAGAGTGGGCACACTCTGCGGAGCTTCTCCCCTGATCCGTCAGTCGCCGGCACTGGGGACCCATCTTCAAGAGCCGATGTAGGGCTTCTTCTGTTTTTCTGATCCCACCCACTGCAGACCCTGACACATGGGGAGGGCCCAAGGAGACAAAGATACACTGAGACGTGCCTTCGTTCCTGACCCTCAGCCGATGTCTGCCCCTCCTGCGATTACTGCTTCCCCAGCTGCACCTCCACCCGTGGTCACCCAGGTGGCGGCATAGCAGCAGAGAACACAGCCCTCCCTCCCCATGGAAAGAGAGTGGCCCTCCGAGTGCTCGATCCTTCTCCCCCCCCCAGCCAGCTCTCCAACAACCCAGGTTTGCTACCGAACCTGGGTCACTGGCGCCACAAGTGGTAGCGCTATTGCTGCACTGGCAGGCTGGCTAAAATACATGTTTTGATAAGTGCAATGACGCACTCCAAGATGTGCATTTAGCCAAATGAATGTACTACCCAGATGCTTAAGGTACTTGCTGTTGCCTCTTGCCTGTGCACCCAAGGCCTGCATTAATTAGGTTAACACGCACTGTCACGTTTTATTGCTTACTTACATAAAAAAGTACGGAAAGACCTGTCATTATTGCTGTATACTAGATAGCCTCATGTTATAACCACCAGCTGTGCGGGCAGTTAAAAAAAGCCTGAACCAGAGCTGGCCCATCAGCATAGCTGTAACACAGCCACTTGTGCCACCAGTGACCTGGTTCAGAAGCAAAACTGGATCATCAGAGGCCAGCCAGGGGGAGGATCAACTGCCCAGCAGATGCTCTCCACCTCCAGAGAGAGGGAGGAGGTCCTGGACCCCACTGCAATACTGCCATGTGTGTGACCACAGTTGGCAGTGCTGCTGGGATCCTGCAGGGGCGGGGAATGGGGAACTGCTCAGAGCCAGCCCAGTGGCATGCTTGATATTTGTATCTAAGTCTTAACGACCTTGAGCAGCAGCTATAAGGAAAAAAGCAAGGAAAAGCAGCCACGGTCATTGCAAGATGATGCTGGCCCCATGGCAGGCCCCACACTGTTGACTGTGGGAATGACCTGCAGATCCTCACCTAGGATTTCCCTTTGAGGGGACCTGGGAAACATCTCCTGACAAGTCCTATGCATGGGGGAGAGCTGTGGTGTTCAGGTGTGGGGGTAGGTTCAAGACAAGATGAGTGCTGGGACTGAGACCAGCAGAATGAGGCAAACTGGAGTGACAAAGGGGCATAGAAATGAAAGTAAAAAAAAAAGCCTGAATAAAACTGGGCCACACATTTAGGAATACTGAAAAACTGAAACTGTCAAGTGTGAAACAGAGGCCATTGTATTTAAGAAGCCTGTACCAATTAGGACTTCACACTCAGTGGTGCTGACAAGCTGAAACCACTGAGTATGCAGCAGAGATCCAAGTTTTTCTAACACTTTGTAGGGCCTCCTGAGGTACAGTGGGTGATATACTCTAAATAAAGTACTTAAATATCACTTACCATATTGTGGTGTCTCCCGATGAGGCGTGCAGTCATTAAATTCATTTTGAATTATTTTCTCCTTCCAGGGTCCCAGTGGCTGCCTCAAGAAGTGCAGCTCCAGGACACTGTCAGTGATGTCACACTAGGGGGAGGGTCAGAGCAGGGCCATTGATATACTGTAGTAGCACTACCACTACTACCAAATCCAACACCCTTCATGGGTCCCAACTCCAGCAGGCACTTTATCAGTGGATCCCTTAGTGGCAGCCGTATTGGATGTTGTGGTTAGAGTACACCAACTGCCACTACCCAGTACGTGGCAGGCCCTAGCAGGGTATGCACCCTTCCCTGTGACTCGTAGTTGTGGATATGCCTACATTTCACAGTTTGTAGCCAGAGCAGGTTATATGGATATAGTGTATGGTAGAGTGTTGTTGTGTATGGAGATCCATACACTTGAAAAAGTCGTTCTGCAGTAGTGACGTAGCTACTACAGCAGAATGACTTTTCATTCTGGTGCATTAGCTATGTCATAATACAAGCATCCCAATCAGCTCTGCACATTGGACAGCGGGCGGTTGAAGCATCGCGCATGTGAGCTGGCTGGTGGGCGGACGGCGGTAGAGTGCGGCCGACGGAGTGTGGAGACTGACAGTGTCAATCACAAAAAGTAAGCGATTTGAGCTTTTTTTTACCATACAGTATATAAAATAGTGTTTGGTAGCCCAAATACACACCGACATTCTTCTTACACCTCATGGTTACCTTGATGACAGCGGGACCTCTTGAGCTCCGATCTCGAGGTCCCCGTCTTCATGGTACCCACTTGGTGTAAGAATAGTGTTGTTGTGTATGGGCTATCATGCACTGTTCTATATATTGTGGACTTACACTAGGAAAGCCCAATTTTTATTTTCAGAACAGAGGGTATCCAGAGCTCTGGTTATGATCAAAACCAAACCCTCTGGGAACTCAGGCTGCCAGGTCTAGTCCCATGGCTCTCCCCAGCCCTAGTCATTTCTCACTCTCAACCTTCTCCCCATGCCCTCTCAGAGGCAGCTTTACAAAAAGAATAATTTTGCTAGCTCCTGGCAGCGTCCCAGGACCCAGCACGTCTTTATTTTCAAAAAGAATGGTGCAGAATGTGGAACTCCATTGGCGGAATTCAGACGGAAAAGATATTCTGTTTACAAAATACTTTTCAGAATTTTTCCCTAAACTCTGCAGAATTGCTGAAGACATTTAATGTTAACTGTAGTTTGCAGTTTACATAAACCGTGGATTTGGTTTCCGCAGCAGTGGTTTCCATTAGCCATGGAATACTTATCCACATTTTATGTAAAGCACTAACTACTAATCCATAGTTTAAATACTGCTTTTGGAGTTTCAGAATTCTGATTCTGCTGGAATTCTATAGAATTAGATGGAATTTTTAAACTTCCACGAGATTCCATCGGCAGCAGAATTTAACAATTCTGCAGATGTCTAATTTTAATCTGCCTGGCCCAACAATATCTTTTGGTGCCCCAAGCCCTGATCCATGGTATGGGGCCCAATGTTAGTCAAAATCCAGTCTCACATAGTCCCCCCTCCAATCCACAGTATGCTGACCACAATAGTTCATATAGTCTCTTGACTGTATTAACGCTCGGTACTTGCACCCTGGGGGGGGCAGAGTAGTCTGTTTCACCTGCATAACATCATCAATTTTGCAGGCTGCATTGCCTCCCTAGTGCCCTTTCCCCACATCATTAACAAGATCAGGAGGGGGTCCGATTCTTGAAGGAAGATATTTTGGGACTTGGAGGTGAACTAGTAGTGGGGAATTGAACAGGCAAACTTGTTGTTTTGAAAATCTATTTCTGGGAGGAAGAGGTGGGTGATGGAGTGTGGAAATTACCTGGGCTTTGGGAGGGGGTTGTCCCAACAAAACCTGGATGAATACCTAATTCTGGTTAGGCACAAAACTATCCTGACAATTTGTCCCAGAGCAGAACTACCTGGGGTAAGGTTAGCTGCCGTATAGCTAAAGCTATTCGTCAGAACGTGAATTGTGTGGTTAATGCATGTTTTATCATCTCTTGCTCACTACTTTCAATGTGATGATGCAAAGGGTGAAGGAGGGGTCAACAGTTCTGGTCAGAGTCCAGTCAGCTGCTTCCATCATTGGAGTTATGAGGATTAAATAAAATAATGCTGTATATAACTAACTGTCAAATTATTCATGGCTGGGTGACCTAAATTGCTCTCTAAGCAACCTCTGTGCCACTCAGAGAGCAAAACTTGAAAAATCCCCTTACGGGGCCTGTACCAAGGCCTTCACAGTCGGTAATGTAGATAAGCTAAAACTGTTGACAGTGCAGTGGAGGCCATTGTATTTCAGATACTGACTGGAACTATCTGATGCACAGCTATGGTAACTCTCACTTGCTTGTTGAAAGAGCTGGCATGGGCGCGTCTAGAGTGCCGTGCACGCCTACAAATCTGGTGTAGACCATGATAGTTCTATGAAATGTGTTTAAGTAGTCAACACAGGCTGCACTTGTTGGGGAGGAGAACTAGGTGTGTCATTTTTTTCACTTAACCATGTAGAAGGCAGCTCGTGGGGTTCTAGCAGGAGCCATGATGTAAAAATGGCACAAGCAGTTGAAGAAGTCAGGCTCAAAAACTGCTTACCAGCACAAAAGAGACCAGAATTTGGCCTTAGAATAAATAGGATACTTTATTTTCCATACTCTGTAACAGCGAACAGCCGTTGGCATTGGATGTGTGTGTGTGTTCGCTGTTACGGAGTATGGAAAATATCCTATTTATCTTGCAGACAAATGCTGTTCTCTTTTGTGCTGGTGAGCTGTTTTAGAGCCTGATTTCTTTGACTACATATTTTTCACTAATCTGACAATCCCATTAGACCAAATCCTGTTTTTCCCTCCTGCAACATCCTTACCAATTTAATTGGTTGCAAGATAGGATAACCCTGGGGAGGCTGTGAGATGCCCATGACTACGGGATTGGGAAGTCAAAGACCATATGCTTTTTTAATGATCATAATGTTAAACGATGATAGGAAATGATTTTGCATTGTTAACTTCCCTCCCATTTTCCTTTCCATGTTGATTTTGTATTCTGATACACTTTGACCAGTTATTGATAAGTAAATCAATAGCTTTAGGGTGCGTGCCCTCAGATCTTCATAGAGTTCCTCACTCCTCAGCAGCTGTTGTCTTTTCTGTCATATTTCTGAGACATTCCTTGACATCAGTGACACCATTCCATGTATTCATCTGAATGGCCTGGAATGGTGTTAGTGATGCCATAGTATTGTATGATAAGGCAGTATGAGAAAGAGAGACACAGTTGCTGAGGAGAAAGGGATTTGGGGTAGTTACAAAGGCAAAATAAATTACCAAAAAAGGGTTGATCCACAAGCAAATAGTTTGATACCTTTTATTGGACCAACATGCTGGAGAAGGTCCAGAGAAAGGCTACAGAGATGATAGCATGTCAGCAGGGCAAGGCATATGAGGAGACGTTGAGGGCACTGAACATGTACTCCCTGGAAGACAGGAAAGAGAGAAGGGACATGATTGGTACCTTCAAGTACTTGAAAGGAATAAATAAGGTTGATAAGGAGAGTCTCTTTAAACTGAGTGGTAACGATAACACGAGGGAGCTAAGCTGGGGGGTGGGAGGTTTAGGAGGGAGGTCAGGAAGCACTTCTTCACAGAGAGGGCGGTGGACACATGGAATGCGCTGCCAGAAGAGGTCATCTTGTTGAAGACAGTGGACAGATTTAAGAGATGCTGGGATACGCATAGAGGAAAGGTAAATATCATGGGTAGAGAGGATGGGAGGAGTGACGAGGTAGGGCAGGGACATTAGCTCAAGCTGTGGACCCTGCAATATGAGCAGACTGGTAGATCAAATAGCCTTCCTCTGCTGGCTTCTTCGTATGTTTGTATGTAACATAGATGTTACAAAAAGAAAATATGTAAGTTTTTGGACCAGCCAAGTCCTTCCTCGGAGACTTATGACAATTGTTCAGAGAGTCACATTCTATTAACACCCAGATCATACATACAAAATACATAAACAAACCCAGAAAAAAAATCTCTTTGGTTTAAAGTTCTTTTTCCAAAAAATCACAGATTTAACTTTAATGAACAGCATTCCTTTAACTTGCTACTACTGAGAATCTTTTCAAGTTCAAATAACATCCACAGCAGATAAGCTAAACACTCAAGTAGACAGAACCTCTGACTGAAATTATTAATGAATGAGTGTATTATAAGAATACATTCAAAATTAAAAGCAAGTCCTTTTTCACAAATGTCCAAGTTAAAACTTGATAATATTGTATGATAAAAAACGTAAAACATTCATACAGAATTAAACCTGTCTGGAGATAAATGGAGATGGAATTAAACTCTCCTCCCCCCCCTGGAAAAAATAACTAGAAAATAAGTGTATATTCGCTATGTATGTGAGCCAAGAGTCCTAACACTCTGTAGCATAATTATGTCATGCACCTGAATATAAGTCTACCTAAATATGTTAGCAAACCTCCAACCCCTCCCCCACACACAGCCCCTCCCCACATAAAACCTCCCCCAAAAAGTCATCCTACAACCCCACCAAAAACACACACAAACTTACTCTAGTAACGACACACACTAAACTCCCCCCATACATACTCACCAAACAACCCAACCTCCCCCAACCCCCACACACACATGATATTAGGTGAGAAACCTACATGTTGATAACGAGTTAAAAAGGACTCTATGAAAACAACAACAACAACAACACACTGAAGTACTATTAAATGTCCATCCTATAAAGTGAAAGTCAGCATAATTCTAAGTAGGGTAATGTATCGTAAAACCCAAATCAATATTCGTGCCATCTACTACCATATTGAGAAGTAAATACACTTAATCTCAAAGGTCTGTCTCTGTTGTGTATTTTTTAAATGTCCTTTTAAGATCATTACTGACATATCTGAGGTAGAGTGGTCATTGTGAGAGAAGTGTTGCCCTGCTGGTTTGTTAGTCATCTTTATAATAATGGTAATTTTGTGTGCTTTCATTCTAGTGCGGAGAGGTTGGCTTGTCTCTTCAACATACCGTATGTGGACATCTTTTGCACTGAATGAAATAAATAACATTATGCGATGTACAGGTATAATTCCCCTGTATCCTGAATATTCTGTTTTGTGATGTAACCGCACAATCTGAAGTGGAAATGAGCTCACAGGTCCTACATCTGGGTCGATTACAGGGTCGTTGTACCATTTAGTGTCATGGTACCCTTTTCTGGTGCAAGTTTACTCCTAACAATCAGGTTGGCTAAATTAGGTGGTTGTTTAAAAGATAGTAGTGGTAGCTATTGAAAAATACAATTTAGGGTCTCATCCTCACTAAATTGGAGGTCCTTAATAATTTTATGTAAAAGTTCAAGGTCAGGATGATAGGTGACTACTGAGGGTATTCTGTTGGTAGTGGTCCTTTCCTTACACTGAAGTAGTTGCTTTTTAGGTACCTGTGTTGTATGTTCTACTGCTCTATCAAGTTCTCTGGAAGAGTGTCCCTGCTCCATAAAGCTGTTTTTCAACATAGCCAAATGTGTATCTCTTTCTTCCTCATTTGAACAGATACGGTGGTATCGAAGTGCTTGACTGTACAAGACAGATTTTTTTGTGTGGCTTGGGTGATTAATATTACTGTATAATTATCTCTGTCTGTCTGTTGGCTTCCTGTAAATACACGTATGTAAGGTTCCATCCTTGATGGTAACAGTGGTGTCCAGAAAATTAGCACTGATGACAGAATATTCCAGGGTCAGCTTTATGGCAGGGTGGAGGTTATTAAGTTCCTGATGAAAATCTTTAAGTGCGTCAGTGCCCTCTGTCCAAATTGTGAACAAATCATCAATGTAATAGAAATAAGCGAGTGGTTTGCGAGGACAGTGCCTTAAAAAGCCCTCCTCCAAATCTACCATAAAGAGATTAGCGTACTGTGGAGCCATCCTGGTGCCCATTGCTGTCCCCATAGTTTGAACATAATGTTTACTATTGAAGCTGAAGTTATTATGTGTCAGAATGAATTCAGTAAGTTTTCCCACCACTTCAGGGTAAATGTTTTGGTCTGATCCTTTCTCATGTAGGTACTTAAAGACAGGCTGAAATGCCGTCCTTGTGTGGAATATTGGTGTAGAGCAAGGGTTCGCAAATGGTGAGGCCAGCCTCCCTGGAGAGGCCCCAACCTGTTCCATGGGAGGCTCAAGCAAGTCTGAAAAAGTACTGTATTTAAATTTTGAGTTTTATATATTTTGTGTGAAGAGATGATGCAAACTGAAAGAGGATAATAGTAGGTGAATTTAATGTATTTATTTACTAATAGGTAACAAGGGAAGGTGAATGAAAGTCTAATTTCAGGTGTACCCAGGGAAGGGTAGGGAGTGAGTACATTTCAAAAGGCAACTGTAAAACAATCAGGAAATACACAATGAACAATAGTGGAAACAAATATGAACAATAAACTAATAATGAGTGCTGGTAATTGATCAATTTGTAGCCTGATGGCAAAACAGCCCAAATACAAGGGTTGAGCACAGAAGTGCTAAGAGCAATAGCAGGAAGGAGCAAAGTCATCCCTGAGAAGTCGCTTAGGAGCAGGGAAGGATGGGGAGAGGCAAAGTATGTAGGAAGGTTATTTCATATAGAGAGGAAACAGAGAAAGCAGTCTGACCCATGAAGGTACTGCAACAAGGGGTAACAGTGGTTCAAGAATTAAAATAGCAGAGTACGTACTGTAGGTTGGCCTGGGGGGGGTTAAAATAAGCTGAATAATAATATTTGTTTATTCTATTTATTATTCAGATAACACCTTTGATCACAGGAGCTCTTTTTCATAGGTTCCACGTCAATATAAGACAAAGAACTGAATGTGAGCCAAGTACTCAAAGGGGTTTCAATTTATTCATGATGTACTGCACAAAGTACAGTGCATTATTTTTCTTTGGGGAGGCCCAAGATTATTTCAGTTTTTGGGGGAGGCTCAAAATCTTTTCCATGGATTTGGGGAGGCTCACTGTGACAAAGTCTGAGAACTATTTGTGTAGAGGGATGTTACATCCATCATTGCTAAAATGGCATTAGGCGGTATGTCCTTACAACCAGACAGTTTACACAGGAAGTGTGTGGTGTCCTAGATGTAACTGTCCCTTTCTATAACCAGCGTTTGTAAAATGGTTTGTACAAATCCGATCAGACTGGAAAGAGGGATATGTGTGTGTGTGTATGTGTGTGTATGTGTGTGTCTGTGTGTGGTGGTGGAGGGACCTGGAAAGATAGAGGAAACATTTGAGAGATGGATATGTTACAGTGGGGTAACTTATAAAAATGGATGTGTGAGTGGGACAGGAGCATCTAGGGAAAATGGGTTTGGGGCAGTCAGTTGTGATGGCTTTTATGTTTAGCTCATTTCTTTTAACTATGATTAATTGGTTGTAAGAAAAGTAGAAAGGAAAGGGTCATATAACATATAAATAAGCCCTATAACAG
This sequence comes from Neoceratodus forsteri, assembly GCA_016271365.2. Taxonomy (NCBI): domain Eukaryota; kingdom Metazoa; phylum Chordata; order Ceratodontiformes; family Ceratodontidae; genus Neoceratodus; species Neoceratodus forsteri. The sequence continues at coordinate 422,559,843 of CM057453.1, forward strand.
TATACCAGACCATACAATCAAAAAGTCTAATATAATGGGGTGGGACAAAATCCTGCATCCCAAGTGGTCAGAGCATGGTCACATGGGGTTGGGCTAACACGGCATATCTATTTAACAAAGGGAAAGCAAAACTGTGATGTCTTTTTTTTTTTTATTAGCAAAACTAAAACCATTTTATTCATGTATGCATATTTCCTATAACGCTTTCAAGCTTCCCTGTCATGGCTTATAAAGTCACCAGAACCCCTTTGCATTTATTTATTTTTGTTTAAAATTTGGTGACTGGTAAAAGCACACTGAGCTGCAGTTTATTTCCAGGCACAACCTGGGGGAGTGGAAAGAAGGAGTGGTAGGAAAAACTACAATCTGTATCAATAGCAAACATCATACTAGGCACCTCTTATGCTTAATGAAACTGTGTGATGAATAACACATTGGTAAACATTCCAAGGAGCAAATATTACCACTCAGTAATTATTCATTGCAAATAATTGTTTCCTTGTAACCCACTATTACTTTTGCAGTATTTTCTATTCTATTATACACATTATATGGGTAGACCACTATTTTCACTGGACAAAGATAACCAAAAAAAAAAAAATACCAGCACCGAGAGTCATTACAGTTCTACTCATACTTTAAAAATGTACCACTTCAGAACTTAAAGGAATTAATACAGAAACCTGTAAACTCATACAGAAGTCATAGAGATTCTCACGTTTAAATTGTGAGCGGCACACAGCTGACTCTCACCATTTCCTCAATGCCAAACTGCATCTTAAACGAACAGAACTACAAATATTAAACTATTAGAAACTGTTCTCATGTAGAGAAATACAACTTTTTAACAGTTTTCATGTGCTTTAAATAAGAAACACATTTTTCATCACAATCCAAAATGAAGCTTTCAACTGACACTACCAGCTGCTGAAACTCCGTCTTGGAAACAACATACTAACACGGTGAACTGACTCTAACTAATACATGCATCTCAGAGTGTTAGCCACTGAATGAGGAAAATTGGGTATACATTTGCCTCGTTAACTCTTTATTGTTTAAAATACAGCTGTTTTTTGACAATCCAGATATAAACAGTAGTAAAGTTTTGTAAACTCAAACAAATTGTGTCTTAGTAGTAGAACAAGGAAATAATGCCACTCACCCTTTAGCCTCAAGGCTTATTAACCTCTTTTCTACCCCCGATGCATTTTTTTTTTCTTGTATACAAATGTTTACCATCACTTATTCTGTTTATACAATATCATTTGCAGATGCAGTAAACATACATTATTTGTGATACTTACTCTATAATACTTAACATTTACAAAATATTATTTGAAAACAAATACTATTTTGTATAACGTTTGCTATCTGTTAGTCTTTTTGTCTTTTTATGTGTAAGATAACTGACATGTTAAAAAAGATCAACTATTATTACATGGGTCTCAGACTCACAGTTGAATGTTTCTGTATTAATCCCTGGTTACAGCGCTGGGGGGAAAATTTAATAATGAATCATAACATTTGTCTCCAGACATTGAACACAACATGTCATAAGTCATAATCAGAGAAGGAAAATGTATGAAAGTAAGTAAAGGAGACAAATTATATAAGTAGATAAACACAACCAAATGAACAAACAAAACAATGCGGCATCTTGCACATTTATTCTTATGCTTAGGGACAAGTGGTCTGATTTTCAGTCCTCCCTCTTAAAGAACCTCAGACTCTTGCTAGGTGGGAAAATGTTGCAGGTGGAGATATTTTTTCCCACATGCTGGCCATTTTAATAGTCCACTAAATCATGCCAGTTACAGCCAGTTTATGGCATTTCATGGGGAAATTGTCCTACATAAAGCTGCCAAACTGGTTTAAATGGCATCTAGCTGCACTCTTAACCCTTTCAAATACCAGAGTTTTGCTTGAGGTGTAACTGCAGCAAAAGGAAAATGCTGCAGTTACACCTGATGCAGTAATGGACATGCAGAACTACTGTAAGTTCCACTGTCTGTCTCGGGAAGGGTTGAATGCAGCCAACTGTTCTGAATAATGGAAAACCTGTTGCTGTCCATTCCACCAGTCAACTGCAGCCCACCTGGAAGAGAGCTTAAAACAGAGAAACTGGCTTGCCCAGTTGCCTAGCAGTAGTGTGTCATGCAATCATACAAGAAACCCCTTTTTGGGAGTAGATCCTGTAGTATGCAACTGGGCAGCCAAGGTTGAGAATGGTGCTATGTGACCCAGCCCAGCACAGGTGGTGCACCGCCCGCCTTCCCAACAACCCCTCATAGTGGGCCAGGAGTCTACTTCCTTGTGAGCAGTTGGCACTATGTCCAGACCTATCTATGACAGGTCTGCATGGACTTCACATGGCACCATGGGAGGTGGGAGGGTCACAGGGTACGGGGGAGAAAAAAAGCTATGCCATTTTGTTGACAGTTGCCTGTACTGTCATGCCACAGGACATTTGTTATGGCTGTCAGATCACCAGGAGATGTGGGTGGATAAAGAAAATAAATTGCAGAAAGTGACAGTCTTTGCTTGAAATAGTGGTGACCACAGTGACAGAATCCACATTTGAAATGGTCTGATTATCTTGCTCTTCAGCAAAAACCTCCCTCCTGCTCAATAGGCATCAGTGGCTCTTTCTGCCAAGCAGCGGTCTGACTGACAGGTTGTTTTCATTCTTTGATCAGCCCTATACTGGGAAACAAATAAAAACTAATTTCAGTTAAGTGAATGGTGATTGCAAAGCTGTACAAGTGTGTGGCTGCAGTAGCTTCTTCTCTTGGTACCCCATGGTACACCAGAAAAAGATTGAGAAACACATTCAGCAGCATGTTTTAAGAAACAACTATTAATGGAGAACTGCATTGAAACTGTGAGTCATTTATTGTTGAAGAATCTGTTATTGTAAACACTGGCCTTTTAAGAATCTTAGTGGGTGTTTGTGATGGACACACTGGCAGTAAGTACCATTTTAGAACTGTATGATGTAGTCTTTGTCCTTTGCAGTCACGGAGTTGTACAATAGAACATGGATGCACACGTGACAACAATGTAAGGACTGCACAAAGACATAAACTACATCATACAGTTCTGAAATGTCTTCACCTGCCTGTAAATATCAGAGACACCAACTAAATTTACTAAAAAGGGCAGTAAAAGATGGAACCCTAACTGAATTTGAACCAGTATGTAAACATTAGCGTCTACTGAATATAGCGGCTTAAAGGTTGAATGCAGTTCTCCTTTGAAAACCATGTATTACAGCTGAATGTATGATCCCTGCTATTGTTAAACTGTAGAGAGTTTTAGTACTTAGAAGAAGAAATGTACTTTCAGTGGGGGCATGATACTGCGATCATCTGATAAGTCACCACCAGTATGCCTCACAGTTTAATTGGAGAAAATATGTTCCATGCTTAGATCTGTGTGGCTCAGTTTGAAGCAACCTTGCCTCTAGGCCACAAAACAGTTGTTTTCAGTTCCTGTACCAGGCAATTGGGGCTCATACCCAAAGCTGTCACTGCAGATCAGTTTTGTCAGAGATGCGATGAGACATCAAACCGAGATCCAGCAGTCAAAAATGTTTCTGAGTAAAAAATAGTGCAGGACCAGTATTTAGCCAAAGTCACTAGTTTGTCTTCATGCTGGAATAAAAAAAAAACTTAGACTCTTGACACTGGACTTTAGACAGAAATATTAAAGGTGACCTACAAAATAGCGATGCAGCCCCTCCATCCTCACATACCTAGTAAGACTATTGCGGAGTCTGAGGCTGCAATCGCCATTATTTTCTTTTAGTGGCGGTACCCACCACTGCTATTATAAGTGCAGCATTAGGCGGTGATTTATTATGGTGATTTATTGCTTCCGGGGTGTGGCGCTTCGTAATATTCTTACTGCAACACCTGGACAGGCTGTTGCAGTAAGTAATTATGGGGTGTCAAGACCTCTGGAAGCAATAACATCATCATAATAAACCACTGCCAATGCTGCACTTATAATAAGAACACTTGCGCCCTCTCAGTCGGGTCCCTGCCGCACTTCCGCGTTCGGCCAAATGTTTCGGCGCATTGTTAAAATTAAACCTGCTGATGAAATATAATGGCGATTGCAGCCCCGGACTCCTGCAACAGTCTTGCAAGGTATGTGAGGATGGGAGGGGGCTGTATCGCTATTTTGCAGGTCACCTTTAAATAAGGCATATGCTTCTTGTTTACTGTGGACAGACAGCAATTTCTCAGACATGATATACACAGAACTGTATTTAGAGATACTGTATGTAGAAGTTTGAATACAGATAGCGTGTTTGTCCACTCTGCGCTATTTCGGCTTACACAATCATTTTGAAGCTCTCAGGACACCCTTTAAGCTTTCACTTATTTCTAATTACTCCCCTTAAGCAATATTATTGGGTTTTGAACTCCAAGACTGTACTGGCATTGACTACATCTACTGGTAATGTGGTCCATGGGCCCACAACCCTTTCTGTTAAGAAATGCTTCATTATGTCTTTCTTGAACTTATCCCTGTCTGACCTTTTATAGATTGTGACTTCTGGTGGCTGTCTGACCTTTTATCTCAAATACTGTAAAACCATGGAGTCTACCTTATTATATTCTTGTATGCATGTGTATGTTTGTGTTATGCCCCCCCAGTTTTGCCCTCCAGTTAGTATGTTTAAGCTCTCTAGCCTCCCAAGATATGTCCTGCCCTACAGACCATGAATAGTTTATGTTGCCCTCCAATAGATATTTCCAGCTTCTGCTTATCTTTTTTCAGATGAGAGTTCCCAAACTGTACACAGTATTCCAGGTATGGCCTAACCATTCACCTATATAGTGGCAAGACCACATAGAAACATAGAATTTGATGGCAGAAAAGGGTGCAGTGGTACATCCAGTCTGTCTACCTGCCTGCTTCTCTGAAGTTGATCCTAGGGGATGTCATTCTGCCTTACCCTTTTCACCCTAATTTTTCTTACTATGGCCTTGTGCCTGTCCCAACCTTGTTTCAATCCCCCACTGTTTTTGCTGGTACCACTTCCCCTGGCAGTCTGTTCCACTTGTCCACCACCCTTTCTGTGAAAAAGTGCTTGTGGATATCCTTGTTGACTCTTCCCCCTGGCCAGTTTAAGTGAATTCCCCCGTGTGCGTGTAGTCCTGTTTAAGATGAACAGCTCCTTGCAGGACACTCTGCTTATCCCATGCAGGCATTTGTTATGTCTCTAGCATGACTCCCCTCTACTTTCTAGTAGTAGTAGATTTTTGTGATTAAAACTGGCCGTTGGGCCATCCCAGCTTACAGGGCAGTTTTGTCAGGGACTTAAAATTCACTGCCACCACCTGATTTTATCAGAAAACCGCTTTTGCTGTGCTCGGGGTTAGGAAAGTCAGCACAATAATTACTGGTAGAGTGCACTTCGGAGATGGTCTGCATACAGGGTCCAGCAGAAATAATAAGAATGACCTTGTCAATAATGAGGCAATCACCGGTTCTATCAAAATAGATTATTTCCCAGAGATACCACAGGTATTTCCAAACTGTTCAATCTCTCCCTCTGATTTGCTAAATTCCCCACCCTCTAGAAATCTGCGGTTGTCATTCTGGTACACAAGGGAGGAGGCAAAGCATGCATAACCAACTACAGGCCAATTTCCATACTCTTACCCCTTATTCAAGGCACTTGAATGAGTAGTTGCGGAGCAGGTGGTGGACTGCCTCAGTAGTTACAATCTTCTATGTCCTCAGCAGCACAACTTTAGGTGGCAGTGCAGCACCATCTCAGCCCTGTTAGAATTCACAAACTCACTACATGAGTCCCTTGACAAGGGCGAAATGGTCGGGTCTATTTTCATTGACTTGACCAAGGCTTTTGACCTCATGAATCACATGTTACGGATGGACAAACTCGCTGGGATCAGCATATCTAGGGAAGCAGTGGGGTGGTTTGAGAACTATCTAGCTGACCGCAACCAAAAAGTAAAGATCAGTGGTGTCCTCTCTGACTCAAGGGTGGTCTCAGTAGGTGTTCCCCCGGGATCAATCTGCGGCCCCTTACTGTTCAGCCTGTTTATTAATGACCTACCAAGCGCCTGGGAAGGTGCAGACATACAGCTATATGCAGATGATGCAGTAGTTTATAACAGTAGCACTGACCAGTTAACTGCCAATCACAACTTACAACTCAACTTCCACTCCTATGAGCACTGGTTCCGACAGAACAAGCTGCTCCTGAGCCATAAAAAAACTAAATCTATGATATTCGCAAGCCATCTGAGGATGAGCAGACTCCTCCCCCTCTCCATCATCAACCAGAATGGAGAGGTACTAGAACAGGTGATCTCGTTCAGATATCTTGGCATTCATCTCGACAGCTCACTTTCACCCAACATATAGACCACGTGGTCTGTACAACAAACAAAAAACTGAGGGGGGGGAGTTGTACAGGCACAAGCACTACGTGGCACCTGAGACCTGGAAACTAGCAGTGGCCTCATCAGTGCTCTCCTCAGTGGACTACGGTCTGGTTATCTACGGTGTGGCCTCAGACACTAGCTTGAGCAGAATTAGGACCCTACTAAATATGGCCTGCCGCCTCGTTTTAGATGCTGACAGGCTCACTCACTCTTGCAATCATTACGAGAGTACAGACTGACTCACTCTTGACCTAAGATTATGATACCAAACCTGCCTACTCAGAATAAAAAGTCATTGCTAGGGCTCACCCCTGCCTACCTGCAATCTCTATTACATATCTCTGCCAACCACCATACTACTAGGAGTTCCACAAGACATGCACTGTTCATCCTTCATTGCAGGACAAGTCAGTCCATGAGGGCTTTCCCATATAAGGCACCGACCTGGTTGAATGGACTCCCCATCTCCATATTGGAGCTCCCCAAAATTGAGTCCATTTAAATCAGCTCTAAAAACACCTCACTTCCCTACACATATGTCGATGCTACTACTAGACTAATCCCACTAATAATGCCCAGTTGTCCTACCTATCATAACCTTGTTTGCTTGATGACAGAGTTGCCCTGTACAACTGCCCTTCCTCTGACAAGGCAAATACAGCTGCTGCACTTGTATTATTTGGGACCATAGGAACTTGCTGTATGATATCTCCTGTATGTACTTTGTTGAAAAGACTCTTGGATCCTGCATGATCCTGTATTATATTTGTTTCCCTCTTAAAGTGTATTACTCCTGTACCTGTTGATGTGGAACCTTTGTAAACGAGCTCTGCTCAAAGGTGTTACTCCGAATCTTCCAAATAATTAAATAAATAGACTCACCTTGCTATTGAATACCACTCCAATGTCAAGTACGAAAACATAGTTAGCAGCACTGGTCCTGGCAGTGACCTTTGGGGCACCTCACTCATAACCTTCTTGACGCTGGAGAATGTTTGTTTTGATTTTGTTAACCGGGTAGACTCACTGGGGCTGGAAGTCTGCTTTTAGGAGTGACCTGGAATTAATAACAAATAAGTCATTGCTTTCATAGTATATTTAACAACTATAAACAATGAAGTACAGTGGAGTTTGCACATGTGAAGTAACTTTACAAAGTCAGACAAGTCCACAAGTTCATAACATTACATTAATTTTAACAATACAATGTTCGAAGAGTACAACACAATGCTGCAACAGCAATCAAACATTTTAGGCAGGGCAGAACTCAAGACAACAGTTGTCAGATGAAGAAGGCCTCAGTGGAAACATATAGACTGGCTACTTACAAGAAGCAGGCCCTTGAGGGAGATATTAAAGGCCTTGAAATTAGTGCAGGCCTGGACATTAGCCAGGAGTGTGTTCCATAGTTTGGGTGCCACACAGGCAAAAGGATCTCATGTCAGGTGCTGAGAAGGCTCTAGGGACTGTTATGAGCACCCGAAAGGAAGACAGGAGGTTCCTCCTGTGTGACACTCCTCACCTGTTCTACAATCTGTACATTTAAATTTAGACTGAAAACATGGCTTGCTACTCAAAATGATTGTGTCTGTGATGCTGTGTAAACTATTGTCTATTTTGTGAGTTCTTATTTATTGAACGTGATTTTTAGTATATTATTTGTTTTCTATATTAAAACTTGACGCTCGTGAAAATGGGTAGCATTGCTCATCTGGCTTTCAAGTATAAAAATTAAAAAATGAAAAGTGAAATGATGTAAACAGCAAGATGGAAGCTAGGTTCATGATGGGGGGGCAGGAGAGTGTAAAAAGGTGTGCGGCAGGCAGAGTACAGGGTAGGGAGTTCTAGAGGGGCCAGTCTGAAGTGGAAGGGACCATGCAATGGTGCTCCATCCTACTAGTACCAGCTGCAGAATGAGATACACAGTGATACAGAGCCTTGAGTTTTGAGAGTTCAGTGACTTTTAGTGAAGATAGGACCGGGCACTATATAGTATGACAGGAAGCAAAACACTGTTGGCCATGGATAGTTCAGCTTCAGCAATGAGGTATGAGTTGAGCTGATATAGTAGGCCTAATTTTTGGTTGAGCAACTTGGTCTCCCGGTAAACAAGTGACTTCAATGAGAGTTCTTGATCCAGTAAAACTCCCCAAGTATTTAATTGCTTCAACCGTGTTGATGGAGTCTCCCTTGAGAGAGCTAATCTTTAGAAGTTCACCCTGACCTTTTCCAAACTGACAAGGGCCGAAAGGGACAGACTTGGTTTTCTTAGCATTTAGCAGGAGCTTATCGGCCATAAATCAGGACTCCAAAAAATGGAAATCTGTTTTGTGTCCTGCCTTGATTGTCACAGGTTCTGAGTGGCATCTGTATAGCAAGGTTTCTGCCACATAAAGCAGGGATTTAGAGCCACCATGGTATTTGGGTAGATCATTAATGAACAGGGAGAACAATAAAGGGCCCAGGGCAGAACCTTGGAGGACCCCATATGTGATCTCTGTCATGGTAGAATAGCTACCTCTTCATTTCACTAGTTGGTTCTGGCCAGATAGATAGATGTTAAACCAGGAACAGGGCGCTTGATCTAGATCTAACCCCTTTAGTTTAGGCAGGAGAAGCTCATGATTGAGAAAGCCAAATGCCTTAGTCAGGTCGATAAACACAGCACCGGTAGCTTGACCAGACTACTGGGCATCAAGAATGTCTGTTGTGAGCCAAATTAGGGCTGTGTCTGTTTCATGGTTCTTCCTGAAGCCATGCTGGGGGACAGTTAGAAGACAGTGCATTTCAGTGTATGCTTGGGGCTGGTTATAAACCATTCTTTCTAGAGTTTTTGGCCAGGTTCTGTACTGCTGAAGTGGGTCCTTCGCACCTCCTTTGTAAACTGGTACTACATGAGCAATTTTCCATATTTCAGGAGGTCATTCTGCAGAAGGGACAAGTTGAAAAGAGCGTCTACAGGGATGACGAGGATAGGGGTACCTAGTTTAAGCAGCCGGAGTTCAAGCTTGTCATGGCCAGTAGAACCCACAGGTTTTGTCTTCATTAGCTGGGGTAACACCTCCTGCCTTGAGAATAGGTTGAAGTGGAATTCTGGGCAGGTTGTCAGGAAGGGGAAGGCAAGATTAGGAAAAAAGCCATCATGGGGTTCCTTAAACTGTGCAGGATTTGTGAAGAATCTGTTGAAAGCATCAGCCACGAGGACAGTGTCACTAGTAGTTTTGCCCTCGTGCATGGTGTCATGGGGGGTACACACACTTTGCCCTTGACAAGGCTATTTATTTGTGTCCAAAACTGTTTCAGGTCTTGCAACTTGGCAGACTGCATCTCTGTACATATGTTGCCTTAACTGTCTTAAGACTGGTCTTGCAAAGGTTTCCTAATGCCTGGTAGCTGTGCCATTCATTACTTGGCCTAGAGACCCTAAAGGCATACCATACTTTATCCCTCTGCTTAATGAGCCTACGAAGGTCAGGTGGAGCCAACACTGATCCAGTTGAGATTAAGCTCACCATGGATTATTAACTGTCCAAGTTTAAGGGCCCTCGGGCAGAGGATAAAGTCGTCAAAGGCAGGCCGAACCACAGAGGAGGATTATAGGCACTACCTATAAGTATGAGTTTTGTGTCACCAAGCAAGAGCTTAACTAGTAGGCATTTGCAAGGAGACTGGTCCAGGGTGGGTAAGGGAAGAATGTGCCATTTAAAATAACTCTCTGGGGCCTGTCAGACAACCAGGTAGCAGTCCACCAAGTTAGTTATTTTCAGGTCCTATTTCCCCTATTTTGTATTACTCTTCTGTGAGGCACTGAATTGAAGGCTTTATTAAAGCAAGTTATTGGATTACTTCTGGCTTGTGCTTATCTGCTGCCTGCATCACTGTGTTAAAGGGGTCAGTCACATTTATTTTACACAGCCTCTCCTTTGAAACCATGCTGATTTCTGTCCATAAATCCATTCTTTCCAGGAAATCCATTCTCTGTTCTTCAGTAAATGACTCCAGCAAAATTCTCACTATTGACATGACATTTCGGGCTGATTGTTACATGCCATGAAAATTCATGTCAGTAGTGAGAACTGACAGGACATTTCTGGCCGATATGATGACATGAAGACTCAATTACATGAAATTTCTGGCTGATTGTTACATGGCATGTCCCTATTCCTACACTTACATATGGGGATCGCTTTTGCGGCTCACAAGTCCTTTGGGACCTCCCAAGATGCAAATGTTACTATAAATAGATCTACTAGGGAGTACTGGTAGTAACTGGCTTGTCACCTCTAGTACTGTCAGGTACAGCTTGTCTAGCTCAGGAGATTTTGTCACATTTAGTTCTTGCAGACCCTTCAGAAACCTTTCCTTAGTAACTATCTCTATAACTAGCCTTCTCGCAACTCTGGAACTTGTTTTTGCATTCAGGTAGTGGGCCTATACTTTCTATTATGAATTCTGAGCTAAAATAATCATTTAAAAATGTTGTCCTTTTCCATATCATCCACAATGCTTATCCCATCCTTTCTGATCCTCTCAGTATTCTTTGTACTCTTTTCTCCATTATTTATGTATATATATATATATATATATATATATATATAGAAGGTCTTGCTCTTACAACTATATAGGATACTTTTGTCGGTTTCCTTAGCACCTCAGATGCAGCTCATCTGGGCCCAGTTTACCTTTAGGGCTGCTAGCCCCCTTTCCACTCTTTGGCCAATAAATTCTGCAATTGGATTTTTGGGACCCCTCTATCACTTGCCTTTATATCACTGTTTGGCAAGAACCTGCTAGTCTCCTTAGTGAATACTGAGCATTTAACACGGTTGCTTTCTGCCCATCCTCTTCTATTACCCTACCTGTCTCCATTAGCCTTACAATTTCCCCTCCTGTCTTTATTTTTTTCATATATCCAAGGAACGTTTTCCCCTTCCCATTACCCTCTCTGCAATATGCAGCTCTGTGTCTGCCTTTGCGATCCTGACTGCCCTCTTGGCCTCTCTAGTGTGCTCCTAGTACTTGTCCCATTCTTTGTCCCATGCTTTTCTTTTTCTTTTTTAAGGTTTTTTGTCTCCAGTGTTGCTCCTGCACTTACAGCGGTACTTGCTCACCGTGCCTGTTACTTTAAGATGTGTGTGCCCAGCCGAATTTGCTCTGTAGCCGGCAGATTTCGTGTTAATAATTTCATTTTAAGTGTAAAGTTAAGTGTAGATCACTTTGTGTAACAAGACTCCTTCAGCCAAATCTCTGAGTTTACTTAGTCAGGATTATAACATTCGGGAATGTACATGTTGGGCAAATGACATGCAGGCAGACAAAGGTCAGGAATGCAACCCAGTCGGGATTTTGGAGTCAGGCAAATCCTTGTCGGGGAATTTGACAGTCGGGGAATTAGTACAGATCCTTTTTCTTTATACCTTTCAAAGGCCCTCTTTTTAGCCCTCTGTGCCTCTCTGACTCTTTCAGAGAAACAAATTGGTCTGTTGTACTTGTTTCTCTTGATAACTGTTCTTGTGCCTGTTTTTGTTGCCTCGAGAATGACCCCTTTTATAACTCCCCATCTTTCCTCCACTCCTCTGATGCTGTCTACCCCAGATAACCTGTCCTGCACAATTTACCTCCTACGGTTGCAATCCACCCTTCTGAAGTCTAGCATGTCAGCTTTAGATGAGGGCTTACAGGTGCCCAGGGCCACCTTTGACCATACAGTATTGTGGTTGTTGGACCCCAGTGGTTTTCCGACCCGTACTCCACCTACTCTTTCTGAGTTAGTGAGTACGACATCGAGAATGGCTGACTGTCTAGCGGGATCCCTAACCTGCTGTGCCATCATACCATCCAGCAAGACGTCAAGCAGGACCTAGCTTCTGGTGCTCCTGGCTGCTGGGATATCCCAGTCAATGTCTGGAAAGGCTATCTACCACTATTATAGCCTTCCCCTTTGCCTCCCTGTCTCTTTTTTCAGCACCCAGTCCTTATCTCTTTCTTCTCCCTACCTCAGTGGCCTATAAACCACCCCTATGTGAATCATCCTGCCAGACAGCTCTGTGAACTGAACCACAGTGAGTCTACCCTCCCTTTCCCCCTCAATGGTAGCATTCTGTACTGTCTCGATCCCGTCTGATATAGATGGCCATCCCTCCAACTTGACCCATCCCTTTGTTACTCTGGGACTGCTGTGTTCCAGTCATTGTTCACAATGGCCAAAATTTCTATATCAGTCAGTAGCTCCAGCCAAGAGTCTGCCACCAAAGCCTGCAGCTCACTAATCTTATTACCCAGTATCCTCGCATTGAAACATATCACCCTACAACATGCACCCCGACCTTAGTTGGTTTTTACTTGCCCTCCCCATTGCCCTTCTCTAATAACCTTGGTGTTGTGTGTTTCCCCTTCCTTTTATTTCTGTTGTGTCTGCCCTGTCCCCTAGACTTATTTCTTCCACCTATTATTCTTAAACACCTTACCCCAATACAAGAAATTTATTTTGTAATAGTTTTTTAGCGCCATTGATATGTTATGTCCTGCATTCTGGTTACTGGAAGAAGTGCAAACAGTGGTGTGCTGACCGAACATCGAAACTTGTACGGTGAAATCCGCCACAGCAACAATTTTGACAGTTTTCGAAATTGTCGCTGTGGGGACCTGAGACCAAAATTTTGGCTTTTCGCTATGTGTTGCCCCACCTTTAAATCAACTCTGACTTGTAGTTGATAATCTTTAGAAGGGGGGGTCCGGGGTTCAGGGGGCACAGCCGCCCGAGAGAAACACTCCAGTGTCAGACAGGCGAAATTTTGCCTGTCGACATTTGGGCTCTCCCTGTGCCAAACTTCGACAATGGTGTTGTCGATTTGTCATAGATAAACTGCAAACAATATGGTTTCTATTCCTTAACTGCACTTCTCAACCAATCGCAATGCAGGAAATTCCATACCCATTGTCTAAATTTGGTTCTTAAACAGTAGTCTTTGGCTATATTTGAATGTTGTGTATGTTTAATAACTGCTACTACTGTATGTTTTTACAAAGACAATCCCTGCACAACTGGGGCCCAGTTTTCTAGTGATTAGAAAAGGGGCATGGTGCTTGCACCAGCAAGGAATGGTGCAAGAGCCATCTTGCGCTGTACCATGCACCATTCCTGATTTTCAGACACTGCCTATGCCAACTGGCGGGCTGTCTGTGCTGGCCGGGCTTGTGCCATCCTCACGACGGATACACCAGTGCTCCAAGGCAGACGGGGGCTTGGCACTGCAGCATCCCCTTAACTGGGATTCTGCAAACCCCCCTCCCAATGGGTGCAAAGGCCGTCTAAGATATATCTGCCAGGAGCTGGTCTAATATCCCTTGCACCACCTCTGGCTGTGGCTGCCAGGCCACAGGAGGTACTGGCAAGCACCATGCCCAGCCCTTGTCCTTGGTGCCAGTGGGTCCGGGTGGGTTGCTGGTGTATGGGGTGCCAAGAAGTAAGCATGCAGCTAACAAGGCAGGGGTTGGATGTGCCTGGAGATGGGCGATCAAGGGGTTGCACCTGTGCCCATGAGCCTTGTCATGTCTTGGTGGTGGCGTCATTCCATTGGGTGCCAGGGTGTGCTGTTGTGTCCCAGGGCTGTGGTCATGGAATGGCCTCACCAAGCCACAGGAACAGTTGGGGAGCTCCAGGAGCATGGTCACTTGCAGTGGCTTTCCAGAGACAGGCATGCAGACTTTAGGTGCTCCACAGACGGCTGCGGGGAGGCTGCCTCCGTCAAGCACCTCTGTTTTGTGCATTGAACCGCATGCAGCAACCTCGGGGACTTTGGTGCTGGGCCCCCCAATCTTACAAAATCTGGTGCAGGGTCCCTGGCGCACCTGAGTTTGACGTAGGTGGGGGTTTGGCATTTGGTGTGCCGATCATGGAGACCTTTGAAAATCAGGCCCCTGGTATCTTAGTTATATACTGTTCTGTATGTCACTTTTCCTTTGCATCCCCACATAAATCAGATACTGTACTTGCTATACAGTGGTTTAGGTATTTTATCTCCTTCACTCAGGATTCACTGAAGTATCGATAAATGCTATATAAATATTTCTTCTCATCACTATAGTGAACTATTTAATGGACTGATTCTGTCACAATCGTCTTATCTCCTGAGGGAAGTAAATTTTTTGTAAAACTGAAATAGGGGAAGATCACAAAACATTCTGCTAAGTAACCACAACATCTTGCTAAGGAAGCTGAGCAGCATTCAGTGCTCCATCATGTCCACGGCTTAGTTTCATGACTACCTCTCTGGACGAACCCAGGCAGTCTGCACATGGGGTGCAAACTCCATTGCTTGGGAGGTCCATACCAGGGTCCCCTAATGATCTCTACTCAGACCTATCCTGTCTTTCCAGTTCATCACCTCCCTCCCCAAAGACAGCATCACGTTCAACTCGCTATTGTACACTGATGACCTAATCCTTTTCAATAGTGCCAAGACCCCTGCTAAACTTTTATCCACACTCATGGGCAATTTTTGTGCTGCCCAGCAGTGGTTCCTTGCCAACGAACTCCTGGTAAATGCCCAGAAGACTAAGGCCATGCTGATTGGATTGAAACCCAGACTAGCTAGGTGGGATGGGGACACTACCTCTCTTCTAATCCAATCACCTGACACCTCACTCCTTGAGTTAATGACTTCCTTCAAATACCTGGGAATCGCCCTCGACACTGCTCTGACTTTCCCTGATCACATCGGACTCTCCATCTGGCATGTGAACCAGAGAGTAAGAGTTAGATACAGGCTCAAGGATTTTATGACCCCAGAAGTCAGAATCGCCATTGCTCTAGGCTCCTTACTTTCCCTTCTGGACTGCTGCTCTCCCATCTACATGTAGACCTCATCTTCTGGCTCATCCAGACTAAATGCAATCTACAACAGCATCTGCAGGTTTGCCTTGATGGCACCTTACTCCATGCATCACTGTTCCCTCTACCAGGCAATAGGATGGCTCCCCACTGAGTCCCACTGGGACTACATCCTTGGCTGCTTAGTTGACAGATCCATCAGAGAAAGGAGGTTTCTCCCCTCACCCCCCCTACTCAGGCCAAAGTCTTGCCATCAAGTCCTCTGGACCTCCTTTAGCCTAATATTAGAGTGCCCATAAGTCTTCATATATGTGGGCCAGATGGCCTTCTCTTCAGCTGCCTGTATCTTTGGAACAGCCTACCTGCTACTTTATGAGCCCTGGGTTCATACCCACTAGTTAAGTCCCACTACAAGATTTCCCTCACTGCTACCATCACCTGTAAATGCACCCCCGGCATGACAGACAGACCTTTCCAAAGGCAAACCCAAGTGCCACAATGGCTCTAGAAATTGTTGCTTTTTGATGTTTGACTCTGTAAACTGTTGTTACTGTAACAAAATGTGTTGGGCACTGCACTGCCATTATAATGGCTTGCACTGTGGTCACTTTATACCCAATTTTGCTCAGTTCTGTACTATTTGTTTCATATCACTTATGTATCACAGCTGCTCACTGTTCCCTGTATCTTTTGTACCTGTTTGTTTTATTTTTACCTTATTTGTGCTATCTTTATGGCCCATGTCGTGCCTGAAAACAGTAGTGCACCCAGCTGCTAAATAAATACATACATATATACATACACAAATCAATAAATAACATTATTTTCCCACTTGGGTGCTAATTTATTAACCCCCATTTCTGTATGAATGATACAAAGTTACGTTTTAAGTATAGTTCTTATCTATAGGTACTTTATCAGAACAATCTTGCTGCATGTGCAGCTAGCACATGTTGTTAATGTATAGAAATGCTGCACTTGTACATGGTATTTCTTTGTAGCCTGTATTACAGAAGTAACCCCAGACAGCAGTGGGTGGTTAGGATGGTTCCTGGGGCTAAGAGGACACGGTAGACAAAGATGTCCCTTCAGTCTGATAGTGCAGGGTTGGAGGCTTTGTGTGTCAGCAGTCCTGTGTGGTGCATACACTTACAGTTATGGTTGCAGGTTCTCCGTGCCTCCTGTCCACTCTCACCAACTCAGTGGGATCTCTGCCTTTGATGGAATTAATTGACCAGAGAGGGAGTTAAACAGAAACAGCATTTGTTGCTTTTGCATTTATTAAAGTACAGCGCAGCACACTGAGTCAATCCCGGCAATTAACAATGATACAAACAGTCACAGTGAAATTAAACAGTCACAGAGAGATGTTGCTGCTTAGATGAAAACAATCATAGAAGTTTAAGATATGGGCCAGGCACAGTTCTTCTACAAGGTTTCTTTTGTAGGCACAGTCTTTAAATCAGAGTTCTCTGCAAATCATATTTGCATGAAGTATGTCCATTAGCATACGGTCTCTGCTGTCAAAGTTGTTGGGATCTCATCTCTACCTCTGTGAAATAAAAATCTGTTACTCAACCAAACATAGCCAGATTCAGAATCTGGAATAGCTGTTTCTTGATTTTCTCCTTACTCTAAAACTTACTGGTCTGTATGAAGGATCAGCATACAGGACAGTACAGCCCTTAACAAAATGATCAACAAGCTCTGTGGTTGCATACTCAAAGGCCCTCTCATGATCCATCACAGCACACTATATGAGAGACTGAACTGACTAAACCTCACTTTCAGAAGGAAGTTGGTTCTGATTTCCTCCTAAATGTGCAAGTGATGAAACTCCTCCATCCCTCAATACCTCATTTGTTTTTACCCTACACTGTTGTCATTTGTTGCCCATGGGCTCTCAGTTATGCAAGATAATCAGAATTAAGACTGAAAAGGATAGGTGAGCCTTCACCTGGCACATAAGACAGATACAGTGGTGTGACCCCTAAATTAATTAAACCCTGGCTATTTTCAAAATTAGCCTTCACGGCCACCTCTGAAATGAATCAGTGTGCATCTTCAATCATATATGACATAGAATTATTACATAATGTCACTTGCCAGTCGGACATAACATCCAGGGAAATCTTCCTGGTAAAGCACAGCAAAAACGAAACAAAAAGAAAGATTTTATTTTCATGGACTGCTGCATGCAATTTACAAATATATACTGTAGCAAAGACGTGCCATGCATCTGATGTTACTCAGGTGTGGTTGTATAGTTGTTTCAGCCAAGATTACCTTAAAATGCCACACACATTTTTCATACTTCTGCTCAGCTTACATTTTGCATCACAGTAGTTGCTACAAAAATGTTTTTATATAAGTTTCCCTACTAGCAAAGCATCATAAATGTAAGCTGCACCTTGGTTTTCTCCATGCAGGTTGTACTTGAAAGAGGGGTAGCAAAGGGGGAAGTAGTGGTGGTAGGAGATCTGAACATGCCAGTCATCGAGTGGGAGGTCCCAGGGACTAAGAGCGCCAGGAGTCAGACCTTGCTGGATGCCTTCCAAGACCGTCTATTGGTGCAGCTAGTTAAGGAATCCACCAGGCAGAGTGCAGTCCTTGATGTGGTGCTCAGCAGCTCAGAAATGGTTTTAGCGTTGGGAGTAGAGAAGCTGCTGGGGAACAGCGACCATAATTCTGTTTGGTTTGAAATAGCCCTCGGAGGCAACAAGCCACAATCAAGAACTGAAGTCCTTGACTTTAGAAGTGCTGACTTTGATAGAATGAGGGAACTGGTCAGGAATAAGTTAGTAGGGGTGCAGGACATAGGTGGGGTGGAGGAGAGATGGGGTGTAATTAAGGGGGTCATTCTCAAAAGAACAGTAACCAAGAAAAACAGGTTTAGGAGATCATTATGGTTCTCGGCTAGGGTCAGGGAAGCAGTTAGGGCTAAAAAGAAGGCCTTCTATAAATACAAGGAAAAGCGGGGCCGGGGGCAGAAAGGGAGGATTCTCTACAGAAAAATAGGAAGGCAAAGAGGGCCCTTAGGGAGGACAAAGTAGACACAGAGCTTCGTATTGTGGAGGGGATCAGGAATGGAGAAAACAGTTTTCAGATATATTAGTGAAAAAGGTGGAGGAACTGTAAGTCTAGTTGGGGGTAGGGTGATAGAGGAGGATGAGTAAAAGACCGCCATCTAAAATTACTACTTTCTTCAGTTTTCACTAAGAAGGGCAGTGGGTTCATGCCAGAGAGTGGCATCAAAGCGGCCACTAAGGGAATCTCGGAAATGAGACTGCCATTGTTCAGTAGTGAAAGGGTTCTGAAAGGGCTGGCTGCCCTTAAGATAGATAAGACCCTGGGACCAGATGTGTTGTATCCGAGGATGCTCAGGAAATTAGCCATGGTGCTGGCTGAACCACCGGTATGTCCGTTCAACAGCTCACTTATGTCTGGAGATGTTCCTAGGGATTGGAAGATGGCAGACATTGTACCGCTTCATAAGGGTGGTGGAATATGGAGCAACCAGGGAACTACAGGCCTGTCAGTCTAATCTTTATCATAGGGAAGCTGATGGAGTCACTGATCAAAGAGGACCTCATAGACTACCTGGAGAGCAACAGGCTCCAGGATAGTAAGCAGCACGGTTTTGTGGCAGGAAGATCTTGTCAGATTAACCTGATAAATTTCTTTGACTGGGTAACAAAGGAATTAGACAAAAGCCATGCTGTGGATCTGCTCTACTTTGACTTCAGCAAGGCTTTTTTGACTCAGTACCTCACAAATGTTGCTTAAGAAGATGGAAGACCTGAGTGCAGCTAAACCCAGAGTGAAATGGGTGGGTAACTGGCTAGAGGTTCTATCCTCCACCCCCTACTCCCTCACTCCCTCTTGCCTAAATGTGATCTCTCCCACTAGTCTCCCTCTAGTCTCCTCCTCCTCCTCCTTCTACCCCTGCTCCTCTTCCTCCTTGACTAAGCCCTCCACCTCCTGGACTGAGCCTACCTTCTAGGCTGCCACCCCTTGACAGAGCCTACCCACCAGGCTGCCGTGCACGTGTTTTTCAAAACTGAATGATGTGTGTTACTATACCAGTTGAACTATAAAGTGAACATCTGTTAACTCTACTCATTGTGTCAGGGATACTCTGAACTTGGGCATCTGCTGTAAGTCAACTAATTCATTGCCTGAACATTGCCGTGGTTGAATTATCCCTTACTTGCTATATGTCAAGTCATTAGTAACTGTACATGGTGTTGCCTGAATTATTCCCTTACTTTTGTAAAATGTACTCCCTTCTAGTTTTTTTGTGAACGGAAGTTCTTATAATGTATGTATGTATAAATGTATAAATGTATGTATGTATTGTATTGTTTACTACTGACATGGAACTTTTGAAAATGAGCACCTTGCTCAAAGGTTATTTTTGAACTATGAAATAAAAATAAATAAATAAAATAAGCAGAGGGTGGTGGTCAATGGCTTAAATCAGAAGAGAGGAGGTTATGAGTGGGGTTCCACAGGTATTGGTTCTGGGTCCGGTCACCTTCAACAGGGTCATTAGTGACATTGGAGAAGGAATCCAGGGCAGGCTGTGTCTCTTTGCAGATAACACAAAACTATGTGGGAGGGTGGATAGTGATGAGGGAATAAGGGAAATGCAGAGAGACCTACAAATGCTAGAGGTGTGGTCAGAGGTCTGGCAGTTAAAATTCAATGCTTAAAGGTGCAAGGTAATGCACCTAGGGAAAAAAGAACCCCAAGACAGAGTACTTGATGGGAGGACAGAGACTTAGCACTACAGGTGAGGAACAGGATCTAGAAGTTATCATTAGCAACTCATTTAAGCAATCAGGTCAGTGCAATAAGGCCTATAGCAAGGCGAAAAGGATGCTGGGATGTATCGGGAGGGGTAATGATAGCAGAAGAAAAGAGGTAATACTTCCCCTCTACAAATCCCTGGTGAGGCCTCACCTAGAGTACAGCGCCCAGTTCTGGAGTCCTCACCTGAGAAAGAATAGGGATAGGGATAGATTGGAGGCAGTAAAACACAGAGGAACAAAAATGATTCAGGGCTAGCAGGGCAGATCTTATGAGGAGCGCTTCAAGGCACTAAATATGTACTCACTGGAGACCAGGAGGGAGAGGGGAGATATGATAGAGATCTTCAAAGTTCCTTAAAGGAATTAACAAAGTGAACTGAGGGGAACTATTTAGCCTGAATACCAGTTCACGGTCACGTGGCCACGAATGGAAATTAACAGGAGGTAGATTCAGCAGGGATGTGAGGAAGTACTACTTTATGGAAAGGGTGATGGAATCTTGGAATAGTCTGTCAGCTGAAGTAGTGGGTGCGAAAACAGTCAGGGGATTCAAGCAGGGCTGGGACATAATGAAGGGAATAGTGGTTACCAGGGGCAACAGGACCAAGGAGGAGGAGAATAGAGAGATGATGGAGAGGGTTAGTACACTGAAGGAACAGTAGGTTCCTGGGATTATAGGGAACTTGGGCAAACTGGATGAACCTCTGGTCTTTTTCTGCTGTCATTATCTATGTTTCTGCATTTCTACTATGACATTGTGAACCTGATCCCAAAACTATTTATTTAGCATGAGTAATTGTACTATGCTACTTCCCCCAGGACTGTTTTGTAAACAAGTGGTTTTATCTCAAGGCATACTGCAGAAGGGAGGTAGTGTTGCCATTGCATTGCTCACTAGTAAGACCCATCTAGAGTACTGTGTCCAGTTCTGGAAGCTGCACCTCTGCAAGGACATTGACAGGGTGGAAGTGGTCCAGAGGAGGGCTGCCAAAATGTTGCAGGGGTTGCATGGGAAGTCGCACGAGGAAAAGCTGAAGGATTTCAACATGTACTCCCTGGAAGAGAAGAAAGCATGAGGGTACATGACTGAGACCTGTAAGTACCTCACAGGGCTGAACAAGGTGCTGGTAGGGAGTCTCTTTCAGAGGAGAAAAAGCACAAGAATACAGGAGCATGCGATGAAGCTGGGGTGAGTTTAACCCATTATACCCTTGGTGGCCTTTTTGTATCCGGTTAATCAGTGGGTGGTTCGGACTTCATATAGAGCCGTTGGGTATAATGAGTTGAGATGCGGAGAAATACTTCACTGAAAAGGTGGCGGACTCTTGAAACTTCCTGCCAGAAGAGGTGGTGGGGGCAAAAATAGTGTGGAGCTTCAAGCATGCGTGGGATAGGCACCCATGCATAATAAGTAGAGGAAAGGGAGGCGGAAGTGACGCCGCCGGTGACAAATAGGATCCAAGATGTCAGAATACACAGGGTAAAATATGGCAGACTGGCTGGGCCTATTAATCCTTTTCTGCTGACAAATTCTATGTTTCTACTGTTCTGAGAGTGAAGCATTAAAAAAAATTGAAGAGATATGTCACAAAGAGTTAGACACCATTCTCACCATCAAGGTTTCTCGTGCATTTCAGATTGAGAACCCTTGAAATCATGGACTGGACTTTCAGACGACAAAATATGGCATACAAGGACATGGCATCTGATTTTACAGTAGCAGCAGTCTTCCAGCTGAGGAAATCGGCAAAAGCAGGACCTTACTGTAAACAAGATGCTGCATCTCAGCTGAGCTAGCCTGGATAAATAAATTGTAAAATAATACCTTTGAGATATATAAAAATATGTGTGACATTTTTGGATAGTTATAGGCTTGGGGGGGGGCAGCATTTACAGGAATAAAGTGGTGAAAATCATTGCAAATGCTGCTTTACAAAAAAAAATATCTACAGTCTAGCTGCCTGACATGGTTTTGGCCACTGAATCTTCTCCACACCTTCAGTCCAAAATCATCGAGGAATGTCTGTTTTTACTGAAGGAGTTTAATTTCAGTAGATGGGGGGAGGTTGAACTGTGCTCTTACTTTGAGAGCAGTGAGCCATCCTTGCAGATAGCACCTTTTAGTTTGCCTCAGTTCTCTTCAGTTGTAGAAACAAACGGTGCATTCGGCAAGGCCAGGATAGTATAGAGTGCGTCTTTTACTCAAGTGTGTCATGTCTGGCAAAATCAAACTGCATGTGCAGAAGACATAACAAATAAAGCATGCTGAACGTTTTTAGCAAATCACTAAAGTATGAATAAATCATAAGAAAATGTGGGGTAATTTGTGCGTGTCCAATGTACAGTAAGTTCGTATGCAAATTTATTTCTGTTGAATGCCATGGAGTGGTTGGAAAACTGATCATGTCACAGGTCCTAAACCTTTAGATCTTATCACCCCATGTGAGGTGCGTGGATGAATCGTTGGATCATTATAGTGCAAAATGGAGTCCGTGAGCCACTCTACTGTAAACTGAGAGTACCACTGGAGCTCACACTGCCCAACATGAAAAAGAAAATGAGCCCCTCCAACTCCAGAATTATGTAGAACATAAGTATGGCTTCATGGAGATTGAGGGCAAGTGTGGGTGTGGAATGCGTAGTGCTTTGTGTAATGGAAACTCTTGAGAGATGTGAGTAAACGGGTATGGAAAAATGACTGCTTTTTCTTATGGAACTGCTGCTGCCTGTGTCTAGGTGTATTACAGTATGCGTGTCACTATGTGCGTGTGTGTGTGTGTGTGTGTGTGTGTGTGTGTGTGTGTGTGTGTGTGTGTGTGTAACAGCCAGCAAATAGATGCTTCTGTATTATCTTGATGTATGAGGTTTTATTTTATTGGTTATATGAGTGTGATTTAAGTGTAAGACAATTTGTAGAAAATTAAGAGGAATTGTGAGTGTGGGTTATAACATACTTCTCAGTTCCCAACAACTTACCACACACACATCACAACAGTACAACAAATAAACTATAACCTTCCACATCATCAAATTGATGCCCAGGGAGCTGTTGTTGGCTTCAGTGAACTCCTGTTAATTGAAGTCGCATTGTATTTTCCAAAGGACGATGCAAAAATCAGCACAAAGGTTTGGAATGGAGTGGTTGTTTTTTGAGTGTAAGAAGAAGAGCTGGAACTTTGCAAGAAAGTTCAGGAAAAAACAAAAGTTGGTTGGTGCCACCATTAGCTGCTCCAGTATTTCTGAGTTGAGTATATGTGTTTTTTTTTTTTTTATATCTTCAAAGGCAACAGAACGAGGGAGAGAGGATGAACCCATTTTTTTTTTATTTGCAGCAGTCCCTTTATAAATGTGACAGGGATTAGCTTCTGGCCATTGTTAACTGATAAATATTTACAAATCAGTCTTTCAGTCAATGCTTTTTTCCCGCTGTCTCTAATGATGTACAATCCAGTATGTTCCTTGCAGTAGACACTTTTACATGGCTGATATGAAACAGTTTGTCTCATCTCTGGTGTGTTTTTTAGCAATATCTCATGCTTCAGCTCCCTGCTGGGGGGTACTTCACTGGAAAGTACATCTTTAGAGAGAACAACAGCAAAGCGGACCACAACAGAAGGAAAGGAAGGGGGCTACAGAAACAGATTTGTTCCAACTGTCAGTGTGCAACTGCATGTTTTACACTGTCACTCTAATCCAATTTAAGGTGCAGAATAAACTCCCTTTCTTATTAAAAAAAAAAAAAGGCTACTACTGCATTGCTCACACTCACCAACCATATTGTCTCACTAATGGATGTCGACTGTCTTATAGGTGCACGTTTTATTGACATAACAAAGGCTTTCGACCTTGTTGAGCACTCACTTCTAATTAACAAACCTGATAGCCTGGATATATCCTCCGCAACACTCCCCTGCTTTAGAAACTACTTAAGAGAACAGATCACAGACAGTTACGTATGGACCCTCCCTGTCAAAGCCTGCCCCCACAGTAGTGGACGTCCCCCAAAGAACTGTACCTGGCACCCTTCTATTAGCACTGCACATTAATTCCATCAGCCTGTGCCTGTCCCACTGCTCTGCCGTTCTCTCTGCAGATGACCATGTCTTTTACACAAGTTCAAACAATATTTCTAGTATTAATCAACATCTAACCTCTGACCTCCAGTCAGTGCACAGCTAGTTGTCACATAACAAACTACTACTTAATGTGATAAAAATAACTGCAATCTGTGCTCTTTGGAACATCCTCCAGACTCAGCCACTGCCCTGCCCTGCCCTGTTATCTATAACATATCCTGACAGTACCCCAGTTCCCAACTCCTTCTCCTGTGTTGGACCTCTCCCTTGATTTTTCATTGCATGCGTTGGGTATCTGCAAATCTGAAAATTTCATGCTTAATGTCTCTTATAAAATTGGTCTAAATCTGACCACCCCCCAAGCTCAACATGCTGTCACCCGTGGAATGGTTTTGTCAAAACTCCTTTATTTACCATGGCTACTAAAACCATTCTCTCTAGACTGAATGTTACCTGTAATAATATCTGCAGTTTGGCACTGACATCCATTCGCTTCACCCATCACTGCTTCCTCTATGATAGGCTTATCTGGCATTCCCTCCACCTGGTCTGTGAGTCATAACCATACCCTTCAGAGTATAATTTTTAGTATCCTCCACAATCATTTGCCCAAATCCCTTCAGAGTATAATTTTTAGTATCCTCCACAATCATTTGCCCAAATCCCTTCTAAAGCACCTCTAACCTATGCACTACGTCTACCCTTTGAGGTCTGGTGAAAATGCTTCTTTAAGTGTCCTTTAACTTAAAACTAGAGCTGGTGAAGTTTCCTTTGCCCATTTAGCTCCAAGGCTTTGGACTGCCATTCTCCCTGAAATTTGTCTCGGTACTTCGGCAGCTGCATTCTGTAGCAGCTATTGTAATTATCTTCTTAAGTTATCCACATGTTCCTGCCCTTGAATTTGAATCTTCTCTGGCATAAGTTCTTATCTGTATTAATTATGTTTGCACATACTGTATATCTCTGTATTGTTTGACTGTACTGTATGGTCATGAACTGTTAATCAGATTGTTACTTTCTCTAGTCCCCTCCTGTAGTTTATGTAACATTCCGTTTTTACACAAACTTTGTTGCTGCTTTTCTTTTTTTCAGCTTCCCATTTTTCTAGCTGATTTTATCTGTTATATCATTTCTACTGTGTGTTACATTGTACACCATACTGTATTGTTTTTATGGCACCTTATTGTGTGTTTTGCTGTGTAAAACATATTGTATGTAATCTCCCAGGCTGTGCCTGAAAATAGACATTTTATTATCTAGTGCATTTACCTGGTTAATACAAACTAAATAAATGTGTTTTTTTTTCAGAATGACATTGTTATCATTTCCCTGAAGAAATAACTGTAATTGTTATGAAACATTGGTCAGGTCTGCCGATAATTTATAATGTTCCTATACTTAAATATGGTCTCATGAGCAATTGTCTGGTAACCTAATAAAATAAACAGTGGGTGGAGGAGTCTAATCTTTGTCTGCTTTGTTTAATAGCTAAATTTAGAAATTTTGACCAGCAGCCATTTACAGACTAACACAGCAAAGAGACATTTAGAATAAAAAAGGCTGGACTGATGTATGCAACATTAGTACTCTCTGTACATACAGTACGTGACAGCTGGGACATGTGTGATGTAAGCAACGAGAAACAACAGGGTGTGGGTAGTTATCTGGTAAGAGCATGGCTCAGTTGTGTAGTAGGGCACAAAATGCTTGTGCCAAGTATCTTCGGCACCTGGAATGTGCTCATATCAGACAACAACCCACATCCCCAGAGTGTCTTATTGCACTAATAAAATGGGTTCGAGAAAAAATATAATGTAAAAATAAAACATTAACAGTTTATTAAAAGTATTTTTTTTTTGTAAAGTAGTCCCAATTGTTTGCAGTTGCTTGCAGCGGAGGGTCTTGTTTACTTGCTGTGGTAGGTCTTTACTACTAGAGGTGGCTCTCTGTATGGTTTCAGTGCTGTTTTTCATGTCAGTATTGTGTTTATAATCATGCATTGGAGTCAGTAATGAGCTGCAGTGCTGGGCATGTCTGTGAATGTCGCCATCTCTACACACTACATGCTAGCAGTAGTACTTCCTGGTTTGCAATTTGTGCTCATACTTGGTGGCTTGTCTGTGTATGGCTGCCCATACATTGTCATTTATAGTGTATGAAATGCTGTGTATCAAGCCTGAGTCTGCTATAATTTGTGAAAGCTACAGTCTGTCTGTCTTGTGGCAAAAGCACTGACCTGACAAACCGGAGAGGCAGTCCAAGCATGGCCGACATCATCAGCTGCTGCTATCCACTCGCTTACTGCATGACCCTGAGAAGGAGCCTGACCTCTGTATTTCAGTCCTTCTTTGTCAGCTGTCATGTCTAACCTGGGGCAGGGGTGACATGGCTAGAACGGTTGTATTTTGGATTGAGTTAAAAAAAAAGAGTATTCATCGGTGTCATGATTGTGCTGCAGTAGTGACATCCATTCTGCAGTACAACAGCATTACTGCATCACTACTGCAGCACCACAAGCATATTCCAGGCACGGAATTCCATGCACAACTGTGCTCCACCGTAAACTATATACATAATACAGTATGCCCTGTAGCTTTTAGCTTTTAGTGAGCATGCAACATTGTATGAACTGCAGGACAATTCTGAAAACAGGATCACACTAGTCCTAAAAGCTTACATCTAGTCAAAAAATAAAATATTTTACTACTAGTACTACATGAATCAGGTAGCTATTAAGATAGGGCTGCAGTGCCAAAGACCTGTCTGCCCTTCCACTGACAATGCAAGTATTCATTGGCTAGAATGTGACACGTAATTCCCCAGAGCTCTTAACAGAAGCCAACATGTTACTCCTAGGCCCTGTACATACCAGGGAGTGATTTTGAAATGTTTTTAATAATGTTTTATAAACCAGTCCCTAGCATGGCTGTCATAGTGTCCACACTGTGCTCCAACAACTGTGCTTGCCTGAATGAGTTCCCAGGCATGTTTGCAACACCAGCGCAAAGCATTGCAGGAGCCACAATGCATAATGGGATACTCATGATTGTGCAGCCTAATGGACTGGGGTGAAAATCAGAATGCCAGAATCTTGAGGGCATTGTGAGCACAGACGTGTATGTCAATCTCTTTTGTTTGTTTGTTTTGTTAGTATACTGTTGGTTTAATGCATGTTTTTGTTTAAACACAGCTGACTTAGCCCATGTTACAGTACAGACTGCACCCACACTGCTGTTAGTGTGGATTAAGGCAATCATGTTAGTCTAAAACCATGCTAAAGACTACCTCCCTAGCAGGGTTCTAGTCCGGCTTTAGAACATGGTTGTATCACGGTTTGGAGCGTGCTACAGTGTGTGCACAAACCGTGGTTGAGGGACTCAAAATGGTTTAAGGCACTTTAACTGTTGTAAGTTCTCTAGTGAGTACAGGGCCCTAGACAGAAGTATAATGTCACTCCATTGGAATGTTATGAATACTTCTTTGTTAATCCTCAGGTTTGCATCTAAAACCTTACATTTTTATAATTTCAGATCACTGAAGCAATCATTTTTGAAAATGATAAGCTGTGGGCCCAAATGCTCAGATGTATACAAGTCCAGTGCCAAATACTATAGATACATTAAATATTTTTCCTTGTACTTTGTGTGTAGATAACTTTGCATGATGACAAATAAAGCTGATTAATCATCGCATACTGCTTTTTTTAATTCTACGCATGCTGTTCTGCCACATTCTTCTTTATTTTATAATTGAATCCATTAAAAGTAGATCTGTTAGCATTTGTGGATACAGCAGTTACATTACATTAAAGATGGAAGCTGTGCGGTGTGATTCACTTGCAGGGGTTACTTCACTACAGTTTACGGCAATATTGCGCTATACATGAAGCTAATGTCCTGCACTACTATTACACTCAACCTGAGCACAAAATGCACCCTATGGAGCTCCCAGCAGAAACGCTAAAGTAATTAGAATATACTGATGCACAAAGCTATAGCTGTTGGGTATTTCCCAGTGGCAGCATTCATTTTCAAGATTAAAATGAGCTGTCATTTCACTTCAGTTTGTGTAAAACAGCATCAAATTGTAGACAGTTGAGTGTGTTTTACAGAGAGAAAAAAGCCTGAAGTCATATCAATATTTTTTTACTTAACAATGGAAAAGGATTTATTTTTAATACCTCTAGAAATGTTTGGAATGTGTGCTTGGAAACCTTGCTATGCGTGGCAGCTTCAAGAAAAGTTGCAAAACCTGCCATCATCTTGAGAAATGCCTGATAGATATGCCACTCTGTCAGGCACCATAAATAGCTGGTCTGTGCTCTGCACTTCTGAATATATTCTTCTAAACAGTATTTCCCATTTTTTATCAGCACATCCATAAGTCTAAATAGAAGGTTTTGATGATGATTATCTGAACTTGTAATGTATGGCATCATAGTGCCCACCGTCTTCGAGGCGACCTTATTTTCATGTTTGATATAGTACAAGATCCTTATTTATTTACAGAATTAGGTTTTGAATTTAAAGATGATACACATAATACTACAGGACACCCTCTTCAAATTACCAGACAGAAATTTCACCATGCTTCCCGTAAATATTTTTATATCCAGAGAATAGATAACCCCTGGAATAAACTGCCTTTTGAAGTTATCTCCAGCAAAACCACATCAGAGTTTAAAAATTGACTGGATACATTGATCATTACTGGGGCTTGTACTGGACACTGTAAATAAACAGGTGCTGTTATGAGCCCTCCAGCTCCTTGCACCTTAACCCCCTTAGTATGCCAACTGACTATGAGGTCTCAAACTCCACAACCGTTAATTCAGTTGCTGGCTATTAGACATTTTTGAAACACACTGCAGAATATTTGCTGTATTAAAGTAATTAAACACCTAAAAGGATAAAGACCAAAACCAAAAAAAAAAAAAAATCTTAGTAAACAGTACAGCTGTCATAATGATTAAGGGTTGGCTGTTCAATTGTCTGGAAGTGGCAGTTGCATAATTTATTCTGTCTCGCCTTCATCACAAGAATTGCATCAGAATATATGCACCCTATTGTCAGTCATTCTCACACATTTACAACACTGTACCCACTTGCAGTGAGAAAATGTGGCCGGCATCGTTATGTGGATACGTGTGTCATTTTTGGTGTGCATCACAGGGTAACTGCGCCCAGAACTTCAAGCACCTTTTTGGTGGTCTAACAATCTTGATGCAGTTAGTGCAACTGTATCACAATCATGACTTAACTCTTTGGAAATCCAGCCCTAAGGCTTTAAATGCTTTATTCTTGTCTACACTGCAGCTATTCTTTAAATGCTTTATTCTTGTCTACACTGCAGCTATTCTTTAAACATGCTTTATTACAGTGAAAGATGTTGTTTTTAGAAATAGAAGCTCTTAAACAGAAACTAATAAATACAATAACCTAATATTGTGGTGGCTTAAAGGATCAAGGGTCTGTCATGGCTGCCCCTCTTGCCATGCAGCACTGACAGTACACCAGTATTTATTTAGTTTTTGTTGACCGGGTAAGTGCACTCGACAAATCCTGCCTATTTTCAGGCATGACCCGGGGGAGAGGGATACAGATGAATGCCAACTGACCTGAACCAGATTAAACTGTTGGTGGTATTTTTAGTGAATGAGGGAAATTTAGCCAGGACACCGGGAAATTCCCTACTTTTTCGATAAGTGCCATGGGATCTTTAACATCCACTTGAACTACCACCAATCCAGGCAGATGGGACCTCGGTTTAACGTCTCATCCGAAAGACGGCACCTCAGAAGTGCAGCACCCCTCTCATGCTGCACTACAGTGTCAGTATTGGGATATTAACCCAAGTGCCAGATGTGGGAACTGAACCCACAGCCCTCTGATCTCCCGGCCTCAGAGGCAAGTGTGCTACCTACTGAGCCACTGACACTAATACTGACTGAGTATGAGTACTTAACACATCCAGACCGAACTGCTGGAATTCTACCCTTACTTGTACTCTGTAATCTTCCATTGTATTCTCCCGCAGGAATTATTGTGTCCTGCTTGAGAGCCTAACCAATACCAGTTTGCTTTACCTCACTGGGTAGGCTATTCCACATGCTGCCCACTCTGTGTGTGAATAAATTCTTTGTGCAGTTTCCCCTTATCCTACCCCACCCCACACCCCATGTTTGAGTGCATAACCCCAGACCTGCAGGCACTCACCAGCTCGAACAGCTGTATGTGTTCCACCTTGACTAACCCTTGTTACTGGTCAGAACACTGTGAATGCATCTCCACTCTGCTTATTCATCCTTAGGTTAAATCATTCGTGTATGTTTAATATTTTTTTGTAGCTCTTACCCACTAAGCCTGTAATCATCTTGGTGGCTCTGTGCTAGTCCCTCTCAACCTATTCATTCTAATCAGAACTGGAAGCAGTGCTCAGGATGTGCTCTAGCCAAGGTCTTGTACAGGGGGAGAATCAAGTGCCTTGGCATGCTCTTAACCCCCTCCTGATGCTTCCCAAAATAGTGTTAATACATTTCCTGCCTGACATCGGGTTACTGCCCACAATTACCCCCATTACACACACATACTTTTCTTCGTTGTACTGCCCCTGTTACCCAGGTTCCTCGACCCTAGGTGAAATGCTTTCCATATTACATAAAAACTTAAACTGAAGCCCTCCTTTTTGTATAGAAATAGAACAAGTTTTGATTCTAAGTCTAGACTAAAACTGATACCCCAAATGGACTCCTTATATTATATTGGGAGAGAGATCACCTATATTGAAATGCCTCAGTTGAGTTACTACATGAAACTGATCCAGTTCGCACATAACACATTTGCAAGGATTACATTACCTTGCCATACCCATACTCCAAAATTTACATTTTACTTAAGTCTGATTTAGTTATCACCAGTGGAGTATCAGAGGTTCAATTGACTGTGTTTCCTGCACATAACTATTTCTGATAAATTTATATATTTATTTATGTATTTGTAATTTTTGATCAGTGAATGCACCGTAGGCTGTGATAGGTTGTTTACATGTTGCATGGACCTGTTTTATTGACTGGGGGAATGCTGGCCATGACACTGGGGAAATGCCCTTACTCTTTTCTGACACATCTTACTTCGTGCTTTAGCAGAATTAAAGAAACTCCAATGGATTCTTCATTTTTCAACTACACACTTAAAAATAATGTATATAAAAATCTTTTTTGGGGAGCTAACTTTGAGAGTGTACACCTTAGATGATTATGAATGTATTGCAGCAGATTCACATCCCTCTTCCTACTCTCCATGCTATAATCCAGAAAAAGATTCTCCCCATTTTCTACTATGGAGATGTTGTCTATAGTGCTGCGCCAAAGGCCACCCTAGCCAGACTGGTCCCTCTCTTTTTCTCCTTCTGTTGCTTTGCCCTGGACTGTCTGCCCCACACTCACCCTCACTACTTATACTCCCCTCTCTCTCTCTCTCTCTCTCTCTCTACCCTCACTTGGAGCGAGATGCCTTGCTCATTGTGCCTCCTTTATCTCAAAATTCTGGATGGCCTCCCTCCTCTCTTACCTTACCTCTCTCCTCTCTTCCCAGCCACCTTCCTCTTACACACCTGCGTAACTCTTGCTGGTATAAAGTGATGATAGCGACCGAAAATGACGATTACAAAAATAGCGACTCATTTTTAGCACTGTCATTTTGGGCTACTCTGCAGGGGTAGCGACCCTACGTGAAAGCGAGCATAGGAAGGGCGACTGGAAGGGGGGAATAGCGAGGGGAAAGGGGAGGGACAGGGAAGGGGTTTTAGGGGACTGGTGTGCCTACTGCTGCCGAGCTAGCCATGTGGTGTGGTGCTGTGGGTGGCTTGCTCAGCCTCAGCAGGTAGTGGGCTCGAGACTGGGGACCAGAAGCGTGGAAATTTTTGCCGCTGCCTGCGGCTGCGGGACTTTATTTTTTCTTATATCCGGACTGCACCCCCCTAGAGTTGAGAATCCTAAATCACGAGTGTGCAGGGGAGGGCAAAAGCCACCTGCGAGGGGGACGCAGCAACCCCACAAAACACTTTTTCTTTTCCAGGTGTTGAGTCACCGGCAAGTATATATCGCCGATTTGCTTTTCAGCGATATACACTCACCATAATAGTGATTGCTATTATGACATGAAACTACTCTTGCTATCGTTCCTTTGCCCTCCCCTCAAGGAAATCCCTTGCTGGCCAGCTGCTTTCTCCTACTGCTTCCCCAAACTTTGGAACTCTGTCTCTCTAACCATTAGCTCCTCCTCTTCCCAGTGCACTTTCTACTCTCTTCGCCATTACTTCACCTCTCACTCCTGCAACTGCACCTGATGCCCATTCCTGCACACTTCTCAATACCCTCTTCCCCTAACCTCTCCTAACCCTTAACCATAATGTGGTCTCTGCACTTTGCAATGTATTTCCTTAAATCCACACTGGGCAGGCTTGTGCCCTGTACCTTATATAAATTTGCCCTTGTTAATGCTTAATATTGATGTACTGTGTACTTTATAGTATAATTTGCCTCTTCTTAGTAGTTTTTATTTGTGTACTGGATAATTTATTACTCTGTTTGTTTTCTTGAACCCCGACACATTTGGAAATAAGCAGTTAATCAGCTCAGTATGTCTTACGTGGTGAAACTTTTGAAATAAATAAATAAGATTTATGCATATTTTTTGTTGTTTTTATACTTTGTTTTTTAAATATTGTGATGACCTTAAAAGTCGAACAAATAAACTTGATACTGATAAGTGCCACGGGATCTTTTACTTCTGCCTGGACAATGACCAGAGATGGGCAGAAGGGAACTCAGTCTAACTTCTCATCCAAAGGATGACACCTCATCAGTGCAGTGCCCCCCTTGTACTACGCTAGTGTCAAGTTTTGGGTATTATCCCAAGTGCCTAGCATGGGGCTACCCACAGCCATCCAGCTGTCTGGTCCCAGAGGCATATGTGCTACTTACTGAGCCACTGACACTCTAAATTGTCATGGTATATACCATACTTATCTATGTTTAACTTAAGGGTGTTTGTTCCTACAAACATTTTCACTCTGTTTTCAGGTCTGACCCAGCAACCTGTCAGACCCGGGAACTCTCCCAACAACTTCTATGCCTTTCCCTTCTGGTGAGCCTGCAGAAGCATCCCTCCTGTGCACCACAGTCTAGTTCGTCAGGCAGTGAGTGCAGGGCTCATGTGTACTGGTGCTGTTATGCTGGGGCAGGCCATTTTCTACAATAACTGTGTCCCCTACTAGGATCACTGAGAACAGAGGTTCCAGCTGCACCAATACAGTGGCATGGCAACATGGAGTTAGGCAACATCCTCCCCATCCCACAGTAAGGTGGCTTGAGAGTTCATT
Source organism: Neoceratodus forsteri (assembly GCA_016271365.2). Taxonomy (NCBI): domain Eukaryota; kingdom Metazoa; phylum Chordata; order Ceratodontiformes; family Ceratodontidae; genus Neoceratodus; species Neoceratodus forsteri. The sequence continues at coordinate 422,593,372 of CM057453.1, forward strand.
CTCTGAAACAGAGGCAGCTCTACACCAGGACACATTTTCCTGTAGAAACAATGTTGTGTGTTGACTGGTGCCTCATATGATACAGAGATACTCCATTGGAGAAATAAATAGGTACCCTGGCTGCTTACTGTTGTACCCCTGTGCCCTGGTAATGAATAGAGGCTGCAGCTGCCCTGAAATGCCAGGGGGCAAACATGTACCAGTTTAGACTCCCTTCCTCTCCTCCAAAGAGTGGGGAAAGCCAGGCGGATGCCTCCCAACCTGTTGATGGGTTACAGTGGTGATCAGAGTCTGGGTTGCAAAACTGGTGTGACAAATGTTCTGACAGAATAAGATATTTCCAATAAAACATAATATTTATATGAGAAAATGGGTCTGTCTCCTGTAACACAGAAGGGACCTTGTTCATCACATAGCAGTCAAACCAAGGCTATTGAAAGAAAAAACAGCGGGTCTGGTTGAGGCCAGCTGGGGTCCATAGATGGGAATGTGAGCCTAAGCTGCTAGCTTTACCAATAGCAATAAAACCATATCTGATGCATAAGCAGATAGATTGGTGGGAGCAGTTTTTTTTTTGGGGAGTGCTTTCACAGTTGTTAACAAAGGGAGAGAGCTGGAGGTCAGAACTATGGGCCAAGGCACAAAACTGTAGGCTGAGAGAGAAGAGATCTCTGAAGCCAAGACTATGCCACAAAAATAAGAACACAAAAGTTGCTATAAAACTATGACTAAATGATGACCTGAACGTATTGCTTGAGTGGAGAAGGAAAGCTGAACCTTGACCTGTAATTACTGCATTATTATATATTCCATATTCCTGCTTCATCCTATCTCATGAGTTAGTCTATTTATCAGTTAGGACATTGAATAATGACAGTAAGCCCAAGGAGAGCCATCGGAGATTCTGTCCCCAGCTGTTGGTAGAATACCAGAGTGTTACCAGGATTGCCTGAGTTGCATAATGATACCCCACCCTGAAGAAGCTACTGTCACTGGTGTCCTGTTTCTTCAGCCTCACTTTCTCTTTTTGGCAGCCCTGTCCATGCTTTCACCATTCCCCCATCTTCTGTACCTTCAACCGTTAGGTATAGATCCATCTATATATTTACCTTGTTCCTTCTTTATCACACATGTGCTACCTTCTACATATAACTCTCCCCTTGTCTGATCCTCACAGTCTGCCTCTCACCTTTGCTCTTGACCCCTTTTTTCCTGCATCAAATATAACAAATTCCTGTTAGAAACACTGAAATTCCCCAGTCCTTTTTAAAGAGGAACTATTTTAATTTGATATGAGCTGTTGAAATATTTTCTACTTACTGTGATTTTCTTTCTTTTTTTTGTTTTAGTTCCAGTACTTTTCTTATTGCTTTATACCTTGGGTTCTGGTGCTTGTCTTCTTTTACATATTACACTTTATAGTTAAACACTGCACTTTAATCTGATTCCTGTCAGCTCCTACTTTTTAACAGGGCAGAGCATGAACAGTTTGATTAAGCAGTATACTGACATTTGTGGGACCATATACCTTTAAAAATCTGTAATATCAAAGGGCCTTGCCAGCTGACAGACTCCACACCCTCTGAGTGACAAGAAATGTTGGGGGAGTCTGGTCAGCCCCCATTCCTGGGGCTTTCTGGATTTGTGTGTTTAACCACCTTTTGCACTGTATACACATATGTGTATTTGTTACCAATAAAGATTCTGCATTGTGCCTTTGAGTGCAATGCCTTTTGGTTTCGCCAGCCCTCTAGTGACTCACTGGTGCAACTGCACCTATTATGTTACTAAGCAGCATAGAATGCAAACAATGTATAAAGTGTCCTACAGTACTTTGTCTTGCTGTATATGAACTGTTTTTGTGTGAAAATTTTTATATTTTTTTTTCTCTTGGAGCTAATTTTGTACAACTGTCTGCTGCTGTCCTCACCGGGACCCTCACAAAAATGAGATGCTGCATATTATGGGGGTATCCTGGTTGGAGAAATTTCAAATAAAATGTGTCCCCCCCCCTCCCCCGGGTGGCGCATACCTGGGCTCTTCAGGCACCACAGCCAGCTACAGCCACCAGTGTCATTGGGACAGTTCACTTGGTCCCCATCCTGGGACATTTGCAGCGGGACAGGGCAGTAGGGTAGTGGCATTGAGGTTTCTTCAGGCAGCTGGTACACAGATGTTCATGACTGTGCATTTTAGGTCCCTGATGGGCTGACTACCTATGCAGAGGAACGTGTTCCCTGGTCACAAGGCAAGCAGTGGGGACAAGATTGTTGCAACCATGCTCCCACTGCATTTTGCAAGTGGCCCAAAGCCACTATTGTGGGACTATTGAATATAAACAATTACGACTGTGGCCTTGTGACTAGTGACATCTGACACCATCACAGAGGTCAAGGGTCTGCTGGCAAACAATCGGGGTGCAAAAGACTAAGGGCAGTGAAGCCCAGAGTTGCATTCTGGGGATGAGGGCATTGCATTTGCCCAGGAAACTGCTGACCAGTCAAGCAACAGAAATCTCTTATTAGCTCATTCCCATTGAAATGGCCAATGTTGGGGGTTGGGGCTAAAGGCTGTTTAAGCTGCTGAAAACAGAGGGTCTAGGAATTTGCTGCAGAGTGGAAACCAAGAATGCTGCTAGAGACTTTGTGAGGGCTTGGCAAAAGGACTTTATGTATGTGTACGTACTGGCTGAAGGAAGGAGCAAGAGCAAGTGACTGAGGAGGAGAAAGGCCAGACAGAATTTGGAGCTGGGCGATTGTCTAAGAAACTGTTCCCCATGCGAGGCATATTTCTCAAGCATGTTGATTAGACCTGTGCTTGAGTCATGAGTTTTAGACTGCGCACCAAATAGCAGAGGGAGAGCAAAGGCCTGTGTGACAGTGACTATGTCAGTCACTTGCCAATCCATTGAGGAGGACTCCATGCATGGCAGCAGAGGAGGACAATGTTCCCACCACAGGGTGATGATAGACATTCCCCTGTGGGGTGAAAACCAGCAAGGCCGAGACATTACCATCACAGCTTGCTTCTGCAGGTGTCTCGTACAGCACTGACTGCTGTGGATCTTGACTACTGAGCCACCATCCATGTAGCAGCAGCAGCTGCAGCCAGAGAGACATGTGTTCAACTGCTGAGTCTCTTCAGGTCCTGAAAGGTCTACTAGTAAATAATAAAAGAAAGGAAAAAAAAGAAGGGCGGTGCAATGCAAGATAATGTCCCTGCATCCCACCTCCCAACCTTCATAGTGTGACAGGCACTTTGTACACATTTAATGTTGGTATAAGAGTTCCATTGGGGAAATAAAGTTACAAACTTGTATCAAGAAGGCTGGTTTAAAGACGGTTAATCCTGACTTCTAGTGTGCAGCGGAATTGCTGTCTTTGTGTTTACCCCACCTCCCCCAGCTGGGTGGCCCAGAGTATCAGGTGCCAGGGCCCACCCATCTACTTCCACCACAGAATCCTCAGCTGAGTTCTAGGCAATACTACTGTATGAAGAGGGCCCACTGGAAGCAGTCAGTCGCCAGGGTAGTATGGCAGTGCATGAAGAATGGTGTTTGAGCCATTAGTTGATCCTCCTGTGAAAGAGAGAGGCATGCAAACAGTTAAAAGACTTGTAATTCCTTCATGCATAAGTATAAAGAGAAAAAAAGGCAATAGCTTAAAGAATAGCTGACGTCTTCAGGAGAACTTTAACAACAAATAATATTTAGACATAGTTCAGCTTATATTTCACATTAGTTCTGTATTGCTCCTCTCCATTATTTGTTACTGAGGTGATTTGCATGAAAACAGGATCTTTGCTCCTGAACAATTCATCTGTGCCTGTTGCTTTTTTCCTACCTGATGTCATATTGCCATGCTTTTGGCATCACAGTTTCTCCCATGGCAACAGATTGTGATGTCACAACAAAACATTATGACTTGAAGTAGGGAGTAAGCTACAGAGGCAGATGAACTCTAAGGGATAAAGATCAGGGCCAGGATTCACAAAAAATTTAAAAGTGCCATGCAAAATTTTGCGTGGCGCCTTGTGATAGCTAAGGTCACAAAACTCACTATTCACAGATGGATAGCGAATGGCACTATCCCACTGTGAGTCGGACTGGATAGTGGCAGTGGTAACAGTAGTACAGCTACCTCTAACCCCTCCAGTGCAGCCCCGGCCCCCAGCTGAGTGAATGCCTTTGAAAACATAGTGCCGGTGCGCTGTTGATATTCACTAAGCCAGCCATGTAGACAAGCCCATTGGGCATGCATGGCGCTAATTGGTCATTTGCATGCCCATTATGGTGCCATTTGCATGGCCTGTGGAAGGAGGTTATCACGCCCCCCCAACACCGATCGTCATCCTGATAGTGAAGACACATATGCTTGGTGGTCTAGTGGTTCCCTCTTCCTCCTCGATCCCCATATAAAAGAAAGCATTTTCCATAGAAACATAGACTTTGACGGCAGATAAGGACCACTTGGCCCATCTAGTCTGCCCATTTCCCTACCTACAGGATAGGCCACAGATCCTAGTTAACCAACAGCCTATTTCTTCCTACCCCCAACAAGAATTGCCTTATGTCTGTCCCATGCATTCTTGAATTTTCCTACAGTTTTAGACCCCACAACCTCCTCAGGAAGGCTGTTCCATGCATCCACTACCCTCTCTGTGAAATAATACTTCCTCACATTGCCCCTGAACCGCCCCCTCTATCTTTAAATTGTGTCCCCTTGTTCTTGCACGTCTCTTTTTCTGAAAGATGCTACCCTCTTGGACTTTGTTGATTCCACTGAGGTACTTAAAGTTTATATCATGTCCCCTCTCCCTTCTTTCCTCAAGGGTATACATATTAAGCTCCTTTAGTCTCTCCTCATCGGCTTCTCTTGCAGACCCTGCATCATTTAGTTGCCCTCCTCTGGACTGCCTCTATCCTGTCTATGTCCTTGCGGAGATGGGGTCTCCAGAACTGGACACAGTACTCCAGATGGGGTCTCACCAACTGTCTGTACATAGGGATAACAACTTCCTGTTTTCTGCTGATGCCTCTCCTATGCATCCCAGTATACCCCAGCCCTCCCTACTGCCTTCTCACATTTCTAACCTTAAGGTCATCTGATATGATTACCCCAGGTCCCTTTCATTTTTGTTGTTGTTACTACCTCCCCCATTGTGTATTCTTCCCTAGGTTCTTGTTTCCCAGGTGCATTATTTGCACTTCTTTGCATTGAATCCTAGCTGCCATACTTCTGACCATTCCTCCAACCTTGTCAAGTCCCTTCTCATCCTTTCCATGCCTCCTTGTGTATCAACCCTGTTGGAGATCTTTGTGTCATCTGCAAAGAGGCATACTTTTCCTTCCAGTCCCTCTGCAATGTCACTTATGAGTGTAACCCCCCTGCAAATGGGGGTTCCCAAAAGACTTCCAGGAGCTTGCTTGAATGCTCCGAGCCTGAATGGTGTTTGGGAGTCTATTGTGAGTGACAGCCAATCCAGCCAAGAACTGGGAGGAACTCAAAGGAAGTGCCCCATTTTATCTACTGGAGTTTCAGTTTAACTCTGGCAGTGAAGAGGGAAGGATCCCTGTGCTCCTTCGGTGTGCAGTTTTAGTCGGGAAACGCGTGTAAGGCCCCAAGTTTCAGTCTGCAGCTTGTGCAACTGCTTGTTCGGACTGAATCCGACCTGTGAAGAGAATCAAGGAGATCTGAAGAGTAGAAACCAGGCTCACCCTGTAGAAGACTGGAGAAATTGCTGAATTGTGCTCGGTCTGTCAGGAACTGAATCTGCTGTGTGTTCTCCCGGGTATTGTGCAGTAATTGCGATCAGGATAGAGAAACAGCCTGCCTGGTACAGTACTTTCTTTTTCCATATAAATATGTGTAGTGCTTGTGGGGACTCGCGTTTCAAATCACCTGTACAGTGAATTGAGTGCATGATGCTGCAAGTAAACCCCAGCTTAATCCACACTACATCCATTTGCTCTAAACTGCTGTGGGGTCCAGTCACAAGGACCTTGTCCACTTGGTCTGCTCCTCCTGGCAATCCAGGACAGTCTGCCTTCCATTCAGTTTCAGCATTGAATTTGTGAGTACAAATCAGGGTAGCTCCCTGCCATCATCTAATTGTAAGTGTTCCATCTGATTACTTTTCCTTTCTTTCTCCACGAACTGAGCCTACCGGCTCCGGATTACAATTTGGGTATTGTGCATGCATTTTCCATCCATCTTCAGGGCCCCAACCAGCTGCATCAAAAAGGCTAGCCTCTTATTGCCGGGGTACCCAGTAAGAGTGACGTTTGGGACATTTGGGATTCTGAAATATGTGCACAGTACTGTGATTATTAATGCGTTTAAACTAATTAACCTGATTTCCCCCTGTCCTTGTTATATCCCCCTAAATAAATCAGATCTGTTTGTTTCAGCAAAGTTACACTGCCTGAGGTATTCATTTATGTTAACGTATTGTACTGTGATTTTTGCACTGTATCATCTTGTTTTACAGGGAGTCCCCAGAATCACGCTGATTGAACCAATCCTGGGGGTAAGTGTATATTGCAAGGGTACTGTGATTGGTTTGTGTGGGCCACTAGTGGGAAGAAAGGGGGGTTGCAGTGACCCAGAGGGCTGTGACCAAGTCATATCAGACTGTCTGAACCCCAACCTCTGGGTGGAGGCACCCGCCATCGGATCCAGGCCCCTCAACCTGTTAGTGGCAAATCAGGCAGGGGTTGTAGCCCTTGGGATAGCGCCTCCTGGGGTTACATGAAGACATTAAAAAGGACTGGACCCAACACCGAACCTCCTGCGGTACCCACTAGTAACCCTCTTTCTTCAGAGTGGACTCCATTTACAATTACCTTCTGTGTCCTGTTGTCCAGCCAATGTTTTACCCAGGCTACCACCCTGGGACCCTCCCTAGGCTGGTTAATTAGACTATTAATCTTTTGTGTGGGACTGCGTCAAATGCCTTGCTAAAGTCTAGGTAGGCCATGTCCACAGCCCCTCCCTGGTCTACTACTTTGGTCACCCAGTCAAAGAAATCTATTAGATTCGTCTGGCATGACCTTCCTGCTGTGAACCCATGCTGCCTTGGGTCCTGTGCCCCACTGGCCTCTAGGTACTCAACTGTTCTTTCCTTCAGAAGTGACTCCATCACTTTCCCCTACCACAGAGGTTAGACTGACAGGTCTGTAGTTTTCTGCCTCTGTCTTGGTCCCACTTTCGTGAAGGGGAATCACATCCGCCTTCCTCCAGTCCTCGGGTACCACACCATCCTCCCATGATTTATTAAAAAGAGTAGCCAGTGGTTTCACTAGTTTCCCCCTTAATTCTTTTAGAATTCTGGGGTAAATTCCATCAGGCCCCATTGCTTTGTCCACCTTCAGTTTTAGGAGTTCTTGCAGAACCCTTTCTTCTGTGAAAGGACTGGGATCGACCCCCCTATCAAGAGTGCTTCTGTTAATTGGATTAGGCACTTCCCCCTCCTCTTTTGTGAATACTGAGCAGAAATATTCATTCAGTATCCCTGCTTTTCACTGTCCCCCTCTACACCCACCGTTCATTCTATTCAGCCTCACTATCCCTCCCTTTGTCTTTCTATGCTCGCTGATGTACCTATAAAGGTTTTATCCCCCTCTTCCTGACTTTCACGCCACCTCTTTTGAGAACCATAGTGTTTTTCTTTCGTTTTGATTTGTTTATTTGCTTCACACAAAGGCTTGTTGCCTCTGTGATGGCAGTTTTGATGATTCCCCATTGTTGCTCCACCCCTCCTTCTAGCCTGTTTGCTAGTGCTTTTCTGAGGCACTCTCCCATCTTGCCAAAGTCAGCCCTCCTGAAGTCCAGTACCCTCACTTTTGTATGGCTTGACTCTGTAGCTGAGTTTAACGTGAACCACACTGTTTGATGGTCACTTGTTCCCAGATGGCAACTCACTTCTAGATCTGAGATCCTCTCACTGTCCCCATTTGAGAGTATGAGGTCTAAGATTGCTCCCTCACGAGTGGGTTCCAAACTAGCTGTCTGAGGCCTGCCACCTGTAGGGCATCAAGAATGGCTCGCTCTTGTATGTGGCTGCAGCAAATGTGCTCCAGTTAACATCTGGCATATTCAGGTCTCCCATCAACAGTATCTCTCCTTTCTCTGCCATTCTAAGAATGCCTTCTATCATATTCTTGTCCATTCCCTCCCCTGACATGGGGTCTGTACACAACCCTGTGCAGATTGTGGTGCCCTTTCCAGTCTCCAAGGTGACCCATAGTGCCTCCTCTCCTCCCTGTTTACTCTTTTGTTCGGTTGCTTTTATCCCTTCTTTTACATAGAGAGCTACTCCTCCACCTCTTCTCCCCTGCCTGTCTCTTCTGTAGGTTATGTACCCTGGTATGTTAACATCCCAGTCATGGTTCTCTGTGTACCATGTTTCTGTGACTGCTACGATATCCAGGCATCCCTCTTCCATCAAGGACACCAGCTCAGGGAGCTTGTTGCCCAGACTACAGGCATTGGTACTCATTACCCTCCATTTCCTGATGGTCTTGCTCCTTTTTGCCCCATCTCTGTCCTTCTTGCCTTTGTCACTTTCTCCATTTACCCCTGCCCTTCTTCCTATCAACACCTCTGTGTTGGTGTTTACCGCACTTACTGCCGTGTGTAGTGGTTCCTCCCCTTCCCCCTTCCCAATCACCGATCCCATATTAAATAAAATTTTTTCATGGTGTAGCGGTTCCTCCACCCTTCCTGATCACCACTGATCCCATAATAAATAACATTTTCCATAGTATAGTGGTCCTTCCCCCATCCCCGATCCCCGTATAAAAAAAAAATTTCCATAGTTTGCTGGTCCCTCTCCTCTCCCCCAATGCCTGATTTCCCACCTGGTAGTACTTTTCTGTAATGTAGTGTCCCTCCCTGACTCCCCACAGCATGACTGCGGGTCAGCGAGCACCACAGCCCTTTTTACATCTCCACAGCTGCCCACTGACTGAACTGTGAGTGACAGCGTACAGTATACACTACAAGCCCATTGGTTGAACCAGTGGGCTTGTTGTGTAATAACCTATGTCTGTCACTGACAGTTCAGTGTGATGAGTGAGTTGATTACCTGAGAGGGTGGGGGTTGGGTGACCACTAGGCTACCAGGGACTGGGTTTTTGTCTGGGGATGGCGATCGGTGATGAGGGGGGGAGACGCTACACTATGGAAAAGAGATTTATCACTGCTGGGTGGGAGATCAGGCACCGGGGAGGGACACTACATCACGGAAATATGCTATCAGGTGGGAGATCGGGCACTGGGAAGGGACACTACATTATAGAAAAGTACTATCGGGTGGGAGATCAGGCACCGGGAAGGAGGGCGGGACCACTACACTATGGAAAATGGTTTTTATACGGGGATCAGGGAGGGAGTGCGGGACTATTACACTATGGAAAATGTTATTTATTATGCAGTCGGTGATCGGGGATGGACCACCACACTACTGAATATTTTATTTATTATGGGATTGGTAATCGGGAAGGGGGGAAGGGACCACTGCATCATGGAAACAAATATTTAACAATGTCGGGTGGGCGATCGGGATGGGAAGGGCCACTTTCAGAGGGAACCAAGGATGAGTTACTTTTTTTTTTGATCATTTTGCAAAGTTTTGATTGCATACTTCTGGGAAGACAGCCACAGAAGAAAATTCTGTTTTAGGGGTATCACAATCCCTATTTTGGTTTTAAAATAGATTTTCAAATTCCCAAGATGACTCTTTAATGAATGCGATGCAGATTTTTAAAATTAATCAAAATACCCCCATCACTAAAAATCAATTTAATGGCTTGGTGGTGGCAGTGTGTGTGTGTGTGTGTGTGTGTGTGTGTGTGTGTGTGTGTGTAGTATTAGACTAGAGATGAAGCTAAAGAGGATGAAGATAGACCTAATTAGTACTGTCATTGGCTCATTACCCCAACTGTGAAATGTCAGAGCACTAGTGAGGCCTGAAGAGTTCTCTGACCTAAATTACAGTGTATCCCAAAGCAAGGATATGGTTAGCACTGAACAAGAAATCTTCTTAGAATCTGGGTGTACTGTGTGTGAATGTCTGTCCCAGATATTACCTGACTTGAACCCGCTGAGTCCAAACCATAGTGTATGTACAGTAGGACATGGCCCTACCAAGGGTCCACATTTTTTTTTATATGTTCACGAAGCACCATCCTCAATAATACCAAGTCTAAAGCTGTTGTTCTGCTTTCTAGTAAATGCTATACCCTTAGTGCATGACACATTGATAGCATATATAAAAATTACTGTCGTAGATAAATCCCAGTCAGACCGTAGGGGAATGAATTCCACAGTGAAGTCATATTAATTGTGATGGCATTGGTACAGATATCCCTCACGGGTTGATATAAGAAGGGCAGTTGACATTGTTGTCTCTTAATCATATTGTTAAATTCTGTGGTCGGCAGCATTTTCTCAGGACTTGTTTTTTTTTTTCCGTTCCTACCTATCTCAGGTGCCACCTAGTCCTGCCAACTTACTCAGGCTGCTTCTGTTCCTACTGTTCCAGGTTCTCTGCCTGCCTTCCCAGACATCTGACCATGGGTGAGGCCCTTAACCTTGTCCCCTCCAGTAGCACTTGACCAGGAGAGATGACCTGAGGCAATCATATCTACATTATGCTGGTATCGGAGGGGGGTGAGAAAGGATGAGTGATGTGGTGGGGGCCAGGTATGATTGGTGGCCTAAAGAGGCATTTTGTCCCATTATTTAGAAACCCCTCAGACCTCCCCATGACCCTAAGCATTTGCCACCAGTCTCAAACTGGCCTGTAAAGGAGGAGCTTGACACTGCCAGGTCACCCAGGGATTTAAGGTTCCTCATGGCCCACAAAAGATACTGCACAACAGGTGGTCACAGCCCTGACTCCCTGGGGCTTGTGCATATTGCCTCTGCAGTGTGCCCAAAGCACAGTAGGCCTGGAGTCGGGATCAAGTCCTCGTGATAGTGTCTTGCACTAACAGCTACTGTCACTAGGCCAGCTGCAGTGCTGTATCTAAGGTACGGTCCTTTAAATTCAGGTTTACTAATTTTTAGATCAAAGGCCACCATTTCAAGTACTGTACTTCAGGACTTGGTGTATGTCCTGGTAACTCTTCTAGACTAGTGTCTGAATAGCTTAGTACCATATCAGCAGCTCTGTTAAAATTATTTATTTTGCTTGGATCACTAAACTGCACTTCAGCATTAGAATGTAAAGCACTGATGTATTCTTCGGAGCGTGTGGGAAAGATGAATATAACATGTGCCCTTTGTTCAAAACAGTTTAAGAATAAGTTGTTTACTACATGACAGTGTGGCTTAGTTGGTATCACTCTTGTCTGCAGGTGAGAAGGTTAACAGGTATCCACATTAGTTTGTACTCTTATAAATACGGTTTATGTTTTATTTCTGCTGTTATAACTGACCACCAGTTGCATTTTAAATTTCAGTTTTCCTTTCCGGGATTTAGAGCACATCTTGGTTGCCTATCCAAAATGTCTGTATAGAAAGCATTTCACTGTCACCAGCTGACCTCACAATGCTCGTTTATGATGTCATAGTGCCTTATAGGGCAACAGTCTGTGACGGCATAAACAGCAATAGTGAGGTCTGTTGGGGACTGTCAGATGCTTTTTGAAAGACACAGTGAAATAAGTGCTGAACTGTCTGAAATATGTAGAAGACCAACTACAGGAGAAAGTAAAAAACTCCGAAAAGCATTAAACCTAAACATAATTGCATTGGTGGCATAGTGGTGAGCATAGCTACCTTCTAAGCAGTTGACCCGGGTTTGATTCCTGGCCAATGCGGGATATGTTTGGGAGGCAGTATAGTGCAGTAGTTTAAGGCTCTGAGCTGCAAATCTGGAGACCTGGGTTTGAATCCCACAGCCCCCACTTGCATACTGTGTGACCCTGAGCAAGTCACTTAACATCCCTGTGCTCCCAGGTCGCACCTGTAAACAAGCTTTCAGCTTAGTGTGCTACTCCTGGTTAAACAATTGCAAAAAAAAAAAAAAATATGCAGATTTAAAACCATTATTTTAGAAGACCAAGGTGTCTTTAAGTCCCTCACCAGGGATTTGGGCTTGCATCCTACACTGATGCTGCGGTTTAGTACTTTTGAGGTGTTGTGCTGCTAGAAGTGCCATCCTTTAGATGAGACATTAAACCCCCTGCCCCTTTTGCTCATCTAATATACATTGCAAGCTATTGAATCTCCCAGTGCAGCAGTACATGTAAGAAATTTTACAAGCTCAGATCTTTAGTTTGCTGGTCCTGCTGTCCTCCTGGGGCTAAGTACAAGGACCATACCTTAAGTCCCGTTTGTGAGATAAGACGATTTCACTATATGTGATCTCTCGCTGGTCTTCACTGGTAGTCCAGTGGCTCTCCAACCCACTCCCCTCGTCAGCTATTGCCCTCTGGCATCCAGTGGATCACCTCTCCCTAGTGACATCCCTGCCTATCTGTATTTTAGCTGTGCAGTGCACCAGAGTTAACCCTTCCCCCTGCTAGAATGAATGTTTATATATTCCGGATTGCAAGACTGTGATCCCTTAAAGAACTACAGTTCTTCTGCCCACGGTGTTGCTGCATCTTATGACGGGGGGGGGGGCCACCAAGGAGCTTCTGTGCATGGCACAGTACCTTGATGCATACCAGTACCCTATCTGTTAGAGCTTCAGCTTCCTCACCCCTTTCTCTGTGCTAGTGCACTGACTTCTATGCTAATGCATGGATGCTGTTGTGACCCCTTGGTGTATACAAAGGGGTGCAAGGTAGAAATGTGGTACAGAGTGGTCCTTGCAACCTAATGGCAACTGTGTATAGGGCCTCAGTTTTGTTACAGTGGGGGTTGGTTACTTTTGGCCATTATGTTCCATTTTCAAAAACTCTGAAATTCCATTTGACGAAATCTTAAAATCCATCATTCCACAATTTTAGTGAGAATCAGTATGTTTTACAAGGTTTTTTTTTTTGCATAACAGTTTCACATAAATTAGGGGGCTGTGCAAATAATTGGCAAAGTGGAGCTTTACCAAAGTGTTAGTATTCCAAATCATTGTGTGTATAACAGGACCTTTGAATTTGTATCGTAATGTGTTGCTCACTGATGTACTGTGTACTGAATATTTAAACTGCTTGTGTCTTGTACCCTTTGTCTACTGTAAGTGCCGTCTTGATGGCCCAGGTCATGCCTGAAAACGGTCCCTGGGATCAGTATACTTACCTGGTTAACAAATGAATGAATACATAAATAAGTAAATAAAGCATTGATACAGAATGCAAAATTTAACAAAATAAATGTTTAAATGTGCAATTCTTATTTTTCCCAAAAAATGGCATGTCCATTTTTCTGTCTGTCGTTTGCTGTCTTCTGTTTGGGGTGGGGCTTTACTGTTATTTATACAATGTTATGTGCTTACTGAATGGTCAAAGTTGCTGTTTCCTTAATCCAGTCACCATGATTCTCTGCTTAAGAATGATCACAAGTGTTCCTGTAAAGGTATTTAAAATAATTTATTTAGAAACTACATACTCCTCTTTTTGTTTAATGATTAAACATCCAGGGCAGGATTCTCAAAGGACTTGTGCTCGGCGCACCTTGGATGCCTTGGCGCAAATGAAATGCACCGAGCACCAACTGTGGTATTCACAGAAGATGCGCCGGGGGGTGCTCTTGGTGCATCTCCTCTATGAATACCACAGTTGAGCCCAGCCCTGGATGTGCCAGTGCAATCCCCTTGGAAAACCAATGGGGGTGCTGCATCCATATTTGCCATTCAGAGCTAACAACATGCAAATGGGGGCCATTAGGCATGCAAGGTGCAGTGGGGCCATTAGCATGTCATTATGGCACCATTTGCATGCACCATGCAGGGATGCGCCCGGTAGAATGCACCGGGCACCCTGCAGTGGCTTTGGGCCACACATAGCCCCACGGAGGCAAGTTGCACCTTCCACCCATGCTCAGCCCGTTCGCTAGCCATAAGGATGAACACGAAGGCACCCCGGTGGTCCAGTGGTCTCCCCACCCTGCCTGAACCCCTGTTTTGTATGCCATACCCCGTAGTGGTAGAACCTTGTGCTAAGAAACCCCCCTCCCTGCCCGTAGCCCCATTTCCAAGCCACACACACTGCGGTTGTGGATCCTTGTACAAAGAACATCCTCCTCCCCACCCCGACATGCACGCACTGCCAACAGAGCTCTAAATGACCCCCTTGTCAGTCCCGCAGACCCCCACCCTTTCCTCACCCCGCTCCCCCTGTCCCAGCAGGTCCCAAAGTTTGGTGGGCAGCACAACGCATCCGCATACCACCATGGCTGCCCGCCAACAGAGCTGACCAAGTGAATGACAGCAGCTGTACTACTGAAACCCATTGGTGGACCCTGGCGACCAGTGACTTGCACTGCAAGCCCATTGGTTGACAAGTTCGCAATAGACTTTCTATAGTACGGTACTATATTTCACGGACAGCTCTGTCGACGGGCAACCGTGGTGGTGTGCTGGTGGGTTGTGCTGCCCGCCGAACTTTGGAACCTGCTGGGATGGGGAGTGGGGTAGGGAGAGTGCCTGAATGGGTGGGGATCTGTGGGACTGACGAAGTCGGTTGAAGCACCGTCAGGGTGTGTGCATGTTGGCGTACTGGGGGCGGTGTTCTTTGTACAGAGATCGCACTGTTTGAATAAAGGCGCCAGGCGGATGGCCTATTTTGTATACGACACCTGTTTGCATGCGCTGCCTGCCGGCTCTGAATATGGGGCCCTGAGTTTATTGAGGACTTATGGACATCTCTGTGACTTGGGCTCATACAAATTGTGGTGCATAAAATGTTCATAAATATCTTTTTTTGATCATAGAAACATAGAACTTCATGGCAGATAAGGACCATCTGGTCCACCTAGTATGCCCATTTCCCTACCTACTTTATAAGCTCCAGATCCTATTTGATCTGTGGCTTACCTCCTCCCTACCACTAGTTTTGCCTTCTGCCTGTCCCATACATTCCTGAATTCGACAACTGTTCTAGGGACGTGGATATGTTGTTCTATCCACACATTCTGGCAGTGTTCTTTCCCCTTTAAGAAGTGCCAGAAAGTCTTCAAGCTGGCTCCTCCCCACCCACCCGGATGGTAACTCCCCTAGCACCACCCCGTGACATCACTTCTTCTGTTCCACATGGAAGAATAGGTTCCCTCTCTACCACTCGGCGTTTCTGAGGCCCTAAAACCTTCTAAAACCCTTCATTTGCAGATTTCTTTGATTTAAATGTCTTTTACTTCTTGCCGCTCCAATGGATGATGCGAAGTCTGCCTGGTCTGACCTGCACACCTTGTGCATCTTCTGCCTAGGCCACAAGCACGATGTGTGGGTCTGCGATTACTGTTACATCTTTTTGCCTTTGACCTTGAAGGACTGCTTAGCCCACTTGCTCCTTGGAAGACCGAGTGATCGGGACTCTCCCATCTGTTCTAAGGATGCTTGGAAGGGGTTTCCTCGGCTGTGGATTCTGCCAAGCAGTTGACAGCTATGGAAGAAGAAGCATCCTGAGCTGCGACCCACTCTTCTTTGGCCTTTTTGCCACTGCACTTGGGGGCGTCCTTTTCGGGCGCCTTCCAAGAACTTTGCCAATCTCTCCCAACTCTTGGGAAGGGTCCTGTTCACTCTAAAAAGCCTAAGAAAGCCTAGGAGAATGAGACAAAGTAATTATCTTATCTTCGGTCGCGGGATCGGGAATGCTCTCGGGCCTCCGATTCCCACGCCTCTTTGGAGCTCTTGGCTTCAGCTTCGGCTTCTTTACTGGCCGCCAGCTCCTTGGTTCCCCTGTCAAACCAGTTGGCTGAGAAGAGGGCCAACTCTCTGGCTGAGAATTTTCTTGAGTGGTGGAGCTGATCCTTTCTTCAAAGGAGGTGGACACCTCTCTCTCTCTCTCTCTCTCTCAAGGACTCCGGTCCTCTTGAGAGGGAAGGGGTAGTCCACTTTCCTGTTGCCTCCCACTCCAGAGCTTTCAGACCAAGGGGTCGGTCAGCAGTCCGACACTCCCTGTTACACCCTGCCAGTCCCCCCGGCATTGGTTAAGATCTCACTGTGTCAGCCCTTCGCCATTCTCGGCGTTCACACTCCAGGTGCTTGGGCAAGCATCGCTGCCAGTACTCTTCCTCCTCATCATCCTCAGGCAAAGAGAGGCACTGACGTAAACTGCGTTGGTGCTATGGGGAATTTATGTGGCAGCAGCTCCCATTTAGCTGGGTGAATCCATCCCTGGGGCTCAACCCAGCAATTATAGTGCTGCCATCACCAGAGCCACAGCAGACCACACCACAGCATGTGCTGGTACAAGCAGTCGAGACGCTGCCCCTTCCGGCTTCTCCACCAATTATGGTGGAGCCGCCATCCTCTCTGCCAAGGGGACAGCATCCCTGCCAAGGGTGGTCGGCCTGCCACAGGGCTTCCCCATCGGCTGAAAGTCACCCTTACCCCCGACCGCCCCTGGAGGGTGAGCGGTGACTTGGGTGGTAGGCCACTCTTTCAAGACTCCTCAGATTCTGAGGGTTCCTTGCTCCACTTCTGTTCAGTGGATTTGGAGCCAGCCAAGGATCTTTCTATGGAGCAAGGCCCTACTACTTTTATGGGCTTGCTTTGGCTCAATTCATGATCTACGGGTCTCCAGCTGGAGCCTGTTCAGAAAAGGGAGAGGTGTGCCCCTTGACTGATATTCTTGACCGGGGTGACTCCCCTGGGGAGGCCTTTCCAGTTCAGTAGACTATTCTCAGTCCTGCTCTGAACCTTCGGTGGTACCCGGCCTCTTGCCCGGCTCCTTCGGACTGGATGGCATGCAACTATTCGGTCCCTACCAGTTCCCTTTCGGGCTTCACCGAACATCCCTCGGCTGAGGGATTAGTGGCTGATTCCGTCTTTTGATGTACAGGCAACAAGGGGGACGTGGACAAACTCCCTGACAGAGTGCAAGAAACTGGACCACTCTGCCAAAAAGGTGTATGCCACTTCTTCGCTTGGCCTCAGGCAGGCTAGTTCAGCTTTTCTGATGGCACATTTCATGCTTACCCTCCTGGGGTGTTTGGATGAGGTGCTCCCTCACTGCCCTGCTGACCAACAAACCACAGTCAAGCAAGTCTGTGACCCGGGCCATGCCATGGCAAAGCAGCATTTCCAAATGGCCATGGGCATTGGTGATTACTGTGCCAGGTCTGTGCAGCAGCAGTTGCCATGCACCGCAGGGCTTGGCTGCTTATCTTCACCGTTACTTTCTGATACGCAGCACAAACTGGCAGATGTGCCCTTCTTAGGGACTGACCTGTTCAGCCGTGGTGTAGAAGGGCATGTCTCCAGAATAGAGAAATCCAGTACCACCCTAGATTCAATGACATCTGCCCAGAAGGGCCAGAAGGGCTCCAAGTCCACCAAGAAGAAGCCCTTTTGGCACTCCTCAGCCCCAGCGGCCAAACCTGCCCAGTCCCAGACTGGTCAGCAGCAGGCCTGGTGCCTGAGACCCAAGCCAGGGATCTCTAATGCCCGGAAGCCTGGAAGACGTGGTCCCTCAGCTGGGCCCTCCTCCATTTCCAAGTCCACCCAGTGATGGGATGAAGGGGTGCCCTCCTCCTTCTGTCCTGGCTCCACCACTTCATTTCCAACTGGTGTGCTGTTACCACAGACAGGTGGGTCCTTGCAGTGGTCAGCCAGGGTCTGCCTCTGGAATTCGAGCAGTACCCACTCAGTCGAGCCCACACCCCATGGGAGGGCATGCTGTCAGCTGACATCCAGTCAACTCTTTGGGACAATATCACCCTGCTCTTGTGCAAGGAAGTGGTGACTCCTGTCTCAGATCCTCCACAGCAGCCAGGGTCTGAGTCCAGGTATTTACTGGTGTCCAAGCGAGGCGGGGGTGGGGTGGGGGGGTGTGTGTTCTGGTGCCTCATTCTTGATCTGCATGACCTGAACAAGTTTCTCAGGTCTCACACTTTCAAGATGGTTACGCTGTCTCAGATATTCACATCCCTGGAGCAGGACATGTGGTTCTGCTCCCTGGATCTTCAGGACACATTCTTCCACATCCCTATCTGTCCGTCTCATTAGCGATTCCTCTGCTTCTAAGCAGAGAGCACCCTTTACGAGTTCCAGGACATGCCATTTGGCCTGTCCTCAGTGCCCAGGGTCTTCACCAAATGCATAGCAGTGGTGGCTGCACACCTGTGGTGTCGGGGAGTCCACGTGTACCCCTACTTGGATGACTGGCTAATAGCAGGTCCCTCCAGGCAGGAGGTGGAGCAGTCCAGGGATCTGGCCCTCCAGACCTGTGTTTCCTTGGGCCTCCTGGTAAATGAGGCCAAGTCAGAATTCGTGCCCTCACAGGTGATCCTCTTCACTGGGGGAGAGCTCGACTCTTGCAGAGCCAGGGCCCGGCTTCTGACAGACAGGGTGGAGGCTCTTACCTCCTTTGCCAGATCATTTCAGGTTGGGCAATCATGCCCTGCTCAGGACCTCCTGCATCTCCTGGACTACATGGTGGCTTGCACCAGCATGGTCCATTGGGCCCAGTGGTGAATGCGCCCCCTGCAGTGGGAACTGCCGGCCAGTGGTCTCAGCATAGGGATCACTTCGACCAGTTGGTCACAGTGACCCAGCGGATGTGGAATGCGCTACAGTGGTGGCTAACCTTGGAACATCTGCAGGAGGGTGTCCCATTTGTCTGTCCAGAGCTGATGGTCATCCTAATGACTGACACCTCCCTCCTGGACTGGGGAGCCCATCTAGGGGATCGCAGAGTCCACGGACTCTGATCCCCCAAGGAGTCCTGATGTCACATCAACCTGCTGGAGCTCAGGGTGGTTCGGCTAACGCTGACTGCTTTTGCTCCGCATCTCAGTTCAAGTGGTGCAGGTCCAGATGGACAACACCATGACTATGTACTACCTCAACAAAGAGGGTGGTACGTGCTGCCTTCCGCTGTGCAAGGCTCTCCGCATCTGGACACGTGCGCGGTCTGGAGGCGGATCTTCTGGTCATCCATGTGGCGGTGTCTCCAACCAACATGGATACCCTCAGTCGGGGAGGGGGTGGCAAGGTGTCACCTTTCCAGTTCAGTAGACTATTCAGTAGACTACTATGTAATATGTAAGCAAGTAGTTTCATCCTGTGGTGTAGTGCAGAACCTGTTCTCCCACTGGAGCAAGCCTCTAGTGGACCTGTTTGTTTCCAGGGAGAACGCCAAGCTGAGGCTGCTTTCTGCCCACCCCCCTCAGCAACGAACACTGCAGTGGGATGCCTTATCAAGGCCCTGGACCCTGGGCCTTCTCTGTGCCTTCCCTCCATTTCCCCTGATCCACAAAGTTCTGCTCAAGGTCAGAAGGGACAAGGCATGGGTGATCCTAGTGGCTCCAGACAGGCCTCGCCAGTTTTGGTACCCAGATCTCCTCAGCCTCAGCAACAGGCTCCCATGGCATTTTCCACTACTTCCTAACCTGCTCTCAGTCAGGGGAAGATACTACACCAGGACCTTAAATCCCTGCACCTGACAGCCTGGTACCTGAGTGGTTAGAGTTCCAGGCTCTGGGTCTCTCTGAAGATGTACGTAGCGTTGTTGAGGCATCTCGGAAGGATTCAACCTGAAAATGTTATGCCTTCAAGTGGAAGAGATTCTCCATTTCGTATCAGGGCAAAGGGCTGGACCCTTTGACTTGTCCAGTGGCTGACATTCTCAACCATCTTTGGTCCCTCTCCACATGGGATCTTCAGTTGACGACCATCAAGGTGCACCTGGCAGCCATCTCTGCTTACTGAGCGTGGGCTGGTCTGCAGTTAGTGGTGCAGGAGAAGGTGGTCTGGAATGTTTTCAATGGCTTGAACCGCATTTCCCCTCCAGTGCGTGAACCACCACCACCTTGGGATCTGCTGCTCGTTTTGGTAATGGGCAAGCCATTCGAACCAATGCAGTGGTGTGAAATGTCTCGCCTGTTGTGGAAGACCACCTTTTTGGTGGCTGTCATGTCAGCCAAAAAAGATCAGTGAACTCCAGGTGCTCTCAGAGGAGTCTCCTTACCTGGTCTTCCACAGGGACAAGATTGTCCTATGCCTCAGCCTGAAGTTCCTCCTGAAGGTTGTGTTGGATTTCCACCTTAACCAGGTGATTAGACTCCCGGTGTATTTCAGAAATCACACCTCGTAGGACGACCACAGGCTCCATATGCCGGACCTGAGGTGAGTGCTCACTTATTACAAGAAGCGCACGGCTGGAGTTCAGGGAGAGGTTCGCTAGCTGTTTGTCACCTATGCTGAAGCCGCACCTGGCAGACCTGCAGCCAAGCGGGCGTTTGGCAGGTGGATTGTATCCTGCATCGATCTGTGCTATAGACTGGTAGGTAGGGCGCCTCTCGGAGGGCTAAGGGTCCATTCTGCCTATTATACCACTGCGTCGATGACTGCTTCCAGGGACATCCCTATTCAGGACATCTGCAGGGCTGCTACCTGGAGGTCAGCACATACCTTCATTTCCCATTACCACATCGACCACGATTCACACCGGAATTCTAGTTTTGGGGCCTCAGTTCTCCAATCTCTGTTCCCTAAATAGGGGGTTGTTCCTTGCCTCTCTCCCCCCTCCTGGAGAACTGCTAGGAGTTTGCCAAAATGTGTGGGTAGAACAACATATCCACATCCCTAGAAAAACAGGTTACTCACCTGTAACAGTAGTTCAAGTGGTGTATGTTGTTCATCCACACAGACCCACCCAACTTCCCCTGGCAGTGGTGCACAAGGATGCTTCCAGTGGGCAAGAACTGGTGTCACGGGGTGGTGCTAGGGGAGTTACCACCCAGGTGGGTGGGAGGAGCCAGCTTGAAGCCTTTCCAGCACTTCTTAAAGGGGAAAGGACGTTGCCAGAATGTGTGGGTAAATGACATACACCACTCCTAGAACTACTGATATAGGTGAGTAGCCTTTGTTTTTGTGCCCCCACAGTCTCCTCTGGGAGGCTGTTCCATCCATCCATCACCCTTTCTGTGAAAAAATACTTCCTCACGTTGCCCCCGAATCTCCCTGCCAGCCTCATATGGTGACCCCTTGTTGTTGCGCATCTGCTTTTCTGAAAGATACTGCCTTCTTAAACTCTGTTGATCCCTTGAGGTATTTGAATGTCTCTATCATATCCCTGTTCTCCTTCTGTTCTCCAGAGTATACATATTGAGTTCTCTCAGACTCTCCCCATATGGTTTTTGGTGTAGCCCCTGCACCATTTTTATTGCCCTCTTCTGGACTGCCTCCACCCTGTCGATGTCCTTTTAGAGATGAGGTCTCCAAAACTGTACGCAGTATTCTAGATGAGGCCTCACCAACTGCCTGTACAGCGGCATCACCATCTCATGTTTTCTACTGGTGATGCCTCCCCCTATGCACCCCAGCATTCTACCTGCTTTCCTCACTGCCTCCTCACATTGTTTTGCTACTTTTAGATAATCTGTTAGTACTACCCCGAGATCCCTTTCCATTTTGGTTGTTGTTAGTACCTCCCCCCTTTGGGTATTCCTGCCTAGTTTTTGTTCCCCAAGTGCATGATTTTATACTTCTTGGCACTGAATCTGAGCTGCCACACTCTTGACCGCTCCTCCAAGTTGCCTATATCTCCTCATTTCCCCCGCAGTGTCAACCCTATTGCAGATATTGGTGTCATCTGCAAAGAGGCATACTTTTCATCTGAGTCCATCTGCAGTGTTGCTCATAAAAGCGTTAAAGGACTGGCCCCAACACTGAACCCTCTGGCACCCCGTTGGTTACCTCTCTTTCTTCATATTGAACTCTGTTTATCACCACCCTCTGAGTCCTGTTGCTCAGCCAATTTTTGACCCAGTTTACCACCTTAGGACCTACTTCCAGATTGCCCATTTTGTTTACTAACCTCTTGTGTGGGACTGTGTCAAATGTCTTAAGAAAATCTAGATAGGCCATGTCCAGTGCCCCTCTCTGATCTACTATACTTGTCACCCAGTCAAAGAAATCTATCAGATTCATTTGACACAACCTTCCTTTTGTGAATCCATATTGCTGTGGGTCCCGTGCCCTGCTGGCTTCTAGATATTCTACAATCCTTTCCTTTAACAGCAATTTAATCATTTTTCCCACTACCGAGGTCACCCTGACAGGTCTGTAGTTATCTGCTTCTGCCTTGCTCTCACTGTTGTGAAGGGGTATCACATTTGCCCTCCTCCAGTCCTCTGGTACTAATCCCTTCTCCAAAGATTTGTTGAATAGGGCTGTCAGTGGTGACAGTATCACCTCTTTGAGCTGCTTTAATATTCTGCATAGTATCCCATCCAGCCCCACTGCCTTATCCACCTTCAGTTTCAAGAGTTCCTTTAGGACTCTGTCCTCTGTGAATGGACTGGTGTCCACCCCTCTTTCCTCTGTGTGTCTACTTGCTAATATTGGTCCATCCCCTTCCTTTCTTTTTGTGAATACTGAGCAAAAGTATTCATTATCTCAGCCTTCTCCAGGTCCCTCTCTGCCCACTTCCCTCCTCCTTTACTAAGCCTCCCTATCCCTCCCTTGGCCTTTCTTCTTTCCCTTATGTACCTGAAGAAGGTTTTGTCCGCCTCCTTCACTGTCTGGGCTATCCTTTCCTCTGTTTTTGCCTTTGCACTTCTGACAGCTTTACCCACCTCCCTCTGCTTTGCCTGATATAGTTCCTTGAGTTCCTCCTTTTGCGTTTCCTTGCATTTCCTGAATGCCAGTTTTTTTCAGCTCTAACCTTTCCTGCCACTTCTTTTGAAAACCGTAATGGTTTTCCATTTTTTCTGGCTTTGTTCATTAGCTTCACGCAAAGGTTTGTTGCCTCTGTTATGGCTCTCTTGAGGTTCTCCTACTGTACCTCTACTCCCCCTCTCTCACCTTGTGGCGGTGTTTTCTTGAGGCATTCACTCATTTTAGTAAAGTCAGCCCTCTTGAAGTCAAGGACTCTAGCTTTAGTGTGGCTTGATTCTTCTACTGTCTTTACCCTGAGCCATACTGTATGGCGGTCGCTGGACCCTAGATGGCTGCCCACCGATACATTCATTATTCTGTCTCCTCAATTTTTACTTTGCATGCAGAGAAACACTTTGATTGTTTCTGACATAGTATTCATTAGATACTTAGACCCAGTAGTCCTTGCACCCAGAGTTCCTGGTGTGCTTTCTCAGTATTCTCTCTCTCAATATCTTCTCATGCAGTTTAAACAGTTTGGCAATCTGATGCTACTTTTCAACCTGTTTGTTGCAGATGTTAAACCATGATCACTAATTCACATGAATTATTGACAGTCCTCTCTAAGCTCAGTTATGTGAGTTGCAAGGGATCTAACTTCCATTCCTCACCCATCTCGTACTGTCCTTCATTGACCCCCTCAAAACATGTGTGGACCCGTGGGATATGGACCTTCATTCAGGGAGTCAAACAGTCAGGCACTTGTAAGCCCTTACATGATCACCAGAGAAGTGGTAAATGCCTTGCCTGGTTACTAATGGTTTCTCCATTTTAACTCCACTTTAGAGTGTGCTAGGCAAGACAACACCTAAGCAGTCCTGTCTATACTGCATTAGTACAACTTTCACATTCACCACTTACCAGCGGTGCAGGGTCTATTCCCCAGCCAAGGCTGGGATCCTACTAGTGTTGATGAAATTTTATTTTATTTAGTTGTTTAACCAGGAATAGCACACTAAGCTGAAAGCTTTTTTACAGAAGCGACCTGGGAGCACAGGGAAGTTAAGTGACTTGCTCAGGGTCACACAGTATGCATGTGGAAGCTGTGGGATTCAAACCCAGGTCTGGTCTGCTGGATGTCGCCAGATTCGCAGCTCAGAGCCTTAAACCACTGTGCTATATTGCTTCCATTTATGCATCATTCCTTCTCTCTGTTCATCATGATCAAGTCCCAACCTGTGAGTGGGCAGTGGGACCCACAGGGATCCCCAGGGGACACCCACTGAGGGGTTACCCCTCTACCTCTCACTGCTGTCTCCACTTACTGCAGAAAACTTGAAGTACCACTATACTCACATTTGTTTTCTTAGACAAAGCCAACCACCTGCATGGTCTGCAGGTCTCTAGTTCCCCTCTTCAGTCTCAGCTGGCTTATTTATATCTGGAATCTGGACTAGTTGGCAAGGGGAGTGCTACTAAAATGTGCTCTCTTCCTGGCAGCCTTAGCCACTGACCTTCCAGTGTCTTTACTCAGGAATGGGACCCAGCAGAACCACATGAGAGTGAACTTCCTTTAGACATTACCTGCCCACTGGTGTCATCTTTATGGTGCAGGTCGACTACCCAGACTGGGGTCAGATGGAGACTGTACCACACCACATGCTAAGGATTTTATTACCCTCCAACCCAGCTGGTCACTGCCAGAGCTGTGGACATAGTAGAACTCCAAAGGTGTCTCTGCTGATACAGTACTCCTCATCAAACTCCAATCTCAGTTTCCAGTCTGATATAAAATTCTGTGCCCTTTTTATTCCTAGGGCAGTTAGATATACTGTATGAGAGACAGTGACGGAGCCTACACATTAAGCCCTTACATATGAACATACGAACATACGAAGAAGCCAGCAGAAGAAGGCCATTTGGTCTATCAAGTCTGCTCGTATTGCAGGGTCCACAGCTTGAGCTAATGTCCCTGCCCTCCCTCCCCACTCCTCCCATCCTTCCTACCCATGATTCTTATCTTCCTCCTATGCCTATTCCAGCCTCTCTTAAAGCTGCTCACTGTCTTTAACGAGATGACCTCTTCCAGCAGCGCATTCCAAGGGTCCACCACCCTTTCTGTGAAGAAGTGCTTTCTGACATCCCTCCTAAACCTCCCACCCTCCAGCTTAAGACTGTGCTCCCTCGTGATATGGTTGTCACTCAGCTTAAATAGACTTTCCTTATCAACATTATTTATCCCTTTCAAGTACTTGAATGTCCCAGTCATGTCCCCTCTCTCCCGCCTGTCTTCCAGGGAGTACATGTTCAGTGCCCTCAACCTCTCCTCGTATGCCTTGCCCTGCTGATCGGCTGTCATCTTTGTAGCCCTCCTCTGTACCTTCTCCAGCAGGTTAATGTCCTTTTTGAGGTGTGGGCACCAGTACTGAACTCCATACTCTAGAAGCGATCTTACCAGTGACCTGTACAAGGGCAGTATAACCTCCTCTCTCCTACTACTGATCCCCCTAGCTATGCATCCCAGCATCTTGTTTGCCTTTGCTGCAGCTTTCTTGCACTGCGTGGAGTGCTTCAGGTCACTAGTGATCATCACTCCCAGGTCCTTCTCCTCCTCTGATGCAGCTACTTGGACTCCACCCAGGTAATACTCTGTCCTGGGATTCTTGGCTCCAATATGCATAACTTCGCATTTTTTGGCATTAAAGCCAAGCTGCCAGATCCTGGACCACCTCCTCAGCTTTTCCAGATCTTCCTGTAGGTCCCGTATCCTTTCAGCTGTGTTCAGTCTCCCACAGAGCTTTGTGCCAATGTGCCTATGTATAGCAGCACGCTCCCAGCATCAGTTGGATGGCCGGCAGCTGGGGAAGTGTGCAGAGGGATGTGCCACAGGGCATCTGTGCCCACAGCACTGACTGTCAGGTATGGGGTTTTGGGGGGTGTCAGTGCAGTGGGTGGGGAACCACTGGCCAATGATGCAGCTGGGGTACTGGGTTCAGGGTTATGTAGACTGGGGCACTTCTGTGTGTGTGTGTGTGTGTCATGTTCAACAATCAGACAACTGCCTGAACCAAGGACGCTCCCTCCATCAGCAGGGAATCACTCGAGTGCCCAAGAGGTAATGCAACGTCCTTCACTGCAGACATTCACATGTGGGGGTGTTAGCCCATTGACACTACCCAAGCCTGACCTTTCATTTATTGTCCCCATCCTATGACATCACTTAGTGGTATCCTTTTTTTCCAAGTCCCCACTTCTCCATCAGCAGGTTGTACCCGACGGCCACTAGAGGGTTTAATTCTGCTCGCCTACTTGCTCACCTGAATCCTCCTCTGTCTCTCTCTGAACCCTTCTATACACCATTGCTACTCCACTGCCCTATCTCATATCCCTGCACAGTTTTCTATCACTGCATTATACCCCCTTCTCATAGCCGGATACTCCTCGCTACTACTACCCTCCCACTATCTCACCTTACTCCCCTGCTACCCACTTCCCAGCCAACCACCCTCTCCCCCGCAACCACTAGGAGTCCTTTCACACCCTGTTTCCAGCATCAGACCCTGCCTGCCCAGCCACCTGGACGCTTGTATCTCCACTCTGTCCCAGCCCAAAGACACTTGTCCCACGGGGGTCTTGAACCTGGTACCCTATGCACCAAAGTCCGCAGCCCTACCACTGCTCCAAAGTGGCAGTCACCCTTGCTGAAGCACAGCCCTGAACCTTAGTCCTTCAGCCACTACCACCACTATAGGCAACATGCATGCTTATCCATTACCACTGCACCTCACTATCTCAGCCATCCTGGTGCTCGCCTCTCTTCAGTCGGACCATACACACAGCCCTCCTAGATTTGCACCCAGTGACCACCCTTTGCTTCCCCGTCCCTCCCTTACACTCACCATAGGTCATGGACCCCAGCACCCACCTCCTGTCAGCCCTCCCAACCCCCCTGCCCCTCCCGGGCCACCCCTGGACCCACCTCCTCACCACCATTCCAACCCTCTGTGCCCTACCCATTCCCTGTACCCCCACGGCATTGCCCAAGTCTCAATGTCTAGCTAGGGTCACCAACAACTACTGCCCTCTTGTTAGAATTATTATGCTGCTATTACTACTCTTTGGAAATGTCCACCCCAACCCAGGCCCCACCCCCACCTGCACACCCAGGGCATCATCCGTAGGACTCCGCATTGCCACCTTGAACATCCGCAGCATGCTTTAAAAAATCTGTAGCACTCCAGTGCTGGGTCACTCTACACCAACCCGACATTATTGCACTCGTGGAGACCTGGATCTCCAAATCCACCCCCCAACTGCTTTGTCTTACTCCCTGGGTACACTCTATACCGGGAGGATTGGGTAGGTAAACGCAGGGGTGGCTGTGCTATCTTCATATGAGATCACATTATTGGCCATGCACTCCTGGCCCTCCAGCTCAAAAATGGAGCTCAGGCCCTCACCATTAAAATCACCCAGACCCCTCCAGGGGCCCACTATACCTCACAGTCTCCTATGTTCCCCTGAGGAACCAGACTCCGGCTATCTCATCCCTCGCTGATTATCTCTCCACTCTCCCACACAAAGCAGAACAGACCTTAGTAGGGGATCTAAACGTCAACTGGCTTGGTTCCTCTGCCTCTCAAGCAAGGGACTCCTTCACCGCCCTTGACTTGGTCAGTTAGTCTCCCAGCCTAGAAGACACTGCCCTTCTAATGGTACCAGCACCCTCCTGGACATCATTATCTCCAACTACCCCCACAAAATCCAGGACATAAAAGTTCTCTCCGACTCTCTAAGTGACCACTCTCCCATCCTATTCCTCTGGACCTCCTCCACTTCCAAACCTGTAACACAAACCACTTTCCGAAGGTGTCTCCACGCAGGGGGTTTGAGTAAACTCAAGCAACTTCTCACTCAGATGGACTGGTCCCTCATTAACCTAGCCCCAGCATTGATGCTGCGTGCGATCTGTTCACACAGGCCTTCAGCAAGGCCTGTGATTTCTGTGCACCACTCACCAAACTCCGCACAAAAAAACAAAATGCACCTTGGATCACCCCCTCCATACTCCAAAAACTGAGGGAGAGGGATAACCTCTGGCACAAAGCCACGGAGTCTGGCAGGTCAGCTGACAGACAAACCTGTAATGCCGCATGCAATAGATGCACACGGGCCATCCACAAGGCCAAAGTGGATTACTACCAGGCTACTCTCACCTCCACATGGGGGTCCGCCCGGACCTTCTGGGGGAATATCAAAGAACTAAACGGGAAAGCATACTCCCCTCCTCCATCCCAGCTCTCTGTTGATGCCACTATCACCACTGACCTGCTTACCGTAGCAAACTGTCTTAACACCACCTTCATAGATCTCAGTTCTAGGATCGTGGATATGTTGTTCATCCACACTTATTGGCATGTCCCCTTCCACTTTAAATCTTGCCAGAAGTCTTCAAGCTGGCTCCTCCCACCCACCTGGGTGGTATATACCTTGGCTCCGCCCTGTGATGTCAGAGCTTCCTTTCTGCTGGAAGATACTGGTTGCCTCCCTCATGCTCACGCATTTCGTAGGCCCAGGCTTTCAAAACTTCGGTTTTACCGAGATTAAAAATCGTTCGAGTTAGCGATCACCTTTTCGCATCATCGATCATGGAGGAGAACTCGATGGTGTCCTTGCAGCCAATAAATGTCACACACCGATCCCCACCTCACATGCGTCTACTACCTCTGTGTCGGCCATGACATCTCATCCTGCAGCTTCTGTTTGGTCTTCCATCCCAACGTCCTGGACGATCATCTTGCATGTCTAAAACTGGGGAGACCGGAGAAGAGGAACCCTCTGGTGAAGTCCAAGGAGGCTAGGTGGGTGGTTTCTGTGGCTGTGGGTTCCACCGAGCAATTAGAACGCGTGCAGGCATTCGAGGAAGAAGCTGCTCATGCTGCGGACTCTCGAAGCTTCTTCGTTCTGCTCAACCTGGGCTCCACCTTCTCGGGCTCCTTCAGGGAGTTGTGCCAGTCTCTTTCCACCCAGGGAGAGGCGCCCGTGGGCTCGCACTCCTCCCGATCCCATAAGCGGGAGAAGGAACTGAGCAAGTCTTCGTCTCGGCGAAGGCACTTTTAGGACTGAGAGAGGTCTCAGTCCCAGGAGCATGCGGTCTCTACCTTGGTCGAGATCACTTCCTCGGCTGCAGGCTTCGGGACCTTCCATTGGGCCAGCCGACCGAGGACATGGCCAATGGGTCGAGATTGTTCTTGACCCAGTCAACCCCTGTTGCCGGCCCGATCAGCGACTCTTTAAAGGACTCAGGTCCTTGTCTTCCACGATGGGGAGACCCAGCCTGTTGGAGTCCCTTCAAGGACCTGGTTCCTGCCCCCGGGTATCACCGGTCCTGCCGGTGTCTCCTGAGCGACTGAGTCAGCCCGCCCGATCCTGGTCAAGGTCTAGAACCCCCTCGTCTGAAAGGCCAATGAAGAGCCATAAGCGCTGTAAAAAGAGGCAACACCATCGGTCATCCTCGTCCTTCTTGGATGAGGAGAGGCTCCGGCGGAAACTCCGGCACTACGAGGACCTCATGTGGCAACAGCTGATTTTGTCTGGTCACAAGCCGACTTCAACTTCTACCCCAGCCATTACTTGGCTGGCCTCAGGCCGGGCCGACCCCTGGAACCGGTAAACCTTCCCCACCATGAGCTGTAGAATGACTGCCTGTTCAGCCTAAGCCAGTCTCTACACCGATCATGATGGAACTGCTGCCTAAGCAGCCTGTGGCAGGGGCTCCTTCTAAAGAGGACTGACCAGACACCAGGCTTCCCTGATGTTTGTCGGTCACAGTCACCCTGGACCGCCCTCGGCTGGCTGAGAGTGATTTGGGCAGCAGGCCGCAGTACCCCAACTCCTCGGACTCTGATGTCACCAGCTTCACTCTCATCCTGGGAATGATGAGTCGTCCGTTGGCCTAGAGACGGAGAAAGGTCCTTCTTCCTTCCAAGGGATGCTTCGCCTCATCTCTGAGTCCACAGGGATGCCCCTGGAACCCATCCAGAAAAAGGCAGAGTACCCCGTTACGGACATCCTTAAAAGAGGGGATACCCTGACTAAGGCCTTTCCTGTGGCTGAGGCCATTGTTGGTCTGGCACTCGAACTGTGGCAGCGTCCTGCCTCTTGTCCAGCACTGTCTGTCTGCATGGCCCGCAAGTATGCGGTTCCCATGGGGTCACTTGCGGGGTTCACAGAGCACCCTTCGGCTGAGAGCCTGGTGACTGCCTCTGTGTTCAGGCACACTGACAGTTCTGCTGACACTGACCGACCTCCCGACAAAGAGTCCAATCTCGTGGACCATTCGGCGAGGAAGGTCTATGCAGCTTCCTCCTTGGGCCTTCGTCAGGCAAGTTCAGCCGTCATCATGGCACACTTCTCTCATGCCCTCCTGGGGTCATTAGATGAAGTTCTCCCACATCTCCCGGTGGACATGCGGACCACAGTCAAGCAGGTCCAAGACCAGGGCTGAGCTGTTGCCAAACAACAGCTCCAGACCGCCCTGGACATTGGGGACTCCTGTGCCCGCTCGATGGCTGCCGCAGTTGCCTCTCGCCGCAGGGCTTGGCTGAGGCTCTCCTCCTTCCGGCGGATACTCAGCACAAGTTGGCTGATGTGTCCTTCCTTGGGACTGACTTGTTCGGCCCGCAGTGGCCAGTCACCTCCAGCACATACAGTAGTCCAGTGCCACCTTGGACGCTACTTCTGCTAAGAGTTCTTCAGGCAAGAACCAGCAGATGAAGAAGAAGAAGCCTTTTCAGAACTCTTCCCCTGCGGTTCAGCAGTCCTCCTTTCAAGGGGGACAGCAGCATCAGCAGCAGGCTCAAGCTTGGTGCCCTCGCCCCAAGCCTGGACCCCAACAGGCCCATAAAGGAGACTGAGGCTCAGGTCCTGGAGCTTCCTCCTCCTCCAAGCCTGCTCAGTGACGGGGTAGGGGTTGCCACCCCTACTCCCATCACACCAGCTCTGGGTCCTCCTGTGGGGGCCGGCTCTGCCATTTGTTTTCCGCCTGGTCCTTTATTACCATGGACAGGTAGATTCTCGAAGTGGTTGGTCAGGGACTGCCTCTAGAATTTAAGCAGTACCCTCCCAGCTGAGCCCTTGCCCTAGGGAAGAACGGATTTCCGCACACACCCAGTCGGCTCTTCGAGATCACATTGCTCAGCTCCTCCTCAAAGAGGCAGTGGCTCTAGTTTCGGATCCTTCAGCAGACCCAGGCTTTGTCTCCAGGTACTTCCTGGTGCCCAGGCGGACAGGGGGGCTGGCACCCCATTCTAGATCTTCACGACCTGAATCAATATCTCAGGTCTTGCACCTTTCAGATGGTCACTCTGTCCCAGATCATACCATCCTTGGAGCGTAGCGTGTGGTTTTGTTCACTGGATCTGCAGGATGTGTTCCTTCACATCCCAATACATCTGTCCCATCAGCGGTTCCTCCGCTTCAGGCTCAAAGGGACCCTGTACGAGTTCCGAGCCATGCTGTTCGGCATGCCATCGGCCCCACAGGTCTTCTTCACCAAATGCATTGCAGTGGTGGCGGCCCATCTCTGGCATCGGGGGTCAGAATTTACCCCTACCTTGACGATTGGCTCCTTGCAGGTTCCACCCAACAGGAGGTGGAGAGGTCCAGGTATCTGGCCCTCCAAACCTGCTCTCAACTTGGCCTCCTGATCAACAAGGCCAAGTCAGAACTCGTGCCTTCTCAGGTGATGGGCCTCATCGGGGCAGAGCTCGACTCTTGTCAAGGCAGAGCTCGGCTCCCGGTGGACAGGATGGATGTTCTCTCCTCCTTTGCCCAATCATTTCTGGTTGGGCACTTGTGCCCTGCCTGGGACTTTCTGCGCTTTCTGGGTTACATAGCAGCATGCATCTCAGTGGTCCACTGGTCCCGGTGGCACATGCGCCTCCTTCAAATGGGAGCTGGCTGCCCAGTGGACGCTGTGGTCAATTCGACCAGCTGATCATAGTAACCCAGAAGATGTGGGACACTCCAGTGGTGGACTGCCCCAGAGCGGTTGCAGGAAGGGATCCGTTTGTCCGCCCTGAGCCGACTGTCGTCCTCACGACCGATGCCTCTCTCATGGGCTGGGGAACCAACATGGGGACAAAAGGGCCCATGGGCTCTGGACCCCCAAGGCATCCCGATGCAACGTCAACCTGTTGGAGCTCAGAGCAGTCAAACTGGCACTGTCAGCTTTCGCTCCTCAGCTCCAGGGTCAAGTGGTTCAAGTCCAAATGGACAATACCACAACCATGTACTACCTCAGCAAACAGTGCGGCATGCACTCCCATTTGCTCTGCAAGGAGGTGCTCCACATCTAGACCCTCGTGAGCCGGTTGGAGGCTGACCTCCTAGCCATCCATGTGGCAGGAGCCTCGAACCACCTGGCGGATGCTCTCAGCCGGTTAGGCCAGACATCCCACGAGTGGTCTCTCCACCCAGAGGTAGCTTACAGCCTGTTCTCCCATTGGGGCAAACTGAATTCTCCAACTTCCTACACTCGCCCCTTGACTCTGGCAACATAGCTGGAGCAGTGTTCATAGACCTCTCCAAGGCCTTTGACACTGTCTGCCATCCCCTCCTACTTGACTCCCTCTACCAAATTGTTTTTCCACTGGCAAGGGACCCTATCCAACACACTACCTGTCTGCTCCGGGGTTCTCCAGGACTCCATCCTGGGTCCCTACTTTTCAGTCTCTACCTAAACACCCTGCCCAATGCCTGCTCCAGAAATATTCTACTGTATGTGGATGATGCAGTTCTCTACGCCTCACACCGTAAACCTACCCCCACCAGGACTCCCTCTAACATACCTTCAATCAAGCAGAAACATGGTACAAGGACCGTAGACTTGTCATCAATCTAAAAAAGACTAAATTGATGATTTTCTCCCATCACCAAAACAAAGCAAAGAATGCACCACTCCTCATCCTTCCCAGTACTCAGCACTCCCTTGAGCAGGTATCCACCTACAGATACCTAGGGATTACCCTTGACTCTACCCTTACTTTCCACACCCACATAAACGCCCTGTTGGCTGCCACAAACACCCGCATTGGTCTCTGTTACCGTCACAAGGACTGCCTCCCACCTGATGCTGTATGGCTTGCCATCTCATCCTCTAACCTGTCCCTAGTGGATTATGGGCTCCTTGTTTACGTAGCTGCTGATAATACTGCACTCCATAAAATCCAACTCTCCTTCAACAAGGCCTGCAGGCTCCTGACCAGTGCCCCAGACTCACCCATA
This sequence comes from Neoceratodus forsteri, assembly GCA_016271365.2. Classification (NCBI taxonomy): domain Eukaryota; kingdom Metazoa; phylum Chordata; order Ceratodontiformes; family Ceratodontidae; genus Neoceratodus; species Neoceratodus forsteri. The sequence continues at coordinate 422,626,372 of CM057453.1, forward strand.
CCTGCACCCTCTATTCTGCTGCCAATCTCCTCAACTTCGAAGAAAGACTCCACTACCAGACATGCCTACTTACCAAGAAAATTCTGCTTGGTCTCTGCCCCCCCCTCCGGGGTCTCTACCTTCCTCCAACTTGCATCCCCCACTATCTCCACCCACAATTCGGACAAAGCTATCCTAGTGATACCCAGAGCAAAAACCTCCCTTGCACAGAGATCCTTCTGCCACAGGGCCCCCTCCTGGTTTAACTCTCTCCCAACCACCATCACCAACACACCTCAAATCGCTCCATTCAGAATCGCTCTTTGGAGCCACCTCTTCAACACCCGCTGCTGTAATTGTAATTAGCCTGTGATCATGTGCCTTCTAGTGCCCACAACTTTTGACAATGTCCAACGGACTGCCTCCACCCAACTGGCTTCCTCTCCTCTGCTTAGTCACTTTGATCCATGTGTAACATGTAATGGACTGTGTCTAATGTTCTCATGCTTTAACAATGTAAATGGATTGTATAAAACATTTGTAATTTCCTCCTGACTGCTTGTGTAACAATGTAAATAGACTGTATAAAAATGTATGTAATTTCTCCATGACTGCATTCTTTGTAACCTGTATCACTGTGCTGTCCTCCCTGTGACGAGGTACCTTTGTAAACGAGCCTTTGGCTCAAGGTTGTAAATCCGATATAATAAATAAATAAATAAATAAATACGGACTGGGGCAGCCATGTGTTGGGGGTGGGGGGTGGTGGTATTTGTTGACACTATGGGGCCGGGGAAGCCATGTGTTGGGGAGAGGTATGATTTGACACTATAGGGATGGGGCAGCCATGTGTTGAGGAAGGGTGGGATTTAACACTGCGGGGATGGGAAAGGCATGTGTTGGGGGGGTATGCATTGCAACAACAGGGACAGGAGGTACGTGTGTGGGGGGGCTGGCATATGGGCCTGGGGCCCTGCCAGTGGTGGTTTGGCTGTGTGGCGGGAGGCTACGGTGCACCAGGTTCTCGGGCAGGGGTACTTTGGCCAACAGGGCATGGACGCTTAGGTCTGGGTGCCTGTAATAGCTTTTGATGCACCTGGACTTTGCCTTCATGTGTAGGAGATCCACTATGGGACCCAGGACAGGCATCCAATTGGATGTCCGCCTGGGTCTGCTACTCCACCCCCAGCTACCCTGCGCAGTCCTGCACGCCGGGGGAAGGGGGGCCATGCACAGGTGCCCCTAGGGTGCATGAGGTAGTGAATACCGCGCATTCTGTGTCTGCCTGGGGCCCCAGAGCTATGCGGATGGGGTGCGTACCTTGTGCCCCATTCGTGCATAGCCCCCAGTGTTTGTAGGGAATGGATATACATTTGTGTTTTGGTAAACCATTTAGGCTGGGAAATAAATAACACGCGCTCTCATTCATCTGAAGTCAAGCAACTTCGTTATTCAACTGTAAAGTTAAAGGAAAATTGCACAGTTCCTGACTGGCTCTTTACTACAGGAGAAGCTTTAGGACAAACAAGTGAAGTGCTCATCTATGTGTTGTGGAAGTCCCTGCCTTCCCAGCTCCATGTGCTTCCATTGCTAAATCTTTTTACACGTACTCTCTACCACTACACCTTTCCACCCTGCTTGTGCCGTCAACATGACTAATTCCATGTTACCATTGCTTATTCCAACCTGTGCTTCCAGTATTTGTTTACATGTCTTGTCTGTGTACCTGAAATTGCACCTAGCTAGGCCCCATGCAACCTGTCTTTCACCATGTACTCAGGTATGCTTGCCCAGGCAACTGTTGTAACCCACCTGTCGATATGTAATTTATGTACCTTTACCCATGTACTAGTTGTGAACTGCCCGAAACTATGTACTTATGTATTCCTGTATTATATTGTACATTACCGGACACTATTGTACCTATGTATTTTCTCACCTCCTGTTCTCCGCCTGCACCTGGAAATGAGCCTTGGCTCAGTGTGCCTCTCTTGGTTACCAAATGTTAAATAAATAAATAAATAAAAGTGAGAGAAAAAGCTGGGATTAACATTCTAAAATGAACAGTCTGCATTGTCTATGCACTAGAAACAATGGTGTTGGTGGCCTCTGTGCTACTACACTTAATTTATACTCGTGGCTTGCAAACCTACCCTGGGTCAGGTAACCTCTTAATAAGCTTTCTTTACATTTTTTTTGTCTGCACTACAACAGTTGTATGTATCATTATACATATTGCTAGTAAAACTTCACTGTATACATACATCACTTGAAAACTTCCCACTACATATATTGCCTTGGGTTGTACGTATTACCTGCTCAGTTTTTACTGCACATGTTGTATGTAACTTTCTGTTGTATATATATTGCCATTTGGTTGTTCATACTACCAGTACCATCTTATTGTTTATATTTACTGTACTGCTCAGTGTATTGTTCCTTCACCACCACCACCACCACCCCACCCCCTCGCTGACATCTGGAAACAAGCCTTGGCTGAGTATGCTATTTGGCAAAAAAATGTAAGTGACAGCACAGAGATCTTCAAATGGCCAACACCACCACCACCCCTAGTATCTTAATTTCATTTTTTTTATTCTGATCCTTTTTTTCCCTCCTCCTCACAGTCACCCTCACCAGTTAGGACAGATCATAACTTCACCGACATTGGCCCTACAGTTCAGTTCAGTTAGCTTATTGATCGACAGTGAAGTCATTTCAAAAGACATTTCAATCATATCTGGCAACTAAAAAAAGCCTGGGTGTGTGCAGCACATCACACAATCACATTAGTATAACAATAATAAATATTAAAAAACATATATGCCATGATGAACAATATTCCTTATCATACCACATTTAAATGATCCCCTGTGAGCTGTTCGATCACTTTTTCTTAAATCTGCTCTTGTAACATTTAGACAGAAAGGCAATTCAGTTAATTAATGGCTCAACAGTGAATCCCTGCCAACACAGACCATGGCTTCAGCAGCGCATGCACCAACATAGTGCTACAAGGTCACTATAGAGCCACTTTTTTCCTGGACTGATGACACTGGAAATAGCTGACTGTTAAAACCTTCAACACAGCCAGCAGCAAAATCTTGTGCAAACGTGGATCCTTAAAGTCTGAAATGTTGCGACTGATTTGTGTGTATGTCTCTTAAAGTAGAGTTTATTTTATGTAAGGCTGGAATGTTTAATCTACTATACTATTGCATTTTTGGAAATGTAAAGCTGGTCTTGTGAATAATGTGCAAAGAAATAGAGTGGGAACAAGTGGAATCTTGAGCCAAGTTACCCATGGGACCCTTTGTCTCAATTTAATTACCAGTTGGTGTGAGGTGTTTGAGCTATTTATACTGTATGCAAGTCCTGCTTGTTGATGTGTTATGTTGCAGCACTATTTCAATCTGTTTTCTGAGGGGAAGGAAGCACCTTCGGTCAGAGCGAGGTGAGAACAAACATATATACTGTATCTGTGTCACCGTAGATGTTGACAGTTGCTAATTCTGCCTTTTGGGCCCAAAAAGTTTTTGGGAGGGGTGGGGAGGGTGGTGTCATCATTAAACTCCTTGCTGAAGGATTTGTATCCAAGATTTAAATTGTGCAGTGCCTTCAAACAGAGAAAATGCAAGTGGGACTGGTGTAAGTATGGTACAACCCCGGATACAGCACCACTTTACCTCCCCACAGGCTCCACACTACCTAGGACCCCCAAACATGCAAGAATAGTTCCTAACAAAGCGTTACTATACTCTGCTAATATTATGCTTACTGCCAATAATTATGACAATGTAACAAGAGCTGAAATAAGGGCAGAAAGGGGAGAAGGAGAAGGTTAGGCCATAAAAATAATAATGCAGTGGTAATTCTCAGGTGTGGCTGGTCTTTGGTTGCTTTCCCAGGCACAGCCAAATCAGTAATGCAGTGAGGTCCTCCCTGAGTAGGGGAGATTGACTAGTGGGACACCTAAGGGGTCAGTACCCGGGCCAGTTCTCTTTAATACCTTCGTAGCGACATAGCAGAGGAACGGAAGGAAAGTCTGCCTCTTTGTGGATGACACCAAGATCTGCAACAGAGTGGACACTCTGAGTGGTGGTGGTTTACAAAGTATGGTAAGAGATTTAAAACAGGTGGGGAGTGCTCAAGAGTTTGTCAGCTAAGGTTTAAAGCAAAAAAGTGCAAAATAATGCACATGGGTCACGGTAACTCAGGGATGGAGTACAAAATGGGGGGAGAGATACTTGCAATGACCATGCAGGAAAGGGACCTGGGGTAGTCATATCGGATGACCTGAAGGTGGCCAGACAATATGACTAAATGATCGGAAGAGCTAGTGGGATGCTGGGGTGCATAGGTAGGGGTATCACCAGCAGGAAGAGGGAAGTGATGTTGCCCCTGTATAGGTCATTAGTGAGTCCCCACCTAGAATACTGTGTCCACTTTTGGAGACCACATCTCAGGAAAGACATAGACAGAGTGGAGATGTCCAGAGGAGGACTACCAAGATGGTACAGGGTCTGCATCAAAAGCCCTACAAGGAGAGGCTAAGGGAACTCAATATGTACACCCTGGAGGAGAGGAGGGAGGGGGAAGATATGATTGAGATCTTTAAATACCTCACAGGGGTGAATAAGGTACAGGCGGGAGGTATTTTTCAGAGTAAGGGGTGCTGTAGAACAAGGGGCCATGAAATGAAACTGGACAGGAGTACATTCAGTAGAGATGTGAGGAAATCCTTCTTGTCAGAAAGGATAGTGGATGCCTGGAACAGTCTTCCAGTGGAGGTAGTGGGGGAGAAAACAGTGGTGGGATTAAAAAAAGCCTGGGATAGGCACAAGGGAATCATAAGGAAAAGGAAAGGGATAGAAGATACAGTGCCGGAGACCAAGGAGGGTCTGCAGTGAAAGCAATCACAATGAAAATGGGCAGACTGGATAACCGTCAGTTAGTTGTATTTCTTTTCTTTTTTTCTTTTCCATATAGATTTTTTCCTGTCCTGGAGCACTGGCAAGTAGCTACGGCCCTCCTGTTGGAGGGACTCTCTTTTCGGTCCCGCTGCTCCACGGAAATTTCAGTGGGGCCAGGGAGGAAGTTGCTGACTTGTCCCCCCTCCCCGAGACCCAGTCTAGAAGCTGGGGATGGCCCTTGGAGGCGGTGGACCATCACGAAGCCTGCCAGGCTCTTTTTATGCCATTTTTCTCCCATTCTCTACCAACACAAGAACGTCAGAATGTGCCTCCCGACCTGTACTGACCTCCAGCCACCGCCAGAGGGCAGTCAATGAACAGGACGACAAGTCTCCCTCCCTCCAACAGACGAGAGAAGTCCTCTGGATGCTCAATCCTCTCTTACCCTGCTGACCCTCGATGGCCCAGTCTCGTTCCCGTACCCGGGTTGCCAGCATGGTGCAGGGTGTAGTGATCAGTGCCTCAACCTCCAGCGCCACCGGGCCGGCAGTTAGGTTTTGTTTCTATGGTTGCACTTCCAATGCTCCTCTAAGAGCAGCCTATATATAAAGTATATCACACAAGCCCCTTACTGTGTTTTGAATAGTCCACCCCCACACTACACACAGTATCTCTGCCCAGTTGTACAGGCAGGCACTATCCATGACCCACTAGGACCAGTTATTAATAAACTCTAGTTCTTTTGGAGTTCCTAGGTGCTTTATTGGGTACCCAGCCATTGGAACAGTGTAGGCCCATAGAGGTTGCTTATGGCTGGCCAACATTGGTCCACTTTATGAAATAAGCATCACATTTACTTTGTTGACACAAAACCCAAAGTAAATACCAAATTGAGTATTTGTACTCTTGGCCAGATGGCCTTGTCCAGTGATTGGTTTCCAAAATTAAAACTAGCAAACTATGAACAGTTGTGCTGCAGGGTCAAGGGCCTGAATTACTCACAGTTACACAGTCCTACTGGAGCTCCCTCTGAGGGGAGGGTGCAGTGGTGCAGCAGCAGTGGGTTCTCCTCTGTCTGGTTCAGTTTCTTCCTCAGCGCAGGCCTCTGTAATGATGTGGAAAACCACTCTTTCTGTTGTCTCAGTTAGGCCTCACCTCTACGGGCAGCAGTGGAACTTTCTTTCTCTGAACTCACAAGTTCAGCTTACCCCTGTGAAGTCTGACCATGTCAGACCAGTACACAACATCCTGGTACGCAGTCCATGTGTGCTGCAACAACCAGTACTGGGCAGTGGTACTGGCTGGCCAGCACCCCAAACACAGAGCTGCTGTCTGCTACAAAGCGTGATGCAAGGAACTGGCCAGCTAGCACAATGGTAGTACTGCTGCTTGCGGTGCTAATGCCCTGCATTCGGGATTGAGCTCAGGGAGCTGGAGAGTCAGTCAGGGGACAAGGATTGAGTGTCTGCAGGACTGCTGTCCTTCAGGATGAGAGGTGGTATAGAGCTTGGTGCTTGAGTGGCCTCTAGTGGTTGCTGGAGGGCCGCATGCTGAGACCCCAAGAGATGAGTGGAGGAGAGCAGATGCCCCGCATGCAGTATACAGAAGTGTGTGTCACATTAGCACATCATTGCATGCTGCTGCTCGGGAGGGAGAGAACACTGGAAACAAGATGCAGTGGTGGCACGATGACTCTGGCCACCCATAGGCCCTGCACCTAATGACCCAGGCCACACTTCCTCTTTGCGACCGTAAATCCTGGGGAAAGTTGGGGGGACTGGCTAGGTTGGCTGGTATGAAGGGGGGCCGCCAGTGCACGGGAGAAAAGGTGTTAACTGTAAAGGTGTGCTGCAATGCACCAAAAGTCTGTCTGCATGGCGGAAGAGTAGTCACAAGGTGGCTTACCCTTGCTCACATCTCTCCTAATTGTGACTTTCAGTTTTTCAACTTGTGTTGTGTAAGTACACAACTATCTCTCTTTTCACTGTTGCAGGAATTCTGCTGTCTGGCAGCTTTGTGTTCTGTCTTCCTACTCTGTGCTTCAACTCTCTGGTATGTCTCTGCCCCTGACCATATGCAGACTGACTAGTTCTAGAGCAACCCCTGCTGTTCACTGGGGATATTCAGCTCTCTGTTGGTCCCTGGAGCTGTCAGTTACTCACAAACTTGGGAGGTTCATTAGTCTATAACTAATTGGTGGCTTCAGTCATGCCTGAATTAAGTCCTTCTTAAGACCATGAGCCCTCTGTGACTCCCTCTGCAGGTTTGGGAGCCTGATTGACTGTGTAGTCACCCCCTTGACCCCATTGCCATGCTGATGGTGTCAAATATAGCAAAGCTAGTTCCTGAAGTTGCAGTCCACAGATAATCATTACCAAAATGTCTTTATTTACAAAGCTCCAGTTCCAAAACATCAGTCTGTGCCGCAGACATATTGTGTTGGGGCAGCAGTCAGGCTGTTCCCAGTTCAGTCAGCAGTGGCAATGCATTCCCTCCATCTACACTGTATGAGCCTTTGATGGGTGAGCTGTGTGGAGCCTTTAAAGTGAGCCTCACCTGTGATGGGGTTATTCTTAGTTAGGATTATAGTTAAGAGAGGATAAAGGCAATTAGGGGACTAGAGCTACAGCAAGTGCATGCTGTTTTGTAGAAAAATATGAGCAGAGATGTGACATTTGCTTTAGACTAGTCAATATGTACTGGGAGTTATCTCATGGGCATGTGTGTCTGTTCATTTTTTTTGTATTTAAAACATGGGACCACACCTCCCTGATGGTGCCGCGCTGCAGTGCAGAAGACTTCAGGAAACCTTGGTTATGTTGTTGCCAAGGCCAGCAGCAGGTGAGTGAACACATCCGTTACTGACTATCCCTTCTATCAGTCTCCGAACAGGAACTGTTGTGGAGGCAGTGATGTGAACTATGAAAGGGTTAAGCTGGGGATCCAAAGGAAAAAAAACAGGGTAAACTATCTTAGGAAGGAAATGGGGCAAGTGAACAAATGTTTACTGCAGAATCAAGAGTCCCAGCTAATTTTAACTGAAATTCACTATTTTGTTTTTCACCAATTACCTGTACCATATAAGCCAGCAGCAGTAGCTTGGCCTTGTTCGTGCTACTGTGCTTTACCACATCTTCATAAAGCAAATTCTGGTTGGAGCCGACATGGCTGCAGCTGTGCTTTAAGAATGCTTGCTGAGCTCACGGTGGACCAGTCTGCTGTGCCCAAGATGGCCAACAGCGCGTGCGCCCCTCTCACACATGCGCACTGAGCTCAGGCAGCCATCTTGGGCATGGCAGGCTGTATTGGAAGTGCCAAAATGAGAAAGTAGTGCGACAACTAACTGTACACTGTATAGCAGTCACTTACACAAAGAAATAACATGCACTGGGTCTGGATGCTTGTAGACAGGTCACAGAAGTATTCAGTAGCAAAGTCTAGCACTCTCCACTGTTCTTTAAAAGACCCAGCTCTTGAAACTGTGAAAAGCCAACTTTTACTTTGTGCAAAAAGACAGAAACACGCTTTGACACATTTCGGATCAAAGATCCTTTTTCAAAAGGCATGTCAGACACTCTGTGCTGCAAACTTCAAATAACAATGTTATGATGTCACAATTCATTTCACCTGAGTTACGTATACAAAACCAGCGCTGTGCAAACTTCATTTAAATTACAACTTGAATAGTTAAACTGATTTGCATTTAAACATATACCCCCATAGAACCCATTACATTAAAAACAGTTACACGTACAATATTGCACATAATTCTTCCTTATTCTATCTGTGTTATTACCCTGTTAATTAATATTTTTCAAAGGGTGCTAACTATTAAGGATTGTACATTTTTAACCTAAAATTGTTAGCTTCTTTGCCAGATTGTAACAGTGTGTACAGTCTCAAACAAGACACGTATTATTATAATACGATCTGTACAAAGACAGCAGCATAGTAAACCCATAGAGTTGTTAGACACACTGTTTATACATATGGGCTTATGTCAAAAGCTCCATTAAATCCTGGATATATACGCTAGGAGCCTGTAAAAAAACAGGATTGAATGGAGCTTTTGATATAAGCATGGTGGGCTGTATTGGAAGTGCTGAAATGAGAAAGTTGGGTGGGCGAAACAAATGAACAGCTAGAGCGGAGTACTCCAACTTGCAGAGTGATCATGATGCGATTCCAACTTTGTTGTTGGGTCAGATTCAGTCGCTAATTTTTCCAAGCAATTGCAAGACGGCTGCAGTCTCGGCCCACTGCAGCCGTAAAAAGGTAGCTCAGATACGACGTCTGATTTACCGAAGCAACATACTGTGCTAAGTGAAAGTACCAAAATAAAACACTTTTCATAACTTGTCGTCTACATTGTGCTTCACTTTCCACCAGCAAAATAATGTTAATGTTGGGCAAAATGATGCTGTTTTGAAATTTCTCTGATTTGGGTGATATCTCATCAGGTTTCCCTTTTCACAAAAATCATGTGACTAGAAAAAAGAGTTTGGGTTTTGCTGCAGAGGTTTTGTAGCATGAGCATGTAACATTTTGCATAGCTGCTGCAGTGTAACAGTTTAACTCAGCTACATTTTAATGAGAAATGCTCACAGTACATCCTAGCTGAGGAACTGCCATCCAGGCTCCCAGCTTCAAAGTCGCGGGACTCTCAGCTACCGGGCGGTCGCACCTCCCTAGCCGAAGCTTGAGACCACAGACATGGACTCTCAGCCCTCCAAGCAGAGGAACTGCTATCTAGGCTCCCAGCTTCAAAGCCGTGGGACTCCCAGCTACCGGGCGGTCGGCGCCTCCCTAGCCGACGCCTGAGATCGCAGACACGGACTCTCAGCCCTCCAAGCCATGGAACTGCCATCCAGGCTTCCAGCTTCAAAGCCACGGGACTCCCAGCTACTGGGCGGTCGGCGCCTCCCTAGCTGACGCTCGAGACCGCAGACACAGACTCTCAGCCCTCCAAGCCGAGGAACTGCCATCCAGGCTCCCAGCTTCAAAGCTGCGAGACTCCCGGCTACTGGGCGGTCGGTGCCTCCCTAGCCGATGCTCAAGACCGCAGACACAGACTCTCAGCCCTCCAAGGTATGGCAACTGCCTCAACCAACCAGATTGCGAGCGCCCTTTCAGACTACGCTCTGATTGGTCCCTGGTGAAAGCTGGTTTCTGCTTATTGAAATTAGACTTTTAAATGTTTGACTTGGTATAAATGTTAAAAATGGTTAAGTGCCTAACCAGACTGTAACTGTGAGGTTTTGAACTGTGCTTTTGGGGAGGAAAATCTGTGATTACAGCCCTTTTCTGCCTATGTGCACTGGCCCCAGACTTTTGGGTGCCAAAGTAATACACGCCTATTGTACTTCAAATCTTGGGCTCCCCGCTGCTCTGTCTGCCCCTTTGTTTGAACCTCCGTTATTAATCCTCACTCTCCTTTTCTCCCTCAGCCAATGAACTGCCATCCAGGCTCCCAGCTTCAAAGCCGCGGGACTCCCGGCTACTGGGAGGTCAGCGCCTCCCTAGCTGACGCTCGAGGCCTGTGTTGGTTCACTGACTATCTTACAGGATGCCTTCAACAAGTTAAAGCTGAAGGAGGCCTGTCTCCCTTAAAAACTCTTCAAAGAGGGGTACCCCAAGGATCTGTACTAGGGCCCTTACTATTTGCAATCTACATTAATAACATCGACCACTGTATAAAAGAAGCCAGCATCCGTTGCAGATGATACAGTTCTCTATGTGAGTCGCCCAACACCTGAAGCTGCCTGCAATGATCTATAGCCTGAATTCAACCTTTTGTAAAGCCAGCTTCTCCAAAAAAAGTTACTCCTCAATGCCAAAAAAACTACAGCGATGGTCCTCTCTCCATTCATCCATACAGCTAACCCTGTGTCCAGTGGGACAGTTCCCCAAATTACCACAGTTCTTGGTGAAAAACTAGAATTTGTTACAAAATTCAAGTATCTGGGAGTCTGGATAGACCACAGACTCTCCTTCATTGAACATATCGAGGACTTGCTAACACAACTCCGGCAAAGGCTTGGCCTGTTTTTTAGAATCAACCAATTCCTCACCAGAGATACCAAGCAACAACTGGTCCAATACACTTTCCTATCACTGGTTGATTACGCTGATTTCCTGAACAGCCAATGTCCCAACTCTTACATGGCAAAGCTGGACACGCACTATCATCGAGCACTGAGGTTTATAACGGGACTTCCCTTCGCCATGCATCACTGTACCCTATATGCGGCAGTGGGGTGAACATCACTAAAGCTCAGGTGACACAGAAATGCTGCTGTCTGGACCTATAGAGCTATCTCTAATAAGCTGCTTTACTATATCTCTTGCTGTCTTCCCCTGAATGTAATTGGGAAATATGCACTAAGAAGTTACTCAGTTATAACACTTAAAGTACCCAAAGCAAAATCCCGATTCGGCAGGGCAGCTGTTAGCTTCGTGCTGCCTACCTTATGGAACGATCTGCAAAAAACTCTCAAATTAAGCACTCTAATCTGTTTAAATGCCTTCAAGACACTATATTTCCATACAATCAGAGAAGCGTGTAACTGCTTCATCCACTGAGATCCAGTACCAGTGCCTGCACTGGTATACAGCCCCACCTAGACCCATCTTTAAGTACTGAACCCCCAGCCCGCTCCTCCTAAGCCTACATGTCCTATCTTCCATATCCCCTTGACTTATTAACTCTATGCCCTACCTTCTCCTAATTTTTCCTACATCGGATAGAAACTCATTACCCCTGGGTTGTGACAACCTCCCTGCCCCGTATTTTATATAATACAATCCCAGGGCCTACACACTTCTTTCCTCCATCCCCTATCTCTATATCCCATTTTCCCAGCTCCACTCTGTGCACTGTGCCCTCCTAGCCTTTCTCCCCCTACCTCCCTCCCTCCCTTCCCCCCTACCTCCACCTCTACCTTGTGTATTTTTTTCCAACAACCTTGTATAACCTGCCTTACAACTGTCTGTAGACACTTCTGTGTATGTAGATACCTTGCAATCTGTACAATGTCTGTATAATTCTACGTACATATGAATTTCTTTTTTTCTTTTCTGTAAAATATATTATCTGTATTGCCTTGTAAATACCTGTGTCGACCTGTATAAACAATTGTTCATGTTCTACCCAGGTCCACCTTGCAAATGAGCTTTCGCTCAACGATGACCGCCTGGTCAAATAAAGACTTGATTGATTGATTTGATTGATAGTTGTATACCCACTACCTCCAGTAGCTCCATATGAAGTCCGAACTATCCATTGTTTACCTGACACAAAATGGCCACCCAGGAGGTAGTGAGTTAAAATATACTGTATAGCACTCAGTCAGTAAAGGCACAGGATTCAAACTGTGAATCGGGGGATAATGTCTAGAGTTCATCAAGGCAAATGCCAAGGTTAGGGCATTCTGCCTACAATTCTTTACTCACAGCAGGACTCTTAAGAAGATTGCATTAAAACAGCTCATTATTTCTTTCCATTCTCTGGCATAAGGGTGTCAGATGTCACCTTCAGACTTTTGATCAAAAGGAGAACCAAGAGCAAAATAGCTGGGGGGGGGGCTACAACTGACATAACTATGATCAAAATCCACTACAGTATACAAATAAAGTTTACAATAGCACATGCAGTAATGTAAATTTTAATTATTTGGAGTCAAAAGTATTATGTGTGTGTGTGTGTGTGTGTGTGTGTGTGTGTGTGTGTGTGTGTGTGTGTGATGCACGTGTGTGACATTCTGAATTAGAGGTGTACTACTTACAACATTCTGTTATGGACAGGGACATTGGTTTACCATTTTGGACAAGTAAAACCTCTTGGAATCTGAGGACGAGCAGTCCTACCAATTCTTCATGGGCATACTGCCACATTTCAACAAATGTGACTCAAGTAACACCCCCTTCCTCAGTTGCCTTAGTCCACATTCCTCAGAGCTTCATGTTCTACAGTGTTATAAATCTAACAGGAACCCTGTCTAGATTTAATAATTAAGGCATGACCTGGGTTGGGTTACTGTTAGGTGTAACCTAACCGGGGTGGGGTGGTCATTGGACACAAGATTTAGCTGAGTGCCTTATGCCCCTACAGTTAGAATAATGAAGGTAATCCAACACCTGGAATGCTTTAAAGAGCCATATGTGTTCACTTCAAATAAATAGACAACTATTTTATTAAGTTAGTAAATACTTCTACTTTTATAATAAATATTTCAGTGCAGTTAAGCAAGTGGTGTTACACCTTTGCTTTTCACACAACTAGGAAAAATTCAATAGAATTCTAGTACCGTTATGCCAGAAACTGCCAACTACATAGGAGCTATGTATATTTCAATGAGAAACTAAAGATTTTTCTTTTTCAAAAGAAATTGATACTTCTTTTAGCAAACAAACTTTCCCTTTTAAATGTTTGTACTATTGTGATCGATCTCAGTGATTCTGCATTTATTTAAAACCTTAATTGGCGTCTCTTTTTCTTCTTCCCAGGTAAAATCTGGTTAGGAAGAAAAGGTCATCTACTAAATCATAACAAAAGATTGCAGCTTATGAAAAATCACATCTTTCTATGAAGTACATATGTTAGTATAAAGCATTCTTTCTCTATAACAATCTGAAAACAGATTTGAAGTTTTCCACTGAAATACGCAGCCAACATTGCTAGTAAAGATTTTCTGACTTCATAATATAATAGTTCCACTGGATTCTATTTGTTACTAGTACTTGGTAAAATACAAATCCAAAGATGAAAGGGTATGTAAAGAAACAAATAAAAGCAAGCAAAATAATTACCTCGGCATTTAAAGGCCCCAAACCATCATTCTTTAGGATATAATTACTAAGCACTTGCTCCTTAATACTATTATTAAGGCTGAATTGTTTGGATTTTTCTTTTCTTAGAATTAATGTTTTATGCCTTAAATTCTGTTTTATTGAGAATTAGAGGGTTTTCAGCTGTTAACATAAATCCGTAGCATGCTGTCAGCCAAGCAGAATGCTCAGTCCCCTGCATTTGTTTCATAATTGCATCTAAAGTCATTAAAAAGGCAAAAGTAAAACTGTGTCACGCTTACCCACAAATGTAGATCCCTGGGTCATTTCAGAAAGTTACGTAAAATGACCCAGTTATCTATACCAAAAGCCTGTAGGCTGCTTGCTTCCACTCTGTACTCTGACCACCTATTCCATAACTGCAATACTGTATGTGTGCTCTATCCAAAATACAAATTGAGAGGGGTCATTCAACTTTCATATCATCCTGGCACGTTAAACACATTTTGAACCTGTCAAACAGCTGAAAATGGAAACAGGTGATGATCTCTGCTCTAGCTTGACCCATTATGTGAGTGTGATCCCAGTTTTATAGATTCACAGAGCAAAGTCTGGTTTGTCCATAAACACAAAACACTTCTGATTAATGCCAGACCATGCCAATGATAAAACTGCTGTTAAACACTTCCAGCACTAAATTGTTGAGAATATATATATATATAGTAGTTCATTTTCTTAAGGATTATTTTGGTAAACATTACAGATTATACAGCTGTTGAAGTTCACAAGTACACAGCATGAGTTATACAGTGCATGGATTAGATTAAATTGTCCTGTGTAAACTTTAAGCAAGAACAAACAAAAAGATAAACATACAACATACACAACAGATAACAAAAAGCAAACTTGGTGCCAGTTGAGATGAATGAGTACACTATGTGAAGCCTGCAAACCCTAACCTCACTGTGTTTAAATGATCTAGTGTAAAGGAGTATGCTAGAATGCCTTGTGATAAAGGGGGCAGAAAGTCGTGAGTGTATTGTAACCCCAAACTGTGCCCTATCAGTAAATCAGGGGGAGCCTCTGCCCTATAACCTCTTTTATGGAAGACTGGTTCTCGTCAGAGACAGATGGTGGTAGCATGTACATGGGTGAGTTGAAACATGCACACCATGTTCTCCAATATAGACCCATACATCCCATCGCCAGATAACTCAGTCTGTCATCCGAAAGCCTCCTTTTCCCGTATGTGGTGCCCCGAATGTGGCAAGAAGGATGTTAATGTGTGCTGGGTTCCACATCAATAAAAAGGGGTAATAAAGCAACTATGTCGATGACACCAGTAACTTACACACAAATTACTAACACAGGTCCAAAAAGGGGTGGATGTTGGCACCAGACAAAGAGAGGCAAGAGTCCAGAAATAGATTCCAAATACTTCACAAGGTTTTATGTATACCAAACCAAGGGGAAACATGGTCATGTTGGGACACTTAGGCTTATCTTCACTCTCCTATATGAGGAAGACTCTAAATAAACGACTGTAACAACTCCACTTTATGAGTGGTCTACATTCTATAATCAGCAAATCGCTATATAATCCTTTCAATACTACCCTGAGGTGCACCTCTACCTAGGGCCTATTACCTGGAGTACTCCACTTTAAGGAACTCTGTAACATAATACTGTAAAACTCTAATTCAGTCATAAGAGGCAGTTTGTGCACGGATAAGCTTTCTCTGTCATCGGAAGAAATTGGGCTGCAGGATAAAACACAAGGGGAACACTTGGCTGACTGGGCTAACAACTAAGGGACTGCAGAGAGCATTTTGTACAGGCCATGAGTCTCTCGGCCACACCTCACCTCTCTAGGGTTGTCGGACTTGTTAAGAACAAAGCAACGATTATCTCGGCTCAGAACCAACTGAGGGCCGCTGGAATTGTGACACACCAAACCTGGCCACAGCCCTCTTCTGGATTGCCGGGGTAAGACGAAGAAGAAGAAGAAGAAGATGCTGACCAACCGGCTCTAAGTCCTCTTCTGGACTTTCCAGGACACGAGTTATAAGGAGCAAGTGCTGACCAACTGGCCCAAAGTCCTCTTCTGAATGGCTGGGACACGAAGAAGAAGAAAAAGAAAGTGCTGACCAACCGGCTCAAAGTCCTCTTCTGGACTGCTGGGGCACGAGGAAGAAGAAGAAAGTGCTGACCAACCAACCCAAAGTCCTCTTCTGGACTGCTGGGACACGACAAAGATTCTGAAAAAAGGAAGTCTGTGAATTGGAAGCACCAACGGGGTTCTGGGCACCAAGGCCCCAAGCCAAGGACTACGTAAAATAAGAAACAGGACAATGATGCAAAACACTGCGGCAGAATATCAGGATAGCACTTCGATATGGATGACAAAACAAGAAAATGGACGGTACCTTTGTACCAGGCCAGGCCATACCTTGGGCAAACTTTGAAGAGTGGAAACCAATAAACAGGACGTTGCAAACAACTGCGGCACGGTCCCTTGAGGATCTGCTACTGGCTGCTTCGAGGATGTACTGGATACAACTTCTGGAGTACTTTGAAGAAGACTGATCTGGATACCAATGGTGAACAGATTCTGGAAAGCTCTGGAAGACTGATTCAAACACCTTGCAACTTGGAAGGCTGGCAACAAAGCAATACTTTCTGGCAAATTCACTGCTTGTAGCAATAGTTGCATGCAAAATAAAGTTCTTGTTGCAGTGGTCTCTTACTCAGTCTTAATGTTCAAATCACAGTAAATATACAGGCAATTCACTTTTCTGATAGAACCCTGGCACTGGTGGACCTAACAGGGGTCCCTCTGACTAAATCGGGTTTGTCCTATTACTGTGACTCTGTATGGCTAGCTAGACTCCTTAAACATGCGAGGTCACTAATGCTGCTGGGCCCTTATAACACCTGGAGAATCTAAATAGCTAGCAGTGGGCTTAACTTGCCCCTTAAAATGGCAGAGCATGTGGCGGTGAGCCTAACTTGCCCCTTTTAAGAACTGGTGGGCCTGACTTGCCCCTTTAAGAACTGGTGGGCCTGACTTGCCCCTTTACACAGTGGTGGGCCTAACTTGTCCCTTTAAGAACTGGTGGGCTACCCCTGCCCCTTTAAGAACTGGTGGGCCTGACTTGCCCCTTTTAAGATCGCTGTACCTTATCTGGGTGAACCCCTTTCAAATAAACATTTGGGCCCCTCTGGACAGCTGTGCCTCCTTTAACACTGTGGGCTTTTCTGTACAACTATGCCCTCTTTAAATCATGAGCCTCCCTAAGGCTGTGCCCTTTTAAGATGCTGGGTTGCCTGTCTGGGCCCCTCCAAAACAACTGGGCTCCCTTTTAAAATACTGGGCTACCCTTTGGCTCTGCCCCTGCAAATACACGCTGGGCTTCTCTGTACTAAGCCCTATTAAATAACTGGGCTTCCCTGGAATCAGCCCCTTCATATACACTGGGCCTCTCTCCCTGACAGGGCCCCTTTAAATTGCTGGACTGGCTTGGGCTAAACTGTCACTCTTTTCTCCAGCCACACCTCTTCTTATAAATTTTGATACCCTTCCTGAGGCTTCCCTTTTGCTGTTCCCTTCCCTGTGGGTGTCGCTATGCCCTGAAGGCTTTAATTATTTAAATGAGGAGCCCCTGGCCCGCTCCTTCATGGCGCTCAGCTGTTTTTCCTCTGCGCCTGGCGCAAACTATTTAAAATAAATAAATTCACTTTTTCTCTTTCAGGGCAGTGAGCACATTACTGTGTGCTGCCACTGACTCACTCAATCATCGGGAAGCAGGAGCTGAAGACAGGAGGTGGGAGGTGCAGTCTGGAGAGGGAGGGAGCTTTCAGGCAGGTGCAGGATGCCCGGGGACCTCTCGGAGGTCCTGGGACAGCATACCATGATGTGGCAGTGTGATCCCTACCACTGGGGAACGGAACACTTGATTTTTAAATTAAAAATAAAATAGGGCACCAAGCCCTCCCGGGGACACAATGGGACATTTCTGGACTTCACCAGCAGCTCAAACCGGCACCACAGACTGAACAAGCTTGCAGGTACATTTTCTTCAGTAACTGGAGGCAGGAGGCACACAGCAAAGTCCTTAGGGACAGCTTCAACCCTCCTGGGAAGCCCTTTTTGTCCCTCTTAGCTTTCTGTGTCCTCACTCCTCCACAGTCACCATGATTCACTTTAACAGTAACTTATTTTTTTTTTTAACTGCAGCACTCTGTATTCTGGTTCTGGAAGGCATAGCAGGTGCCACACAGTGGGCATTCTGTTAGCTAAGCTTAACGTTCCATTAGCTGCAGCATGGCAGAAAGGCTTATTTTGTGCATTATTTCTAAACTATTTACATTATTCTTGACAGGCTTTGTACACAGTTTTGTGTTGGCATTTTTAACTGGGCACCTGGGCATTTCTTGGGCACCTGTTTACTGTATTGAGGCATCTATAACTGGCATGTTTCTATTCTTTATTTTTCTGTGGTGCCCCCAACTCTGGGGCACTACATGTACAAGCCATAAATTTGTTTTGGAAAGTTATTGGTGGTGATTGCTATTTTAATCTCATTGTCTGGACCTTTGTCTCTTTCTGATACCTGTGTTTTCATAGTCTTTTGTTCATCTTTCTCTGTGGTACATTTTCTCTGGTCTCTCTGACAGGTAGCCAGGGCCCAGTCCATATAGGGCCTTATAGGTGAGCAAGCCCACATTGAAGAGAACCTGCCATCTGACTGGCAGCCAGTGCAGACCGCACAGGACTGTGGTCACTTGACAGGATCTAGGTAATCCCATCAGCAGCCGGGCTGCTGCATTCTGCACTAGCTGCAGCCGGCAGAGGTTCCCCCCACTGACCCTGAGGTAAAGAGCATTGCAGTAGTCGAGTCTCGCTGTCACAAAGGCATGTATCAGTGATGGCAGATCCTCAGGCAGAATTAGGGGTTTAATCCAGGCAATGTTCCTCAGATGGTAGAAGCTGCTTTTGACGACAGCCGACACCTGAGCATCAAATGTCAGCTTGTCGTTGAGGATCACGTCCAGATTTCTCATCCTAGTGCCAGTGCTAGTGTCTTTAAGAGTGCACAGTTGCTAGTCCCCTAAGTTGTTGCTGGATTGGATCAAACTGCTTGCTAACTGGCCATTACCACAGAAAAAATTGATGTCAGTTATTACATAGAGAATAATCCCTAAGAAGGTGTACACTACAACAATTTAATACAAACCCAAAGTGTGTGATGCTGTATAACCCCCCACCACCACCACCACCACCTTTTCAACTGAGAATAGGATGTTGGAGTTTACAAAAGTATATACTCAGTCTTATACTCCGTCTTAAGACAGTAGGCAGCCATGAATCCATCATGTCTGTCTCCCATTATTCACTGAAACCAATTTAGCCCTTTTCCAACTAGTATACCTTGGTCCAGTTTCCACTTAAAGATTGAGACATTTTCAGCCTCAGTTATTTCCCCTGGTAAGCTATTCCAGATTTTTCCGGCCTGCTGAGTGAAAAAAAACTCTCCTATCATTATTTTTTTTTTGCATCAAGTTTTACTTGTTTATTTTGAGATCTTAAATTAATTTCTTTGATCGGTAGTACAATCCCCAAACTGTTCCTTTGGTCATCATCTATCATGATCTTGCATAATTGAATAATTGCAGCGTGTCCCCCCATTCATCTTTCCTGTAGACCAAAGTCCCAACCTTAACTTCTCTTCATATGCTAGGTTTTTAAGTTTTGCACCATTTTGTTGCTCTGTGTTAAATTCTTTCAGTGTGGTTAATGTCTTGCTTGAAATGAGGGTTCAAAATATGTGTATCCCCAAGGCATAGAATATAGTGAAGGCCTCCATATCTACATGCAGTGAGTGAGCTGGGTCTTCCGAAAGAAGGCTTTGATAAAGGTGTATGCCCCATCATACTGTGAATTTAGGTGCCTGTATTAATAGTATTTGCTAGCACAATCTAGGGTTTCTATTGGAAGTCACCTGCGTACTTCTGATACCTAGGAGTGATTTTCTCTAATAAGAACAGAAAAAAATTGAGATCTCTAGTTAAATAGTACCTTTCCTGATCTCAAGGTGATGAACAGTAAACTATTAAGCACAGAAAGTAAATAAATAAGACAAGTGGTTCTTCATGACGCCTAAATCTAGTGCTCAAAGTACTGACTAAATGACCATTTGAACCTAATGCAAAGATCTTTTTGGTTATTTTAATGTGGAAAGTAGCTATTCCAGTAGCCATCACTTCTGCCAGAACAGTAAGTGAAATTCTAGCTTTTTTTAGAGAGTATTACTACTAGAACAATACATGTGATAGTGTGCATTATGAAAATGTAATACACACCCTCGGTGTGTGATACTACATCAACCTCGAGGGTGTGTTTATATTTGAGTAATTACACTATCCCATGATTTATTTAATATCATCACTGACAATCAATCGCCTGTGAAAAAAAACTATGGAGTTTTAGCAAGGACTCCTGGTAAACTCACAGCAGATGTTTGTGACTGACCCTGCAGAAAAACATTGAGAGGTGCATATTTTCAGGTTATTTATTAATTTATTTTTAACTGAAGGTAACTGCACTGACTAACAGTATTTAATGTCATCATGTCGGCTTCACTGACAAGGACGATGAATCGGGAAGTGCTGTGCTTGAGATACAGATAGCCATTCTGGAGTGCACCAGTGTTTGGGGCCGATTTAATTTTGTTTTCCATGTCTTCTGTGATATTTACTGCAGAGTTAGTTGCATGGGATCATTTGCATATTTAATTTTTTATTTTATAAATAAAACTGTTGTGATCCTGGGAACAGCTGCTACGCTTGAGACAGAGTAAGCCAGCGAGTCTTGAGCACAGCTCCTTTGTTCGAACCTGCATGTTTGCTGTAATAACCATCTGCTTATTATGGCACACAATAGGTGGCCAGCACCACGAAAAAACTGATGTCCAGTTATTGTATAATCTTTAATCAGGATTCTGTGCCACAACACACAGATCAAGAGTTTCCTTTTTTTATTTCAACCAAGAGGTTGTTACCTTTCTTCAGTCAAAATTCCAAAATGTAGTACTCTAGAACAGCTTTTTACACTCAGGATGTATGACGGGCACTGAATTCCTATCAACAGTTCATCATGTACTTCATCATCAGTTATTATATATTGTTCCCTTATTGCCATCTCTTAGGTGATTCCTGAAAGTAGGCAACTGTTTTGTCTAGTGTACCCACCGGGTAAATGAAAACTAACTAAATAAAAATGTATACAGAACTCAGGGCCTCAGGAACACATCTGGTCTGTTTATAATACTGACTGGTAA
Source organism: Neoceratodus forsteri (assembly GCA_016271365.2). Taxonomy (NCBI): domain Eukaryota; kingdom Metazoa; phylum Chordata; order Ceratodontiformes; family Ceratodontidae; genus Neoceratodus; species Neoceratodus forsteri. Next base: position 422,647,391 of record CM057453.1, read on the forward strand.
TAATAAAGGTGCAGAGGCATTAAAGGATTCTGTAAATAGATAGACCATGTTGTGCGCTCTGGAGCCCACAGTGCAAACACTGTTCTGCATTCAAGTAGTCTGTCCAAGAGTGTATATATGAGCCAACATCTTCTGTGCTCAGCCTTATTCAAAATGGCTGCCTCGAGTTGAATGAGTTTAAGGTGCATTCATCCAGAGCAATGGCAAAATTAAGGACAACACTCAGGAGAGGCTTCCCTGCAAGACATATGTAGAATGCTCATTTGGAGCTCTCGTCATACCTATTACGTTTCGCAGACTGGGTGTAATAGATGCAGATTGGCCATAATGTCCACCAGAATGCAGCATTGTAAGCTTTCATCTTTTTTCTTCTTCCTTCTGTCCTAGTTTACAGTATTTTGTTTACTGCTTTTGTATATCCCGGAAGTGAATTTGACTGGTGAATGCAGTGTGAAGAAGAAACATTCATTTCATTGCCTGAAATGTTTTATTATCTAAAGGAGCATCCTTCAGTCCTGGGCCCCCTAGTGTTGTCACTACTGTAGTTCCATGTGTTTTATCTTGTTCCTTAGACTGAGCTGGGGGGTTCTGTTGTATATTTAAGAGTAAGTGAGAGAGAGAGAGGTGTCAATCAAAGTTTCAGTCCTTTCTGTAGTCAATAGGGTATACTTACCCAGATGTAAACTGCCTTGATGCTGCTTTGTAGAAACAAACTTTTCAAATATTTAACTAATTTTTCATACTTGCCTGATGTTGGGGAGATCTGTCTGTTTCACTCTTACTAAAAGACAGAATTCCCGTAGATCCTCACTATGTCTATTCATGAGAAAAATGTAGGATGATCACGTGCTGGGGTTACAGTGGACACCTCTTTCTATTTGTCAATTCTGCTAGTGGCATTCATGAAATGCTTATATAAGTATTTTACTATGAATTAATAGAATGTAATTTTGATAGCATGTATTTTTATTGAAAAGTATTTTCTGGTTCTCATACTGTGCTATGCTTTGCACTGTGGTTAGAGCACTTTCAGTACTGTACTTCAGTTACTTTGCTTACCTTTAGGTGGGAGTTGTTTCCTATAAAGCAGATAAATCCCCACCATCACTTAAATGGAAGTCCATCATTTGGATAAATTAATAAGTATCACTTTAAAATGTGGACTTTTAGAGGGACTGGATATCCTTCATGTGCCCAGCCTGAGGTAGGCTCAGTACCAGCTGAAGCACTGAGGCAATTGAAGTGGAGCTCCCTGAGGTATTTTGCAGCAGGTATGCACATTCAGGCATTTTTGCACTGATATTGCACTTTATGATCCACAGATGTAAGCGGCATTTGAAACTACAACTCTGCAGCATAGATCTGAAATTTTGCCATCTTCGTTGGGAGTGCTACCACTTGATCTCGTATAAAGCCATATGCTGTATATGCCTTAGAAGGGCAGTCTGTCTCGTTAGTGTCCAACAAATGGGTCCTACAGATCATCAGTAGCATTCCTATGGTGTACTATACTTTTTTGTAGCCCTGCCAAGGTCCTGCTAGTTCTAACTAGCAGCAGATATTTTGCACATCTTACTCACACAGATTTTTGTTTCTACTGTACAGACCATTTTGACAGAATCATCTAAATCACAGCAGGTCACGTCATATTTCCCACCATTGCGTAACCCTTTGTAATGCTACAGTCACTGCAGAAGGTGTACCTGCAGCAAAGATAAATGTCTCAGTTATGCCTCGTGCAGGAATTGGGGTTTGTCAAATTGAAATTCATGTCCCTGTGGCACCAGCGAGCAGTGGTTCCAGTGACTGCATTCTAGTGCTCCCAACCAGCATAGTGGTGTGATTTTATAGAGGGGACCCAGGTATGTCTAGTGCCTGTATACTCTATGTGTAAATATTCACGTGAATCGCATATTTTGCAGAAAACCAAAATGTAAATGAAAGGTGCAAGGGCAGTTTTTCAGACATTAGTTCATGGGGTATAACCATGGAGCTGACAATGAGAAAGATTCAGATTTTTTTTTAATTACTGGAAAGACATAATAAGATTACACAGCCAGAACAGAATCCAGGCGTAAGGCATATACTGTATATAGCACGCCACACATTTGGGGTAAAACTGTACTTGGTAGCAGATTATTTTCTTCCTTTGTCCCAAGTGGAATTATGTGAATACTTCTTTGCCCATGAAGACTTCCTTGTAGTATCTGTTATGAGTATACCAAAGGGAATAATTCAAAATTACTGCTAAGTAAGCTTTTTCATGGCTCCCTGGAATGTAGTTTCTAACTTGATTTGAGCTGCTGTCTATTATAGTGAAGAATTGTGGGGTCTAGCCAGCCAGTGTTATAGACGAGTTTGTTGTATTTCTTTCACCTTGAGGATCGCAGAAAAAATGAATAATTCCTTTTTCATCATATACTGTATTAAAACCTTTATTTCTGTGTTATTCCTATGTGTACATGATGGATATTCCTTGTCTGCCATCAGAGGACAACCAGTTGTTAAAATAATATCAATCAATCATTAAAATTATATGTATCCAGACCTATAGGTACAGCTCTCCCCTCCGCCCACATAATTTTTATAACTATCCCCATCTGGAAAGTGTCCAGCTAAGCCATAGACATTTCCCAGATAAGGTCCTGTATCCTAAAACCTCACATTTCATTCCCTGGCAGGCCTGCACATCATGTGTGTATTGAAGCATTAACCTACAGATTTTTTGCATTAGGATAGTCTGAGTTAGACTCTTGGTGCAGCTGCTGTACATGTATTGCTTTAATATATGTTATCTGCAGGTGATAGATAGTTGCAAAACTGTTTTAATTAACCCTAACACTAACTCTTACTTACTGTTCCATTATTTTATTATACTGAAAGTTAAAAAATCCATAACAGCAAAAAAAAACTTACATTATAAACCACTGAGTGTTTTCGCTAGGACGTCAATAAAAATCGTATGTCAGGCACTCAGCCAGTTTTGTCATTTCCCTGCAACTAGAAACAATTTATGACATGTCCTGTATACAGACAGCTGCTGTGAAACTATATTTCTGTATGATGAACAGTATATGTTTCTCTTGTGAAATGTATTATGCTTGTAAGCAATGACCATCAAACTACATCATTGTAATTGTGTAATATTATACTGTCCCTGTCAATGTACTACTATTCAGGATTTCAGGATGTTAAATATTTTCTATGCAGATCCATCAGAGACTGAGAGCAATTCTAAACAAAGGTGCACAGCATCCTTTATAAAACAGAACTCAGTAGTATAGGCTTTGAGTCTGGTCATACAGACAAACTAAACTGCAAAGCTGACAACAATAAAAGTCTATTCTAAAGGTTCTTAGTTCTAGTACGACTCAGCTCTTTGTCTTCCTGCTAAGAAACATATTGCAGGTAAAACCCAACGGGCAGATGGGATACGCCTCAGGATCATAGAGGAGTTTTGAGAAATAATGTAGGGGGCCGGTTCCAGTAATCGTTCAGAAGTCTGTCTAGACAAATGTGGTGCCACAAGACAAGAAACTGATCCACAAATGAACTGGCAGAGACAGTACATGTAACACACTTTGGGCAGGGAACTCATACCAAGGAGTTGCCTTCTGAAGGAGCCAATTACCCTAGTTTTCTAATTTTTGGTCCAGTAGAAAAATAAATATGTACCTTAAGAAGCTCAGCTTGTAACGTCCCTGCATGTGCTGAGGAGCCACCGAGCTCTGCAGCTCCACCCCTAAAATAATCTTTAAGGTGATGTGAAGTAGGGAACAGGGCAACAAATGCTCAATGTACGTACTGTATTAATAGGGTAGGGGAGGGGTTACTTATAGTAACTTTACTGGCAGCTCTGCAGGACATATATGAGACTAAAATATACAGTATATTATACAGTATTTTAGCCCTGTATTTGTAGAACTGCCAGCAAAACTACTATGAAAACATTTAGGCAGCCTCCTTCCCTGATCCTGTTAATATGAACACAGAGTACTTGCAGCCCCATTCCCTACTTATAATCATCTTAATGAATATTTTGGGGTGGGGCGGCAGTGCTATTACACAGAAGTTACAAGTCAGGTTTATTAAGGTACAGATTTATTTTTCTATTGGACCAAAAAAAATCAGAAAACTAGTGAAATTAGCTCCTTAGGCAGGCAGCTCCATGGCATGAGTTTCCTGCGCAGATCATGTTAGTTGCTCTTAAGGTAAGCTGGGACAAATTTCTAATTATGAGGAAATGTAGTGTGAGTAGGGAATACTTAGAATTTAGTACATGTTTGCAGGGCATGCCTGTTCATCTCTGGTTATTTAGCAGACGGCATGGGCATGATAGACCTAGAGCTCTTTCTGACCTTACATTACTATGTTACTATGGAATTTGAAGAAGCAGTATGGTGGAAACTTTTTTAGATAATACAGTTAAAAGCACAAGCAGAAACAACATACATAAGTGCCTTTACATTTTATTTCATACTTAAAGCGAGATATGAAGTTTTAAAGATTTCAAAATACCCTGCTTCCTTACCATGCCTACTACAATTATAGTGATCATCTAAGTGTAGTGCTATGCTATTTGCCATTAGAAGCATATGCTAGCACCATCCTGGCAGATCTGCAGTATGACTCCAGTATACCCAGCTAGAGAGTACCCTCAGGGAAAGAGAGCTTTAAACACTGAAGGAGAGAGCCATATGTGCAGAACTACAGGGTCACCACGACATAAACTCATAGAGCAATTATACATCATGTCCCTCCTTCCCATGAGTTGAGATACAGGTAAGGCAGCCTGAGGAGTCCTGAGAAGGACAAAACATATGTCTGTGTCTTCTGTTTTCAGCCTTTTGTGCGAAAGGACATTAGGCACTGTACACCCCTACTTAAAGCAGAACCAGTATAAATTATTTCGTGCTGATTTGCATATAGTTCCCATGGTGCTTCGCATTATTGGGGTATGTGTAAGTTTGTATTTTTTTTAAACCTGGCTTTATTACCAGTTCCCTTTCCAGGTCACTCTTGTCTCACTGCTTTTGTGCTACATTCAGTGCCTTTTAGCTTGCTTTTCTTCTTTGGGCTCAACATGAACCAAACCCTTAAGACAATCATTGTTCTGCTTCCTTCTTCACCTTGGTTGAGATACAGAGTGACCTACTGATAAGCTCTGAAAAGGATGAATATGAGAATGTATGTGTGCAGTGTGTGCGTGTGTGTGCGTTCTTGGCCACTTGGAATTTATACACTCCTGCTCAAAGAGGAACCAGTATAATTCTTTTCATGGTAATTTGAATATACTTCCCATAGTGCTTTGCATTATCGGGGTATATGTAATTTTGTATTTCTAAGTCATTAATTACAAAAGAAGTAACAAAAATGTTTTCAAAAGAGCTGAATGAATTATAAATACACTGATGAATCCCATGATATCTGGAATACATTACTGCTAAAAAACAGACAGCACAACATTTTTCCAGCTAACAAAGACAGTTACTTTATGTTCCTCCTGTCTTTTTTTTTTTTTTACTTCAGTATTATATACATCTGTATTGCTTCATGTGGCAGAAAGAGCTAATACACTGTATGTGTCATAGGGCTGTGCGGATTTAGGAAATTCTCAGTTTGTCAAATTCTGACAGAACTGCATGAAATGTATTTATTTATTCATGTATTTATTTGGTCATAACACAGGCGTCTATTAACTAGAGAGCTAATATATGACATGATTTCTTGTTAAGTGCCCAGTGGCATGCAACTATCTCAACATTTGGTTGAGTAGTTTTCAATATATAGGAGCTCGTTGTCTTGGCATTTTTTGGGGGCAGGGAACATTTCATGCTTATAATAACCCAGCCAGCTTTGGAACTAGAGCTATAAAAGTGAGCATTCATAATGGTTTTGAAGGGTCAAAGAAACTACTAAATATGTAGAGAGTTGGTTTAGAAATGTTTAAATTTTAGGGGTTAACAAGTTTATTTCACTATATAATTATTTGTAACAGTTTTGTGAAAACGTTCTAAAAATCTGGAAGTTTCTAACTTTCCTGATGTTGCAGGTACAGGGCTAACATTTGGCATGCATATCCAGTGTCAGTGTGTCATGGTATCTAACAAAGCTGGAAGAATCTAGTTTAGTAGTTTTATATTTGCAGTGAAAATACTGCAAATAATTACTGGCAATATTTTCTCCAGTATTCATGGTAGTATAATAGGTAATGCCTCCAGAATTCCACTAGTGGAAATTAACATTCTCAAAGCACTTATCCCCACTACATCTCATAAGCTGCACTGAGCTATTTGCGATCTTATAGTCATTTCCTTGTTGATTAATTCTGCTCCCTTTTCCCCTCTTTGCTTGACCAGATGGATTCAGTGGAATTGCTTACCCCCTTATAGCCTCCTAGTTCTTCAGTGACATGCTCCTTTAAAAAAAAAAGTTACCTTCTCCTTTTCCTGTTAAACCTGTCCCACCGGAATAATAACTAGAATTCCTCCTTCTTGGTGCCCCTGTCATTTTTGTCCCCACTACATCTCCCTCAGTGTATCTACATCTTAGACTACTTGAAAGTACAGAAGTGCAGTCAGGCTAGTCAATTTTTCAGGGTATGATTCTTATATGATCTGTATTCAATCTGGAAATGTTTCCGCTCTATGCTTACTTGCATCAGCTGGGGTCTACTATCTAGTAACTAAAAAAATGCTCCACAAGTTAGAAGATGTGGCTGGTGACAACCAGAAAGTGCAAGCGAACAGAAAATGGCTCCAGCTTTCAGGGTCTCATACAAAAAATGCTTTATTTAAAGTGTAATTTGCTGTGCTTATAAGTGCAAAAATATTATAAAAGTGTCCGTACTGCCTTAGTAGTGTAGATGCTTGGTAGCAGGTACAAAAAAGCAACAAACAGCTCAGGACTCAGCTGTTTTTCTCACTTGGCTTCATCAAGAGCTATGGATGTAAGTTATGCTGTTTATAAAGGCAGATCTTAAAGTGACATAGGGCTGGTATGTGCTTGAGTGTAACATAAATTAATTAAAATCAAACCAGGTATCAGTAACCTGGCACAGTCTTACTAAATAAGTTCCACAACAAAATCCAATATTGGGAAGTTGGAAATGGAGAAGAGAAGAGAAGAATTGGAGGGTAATGTAGAACAGGTGTTGGGGAGGGGGTGTTGGTTGAGAAAAGAAAAGACAGATTTCTGACAGATATGAGGGGGTTGGGGTTATAGTGGAAAAGAGAAACCAAAAAAAATATTCTTCCTGTTACAATACAACTGTTCCTATATTAGCTGAACCAACGGTCTACATAGAAACATAGACTTTCACAGCAGATAAGGACCGCTTGGCCCACCCAGTCAGCCCATTTCCCTACCTATTGGATAAGTTGCAGATCCTAGTTAACCAGCAGCCTACTTTTTCAATTCCCCCACTGTTTTTGACCCCACGACCTCCTCAGGAAGGCCGTTCCATGCATCCACCACCCTCTCCGTGAAAAAATACTTCCTCACATTGCCTTGAGGTGCCCCCATCTTCAAATTGTGCCCCTTTTCTTGCACATCTCTTTTCAGAAAGATGCTACCCTCTTGGACTTTGTTGATTCCCTTGAGGTACTTGAACGCTTCTATCACATCCCCCTTCCTCTAGCATTCAAAAGATCTGGTTGTCCATATGTGGACTCATTTTAGTGAGCCTTGCTGACCATACATGCAAGGCACCCTCCAGATACCACTCCCAGTTCCAAACTGCCATCTGAACGAAAGAAACCATACGATATTAACAGTCAGCATTACCGGAACAAATTACACATTAACATAGAACAGCACTGTTTATTCCTTATCAGTGTAATGAGATCAGATTTGTCATTGAGGCTCAGGACATTTATTTCTAATCAGAGTAAAGAGATCAAATTTCTCATTGAGGCCCAAAGCGTAATGGACCACTAATTTTACCATCCATGTAGCCTCTCTTTTCAGAATAAGGGTCTCCAGAGCTCCCCATCTTGCCTAATTTAACCTATTCAGTCCCACAGAAATGGATTTTATGTTCCCCTCAATTGGATTGCAAGTTCACATGTGCAGACAAGGGACTAATCCCATCATTTTTCTGTATGGACCGTGTTTGTTCGACAGTACCGATCTTAAATAGCCTCAGTGTTTTGTCAGTATAAAAAGCGCCACACATGTGAGTTGTCAAATTCACAATGGATGTTAGGCCTTCTCTCAAAGGATTTTTGGGTGTTGACAAATGTGAAGTGTACGGTTTTTTCATCCTCTTCATAGTATTTTTTATTTTCATTTTATTTTATTGAAATCTAGGATTACAAATACCTTTGAGCAGGAACTGCTCGTTTACAAAGGTTCCACGTCGAAGGAATAGGGGGTATTCATACATACAAAGGTCAACATAATAATACATAGTTACACAATAAAAAGAAGCAAGAGACTGAGGCTTAGGAAATTCCAGTAATTCAAAATGTGCCAAATGTTAGGTAGCATAACATACCAGCCAAGGGCAATCTTAGAAATAAGCGCTGCAAGTGAGGGGAGCATGCAGGCAGGAAGGCCGTTGTCGGAGGTAGAGGGTGAGGGTAAGAGCTCTAAAGGGGAGGGATAAAAGTCAGGAAATGCCTGGGGTGGAAGGAACAGGAGAGGGGGCAAGGGAGTGGGCAGGTGAGGCAGGTAGAAGGGGGGCAAGGCGGGGAGAGGTAGCTGTCAAGACTGAAGTGGAGGGCAGTGAGCTGTGGGCCCCTGATTTGCAATGTCCACACTTATATGTTATATGTTCCCCAGGGAAGAGATGGTAACCAGTTTGTGGTCATTGTTGGTATGGGGATCAGTTACAGGGCATGCACAAGCCTGCCACCAAGGTTCTGGGCTTTCTGTAAACTATTCTAGGAGGTTTGGTTGTGTAGTTTTTCAAGATAGGCTCTGAACAAATAATCCCCCAATTTCTGTGACTATATCAAATGCTGCTTTTGTTTGTCTCCCATATGTGGAGACAAAATTGATTGGGGGGGTCTTCAGTGGGTCTCCTATGCTTGACCTCCAAAAGCATAGATTTGTCCATGGTTAAAGCACTTTCCCTGGCCTTATCAAAGATCCTAATATCATAGCCCTGTGCTTGAAACTGTCTTTTATTTTAACACTCAGTCAGGTAATCATCTACTTCACTGCAGTTGTGCCTGGCTCTGAGAAACTGGGACTTTGGTATATTATTAATCATATGGTCTGGATGGCAGCTTGTGGCCAGAAGTACCACATGTAGATCTGTTGCTTTGGGGTATAGGTTGGTTTTGATGGTGCATTCTCCCTACTTGGTTACCCTTAGGTCCAAGAAATTTACCATGCTCTGTCTTGCATAAACAGAGAATTGAAGGTTGGGATTTGTACCTTCCATGAAGGGCCCCCCCTCCAAGAAGGCGAGTATGAAGCTGGTTGAATCCTGAGCTGTTTGCTGTCTTTTGTACCTGCTACCAAGGACCTGCACTACTCAGGCAGTAACTGCACTTTTATGGTATTTTTGCACTTGTCAGCACAACAAATTACATGTTTAACAGTTTTTTGTATGCAACCCTGAAAATTAGTTTCAGCATCTTCTGCTTGCATCTACTATTCTGTATGTTAATACTGGCGCAAAGACCACCCTTACAGCTGTAAACATGATCTCACACATAGGAGCCGACTCCACGGGTGCTTCGGTCCTGTAGCACCCACAAAGTTGAAATAAGCACCCTCAATATTTTGAGCACAGCTTGCAACAAAGGATTATTAGGGAAACTAGTCACAGGAAAAATACTACCTACTGGTAATGAGCACCCACAAAGATTCCTAAAAGTTGGCATTCCTGATCTCACATGCACTTTAAGGGTATGGAAACCACAAACCAAAGGTGAGTGGTTCTGATACCCTAAGAATGTAAGTGAAATGACTCTTAAAACTGTAAGAGTGCTCCTGGTGGCAGTGTTAAATTATTATTGATAGAGACTGATCAGTAGTAATTCATTCATTCATTCTTTTTTATTTAAAATGAGAGCCTATGGATAATAAATGCCTGTTTTCATAGGCAACCACAGTCATGGTACAAATAACAGAAAGTATAAAGTACAGTACAAAACTACAGATACAGACAATAAAATGCGTAGTACAAAAAAATAACATTCTCATACATGAAGCAGAGCACCATTAGTGCCCATTAGAAATCCCCGTAACACTGGTAACATTTCTCAAAGCTGTAACAAAAGACTTGTAATTAGCTAATGTTTTTATGGATAAAAGTAAGGAATTCCAAAAAGTGCCAACTCTATAATAGAAAGCTGTTTGCCCAACCTTCTTAAAACATTTAGGTAACCGCTGCCTCTTTCCTCAGCCTTAAAAGACTTATCAGACTGCTGCCTGCCCCCTTGCTGTTGTCCTTCCTCCCCGTCCTGCCTCTTCTATGCCCTGATCTTACTGGCATCTTTTGCTGCTAATAGGAATGTTTTTTGCAATTTTCATACTACTTCTCATTAATGAGTGTGCACCTTCAAAGGCTTTACTAATTGTCTGCAGTTTATTTTAACTCTGATATAAAACAGTGACTGTACATGTTCATTGTTAGATTTTGTCTGTTTTCCATACCTGTATTGCTTCTGCAGTATATTTTGAGTTCTCTGTAATCCCCTTTGTCTGTACTTGTACCCTTGTCCCAGGTTGCAACTGGAAACGAGCCTCTGCTCAGTGTCTCTTTCCCAGTTACCACAATTTTAAATAAATAAATACATTTTAAATGTAAATGATCTATACATTGGGTTTGTAATACAGATGGTACTTCTTCATTTACCATCTTCCAAGCTCAACATCCCAGTTGTTGACTTACTCTTTGTTGCAAAGTATACCACTTCGCTATGTTGTATAAACAACAAACATGACATTCAAAAGGTAAATCAAATACAGACCTACAAGCTTTATTGAGTAACTGTGCTATTCTCTGTAACAGAGATTTACAGGCAGATGAATACATGACTAGACCATAGTCAATAATGTATACAATACGAGTTTCAACAATACGTTTTTTGCATCCTGGGTAAAGTTAAATCTATTCCTATACAGCATGCCAAATCATTGGTTTATGGACTTCCCAGCATTGTCAGTGTGCTGATCATAACTAAAACAGTTATGTAGAGTCAGACCTAAATATTTATATTGTATGACTTGATCCAAAATTATACCTTCAGATTTTTTTTTTTTATAGAAGGAGACTGTTGGGAACTAGTATGTTGCCTAGAATGGAATAACACAACTTTTGTCCTTTTTGAATTCAAGCATAGCTTATTATAAATGAACCAATCATGCACAGCAGAAAAATCAGATTGTTGTATGTTGGTCAAGTTATTCAAGTCTTTGTTTTGTAAAAAAATTACAGTGTCATCCACATACAATAAAATCTTTGATTGTTTTCAAACACTGGATAAGTTATTAAAAAAAAAAAGACTTAAAAGCAGGGTTCCAAGGATAGATCCCTGTGGAATACCCAAAGTCACGGATAATGGTTTTGAAAAAAAATGTGAATTCTGACCTGTTGCACACGGTTGGTTAAGTAATCTTTAAACCAAGATGTAACTGAATTGGAAAAAAAACAAGCTGTTTCAAACTCTCAATCAATTTTATATGACGTACCAAGTCAAAAGCCTTATATATATATCTATGTACTGTATAGAGTACCAATTAAATCACCACTGTCCAGGGCCTCAATGTATACTGCTAGTAAATTCTGCTAAAGCCGATATAGTGCTATGTTTTTTTTTTTCTAAAACCATGTTGTCTGGCAGTCTGCAGATTATATTTTTCAAGATATTCCATAATCTGATTGTGTATTATTCTTTCAAGTGTATTAGACAGTAGAGATAAAACATCAATTGGTCTGTAATTAGAGGTTCACCTATAACCACTTTTGAATATTGGTGTAACCCCCTTGTTACTTGGGGTTACTAGAATCCCAGTAAGACCTAGTGGTAGGCAGGGAAGGCAGCTTGTGAAACTCCAGTTAAATGGATTTCACACTGCCTCACTCTGTTCTCAGTCTCAGCTGAGACTGAGGGATGACATCACCATAGAACTGTTGCAGCTGCATGAGCCACAATGGAATCTGGCGGCAGAAAGTTGGTATAGAATGTTGGGAGGTTTGAACAGTAGTCTGTAGGTCAGTTGGAATTTGGAGCTTGCTGAGAGACGAGCACAGCAGCTCTGGTTAGGCTCTTGGAGCCTCAGCCCTGACATAGGGCTACATTCAGAAAAAAGGTGTGCGTTTCCACCTTAAGAGAGACACAGAAGATAGTTTTGAAGTGGTGGAGACTGCTGATTCTGGTCTCAGTGCCCCCTCCCTCCAAGGATGGGGGCAGGAAAGGTTGTCCTGCATATTCCTGGGGCAACCCCCCTGGTTTTGCTACTAATGGAGAAGTTGCCTTATTTGTTCCAGAGTTTTGGGAAACAAGAAGATTTGTGAATCACCTGTGGGGCACCTGCAACCGGAGAGTGAGTTTCTGCTCTTTCTAAAGGGACCATGTTTTCACCCTGGGACTTGTGTGATAGTGGGGATTGGACTACTGAAATAGTGGGAGGGCTAGAGTAATAGACTTAGCCAAAAGTAAAAGTATGTTCAAGTCCATCACATATGGGAAATCAAGACATGTAGAGGAGATGTGACATGCGTCTACCCAGTAATCTACATTGCCAAGCTTTCAGAAAAGAGTTGTTTAGTTTCCAGAGAAATGGCTGGGTATGGATTGTGGGAGCTGGAGGTGGGAGACCCCCCATCTTTAGTAACCAGGTCCACCTCTACGGATTTGCTCTGTGGATTTCTACTTTGCCTCATGCACTTGGCCAGTGATGAGGGAAGTACCCAGATGTGGGATTGGAAGGAAAATTCCCTCTAGGAGTCGAAGGCTCTAAGGTGGTTTGGGGAGCCACCAGTTGGAAAACTGGTTCATTTCCCAAAATGGACCGCGGATTAAGTAGCCAGTGGGGGAGCCGGGCCAGTGGGGAAAACCCAAGATAGTGTACAAGTCGGGCTGTGTACCCAAAGCTGCGTGCAAGTCCGGGCTGTGTGCTTGGTGGGTTCAGAGCCTCAGGGCTGGAAATAGTGAAGAAGTGTTTTGTTGTCTCTAATCTGCATTACCAGGAATGTAGCGCCGTGGGGGTCCGTCTATGCTTTGTTTGTTCAGCTTGGATGTGAATAAAAGCCACACTGTAGAATCCCATTCCTGGTTCTGGACATTACAGTTATTGCTTCCTATGTTCGGATTTACTTGGGTGCCCCTGTGCAGAGTAGCCAAACCTAGGCCCCCTGTGCCGAGTAACCTTATCCTCCCCGAACCCAGTCCCCACCAGGTACTGCTGTCAGCTTCAACAGCATACCACCTGTCGTTTTGCAAAAAGGCAGGGGTGCGGGGGTTACACTGGAGTAAAAAATGCATGTTTCCAGTATAAGAGAACAACTCTGTACATCAAAGGCAAATTAAATAACTTTGTAATAGGAGCAACCAATCCATCAAGGGCCATTTTAAATAGTTTGAAATGTAAGCCATCTGAACCTACACAAGTTTTTACTGTTAATTTCCAGAAATATTTCAAACAAGTGTTTTTTTGTAATGCTTTTAAAATAAAACTGAGATGTAGCAGAACTGTTATCAAAAAATGCCTGAATTATAATGTACAGGAGTCAGCTGATGGTAAAGTAGATACTACCTTTTCAGTTTCACTTGTGAAATATTGGTTAAATCTATTAACTATGTCCATAGGATCATTTCATAGTATTCTGTCCGTAGTCACTGCAATTGGGGTGGTTCTAGAATTTATGGTAAGACATGTGTTTATATTATTCCAAAAAGAACAGGCATCATTAACTAAGGAAGATTATCTATCACAAAACTATTTAGATTTCAAGTGTCTGACTTGTTTCACAGGTCTCTGGATCTTACTAAAAATGTAGTATTTCCTGTCTCTCTCTGTATTTGTACCACTGGCAATCTCTGTCCTTCATTAATTGTAGCAATTGTGGGGTTACCCATTTATGAGAGTTGACACTTGTTATTTTATTTTTATAGGGGACAAAAATGTCACAAACTCTGTTAAATTATGTCAAAAAGAAATCAAATGCTAGAGCAATATTTAATTATTTATTTGAGTTTTGATGACCAGGTGAGCCCTCAGAGACTAAAAGTCCTTTTTTATGGGTGACCCGGAATTAGTTACATACAATAGGTGACAGGGGTTGAAAAATTTTGGGGGGATGCGTAAGTTCAGGACTTACAGTATGTTACATTTTTAGGGCAAGTCCATATCAGGACACAGTAAGTCACATCTTTTTTCTACGGCATACAGTATTATTACCAAACCAGAAATACAATTTTATGACTGATATTTTAATAGACTGTCACACTGTCTGGCTTGATTTCAGCCCAAGTTGGTATTTACTGAGTACTTGTTTCCCTGTCTAACACAATTAAAATAATAAATCTGTGACTCTGGATATTTTAACAGACTGTCACACTCACTGGCTTGATTTCAGCCCCGATTCAATCAGTTATTACCAAGTACTTATTTCTCTGTCTCAAACAAATAAATATTTGTGACTTTGGATATTTTAGACTGTGTGGCTTGATTTCAGCCCAGAACTGTGTTGTCTGAGTACTTATTTCTTTGTCTCAAATAAAATAATTCTATGACTGTCAGACTGGCTTGGTTTATTTTTTCTTGAATGAAATTGTCTGTCCAGGCAAGTTAGATTTCAGCCCAGAGTACTTGTGTCACATATAAATAAAAAAATGTTACTGCAGACTGGCTTGGATGATCTCACTTGCAACTCAGACTAATATCTGTCCCCTTTTTGCTGTTAATCATGCTGCTGATCTCCCAAATTAATAGTTATATCAGCCAAGAAAATAATTACCCCCCACCAAGTCCTGCAAGTACCTCAGTGCAGAGTCTAGGGTAGATATGTCCAGATGCTTATATATTTCCCAAATAATTAGGCAGTGTTTATCAGAGCAGCCGCCCAAAAATGTTTGTGTCCAACAAATTCCCTTTCTTGGTGCACTAGGGCGATGGTCTATGCTGACTTTAACCCACACAACAGAATGGATGCAGCAGCCCAGTTTAGTTTGTTCCACTCCCCCAGTTATTCTGCCCTGTCAGTCTCCAACAAAATTATCCCAAACACATATTTTAAACTGCAGCCCAAGTAATCCCCTAACATGAGGAGCAAAAAGTAGCATAGACTAGTCAGCGCCATACAACATTCTGGTGCCGGAGCTAGCCACACATTTTGCCACTGGTATAGGCACACTGAGCTCTGGCTCATTTGCAATCTGGAGGAGGGTTTATTAGGGCAACCAACTTAGGCAAGGAGGGTCAGGCAGCAGATTATAAAAATCTGGGCAGAGGGAGGACTGAGAGGGACAGACTGAGGATCGAGAGCCCAGAACTGGAGTCGGGGACAGGGAGAAAGCAGCAGTGAGCATGCAGACACCAGTGAGCTGTGAGCGAGAGGCAAAACCTGGCACAACCAACAACTACAAACATTTAGCACAAACTCCACAAAATACATGGCAAGACTGAAGCAATCCCTATTCCTCAGCAGGCAAGTCATTTAGCAAGCAACACTCTCACACAGACAGAAGATTTGAGTCTCAACCACTGTGTCCGTGATCAGCATAGCAATAGTGCGATGAGGTCACAACTGCAACCTTTCAGCTGGAATAGAGTAGAGTTAACTAAGAGTAGCACCACACCTATGCAAGCAAAAGACCAAAGAGGACAAGTGGTGCTGTGTGGAGTCTTGTGTTGCCTACCTTGGTCAGACAAGCAGTGCAGCAGAATCTAGCAGCAGTACAATAACAGCCAAGTTGGGACAACAGCCTGTTCTTTTCATTGCCTTTTATCCTCAAATCCTCTGTCTTCTGCAGCCGAGCGCCAGTGCATGTAGATCGCACACAGAAGTGAGAACCACGCGTTTTTCAAATGTTGGCCAATCTGTGACTGAGGTCGGAATCCTGACCCTGCATCTTGCGTTTTGACGGGACGGGCTTGTCAATTAAGTTAGGCAGATGAACAAGCAGATGGGAGAGTGAGGAGAGCAGGAGTGGAGAGAGAGACCAAAATAGCAGCACTCAGAAGCCTGCCAGTCAGATACATATACCGTGCATGCACGGCAATACTGAACTGCACAGCCAAGTCTGCAGTTTCTATGTGTCCAGGACCTCGGACTTGGGGATCCCCCCCCCGTGAAAGATTACACATAGAGCTACAGAACATCATATACAGAAATTAGTTACAAATGACAGCTGAGGATATTTACACACAGTTTGCCCAAGAGATTGATCATTAAATTATTTACAACCAGTAGTGCGACAAGTGCAGCTGAACGAAGGTAGGATATAGCCAACATCGATAGAAATTGAGCAAGCAAAATTACCATTCGGTACAAGCAGTTATAGGAAGACAAAGAAGGCACAGATGTCTGGAATATAATCAATAAAAGACAAGTCTATCACGACTCCAACTATTTTTAAAATCATCAATTCTGTCCTTTGGTAAAACCATTACTCTCATTTTAATAGAGGGAACTTTTGGTTTTTTTAGTGGACCAAATGCATTCTATTGGTGAGTGATCACTCAACAAATCTGGCAAAGTCTGCAAATTGGAAACCAGCAACTAATCAATAACTGTACCAGAGCCTATGGAGTAGTTAATATGAGTCTCTTCATTTATGAGCTGCATTAGGGACATCCCACCAACAGACTAACAACAATATTTATTATTTTTAGTGTTACAATCAATGTTAAAATCACCAAAAATAATTAAAAAAAAATTTCTGTTTAGCTTTTTGTAACATTTAAAAAAATATCCAAAACCAATTTTATAAGAATCAAGGGGAAGGTAAGTTGTAGCAGCAATCAGATTTTTTTGTTTCCCAATTGTTAAGTATAAGGCAAGGAATTCACAACTAGAATCTTCAGATGTTATCTGTAAGTCAGTGACACTTAAATAATTTTTTATATAAAAAACACATCCTCCATCTCGTTTAACAGTCCTATCACACCTAAAAAAATTGATAACCAGAGATTTGTATATCTCTATCTTCAATTCAAGAAGTTAACCATGTTTCTAACAAAGAAATGACGTCATATTTATTTATTTATTTTTGGTAACTGGAGGAGGTGCACTAGACATAAAGATGCCTGTTTTCAGACACGACCCGGGAGGTTACACCAGGTAGAAAACATGACTATGAAAGATTGGCAATACAGCACAAATTACAAGGGGAAATACAATATCAGATGAAACTACAGTCAGTAACAGATGAAACTTATGTTGTAAAACCCAAGCAACAAACTGGTCATGTTTTGGGACAAGGTTTCTTACATTTATACGTGTCATCTGAATTCCACTCTGTTTTGGTAATCTGTTTGATGTAGAATCAGTAGTGAATGGGTCAGGATTATGATGCAAACTTGTACAACTAGATCGGCTGACAAAGTAGAGGCAGTTGACAAATTATTATTCAGCAATACTGATCAGTAATACATTAAAATTAAAAAAAAAAAAAACTGCCTTGACCATGCCTGCTTCCAAGGCTGCTGCACATGAGACTGTCTTCACATTTGCCTTTTTTTGGTGCATGTATGCATTTAACTCCTGCCATTGGTGATTCTATGCACTAGCTGCCTCCCAAATCCTTAACCTTTAAATTCCCCAGATTGCCCTGTCCCTTGGCATGATCAGTACGCCCTCCCTCATGGTAGAGCTGCAGCACATCCTGAGCATGCAGGCATTCCTTGCACCAGAATGCCCTCTAATGTGCCAGAAAAAGAAGACCTTCCCTCTTTCAACAGAAAGTTTTGAAAGTTACAGTGGTTTGTCTAATTTGTATCACTGTCATTCCTCACAGACACTAGAATCATGAGGATCTTGGAGGCGATCCATCTGGATATCTTTTCCCTAAGGAATATCTCTAATTCAGTAAATAACCTTCTCATTTCTCACTTCTCACAAAGTAGCAGACAGGACATGTCGGGAAACCATAGACATGTCAGCCTGATATCTGTAGTAGAGAAATTGTTGAAGGCCATAGTAAGAGAGAGACTGGTAGACCTTCTCGAGGGAAACAAGCTACAGGATGAGTGGAAGTATGGGTTCACATGAGAGAGGTAATGCCAGATGAACCTGATTGAGTTCTTTATCCTTAGTTACTCCTATTAGTAGTTACTCCTCTTCCCCTTCCCCCCAGGACGCATCTGGAATCGAGCGGTATCTCCACTCAGTATGCCTTCCTGGTGAAACTCTTAAATAAATAAATAAATAAATAAAACTGGGTAACTAGAGTGGCTGACAGAGTAGAGGCAGTTGACACACTGTACCTGTACTTCAGTAGGGCCTTTGATTCAGTCCTGCAGAAGGAAGGTTGCTAACATGGGCAACATGCTGGCTGAGGAGGCAGGTGCAGAGGGTGGTGTTGAATGGGAAATTCTCTGCCTCTTCTTAGATGATACCAAGACCTGTGAAAGGGGGACACTGTGGATGGGGTCTGGGCTTTAAGGGAGGACCTGAAGAAGCTTGAGAGATGGTTCAAGATTTGGCAACCTGGGTTTTAATGCAAACAACTGCAAATTAATACACATCAGGAACAAACAAAAAAAAAAACTAAGCACGATGCCTGATAGGGGTGTAGTGATAGAGAGCACAGCAGAGGACAAAGAAGAGTAATATCAGACAGTCTGAAATTTATAGCTTACTGCAACAGAGCTGTGGGAAAGGCAGACGGAATGCTAGGTTGCATAGGAAGGGGGATCAGCAGTAGAAACAGGCAGGTAATTGTTTCCTTGTACAGACCCTTTGTACCAACACATCTGGAGTACCACAACACAAACTAAAGTGCGCACTGGGCAGGTGGTGCTCACGAAAAACGTAGTCCATACACTTCAACAGTTCAGGCACAACACCAGCATATATATTTGACTACACCAGGTAAAGTTTCTAGTTCTTTATTGAGAAAATAAAACCACCGTTTTGACACGTGCTTGACGCGTTTCTGAGCCTCCTGGTTCCTTTCTCAGAAGCTAATGTGCCATACTAACAAACCACAGTTAAATACTTAATGAACACTACTATCACAAATAAATTACAGCATTTCATTGGTGCAAAATCATCACATGTTAAAACCCTTTAACCATCAATTACTTAATTATGTGCTAGTAAAGACGTACTCTCAACAACACCATCACCAATATTAAAACAGCAATTGCTTTACAAACATAGGAAGGTAAACAGAGGACAACGGGGAGGGGCCAGATCTTAAATACATATAAAATTCAAAACATGTCGATTACAGCATCAGAGGAATAGTACAGATCAGTATACCATCAAATACAAGTGCAAATATTATCTTTGTTTTAAATATGGTCTCAGATTAAATCCTGCATTTAAACCCAAACCTTTTGTAGCCTCCAATTTTATAATCCAGTAACTTTCTCTTTTTAATAACAAATTTTCAAAGTTCCCTCTTCTTGGGTTTCTACCTACTTTGTTGACTATGGTAAACATCATATTATGATTGTCCCTGACTGTCACTGAATTTAGATGCACTTCTGTTGCATATAGTGGGTCATTTCTTTCTATTGCCCACGTATGCTCGCCCAACCTTTGTTTAAAGGGGTGTTTTATTTTTCCCAGTATAAAATGCATTACACAAACCCTGTGCCAAATATACAACCCCACTTGTGTTGCATGTTGCAAATTGCCTAATCTCAAACTCTTTTTTTACATTAATGCTTGAAAAAAGTGCTACAGCATCTTACTTTTTCACAGTAAAGACAATTTTTGTATCTGAAACACCATCTCTTGTCATCTAACCAGGTCAGTTCTTTTTTCTCAATAATATGACTGTTTACCAATCTATCCTTCAAAGCAGCAGCTTTTCTAAAAAACATTCTTGGAGCCAGTTTCACTATATATTTAAAAGCTGGTTCGCGCCCCAAAACATTCCAGTGCTTATTGATTACAATTTGTACTTCAAAGGCTTGAGACAAATATGTAGTGACATAGTAAAACCTTATATTGTTACTTACATCTCTGTCGTTTGATTTAGGTAACAGCAAACTCTCTCTCTGTTAATATTTTCTGCTACAGCTTGTGCTGTGTCAGTGTTAGTCATGCTGTGGCCTCTTTCATTCAGCCGTTCCTCCAGGACTGCCGCTTCCTGCTGAACCCCCTCCTCTGTGTTACAGTTATGGTGGGTCCTGAGAAACTGACCTTTAGGGATGTTATACCATTGCCATCCATGAGGTGGATGGCAACTTGCAGAAATCCACAATGCATTGCCATGCACTTGCTTCCTATACAGCCTTGTGTCAATCCCTCCCTCATGGTTTTTCCTTAAAGTGACATCCAAATAATTCACTTCTAGCTAAGCCTTCAATATTCAGTAGCACTGTGTAAATAATCAATAAAGGCTCCTAGTTCTTCTTTGTTACCTCTTCATAACAGTAATTTATCATCTATATAATGACCCCAATAGAATAGTTTATTTCTAAGTGGGGGTTGTTGTGTTGATATATGATGTTCTTTTCCCACATTCCTACAAAAAGATATGCAACCGAGGGGGCACATGTGGCCCCCATAGCTGTCCCCATATCTGTAAAAAAAAAAAAAAAAAGTCTTTATTAAATACAAAGCAATTATTTTTAAGCACAAATCTTAGTTTTAAAATTAATGCCACTGGAATGTCTCTAGGGGTGTCCTCAGAATTCAGAAAGGTGACAACTGCATCCAGCTCCCCCTCATGGTATACTGATATGTACTATTGCTCCGATGTTGTAATTGATATGTTTTGAATTTTATATGTATTTAAGATCTGACCTTTCTTCACCCCCCCGTCCTTTGTTTACCTTCCTATGTCTGTGAAGCAATTGTTGTTTTAATATTGGTGATGGTGTTGTTGAGAGCAGGTTTTAATGAGCACATATTTAAGTAATTGATGGTTAAAAGGTTTAAACATGTGATGATTTTGCACCAATGAAATGCTGTAATTTATTTGTGATGGTAGTGTTCATTAAGTATTTAACTGTGGTTTAACTGTGGATAATATGACATATTAGCTTTTGAGAAAGGAACCAGGAGGTTCTGAAATGCATCAAGTGTGTGCTGAAATGGTGGTTTTATTCTCTCAATAAAGAACTAGAAACTTTACCTGGTGGAGTTAAATATATATACTGTTGTTGTGCCTGAATTGTTATAGTGTATGTAACATCTGAAGTACTGTCTAAGGTTCTGGAGCCCATACCTATGGGAAAATTGCAAAAAGGTGGAAACTGAGCAGAGAATGATGGCCATATGATCCCGGAGATGGGGAGAAGTCATATTAGGAAAGCCTAGGAACTGAATATGTACACACTGGAGGCTAGGATGGAGAGGGGGGATATGATCGAGGCATACAAATGTCTACCTGGGATACACATGGTGTCATACAGATAAGTGTTCATCTTAAGCTGAACACAAGCACAAGGGGAAGTTCACTAAAGCTAACTGGGAGAGGATTCAGGAAGGATGTTCACAAGCACTTTTTAACAGAAAGAGTGGTAGACAAGTGGAACAATCTGCCAAAGGAAGTCAGTATCTGCCAAAATTGCTGGAGGACTCGAGCAAGGGTGGGACAGGCTCAAGGCCATAGAGAGGGTGGAAGGGGTAGAAAAGGAGAAGGGGTATGGGAGGACTGTGGCCATTAGGACCAGGTCCTAAGTATTAGGTAGGGTGGGCAAATTGGATGGGCCACTGGGACTTTTTCTGTCCACCAGTTCTATGTTTCATGTCCTCAGAACTTGTATTACTTATCTGATACTTATCAAATTGTGTACAACAGTCAGCTCACCTCTCTAGCTGAAGTGATTGGCTATGGATCGTACTCTTTTCACCTTTACTGCAGGTAAGAGAATCATCTTACCTGCATTAGCATCAAAGTCCTGTAATGCCCTTCCAACTGTCATGTTACTTTTACAATGGAGTTCCCTATGAATCCAGCCATATTCTTACTCTCACCATTATTTGCCTTTCTCTTTCATGGCAGGTCAGATGCATGGCTGACAAAATTTATGAATATGGATTCCACAATATTATCACAAAATTCCATAATTTTCACAGAGTCATGGAATTTGACTTCTAGTACTGCTGTTATTTTGCTATCTTTGGCAGTTTATAACATGGATAAATAATTTAAACAAGAGATTAAAAAGTTGACACACACAACCTGCCAAACTTGTAGGGTATGTCATTTTCCAGTTTTAAGGTTATGAGGGCTTATTATTTTACAGTTTACATGCAGTACTTGCAAGAGTACATTTAAAAAATATCTGAAAGTTTGACTTCTTATAACTTTCAAGCCAGAAATGTGAAACATGACACATATATCCATGTAGTACAGTAGTTTATACATTTCAGAGTTTGTGAAATTTGGATAAATTATTTTAAAACTTGATGGAAATAAATGAAAATTACATTTTGATAAAATGGCTGCAAATAACTCAACAACCTTTAAAGCATGATACTTAACATTCAGTACACATACCCATGTTGTATTGGTCTTCAGAACTTTCAGATCTGGAGAAATTTGGATAGGTGCTTTAAAATTAGATGGAAATAACTGAAAATAAAATTTTGATAAGATGTTTGACCTATAATTCAGTCTCCTTAAAGTTAGTGATCAGAAACCTGGTACATGTACACATTCACTTTTTCAACTGAATTTAGCCCTTTTGCAGGAAAGGTTGGTGCTTTGGTTCATTAACGTTAGCTCATACTTAAAGCTGACAATATTCTGAAAGATGAAATACAAAACACACCGATGGTAACTTTTAGAAAAGCAAGAAACTTAGGTGATATCCTGACTTCAAGCAAGTGAAAAACTTCCAGTAAGTCCGGTTTCAAGAAGTTGGTTGCCAACCCCAGCTACAAGTTTCTATGCATGTAGAAACTGTTTTTCATGCAAACGTGCTTTTGAAGGAAAATATTTTGAGAAAGATGGAAACAAGTTTAATATTTTAAATCTTATAACTTGCAGTACATCCTTTGTTATATATGCTGCCTGGTGCCCTTGCCAAAAATATTATATTGGCAAAACTATTCGTCCCTTAAAAAATAGGATCCAAGAGCATATTAGAGCCAGCCATAATGGGGTGCGAGGAGTGCACTGGGGGCACATTTCAAAGAATGTCATAATTCAAATACAGAAACATTAATCTTTTCAGGTATAGAATTTGTGCCATCACCAATTAAAGGGGGTGACAGAAAAGAAATTTTACTACAGAAGGAAACTAGATGGATATCCATTCTGCATGCATTGATTCCTTCTGGTTTAAATTGAGAAACTGGTTTTGAACATTATTTGTAATTCCGCTTATACAGTTATTGTATTGACATTAATAAGGTAGCTTTATGTTGCCAGCTATTAGATGTATTCTACATACAGTTTTTTCTGATTATGGTAAGCTAATGCGGCAGTTATTATTTTAATTTAGTCATTTAATGGATTCTGCGATGTGTCAGTAAATATATACCTATAGAGAATAAATTTGTTTGAAATGGGACCAACCTGTTGCTAGCTCCTAAGTGCACCTTCCATGCAGTTATTTCTGCTATTGTCAGCTAATGCAGCTATCACTTTAACTTAGTCATCAAATGGATTCCAGCATGTTTCAGCAAACACATGCTTTTAAATAACAAAGCTATTTGAGATGTTACCAATTCCTTGTATTTATGTGAGAGCCTAATCATATTCCTGTTCTCTTATAACATATGTTAGGCAACAAGTAATCCTGGTTAACCAATTTATTCAGGATAAATGTTGTTATCAACCTTATTCATTTTTAATGTTTTCTAGGTGATGGTAATTTATCAAAAGTGTTTCACTGGTGCACTAATGTGATTGTAATTAATTGTTCACTATATATACAGTATATATCCTGGTTTAACTTGTTTGTCTTTTTACCTCCTGATGGAGACCCGAGCAGTCGAAGTGCCAAGATTTCCAGTCAGTGTTCTCATTTTTGTATTAAATAAAAACTCATCATATTTTATACTTTAAATATTTGGTAGTGCATTTATTTTTCCAACCAGAGTGCAACCTTTTTTTTTGCTCTTAATACATATACGCATGGTAGGAAACATGCATGTCATATTTGGTATTATTTGGATGATTGGTTTTAATATTTGGATGGATATACCTCAAATTTAAATGTTGACAGAATTTCATGAAATAGTTGCAGAGATTCTAAAAAATTTCACAGACTCGGACTTGTAATTCTGCCTGAAATTTTATGGTAACATTTTTCATTCTGCGTAGCTCCAATGTAGTTGATACTCCAGCCTAGAGAAATCTGCATGTACGTGCTCATTCACGGCACAGTTGGCAGCCAGATAAGGTGATGAGAGGAGGGTCGTGCTGGTTGCTGGCTGAGGGTTGGGATGGGGGAGCTGGATGGTGGGTCACACCCTGACAGGGTGGGGTTGGGGGGTCCACAAGATCACCAGGGATATGTTGATTTGTATTTCATGGGATGGCAATCGGGGACTGAGAGGGACCACTAGACTACCGAGGAACATTTAAGTAATAAATAACTGGACAGTGATTGGAGAACGGTGGAGGGGAAGGGACCACTGGACCACCAGGAATTTATTTGTATTAAACAGGGATGGTGATCAGCTAATTGGGAGGGGAGGGACCACTGAACTACCAGGGAAGCATTTTAAATAACGGGATGGGGATCAGTGGGGGGTGGAGGGACCACTAGACTACCAGGGAATTTATTTTTATTAAACGGGGATGCTGATTAAATAATTGGGGGAACCAATGTACTACCAGGGATTTTATTCCTTTATATGGGGATGGCAATTGGCTAATGGGGAGGAGGGAGGAACCATTGAAATACCCGGGAAACATTTTAAAATAATAACAGGATAGTGATCGGCAAGGGGGGCACCACTAGACCACCAGGGACTGCTCTGTTTGGGGTGAGAGACACCACACTTCCTCAGCCAACTGCTAGGGTTGCGCAGGAGTAAGTCAGGGTTTCAATTGGTGGCATGTGTGTGCAAGAGGACCAAGCAAAATGACCCTGCACTGTGCACGTACTCTGAATATTGGACCGTGCCAATATTCAGGTTCCTACTCCTTCATTTATTGTCCCCCGTCTTTTGCCTGGGTGCAAACCGAGTTAGCCCGCGCTAACTGGGCTTTTCAATATTGTGCTTCTGTGCAAAGAGCAGTTTGTGTGGGAAAACTTGTTTTCTTCACCTAGACAAAGCCCAAGCAACATATTAAAAAAACAACTAGATACACCACTACTTCAACAGAAGGAGCTATCTTGGATCTTATATTTACGTCCCATTAGATTGACGTACAGGAAAAGGGCATTCTACCACCCTACCTGAGTGATCACAACATGGTCTGGATCAAGAAAGGGTGTGATTACCTTTATCAAAAACAAAATAACATAATTTGGGTTCGGAACATGCAATATTTTTCAGCAGAAAAGTTTCAACTTGATATACAGAGAGAAAGATGGGACTGGTGTAAGTTTATCTCCGGTTTAGAAACAACTATAGAATATTTCTTGGGTGCATTTAATAATATATGCAATTTGAATGCCCCTAGGTGTAAAACATGTAAAAAAAATATTAAAGTTCCCTGGATAAATGAAAAAATATTAAAAATTATAAGAATTAAAAAGAAACTTTAGCGCATAGCCAAAAAAAAAAAACAGTTAAAAGACTGGGAGAACTTTAAAATTACGAGAAATGTAAGCAAGGAACAAATAATACAGGCAAAAGCTAGGTACTATAAATGTAAACTGGAAAACAACAAAAATCCCAGAAGATTTTGGCAAACTGTGAATAAATTAACAAGCCCTGGTAAAGAGGGAACTGAAAATATTTTGCAGTTAGTTCAAGAGGGTTATCAGACAAAAGATCCGAATGAAATATCAAATTTGCTAAATGAATATTTTGTCAATTTGCCACACCTAGAAAATACTGACTGTTCAAAACAACAGGAAAGAATAAATACAGATTACAAAAGAATTGATTCAATACCCCTTTTCACTTCAGGTTTTGGCCATTTCCGAAGTAAAAAAGGGTTTAAGGAAAATCAATATATATATAAATATATATATATATATATATAGGTTGGATGGAGTAGATGGTAGATTTCTACATTTGGCAGCTGACTACATAGCACCTATAGTTACATATATATATATATATATATATATATATATATATATATAATTGGAGTTTATGTTCTGGATCCTTTCCAACCATTTGGAATCAAAGTAAGGTAATCCCAATTTTAAGGAGGGATACCGAATCCTGGGAACTAATGGCCAATAGCCCTTTTGTCAATACTGTCTAAATGCTTAGAGAAGCATGTCCACTCTCAGATAACAGAATATCTAGAAACATAAAGTTTACTGATACTGTATCAATAAGGGTTTAGGAGAGGACACTCCACCACTATGGCACTGGTCGAATTGAATGACCTGGTGGCCTCATCACTAGATGCTAAGCAGGAAACAGTGGTTCTTTTTGTGGCTCTTTTGAAGGCATTCGACCTGGTGGACCACTCCCTGGGATTACAAAAAGTTAGGGCTCTGGGAATAGCAGATAACCCCTGTGACTGGATCAGAACTTATTTGACATGGAAGACACAGAGGGTGTCTGCATCCCAGGTTTTGTCATCCAACAAAACATTTAAACCCATGGATTTCCTCAGGGGTCCATACATGGACCCCTGTTGTTCTTATTACTTAATAATGACCTTCCACAGCTGGTGCAGTATTTAGCAATAGGGTTATATGCAGATGACACAGCATTTATTACCACAGCAGCAAACTTGCAGGTTTTAGAAACAAATTTGCAGTTGGATTTTGACAAGATAAAGGAGTCGTTCACCAGGTCGAGGCTTCACATCAACACAAAGAAAACCAAGGTATTGCATTTTGGAATAAATTGCATAAATATATATATTATATATATATATATATATATATATATATATATATATATATATAACACACACACACACATACAAACATACAAAAATAGGAGCAAATTGAACAGTTAAGAGCTTACCATTACCTAGGGATTACATTTGATGCAGAATTAAGTTTCTCTGGGCATATTACTACATCGATTACTAACACAAATAAAAAGTAAGGAGCCCTCAGGCATATCACAAAATGTTTAAACAGACAGGCTCTAAAACTCTAGTAGAACAAATGATATTGCCATCTTTAGAGTATGGAAATTTAATATATAGGGTCACAAATAAACTACTGGATAAACTAGCAAAGCACAGTATAGAATGACTAGGCATGTACTTAGATGCATCTATTATACACATCATTGTGACATGCTGTCAAGTTTAGAGTGGTCAACATTAACAATAAGAAATCATAAATCCTCAAAAAGGACATTAACCTGCTGGAGAAGGCCCACAGGAGGGCTACAAAGATGATAGCCAGTCAGCAGGATAAGGCATATGAGGAGAGGTTGAGGGCACTGAACATGTACTCCCTGGAAGACAGCAGAGAGAGAGAGAGAGGGGTCATGACTGGGACCTTCAGGTACTTGAAAGGGATAAATAAGGTTGATAAGTAGAGTCTCTTTAAGCTGAGTGGCAACCATAACACGAGGAAACACAGTTTTAAGGTGGAGGGTGGAAGGTTTAGGAGGGAGGTCAGGAAGCACTTCTTCACAGAGAGGGTGGTGGACACTTGGAATGCACTGCCAGAAGAGGTAATCTCATTGAAGACAGCGGGCAGCTTTAAGAGAGGCTGGGACAGGCATGGGGGAAGGTAAGAATAATGGGTAGGGAGGATGGGAGGAGTGGGGAGGGAGGGCAGGGACATTAGCTCAAGCTATGGACCCTGCAATATGAGCAGACTTGATAGACCAAATGGCCTTCCTCTGCTGGCTTCTTCGTATGTTCATATAAAGTATGAATAAAACCTTTACATAAACTTCTGATACACAACCCAGATCATTACATTTAAAGAATAGCTTTTTGTAAAGAAGTTCAGCCAATTTGTGCATCTCTCAGATCTATTCATATAAATAAGATCAATCTGAGTCTAAACAAAACCAGATTTGGGAAAAAACATAAGAGTCCAGGCAGCCCAATATTGGAATAGTCTTCCTTTTGGAATGCACACAGCTACCTCCCATCACAAATTTGTTACTGATGTGAACAGCTACTTTCCACTGATTTGTAATTGTTAGCAAAACCAGGATAATTAATTTTACTTGTACAGTTGTAAAATAGAAAAACTGAATCACATTTGTATATAAGTTGTGTTGTGTACTGTTGAAATGATTATTTTTATTTCAGTAGTGTTTTTGTAAGTTTTCTATGCAGGACTGTCTTGCAAACTGGGATTTTTCCCTAACAACATGTAATATCCTGTATAAAAATAAAATGTAATGTATCTGTCTGTCTGTCTATGTATGTATGTATGTATGTATCTATCTATTTATCTATCTATTTTGAATATTGAGCCCCAGATGTCTTGCTTAGGTCCTTGAAACCTGCAGCTGTGAACATACCATTATCCATACCATTACAGATATAATTCAGTAGTTTTACAAGGGTAGTTGTATCCCATGCCCTTTCCTGAAACTATGATGGGAATCAGAAAGGAAGGAGTATCTTGTTAAGTACCAACAGAGTTGGTGACAGTTTTCTCCAGAAGTTTGCTTAAGATGGAAAGAGAATCACTATTGGGCAGTAGTTGTCAAGACTGCTTTGGTCACCAGATTTGAATACTGGGATGTGTTATCAATTTTCCAAACATCAGGAACATACAGATTGAAGAGGCATACTGCATTGAAGATTCTTGCTAATGGTACAGCTATGCAGGCACCAGTTTGCTTTAGATTATTAAATTGTAAACCATCAAAGTCAGCAGTAATATGTGATTTAGTACAGAATAAGAGTTTCAGGATTTTGGCTGAGTGAACCAAGTGACAGCAAAAAGGAAGATGCATAGAATCTCGGTCATAGTTTCCTATTTGCAACCCCAGTTAATGGTCTGTAGCATAACAGCTTTATCTATGGGCACCAGTAAGTGCTACAAATCAATTGATTATACCCAGTATCTGCAAAAGTTTACAATGACACTCCCACAGATGTGCGAGCATCTTCTGTAGAATAGATGTGTGGGCATAAAAGTTTTTGACAAGCTGGTCCCTGTTCATTTTCTTTGCAGCCTCGTCGTGTTTTTTTTCAGTCTCCTTTTTGTTAATGAATTACTGAGTCACTATTGTGTTGGTTTTGTTATCCTTCCGTGAC
Organism: Neoceratodus forsteri; assembly: GCA_016271365.2. Lineage (NCBI taxonomy): Eukaryota > Metazoa > Chordata > Ceratodontiformes > Ceratodontidae > Neoceratodus > Neoceratodus forsteri. The sequence goes on from CM057453.1 coordinate 422,676,757, forward strand.
ATGTATATGCTGGGCATGTATGAATATCTCCAAAATATATAACTGCTGTTCAGTGAGAGGGGGCAGAAATTACAATGAGTGGTTCTTGGAACTGGTGATTTTTTTCCCCCTTCAAGTCTGTGCTGTGAGCCTCACAAATAGTCTCAACAATGCAGTCAGGATTTCTGAGACTTGTACAGTAGTTTCCATCACTCCTGTGCTCTAAGTGTCTGGCTGAAGGCCAGTTGGACAAAGGCAAAGGTATTTAATTGGCTCTGTTAAATGAACACACCCATTTATATGAGGAAAGTCACATACAGAAAGTTCTTCAAAATATATTTTTTCCTAAAATAGTTCCCTCTAACAACCTTTTACTGAAATGCTACATAGATACATAGATACATACATACATAGACAGTGTCGGCAGATAAGGGCCTATGGCCCACCCAGTCTGCCCATTTGAGCTTATAAGTTCAGTTTGTTTTCCTAGAAGTCTGTTGCCCCTTACCCCTGACCTCTAGAATTCCTTTATGTCTATCCCATGCATTCTTAAATCCCGTGATTGTTTCAGCCCCCACCACTTCCTCTGGCAGGGTGTTCCACTTGTCCACCACCGTTCTGTGAAGAAATTCTTTCTCATGTTTCCTCTGAATCGTCCTCCTCCAACTTCATCCCATGCCCTCTAGTCCTGGAACATCTTTTTCGCTTAAAATAGTGTTTTCCTGCACCTGTTCCTCCCTGTAAGATACTTGTATGTCTCTATCATATCCCTCTCCTCCTCTCCTCCAGGAGTACATGTTCAGTTCCTTCAACCTGTCTTCATAGGACTTGTGATGCAATCCATGCACCATCTTTGTTGCCCTCCTCTGAACCTTCTCTACCCTGTCTATGTCCTTACATAGGTATGGTCTCCAGAACTGTACACTGTACTCCAGGTGGGGCCTCACTAGTGTGCTCACTGGATAGTGCTCTATCCAGGTTCTTATAATTGGAGCAAAAAGAACAGTGAAATCTCACTTTCTTTATGGAGAACAGCTCATAATGAGTTTAGAGCCAGAGTTTACACAAGACCGTCTAACTTAGACACCTACAGTAGGTCTACTATTGTATTTGTGGAACAAAGTGTACAATATCCTGATGCAAAAGGACGTTTCTGAACTAGCTGACGCCACTTTTGATGTTGGGGGTGGGCAGACATCTTCATCCGATATTTCTGAGGAGTTAAAGTGCACAGTTAGGCCAGCTGAGGTTTACTAAGCTCTTCAAAGCTGCTTACACAGAATTAAACAAGGATACCGGGAAGAAACTGGTCATCTCCCTGGTGCTGCAGTCCCTCTTGCTCGTGCTCTCTTTCTCTCTCGCCTCACGTCTCTTGTCTCTTTCTCTCTCTGTCTCTCTCTCTCTCTCTCTCTCTCTCAGAAATGCCACTTTAATGTGTTTGAGATACTGAGAAATACCTGGGCAGGTACATCTTTATCTTGTCTTTCATGAGACTACTGCTGTCTTCTTTGGTAACATGTCACTCAAAGCCATGTGGCATAACAGTGTAATGACACCTCCTGAAATGATCTGCATCAAAGTGCACACCTCGCGCATCTTGCACTTTAATGCATAGCACGCCACAGATAATTTTTTCTAAGTTTCAACTCTTATTGTCTAGTTTTCATGCTCACTTGTAAGTGGAGCTGTCCTAGCTGCAATTTTTCTTTGGAGATATCTGTTTTGCAGTTCTGCTACTGGGTTTTTCAAAGTATGCTACCTGACTCTGTGTGCGTATGTATTTCCATCCATCTTGATGGTAAGCCTCTCAAACTTTTGTGTGTTCTTGTCATACAAGAATAAAAGCTTTTTTACTTTTGCAACCTCTGACTGCAAGTACGTTGCTTTATAGTGCCGACCCCAACACTCACTATGTGAGTAACTGTGTTTTCTTGAATTTTGGAATTTCTTTTAATGGTGTATCGGGGCTGGGACAGTCCGATAGACCACCAGGGATATTCTAAATATTATAACAGTAGATTGGGGCTTGGGGGTGTCGCTAGACTACCAAGAATATTTTAATTATTATAATGGGAGATCAGGGCTGCGGCAGTCCACTAGATCACCAGGGATATTACCATTTATTTTAAAGGGGGATGGAGGCTAGACCACCAGGGACTTCTCAGGGACATTGCCGCATGGCCACCCACAGCTTGCGGCAACCTGTCTAGGTGCACCCTCTGTTTGGTGCACCACTACGGTTGCAGCAAGCTGCTGGACTTTGCTGCCAGGACCCTGCCTGAGAGAGAGAGAGAATCGGGTGCATGGCGTACTGGTGATTGGCGCAAGCCACCTTTGGCATGACGTGTGCCGAGTTTTGAGAATCAGGCGCATGATGGATATATTTAGGCACAAGGCTGAAGGCTGAGTGATGGCTTCCCTTGGGAGTGTGCTTATCATACTGTAATGCACACCCCTGGAGTATTTTATTGTGCTTATGAAATGGGTCAACTAAGTATATTTTAAATCAGAAAACAAAAGTGGAATGTTTTAAAGAAAAAAATGCTTAAAAAAAACTGGGCTAAATTCTCAAAACTCTGAAGTTGGTGCAAGGTGCCTGCATCACACAACAGCGACTCAAGGGGGGCCTTGCATCAAAAACATATGAAGTTCCCTATTCAGGAAGGCTCCCTGCATCATACTAAGACCCAGTGCATCAGACTGGCCCTGTACCAGGTCTGCACCATGCTGCTGGGTGCGCCAGGATGCTAGGGGTTTTGCGGCAGACACAAGCTGCCATATCCCCAACATTGGGATTCAGGAAACCCTTCTAGAGGGCACATGTTCAGGTACCATTAGGCAAGCCAGGGCTGGTCTAACGATTTGTGCACCATCGCTGGAACCTTCTCTGGGCAGGAGGGAACATGTGCCACTGCCTGCCTGCTGTCTCCCATGCCATCATGACTGCATGGTATGTGCATTTGCATTGTATTTACCTAGTGCACCAACCCAGAATACAAAAAAACTAACTAAAGAAATAAATCTGGAGCCTTCCGTGGTGTGGTGCCTCCATGCGGGCCCCCTCCCAAAACACTGGCACAGCAGCAGCTCTTCTATGGCCCCACTGGGCGCTGGTGCCACTCCTCCAATCACACATTTTTGTCCCATCAGCCCTCCCCAATGACTGCTCCATCCCCCATGACCCTGACAGCCTCCAGGTCAGTGTCAGTCCCTGGGCATCGGTGCTCCCCAGTCACCCCGCAGCTTGCAGCAAACCATACAGGCATGCCATCTTTGTGCCACATGGCCACATTTGGCGCACACTGTGGGACTTTGGTGCCAGGACCGTGCCTGATGGTGAATTGGGCACAGGGTCCCTGGCACATCGGTGATCAGCACAAGCCGCCATTGGTGTGGCTTGCGCCAGTCTTTGAGAATCAAGCCCAGTATGTCAAATAATCACTTCACCACAGAGTGTGAGCAGTGGGTGCTGTCCGTGTGAGCAGTGGGTGCTGTCAGTGTGAGCAGTGGGTGCTATCACTGGTTTGCCAAGTCTTTTTGTTTTTTATATTTTTGATGTGTAGATACTCACTATACTGCAACTTTACCCCCCCAACAGACACACACACACACACATATACACACACACACACACACACACACCCATAAGATTCTAGGGTACTAAGCCATCAAGAGGAAGCAAGGAAGGCACTTCAGTTCTTTTAAAAATAAAAATTCATCTGATGACCTTTTATGTAGTTCTGCTGCTCTCAGTTGGTATTAGGTAGAACAGCAGTCAGGAAGAAAAAGAAACAGTAGTGGATTGAGAAAGCAGGCTGTTGCTGCACAGGCCATAGTGTTTGAGAGTGACTTGCTGGCAGCACGCTATCATCTCTGGAGGCAAGAGCCAGGAAATACCAGCAGTCTTTATGTTGGTGGGCTGAGCTCAGGTGAGCAAGAGGATCATGGACTTAAAGCTGTACCTAACGAGTGTGAGTAAAAGACTAAAAGGCCAAAGTTTTTGTTTTGTTTTTTAATTAGAAAACCATTTCTGTGGCTATATCTCATAGCGATTACGTGATGAGGGGTGGAGGGGTGGGAGAAGGGATTGGCATTTTGGGAGCAGGCGTCTGAATGAATAACAGACTCGCCTGTTTGGAAAGAACGAGTATTAAAAAAAAGAAAAATTATATTGTGTCAAACTACTTTTGACTACTGTGTGCTGACAAATGTGAACATGTGGAAATGCTGATTCTGGCATTTTTTTTGAGATATAGCTGTTGTTATGACTGGCTGAAAAAAATGCTGCCTTTTCTGTTATTAAAAATTCTAAAGCATGGCAGAAGGATATCCTCTAGGTTCTGTGTCCTGATTGGCAGAACTGATCTTTTACAGTGTGTTATGCTCCTATAATGCACAGTTCCTAGCCAATCAGGATGCAGGATATTCCCTACTCATTTTATAATAGCTGATAATGCATGTTTCTAGGGATGTGGATATGTTGTTCAATCCACACTTGCTGGCAGGTGCCCTGCTGCTTTAAGATGTGCCAGAAAGTCTTCAAGCTGGCTTCTCCCACCCACCCGGGTGGGAAAACCCTCGGCTCCGCCCCATGATGCCAGATCTTCCTTACCGCTTGGAAGCTCAGGTTTCCTCCTTAGCACTCTTGCATCTCTAGGCCTGGATCATAAACCTTCGGTTTGACCGAAAATCGTGTTGAAGTTTACGCGACTTCAGTCTTCTCCTTCCTTCGCGGCTGTGATGGATTCCAAATCTACTCCCGGCTTCCGTCGGTGCACCTGTGGGCAGAAGATATCTGGACTGACCCGCGCACACCACGTGCATCTACTGCCTTGGGCTTGTACGCGTCATGAGCCTGCGATCTTTACAAGTCTTTTGGCATCAGTTCGAGAGCGCACTGCCCGACTCAACTGGGCGCCCTGAAAACTGTTTCCGCCGGTGAAGTCAAAGGAAGCCCATTGGGAGGTGTCCACGGCTGTGGGCTCCGCGGAGCAGCTGGAGCAGATGATCCCCCTCGAGGAGGAGGCAGCCCAGGCCGTGGATTCATCATCCTCGGCGTCTGTGTTTATCCCGCTCTTCTTGGGCTCCTCCTAAACTGCTTCCTTTCAGGAGCTTTGTCAGTCCCACTCCACCAAGGGAGAAGGGCCTTCAGGGACTCACTTCAGTCAATCAAAGAAGAAGGATCCGAAAGGTAAGTCCCACTGTCGACGTTCATGGGAGCGGGAGAGATCTCGCTCCCCGGACTGTCCTCTGTCGACTTCGGATGATGTTGCGGCCAAGGCTGCTGGCTTTTCGGTGTCCCTGTCAGGTCAGCTGGCCGAGACACCCATCGATGTGGTTGAGATATTTCTCGACCCGTTAGATGGGCTGTCGATTGGAGAGGCCGACAACCCTCTTTCACCGGTTCCCCCAGTGCCTACCGAGGACTTGCCTCGGCCTCCCAAGCCGAAGTCCCTGGTCAAAGATCCTGAACCAGAGGATGTGTGGGTTTCCCCTGCCCCTTCTTCGACCCACTGTCCGTGACCCCGATGGTCTCGGTCTCATTCCTCTTCCGTATCGGGCAAGTCCCGCCAACGCTGGCGGTCTCGGTCCTGACATCACGGAAAGTGGCGTCGCTGCTCTTCCTTATCATCCTCCTCAGAGGACAGGCTCCGGCGCAAGTTGCTTCGGCGCTATGAGGATATGATGTGGCAGCAGCTCTTGTTGGCTGGCAACAAGCCGACTACGTCACCTTCCCCTTGCAATTAAGTGGCTGTCACGAGAGCGGCCAAAGCAATCTCATGCCCTCGGTTCCTTGGTCGAGGAGCTGACTCTGGCACCGATTGCTCGGCGGAAACTGGCTGCTCCACCCATTGTGGTGGAACCACCGCCTCTGCAACCGAAGACTGGGGCCCCGGCCAAGGATTCTCGGTCGGGTCAGGGCTTGCCCCATAGGTTGTCGGTCACCCTCGCCCTCGGCGAGTGGAGAGTGGCTCAGGCGCTTGGCAGCTGTTCGCGGACTCCTCGGAGTCTGATGACTCCTCCCTGTATTCCAGGCCTAGGTGCATACTGTGTGATACTGAGCAAGTCACTTAACCTCCTTGTGCTCCCAGGTGCATCTGAAACAAGCTTCAGCTTAGTGTGCTACTCCTGGTTAAACATTGTTCCCAGGCCCCTCGACCTGGAATCCTCCGGGGGTCTGTCGGTGGACGAGAGCCCATCCTCGTTCCTCGGTATTCTTCAGCTCATCTCAGAGTCTACTGGGATGCAGCTCAAACCCATGCAGAAACGGGCCAGATATCCCCTCACAAAGATTTTGGACCGAGGGGATTCCCCTACAGAGGCCATTGTTGGTCCGGCCTTGGATTTGTGGCAGCAGCCTGCCTCCTGTCCTGCACCTTCGGCCAGGATGGCCTGCAAGTATGCAGTCCCAACTGGTTCCCTTTCCGTTTTTTCGGAGCACCCCTCGGCTGAAGGGCTAGTGACTGATAGCATTTTCCGGTGCTCCGGAAATGCCAGGGACATAGAAAAGCCCCCGGACAAAGAGTCCAAAAAGCTGGACTACTCCGGATGCAAAGTTTATGCTGCTGCCTCCCTAAGCCTTCGACAGACTAGCTCGGCTCTACTGATGGCATACTTTTCACACGCCCTTTTGGGCTCCCTGGATGAGGTGCTTCCTCAGCCTCAGTAGCCATGCGCCACAGAGCTTGGCTGTGGATCTCGACCTTCATGGCAGATACCCAGCACAAGCTGGCAGATGTCCCATTCTTGGGCTTGTTCAGGCCTGGAGTGAAGGGCCACCTCCAGTGGATTGAGAAGTCACATCTGCCCAGAAGGACAAAGGCCAGCAGCAACAGTGTAAGCCCTTTTGCCCTTCCACCCCAGCGGCACGACCGGCCCAGCAGCACCAGCAGCAGGGCCAGCAGGCTCATGCTTGGCACCCCAAGGCCAAGCCTGCTGCTTCCTCCAACAGGAAGCCTGAAGGAAAGGTCCAGGTGGCTCCTCAGCCGGCCCTTCCTCAAGCCTGCCCAGTGATGGGTTGAGGGTGCCACCACAACCTCGTCACTCCTCCCTGGGTCTCCTGTGGGAGGCCTCTCAGCCACTTCCTTTCCACCTGGTCCGCTATAACCGTGGACCAGTGGGTGTTGAAGTGGTCAGCAGAGTCTGCCTCTGGAATCCAAGCAGACCCTCCCTTTTGAGCTCGCCCCTGGGTGCTACCGGTTCCGCAGCGTCTCTGTCGGCTTGTTGAGCCGACATAGCTCTGCTCCTCCAAAAGGAGGTGATCAGCAAGGTGGCGGATCCTCCTCCATGCCCAGGGTTTGTGTCCAGGTACTTCCTGGTCCCAAAATGGACAGGGGGGATGGCGCCCCATTCTCGATCTGCACGACCTGAACAAGTTCCTAAGGCCGCGCACCTTCAGGATGGTCACTCTGGCTCAGATCATACCATCCTTGGAACTAGGGGTGTGGTTTTGTTCTCTGGCTCTCCAGGACATGTTCTTTCGTGTCCCAATCCGTCCGTCTCATGGGCGATTCCTCCGCTTCAGAGTGGAGGGATCCCTTTATGAGTTTCAGACCATACCCTTCGGCCTTTCTCCAGCTCCCAGGGTCTTCACCAAATGCATGGCAGTGGTGACAGCATTCCTGCGGTGCCAAGGGGTCTGGGTGTACCCTTACCTGGATGACTGGCTGATAGCAGCCCCTTCCAGGTTGGAGGTGGAGCGGTCCAGATATCTGGCCCTCCAGGTCTACTCTCAACTTTGCCTCCTGATCAACGAGGCCAAATCAGAACTCGTGCCATCGCAGGTGATTCAGTTCATTGAGGCAGAGCTCGACTTTCTTTGAGCCAGAGCCCGGCTCCCGGTGGACAGGGCCAAGGTCCTTTCCTCCTTTGCCCAATCATTTTAGGTTTGGTAGTTGCCCCCTGCCCGGGACTTCCCGTGCCTTCTGGGTCTCATGGCGGTTTGCACCAGCATGATCTGTTGAGCTTGCTGGCATATGCGCCCCCTGCAATGGGGGCTAGCCCGCCAGTGGTCTCAGCGCTCCGGTCCTCTGGACCAGCCAGTAACCATGACCCAGAAGATGTGGAATGGCCTGCAGTGGTGGCTCATCCCAGGTCATCTGCAGGAGGGTATCCGATTGTCCGCCCGAGCCGATGGTCATCCTTATGACCAACGCCTCCTTGATGGGTTGGGGTGCCCATCTGGGGGAGCTCAGGGCACACAGCCTCTGGTCCCCTTAGGAGTCCCAATGCCACATCAACCTGCTGGAGCTTTGAGCAGTATGGTTAGCCGTCTTCACCTTCACTCTGTTTGTACGGGGTCAAGTGGTTCAGGTCCAGACGGATAACAACACGACCATGTACTATCTCAACCGTCAGGGTGGGACACACTCCTTGCCCCTGTGCAAGGAAGCACTTCGCATTTGGTCTCTCGTGATCAGCCTAGAGGTGAATCTCCTTGCCATCCATGTGGCAGGAGCCTCGAACAGTCTGGCCGATGCCCTCAGCCGGATAGGTGCTGCATCTCACAAGTGGTCTGTCCTGCTGGAGGTAGTTCAAGACCTGTTTTCCCAGTGGGGTACCCCTCAGGTGGACCTGTTCGCCTCCAGGGAGAATGCGAAGCTGAGATAATTTCATGCCCGCCCCCCTCAGCAGGGCTCGCTGCAGGAGAATGGCTTTTTGAAGCCATGGACCCCGAGCCTCTTCTACACCTTCCCTCCATTTTTCTTGATCCACAAGGTGCTTCTCAAGACAAAGAGGGACAAGGCGCAGGTGATTCTGGTAGCCCCAGACTGGCCTCACCAGTTCTGGTATCCAGATCTTTTCAGCCTCAGCTCCAGGCCCCTGAGGCGGATTCCAGCCCGCCTGGACCTGATCTCAGTCAGCAAGGGGAAGGTGTTCCATCTGGACCTTCAATCCCTGCACCTGATGGCCTGGTTCCTGAGTGGCTAGAGTTCCAGGCCTTGGGTCTTTCCGACGAGGTCCTCAACGTCGTTGAGGCATCCCGTAAAGAGTCGACCAGAAAATGTTGTGCCTTTAAATTTAAGAGATTCTCCATTTAGTGTCAGGGCAGAGGGTTGGACCCTTCATTATGCCCATTGGCTAGCATTCTGGACTACCTGTGGTCCCTTTCTCAGCTAGGGCTTTGGTCGATGACCCTTAAGGTGCACCTGGCAGCTATCTCTGCTTACCGGGTGTAGGCCGGCAAGCAGTCGGTGGCACAGGAGGAGGTGGTCTGTTTTTTTTTCAAAGGCTTAGATCACATATCCCCTCCTGTGTGAGAACCTCCACCTCTGTGGGATCTACTGCTGGTATTGGCCAAGCTCATGGGCAAGCCATTCGAACCGATGCACAAGTGCGATATCTCCCACCTGTCGTGGAAGACTTCCTTCTTGGTGGCTATCACGTCAGCCAGAAGTATGGGAGAACTCCAGGTGCTTCCATCGAGTCTCCTTGTCTGATCTTCGACGGGGACAAGGTTGTCCTTCGCCCCCACCTGAAATTCCTTCTGAAGATGGTGTCGGAGTTTCACCTGAATCAGGTGTTGACTCTGCCGGTGTTCTACCCCAATCATACCTCGGAGGCCGAATATAGGCTTCATACTCTGGACCCTAGAAGAGCGCTCGCTTATTATAAGGAGTGGTCAGCTGAAGTTCAGGGAGAGGTTCGCCAGCTGTTTGTCACCTAAACTGAAGCTGCACCTCGCAGACCTGCAGCCAAGCAGACGATAAGCAGGTGGGTCACCTCCTGCATAGATCTCCGCTATAGGTTGGCGGGCATAGAGCCACCCAAAGGGATAAGAACTCATTCTACCTGCCATACTGCTGCTTCTAGGGACGTCCCTATCCAGGAAATCTGCAGGGCTGCTACCTGGAAGTCAGCACACCTTTATTTCCCATTACCACATTGACCTAGAGTCATGCCAGGATGCTGGTTTTGGGACCTTGGTTCTCCAGTCCTTAATCTTCAAGTAAGTATGCGTGCCTTGCCCCCCTCCTCCTGGAGAACCGCTAGAAGTTTGCCAACAAGTGTGGATTGAACAACATAGCCCGTCCCTAGAAATACAGGTTACTCACCTGTAACAGGAGTTCTAGGAGTGGTATATATTTGTTCATCCTGTTTCCTAACCTCGGCTTGACATTAGCAGCCTAGCTTCCAGCGGGCTAGATCTGGTGTCACAAGGAAGCCAAGGGTTTTACCACCCGGGTGGGTGGGAAAAGCCAGCTTGAAGACTTTCCAGCACATCTTAAGGCGGCAAGGTACCTGCCAACAAGTGTGGATGAACAACATATACCACTCCTAGAACTCCTGTTACAGGTGAGTAACCTGTATTTACCTAATCAGTTAGCTCATAGCTTTCAGTAGATGACATGGACAAAAGGTTTATAATATAAGGAATAATTTATGGGTGACCACACACAACAAGCCTGTGTTTCTATCAAAGGGGTTGAGATATCAGTGTATGGACCTCGAGAGCGAAACTCGAGAGGTCCATGCAGGTATCTCAACCCTGTGATGAAAACACAAGGTGAGTTGTGCATGGTCACTCATATTTTATTTTTGATAGCATATGGTTTAAAAAATAATGACACAAGCTCTGATTTAGGGCAGAATAGGTGGACCAGGAGGTCCTTATCTGCCAATGTTTTCTATGTTTCTATGATTCTGCATCTTCTAAGCATAATACTGTTAGAAAGGGGAATCCCCTGCCTTAATACTGCGGGACCTAGAGGTCCCATTTAAGCAAATAATCTGAAAAAATAATATTTTAATTATCTGCCAGGTTAGGCATCTTATTTTAAATATCTAGTTGATCCTGAGTCCATAATAGTCTTAATGTCCCTCGCAGCCAGTCCTGTCAAGACATGGGTGATGGACTGAGCCGTGGGGGATGTCTGTGTGCCAGCATACACTAATGTAGTCTAGTACTCTGTAACAGTGCATTTTCGAGGTTAGTCTACTGGTACGGATCATGCAGACTCAGCCTGATCAGTACTGGTAGACTAACCATGAAGCTGTTACACAGTACTAGACTACATTAGAAACATAGAAGTTGACAGCAGATAAGGACCGCAACGCCCATCCAGTCTGCCCATTTCTTTTTCTACCTTATGAATGTGCCATCGGCCTTTGCTCCGTCAATGGCCTATCTATTCATACTCATCTGTATTGCTCCCTTATGTCTATCCCATGCCTGTTTGAAGCCCTGCACTGTATTCATATCACCACTTCCTGAGGTAGGCCATTCCATGCATCTACCACCCTTTCTGTGAAAAAGAACTTCCTCACGTCACCCTTAATTAGCCTCCTCTAATTTCATGCTGTGTCCTCTTGTCCTACTGTTTTCTTATATTGAAACATGTTAGACTCTTTCACCTTGTTTATGCCCTTAAGGTGTTTGAATGTTTCGATCATATCACCCTCTCCTCCTTTGCTCTAGGGTATACATATTGAGCTCCATTAATCTGTCCTCATATGTTTTCTGATGCAGTCCTGCACCATTTTGATTGCCCTTCTCTGGACTGCCTCAATTTGGTTAATGTCCTTGTGAAGTGTGGCCTCCAGTACTGCATGCAGTACTCCAGATGAGCCTAACCAGTGTCTTGTAAAGAGGGATTATTGCCTCCCTCTTCTGACTTGTGATACCCTTACTAATACACCCTAACACCCCCCCCTAGCCTTACCTACTGCTTTAGTGGTCTGCTTGGATGATTTCAGATCATCGGTGATGATGATACCCAAGTCTCCTTCTTCCCTTGTGACTGCCAGCAACTCCCCTCCCAGCCTATAGGTGGCTTCAGGGTTTCTCTTCCCTATCTGCATAATTTTGCACTTCTTTGCATTAAACCCCAGTAGCCACTCTTCCGACCATTTTGCTAGTTTATCCAGATCTCTTCTCATTCTGCCCACACCATCTGGATCATCTACTCTGTTGCAGATCATGGTGTCATCTGCAAACAGACAAACCTTACCCTCCAGTCCATCTGCAATGTCACTGATGAAGATATTGAAGACAACAGGCCCCAGGACTGATCCTTGAGGTACCCCACTTGTGACTTGCATCTCTTCTGACTGTATACCATTTACCACCACTCTCTGATTTCTGCCCGTCAACCGGTTTGCCACCCAGTTGACCAACTTCTGACCCACCCCGAGCCTTCCCAGCTTATTAATCAATCTTCTATGTGGAACAGTATCAAAAGCTTTGCTGAAGTCGAGGTAGATAACATCAACAGCTCCCCCTTGGTCCACCACTCTGGTTACCCAGTCAAAGAATTCTATGAGATTAGTTTGACAGGACCTGCCTTTTGTAAACCCATGCTGTCTTGGATCCGGTGCTCCTATGGATTCCAGGTGTTGCACTATCCTTTCCTTGAGGAGAGCCTCCATAATCTTGCCCGCTACTGAGGTAAGACTGACTGGTCTGTAGTTCTCTGCCACCTCCCTGCTACCACTCTTGTGGAGCGGAATCACATGAGCCCTTCTTCAGTCTTCTGGGACCTCTCCTGTGCTCAGAGACTCACTAAACAGTTCTGATAATGGCTCTTCTAGTTCCACCCTTCGCTCCTTTAGTACCCTGGGATGTATGCCATCAGGTCGCATTGCCTTGTCCACCCTGAGCTTATCAAGCTCTTGTAGGACCCTTTCTTTTGTGAAGGGACTAGTGCTTACCTCCTTCCCCCCCTGTGTCCATGGTGCTGAGCTGTGAGCCCTGCCCTACCTTCTCTTAATACTGAGCAGAAGTATCTATTTAGGATAGATGCTTTTACATGGTCCTCCTCACATGCCCCCTTATCTCCTTTGATCTTAGCAATACCCCTTCTAGACTTTCTCCTTTCCCTAATGTATCTATAGAAAGTCTTGTCACCTTCTTTTACTGTCTGTGCTAGTGTTTCCTCGGTTTGGGCCTTTGCCTGCCTTACTGCCTTCCCTGCTTCTCTTAGGGAAGTTTGGTATGCCTCTCTATCTTCATCCCGCTGTGTTCCCTTATATTTCCTGAAGGCCAGCCTTTTGGCTCTGACCTTTTCTGCTACTGTTTTTTGAGAACCAAAGTGGTTTCATTCTTCTTTTGCACTTCCTTTTCTCTCTAACACAATGGGATGTTGCTTCAAGTATTGCATCCTTAATGCTTGCCCACTTTGCCTGTACCCCCTCACCTGTATTTCTTTTTGTCAGGCTAGCTTAACTCTGTTAGCCATCTTATCAAAGTCGGCTCCTCTGAAGTCCCATATTTTTGCCTTGGAATGGGTTGATTTAGTTGTAGTGGCCAAACTAAACCATACCATGTGATGTTCACTGGCCCCCAGGTGACCTTCCACCTGGAGATCTGTGATCCTTTCCCTGTTAGTCAGTACTAGATCTAGGATAGCCCCGTCGCATGTGGGTTGTTGTATCAGTTGTTTGAGGCCCTCCCCCTGCAGGGAATCCACCATGTGTCTAGTTCTGGCAGATGTTCCTGCTGGTATTGACCAATCTGTATCTGGCATGTTGACGTCTCCCATTATCAGAACCTCCCCTTCAGCTGTCATGTTTTGTATACCTTCCAACAGTAATGTGTCTATGTCCTCCCCCTGGTCTGGGGGCCTGTAGACAACCCCAGTTCTTATGGCTGTCCCATTTCCTGTTTTTAGGGTGACCCACAGTTCTTCTGGCTCCTTATGTGTATTCTGAATTTCTATAGCTTTGATATTTTCATTGACATACAGGGCCACTCCACCCCACCCCATCTTTTTGCAACTCTGTCTCTTCTGAACAGTACATAGCCAGGTACTAAAGTCTCCCAAGTGTGGTTACTGGTAAACCATGTCTCGCTAATTGCTACTGTGTCCAGTTTAGCCTCTGTCATTATTGCCTGCAGGTCTGGGATCTTGTTTCCCAGACTGCGAGCATTAGTGTACATGATTTTCCATTGGCCAGATTTCTGTGTGTTAGTTGTTGGGTGAGGTCTGGCATTTCCCCTGTGCGTCATATGGGGAGCTGGACATTTTTCCTTACCTGGTGATGCAAATGGACTGCAAACATGCTGAAGTCCTGTTTGACCACTACCTGAGGGGGGAGGTGTGTTCTTCCCATTCGACGTATGGGATGCTGCACCCCTCTCCCCATTTGCTAGTTTAAATATTCTGTAAAGATGTCAAACTTCTTCCCCAGTGCACTGAGTCCCTCCTTAGTCAGATGCAGTCCATCAAATTTAAAGAACTTTTGCTCCCCAAACTGTTGCCAGTTCCCTAAAAATTTGTGTCCTTTTTCCTGGCACCAGCCCTTCAGCCACATGTTTAGCTCCCCTATCTCCCCTTCTCTGACCTTCCATCCATCTGCCCCCCTCTCCCAGACTGGCAGGATCTCAGAGAAGGAGATGTCGGATGAAATGGATGATAGTTTGTCACCCAGCCTGGTCAGGGGTTCCTTGGTCTCCACAACTGACCGGCTGGCGAGATCATTAGTCCCCATGTGTACACTTTGTAAGACATCACATCCAGTGAAATGGATGACAGCAGTTTGAAAGACTGCTTACAAAGAGCATTCAAAACCATATGTAGATCCCATGGAGGGGACTGAGATCGAAAGACTGGTCTACTCTTGCTAACCACATGTAGGAAACGAATGACCTCTCTATTAGTCCTCAAGGGAATGTCCAAGGATGCTCCAAGAGTGGAGACCTGGCCTCTCAAAAGTGCTTAAAGCCAATCCCTTCTCCATGCCTTCCTACAAGAAATCCAAGACCTGAGGAACTGAAGCCTTGGAAGGGCAGGGTTCCTTCTTTCTGGCCCATTGCAAAAAGATGGACAATACACAGGCATAGGCTACAGAAGTAGATGTCTTCTTGCATGCACAGCAATGCCAAAATAATGCAGTTGCGGTAAAAAGCACTTGTGTGAGATTCTTCACACAATTTGCATGTAACTTTTTTACTCAGTTGTGTTAATGTTTCTATGCAGTTGTGTAAATGACACAGTTGCATCAAAAAATTACAGCACTTGTGGAATAAACGTGGCACACAGTGGGAAAACAAATGAGAGAAAGACGCATGTGCCCAACCACCACTGTACCGGTTGTAGTTCCTTAACATAGAAACATAGACTTTGACGGCAGATAAGGACCGCTTGGCCCACCTAGTCTGCCCATTTCCCTACCTACAGGATAAGCTGCAGATCCTAGTTAACCAACAGCCGATTTCTTCCTACCCCCCACAAGAATTGCCTTATGTCTGTCCCATGCATTCTTGAATTCTCCCACAGTTTTAGACCCCACAACCTCCTCAGGAAGGCTGTTCCATGTGTCCACCACCCTGTCTTTGAAAAAATACTTCCTCACATTGCTCCTGAGCTGCCCCCCCATCTTCAAATTGTGTCCGCTTGTTCTTGCACATCTCTTTTTCTGAAAGATGCTACTCTCTTGGACTTTGTTGATTCCACTGAGGTACTTAAAAGTTTATATCATGCCCCCCCTCTCGCTCCTTTCTTCAAGGGTATACATATTAAGCTCCTTTAGTCTCTCCTCGTATGGCTTCTCTTGCAGACCCTGCACCATTTTAGTTGCCTTCCTCTGGACTGCCTCCATCCTGTCTATGTCCTTGTGGAGATGAGGTCTCCAGAACTGGACGCAGTACTCCAGATGGAGTCTCACCAACTGTCTGTACAGAGGGATAACAACTTCCTGTTTTCTGCTGGTGATGCCTCTCCCTATGCATCCCAGGATCCCCCCAGCCCTCCCTACTGCCTTCTCACATTGCTTGCTAACCATAAGATCATCTGATATGATAACCCCCAGGTCCCTTTCCATTTTTGTTGTTGTTACTACCTCCCCCTCATTGCGTAATCTTCCCCTGGGTTTTTGTTTCCCGGGTTCATTATTTTGCACTTCTTTGCATTGAATCCAAGCTGCCATACTTCTGACCATTCCTTCAACCTTGCCAAGTCCCTTCTCATCCTTTCCACACCTCCTTGTGTATCAACCCTGTTGCAGATCTTTGTGTCATCTGCAAAGAGGTATACTTTTCCTTCCAATTCCTCTGCAATGTCACTTATAAAGACATTAAAAAGGACTGGACCCAGTACTGAACCTTGCGGTACTCCACTAGTAACTCCTCTTTCTTCAGAGTGGACTCCATTTACAATTACCTTCTGAGTCCTGTTGTCCAGCCAATGTTTTACCCAGGCTACCACACTGGGACCCACTCCCAGGCTGGTTAATTTGATTATTAATCTTTTGTGTGGGACTGTGTCAAATGCCTTGCTAAAGTCTAGGTAGGCCATGTCCACAGCCCCTCCCTGGTCTACTACTTTGGTCACCCAGTCAAAGAAATCAATTAGATTCATCCGACATGAACTTCCCACTGTGAACCCATGCTGCCTTCGGTCCTGTGCCCCACTGGCCTCAAAGTACTCAACAATTCTTTCTTTCAGAAGTGATTTCATCACTTTCCCTACCACAGAGATCAAACTGACAGGTCTGTAGTTTTCTGCCTCTGTCTTGCTCCCACTTTTGTGAAGGGGAATCACATCTGCCTTCTTCCAGTCCTCGGGTACCACACCATCCTCCCATGATTTGTTAAAAGAGTAGTCAGTGGTGTCACTAGTTCTCCCTTAATACTTTTAGAATTCTGGGGTGAATTCAGTCAGGTCCCATTGCTTTGTCCACCTTCAGTTTTAGGAGTTCTTTCAGAACCCTTTCTTCTGTGAAAGGAATGGGATCGACCCCCATCTAGAGTGCTTCTGTTAATTGGATTAGGCACCTCCCCTCCTCCTCTTTTGTGAACACTGAGCAGAAGTATTCATTCAGTAGCCCTACTTTTCACTGTCCCCTCCCCCACTGTCCTTTCTATTCAGCCTCACTATCCCTCCCTTTGTTTTTCTATGCTCCCTGATATACCTATAAAAGGTTTTATCCCCCCTTCTTACCTGAGTTGGCTATCTTTTTCTCAGTTTGGACTTTTGCTATTCTGACTTCCGTCCCTGCTTCCTTCTGTCTTAATTGGTACAGTCCTCTGTCCTGCTCCTTCTGGGTTTCCTTATACTGCCTAAATGCTATCTCTTTCTCCCGAACCTTCCCCGCCACTTCTTTTGAGAACCATAGTGACTTTTTCTTTCGTTTTGATTTGTTTATTTCCTTCACACAAAGGCTTGTTGCCTCTGTGATGGCAGTTTTGATGTTTCCCCATTGTTGCTTCACCCCTCCTTCTAGCCTGTTTGCTAGTGCTTTTCTAAGGCACTCTCCCATCTTTGCCAAAGTCATCCCTCCTGAAGTCCAGTACCCTCACTTTTGTATGGCTTGACTCTGTAGCTGAGTTTATCATGAACCAGACTGTTTGGTGGTCACTTGTTCCCAGATGGCTACCCACTTCTAGATCTGAGATCCTCTCACTGTTTCCATTTGAGAGTATGAGGTCTAAGATTGCTCCCTCATGAGTGGGTTCCAAAACTAGCTGTCTGAGGCATGCCACCTGTAGGGCATCAAGAATGGCCCTTCCTTTTGGATGTGGCTGCAGCAAAGGTGCTCCAGTTAACATCTGGCATATTCAGGTCCCCCATCAACAGTATCTCCCCTTTCTCTGCCATCCTAAGGATGCCTTCTACTTCCCACTGACAGCATGGAGTGCTCAGAAAGAAGAAATTTACTTCATATGTACTGTAATTGCCTTTTCTGTTACATAGATACATACATAGATACATAGACAGTGTCGGCAGATAAGGGCCTATGGCCCACCTAGTCTGCCCATTTGAGCTTGTAAGTTCAGTTTGTTTTCCTAGAAGTCTATTTCCCCTTACCCCTGACCTCTAGAATTCCTTTATGTCTATCCCATGCATTCTTAAATCCCGTGATTGTTTCAGCTCCCACCACTTCCTCTGGCAGGGTGTTCCACTTGTCCACCACCCGTTCTGTGAAGAAATTCTTTCTCATGTTTCCTCTGAATCGTCCTCCCTCCAACTTCATCCCATGTCCTCTAGTCCTGAAACATCTTTTTCGCTTAAAAATAGTGTTTTCCTGCACTCTGTTCCTCCCTGTAAGATACTTGTATGTCTCTATCATATCCCCTCTCTCCCTCCTCTCCTCCAGGGAGTACATGTTCAGTTCCTTCAACCTGTCTTCATAGGACTTGTGATGCAACCCATGCACAATCTTGTTGCCCTCCTCTGAACCTTCTCTACCTTGTCTATGTCCTTACGTAGGTATGGTCTCCAGAACTGTACACTGTACTCCAGGTGGGGCCTCACTAGTGTCTTGTATAGCGGAATTATGACCTCCCTTTTCCTGCTGGTGATGCCCTGCCTATACATCCCAGCATCCTATTTGCTTTACCTGATGCCTTGTCACACTGTTTCCCTACCTTGAGGTCATCAGAGATGACAACTCAAGATCCCTTTCCTGCTTGGTGCATGCTATATCCTCACCCCCAACTGATATATTGTGCCAGGGTTTTTGTGCCCCATATGCATTATCTTGCACTTCTTTGCATTGAATTTCAACTGCCAAACCCTTGACCATTCTTCAAGTTTCTGCAGGTCCCTTCTCATTCTGTCTACACCCTCTGGTGTGTCTACTCTGTTACAGAGCTTTGTGTCATCAGCAAACAGTGAAATTCTGCCTTCTAGATCCTGTGCAATGTCACTGATGAAGATGTTGAATGGACCGGTCCCAGCACTGATCCGTAGGTACCCACTGGTCACTCTTCCTCTGTGGAGTGACAGCCATTTACCACCACCCTCTGTGTCCTGCCACCCAGCCAGTTACCTACCCACCACACTACTGTCCTGCCCACACCCATATTCCCCAGTTTGTGTAATAGTCTTCTATGTGGCACAGTGTCAAAGGCCTTGCTGAAGTCCAGATAGGCCATGTCCACTGCCCTCCCTGATCCACCTCCCTAGTCACCCAGTCAAAAATTCAATGAGGTTGGTCTGACATGACCTCCCCTGGTGAAACCATGCTGCCTTGGGTCCTGTAGTCCATTGACAACCAGATGTTCCATCTTCTCCTTCAGTAGTGCTTCCATGATCTTTCCCACTCACCGAGGTGAGGGCTGACTGGTCTGTAGTTCCCTGCTTCCTCTTTGTTCCCACTTTTGTATAAGGGGACTACATCTGCTGTCCTCCAGTCTTTGGGTACCTCCCTGTTTCCAGTGATTGGCTGAACAGGATAGCCAGAGGTTCAGCCACCACCTCTCTTAGTTCTTTAAGGACCCTGGGGTGCACCCCATCTGGCCCCATTGCTTTATCAGCTCTTATTACTTCCAGTTCCTTCAGGACCCTTTCGTGTAAAGGGACTTGTGTCCATTTCTGACCATTCTCACCCCTTGTACTCCTTCAGACCCATTACCCCTCTTCCTTAGTAAAGACTGAGCAGAAATACCTGTTCAATATGTCAGCTTTACTGTTGTCATCCTCCACGCGGCTCCCATCCTCCCCATTCAGTCTCACTATCCCTCCCTTTGTCCTTCTTTTTTCACTTATGTACCTGTAAAAGGTTTTGTCCCCTTTAACCACTGATTTTGCAATGTGTTCTTCTGTCTGAGCTTTGGCTTCCTTACTGACTTCCCTGCCTCCCTTTGTTTCTCCTGGTACTTCTCCCTATCCCTTCTGCCTGTGTCTTTTTGTATTGCCTGAATGCAGTCTTTTTGGCTTTCACTTTCTTTGCTACCTCTTTGGAAAACCATAATGGTCTCCTCTTTCTTTTCCTCTTGCTAACCTGCTTAATGCATAATTCTGTTGTTCTTATAATCCCCATTTTAAATACTGCCCTGTTCCTCAATCCCTGATTCCTGTCCCATTCCCTTAATGCCTCTTTCAAGCATCTCCCCATTTTCCCAAAGTCTTCCCCTAAAATCCAGGATACGTGTTTTGTGTGGTTTGGTTCTGCTCTTTCTGTGATTTCAAACCACAATGACTGGTGGTCACTGTTACCCAGGTGCTCCCCACTGTTACCCCATCACACTGTCCCTGTTTGTGAGCACAAGGTCCAGTATTGCCTTCTGCCGAGTTGGTTCCATGACCAGTTGCTTGAGGAAGGCACCCTGAAGGAGTCCAGGATAAATCTGTCTTAGTTGATTCTGCTGCTGGGATGCTCCAGTCCATGTCTGGTATATTGAAGTCTCCAACCAGTACTACCTCACCTTGTCTGCCATCCTTTGGATGGCTAGCATCAACTCCTATCTGTTTCTTCCTCCTGGGCTGGTGGTCTATAGACCACACTGTTCGGATGGCTGGCCCCATTTTCCTTTCCAGCTAACCCACAGTATCTCTCCCCATTTGTTCCTCCTGGATCTGTGTGGCCCTTATGTCATTTTTCACATACAGTGCCACTCCTCCTCCTTCCTGCCTGCTCTGTCTCTTCTGAATATGTTGTAGCCAGGTATGGCCATCTCCCAGTCATGGTTATCATTACACCAGGTTTCAGTGATGGCCACAATGTCCAGGTCTGACTGTACCATGACAGCCTCCAGATCTTCCATCTTGTTGCTAAGGCTCCTGGCATTTGCACACATGGCTTTCCATGATTTGACCTCCCTAGACTGCTTCACTGTACTACTCCAGCCCCTTCCTTGGTTGTCATTTATCCCTGGTTCTCCTTGCTGTCTGCCCTTCTGCTGAATTTTGCCCCTTTTCTGCTTATCCACCTTTTGGACACTACTCTCCATCTTAGCTCCAACATCGTCAGTGGGACCCAAGCTGAATTCCAATTCCAGCTCAGAAGGCTTGTGGAACACAGTCCCTCTTTCTGTCTAGAGACTCATTTGTCAACAGAGCAGATGGTCATCAGGCATGCCAGTGAAGTGGTGGTGACCACTGTCTGCATGATTCCCCATCAGGAGCGAAGACTGCCTTATTCTGTACAGTGATACTCATGAGTACTTGGCTGTGCTTAGCCCAAGGACTGTTAGAATCATGACTGAAAATGTCCAGCAAGTCGCTACTAATGAATCAGGTAGTTACTCCTATGTACAGTGGTAATCGTGCAAATGTCTACTGGTAGCGAGGTATACTGAGCATTGCGCAAATGTGATACCCATTGAATAACATGTATACCGCTACCGGGCTATGATGCGCAGTAGTAGTAAACTGACTACCACTGTAGGAGGTATCATTGCAAACAGTTAGATTATGGAAATTTCAGATGTTCTTCTGTGGGTGAATTTGGATGGGGATGGAAACCCAATAGCCATTCTGCTCCTGGACTAGGGGCAGGTGGACAACCCAGGCGCAACAGATGCACAGTAATGTTATTGGTGTTGCTAGATCTACTAAGCATGGTTTTGTGGATGGATGGCCACATTAAGAGTGACCCTTAATTGAAGAAGGCCTTCCCAGAAGCCCTCCTGAGTGTACAGCGCTGCCTGTGCTAGGGTCAGTGTTTAGTGTTTTAATAATCTGAATTGGGACCATTAAATGTTGAGCTACCCAGCTGAAACTGTGGGGCTGCTTAGAGTGTGCCTGAGTTCCTTACTGGAAGTCTCCCCCAACAAAAAATGTCAAAACACATCAGAATAAAAGATAGGCACTAAAACGGCATGGGGGCATCTGAAATCATGAAAGGATTACCTGTCACCTTTAAGTGGGCTTCTATAGTACAGCTGTTATGTACTGTCTTTGGGGATTGAGTTACAAGGTCCAGATAAGACACAGTTAGAGTGAACTTGCATTCCTTGTATACAAATATTTCTAGTGACATACTGTACGTAACTAGCATAAGATCCTTCCCTGTTTTGAAAACAGATTAGTATCTATGAATATGAATTTATTGCCTTGGGCAATGTATTTTTAACAATGTTGTGGGCTACAGTATCAGTTTCATGGTTTCAAAGACTACATTGAAAAATGGTTATGTGTCCAAAATATATATCATTGTGCCTATAAACGATCAACTGTCTCTCTGATGTGGGAGATATAATGACCCCATTATGAAATATATACTACCAAGCTATTTTGTAGAAGTGGGTCTTTCTTTGATATACTGTGATGGAAGACTGGTAAGGTGTTTGCCAAATCCCAGGTTGGGTTTCGATCTGAGGAGACATACTGTATGTAGTATGGAAAGAGTGAACTTTCTTCCTTATTTACAGTTATATTTCCACCTAAGGTTCCCTTTATTATAAAAGAACCATGGGCTAGTTGCAAAAAAATGCACAAAACTTTTAATTTCAGCATTTGTTTTAGGAATTCTAAACCGCTGTGGAGGAATGATAATTATCTGATTAGCCGTGTTCCAATCACAAAAGCGTATTGAAATAAGAAGGGTTATTCACATTCATCTCACCTTTTGTACTTTCCACCTTTTACCGTACAGCAAAATATTTTCCTCCCTTTCACTGATCTTAGATGTCTTTATACTTTGCAGTGTCAGTGGCTCAGTAGGTAACACACTCGCCTCTGAGGCCGGGAGATCAGAGGGATGTGGGTTCAGTTCCTGCATCTGGCACTCGGGTTAATATCCCAGTACTGACACTGTAGTGCAGCATGAGAGGGGTGCTGCACTTCTGAGGTGCCGTCTTTTGGATGAGACATTAAACCGAGGTCCCATCTGCCTGGATTGGTGGTAGTTCAGGTGGATGTTAAAGATCCCATGGCACTTATCGAAAAGAGTAGGGGGACTTTTATTGAAATAGAGGACTCCAAAACAAAAGGAATCAAGAGCATACAGTCAAAAAATAACAGAGAAATAGCAAAAACATAACATCAATAACAGTAAAGAAAATCAAACACGGGACACCCAATGTTCACAGTGAACCCATAAAAACTTGCCCTTAACCAAACCCAAGAAATGAAAATCGGTATCATAAATTTTCCGTAAGGTAAGAGTCACATTAGAAAGAATCTCATCAAACAATATCAGGCATTGTTGTGAAACCCATAAACATCTAGATTGCCAAATATAAAACTGAAGAATAGAAAACACTAATAACAAGGTTTCAGCAGGATACTTGGACCATTCACCCTTATGTACTCCATACAACAGTGTACAATAAGAAAGAGAGGAAAATAAAGGCTCATTCCACTTGGTAGCTAAGAAAACCCAAAAGGCTCGAACATAGGGCATTCCAAAAAGAGGTGTTCCTGAGTTTCCAGAAGAGCTACACAAGAATCACGAGCACAATACCTATCACTAATTTGTTTGTGTTTGTTAGAATTACCAACTGGTAATCTACCATATGTACTCAACCAAACACTATCCCAAACAAAATCAGGCAATCTCCTATTAGAGAGAAACATAAGAACCTTTTCCAAGGATTCCAGAGGACAATCCAGAAAAGGCACAACATCAGTAAATTCAGTAGATACAACATGATTATACAATTTCCTTCTATTCATGGTTTCCAAATGAGAAACGGCGACACCCCATTTCAATAAATGCTTAAAGGTTTCCAAACCATATTTAGGAAAAAAGGGAATCTTAGCAAAAGGAGCAGGTTTTCCCAACTTCCAAAGCGGTAACCCTTTAGAAAACCAGGACCATACATACGAATGCCAATACTTTCCTCTGGGTCGAAGGAGAGGACTCAAATTATATGAAACAAAGAGACAAACAAAAAAGGTCACAGGGTGAACCATAGCTACTCTACCGTCCCTAATACTTCTATATGTATAACCTCGTTTAATGGGGTTTAACCTACTCCCCCAAAATGCCTGGAAAAAAACACTAAATAAGGAAGTAAATAAAGACACAGGGGAAGGAAACACATAACTGATGTACAAAAAAATAGGAACCACCAGAGTTTTAATCAACAAAACCCTCTTATGCTTAGCAATTTGCTTCCCTTTCCATCTGGACACAAGTAGCTGAGCCTTCTCAATTTTTTAGACCAATTGGCATAGGCCATATTGCTAGCACCAAATTCTACTCCCAAAACAGTCATAGTGTCCATACCAATCGAAATACCTGAAATATGACCCAACTCGGGAACCGGGGAATCCCCAAAGGAAACCTCTGCTCTTAGCATAATTAATCTTCGAGCCAGAACAGCTAGAAAAAAAAGTTAAAATATCACGTACAATCGGCCCTTCTTTGATATCAGAAATGCAAAGAACCAAATCATCAGCATATGCCAAAATCTTCACAGGAGGGACTCCATCACCAATACCCAGCCCAGCAAGACCTGTATGATTAACAATCAATCTAAGTAAAATAAAAAAAGACATACAAAATAGGGCTCAGGAGACAACCCTGACGTACACCACGTTTTACAAAAATTGGGCTACCAATCCATTCATTAACATTAGGGAGAAGCGAGGCAGAGCTATACATAGTACGAATCCAGCCCACAAATCCGGTAGGTATACCATATGCCTGTAATACCGAAAGCAAAAAATCATGCAAAACCTGATCAAATGCTTTTTCCTGATCCAGGCTCAAAATATATCCATTCAAACACCCAGACTGAGCTACAGTAAACAACTCCCGTAAGACTTATAAATTATCATATTGGGTTCTACCCGGGATAGAACATGTTTGGTGTGGACAAATTAAACCATCAACAACCTGAGACAACCGAAGTAATAAAACGTTACTTAATATCCTCAAATCAGTATTCAATAAACTTAGCATCCTCCAATTTTTTAAAATTTCTTTAGGCCCCTTTTTATACAGTAAAAGAACCAAAGCTTGATTCATAGAGGACGCCAAGGACGAATTAGACAACATCATATTGAAAACCTGAACCAAAACAGGGACAATGTCTTCCTGGAATGCTTGATAAAACGCAGCCCCCAAACCATCAGTACCAGGAGCAGAGTCAGAGTTCAAGGAAGAAATAGCAAGACGTACTTCGGCATCAGAAATAGCAGCTGACAAATTATGGTGGTTCAAAGCTGACACCTGAGGTAAATGTAAAGAATCAAAATTAAAAGACTCAAATTCAAGACCAGTATCTTTCTGAAAAAGAGAACTTAAATACTGTCCAACTACATCAACTAAATCCTCTGGAGAAGTAACCAAATCATTAGTTGTGGATTTCAACTGTGTAACAAGCCGATGGCTCATACGATCTTTACAATCTTGAAAAGGATCCAAAGCACCCTTATGCATCTTTAAACCATACCGATGTTTGTGTTCCAAGGATTTAGACCTGTCGTATTGATAAGCAAACATCTGTTTCTTAACATTTTGTATCTGAACCCCATAATCAAGCTTCTCAGTCCCTGTTAAGGAAATCAACCTCTGCAACTGAGCACTGAGACGTAAATATTCAAAATAATGAGAGGTAACAAGGGCACGAGAGTGGGCCTGAAAAAAGGATTTCCAGTCCTTCTTGCTATCCTCCCACCAGGACGCTAAATCATCATACATATCAATGACGGAAAGCCTAGCAACCCAGTCCCTTCTCCAAGCCTTCACAATAGACTTATCAGACAACAAGGAATTGTTTAGGCGCCATAAATTCTTCTTGCATCTAGGTACCCCAACCCAGGAAAGGTGAACTGTAAGAGACCTGTGGTCAGAAAACTCCCAGGCACACAAAACAACAGAAGAAACTTGCAATACAGCAGAAAGAAAAACAAAATCAATCCTAGTGGACAGAGATGACTTAAAAAAAGTATTACCACCAGAGGAATAAACACAATGATAAGCATCTTTAAGCTGAGCAGTATCAAGCACGTGTAGGAGCTTATTTGAACCACAGAACAACTTTGAGGTTTTCAACCCCTGTCTGAGGTACTCAGAGCACAATTAAAATCACCAGCCAAAAGAACCAAACAAGAGTATAAAGATAGGCTGAATTTCCATAAACAGTGCAACTACGCTGAGCCTTAGTCTGTGAGGCGTGAAATATTAATCAATCGAAATCTGTCACCCGAAAATTAATATCCAATAATAAAGACCTAAGGGCAAATATCAACCAACTTGGAAACTTTAATACGGATTGGTAAACAAGACCCCAACCCCATCACAAGGAGATTCCCCATTAGACCAAAAGATAGCACCCTTAGACCATAGGTTACCAGCAAGTTGAATCTCAAAAGAAGTTTTTAATCTAGTATCCTGGAGACAGTAAATATCACTGTGATGCTGTTGTAACAGGGTCAAGGTGGTAACCATTTTCTTATGACTTTTAATACTATTAACATTAATAGTTGAAATAGTCAATGAAGCCATAAAAGGCGAAAAAAAAGAAGAAAAAAGCCAAAACAAAACCAAGTATTAGGGGCCTTAACTACCCTCCACTAAGACCTCTAAGGTTAGCCTCCACCTTTTGACTTCACCATCCTCACCCTCCGAAGCAAAATCAGTAACAGTAGAAGCTCTAGAGGAGTGGTCAGAATCTTCACCCTCAGACTCGTCCCCAGGAACCAATGCCGCAAACTGATTACCTGCTTTCCAGGAATCTGGGTATCCACTGCAAGAGGAGACCAAACGGGAGGATTTAGACAAAATAGCTTTACCAGATCTATTACGTTTCTTTACAGTAACTGTTTTGAAAGGCAAAATCGGGAAGGGGGGGCATACTGGAATCACCTGAGACGTCCAAAGGTGGAAGTACAGAGGTAGAAGGTACAGGAGGAGCAGAAGAAACAACAGAAGGCACAGGATGAGCAAGCAATTCCTGCTCACTATCAACAGAAATGGCCTCAACAAGCTCAGCATCCTGAACCATTAAGGAAGGCTCCACAGGGGGAGGCGGAACAGGTTGGGCAACCGTACTATCAGTAGCCACCTCCTTATTGGCTTGCATATGCTGGGCCACAACAATTAAACCTTCATGAGAAGGACAATCTTCCCTATTATGAGACACCCAAGGACATTTCACATAGCCGTGTCCAGTCTGCTCACACAAATTACATTTAAACAAATTAAGGCAGGCAGCAGCCTGATGACCAAATTCAAAACAATGTGAGCATCTAGGGGTATCACAAGCCGTGTTAAGGTGCGTCCGGGAACCACACTTAAAGCAGGACTTGGGTTGGCCAGAGTAAAACAAACTGCCTCTGTCCTTCCCAAGAAAGAAACTATTGGGAAGGTGTTGAGGCCCACAGTTCGAGGAAAAAAGTTTCACCCTCAATTTCCTACTTCCATTCCAGATTTTCTCACTATCAAGGATAGGAACAAGCCTATCCAAGAAATCACATCTCTTCCTCAACCAAAAATAGTATCTTCAATATGCACCCCTTCATTACGAAACATGACAGTAATCAATTTAACATCAGGCTTAGTCAAGGGAACTGCCAAAAAAGGAACCGAGAGAGGAGAATTCTTTACGTTTTGATACAGAGCCCAAAATTTCTCCAAACTAGAAACAGTTTTAAAGCTCACATCATAATTTGAACTGCCAATGTGTATAAGAGCATAAATGTCAGAGGAAACAAATTTCATTGAACCTTTAAGCAAACGTTTAGCAATGTACAGTCTGTCAGGCAGGTCCTCCAAGCCATCCTTATATATTAAACGGACAGCGTTCCTTCGGGGGGCAGGCTCACCCTTATTAGAAAATAAATCCAACAGTTTAAACTGTGGAGTAGACCAAGCAGACATTTGAGAAACAGGGGCAACAGTATCAGAACCCACAGGAACAGAGGGGTGAGAAACTTCCAAGTCAGCGCCGTGTAAATCAGTCCTGGTAGACCCATTACCACAACTATCTTGCAAATCAACTCCAGACCCAGGAGGGACAGAGGAAATAGTAGTGGAAGGCAATGTCAGCAAAGCAGGGTCAGTAGGAGACGAGGAATTATAACGTTGCACTACAATATCGGTAGGGTCAGGGATCCAAGTACCATTAGAGTGCCTCAACCACCCAGCCCCCACTATGGCACGGTCAGGGGACCATCCCTCACATACCGGGGGAGGAGGGGGAGAAACAGACCCACCCGGAGCCACAGACCCCCCAGCAGTCTGATGTAAGACAGAAACGGAACCGCCATCCCGCTGTTCCAAAGCGGCAGTAGGAATACACGGCACCGAAGGAACCGAGCCCTGCAACAAAACATTACCATGCATACCCAGACGTTTAGGAAGGGCCAAAGGAACAGCTATGCAGGAATCGGGAGGAGGAACAGCATCAGATGACTTTCGGCACACGTCAGCAAGATGCACCGCACTGCCAGCCACCCCGGAGAGTTCTGAGAGCTGAGACACACACTCCACTGAAACCGTACATGCGTCACTAGAAAGCGACGAAATGGGATGGGAAACAGAAGGGGAAGCGGGGAGAGGAGCGAAGCGCATTGCAGCAAGTTCGGACAATAAAATCGATTTCCGACACGTGCAACGCTCCTCTTCATCCAAAATCTCAGCCAGTAATTTCTATTTAGCAGCAATAGCAACAGCAGTACCTTCATCATGAACAGGGACTTCACTGCTCACAGGGGAAGCAACACCAGAAACAGCATCCAAAGTTGAATCAAAAAACTCCTCAGGCATGTCAGAAACAGAAAAGTCCTCGGTCAACACAGCAGCCTCTAGAACAGAGGGTGCAGAGGAGGGAGGCCCACTCCTCTGTCCCATCCACGTCCATCTCCCCTGAAAGTTGAGCAGAAGTGGCCATCTCCACCAGACAGCCAAAGTGTCCCCCTCCTGGAGAGTAGGGGAATTTCCCCGGTGTCCTGGCCAAATTTCCCTCATTCATTCAAAATATCACCAACAGCTTAATCTGGTTCAAGGTCAGTTGGCATTCATCTGTATCCCCCTCCCCCTGGGTCATGCCTGAAAATAGGCAGGATTTGTCTAGTGCACTTACCCGGTCAACAAAAACTAAATAAATAAAATAAAATAAATATTCCAGGTCTGGGTGATAGTTTTGTTTTATTCACAACTAAAACATTCCATTATAAAGATAAACTTGGTGGTCATAGGCTTGATTTGGCAACTGTGTAGTTTTTTGAATTGGGCAGATTGTGAAACTCAGTGTTCACCTGGAACAGATTTTTATTTACAGACTTTCTGGGTTCTGCTACTAAGGTTGTATCATGGTGGGATGCTGCCTTGGGAAGGGACCCAGACAAAGCAGCCTGGGGGAAAAGCTGGCTGTTCTTCAGATCTGTGCTTTCTTTTGTTGATAGTCATGTAATTCAGTTTATGATATTGTATATCCTGTATTGTACAAGAGACGTGTTCTCAACCAATCAGAATTAAGAACTGCCAACTGTTATTGTCCCACAAATTACATCGGAGATCCCTCAGTCGGTTATTCATCTAAACCCCTCCCACAGTCGTTTACTCAAAGGCCTTTAGCCACGCCCACTGTCAGTTAATCAGTCTCTAGCCACATCTACAGTAGGTTATTCAAACCTGAGACCAAAAACAGAAAGAACCAGCCATGGCACCGTGCTGATGCACTTAAGGAGGCAGTATAGCGCAGTGGTCTAAGGCTCTGAGCTGCAAATTTGGTGACATCCAGCAGACCAGACCTGGGTTTGAATCCCACAGCTTCCACTTGCATACTGTGTGACCCTGAGCAAGTCACTTAACTTCCTTGTGCTCCCAGGTTGCTCCTGTAAAACAGCTTTCAGCTTAGTGTGCTATACCTGGTTAAAACATTCCTATACCTATACCTATACCAAGTGTCCCCAAGATAAAAAAAAAATTAAACTTCACACAGAATGATTTTCCCATCCTTTGCCTCTCATAACACTGAACACAAAGAGGAATGTTTCTGTCATGTGTTTTATTTATTTTATCATCTCTGATTTTCAGAATTCCTGTAACAGCACTAGAGCCATGCAGAGTACCCACCGAAACCAAAAGTAGGACTAAAGCACCAAGAACAGCTTTTTTTTTTTTAACTAAAAGCTATAGCGTAGCTTAAACTTAGCCCAAAAATGTGTTTTCATTTTCTCATCCTAGACAACAGCGCATACACTCCAACTTGTATAATTGTAATAACATTAATTTAGTTGGAGTATACTTACAATAACTGGCTTCTGTAGGGATTAAATGCCTCGGCTATGCCTTGGCATTTAATCACCCACAGAAGCTGGTTATTGCTTTGTATACTCCAACTAAATGAATGTTATCACTTATGTGTACCCCCAATAAATTGTTTAAAATTGGTATTATTCCACATGGACAATGTTAGAAATATAAGGTAACTTCAACAGTTACCACACATTTTTGTTGAAATAACACTACTAATAATAAGACTTTAAAGTGGCAGCACATATTGAGTGTGAAACATTGCCGCCTTTATGTGATGGATTTGTGTTGGGCACTATACAGTACCACAGTACTATACAGTAACAAGACTACGTTAAAGAGTTGGTTTGCAGTTAAAGTATACATCTTGACCATTAGAGAGCTCAGACTGTTATAAAGCCTAGGCCGTATTTTCAAAAGGTTTAGATTGCCGCAAACCCGGGGAGCACCAACCATTCGGCGCATGGGGCTTGCGGCAATCTAATGGGATTTTCTGTCCGAAGCAGCAATTGCCACGAGTTAGTCCAACTTTTTGTGCTCTAGCTTGCGGCAATCCCAAGGGCCAGTTTAACAGAGCTTGTGGCAACTGCACCTGAGATTGTAAAATCAGGCGCAGTTGCAGTGACGGGGTTTGGCACACCACCAAAACCTAAGTGTGGTGGCACAGAGGTGGACACAAGCCCTGCACCACGCTTTGAAAATCTATCCCTTCATTTCGATCTGGAATATTCTAGCTGGGGAAAAGCTGAGCCAGAGCATGGTGTGCATATCAGCCTTTTCAAGGAATAAGAGTTGTTTTAATTCAGCTGCTACTCCATGATTTAGCTTCCTTCTTAACTATTTCATTAAATAGCTCCCGCTTTATTTAATTGTTATGTTTCCCAAGGTGGAGAGAGATGTTTATTCACAGTTCATTTTCTTGTCAAACTTTTTTTTTAATCTGAGACTAATTACTAAGAATCACCACTAAGTATTGGGTCACCCCTGTGCTTATAATACATCATTCTCTTTCCTGCTGCTCCCTGCGTTTTACAATGGTGAGCCTGGTTATGTTCTGACGGAGCAGGGCAGAAACACAACTGGTAAGATCAAGCACCACAAAATATTTTTTTAATAAATCCAATAACAAGATATAGTACTAGGCACCAGAATTATGTGCCCCAAGTGACTGCATTTTTTTTTTAATTTTAAAACTTTTTGGCCAACAGCTGGCCCGGTGGTGCCTGAGGTTGAGGTGCTGGACCACACCTGCTGCCCAGCAATTTGGGTTTAGGGGCGAGCTTGGGCCACTGGGGGGAGAGAGGCTGGAGCGTCCGACGACAGCTCACCTTCTCTGGGGTGAAAGTGGGTTTCCACACCGGCAAGCGGTGACCCCTGGTGAAGGCTGGGGGCGCGACAGCAAGCTGGTGTCACTGGGGCACGATTGGTCTGGGACGTAAGCCTGGGACCAGTCAGCTCCGGGGGCAGCTCCTTCATGGAAAGAGGGAGAGGGACATTGTGGGCATTGGCGTGTGCGCCTTGAAGCTAGGGCATGCAACGTCCCATCAAAAAAGCGAAAAACACCCTCCAGAGCCAGGTAGACGTATTGCTGAGCCCAGTCCTGATGTGCTGCCATCTGCCACTGTTTTTGGGGCCTGAAGAGACACTGAGGCTCAGGGGTGTCCTGCCCCACCCTGCCCCCACCCGGGGGGAAATCTGTGGCAGGATGGAGGCACCCAAACAGCAGGCTAGATGGCGGCAGGAGGGATGGGTTCCATTGGCGACTCCCGAAGAAGCGGCTCCGGTAGGAACGTAATTGGAAGGAAAAAATAAATAAAATAAAAAAAAAAAACTTGTTGGCCAACATGTACTCGGAAGTCAGCATGGCTCAGTTGGTAGCACATCAGCCTCTGGGCCAAAAGGTCATGGGTTTGAGTTCCACTATGGGATTCGGCTCAAGCCATAAAGGCAGGCACGCAAATGCAGTACTGAGGAGCTGCTGTGATGTTGAGTTGTACCATCCTAAGACCATTCACCAAAAAATACCACCAACAGCTTAATCTGGTTCAAGGTCAGTTGGCATTCATCTGTTTCCCACTCCCCCCGGGTCGTGCCTGAAAATAGGCAGGATTTGTCTGGTGCACTTACCCGGTCAACAAAAACTAAATAAATAAATAAAAATCCTTCAGATGAGGTGTTAAACAAGGTCCTGCCTGCTTTTTCTGGTGGATATTAAAGATCCCATGGCACTTCTCAAAAAGAGTAGGGGGAATTTCCCTGTTGTCCTGACCAAATTTCCCCCATGCACTAAAATACCAGCAACAGCCTAATCAGGTTCAATTTCCATTGTTTTGCATCTGTATTGCAATCCCCCCCCCCCCTCGATGTGGCTGAAAATGGGTAGTATTGTCTAGCCCTCTTTTTCCAGTCAACAAAATGTAAATATATAAAACATATCACTACTTTAACTCACTCAGACTATTAGCTCCATAAGTGTTGTGTACAGGTGCAGTGTGGGACTGAGTGAATGTTAAGGAATATATCTTTTAAACAAGGAAGACTAGAACCATGGCACAGGCGTACTGGGGCTAGCATTGTTGCCCCTTTAAATCAGCAATATTTGTCAATTGTCATGCAATTTCGTTTAGTCACAATGTATTTCTGTCAAAAGCATCACAGTACCAATTGTACTCTTCGTTTTCATACATTCCTGAATGGAGATGGGTGATTTTAAAGTCTTCAGAAGTTCTTGCCCTGTTGCAGTGCCCACGATGAAATAATTAAACATACTGGTGTGATGCCCTTTACTATCAGAAACATGCCAGCACTCTCCTTTCACATCCACAGTATATATCCCGTATTTGCTGTCAAAAGGTACCCTCAATAGAAGAGATTTTTAAGTATTGGAAGAAGCTGCCATTTTTGAGTCACTAGGTACAAAAAAGTATTATAAATGCTGTTTTTTAAATAGCAATGGAAACTAAAAAAGTTACTGATTATGAATCTCAGGACGTCAAAATTACATTTTTGTTAAAACAAAAAGTATATGATAAAAATATTTGCCAGCTAGCAAATACTGCAGCTTAAGCACCATATCCTTAAGATCTGAAACAGCAAACACTGATGCTGTGATGCTGCTTTTTAATGCTTGGCTAACTCTAAGGTGCCATGCCATTGCTATAACTGGTTACAGTGTTCTCTTTTCACCACCACAGGTAAGGGTAACCATCTGTGTTAATCGAAATGTTGAAACAGCAGTGGAATGGCAGTCAGTAAGCCTCGGGTGCATCTTTTAAAATTAACATTAGTGTGCTATGTGAGGCTGAAGAGGTTCTGCATGATCAGTATGCCAGAGGCATGCAGTACCAGAGAGATGGAGTGCTCAGTGCTCAGGACAGAATCGGGTTGTCACTTGCTGAGCAAGTCGAGCCGCTCTTCTGTTACACTTCAGTGAGTGGTGCAGCTGGTTCTTGACTACAGAGAGAATTTGCTAATCAAACCAGAAAGCTGTATGACTTTTGGGCATGCTACAAAACAGTGCCTGCTTGAGTGAAGGGGGCCTTTGAATTCTGCCGCAAAGTCAGAATGCTCAATTAAAGCCTTGAAGTAGTGGATCGTCTACAAACAAGGGTTTCCTCAAAGAAAAAGGCCTTCTGTGCCCTGTATAAGTACAACAGGATCAGTATTGTAGGGGGCTCTAAAGCAAATATTTAAAATGATGCTTCTTTTCAAATGCTATACAAGGTGTCTTGAGAACTTTGAAGTTGGGGGGGGGCAGGTAAATACCAGCTGCTTTTATGCTGTTTGTCAATCCCATGACCTATAAAAGCCACTGAGATACCTACTAGAAGCAGTGGGACTGTGGCAGTGCTGTGGGTTTAGGCACGCCCTGCTTGCCAGTGGCCTGCAGGGTCACTCTTGAAGCATGGTACATGTCTGGTGCAGAGCACATCACTGTGCAGCTGGGTCACTCACAAAGCAAGCTACAAGTCAGTTGCAGTGAGCGCCACTATGCAGCTGCTTCAGGAGCGGCCCAGAGGGCCACTCACAAAGCCAACTTTAGGTCTGATTCACTGAGTGTCACTATGCAGTGTTCATCATGGAGTGTAAGAAATGCAAAAACTAAAGGTGTCAAAAAGTAAGGAAATAAATTGCAAACAAGTTCCTAAATGCATCAATTAAGGTTGAAGCATAAAGTCTTTAAAGTAAAAGAATGAAAATGAGGGTAAAAAGTCATTGTAACCCAAGAGCCAGCCCAGTGGCATGGTGGCCTGAGGTGCTGGTCACCTTACCGCCTACCTCACTGGCAACCTGGGTACAGGAATGGACCAGGGTTACTCAGGGATTGACCAGATGAGGAGGATTGTGTGTCCCAAGGACTGCTGTCTTTCCTTGTGGAGGTGTACCGCCTACCTCACTGGCAGCCTAGGTACAGGAATGGACCAGGGTTACTCAGGGATTGACCAGATGAGGAGGATTGTGTGTCCCAAGGACTGCTCTCTTTCCTTGTGGAGGTGTACCGCCTACCTCACTGGCAGCCTGGGTACAGGAATGGACCAGGGTTACTCAGGGATTGACCAGATGAGGAGGATTGTGTGTCCCAAGGACTGCTCTCTTTCCTTGTGGAGGTGGATACTATTCCTTCACTTGACTACCACCTGAAAGAAGCCAGGGGGCAGGGATGGCGGGAGCAGCCAGATGTAGGGGGGACATCTGCAGACATGCCACATATGTGCAGAGCCCCACACAGTCGTGTGCTCACATCACTGCCCTCCAATGTACTGGGAAGCAAAAAAACAGAAGGAAAAAGCTTCAGACTGTTCAGCTTTCCCCTCAGGCACCACACGACCCTAAGTAGCAGGCCACCCGTAATTTTGGATAACCACTAAGGCTGCTCGACAGGTCGGTGATGGGACTGGGTGAGGAGCTTCCAAGATTGTGGAATGGAGGAGAACAATGGAAAAAAAAAAGTAATTGTAACCCTGATAAACGGGTGGTGTGATTTCAGGGGAATTGGAACCATCATGTAATGCAATGTTGACATTACCCTAGTATCGGCACGCTCACGTCAGACAGAGTAAAATAATGACACAGCAGTGTTTGCACAGAGGGGGCTGATGTAAGGATAATGCCAACACTCAGTGGCAATATAGATCAAACCACAAGGAACACTGCAATGGCCAGGGCAACAACATGACTGAATGATGCAGAGGTGCTGAAATACATAATAAACTCACATAGTTCCTTAAATAGTTTTATAAAAAAAAAAAAAAAACTCTAACAAAAATACCTATATGCACAAGGTCCCAGCATATTGCATGAATGAAATATGCAATAAGAACCAATGGGACAAATGATTTATTTATGCTAGTGCTGCTTGACCTCAACCACCTTACTCATCGTATGCCATCAGCGCAGGGAAACCATTACGGTGACAGCAGTGTGGGTGCTGCAACCTATCCAATGGTCATTCCTACTATCAGGATTTCACAGCACCCACCGTCATTGCCACCCAAGGGGTGTTGCACCCTTTCCCCCCTACACCTCTGACCTGAAAGTGATTGTATTATTTTCTGGGGGGTGAGGAGGTGGGGGGGGCAATCAGGATGTGCCCCAGTGCTTTGGGCATCTCGGCAGTTGGGCGGCACAATTGCCAGGCGACATGGTCGCTGTAGGCATTTGGGTATCGCTATAATGTCAGTTGCCCATCTGGGTTTTGAACTGACATGGTGGAACCGTTACTCATAGCTTACAGCACTCATGAGGCTACCCTAGGTAAAACAGCTCTTGTATAGAAAAAAATCATTTATCCCACTGGTCCCTATTGCATATCCCTCATATATATTATTTATTTTGTTTCTATTGAGGAAAAACAAACTTGTAATTTATTGTGATCTGGAACACAGTGTTTAAAAAACAAATCAGCAGTGATTTTTTTTTTTTCTTAATTTCTTTCTTCATTAGTAAGAAACATGCAGTTCAGGAAATTAATATTCTAGCGATAGAGATGATTCAGATTTCAGTGACTTAAATGTCGCTTTACTTTCAAAAATCTTCTGATAGTTCAGCTTTTTGGGGGGATCTGGCCACTTCCAGATGCTAGAAACTATGTAACTGTTCTGAAGTACTGCAGTAGTTTCTTGTGTCTTATTTCACAAGTGATACACTTCTAACCAATACAAATACAGGGCCTCCTTGACACAAACCTGATTTTGTTTCAATAAAATACGGATTGCGTACAGTGTGGTTTTCAAGAGGTTACAAGCATCCTGCCTCTAATCCAACAGAATGGGGCAACGCATTACACACACACACACACACACACACATCCTTGGTGTTCAGGTTTAAACATATCCAGTAACGTGAGAATGTATCAAAGTGTTATTTGACTTTGTTTTGACTCCTTTATTTGGATTTGAATGTTGAGCACCTGGTAGCCTTACATGCTGACAGCAGCTTTTGACTGTGCGGCTGTGTGCTTCATACATAGTACAGTACATTAATCTCCCTTTTCAGAACGCTGAACAGCAGCTAATCGGGACAGACTCTCAATGCGCACAGTTTTATAGTGCGTTGTAAGAACTTTAGAAATCTTTACAGCTAAATAAGAAGTTAGTTAAGGAAAATATTTTTCTTAAAGACAATGCTGATTTTGCAGTTTTTGTTACATTTACCTAAAGTAATTTATTTCAGTTTCAATTTTTACCGGGAAAAGGCTCCATTGAGCAAGCTCGTTTACAGGGAAGTCTAGGGTAGGACAGTCGAATACAACAAAGCACAGTGAACAGTAATAAGAACACACTGAAATAAAACATATATTGAATTCACAATAAGCATCTACTGTATAAGGTAGAACTGCAGTGTTTAATTGTATTAGTGTAACCTGTCACAAACACACTCAGCAGGTCAGGCCCTCTGCTCCCACAGTGTCAACCTCAGAGCGCAATAGTGTGAACAAGTAACAGACTGGGTAACCCTCTTGTCTGCTTTTGGGTCCGAATCACCTTTAGTCTCAAGTTCTCGGGGGATTCAAACTGTGAACCTTATGCTAGCATACCCAATGTACAGGCTCAGATACGTACCCTCTTCGGGGAATCCAGTACAATCTTTCGCCAGGGGCACCAAGCCAGGCTTCCAAAATGAACCCTTAAAACTCTATAAAAGACCTTAGGTATATTCTTACCTTTTCCCAGTTTGATAACACCATAAAGCTGTTGAACAGTTGTCAGACTTAACCCTCTATGCGTCACATGCAAAAAGAACTGGCAGACACCCATGCAGTCTTTCAAATAATAGGTACTTTACTAAAAGATGATGAAAATATAAAAAATGTAAACAGAACAATATATCAAAGAGCATACAATCACTTAAAAGAAAAAGGGAAGATTACAAAACAAAAGACTCCTACCACAATGCATTTAGACTTTTTTTTATCTAATGTATTATCTCTAAGTGCTTATCAGAGAGATGTGTCTTTCTAGAGTCCCAAAATGATATGACATATTCTCCAGTTACAAGGATACATTTTAACTCCATCTCCCGTAGAGAAGACAGCAGTTGACCAAGCAGTGTGTGCAGAACTGTATAATAATTTTTAACCCCCTTTTTCTCACTGATTATCAGTGTCATGAAGCACCGTAATAGCCAGGAATGCTGTCGTACCCGGTTACTATAGTATTTGGAGCACTCACGCATTGCTTTCCCTGTTGGGAAAATAATTTTTCTGCTCATGTCACTGCACTAGTTATCATTAAAAAAAACATAAGTGGTCGTATGCTTATGAAGTTTTTTTTACACACCCTTGGTGTATGATGACCACAGAAACCTCTTGAGTTTTGCTCTCGAGGTTTATGGGTAATCGCGCACATCAGATGTGTAACAAAGCTCCATAAAACACAGTTGCTTATGCATTATTCTCTATTAACGGTATCTATTTACAATCCACACATGCTTAGCCCATGGCTGTCAATATTTTTGCACTCACTTGCTACCTCACTACTTTATAGATTGTATATTTTGACGTGCAGTACTGCTCTCTTTTGTTGTATCCCCTTACTGTCATGCTGTTGGACTCGCTTGTTACCTCACTACTGTACTGACTGCATAGTTGGGCTTGCAGTGTTGCTCCCTTTTGTTCTATCCCATTGCTGCCATGATTCTTGCACCCACTTGCTACCTCAGCACTGTACTGATTGTACAGTTTGACTTGTAAAGCTGTACTTTTTGGATGCATCCCATTGCTGTCATGTTCTAGCAATCTCTTCCTACCACACTACTCTATTGACTGCATAATTTGACTTGCAGTACTACTACCCTTTGTTTTAGCCCACAGCTTTCATACTTTTTTTTGCTTCCCCAGTCCAGCCAACCCCCATCAGTCTACTGTTGACTGCAAAGCTTGGCCC
The DNA here is from genome assembly GCA_016271365.2 of Neoceratodus forsteri. NCBI lineage: Eukaryota > Metazoa > Chordata > Ceratodontiformes > Ceratodontidae > Neoceratodus > Neoceratodus forsteri. The sequence goes on from CM057453.1 coordinate 422,714,937, forward strand.
CTGCTACTGCTTCCCAGGGACTCACCCCCCCCCCCAAGCACCCTGGCTTACCCCCCAGGGCAGGTTTGGTGATTCCCTGACAGACTTTAATGGTACTGGTGGGGAGCAAGGGGTCACAGTCCACAGTGTGAGGTTTGGTTCATGGAGGGTGGATGTCACCCAGTTGGCGGACATTTTCCATTTTCTAACCCCAGTGGGAGGCATGGCATGTGATGACGCAGTAATGCCAAAGTTAGCATCCAGTACTTCTCCCCAGTAGTTCGGTGCTGGCTTGCTGCAACTCCCGGCCTCTACCAGAGGTCAGTCCCACACCGGACACTCACTCACCTTCCCCAGAAGAGGAGAGCAGTCCCTCGGCTGCTCAGTCCTCCTCCCCTCGGCCAGCCTTCCAACACCACAGGTCCGTTCCTGAACCCAGAGTGTCAGTGTCTCAAGCAGACATCTTGCCGCTGTGGCTCACAGCTTCCATGCTGTTATACTTACTTGCTACCTTACTACCCTTTTTGAATGCATGGTTGAACTTGTGATGCTGCTGTCTTGTTTTTTATCTCATGTCTGCGGTTGCACTCAGTTGCTATTTCATTACTTTATTGATTGCATAGTTTGACATGTAATTCTGTTCTCTTGTTTTATCGCATCGCGGACATTTTCATTTCACTGACTTGCTGCCTTGCTACTGCACTGACTGTATAGTTTGAATTGTTATGCTGTTCTCCTTTGTTTTATCCCATTGTAGTTGTGGTCTTGCACTCACTTGCTAACTCACTACTCTACTGATTGTATAGTTTGACTTGTAGCTGTGTTGTCTTTTGTTGGCATACTTGTTGCACTCACTTAGTAACTCACTACTCTATTGACTGTATAGGTTGACTTGGTATGCTGCTCCCTTTTGTTCTGTCCCAATTACTGGCTGTTCTTTTGCACTCACTTGCTACATCACTGCTCTATTGGTGGTGGAGTTTGACATGTCATACTGCTGTCTTTATTTTATGTTTGCTAGCCAAAGATTAGCGAATATTTTGTGATCGGTTTGAGCTCTGAGAGGGCTTTAGGGGCACGCCCATCTTCTGCCTATCACAGCTTCGGGATACCCAATCTCCTTTCCAGTTCTACCCACTCTTTGCCTTTCTCCCCTGACTCTTTGCCTTTTTAATTTGAAGCACTGCACAATCACAAGGATAGAAAATGAAAGGTGGAAGTGTTTTTTTCTTGTGGAGCTTGTACCTTCTCCCTCCAATGTTTCCTGTGCACTTTGTTTTGCTTTACTGCTACTGTTGAGTACTTTGTTTTTCTACCATCTTGGGAACAGCAGAGATGTTGCTTGATGGCCACAACCTAATTATGTCTGTGGCCACCATGTCAGCATCCATACACCCAGCTATTAAACCAAAACTGACAGCAGGTGCTCGGATCTGCCGCCAGTATCACCCCCTCCTGCCCAAACTAGCATATAAACAGGTGAGTTCAACAAACTGGCAGTGGGTGCTGAACCCAGTTACCGGTATTACTCTTCTTGCCCAATCCAGTGATTAGAAAACACCAGCAGAGGATGTTCAACCCCACCACTGGTATTCCACCCAATCGCCCAACCTAGCTCTTCAAAAAAACATGGTGATGGGTGCTCAGTCCCACCACTGGTATCATGCCCAAACCAGCTATCACCCACCCATGCACACTCTGAAACCAGGATGCCCAGCCTCTAGTGCCAGCTAATACCGCCTCCACCACAGTATGAGACACTGGGGTGCCAACCCCAATGAAACCAAACAACTCACTGACACTAGGGTGCCCAGACCCCAGTGTTGGGACTTGAAAAAAAGAAAACCATCCCTCATTGTTCCCTTTTTTTTGGGGGGGGGGCAAACTTGAATAAAAGAAAACATTTCAGTGACGTCTTCTGCCCCCCAACCCCCCTCTCAGCAGCCCCATCCAACACCCCCCACCCCTCACTTACTCCTGTCATGATTGGTGAACATCCTGCTACTGCTGAGCCCAAACGCACACTGACTGAAAACAAAGTAAATCCGGCTAATAGCTTTTTAATGCATTTTGAACTTTTGCTCATAACTTTGTCATTTTTTTAACATTTTTGTCCCAAATTTTCAACACAGCCTTTATGTTAAAATCCCTTCTGAATTATTTTTTTGCAGTAGTGCCACTAAATCACCTTTTTGATGGGATTTCAAAAATTACATCTATCTTGATCATAATGTGGGGTGATAAAAAGAATGTTGAAAATCTGGGATCAGAATCTCAAAAAAACAACAAAGTTGTGAAGGAACATTAACATTTTTCAATGTTTACTCATAATGTTGTTATTTTTGGAGATTTTGCCCTCAGATGTTCAACATAGATATTTTTGTACCGCACCTCATGAACTTGACAAGTGTCATTTTTCCAATCTCGCCCAAAAACATTTCACAGCTGTACCACAAAGTGACATTTTGTGTAGGAGTTCATAAATGACACCCGTCATGTTCAGAAAATGGGGTAATAAAACAACTGTGTCGAAGATTTTAAGTTAAAATCTCAAAAAAAAAAAACTTTATGAAGGAACATTACCATTTTCTATGTTTATTCATAATGTTACAATTGTTTTACATTTTTAAACTACATTTTCCTCGTGGTCTTTTTTGACCCCACCTAAAGAACATGGCAGGTGTCATTTATTGATCCCCTCCCAAACCTGCTTTTGATGTTGTTCCCCAAAATCACATTTTGTTTCTGATTTGATTAATAACACCTCGCATGTTCATATGCTGTGGTAATAAAAATATGATTTTGAAAATTCGGGGTCACTATCTAAGAAAAACATTTTGTGTGAACCTCTTCATTTCCCCAGGAGGACAATTTCACTATTCAAACTTGTGTTATTTATTTGTTAATTTTAACTCCTGTACTAGCTACACTCAACAACTACACAGCAGATACTAGCAAGCAAACATGACTGGTGTTGGTCAATTAAGCAATATACCATGACATGGTGTGGGTTATGGTGGGATTTACCCACACCTGATGTGTTGTTTGGTCATGAGGCCACAGGCCGAGTGAACAAAACACACCAGAAGCAGGTAAATCCCACCATAGCCCACACCCTGGAGTGGTATATTGAGGTTATAAAATCGCCCATCCTTTTTTATTTGCTGTAAAAAAAAAATAAATAAATACAAGCTGATTTGTATTGTATTTTTAAATCATTTATATGGAATGTATTGCTCCGCTACAAAAAATAGTTCCGTTTTGCTAGGTAGATGGAGCGGAAGTCAGAAGGTGAGGAGCGATGGTTCATGCTGGCATGATGTACTGCCATTTGGCAGGCAAGGTTTGTTGCTGTGGAGACATAGCATGACTGCAGCTGAAGGGGGAGATGGCCAATATCAGAATGCAGCACTTCAGAAAAGATGGTGTCAGTTCCGTGTTTTTTTTTTGCTGGCTCTGCAAGGCACTGCTGAGATACTGTAATGGATACTGCTCAGGTTTAGGGGAGTGGCACATCATGTGAAAGAGTGCATGGTAGTTTCCCTTACTGATCGGGATCGGCAGGACTGGAGTGGGTGGGGCTTATGTGCAGTCGAGAGTTGCAAGAGAGCCGCAGTTTAAGTGCGGTCATTATTTTGTAGCTGTTCGTGATACAACTTGGGATACAGGGCACAAGGAATTACATGGAGGGGAGAGAAAATTGATTTGTGGGTCACCATTATGATTGCAAGCTGAGCTTATAGCTCCTTCAGCTACCTCCTTAAATCTGAAGCAATCCTCTCCAACAGCTAAATAATTTTGTTAAAGAGTGGTGGATTCAGCTTGGCCAGATATCTAGCAAGGCACACAAACAAAAAGAGCATAAAAATACTCACCAGAAAGGCAGACTGAAGCAACTCTCGATTGATGCGACTATGGATTGCCTGCCAGCCTGTGTGTGTTCCAGAGCCCCATCGGAGTCCTCTGTAGACTTAGATCTGGAAGATGAGAGCAGCTCCTCAAAGACAGATCAAGTGCTACATAAAATATTACATACAGTCAACAAAATAGAATCCTCCCTAGCAGACCTGAAAATGGACTTAAAAATCATTGACAAAAAGGTCCTTGAGAATGAAAAAAAAAAAAAAATTACTCAAATGGCTGAGGCTCAAGAAATGAATGATAGCGTCCTCCTCAACCTACTTAAAAAAGACTTGCTCAAGCCAGACTGGAAGATGTGGAAAATCGTGTCCGTAGAAATAACTTTCAAATTTATGGTATTCGGGAAGGGGCTGAAGTAGGGTTCCTGATGGCCATCAGCTTTGTCCAACATGTACTATATAAACTGCTTTCAATACCATCAGATTTCACCCTGAAGATGGAGCGTGCCCACAGGTTGCTGGGGCAAAAAACAACTGACCCCAAAGCTAGACCGAGATCGTGGGTAATTAAGATGCTAAAACATCAAGAAAAAGAAAGTATACTTCAGAAAGCGTGGAGACACAGGAACCTTACCTTCAAAGGCTCACCAGTTTACCTCGACCAGGACTTCTCGGTCAAACCTCAAGCCCGTCAAAATCAAGTTAGGGCTGTAGTGAAGGAGCTATGAGAGAAGCATAAAAATATCCAGGCTCAACTGATTTTTCCTGCCTGCTTAAGAGTGGTTTCCGACAGTGTTTAACTCAGCTGTACCATTTTTGAAAGAGCACAAGGTCACGCTTCCCGATCCTGGCTTGGACATCCTGGAACAGAAGCTTATCAACAGAGCGTGAGGTCTGATATCAAGAGGACAGAAACGAGTTCCGTCATGGCAGCTCTCAAAGCAATTGGCCCCAGATCTGGCTAAACTGCTTAAAAAGGTGGATGGTAGTCGAGGCTCCCCAGTGAAAGAATCAAGGCTGAGAAGGCTGAGAGGGGTGAACAGTCACTCTGTATGGTCCAAGGACACACTTTCATGACCAGAGTACCATTTCAGGTTTGAGGCATTTGGCCAGCTAAAACTCTGGTCCTTGGCAGGACTTTTTCCTACTTTATTCCTGGAGAGGGTTATTTTGTGAAGATCCCGATGGCCAGAGTTATTTTTTTTCTAGAAACTTTATGAACAGAGATAATGAGGAGGAGTAAAGAGGGAAGAGGAGCTAGTGACTGTACAGGTCTGCATTTAAAGAAAAAAAAAGGTTTATCCATGTATTTGTGCAAGCTCTCGAAAGGCAAAAAGGTTATCTTGAACTAAGGCTGTAATGACTTAGATACAAGAGAATTCTTTGATGGGTTTGACCTGCAGGAGGAGTATGAGGAAATGCAGGAACTGGATTTAATTTACAGGAATATTATTTTCTGGTCTCGAGCCCTAATGGAGGGTTAATTGCAGGACTTCTTCCTGTTTATTTTTTTGTTCCCTTCCATCTAGCTGTACAATATCTAGAGATGCAACATATTGTCAAAATCACCGTCGGGACCCAGATATTGGGCTTTTATTTAATGTTTTTGGGGGGGCAGCTGGGGGAGGAAGGATTTTTCTTGTTTTTTTTTTCCTCCTCATTTTTACCACTATAGCTCAGCTATCTACTCTGTATTTGGAGGCTTTTTCCTCCAGAAGTAGGGAGGCAGTAAGACTGATTCCTGCAATCACAAATAACATTAGTACTGATGGGGATGTCATCACCTGTTTTATTGGGTTATAGATTACATCAGAGTCCATTTTAGGGTGATAGATGTATCTAACCTTCCCTTGAAGTCACATTCAAGGGGTTTAGATTCCTCACGGATCTACCTGCCCTGTCTTGGGGGTGGGGTGGGGCTGCACCTGTCCTAGGAAGCCGAATATTAACCAGGGGAGACTTTTGGTTGCTCCTCACATAGATTGTGATTTGTCTTGTAACTGTTAAGTGTTAACTGTTTTTACACATAAGTTTTGATGTTTGAAAGTTCTATAAACAGAGTTATTTTTATTTTTCAGGCTCATTGCTGTAGTATAAGAAGGCTTAAAGCATGTATGAGGTGAAGGGCTCAGAGTATATCAGACCAGTATCATAGTTTGGTATCTTATCATGTAAAAGATGGATGAGATCACAATTACATCATAAAAATGAAAGGCATGAACTCACCAGTGCAAAGAACAAGGCTTTTAACAGAACTAAAAAAATTAAACTGTTCTGTCGCCTTTTTGCAGGAGACTCATTTGCCCATGACAGAGCATCTTAAGCCTCGAAAGGGCTGGGTAGGCTGTGTAGAGGCAGCCTCCTCCTCTAATGGCAAGAAAGCTGGTGCAGCCATATTGAGTCGAAGAGGTTCACCTTTAGTTGTTAAGTCAGTGGACAGTGAGCTGGAAAGAAGATTCCTAAGGGTTACAGTAGACCACCACGGGGACAAATTACATATATGTCTCAAACGTAAACACAGCCGTATTTCTTAAGGACGTTTCTCATAAAGTAGCAATGTTACTCCCCCCCCCCCCAAGTCAGATTGTTTTGGGGGGGTTAAATGAAGTCCCTCAACCTAAATTAGACAGGTCTTCAGGTTCCCTGGCCACCAGTAGAACAGCTATTAAAACTTTAGTGGCACTGATGGATGAACTGGGACTGCAGGATATCTGAGAGAACAACACCCTAGGGAGAGGCATTTCTTGTTCTGCTCTGCAGCACAAAAATCTTACTCAAGAATAGATTTGTTCTATACAAAGAAAAACAATTCTGTACAGGTAAGCGTTCCAAAATACACAATATCACCGTATCAGACCACGTCCAGTCTCTCTTAGATTGAAGATTCAACATCAGGATTCGTAAACATTTGGAGACTGAATGTATCCTTACTTAATGATAAACATTTTGTAAGTAAGCCAGAGGATACCATAAAGGAGGTGTATGCAATTAATAGTCAACAAGGCTGTACATCCTTGCTAACATGGGAGGCAGTGAAGGTGGTAGTTAGAGGAAATAATCAGTTATGCCTCAGCGAAAAAAACAACTTGCAGCAAGCCTATGATAGACTTTAAGGCAGGTAACGGACTTGGAACAGCAACATAAACAAAACCCCAATCAAAACAATATCTTTCAGGAGTTGGTTAAAGTTAGGGAAGAACTCCAAAAACTAGAAAATCAGAAAGCAGAGGGAAAATTAAGATTTAGCAACGTTAAATACCATGAAACAGGAGGCCACGCTTCCAAGCTTTTGGTGGTCCGGCTCAGAAAGGCTCAGGCGGAGAGAAAGGTCCTTCACATTCAAAACAAACAAAATCCTAGACAACCCTGGGTTCGACCCAAGGACATTGCGTCACAATTTCAAATATTTTACTGGAAGTTATATAAGGAGGACACGACAGTGAAAGACATAAAGTCCTGCACCACAGTCTTTTTAAATAGACTGAAATTACCTAAACTGACACTCTGGATGATGGAACACCTTAACACATTAATCAGTGAACATGAGGTTAGGCAAATTATTAGAACTCTTCCTTCGGCAAATCACCAGGGCTGGATGGTTTTAGCACCAAATTTTATGGGAAATTTATAAATATGATTTCCCGATATTAACCAGGTGTTTGACTGTCTGGGGAAGGACAATCCCAACCACTTGGAGAGATGCTCTAATTACAGTCATACCAAAGCCAGGTAAACCAATAAATGCTTGTGAAGCATATCGACCAATATCCCTGTTGAACCAGGACCTTACAGTTCTCACAAAAAGTCTCTCAGTGCGGTTACAAAAATGTATTGAATATCTAATACACTCAGACCAAACGGGAGTCATACCCAACAGACACCTGCAGGTTAATATTAGAAAATTATTAAATGTCCTTAAATATATATCCCCTACAAAAACAGCTCACTTAGCCATTTTTCTAGATGCAGGAAAGGCCTTTGACTGCCTGAACTGGGAATATCTCAAGACCGTTATGACCCATATGGGCCTGGGTGACCGATTCTCGAAGTAGGCCTCTTTATGCTATGAGAGGTCCACAACAAGGATTAGGGTTAATGGGACCCTGTCAGACACTTTGAAAATAGAGAGAAGCACCAGGCAGGGATGTCACCTTTCCCCCTTGCTGTTCTCCCTTAGTCTGGAGCCACTTGCGGCTGCAGTCAGGCAAGCGCCAGGTATTCGGGAAATACAGGTGGGATGGCAAAAATGTAAAATTTCAATGTATGCAGATGATAGGTTGGTATACCTGGAGGACCCGGAGGGTACTTTACCACCTCTCCTCCACATATTGCAGGAATACGGTTCAATATTAGGTTTTAAAATGGTGGGAGAGGGGGATCTCTCAGGTAATTAAAGCTAAAATTCCCTTTAAGTGGGTTACAGATAAAGTTAGATATTTGGGTATATGTACCCTTCCCATATCTCCAAATTATATCACTACAGCTATGGGCACTTATTACAGCAAATTTAGCAAGACCTAAACAGGTGGAGCTTACTCCTGTTATCTTTCTCTAATCATCTGGAATCTATTAAAATGAATGTTTAAAATGTGTGTTTAGTCCAGTAAATCCATCTTTAGAATCTTAAAATTGAAATCAGGGCAGAGAGTGACCATATACCATTGTCATTAGCAATAAAAAATGGAAATAAATCACTTACCCATTTGTAGGAATCCATTTAATCCTCAATTATTATAACAGAGAAACAAAGACTCTGAGTAGAGGGCACGATTAACGATGCACTGCATGAAGTGCACTGTGGCTTGTAAGTTAAAGAAATCCTAGAAAGGGTAACTACCACAACACAGGCCTAGAGATGTTGCGAAATAAAATTTCACCGTCGAAATTGCCACTAAACCAGCAATTTCGCCATGTGAAACGTTTCATGAAATTGCGGTGAAATTATGACGTTTCACCTAATTTCGTCCCCAGCAAATGGACATCTGAATCATTAAAATTAAGTCTCCCTGGTGTCTAGTGCCCCACCAGCTGATCACAGGCCAAAATTGAATAAAGTTCCCCAGTTACCCTCATCTCCTCCTTGTATAAAAATTAAAAATCAAATCCCCACTTCCTGGTGTCTAATGGACCCCTCACGCTCTCATCAGTCACAATGCTATATAGAGAATAATGGATAGACAAGTGTGTTATGGATTTTCTTTACACACCTAAAGTGTGTGATGACCCACAAACCTTGAGAGGTTTATGGGGTCATCACACCGACGTGTAAAAAAAAAAAAAAAAATTCCATAAAACACACTTGTCTGTTCTTTATTTTAATAATTGCTGGTGCAGGGACTTGCTATGTAGAAGTAGTTGGAGCCGAGGGTGAGTGACTTGGAGGGTCCAGTACTGTAGCATGACCGAGCGGCGTTCGTTGTTGTAAAGAATATGGTACAAAATATGTAGGAAGAGGAATGTTTAGTGTAAAAAGTATGCTGCTTGTTTTGGTAAAGGGTCGTTTTCTTACTTTTCTGTAAATGAAGCCGCTGAGTGTAGAGCGAGGAGAGCGAGTTACTCTGCAACTTCAGAGACTGGGCGCAAGTGTTGGTGGTGTTGCAGCACTCACTAGCTTATGTCAGTCTTTAGCTCACGAGTCTGCTCTCTTCGCTCTACACTCGGTGGTTTCATTTACAGAAAAGTAATAAAATTATTCTTTACCAATAGAAGCAGCATACTTTTTACATTAAATGTTCCTCTTCTTACATATTTTGTACCTTATTCTTTACAACAGCGAACACCACTCAGTCACGCTACAGTGAGCGGGAAAAGTTATTGTAACTGTGGAGGAAAGTGATAGTGAAAGTTGTTTGGAGAACACCATAATAACTGGATTTCGGGTTATTATGGAGTTTGAACCGTAATAACACAAAATCCAGTTATTATGGTGTTGGACATTAACTATAATCTGGTTGATAAATAAGGTCACCAGTAATTCTATAAAAAGATAGATTTACTTAAAATAACGGGACAAAGATGTAAACTTTGGTGCAAATTAAACAAAACCTAACATGGGCTGGACGGAGGACTATCTTGTGTTGCCAATTCTCCCTAAGCAAAGGAGAGTTATTACTGTAGCAATATTTGAAATCTTTAATTCCAAGTATCATGCACATAATACCATTTTAAATCAAATATGAGGGCTGTAACCCCTGAATGTTCATGTGATATGGGTTTTAAAGAAACATTACACCATGTAATAGTGCTGTGCATTCCCTACAAAAAGGCAAGAGACAAATATCTTTGTAACATGGCTCTAAACAATCCCAATGCGTTCTCAACCACGCTGGTTCTGGGGACCACCCTCTTACTGTTATTGCCACACTCTTTACCCCGAGGCGTGGATTCCTCTGCTGCAAGAAGCCCGGTGTAAAGGAGATATCCTTTGGGAGGGCAGCAGACTGGGCTTCTTTCCAGATTTGTCTTCCCAGACCCAGGACTGGAAAAAAGCAACTACATGGGATTAGAAAGAGTATGCTAGAGAAGGGAGTACAGGCGCAGCTCCTTTTCGCAGCTCAGTTGCACATTACACATAATCAAAAGTCCCACATCTTTACAGATCCTCAGGCTGCTTATAGTTTCTTTGAAAAACTGAATTCCCAGGCCGTTGAAAAGGCTACTGCATCTACTTCAGATGGGAACCCTGAGCGATAACTCCTGTGCTTTCTCTCTCCATGATTCAGGGATGTGGTAACCAGCTGCAGAGCTACTTCTCCTTATTCTGCCATGTTGGCTTTTCAAGTTTTATTTCATGCACTGAGTTTAATTTCTTAATTATGGTTAAATATCTGTACATGTTTTTGTACATGATATGTTCTCTCCTACTGTGCATGGAGAAGTTTTGCATTCTGGTGTAAGATGATACACCGCTCAGTTTGTGGACTACATAATTTGCCTTCAAATAGCCTGACCCTTGCATGGCACCTAGCAGGTCACCTAGGAGTGAAAGGTGAACAATTAACTTAACTGAGCTAAGACAATATTCACTTATACTGTGTCCTTTTGTACAGGCGTACTGCCTTCCCACTTTATTGATTAGTCCTGCGAGTGGAGGGGCAGTCCGGCACATAGATGATCACTAGGAACACCATATCCTATGACTAGACTCCTCCGGGCCCTTTACTCTTGGACCTTTACTAGGGCAGAGGTTCATTATCGGAGTGCAATCTTTTTCATACATTTTCTTGATTACATTATGTTGTTCAGATGCTAACTGAAGCCTGTTATTGTGTTTGTGCTAGGTATGATTCACATGCTGTGCATATGCCTGTATTTTTATAACCCATAAATAAAAAGTTTAACAAAAAAAAAAACCTAAACTGAAAAATGGCACTGAAGTTCGTAAAATCATCTGTGTAACTGAATAAAATAGTTTAGCAAACAAAGTCAAAACAATTGTGATAAGACATTGGAACAGTCTGTCAAGTGATGCCTCACTGGAAGAATTTTTGCTGGATAATCACAGGGTTACTTTCTCAAGGGTGTCTAATTTAGGGGAGACTTGGTTACCCAGTGCCATTATGTTGACAATGAAAACCCAAGTTTATTTTTGGATAAGCTACAGGGCTTCTAGCAATTTAAAAGATACATGTTTTGCAAACATGTCTAACCTGGTAAGATGGTTGCAATACCAGTACCGATAACCACGTTGAAATACTTTAATGTATACCTGCTATGCTGTATACAGTATATAGTTTCTGATGTGCCTGGTACTTCTGCCCAAAGGTTTATGTAGGTAGGACCACCAGGCAGGAGAATGCAGGAGCATTACAAAATAATAAAAACTGGTTTGACCACAAGTGCTCTGGGGCACATTTCTTGACAACACATAACTATGTCCCCTCCTCTTTCAAATTCCTTGCGCTAGAATATGTGCCACATGCACCATGGATTGGAGATAGATTGAGAAAGCTACCCAGAAGGGAAGCACAGTGGATGCACCATTTAGGCACACTAACACCTAAGGGACTGAAAGAGGTACTTGATTTTAGTCCATTCTTGATACAGTCACTAATGTTTGCACTCTTTTATAGTATGCTAGGCCATGATGAATTCAATCTTTGAATTGTTCTGTCCTCTTCTCTTCTGTGCCTTATTCTTTTTTTAGACACTTTGATATTATCTCAGAATGGAATTTGCAATTTCCTTGACATTAAATATGTTATAGCGATTATAAATATTTATATCATATATATTTAAATGATAGTATAATATCAGCTTAGGGATAACTTCATTTATACAAAACTCATGATGTACTATAATGTTGCATATTTGTATAGGTGGCTTTGGAGCCCATGGGGATGCGGTATTTCTAAGTCCTTGTCTTGGGTACAGTAGGTCTTCAGTGGGACTTAGTCAAATCTGCAGTAGCTATGTGTGGCAGATAGCAGCTGTCGGTGATGGTGAGTGGGGGTGGGTGTTAGCCACTGTCTCTGTGCTGCAGAGGAAGGATGATAAGTGAATAGAGTCAGAGGCTCCACTAGACTACCAGGGACATATTTCACAACAGTCATAAAATGGTCTTGAGAATGACCAGTAAACCAGATAAGCTCATTGATAGAGGCGTGTCAGGTGGGCATTGATTAATGCCCTAGGAAACACATAGTTGGCATGCTGTTCTTGTTAGGGCACTGCACAGAAATCTGTCACAAGTGATGTTTTTGATGCTTACATTCATGAGGAAAATAAATTTATTAGGCATCACATTTAAAAGAGCAATTAGCAAGGAGAGCTTATTGAGATAAAAAAAGATGAATCCCAAAATGTCCATAGAATCCATAAAAAAATTACAGTGTTTTTATTTTTATTTTAATGTATTTAAGTTAGTTTGCCTTAGTTGACATGGTGGGGGGGGGGGGTTGTTGTACATTTTGATTACTGTCTGACATCATACATCAATTGATTGAAGATCCAGTGTCAAGCTACAACTTACAATTGTTAAAATAGATTCAGTACTGTAGCGGCAGCATCTGCACCTCGTTAAGAATCTGGCCACGCGTCAACAAGGGTTCGAGATCCGTAGGCTAACAAGGGAGATCTAATTTGGTACCGTTATTAGATTGATTGTAAATGATGCCTTGTGACTGAAGGACAATGGGTGCAACTCGCATCTCATGTATTAACGTACAACTGTGTCAGTGTCCGTGTCCACATAATAAAATGTGCACACAAAAGATAACCAAAAGTCCGACTTTAAACTGTGTGTTTTGGGTTGATGAGATGTTGAAAAGTCTGCATAGCGATATCTGAAAGCGGTGGTGCAGATGGAAAAAAAAGGTTATGTGTTGTACTTTGCTTGATGACTGGCGTCAGTACACAGTTTCACTTGGTTTTATTTAAAAAGTATTCAGTGAATTTTAAAACTAAGTGCACATTTGTAATGAGCATGAACAGAGAAAAAATGAGTAAAAAATTAATTGCGTATGAAGATTTAGAAGTCGAACTACTTTCTTGCAGAGGAATAAAAGAGGTTTTGATTAATTTTAGACCATTTCTGTATTTTATTATTTGTTAAAGGGGGTCATTTATAAGTGCAGTAACCCCTCCATGACCATGGGTATACTGGGCATTAATGCACTTCCCAGTTGGTTGGAAGTCACTTGGGCTGCAACTTCATGCCTCTCAGCACCGGGGTGTGCATTAATGCCTCAGTCTACCCATGGCCTGTCGTGGGTTATAGCTTCACCAAGATCCTGGCACCAGTCCCTCCGATATCCTCTATTTTTAATTCCCCTAACTGCCCTGCCCATAGTCCTTGCCAGTATATCCACTCCCTCCTAGTGCAAGCGCAGGCCATCCTGGGAATACATGGGTCCCTTGCCTTAAAAAAGCGCTCTAGTTGGCCAAGAAAATACCCTCCCTCTTGCTTCAGACCCATAGCAAAGCATTAGCCTGCCTAATGTTCAGGTTCTACTCCTCACTAGTCTCGAGGACCAGGAGGATGTTGATAGAGATCACCCTTGATCACCTCTCCATCAGAAACATTCCTAGTTCCATGAATGACCTCGTCATGTCCTCAGGACTTATGCAGTGTATATTATTTTGCCAGCATGGACAACAATGGTCTACTGCTCTCCTCGCTGCATTGCTGTACCCTGGGTAGCACTTATTCCTCATGTCCTCCAGGCAGGCACAACATCTCATCTGAGTTTCCAGCCAGGTTCAGCAAACCTCCTCCATGTCTCCGGTAACCCTAACTATAGAGGCTCTGATGACTACTACTTTCTGGCCCCTCCAACTAGCCTTTTCTATCTCTTCCTTGCCAGGTCAGATATCCTGTTGTCTGAACTGGCTCAATCAGCCCAAACTGTATACTGACACCCTAAGCATAACTAATCAGATGCTGATTCCATTGTTCACTGGTAATGGTGCTCCCTTATGACAATGCATGTTACTCCCTTCTCCACGTAGATCCATCCCCATCTGTATAATTAGAGACCACCATCCTTGTCACCCATTTCCCTACCTTAATTGTCCCTACCAGCCCCTCCTCTCCCAGAACTAGTGCCTCTGTCCCTAACATCCTTTTCCCATCCTTCTCAACTCCCGGTTCACTTTCCTATGCCCACATGGCACCCCATCTGCCACTCGGCATACACTTGCGAGCATAAACCATCTCCCAGTGGCCAGAGATGTATGCCTTTGCCCTGTATGGAAATAGAAACATAGACAGTACAGGTAGGATGGCATCCATTGCACAGCTCTGCCAGTGCACCAGGTGGCTTCCTACCCAGACTTCTAATTTCTAGCCTCCTTGTGCCCCTTAAAATTCTTCGTCAGCTGACAGCCCTCCTCTCTGTACCTACAGTACATTGCAAAGCTAGTTACCATTCCAGACTGCTGACATGCATCAGCAGACAAGTGAGCAACTGGGAATGGCTGCAGATGTACCCTCCTCCTGTCCTGTGTAGGCAGGAAGGTATACCTCAACGGTGTACCAGCTGTGCATCCTTCCTCCGTGGTAACTGACAGTACCCCCAAAATCAGACCATTTACCAATCCGATAGTAGGCTTCTCATAAAGAGCACAGGTGGCATTCCAGATTGCCTTGTCCTGCTAGTACAATGGTTGGTCTTTGGGATCCTCACCTGACTCATTTGACTAACTAGGCTTGAGAGTCTAAATGGTCACTCAGATTTTGCAAGCAGCTGCTTACAGGTGTGGTGGCTTAAATGTACAAGCCAAACCCAGACCCTGCTGAGTAATGTGGGTCAGCCCCTGCTCCAATTATCATGCAATCCCAGACCTCGAGGAGAGATGTAGCTCTTCAGTATTGAACTTTCAAGAAAACTACATTTAACCAGAAGCTGTTTTTCCAGTACTAGTTCACATTCTATTACTGCTGCATCTTTACTTACCTTTTAGAAAATTCAGTAGGTACTTATGATTTACAAATGAGTGGTAAGGACCGTTTGAGAAGTGTATGCCTAGTAGACTTTTGCGTTATTGTTACAATTCATCAGCGTTCTACTATACAGCTATTCATTTCATGGGGGAATAAACTACATCTTACAGAAATAGTACTGCAGGCCGTCTGACCTACAGCTTCTGCAGAGTGTCCACAGGAAGACCCCAGAACTGCAGGGGGCTCTGAAAAATAACAGGTAACAAGTACAGTATCTGTCTGAGAGGGTAAATAAACAAGTGTGTAAACATATCCAAGGGGCACTGTATCTAGGGTGCCTGTATTGTGCATTTATATTAGAAAACAGTGTAAGAGTATGGAGGCTCCTAACTTGGACAGCCTTATAGTATTAATACAGAACTTACTCCACTACAGTAAAAAAAAAACAGTGCAGGAGGGACACTTGGTGGGATGTGGGGGGGTGTGGGGAAGTGCTGAATAACAGAGTGCTCTGGAGTTTGACAGCTGTCTCAGCTGTAGGAGGTTCCAAGCAATGAGGGTGGAAATGGAAGTTGCAAGGGATGAAATATACCACTTGAAAGCTGAGGCCCCTAGGCTACTTAGGGCACTTCTGCCACAGCCACCTCATAGGCAAGGCAATTTTATTTATACTGCACCCAATCACTGAGGCTGTGGGCGCCTTACATACGGACAGATAAAATCATGACAAATAGTATAACATATATGTATTATAAATAACAGCAGCAGATCTAAAAGATTTAAAAAGATAAACTCTTAAAATAACTTCAATAACTAGTATGACTCGTGCCGATTAATCACCTTTATTGGGGAAAGCAGATAAAGGTGCACCTTTAGGCCCTTTTTGAAAGACTCAGTACTTGGGTTCCCTGACAGAAGCTGGGAAGGTGTTCCACAGGGCCGGGCTGGTGACACTAAAGGCACAGTCGCCGGACGTTTTGAGTCTGACCCTGGGAACAACAAGGAGGCCCCTAGTTGAGGAGCGGAGGGAGTGGACTGAGGTGGCAGGAGTAAGGAAACCAGTCAGATAGTCCAGGCCCAGTCCATGTAGGATCTTATAGGTGAGCAAGCCCAACCTGAAGATGACCCTCCACCTGACAGGCAGCTAGTGCAGAGCCCGCAGGACTGGAGTCACATAACTGGACCTAGCTGGTCCAGTCAGCAACTGAGCCACTGCATTCTGCACCAGCTGCAGCTGGCGGAGGGTCTCTCCATTGACCCCCAAAGTAAAGAACATTACAGTAATCAAGCTGAGATGTAACAAAAGCATGCATTAGTGTTCATTAGTGTTGGCAGGTCCTCAGACAGAAATAGGGGTTTAATCCTGGTGATATTCCTCGAGTGATAAAACCCACTTGAACAACAGATGACACCTGAGCTTCAAGTGTCAATCTGCTATTCAGGATAATGCTGAGATCCCACACCCTAGGGAAGCCTTCAATGGAGCAGATCTCAGGAACAATCCTGTACCCACTCCGGTGGCACTCCCATCACGCCCGTGACCCAGCTCAACCACCAGTACCTCAGTTTTGTCAGGGTTCAGTTGCAACCAGCTGGAGGACATCCAGTCATTGATCTTGGCCAGGCAGTTGCTAATCACTTCCACAGCATTGTGTGTTCCAGGGACAAAGGACAGATACAGTTGGGTATCATCTGCATAGTAGTGAAAACCTACACCGTACTGTCAAATGAGCTCATAGGCTATCTCAGGCTCGAGAAGGCATCTGGACAGTAGTAGGGGATGGGAAGAGAAGAAGGGGGGCCCAAGCTTGTGGAAACAGGGCTGTGCACCAGGGATAGGTTCACCCTCTTGCCACAGGCAGTCAACCAATCTCCAATAAAGAGAGAAGAGGGAGATAGCATGTCCAGTAGGCAGGCTGTGCTGGACAGCAGACCACAGGGAGGGTCAAGCCCCAAAGTGGGCAAGAGGAAGGTACATGTAGTGGGGACTCAATAGAAATGGGCACTGGAAGTGAACTGGGTATCATCTCTGATTCCAAGAGGTGGTCTGCTGTTATTCTGGGGCAACAGCAGGCAAACTTATTGCCAGGGTGGTGGAGCTCAAGGAGAGAGGGATAGAAAGGCCAGATCTGGTTGTGTTTGTGGGCATGAATGATCTGAGCAAACAGAGCATGGAACAGGTGAAGGCAGACTTATGTGCTCTTGGAAAGGTGGTGAAGGGTAGAGCAGGAGTGGTAGCCTTCTCTGAGGTGCTACCATGGCCATTCACAAACCAAAGGGAACAGTTCATGTGTTCTTCTACAGTGCAGGGCTAAAGGGCTGATGCAGGGAGGAGGGATTTCAGTTCCTCAGGAACTGGGGCTCAACTTGGAGGGGTTGCAGGCTGCACAAAAGGGATGGCTTGCACCCCAATGAGGAGAGAAGGAGGGTTTTGGAAGAAAGGCGGACATGACACATAGCTGGTTTAAACAAATAAGGGGGTAGCCAAAGTGGCAGGGCACACACAAAATCTCAATGAGAGGGGACCTTTTGGCCCCCCCCCCAACTGAACTCAGCAGGATTAAGTAAACTTATGGAAAAGGGAAAAGGAGGGGGTGGAATTAAGGGAAAAGGTGGAAAATGGCAAGTGTCAATGCTAGGAGTCTGGGCAACAAAATGCGGGACTTCAAGCACTGACCGCACGGGGGCATAATCTTGTGGCAATAACAGAGATGTAGGCAGCCTTAAACCATGACTGGGACATGATCATACCAGGCTATACCCTATTCAGAAAGGATGGGGCAAAGGACAGGGAAGAGGGCAGCACTGTATATTAAAAAAAAGCATAGATGGTCAAATAAATTGGAAGCAGTGATGAAAGTGAACAGGAATGCACAGGGACTCGGTTCCTGTACCTTTTATGCAGCAGGAACAGAGTTCCTGTACTTCTTTCCACTGACACTGGAACTGAAATTCTTAAACCAGCAACATAATGACAGTTTCTGAGCCTGTGACCTGAAATCAGGGTTTCCATAACAATATTTAACATGTACAACAATGCTATTTTCCTAGAAATACTTCAGTGTCTCTAATTGAATCTACTAGTGTCCAAACAGATAGATGTGTCTTGACACAGCTTTCCTTCAAATTGAGGATCTTCATTCTGCATCTCATATTTGCCAATGCCGAGTTCCTGTGCTTCTAGTCTACCACTTGCACCACTGATTGGGAGCCCTGTGGGTACTAGCAGGAACAGGGAAAGGAAAAAGGAATATGGATCAGGGTGGTCTACAGGCCACTGGGCCAGGATCAAGGGATAGACAGGGTACTGGGAGAGGCACTTAAGAGGGTAGCAAGTCTAGGTCAAGTGGTGTTAGTGAGCGATTTCAACATGCTGGATGTGGACTGGGAAATTCTAATCTTGGCTAGTACTAGGAATCAGATTCTGGTGGATGCCTTCCAGGAAACCTTTCTAGAGCAGTTAGTTCAAGGCCTAACAAGGGAGGAGGCCCTGCTGGATCCATCACTCATCGGCAGTGAGAGGATTCAGAACACAGCAGTTCTGGAACCACTCTGTACCAGCGACTACAGGACAGTAGTATTGGAGGTCCAGGTGGGGACAGGCAAAGGAGCAAAAACAATAAGGATATGGGGCTTTATAAAAGTGGACTTCGGCAAAATGAGGGAAAAATTGTAGAACAGCCTGAAGGACATAGTGACAGTAGGGGCACAGTAGAAAAGTGGGTAGCATTTAAAACACAATGATAGAAGCAGCACATAACTCTATTCCAAGATAGCTAAGATTAAAGGGCTGAGGGGGCCTGTGTAGTTCACAGCTGATGTAATGGCAGCAGTAACAACCAAGAGGAGGCATTTTCCAAGTATAAGAGTATTCAGAGGGAGGAAGACAGGGTGAAGTATCTGGAAACAACAAGAGAACCTTGCCAGGAAAGTAAGAGAGACCAGAGTGCAGATGGAGCTCCAGTTGGCGATTGGGTGAAGAAGGGGATAAAACATTCCTCTGGTACATCTGGGAAAACCGCACGGTCAAAAGGGTATAGTGAGACATAAAAGCAATGAGGGACAGGAGGAGGGGGACAAAGGGAAGCCAAAGATACTGAACAGTTATTTTTGTTTGATATTTACTAAGGAGAAGGATGGGCTACTGCCAGATTGTGGGGTTAGGAAGAAAGGGTCTACGAAGGCAGAGACAAAGATCCAGATAACAAAAAAAAGGCATTTGAAAAGCTAGCAGGGTTGAAAGTAGATACATCTATAGGACTTAATGGCTTACACCTGAGGATGCTACGTTAGGTAGCAGGGGTTATAGCAGTGCTACTAGCAGACATTATCAGTAGTTTGCTAGCGACAGGCATGGTCCAAAGGCACTGTAGGACAGTGAATGTGGTTCTGCAACACAAAATTGAAAAGATGGATGAGCCAGGGAACTATAGGCCTGTCAGCTTGATGTCCATAGTGTGAAGATCATGGAGTCTGTACTGAGGGAGGAACTAGTGGACTTCCTAGAAGGGAACAGGCTGCAGCACCCCAGACAACATGGGTTCATGAGACGACGGTCTTGTCAGATGAATCTGGTCGAATTCTTCTACTGACTTTCCATAGCAGCAGACAAGGGCCAGGCAACTGATACAGTATTCTGTGACTTCAGCAAGGCTTTGATCGGTCTCCCCACAGGAGGCTGGTCAAAAAACTTAGGGACCTTTGGGTAGAGGAAATGATGGCAAATTGGGTAGAGAGCTGGATAGGGGGTAGAACACAATGGGTGATAGTAATTGGGGAGTTGTCAGAGGTGAGGGAAGTGACCAGTGGGGTACCTCAGCAATTGGTTCCATAGGCATTTGATACAGTCCCACACAAAGAGTAATAAACAAATTAGCCAGCCTGGGAATGGGTCCCAGGGTGGTAGCCTATAAATAAACATTGGCTGGACAACAGGGCCTTGAGGGTAATAGTAAACAGAGTCCACAGTAAAGAAAGGGGATTACTAGTGGAGTACCGCGCAGGGATTTCAGTACTGGGTCAGGTCCTTTTAATGTCTTTATAAATGACATTGCAGAGGGACTGGAAAAAAAGTATGTCTCTTTGCAGACAACAAAAGATCTGCAACAGGGTGGGAAGGATGAGAAGGAATTGGTTGGAGGAATGGTCAAATGTATGGCAGCTTAGATTCAATGAAAAGGAGTGCAAGTAATGCACCTGGAAACAAAAACCCAGGGAAGAGTACACAATGGGAGGTTGAGACACTGACAACAACAAAATGGAAAGAACCGGGGTAGTTTTATCAGATGACCTAAAGATGGGTAAGCAATGTGAGAGGCAGTAAGGAGGGCTGGGGGATACTGGGTTGCATAGGAGAGGCATCACCAGAAGAAAACAGAAAGTTGTTATCCCTCTGTACAGGCAGTTGGTGAGACCTCATCTGAGTACTGCATACAGTTCTGGAGACCCCATCTCCATAAAGACATAGACAGGGTGGAGGCTGTCCAGAGGAGGGCAACAAAATGGTCAGGGTCTGCACCAGAAGACATATGAAGAGAGACTAAAGGAGCTTAATATGTATACCCTCGAGGAAAGGGGGAGCATGATAGAAACTTTCAAGTACCTCAAGGGAATCAACAAAGTCCAAGAGGGTAGCATCTTTCAGAAAAGAGATGTGCAAGAACAAGGGGCACAATCTGAAGATGGGGGATGGCTTAGAGGTAATGTGAGAAGTATTTTTTCATGGAGAGGGTGGTGGATGCATGGAACAGCCTTCCTGAGGAGGTAGTGGAGTCAAAAACAGTGGGAGAATTCAAGAATGCATGGGACAGACATAAGGCACTTCTAGTGGGGGGTAGGAGGAAGTAGGCTGTTGGTTAACTAGGATCTGCAGCTTATCCATTAGGTAGGTACATGAGCAGACTAGGTGGGCCAAGCGGTCCTTATCTGCCATCAAATTCTATGTTTGGTACTAGGACCAGTCTTCTTCAATATTTACATCTGTGACATAGGTGGCGGTGTCAAGAGTAAGATGTGCCTCTTTCCAGAGGGCACAAGGATCTGTGCACTGGGAGACATGGAGGAAGGGAGAAGGAACTATGGGAGGATCTGGGCAGGTTGGAGTGTCAGGACCAAGATTTAGCAGCTGAACTTTAACACTAAAACCTGTAAGTAATAAATATTAAGAAAAGGAACCCAAGAGTGCAAAATAAAATGGGAGGGGGCGGTGCTGGACAGCACTCCAGAAGTAAAGGATTTAGGAATGATGATATTGGAGACCGTAAAACTGTCTGCACACTGCAGCAGGGCAGTGAGCAAAACAAACAGAATGCTGGGATGCATAGAGAGGTGGATAAGTAGTAGAAGATGGGAGATGACCCCCTTCTTCTGTGCAGGTCACTGGTGCAGGCACACTTGGAATACTGTCCCGGGTACTGGAGCCCATACCTGAGGAGAGACTGCAAAAAAGTGGAGGCAGTACAGCGCAGGGCAAATAAGATGGTGCATGGCCTGGGGGATATAGCGTGATATGAGGAAATGTTGCACAACAACATGTACACCCTCCAGAAAAGAAGGAAAGGGCTGATATGATTGAGACATACAGTATAGTGTCTGCCTGGGACAATTAGAGTAGATGCCAAGGAGCTATTCTGCTTAAGTTCAAATACAGGGACCTAGAGGAATTCACTAAAGCTGGGGCGGGGGATAAGCTACCAGAAGAAGTTGTACAGGCCAAATCAATCAGCAGCTTCAAGCAAGGATGAGACAGGCAAGTGAGTTTAGTTAGAAAAAGGTGGGGAGCAGTAAAACTGGAGTATTGCCACTAGGGCAGGGCAGAATAGTTAAGTCTGCCTGTCACGATGTTTTCTCCTGCAGTTATAATTTATTTAAAATGTGGTTTGTTGAAAACTATAGACAATTTATTTTATGTCTACGTCACCTTCCAGTCTTTACAAGAAAACCTAAGGTGGGTTGGATCATCTTTGACTAGATCTTTGTTTAAAAATGGCTGGCATTTAAGGAACAATCGGCATGAAAAGCTCCCACACATTTCAAGACCTTTTGAAATGCCAGTCCATAGTATCAGCTGCTGTCCTGTATTTACTGCCAGTGTGGAATGAGGAACGGATTTTATGACCCACACATGAAAAGGAAAACACAGCAACACTTACAGTCAAAAAGCCTTTTGCCTTGCAATGGTGCCATCAGGATTAGTAGAAAATACATCTCTTTCAAAATCTGTTTGGTTTTGGCCATTTCTGTGCAGCCTTAATTTCAAAAACAAGAGCCAGCAGCTAGTAAAATAAAAGCACAAACACAATATGATATTTACAGCTGTTTTGTTTCATGTTAGTGTTTCCATTTTTTACTATTTCCTGTTATTTGCCTACTATATATTCAGATAATTTTGTATTTATTTCACTGTGCAAGAAAACCCCAGACTGCTTCCAGCTGTAATATTGTTTATTAAGTAAAAATGTGACACCAGGATAGTTCTACTGAGATTACAGACACCTTACCATGAGGAGTGGGTTTAGGAGGAAGAAGGCAGGTAAGCTACAGGTACTTTCATATAAAATTCTTAAACAATTGCTATATACAAACATTACTCTCATCAAGTAACAAACACACAGTATAAGACTAAGTTCCAATAGCTATTACAGAAGTTCCCTAACTAGTACTTCACTAAAATTTTCAGCATTGTCATCTAGCTTCACATTCAGGGTGTGCCAAAATATTCAGTGGTGTCATCCTTTATAACAAAAAAATGGCTTATTTATGAACACAGTTACTCGATTTTAAAAACCGTGCTCTCCTGTTACAAATTCCCATCATTTCGTTCTCGTCTTCACTGCAGCCTTAGAAAGGATTTCTTGGGGATACCCGATGGCCCAGTTGGCAGTGCTTTGTACTCCTGCACTGATGACCTTTGGTTCGGAATTGGGAGTGGACTTGGGAGCTGGGTCAGATGGCTGTATGGGCTGGGGAAGAACTGCAGTGCTCCCAGCTGGAAATGGACTTTACTGGGATCTACAGCGACCCCTGGGGTGAGGCCAGGAGCTTACATTCTTCCACAGGAGGATTGTTGCATATGTGTGTGTGTAGCGGCGGGGCACTGTCCAGTGTCAGTGGGAGGTGGATGAGATTCAGGAGTAGGGCAGAAACCAGAAAACCTCCATGTCTCCCAACTGCCTGTAAGTATGATGGCCAATGGCACTCTCAGACCCAGTTCATATGGATCCCTATTGGTGAGATGGGGGAAGGAGCTGATGATGGGGCTGGGAGGTAGTCAGACAAGCCTGATGGTCAGAAGGAGGTGGAAGTCCCATGACTAAACAGCAATATGAAAAAAAGCATTTCTCTTCTTTTGTCTATTTAGTTATAGTGATTTGCCATACATTGTCCTGTGAGGACCTCAAATTTAACAGTTTTATTTATTTATTTTACATTTGTAATTTTTGACCAGGAAAGTTAAACTAAGCTATGATAGCAGCTTGCTTCTTGGTGCATTGGTGGGGGAAGGGGGGGTGTTGCATGGAACTGTTTTATTGACAGAAGGAAGGTTAACTCTGACACCTGTAAAAATCTCTGTGCCATGAGATCTTTAACTTCCACCTGGACAGTAACCAGAAACCAGAGATGGCCAGAAGGGACCTTAGTTTAATGTCTCATCTAAAGAACAGCACCTCAACACCAGCGCGGTGCCTTCCCCCATACTGCACAATGGTGTCAGTCAAAGATATTACCCCAAGTACCTGGTGTGGGGCTAACACCCACAACCTGCCAGTTGTCTGGCCCCAGAGGTGAGCCCGCTACTGTTGAGCCACTGACACTGATAAGTGATTGAGATGTATTTTCAAGGTGTACCGACTGGACATCAAAACCCTATGGCAAAAATCCCCTGGCGAAGATTTTGACAGATTTCAAGTTGTGGCTGTGGGGACCTGAAGGGGAAATGTCACCCTTTCACTGTGTGCCCCTCCTTCAAATCAACTGTGACTCAGAGTTGATAATCATTTAGAAGGGGGTGGGGACACAGCCCTCCACATAAGAGGTTCGGGGCAAAAGCCCCCGGCTTCTCTATATGGGACAGGCAAAATTTAAGCCTATAGGCATTAGGGACCTCTCGCTATGCCGAATGTTGATGATATTTGTGCATAGGTAAACCATTTTCAAAGCCTATGTCTAGATGCACTTTTCTATTGTACAACTTTGGACATATGCACAGTTGCCATATGTCCAAGTTTTAAACCTAGGTCATAGCTATGTCCAGTTTTCAAAAATCTGACTTAGTTATGTCAAATTTGCAAGGTATTAAGTATAACTGTGCCTGGACACAATTTTCTGACCGAGTGTAACCTGATCTGTGTTTTACATTTATGTCAAGATTTTTTTAATCCAAAACCTGGATGTAAAGTACCATGTAACAGTTATAAATTCTGCTGGTAAGTTACAGTTTTGAAAATGGCCTCATGTTATGACTTTTGAAAATCTCACCTGACAAAAGTGGGAGTTGTGTCCCTGTTATGACTTTAGAAATTCCAGCTTGACATAACTAGGAGTTTTGCCCATTGTTTTGACTTTTGAAAAATCCTACTCTGAGAGAAGATCATGTAAACTTAATCGAGTTGTTGTGTAAGATGGCAGTTGACCTTGCAGTGCCCTATACTACATGTAAAGACCAACACATGCAGCAGTCTGCAATTTCCTAGCGAAAGATCATTTACCGTTTCATATAAGGTACAGTTTTGCATCATACTGTACTCTCAGCATTTACTGTAACCTTCAAAAGCTTATTATAGAGGACAGTTAATTTGTTCAAACCTCTTTGATTTCCATGTGTATATACAATGATCTTTGGGATATCTCTTTCATCAGGTCGCACCTATGGAATGTATAGCCATCAGGCACTGGGACCACACAGAAACTTTTCTAGCAGTTTAGTAGGGGCCGCCCATGCCAGCGTCATATGCTGGCGTCTCTTGCTCCCTCCTCAGTTCTTTCCACATGACCATACTCTCATGGACTCTGCAAAGTTTTGTCATTCAGTTGACCGCCAATTTCCTATTTACCTTTTCTTTCTTTTGAGTGTCAAATCATTTTGTTTTAAAGTGCTTCCTTTTGTTTTGTATGTCAAGAATAAAAGATTCCTCCAACATTTTCCATTGCTGCCGCTGTGGAAAGAAGATTTACTCTGAAGATGAGCATGGCCTCTGCGTGTGCAGCCTCAGGCCTGGCCACAATGCCCTCTCTTGCAAGCTCTGCTTGAAGCTCAACCTCACCACCCAGCAGCACCCCCAGAAAGCCCTGCTGTCCTTTCTTCTTGGGCAACAACTAGCCAGGATGGAGCTGGGATCTTCGAGGACTACCCCCCCTCCCAGTCGCTGGGTCAATCTTTGGGCTCTCAGGCCACCAAGGCCCGGGACAAGTCTTCAGAGAATTACTCTCACCAGGACAGGGAACGTAAGAAAGACCATTCCCGCTAAGGCGCTCCCGGTCCCTGCTTGCTACTGCCTCTTCCTCTGGGATAGCGCAGTTGACCACATCGGCATTGACCCCTCCTGCTGTCCAGGCCTTAACTCCCTCTAGGCCTTCCCCGGCAGCAAGTTTCACCAGCCTTTCTATGGCAGGTAAAGGGTCATCAACTTTGGGCTTGCCCGGGTTACAAATGCCATCTCCGCCACTGCGACCTCCACAACCACAAGGTCCATTGGCACCTGGCTCCACCGACTCTGCTTCAGCAGGCAGTACTTCTGTGATGCCGGGGCCTCTGTCCCCTCCATCGCTGTCATTGGCACCTGTGTTGTCTCTTCCTACCATCGACCTACACATAGTGCTTTTCTCTGTTACAATGGTACTAATTCAGCAGCTCATTCCACAGCCTGCACCTTCATACGCCATTGCCAGGGTGTGCTGCCTCTATATTGACACAGGTTCATCTAGCGCTTGGTGTCTCTCGGGCATCATCAGCGTCTTTGCCATTGGTCCCTGCCTCAGACAAGGTCAGCGTCGAGGAGGAATACCACTAGATCTCATCCTCCTGATGAGGATGATGAAAACAAGAAGTTGGGGTGATTCCTCAGACAAGGAGTGAGGACTCTGAGAACATACTCCAAGATCTTCCCCTCCCTCCCGAGGGCCTCTCCTTCTTCTCCCTAATGAAGCAACTTCAGGCTACCATGGGGTTCCAGACAGAGGTGAAGGATATCACCATGAGGAACCTGGTGGATTTCCTGGAGATTCTGGAGTCCCCTCCCAAAGTCATCCCTCCTTTGCTACCAGTCCTGGATGATGCTGCCACTGCGGATTGGCACAGGCCTAACATGGTCCCTACCATGCCTAAGAAAGTTGACGAGCTTTATCAGGCCCCTCTGGAGAAGCCTTTCACTGCCCAACCAGAAACTGAGTCAGTGGTCAACAAGACAGCTCATGATAGGTCCAAGGTGCCGAAGCACCTTCGTTCTCTCCCCCTGACAGAGAATCTAGGAGAATTGACCTTTGGAACAAGAGGACCTTTGCTTCAGCCACTTTAGGCCTCAGGATTGCCAGTTACTTGTCTCACATGGTCAAGTACCAGAACATCCTCTGGAAGAAGGACGGTGCTGCAGCACAGACCCTTACTGAGGGTCCCCTGAGGCAGGAACTTCTTAAGTCTCTCCAAGCTGCAGTGGATGTCAGCAGGCATCTCCTAAGGGCCATTTATGACATAACTCATGCCACAGCTAGGGAGGAGGCACTCCTGTCTGAGGGTCTCTGGATTTGCTGCTGATGTCCAGCAGAACATTCTAAATGTTCCTTTGGGGCCTTTAAGCTTTTTGGCCCTGACGTGCAGGATATTATCAATGACCTGCAGGCCTCTTCAGAGCCATTATATCTGTCCACTCCCGTTATCATATCCAACCCAAGAGCAGACCACGACCCTCCTTTCATAAGGTCTCCCATAAGACTGGGTCAGGAACCAGACCTCAGAGCAGGTGCAGAGTAGAGCCCACCTTGCTTGCTTCTTCCTCCACCATGGGTGCCTCTGCCAAAAGCCCCAGAGATGGCATTGCAGCCTGACTCTGCTTCAGCATGACTCCTTGACTGATAGAAAATTTTAAGTACCTCAAGGGAATCAACAAAGTCCAGGAGGGTAGCATCTTTCAGAAAAAGAGATGTGTAAGAACAAGGGGGCACAATTTAAAGTTAGAGGGGGGACGGCTCAGGGGTAATGTGAGGAAATTCTTTTTCACGGAGAGAGTGGTGGACGCATGGAACCACCTTCCTGGAGAAGTTGTGGGGTCTAAAACAGTGGGGAATTCAAACATACATGGGATAGACATAAGGCAATTATAGTGGGGGTTGCAGGAAGTAGGCTGTTGGTAAACTAGAATCTGCAGCTTATCCAATAGGTAGGAAATGGGCAGACTGGGTGGGCCAAGTGGTCCTTATCTGCCGTCAAAGTCTATGTTTCTATGACCTCCTCCTCCTGCCCCAAGCCAGGAGGTGGTGGTCAGGTCATTTTCCCCTCCATCTAGATCAATGGAGGCCCTTTCAACCAATGCTTGGGTCCGCAGCTTAATCGAGTGGGGCCATGCTCTAGAACTCCTAAAACAGCCTCTAGATTTTCCACCTGTTCCTTGTACTTATCCTCCCGACCATATTCAGGTGCTCTGGGAGGAGATGGTCACCTAGCTGTACAAAGGGCTATAGAACCAGTGCCCAGACAGCAAAGGAACAAAGGGTTCTATTCCCGGTTCTTCCTCATCCCCAAGCGAACGGGGGACTTGAGGCCCATTCTAGACCTCAAAGGCCTGAATTTCTATATCCAAAACAAGATGTTCAGGATGGTCAACCTGCCTGTTGCCTCTGCTCAGGTAGGGGGGACTGGTTATGTTCCCTGGACATGCAAGATGCTTATATGCATATCAGGGTTTGCTCCCTCCACAGGCGATACCTCAGGTTCCTATTCCAGGGGGAACATTACCAGTTCTGGGTATTGCCTTTTGGTTTATCCTTTGCACCACAGGTCTTTACCAAGTGCTTAGCAGCAGTAGCGGCGGCCTTCAGGCGAGAAGGCCTGTATGTCTTCCCTTATCTGGATGACTGGTTGCTGAAGGCCCAGTCCAGGGATCTCCTGCTACTCACTCTGGAACATACCAGGCAGTTGTTCTAAACCCTAGGGATTACAGTCAATCTGCCCAAATCTGTCCTGACCCTGTTAATGACTGCACTGCACAGGGCAATTCTGGACATGGTCCAGGGCAAGGCCTTCCTTCCCAAGATAAGGCAGAATGCCTAATTGCTCAGATGCAGTTGATTGCCCAAAGCCGGTATGAGTCACCAAAAACTGACACGTTACAGCCACTACATTCCTGGGGTTGTTGGGCCTGATGGCCACGGGCATTGTCACTGTACCCTTGGCCAGACTGCATATGCCAATCCCCTAATGGACCCTGTGGGTCCAGTGGGATCAATGCACTGATGATCTGGATCAGCAGGTTCTTGTCTCCTTCCCTGTATGCAAAGTACTTCAGTGGTGGATGGACCCCCACAATTTTCTAAGAGGGATCCCTTTCTCATACCTTCTCTTCAACAGATCCTCATTATGAATGCCTCGAGTCTGGGTTGGGAGTGCACCTGGCTCCCTTTCAGTCCCAGGGGACCTGGTCTGCGACAGAGGGTCGCCTCCACATAAATGTTTTAGAAATGAGATCAGTTCTGTATGCTTTATGTGCCTTCCAGAACCATCTATCTCTGGGTCCCTGCTTGTACAATTGGACAACCTCAGTATAGTTTATTACATCAGCAAGCAAGGGGACTCCTTCCTACCCCCTGTGCAAAGAGACAATGAGAATCTGGTACTGGGCTCTAGACCATGGTTTAGATCTATCAGCCATCCATGTTCCACATGCCCAAAATGCCTTGGTGGAAAGCAACAGCTGGTCACAGTCTATGATGCATGAGTGGGAGCTGCTGACATCGGTTGTAGACGACCTTTTCAACAGGTGGGGTCATCCAGAGCTGGACCTTTTTGCGTCCCCACTCAGTGCAAAACTGCTGCATTTCTTTCCGCCTAGATCCAGGTTCTGGAGTTTTCTCGTGAGACATGTTGTCCCTCTGATGGAAAGGGAGGTTCCTCCCTTTCCTCTGATCCAGAGAGTGCTCATCAAGCTCCAAGTAGAGAGGGCCACCCTAATTCTGGTGGCACAGTTCTGGCCATGTCAGATCTGGTTTCAATTACTGCAACAATTGGCTGTGGAACCTCCAGATCCTCTGCCTCTGCAGGGACCTGTTGACACAGGCACAAGGGAGCCTGGTCCATCTCGAACTCAAGTCCCTCCACCTGCATGCATGACTCCTGATGACATAGCCATTCCTCTGTTTGTGGTGTCTGAAAAAGTGGCTGATGTCCTGGTGTCTGCCAGGAAACTCTCCACCAGGGCCACTTTTTGATGAAGTGGAAGCGCTCTGCTGTTTGGTCCACGTCCCATCACTTGGACCCATTCTCTTGTCCGATGAACCAGGTTCTAGAGTATCTCCTATCCTTGTCGGATGCAGGGCTCCAATATTCCTCTATTAAGGTGCACCTGTCTGTTACATCAGCCTTCCATGTGCCCATTGATGACCTTACTGTGGCCCACTTGGATGTGGCCTGTACTTTTCTGCGAGGCATTCTCCGCTTGAAGCCACCTATCTGTACTCCGGTCCCAGCTTGGGACCTGAATTTCATTCTAGAAAAGCTGACTTTGCCTCCTTTTGAGCCAGCCATGTCCTGCAAGCTACACTTTCTATCATGGAAGCATTATTTTAGTTGCTATTACTTCTGCTCAAAGGATTTCAGAGCTACAAGCTCCCATGTGTGAGCAGCCTTATTTGATTTTCCACAAAGACAAGGTGTCTTTGCACACTAACCCTAAGTTTCTTCCTAAGGTGGAGTCTTAGTTTTCTCTAAATCTGTCTATCCATCTGTCTGTTTATTACCCAGAACATGCCAATCCAGGGGAAGCATTGCTCCATACTCTAGATGTACATAGAATTCTCAGGTACTATACACTCCATACCAAGGACTGCAGAAAGTCCTCTCAGTTATTTGTTTCTTTCTCCCCTGGGAAAGAAGGCGTTCCAGTTTCTAAGCAGTGTTTGTCCAAGTGGTTAGCAAACTTTATTACTTTTTGTTATAGGAAGCATGGTAAGGATCTTCCCGAAGTTGTTCATGGTCTCTCCACCTGAGGTGTGGCCACCTCGGTTTCCTGTTTCAGGAACGTGTCCGCTGCTGAAATCTGTGTTGCTGCCACGTGGAGTACTGTTCACACTTACCCAAAGCACTACAATCTGGACATTGCTTCCAAAACAAGGGCTGGCTTCAGCCGAGCTGTGCTTAAGGCCTCTTCCTTAGGCCCTTGGTCTCCTGCCACCCAGACTGGCTTGTCTGTACTGCTTGGACTTGTTCCATAGGTGTGATCTGATGAAAGAGATATCCATGAGTAGATAGAACAGTTACTGTATGTAAGAACTTAACATAACAATAGATCTTTGGAAATCTCTTTCATCAGGTCATGCTGACCTCCTCCTTCCCCATGGTCTCAGTCTCCAGACTGGCTTTCTTTGTTCCAGCCTGTCTCATAGCTGGACACCTCATCTCTCTCCTTGGTTCTCTAGAGGAAGTCCTAGCCAGTATGGTCTCTGGTAGGGAACTGAGGAGGAAGCGAGGCCACCCTCATTTATATATGTAGGGACATCAGTGTGGACATCGGTGTGGGCTGCCCCTACTGGACTGCTAGAAGAGCTTCTGTGTGTTCCTAGTGCTTGATGGCTATAAGTTCTATAGGTGTGACCTAATGAAAGAGATTCCTTCGAAGATCTTCTGTTACAGTAAGTTTTTACATAACTGTTCTTTACCATAGTTGAGTCTGAGGAGTATCATCTGTTATGTTATACGTCTTCTTGTTTGTCTATCCAAGCAATGCTTTTGGTGATAAAGTCCCCCCATTATCTTATGGATTTCTTTTGTCAAATTATCAAAGTAGTATTCATATCCAGAATCTAACAAGATACCAAGATATATGGGTTCACCACTCCAAGTCCCATTAACATTGCCACCATTGCTGTTTGTGATGACATCACAGTCTGATGTCACAGTGAGCACTGTGATGTCATAAAGGCTTTATGAGGTCAGCTGAGGACAGTCAAATGCTTCTTGTACACTAAACTGACAGGCTGACAAGATGTGTTATAAAAGCGTGGAAGGCGAACTGAATATATGTTTTTAATTATCCTCTAAATTGGAATAGCTGGAACA
This sequence comes from Neoceratodus forsteri, assembly GCA_016271365.2. Classification (NCBI taxonomy): domain Eukaryota; kingdom Metazoa; phylum Chordata; order Ceratodontiformes; family Ceratodontidae; genus Neoceratodus; species Neoceratodus forsteri. The sequence continues at coordinate 422,746,420 of CM057453.1, forward strand.
TTACTTAGAAACTATATGCAAGGCTGGCCTGGTGATGCTGAGGGTCGGCTGGGCCTTCCCTCGCCTGCGCCCGGCGACGGTTGGAAACAAGCTTCGGGCCATTGAAAGGTCATGGGGGGGTACAGGATTGAGCTGACGTTGGCAAGCTCTCCTCTCCCGGGGAGGGTTCCGGTGGTTCCCGGCACTACAATGGCACCTAGTCGTGACTGGGTGCCCTCACAGTTGGTCCACTTCGGTGGGGTTTGGAGGAGTTGAAGGCCTGCATAGATCATGCGCGAGTGTGTGACCTGATGTTCCGGCCCCATTGCACATTCTCCTCCGGGGCATTGGAAAACCAGGACAATGACCGAGGCATCCAGGAATGTGAAGGCAGGGACAGGGTGCAGGATTGAGCTGCCGTCGGCAAGCTCTCCTCTCCTCTCCTCTCCTGGGGAGGGTTTCAGTGGTTCCTGGCACTACAGTGGCACCTAGTGGTGACTGGGTGCCCTCACAGTCAGTCCACTTTGGTGGGGTTGAGAGGAGGTGGGGGCCTACGCAGGTCATGCTGGAGAATGTGACCTGACATTCTGGCCCCATTGCATGTCCTCTTCCGTGGTGTTGAAAAACCAGGAAAATGGCCCTGGCACCCGGGAAGGCAAAGGCAGGGCTCTCAGATGGCATCCCATGCTCACTGCTGGATCCACCCCATTCAACCTCTGTCTCTTCTCCTCACTCCAGCTGCCCACTAGATTGTAGGCAGAGGGGCTCAGAGCCGAAGGTTTGGCTTAGTCGGGTGAGGCACAAGGAGCATTCCATGATGGAGGTTCAGACGGCAGGGATCTCAGGCTGAGCGGGAAGAAGTGCTGGTCCCTGTTCCCTAGCTAGGGCGAGTCCTATGGGGCCAGCAAAAAGGGGGCATAAAGAGAATCTGCCAAAAAAAAAAAAAGAAGAAAGTATATGCAAAAGTGCAGAGTTCTCTTTAACTATTCAACTAAAGACAACAATGAAAAACTGTCCTTGCATCTGAAACCTGTGTCAGTTTCTGTAAGACAAGGGCACAGAACAGAGGAGGAGGATGAACACCCCATGCATTCATTTCACATTTTTTAGTATGCAGTTTCTTTGTAGTCATCTTTGCTGTCTTACACAGCACAGCATCATGGCTGTTGGTTTCTGTGAATGCCAACTATCACAGAATCTTCAAGGGCCCCACTGTCCTTCCTTGCCTGTGAGACAGAAGCTCATTAATCAGTCATCATTATCGCGTTGATCTAAGATGACTTTACTGCCCTGTTACTCTGCATTCTTTGTGGAAGAAACTTAACAAATGTGGCACTCAAAACTGGAATAACCATTAATGTGCAGACTTTAGAATCTATGTCCATGGAGAGCTTTGACCAACAGGTCTTTGTCAAGGCGTCTTTGTGTGAGACCTGGGTAAGACTCAGAATGGTATGACTGATGTGACAAAGGAAGTTTTTTAGATTGGAAGATTAGTATACTAAACAGGCAAATTAATCTCCAGCACAGTATGCATGAAGCAGGAACATGCACAGAATTATAGGTACAGGCAGGAGAGGAACTGTATTCAGTAGTTCAAACAGGATCATTTATAAAATAGATATCTAAACATAACCCATGCTCTGCAGCATTTATCTAGTTAAAGGGTTTTATGAAGAAAGGCCTACTGAGCTGAGAATACCTCATCTCTAGAGGTATCTTGGGAGAAGGAGTACAGGGGAGAAATGAAAACAATCCTTCAAACCAAGAACTGGGTTTTTAATTTCCACTTGTGTAACACCTGGCATGGCCTGCTTTACTAGGAGATAGAAACTTAGAAACATAGAATTTGTTTGCAGAAAAGGACCACTTGGCCAGCCCAGTTTGCCCAGGTGTTCCTGCTAATCTGCCTCCGCAGACCTTACCAATCTCTAGCGACCATTCCTTCCTGCCTTTTTCCTATGAATGCGTGGAGTCTTGGAAACAAGAAGGATGACCTGCAGGCACTGTTAACAGACAGGAGGTGGACATAGCTGCAGTAACGAGACTTGGGCAACATCACACCATGACTGGGACCTTGCTGTCCCTGGATATAAACTATACAGGAGGGACAGAGTAGTCGGGAAAGGGTGGTGGCAGTTTATATCAGGAAGGAATAACTTGCATGAGAGAGCGAGTCAGAGGAAGGGAGGTGGAGCATTATGGGTTCAGTTAAGGTCCAATAGAGGAGAAAGGTGAGGTTGGGGTGGTTTACAGACCACCCAGTCAAGATGAGGAGAGAGACGAGGAACTGATCTCACAAATATTGGAAGCTGCGGGAAAGCAGAGGGTAATAGTGCAGGGACTTCAACCTGCCCAAGGTGGACTGGAGCATACCATCCACAACATGTGCTAAGAGTCAGGTGATCCTGGAAGGACTGCAGGTGGGTTCCTGACTCAGGGCATCACTGAACCAACAAAAGCTGAGGCAATTCTTGATGTGGTGCTCACAAATGGGAACACATACAGGAAATAATGGTCAGGGAGCCACTGGGGGGAAGTGACCATTGCACAGTGTGGTTCCATTTGGATATGGGTAGGGAAAGCATCCTGACTAAGACCAAAATCTTGGATTTCAGGAGGGCAGACTTCAGGAAAATGGGTGAGGTTCTAAGGAGCCATCTAGTGGGCATCAGAGCAGATATGAGGGTGGACCAAAAGTGGTCCATCATTAAAGAAGGAATACTGGTTGCCATAGATGAGTGTGTTAGGCTCAGGGGGAAGAACACAAGGGCCAAGGCACCCAGCTGGTTCAGTTCTGGGGTTGCCAAGGCAGTAAGGGAAAAGAGGTTGGCCTATAGAAAATTCAGGAAGACCAAGAGAGAGGTGGATAGGGAAAATTACGTAAGGTTGGCTAGTGAGGCAAGTAAGGATGTCCGGCGAGCAAAGGCACAGAAGGAGATGCAAATAGCTGAAGGAATTAAGAAAGGGGAGAAGGCTTTCTTTCACTATATAAATGAGAAAAGGGACAAGAAGGAAGGGATTGTTAGGCTTAAGAAAGGGGTGGAGTGGATGGAGGAAAAGCAGATACACTAAATGAATACTTCTGTTCTGTCTTCACCAAGGAGAAGGATGGACCAGTGCCTTCAGGAGGGGAAAAGAGGAGCCGGGGGGAGGGGAACACAGACATAGTGATAGAGTGAGGGAGGGTCTGCTGGCAGTTTAAGTGGACAAATCACCAGGCCTGAACAGAGTACATCCAAGGGTACTAAAGGAACTGGCTGAGGGGCTGGCAGGGCCACTAGTAGACCTATTTAATAGTTCACTAGAGTCAGGCATGGTACCACAGGACTGGAGAACAGCACATGGTGCCCCTCCACAAAGCGGTCCCAAGGATGATCCAGGGAATTACAGACCAGTCAATCTGACCTCCATTGTGGGCAAGCTCATGGAGTCCATACTAAAGGAAAGGTTGGTGGAATATCTAGAGGAGCATGGTTCATGGGGGGAGATCGTGTCAAATAAATCTGATTGGCTTCTTTGACTGTGTCAGTAAGGCAGTAGACAGGGGTCAAGCGGTAGACATCCTCTGTCTTGATTTCAGCAAGGCCTTTGACTCTGTGTCCCACAAAAGGTTGATCAGGAAGTTGGTGGATCTTGATGTTGGGAAAAGATGGCCTGATGGGAGGAAAACTGGCTGAGGGACAGAACCCAGAGGGTGGTTGTGGGGAGAGTTATCTGGCACCAGAGAGTAACCATGGGGTCCCACAGAGGCTCTGTGCTGGGGCTGGTGTTGTTCAATGTCTTCATCAATGACATTGGGGATGGCAATAAAGGCAAAATGTGACTATTCACAAATGACACCAAGCTCTGTGGGAGAGTGGACACAGCTGAAGGGATACGGGACCTACAGGAAGATCTGGAAAAGCTGAGGAGGTAGTCCAGGATCTGGTAGCTTGGTTTCTGTGCCAGGAAATGAAAAGTTATGCATATTGGAGCCAGGAATCCCAGGACAGAGTATAACCTGGATGGAGTCCGAGTATCTGCATCAGAGGAGGAGCAGGACCTGGGAGTGATGATAAATAGTGACCTGAAGCACTCCACACAGTGCAAGAAAGCAGCAGCGAAGGTAAACAAGATGCTGGGATGCATAGCTAGAGGATTATTAGTAGGAGAGAGGTTACCCTTGCACAGGTCACTGGCAATGCCGTATCTAGAGTAAGGAGTTCAGTACTGATACCCACACCTCAAAAAGGACATTAACCTGCTGGAGAAGGTACAGAGGAGGCTACAAAGATGATAGCTGGTCAGCAGGGCAAGGTAGATGAGGAGAGGTTGAGGGCACTGAACATGTACTCCCTGGAAGACAGGAGAGAGAGGGGACATGGTTGAGACATTCAAGTACTTGAAAGGGATAAATCTGATTGATAAGGAGAATCTCTTTAAGCTGGTGGCAACCATAGCACGAGGGACACAGCCTTAGCTGGAGGGTGGGAGGTTTAGAAGGGAGGCCAGGAAGCACTTCTTCACAGAGAGGGTGGTGAACACTTGGAATGCGCCTGTCGGAAGAAGTCATCTTGTTGAAAATAGTGGGCAGCTTTAAGAGAGGCTGGGACAGGCATGGGGAAGGTAAGAATCATGGGTAGGAAGGATGGGAGGAGTGGGAGGGAGGGCAGGGACATTAGCTCAAGCTGTGGACCCTGCATCTGAACAGACTTGATAGACCAAATGGCCTTCTTCTGCTAGCTTCTCCGTATGTTCATATGCTTCAAGACCCCCACATGTTTTTGCCTGCACCACTTCTGCTGGCAGTCTGTTCCAAGCATCTGCCACCCTTTCAGTGAAGTATTACCTCCTCATATCCCTCTTAAACTTCACTCCACCCCCGGCTTCATCCCATGTCTCCTGGTCCTGGAGCTCTTCCTCATTTAAATGAGACTTCTCTTCTGCACCCTGTTCACTCCATGAGATACTTGTAAGTCTCTATCATGTCCTCTCTCGGTCTCCTCTCTTCCATGGTGTACATGTTAAGATCCCTCAGTCTCTTCATGTAGGGCTTCTCATGCAACCCCTACACCATTTTAGTTGCCTTCCTACTCCAGGTGGGGTCTCGGCAGCAAGTGATACAGTGGCAACACCACCTCCATCCTCTTGCTGGAGGTACCTCTCCCCATTCTCCCTATGCAAGTATCTTGTGGAGTTCCCTCCCGTCTGCCTTAGGAATTGGCACAGGTAATGTCTGGTAATAAAAGAGGAATCTGGAAAGTGTATGAATCTTAATTGCTTACATTTTTTGTGAAAGGCATAGTGGTAATTTTCCACCCGTGCATATCAGCATATGCTTCTGTTTTATTTTCCCAAAGTTTTGCAGGCCCAAGGACTGAGCCTGAATATGGGTCTGTCCCCTAAGTAACGCTACTTTGGGTGGCCGTACATTCATATTTATTTATTTACTTAGCTTTTGTTTACCAGGTACGTACATTGCAGGTAACATACAGTAGTACAATGAACTGTATACAAATATTTAGAGCAAACAGTATTACAAAGACCTGGAATACAGTAATGTCAGACACTGAAAACAAATGCATAAACTGCATCCTAAAATGTATGGTGCATGCAGTAGTACAGTGATCTGAATACCGTGATTAAGAGCAAGCAGCAATTGCCTTGACTAGCATACAGCAATGTAGGACAAAGAAAAGAAGTGCACAAGCTACAGCCCAGGAGAAGGTGAGTACAATAACTAGTTTGTATAGAGATCAAATACAAATAAATATATGGTCATATCACCAGGTTTGATTGGCAGTGACAAGAATAAACATGAACTAAAGAAGTTCAGTGAAAGAGGAGAGGAGATTCAGTTGTCACAGTGGAAACTGGCGAGACACTTAATGATTTAGGTACAGTAAGAGATAAGGTGGAATGGCAAGCAAATAAGCATACAAAGGTTCAACACGTTGAAGACATCTATGATATACACAGTGGTGAGCAGGTATGAGGCAGAGGACAGCAAAAGGAGAGAAAGTATGAGCAGTAAGTAGGTTTTGAAGAATTCAGAAACATGAACATGTATCATAAGAGCTAAGGTAACAGACTAATTATTTTTTGAAGATAGTGTGGGATTTAGACATCATGGAGGTGATAGGGGAGGAGTTCCAGAAATTGGTGGGCAAACGTACCTGATCGCCCAGCTTAGTGGAGCATTTTGGAACAGCCAGGAGGGCCTAGGTGGAAGACTAGTGGAAGGCATAGTCAACAGGAGAAAACATAGAGGCCAACGAGGCAGGTTGTGAGCATCTAATGATGTTGTCTGTGAAACATCCGAAGATATAAGAGTGCCTGGAGGAGGGGATAACCACTTTAGGTATGTGTAAAGCAAACAGTGGTGGGTTAGACGAGGGGCAGATGATATGAACCTGCGCACGTTATTATAGGCAACGTCTCATTTTAGAAAACAACTGGCATTGGCCTGGAAAAATGAAAGTAGTATATAACATAGCTTTGGAAGTAGAAAATCCTGGGCAATTGCAAGTCTAGCTGCAGGGGTAAGGGCATGGCAAATATGGTAGGCCAGGCCAAGCTTGGAATTTACAGATTTACAAATGTTATTTGTGTGTTGGGAGAAGTCTAGGACTGGATCAAATGAGACTCCAAGGTATTTGAAGGAGAGGGTCGAAGAGACAGGGGAGCCATCCAGACACTGGACAGCTAGTTCAGAGGCTAAAGTGCCCGTCTTTTGAGGGATCCAAACAGCATAGCCTGGGTCTTAGTTGCGTGAGGACTGGAGCGGTTTAGGTTAGCCAAGTCTGAATAGAGTGAAGGTCAGCAAAGTAAGTTTGGACTTGATATCATTCAAGGACTTGGAGCCAAGATAAAGTACAAGGTCGTTGGTATACAGTAGGGTCCTGCAGTAGGAGGAGTTTGGTAGATCATTGATGAACATTGAAAAGAGTAACGCACTCTAGTATAGAGCCTTGAGGAACACCTAATCTTATTGGGGCAGGGGAGGAGAGGGCTTTGTTAAAATGAGACAAACTAAGAGCGGTTGCAGAGGTAACTCGAGAACCATGGAAGAGCAGAGTGAGAGAACACGAGGGATTCCAACTTCTGTAATAAGAGGGTGGCTGACCAGATCAAAAGCTGTGGTTAAGTCAATGAAAGTGGCACCAGTAAGCAGACCTGGCAATGGCAATATGGTAATAATGCTTTTTACCCTTAGGCTGATGGTCCCACTCAGTTGCTGAAGAACATTGTTTCTTCCTTTTACCAATTTATTTTGTATAAGAGACACTGTTAGTAAGTGAGGAGGGCAACCTAATGATCACTCCCCACGCTTACTTCCCTTAAGTCCTTTCTGTGTCTTCTCCTTGCTCTGACTGCCGTGCCTATCCTCTACCGTGCCTCTCTCCTCTAGCTGCTACCTAGCTCTTACCTCCCTTGACTACTTTCCCTCACTATACTACAAATGCATTTACTGCCTCCTATATTAGCACTAGTCTCCTATACCAGTGGTGTTACTTTATTTTTGCTGTCAGATTTGACACGATTGTAACTTCTTGTTTCTGTAATTTTGTTTTTCATCCAAATTATGTTTGCTGTACTCATATTTTGTTTTGAACTGCCTATTGTTGTTTGCTTGCAATTTTGTTATTCTTCTCCCCGATCATTCCCCGGGTAGCACCTGGAAATGAGTTTCAGCTCAGTGTCCCTTTCCTGGTTATCAAATTTCAAATAAATAAATCAAAAGGTTATGGGTTGTAGTCCTACACCAGGAACTTGGGCTAATACCCAATGCTGACAAAAAAAGGTTCTTTTAACCTTCCCACATGAACCCAGAAATTAAGCATCACAACAGATCTGTCAGAAATTACAAGCAAGTCAAATTAATGTGACTTGCTTTGCTTTTCATCCCAGTAACTGTAAATATGAGACTTACTATGAACTTACGTTTTCTGTTTTTTTTTTTTTCTTTTTTTTTTGTACTTTTGCTGTTATTGGTCTAATAAATGTTAGTGGCCTAATCAATGTTTCAGGCAGTGTTTACCTACAGAATTGCACTGTGATTGCAATTGAGATTAGGTTTCTGACTTAGGGATGCTGTATTTGACAGTTCTGGGCAGCAAGGCCCTGAAAAACAGTTTTAATATGTACATTGTGCAGGAAATTACAAAAGAAATTTAGCCCCTGTGAACTATGGGACTTAACAGCTGAAAATAGGGTAGAGTGATAAAGAATTGCAAGAATGTCTTGTTTTGCACCCAAAATGGGAGAACAGATTTTGAGAAGACACATTTACCAACTCAGGGTGAACCTTTTAGGACAGAAAAGGGAGAGTGGTTCTCTTAGAGGGTGGTGGAATCATGGAATGACTTACCCAAAGAAATGGCGAATAGTAAAACATTGACCACATTTAGAAAGAGACTAGGCATGTCTTGGCGCAGTCAAGAGAGTATAAAGACATCTGCTGAGATAGCAGACAAACTTGGAGGGCCAATGCCTACTTTTTTCTCTCCTGCTCAGAAACTCTGCCTCTAAGAGAGCGCCACCTCTCCTCATGGACCTGATAGCCTAGCAGAAAAAATTTTCACAACTGGGAATTAACCCCAGACACCCTACCAACTACTGTTCTGGTAGCCTGTAGCTCTAATACTTTGGTGCCTTGACAAAAGATGCATGCTGTAGTTCTGTTTGTATGTGTTCCGTAATGTACACTGCACTCTTGTAATTATCGGTGCAGCACTAGGTTGTGCAGTTGAAAAGGAGTAATTTGCTCCAGGACAGCCAAGTTACCAATTGCCTAGTGGCGCAGCTGGTAGTGCAACTGGAATGGTATTCCAGGTGGCCTGGGTTCGAGTCCCAGCTGAGACACTTATTTCTTCCTCTCGTCTGTTTGTATGTGTTCCATAAGTGTGCACACTGCACTCTTGTGATTGATAATGATTTGGAAAAGCACATCTTGCACTGAGTGTAGATCCCACCCCCCATACACAGTTGCAGTAGATTTTAGTAATACACTGTCTGCACACTGGAATGAATGCTTCCCACCAAGTTGCAGTCAAACCTAGATAAGCCTCAAAGTCTCAGCCAGAACTTATTTGTCTGCAGCATAGAAGTAACAGTTCAATTTTAATAACATCAATTGAAGTGAGAAGAAAAACATGTTCACAACTGAGAATCAAACCCAGGCCCCATACATCTGTGGTTCCTTGACAAGAAATGCATGCTTCTGCAAAACACATCCTGCATTGTGTGCAGACCCCCATACATACACAGCTGCAGTGGATTTTAATAATGATCTGTCTGCCATCTTGAAACAGTGCTTCCTACCAAACTGCATTCGAACCTAGACAAGCCTCAAAGTATCAGCCAGAACTAATTAGGTTGACTCCAAAAAATAGTAGTTTAATATTCTGGAAGTCTGCCTCAAACCATGCTGAAACTTTATCACTGACATGAGCAATGACAGCTGACAATTTCTCCCATACTACAGTACATAAACTGTAGTGAAAACAAATGCATATTCTGCACTGGGAGTCTAACCAGGCTTGGGTAACCTAAAACTCAAGGTGAAGACCTAATAGCTTTATTACTGACATCATGCAGCGAATCACTCAGACTGTAACCTTAAACTTGGCAGAATGCAGAAAAGAACATTCATGATATCAATTGGCACTTATAAGCCCTGCTAATTTCCACCCAAAAACTAACAAATGGTTTATTAAAAAAAATAATTACAGCCTGCCCATTGGTGCACTACCACTCATGAAGTCAGCCATCTGAGCTTGGAAGTGGGCCTGGGTTGCAGGAGGCCAACCAGTGGGAGGAAGATGGAATGCCCTAGCAGACACTTTCTTCCTCTGGGGCGGGAGGGTTGCTGCCTCTGTTGCCATATTGCCACCTGGATGACCACAGGTGGCAGTGCAGTGAGGGTGTAAAGGGGAGTGGGAACATGTTCTGGACTGTAATCTGTCACACATAGCATGCGTGGGCATGGGGCCTCTAGAGAGCGGATGCCGTGAGGGGGAGACAGCCAACATGGAAACACCCTGGCACAAGCAGGATGATTCTGGGCATGCTTGGGCCTTGCCTTCTCCCACCCAGTGCTCTCCTGTCACTGTGCCAGAAGAGAAGGAGGGAGGCTGCCATGGGGTGGAGGGGTATGCCTGTTGGGTTGAAAGCAGTGAGTGGGTAAGTGCCAGGGATGAGTGGGGTGGTGGTGGACTGTGCTGGCAGGCCTAGGGTGAAGTGGGTTATGCCACTGAAGGGAGTATAAAAGAAAAACATATTTCAAAAATAAATTACAATTAAAGTTTGCTCCTTTTCGTGCTACTACATTAGCTTGTTAAAGCAGCTTTCCTCCCCTTCTTTTATCCAAGCCATGAGTGCTTCCACTGCAGCTGATTCTTTAATGTGCCATTATGCTGTCTGATTATGTTCTACAGTCACCACTCCAACCACCACTATAGGGCCAGCTGCAGTTAAATCACGTTAATCTTCATATTGGGGCTATGCATCAGTGCTGAGTTGGATATGCATGATTCACTCGTACCCTGCCCGCGTATCTCTACATCTGTGGACAGGCATAAGGTATGATGTCGAGTGCAAGCGTGCTCCCAGATACATCCCTGGACCAGCCGCCCATGTAGCTGCATGACCAGCTGGGGATCAAGTGTGGAAGGGCTGTATGCTACTTCCATGAATGCTGCCTTGGTTCGCTGGCTTCCCTGGTGCACAGCATTCAACTTAGGGGTTGCCTGTGCTCCCACGAGGGCAATGCAAACATTTTGTGGATAGACCTCATTATGCATGCTTCCATAGCAATACTGGTTAATTCAAGAGGTAAAGAGACTCCACTTTTCCTCTTTTAGCACTGTGATTAATGGGAGGCAGAACATGCTGTTAGAGAATAATGCAGCTGTATACCTTCATGCTACTTAAAGCAACAGTCTCCTAAATCCCCCCAGTTCAGTGAATCTCTGACATAGAGTCTGAGCTGTCCTAAAAGATGTTTAAGTGCATAAATACAGTATCTTCAGAACACATGAATCTTGCCCCAGAATCAATTTTCTGATCTCAAAACATTATTAACGGGTGTCACGGCTCTCTGTCATATAGGATTTAAGAAAGAACAAAACAAAAGAACCCCAATCGGTTCAGATAAAGACTTTGAATACTGTGACCCAGAGGGGTTTGTTGCGTGTATTGAGGGATAGGGAATCATCAGTCCCAGTGATATGATGAATGCCTGCATCTCATGGCCAGTCAATCCCGTTCAACATCACAGCACTTGTGGAGGATGCAACTACAATCCAGTATACGGCAGATTCCCACTTCACTGCTGTGCTCTTTTTTTCTAGGCCTCAAGTGATACCGACTGTTCTCATCCACTGCATAAGTAGGTTATGTGGAAGTATAGCAACGGAGAGGGTCTGTCCTGTGCATAGCTTAAGAGCTGAAGGTCAGTTTACCACGTGACCAGCTACCTGGAGCTTGAATAATTCACACAATAATCCAGGGCAAAGTCTGTGTGACCTGATTTGCTTCCACATCCACTGTGGAGCAGGCTCTCTTGTACTGAGTAAGATGACCCAAGCTTAAAAAAACCCACTGCTGTGTACCACTGGGGCGATAAGGAAACTACCGTGTGACCTTTACAGAGGAGAGCTGCTGTGGTATCTACTGCAGTGACAGAATTCATAATATGGAGGGGGACGGGACTATCTGGTGATCACTGAGAAGTTGTTCAGCTCTAATTAGAAAAGTGTGCTTTAGGTAGTTCCAGCTCTCCCTGGAGTGGCAGGACCTGAAAGCATGCTGCTGAACTATGAGAACACTAGAAATGTGTTCAGTTTTTGCTTTATCAGGGCACCACAGTCCCAAACCTAAGGCGCATTCCAGTTCATAAAATGCCGGGTGGACCTAAAGTGACAGCTGTGGTTTTAAATGAGTACATGAGAGGAAAAAAGGGAACACTGTTTCAACAGGTTTTCTCAGGACAAGAATACTTCTAATTTGAGTAAAACTGCACAGTATATTCTCCCATTTTGGTCCACTTAGGAATTAGCCATTAGTAACCTGCAATTTTTCTTATCCCTCTGCCACACTTTTTTCTTTTTTCCTAATTATTAATTTTTTCTCTCCCCCCAGCTGGCCCCCATTTGCTGAGTGCCCCAGTCCCAGCACCCTGACATCCACCGAGACTTAGCACTGCTGTCTTCCCCAAGGGCTTGCCCCCCACCGCAGCGGGGTTGTCGGGGTTTCCCAACCCCACTGTGTAATGGATCTAGTTCTGTTTGTGTGCCCAGATGATCGGCTGTAGGCAAAGGAAAAACAGTGCACACAATGCTATTGCTCTGTGTTTCTTTGCACCATTATCAAATGTTATTTTGTTTCTGAGCTGGTGTTGTGTGCACTGATTTTCTTTTGCCCTTTACTATGTCTGTACAGCAGAACCTTTAGGAGGCTGCTGTGCTCTCCCTTCCTTTTTTATTTTCTGATCAGGTGTGGGGACTGTGAGCACTCGACACCATCCTGCCGCCAGCTTTTTCCTCCTTGTACTGTCTCCTGGGAGGCATGAGGCGTGCAGTGGCGTCATGACCCCACGTCACATGCTTCTGCAAGGCATGCATTGGCTTTCTCCATGGCTCCAGGCTGCCTGTCCCTAGCTTCCACTAGGGGTCAGGCCAGCACCGGCTACCCACCCTCCCACTGGAGGATGAGAACAGTCCTATGGATGCTTAATCCTCCTCCCCCTGGCCAGCTCTCCGACATACCAATTTCGCCTCTGAACCTGGGCCATTGGCATCGCAAGTAGTAGCAGTACCACTGCACCGGCGGGCCAACTCACCTTTTGTAACTCCATCAGAAATCCCTCCCTTTGTTTAATCTGTATTATTTAGCACATCATCATTGTTACTGTTGCACTATACAGTTACTTTCAGTCTAGCTTATAAATTATTTTACACCGATTCCAAAACTTTTAAGTCACGTGGCACCACTTCCAAAGGCCAAGCTGTGAGCATGTCAGAGGGATAGGTGGGCATTTTACCCCAAGACTTGTATGATGAAACAGTATTTTTAATGGATATTGCCTTAAAAATGAGAACTAGGCAGGTTCCCCATCACTAGAGGGAGGGTTCGCTCATGAACTCAAACCGAACATGAACTTTTAGATTTTACCCGATCCAAACCGAACTTGAACCATAAAAAAGAAAAAAAAGATGAAACGGAACTCGAACCCAGACAAAGCAAGATGAGGAGAAGCCACATGGAGGCTGTAGCATGACACCTAACTCGAACTCAAACTGAAAAATTGCACAAAAAGATCTTGAACTGAACTTGAATCGAAACCTCTACTTGTCAAATCGAACTTAACTGAACTCGAACTGTACCCTGCTGAACCCGAACTAAACTAGAACCCTAGAAAACCCGTCAGACCCTCCCTCAACCCATCATTGCAATATTTACAGCATTCTGGAAGCCTTTGCAGTTAGCATCTGAGCCTAGACCACCTTCATTGGCATTAGTTGCAACACAATAACTGACTGGACTGAATTTGCTCAGGTAGCATTTTAGACAAGGTCCCAGAGAGATGCTGTGTTACCCTGTGTGTATTGCACATTTTGTACACTGAATGAGAGAAACTGTGTCTCACAGGGCTCCCAGATCTGTTCGACATTTCTCCTGTAACTCCAGGGTGTTTTTCCTCTACTTCCCTATAATTTACGCATTTATTATTTCTAATGGAAGCTGAAATGCTATCTTCCTGTATGCATAATACAAGTCAATGTAACAGTTCTTCTATAGACTGTTTCATTTTCCTGCAAAGTAATTCTGACCAGAGTGGAGGAGAAGAAGGGAGCGAACTCTTCAGGACAGCAGGTTATATGCCTTTTTGCTCCTCCCTTCCTGCCATAAGTCCCCTTCCCCCAAGGGACCCTACCTGCCTACCTAAGCCCTTCCCAAAAGGGAGGCCCCAGCTACCTAGATAACCTTCCAACTGGGGTGTCAGGAAGGTAGTGGCCACTGATAAAGTCTCAGCTGCTGCAGGGTCCCCTTGCAGGCCACCTATTGTCTTAGCAGGCCACCTTCCCCCTTACCAATGAACAAATGGAGACATTCACAATGCTTTGGAGAAATGGCCACAATCATTCATTTATTGAAGGATAACCAAGATACATCAGTAGCATGACGTGCGCAGCCTGGGAATCTTAGCAAGTCTTTGGCTAGTCAGCGCCTCAAACTGGTTTGTCCCCTACCACAACAAGGACCCGGACGCATGTACACTCCCAAAGGTTATAGCCTCCCAAGGGACACCAGTCTCTGAGACATAAGAAATGGCTGTGGGCCATGTGGCATGCTCCCCTCCCCATCGGATGGCGGTTAACATGCAGGCCAAACCTGAAAAGGCTATCCCCTGAGCGACCCCCATACGGCAGTCAGTCATTAAAGTCTCACCTGCTGTGAGCCTTGGGGGAACCATCTGCATTAAAGTGAGTTCCCCCATTACCCCCTTTGTACACTCCTTGTCAGACTACTGTGCTCAACCCCTGCTAACTTTATGCTAACAACTCACCAAAGCACTCTGTGGGTCTGGTAGAAACCTTTGTTACCTACGTCTGATAAATGCTTTGTTCGATAGTGCTTCTTTAGAAAGAGGGACATGATAGAGACCTACATATACCACACAGGGATTAACAGGGTGTTGAATGGGAGTCTCTTTTAAATTGTGGAGAGAGGACTAGAACCAGTGGGCATATGATGGAAAGCTGGAGGGAAGTTTGGGAGGGCGAGATGAAAGTATTGCTTTACTGAAGAGTGGCGGACACCTGGAATAGACTGCCAATGGAAGTGGTGGAGGCAAAAATAGTAGGGGACTTCAAGCATGCATGGGATAGACATAGGATAATATTAGGAAACAGGCAGGTCAAAGAGCAGGTTGCCAGACTACAGTTTAGGATCTGTAGAGACAGACTAGGCAGGGACCATCTGGGGAGACTGGGTGGGCCAAGTAATCCTTTTCTGCCATCAAATAAATTCTATATTTCTATGTTTCTGGGGTGTGCCTGACATTTAATTACAGTGACTTAACCTCTAGCTGCCCATCAACCATTTTGGCACCTCACAAGACCATCCCTCCAGCATTTATCATAGTCGGAAGGCCCACATGTTGTCCTCCAACCTCGAGACACTGGAGAACCATGAAATGCCTGCCAGGTGCTGACTGACTGTACAGTTAGTGCACTAAACCCATTTATTTGAGGACTGGGCCACCTCATTGGAAAGCCACAGTTACGTGCTCAACCCCCAGTTCAATGGACCACACAATTGCATGTCTCAGGCATCCTAGTGCTGTGTTGTTCTGTTTCCTGTGACAGGATTCCTTGTTGTATTCATGCCAGCCATAAGCTTGCCTGTTGTCCCACATAGCCATCAGTCTACTGCAGTAGCTCCAAGCTGGCTGCTTTGTATGTGGTAGCCTTGGTTGGGATGCCCACAAAGACTGCAGAGCTCACTGACCAGTTCTCCCAAGTGTGGCGGATCTGGACCCTCTTTTTAACCTTTACCCCCTCATCTTTTTCTTGTGCTTTTTTATTTTTGTCCTCTGGCTCTTTCGGATGATTTAATAATGTGAAAATATCCACGTGCTTCCCATTCTGGATCTGTTGGCGTGCCTTGGCCGTAAGGTACAACTCCATCGGCTGTGCCAAACTGAGAAAGCTGGTTGCAGCAGGTTGAGATGACACCTGCTGGGTGAGTGCTGGCAGGTTAACTAGGTTTGTCCCACCCCTGTGAGTCACCAGAACCACAGGCTGGGGCTCTGCCAACTTTCATTCTTGGACCTTGATGAAAGCCAGCACTCAGTCAAGCGCCTGCTCAAATAGCAATGGCTGCAGTCCTGCGGAGTATTACTGGGCACTGGCATCTTGAGAGGGGAGGCAGTGACTGAGGTAGGACTGGTGGCATTGGAACCACTGGCTGTGGTTGTATAAATGGAACCAGGACTATTGATTGAGGCAGGGCAGTCGTAATCAGGGCAGCGACCTCTGGTTGGAGTGACTGCATTGGCAGGACCACTGGCTGTGGTAGCTGTATCAGGACCTCCCCAGTCCTAAGTTTGGTTTATCTGGATCTGGGTTAGCTGGTGCTGGTGGTGGCTGGTGCAACTTCCTTGTCCTTCTCTTCTTTGCTGGTGCTGCTGGTTGCTGGACCATTGGCACTGGCGTAGTTGCAGCCATTGACATTGCCAGATACAGTGTTTCCAGATATTTTGCACTATTTCTAAAGAGATTCCCTCTAGTGGCTCTGAAGCGATACTGTAGGCAGCAGGAATTTCTCCAGGGATTTCACAGAAATTTCAGGAAATATCTGACCACGGCAAGGTTACAACCAGATAAGAAGACCATTGATCTGGGAGCCCTGACTTGAGGTACTACTGACGATATGTGCCAGGGGAGGAAAATATGTTTTGTAGCTACTAGCCAGCAGGTGTAGTGGCTGTGAAAATTCACTGGCCCTACAGACATTTCTACTGGACTGACTAATGTGGTTATTAAAATGTTTCCTCCTGAACTAGCCAGCAGGGCTAGTCAAACAAAAATGTTACTGGCCTGATACATCATCTTCTAGCATTTGGTTAATGGGCAGATGTGAACTGTGAATCAACCCCTGTACACAGTGCTGGTTCTCTTGATACTGTAGCCATGGATAAATGGCGTGGGGGAAAAGGTACAGTTTGCTCTCCTTCAGACCTTGCAGTTTGCTTCTGTAGAGGACTGCAACTCCTAGTTCAGAAAAGGCTTCTGGTTTGTGTTTGCTCTAACTTTATGATTTACTGTACTGAAAGAGACTGAACCCGAAAGCTCAGGTTAACCAGTAGCCTTGAAAGCTGTTTAAACTGAATACTGGGGTGTAATATAGGGGCCTGGCTTTAGTTATAATAAATTATATATGTCGTCATACAAGGTGTTTTTCAGAAAACATTAATTTAATAAAAACAGCATGTCATCTCCTATAACGGTCCCATTCCTGACAACAAAGGTATTAACTTTCATTTATTTGCATAGGTTTAGAAAAGTTATTTATTAGCACTTTGAAGTAGCCCATCAAGTTTCATGGTTTTAGCATGCACCTCTGTATTCTGCTCCAGACTAGACTAAAATACAACTTTTCAGCTTTCTCCTGCTGTTCTGCTGTTCCATCCCAATTTCCTGAAGCTGGACCTTCCTAGCTTCTATTCTAGGGCACATATAACAGCCATACTCTTATTTTTTATATTCTGGCACCTTTTATTAACCCTTTTGCAACAGGGGTTACATAGGAAACAGTCTTGTAATAATGTGATAATGTTAGAAGTCCAGTGCAGACTACAGATATTGCTGTCATTGAAGAAATGGACCAGTTTTGCAAGGGCCTCCATCAGCACAGATGTGCCCAGGTGTAGTTTGAGTTTGCAGATGCAGAGGGCCCAGTACAAAGTCGAAACGTCTATCATTGGACATGGGCCAGGGGCTAGTTGGCTAGACCATATTTTAATGCTTTAACCTGATGTTGGCCCTGATCACAGTAGTTACGAAAACAAAGCTGCAATGTTCAGAAGTTGGTAGGTGCCTGCCCAAAAAACACAAAGCATGACAGAGCACAAGGGGGGTCAGATGGACAGACAATAAACTTGTCAAACCTTTGCATTTACCTGGCTCCATAGTTACTTTTTTTGTGTTTTCTGTGCTGCCCTGTGTGCTCTGCCCTGATGGCCACATACATCCAAAGTTGGATACATGTTGCCATAAACTGGGTCTAATTATGCAACAGGATGTACTTTAAAAATAGCACCCACTGCATCCTTATGGGTACGGGCACAGTAGGTGCCAGCTTACTGAAGTGCATGTGGTACATCTGGTCAGGAAATCCCTATAAATCTGCATATTTGCACAACATATTTAATCATCCCCACTTATGAAGTAAGAGTGTGTGTGTGTGTGTGTGTGTGTGTGTGTGTGTGTGTGTGACATTATAGAACTTGTGTCTCTTCCAACCTTCTGTGCCTGGGCTTTTGAATACTGGCTCAAGATGTCATATAGAAACAATGTGTTAGAAGTACAATCTGTGAATGTAATAAGTGTTTTTAGTATTGTTATATTCAAAATACCGTAAAACAGTACCACTGTAATTTATGGTCAGAAGAGACTTTGGTCCATCAGGTTTTACTATAAGCAAAGATATAGAGGATAGTGTATGAGCAATCATAAACAACAAGAATGTTTTCCATTTGAGAGGTTTCCGTGGTAACAACAGACCTCGAGGCACAGCTCGAGAGGTCTAGTTATCACAGAAACCTCGAAGTAAAATACATCCATTTTGTGTATGGTAGCTCATAAACTGTCTTAATAGTGTATGGGCAACCATAAATTGGAGGATTTGTCCTTACATTTGCATTTTTTCTCACTGCCATTCCTTTCCGGGTCCCACCCTCACTGTCACAACCATTTCAGGAAAAGGGAGGTTAGCGATGCGCTTTGCAGCGATGCCGATGTTGCAAGTTGTGCTGCGGTTGCTACTTATCTAGTATAACACAACAACGCTATGACGTAGCTAATGCAGCACAACAAGCCTATTCTAGGGATGGATTTCCATCTTCAGCAACATTCTACCAATATGCAGCCCATGATGCTTTGCATTGTGTGGGCATGTGTGATTTTGTATATTCTACCATACACTGAATCGCCATTCTTTCACACCATTACAGAGTCGAACACTGAACAGAGTGGACGACTGCAACAGGGGATGCATTTCTTCTTTTCCAGGTCAAGCAAAAGTGGATGTTTTGGTGTGCTGTGGGGAAGAGGAGGTGATGGCTAGAAGGGATGTGGTGAGGGTAGGGAGTTAAACATCAGGACCTGGTCAAGTCAGGGGAAGTGAAGGAATTTGTTTTGGTGCCAGGGTTGGGGAAGAGAAAATGTACAGTATATGAATTTGCCAGGGCAGGGAGAGGGAGGAGGGTACTATGGGGGGACTGGTGGAGAATTCATCATAAACACTATCTGGGAGGGGATGTGAACTTACATCACATGAGGGGGGGGATTTAAGTCTTTTGGGGCTTAAAAAAAAATTAAAATGGGCTGATGAAATTGGTGTGGCTCATCAGGAAATTCATGAAGTTTCACCAGTGAGTTAAAATTTCACTTCTTCTCTGCTGCTGAGTACTATGTGCAAGCAGTGGATATTGTATGTGTCAGTACCAAAACAGGGGTGTAGTCAGTTCTGCATGGCAGAAGGGACAAACGAGATGGACCTTAAGTCCTTTCTGACACCACAGTACTATGGCATTATGCCTTGAGTATTAGTACCTCACAGATTAAACAGTGAGACAGATTTGTTGCTGATTTTCTGGGACCTCCTGGATTTTACATAACTAATTTCCCTTAAAACATGGGTTCCTAAAATACTGTCTTCTGATTCGTCCAAACAGGTCACCTGACCATTGATTAATCCCTGATATACTCACAGTTGCATGTTCACAGGGCTTTATTTTCCTGTTTCTTTAGGTAAACCTCTAACATTACATTGCCCATGTTATAAGAGGAGTGCGATGAGCTTGCTCGATTCTTTGCGAATAAGGTGGTGGACATCAGGTTAGAGATAATCTTGACTCGCTCTGTGGGGGATGCTGTTGATCAGTGCTTGGTCACCTCACCTCATGCTTCCTGGAGTACCTTTGACCTGCCAGAGTTCATGGATGTCATGCGGATTGTCCAGAGTATGCACCCTACGTGCTGTAGTTTGGACCCGGCCCAACTTCCCTGATTATGGGTTGTTGTGATATTATCAGTCCAGTCCTGGTACAGATAGTCCAGTGCTCCCTTGATTCGGGTGAGTTCCCTGGCTCCCTGAAGGAGGCGGTGGTAACACCCCTCCTGAAGAAGGCTTCTTTGGACCCGGACACTCTCTGGCCAACTGCAGACCAATCTCAAACCTCCCCTTTATAGGGAAGGTTATTGAGAAAGTAGTGGCAGTGCAATAGGAGGACCACTTGACCATCCATAACATCTACGAACCTCTTCAGTCCGGTTTTTGAAAGAGGCACAGTACCGAGACTGCGCTGGTTCGGGTGCTCAATGATCTCCTGATGGCGAGAGATTGGAGAAGCCATTCTATCTTGGTGCTACTTGTTCTCTCTTCAGCCTGTGACACTGTGGACCATGGGGTGCTGCTTGGCGCTTGAGGTCCATCTGTGGCCTGACATGTACAGTGCTCAAGTGGTTTACATCTTTCCTCACTGGCAGAACTCAGAGAGTGGTGTCTGGGATCTTTTCTTCGGACCCACTCTCTCTGTCATGTGGGGTCCTTCAGGGCTCAGTGCTGTCCCCCATGTTGTTTGCAGTGTATATGCTGCCCCTCAGAGACATTGTAAGATGGTATGGGCTGAGGTTTCACTGCTATGCTGATGATACCCATCTCTGCCTGGCTTTTGTGCTGGACCAGGATAGTGCTCTCTCGATATTTAACAACTGCCTCACTGAAATCCAGGATTGGATGAATTCAAGCTGGCTAAAGTCAAACGCGGGAAACACCGAGGTAATGGTTGTGGACCCGGGTGGCCGGATAGAAAGGAATGAGGTCTGGTCAGCCGTCTGGACTTTTATCTGCGGGGGCTCCCAGATCCTTTCCTCTGTGAGCATGGCATGGGACCTGGGGTGGTGCTTGACGATGGGCTGACTTTACGATCTCAGGTGTCAGCAGTTGTCAAGTCTTCCTTTACCATCTTAGAAACATCGCCAGGATCAAGCACCTTGTTCCCTCCGGGGATCTGCCTACGTTGGTCCACACCTTCGTGACCTGGCGCCTTGATTATTGCAACTCCCTGTACTTAGGGCTACCTGGGGTTGATATCCGCCACCTGCAGCTAGTGCAGAACGCTGCAGTGTGTTTGTTGATGGGGACTTCGCGATCCTCCCATGTTACTCGTGTGCTGCGCGATCTGCACTGGCTGCCGATTCGGTGGTGGATCACCTTTAAAGTTGGTTTACTGAATTATAAAGCCCTACATGGACTTAGCTCTGACTACTTGAAAGAGCTTCTTGTACCCTACTGCCCTGAGCAACAGCTCCGTTCGGCTGACAAGGGGTTGCTGGAGATTCTAAGGGTGTCTTTAAAATCCTCTGGGGCCTGTGCATTTATGTACGTGGCCCCTTCCCTCTGGAATTCTCTACCCCGTCAGCTGCGGGAGTGCGCAATTGTGGGGGCTTTCTAACAGGCATTGAAAACGTTTTTGTGGCACCAGGCCTTTAATGGCATTGAATGAAGGGACTCATCAGACTATATTTATTATTATATTATTATGTGTGCTGATTTTTATTATTGCCGTTTTAATCTTATTGCAAAGCACCTTGATATTTTGAAAGGCGCTTAAGTGAAATATTATTATTATTATTATTATTAACCCACTCCAGGGTATGGGTTTACTGAGCATTAATCCACACCTGAGTAGTTGAAGTCACTTGGCTTCATCTCATGACTCCAGCCCACCCACCCGGCGTGGATTAATGCTCAGTAAACCCATACCCAGTCGTGGGTTAATCCCTTCATGTTCCTTCTCAAATGGTTGTTTTTGTCACTGAAGAGTAAGGATTTAGAAACATAAAGTAATGGCAGATACTGATGATACAGTATAGTTCACCTCCAGAATGTTTTATGTGTAACAACCCCATTTCTTACAGCAGGGGAGGTGGATGGCAGCATGGTTTCACCAGGGGGAGGTCATGTCAGACCAACCTTGTTGAATTTTTTGACTGGGTGACTAGGGAGGTGGATCAGGGGAGGGCAGTGGACATGGCCTATCTGGACTTCAGCAAGGCCTTTGACACTGTGCCACATAGAAGACTATTACACAAACTGGGGAATATGGGTGTGGGCAGGACAGTAGTGTGGTGGGTAGGTAACTGGCTGGGTGGCAGGACACAGAGGTGGTGGTAAATGGCTGTCACTCCACAAAGGGAAGAGTGACCAGTGGGGTACCACAGGGATCAGTGCTGGGACCGGTCCTATTCAACATCTTCATCAGTGACATTGCACAGGAGGCAGAATTTCACTGTTCGCTGATGACACAAAGCTCTGTAACAGAGTAGACACACCAGAGGGTGTAGACAGAATGAGAAGCAACCTGCAGAAACTTGAAGAATGGTCAAGGGTTTGGCAGTTGAAATTCAATGCAAAGAAGTGCAAGATAATGCATATGGGACGCAAAAACCCTGGCACAATATATCAGTTGGGGGGTGAGGATATAGCATGCACCAAGCAGGAAATTGATCTTGGGGTTGTCATCTCTGATGACCTCAAGGTAGGGAAACAGTGTGACAAGGCAGCAGGTAAAGCAAATAGGATGCTGGGATGTATAGGCAGGGGCATCACCAGCAGGAAAAGGGAGGTCATAATTCCGCTATACAAGACACTAGTGAGGCCCCACTTGGAGCACAGTGTACAGTTCTGGAGACCATATCTCGTAAGGACATAGACAGGGTGAGAAGGTTCAGAGGAGGGCAACAAAGGTGGTGCATGGATTGCATCACAAGTCTATGAAGACAGGTTGAAGGAACTGAACATGTACTCCTGGAGGAGAGGAGGAGAGAGGGATATGATAGAGACATACAAGTATCTTACAGGGAGGAACAGGGTGCAGGAAAACACTATTTTTAAGCGAAAAAGATGTTCCAGGACTAGAGGGCATGGGATGAAGTTGGAGGGGAGGATGATTCAGAGGAAACATGAGAAAGAATTTCTTCACAGAACGGGTGGTGGACAAGTGGAACACCCTGCCAGAGGAAGTGGTGGGGGCTGAAACAATCACGGGATTTAAGAATGCATGGGATAGACATAAAGGAATTCTAGAGGTCTGGGGTAAGGGGCAACAGACTTCTAGGAAAACAAACTGAACTTACAAGTTCAAATGGGCAGACTGGGTGGGCCATAGGCCTTTATCTGCCGACACTGTCTATGTATCTATGTACTGTAAGTGGCCTATGCAGTGAAAAGTGCCTTGGCAGTGTCCTTTTGGGGTGGAGCTGGTGTGGAAAGAACTTAAGAATTATATATAGGGTGTCTTTGTAGCACAAAAGTAGTGGGGTTCCTGGAGTTTGAGGTTTTAAGGTTTGTGGGTATGTCACGAGCCCGTTGAGATGGGAGGGAATGCCTCACCAGGCCAGTGTCCTAGGGTGCAGGTGAGGGGTACCACCAGGCATTGCTGGTAAGGTACTGGTTGCCAATGACCCTATTATGTATCTTGAGGAGTAGACACGTGAGGTTCCATACCAGGTGGCTGACTGCAGGACTTAGGCCAGAGATACAAGAGATCCCATTGCTTGGCCCCAGCAAGAGATGTGGGTGTCATGCTGCCCTCAGTGCTGCAGGTGGGGGTGTCATGGGACATCGATGGAGATCTGTTAGCTGCCAGAAGAGACCTCAGGCATTTGAGATGTTCCCTGACAGGCCTCAGTAGCTCGGGGGAGTCAGAGGATTTGACCATAGTTTGGGAGTATAGGGGGACCAACTGGAGGGTGCAAGAAACCCGGGGGGGGGAGTATTCCCTGAAAGGATATCTCCCTATGGCTTCCAGGTCTGTATTGGGTTCTCTCTGAACAACGTCTTAGGGCATCCTGAAGGTGGGAGTAATCTGCCAGCTGTGTTCAAAGACCAAGAAGCACCCCAGTGACTGATGAATTAGGTATTACCAATATACAGTGTCTATAAGGTAGGTGCAACTTTTTACAGTATAGTGGGGGGGAAAGGAAATCCGGGAAAGTCTGGATGGCATCTGCAGCCATGCTGCCTCCAGTTGTCCGTGGGCATTTAAGTTTGGTATAATACAGGCGCATAGGTCTGTTGGGGATATGCCAGCCTGCGTGTTGTTCAGGTCCATGGTTCCCCCAGAGAGGCAGGGCTCACCCTAGCATACTGGGACACTGTTTACAATAGCACAGGTTGGGGAGCCACACCAGTAGGCTTGGCAGACGAATCAGTGCAGGACAGGACAGGGAAGCCCCCACACAGCATTGCCACGAAAAGGACAGAGAGTGTTCAGTACTGTGTGCCAGGCATGAACTGTTGGGATAAGAGGGAGGATGGATATCTGCTGATGCTGTATTTGGTAGGCCTAGGGTCAAGGGTCAGGAAAAGAATGTTGTTTCATGAGAAGAATTGGAGATACCATAATGAACTGTGTATTAACCAGTGGCTTGAGATCCTTGGGCCAGTGACACGGTGCTCTGTGTGAATGAACTTTATCAGAATTGCCCTCCAATAAGGAAACAAGTACTCAGCGTCCAGCTACATTGTGTACTTTGTCATACATACCCAAAGGTGACCACGCCTGTCATCTCCTACAAGCAGTCAAGCAGCCTGAATGTAGAGCGTGAGGGACTCCTAGTGAGCAGATCAGCTATACCCCTACTCACAGGAGTTCCTGGGCCATGCCTGCCGCCATCCAGGGCAGTAACACAGGTCTGTCACAACACTACCTGAGTAGAAGTTGAATGTACGTAATGCACACTAAATCTATTGGTTCCCCATTTTGTCAGCCTTGTATCTTCTGATTTGTGATCCAGGGGTTGAGAGGTAAAGATTTAAAGCTCTACAGGGGCAAATGTGAGTGACCTTGTTTGTGTATTTTTGTTTCCTTATAGGAAGAAGTCATTCCTGTATTCAGCACTCTATGCTGCCTTCATATTTGGGGGACGGCACATAATGAAACAACGAGAGAAATTCGAGCTGAGGAAACCTTTAGTATTCTGGTCTCTAGGCCTTGCACTCTTTAGGTAGGTGGTGTGTTTAAAAGCTTTCAATTCTTACATGGTATTACCTTCAGTCACTAATCTGGCAGGTTAGTAGACACAGGAGGCAGAAGTGAGGAGCAGTGTATAACCTTATCTACTGCACACACTAGGGGTAATCTTTAAAAGCCTGCATTTATGATATCATACTATGGCTATTCTGAAAGGGGTGTTGTTTTAACTAAGCAGTGGGAAAAAACAATAGAGACTGTGTAATCAAACCTTAGACTATCAGACTTCCATGACTTTTAAAACTAGTATTGATGGATAAATGTATCTGTTTTGTATAAATCTGGGGGACTTTTCTTTCTTTGTATTCATTGTAAGACAGTGGTTTGTAGTTTTGTAAACACACATAATTCTGAATATTGTATAGATATTTATTGCAAAGTATGTGCAATATCATGAATCTGAATGGAACATTCAAAATTTCAGGGCAGCTTTGTTAAACAGGGCTTATAATTCGTAGAGTTCAATCCTGTTGAAAAATAAAGGCTTCTGTCTATCAGTCTGTCTGTCTGTCTGTCTATCTAGCTATCAAAAGAATAGTGACTATAGCTATGTGTTACTGGGGTACTTAGAAATATAGAAGCATAGACTTTGATGGTAAAAGGAGACCATGGGTCCATCAAGTCTGTCCATGTTATACTACCTCATCCCACTGACCTATATACTAGTGGGTTGTTTCCCTCTCTCCCACCCCCTTCAATCCGCATTCCTGTTTTGCCCCCCCACCTTCCTGGGGACTTTGAGTCCCTTGCCCTGTCTCAGCAGTATTTAAACCCATTTAGGCACTTAACCTGGTCAAGGTCATTATCTAAAACCTGATGCCTTCACCTTAGGTCCTAGTTGCTACTAACAGAGGGCATGTCATCATAATTCTCATAATTTTCTTTCTTCTTGTTTTTCCCATGATCTACCAGCTCAATCACCAGGACTGCCATAGCTGCTTTCTCCATCCCAGTTGAGAGTTATTGTTTCAATGATTCTATACTGATTGAAGTTCGGGACAGACCTTTGAGCCAAAGTAGGTTTGCAATAGCATCCGTATGACAAAAAGATTAATTCAGTTGCCCAAAAACAGTAAACTACATAGAAAACCTACATACATAGAAACATACGTAGAATTGATGGCAGATAAGGACCTCTTAGCCCACCTAGTCTGCCCATTTTCCCTACCTGTTTCATATACAGCAGATCCTAAATGATCTGCGGCTTACACTCTCTTTCCTATCGATAGAGTTCCTATTTGTCTGTCCCATGTATGTTTGAATTCCCCAACCGTTTTTGTCCCCATTACCTCTGCAGGGAGGCTGTTTCATGCATCCACCACCATGTCCGTGAAAAAATACTTTCTCACATTATCTCTGAGTCTACCCTCTTCTATTCTCATATAATGACCCCTAGTTCTTGAACACGTTTTTATGAAAGATGCTACCCTCTTGTACCTTATTTATACTCTTCAGGTATTTTAAAGTCTCTATCATATGCCTCTCTCTCTTTCCTCCAGGAATACATATTGAGATCCTCTAGTCGCCTCATACAACATCTGGTACAGCCCTGCACCATTTTTGTTGCCTTTTTGAACCACTTCTCTATGTCCTTTCGAGACGCAGTCTCAGAATGGAACACAGTACTCTAGATGAGGTCTCACCAATGTTCTGTACAATGGCATTACTGCCTCCTTCCTTCTGCTGGTGATACCTCTCCTATGCACCCCAGCATTCCACTGGTTGTCCTTACAGCCTTCTCACATTGCTGGAAACTTTATGTCATCAGATATGATTGCCCCAGGTCCCTTTCCTGTTTGGTGGCCATCAGTACCTCCACCCCATCATGTAGTCCTCCTGTGCATTTCTGTGCCCCTAGTGCATGATCTTGCACTTCTTCACATTGGATCTTAGCTACCACACCCTTGACCACTCCTCAAGCTTGCTTAGATCCCTTCTCATTTTCTCTACCCCTCCTGGAGTGTCAGCCCTGTTGCAGATCTCTGTGTCGCCTGCAAAGAGACATACCCTCCCTTCTAGTCCTTCTGCAATGTCGTTTATGAAGACATTAAAGAGGAGTGGTCCAACACTGATCCCTATGGGACCCCGCTGGTCACCACCCTCTCTTCGGATTGAACTCCATTCACCACCGCCCTCTGTGTCCTATCACTTAGCCACTTTTTTACCCAGTTTACCACCCTTGGACCCACTCCCAGGATACCCAGCTTGTTTACAAGTCTCTTATGTGGGACAGTGTCGAAGGCCTTGCTGAACTCCAGGTAGGCCATGTCCATCGCCCCTCCCTGATCCACCTCCACCTCCTAGTCACCCAGTCAAAGAAATCTATAGTCTGACAAGATCTTTCCACTATGAATCCATGCCGCCTCAGATCCTGTGCACCACTGGATATTACATATATATATAATCATCACAAGCCTTTCTTTAGTAGTCATTCCATTAGTTTCCTCACCACTGAGGTCAGGCTAACTGGTCTGTAATTGCCAGCCTCCTCCTGCTCCCATTTTTGTGGAGTGGGATTACATTCACCCTCCTCCAGTCCTTTGGTACCTCGCCTGTTTCCAGCAATCTGTTGAACAGGACTGTCAGTGGAGCTGCTAGCACTTCCTGAGTTCTCTTAATACTGGGATGTATCCCATCTGGTCCCATTGCCTTGCCAACCTTCAGACTGGCACGTTCCTTTAGGACTCTGTCCTCCATAAATGGACTGGTGTCCACCTCCCACACAGTGGTTCCTCTGACACCTAACTGTGGTACCCCTTCCCCTCTTCTGTGAATACTGAACAAAATATTTGTTCAGGATTTCTGATTTTTCTTGGACCCCTTCAGCACATTCTCCTCCTTCCTTTTATTCTCTACAATTCCACTTCTAGTCTTTTTGCTTTCACTAACGACCTGAAAAGTTCTTGTCCCTTTTTTTATTGTTTGGGCTATTTTTTCTTCCATTTGCACCTTTGTGCTTCTGACTGCTTTCCCTGCCTCCCTCTGCTTTTCCAGATACAGTTCCTGTCCTCCTCCTCTGTGTTGCCTTGTACTTCCTGAAGGCCCCTTTTACCCTTATCCACTTGGCTACTTCCTTTCAGTACCATAGTGTTTGTTTCTTCTCTTTATTTTGCTTACTTGCCTAATGCACTAGTTTGTTACCTCCGCTATGGCTCCCTTATGATTCTCCCATTGTTCCTCTACCCCCCCTTTTCCCTTTCTCTGTCAGTGACTTCCTAAGATATTCCCCCATCTTAACAAAGTCAGCTCGCCTGAAATCCAGTGCCTTTGCCTTTGCCTTTGTATGATTTGACTCCTCTGCTGTTCTCACATTGAACCACACCATACAGTGGTCACTTGATCCCAAGCAGCTCCCCACTTTTACATCAGTAATTCTGTCTCCGTTGGTGAGTACCGGGTCCAAAGTCACTCCCTCTCAGGTGGGTTCTATCGCTATCTGTCTGAGGCACGCCCGCTGCAGGGCATCCAGGATGTCCCTGCTCCTGTCTGCGGCTGCAGCCTGGTGTTCCAGTCCACATTGGGCAGATTGAAGTCACCCACCAGCAGCACCTCCCCTTTAGCTGACATTCTGTGGATGGCTTCTACAAGTGCCCTGTCCAGCTCTTCCCTTTGTGACTTACGTAGTGCAACCTCTACACATAGAGTGACATAAGTGTAAGTTATGTACAGTAGAATGGTAAAACAAAAAGACATTGTACAGATTGATATGCAGAAGACAGGTGAAGTAGTCCTCTTGCAGCCGATGCCAGCCAGTGGCGGCTCCAGGAATTATGCATGACCATGGCAAAGGCAAAGCACGAGTGCTTGCATTTGGGCACATACATGGATTTAAACCCCAAATATGTTACCAACTGTGTACCATTGCCAGGGCACTACTTTGGCACAGCAGAGTTTTACTGGAGCATGCATTCCATCTGGCTGTGGCATTTGACTAAATGGCGGTCCTAATGACCAGTGACGGTCCTTGGTCAGTGAGTGGGGGATGGGCGAATACCAGGCAGCCCACATCATTCCCTGCAAAGATCAGATCACCCCAGCTATGATGCCCTTAGCCCTCAGCTAGTTGCAGGGCAGATTTCTGGACTGGACCAAGAACACCAGTCCCCCAGGTGGCAGCAGGATGTTCTGGTGCAGCACCACTGGACCAACCCATAATGTTCTTTTTTTTTTAATATCAATGAATAATAAAGTTAATTTTCAAATTGCATGATTCTGCTGCTATGGACTAAGAAACAATTTATTTTAAATAGGCAAAATCAAGGAGAAACAGACATAGAATTCATTTTTATAAGATTTTCATATACAGAGATTTTCTTTTTTTTACAATTGATTTATACATTGCCGGCAATTTTGTGTTTGCTAAATTATGATACTTTATATCCCCATTGGCTAATGAGTGCTAAATCCTGATTCTGGTTGCCTGAAGGCTGCTGAGGTCTTCTGCAAGGAGCATAATGACATCTGTTATAATTGTGCACTAAGGTTAAGAAGTTTAGGATACAAGTAATCCTATAACGGAGCCTCAATGCAAGCGAAAAGAAGAAGCTTTCTGCGATGCGTACTGTAGACATGTTTTACTACAGGCACTGTACGTGCCACTATTTCATGTGACTTATTGCATGTAATAATGAGCGTTATTGAACATAATGGGCAAAATGAAAGAAATATCTAAATTCAGCGGCTGAATAACTGAACTAGAGTTTGTTGGATCACACTTGGAATTGAGAGAGAGAGATTATTTGCCTTGATATGTTCATATTGCTGTTTCTCTATCGATTTATGTTATACTTGCTTGCTTCCATTTTTCTTATTCCACTTATGGACCTTAAATGATTGTTTCATTTTAGGGTGCACAATAGATTTTTTAACTCCCCGCTTCAGATCAGGTGCTACTTTCAGTGCAAAGATGATACGGAGTTTTGGGTTATATACCATATGCTGCAAACCTGCATTTCTGTTCTTTCCACTTTAGTTAGTTATGTGTCTAATGTTGTTTCAATCACATTTTGCTTCATTTGATTGAGGAAGTTCAATGTTGTCAGCTGTAATGCTTTCCTTTTTATCATTCTAAGTTGTGCACACACTTGAGTGATGATAGTTGTTTGATTAATGAAATTGCTCTTGTACCTTTAAGATCTGTGTACTTAAATGCTGATTCTTTGTTTCTGGCACCACCACCCCTTGGTGAAGTGACAGTGAGCCACAGAGTGCCAGGGTCAGTCATTTGTGGACCTCAGCACAGGTGTCTGCACTTTATAAACTAAATTTTAGCAAAATATCGTGTATTGGTTCATATTGATATACGTGTTGTGTTGTATCAAGAGCACTTCCTGGAGTAGCAGCCTTCACATTCTGTTGCACACTCCTGCACGCTTTTTGTTCTGCTGTATGATCTCACGCGTGAAAATAAGAACCATTCATTTTGAAATATTTATGTCTAAATCAAAAAAGTCTTTAAAATCTCCCTGTCAATAGCATTACTTGTTAAGTGCTCCGTGACAGAATATCTCACATGCTGGAAATAAAAATCAGTGTTTTTGCAAAATTGTTTTAACAACAGCCTGGTGGCAAATCCAGTGCAGCCCAAGGCATTGTCAGTGATGGTCTTGCCCTTTGTAACTTGATCAGTGCCTAGCTTTCATAGCAAGGTCTGAGGTGCACACAGCTGCTGAATGCTGTGACTAGAATGAGGACTTTATGAAGCTGGCATTGGTGGCTGGCTGGGGGAGAGGGATTAACTGACCCAGAGGATAATCTCCTCTGGGGAGAGATGACTGCATGTCCCCATGTGATACTGCCACCTACTTGACCTCAAGTGGCAGTGGAGTAGGAGGCAGTCGTGGGAGAGTTGATGTCACACTGGACATCGATGGGATGGCTTGCATTGTGCGTGCATGCATGCCATGATGTATCCTTTTCAGCAACGTCTTAACACAAGGACAAACATGCTGGCATAGCAGCAGGATGAGACCGATAGTGCATTCATGCCTTGCACAGCATCATGTGCTCCCAACAACGCAAGTTTGGAAGGACATCCCGCCACTCTCCACCCCCACTAGGGGAAGTAGAGCTAAGGCTACATGGGGAGGGTAACCAGTCAGAATAGCGTTTCTAGAATAGTGCTGTCAAAACGGCACTTCAAAACAGCGTATGCCTGACAGCGACGGGGTAGGATAGTGCATGTAATTACCGCTTACTCCTGTCACTGTCTAGGCAAGGGAGAAAGAGGGGAGAAAAGGTGGAGAAGTAGGGAGAAAGTGTGGCAGCTGTCTGAGCTGCTCCTGTGGTGGAGAGGACAAAGGCAGAAGCACCTTGGGCGGTACAATTCGGGGGACCTCGGTTCTCTTCCCGGTCTCCTGAAACTTTTGATTTGAGTCCCCCCAAGTGTTTTTTTTTTTTTTAATGCCTGACTCCGGCCCCTCCCCCCAACGTTCTCCCCATCTCTGAGTTCCATGGAGTTGATTATAAAAATATTGGGGTGTGGGGTTGGCAGAGCCCCCCCCCCACAAAAACACAAGTTGCGGTATTGTTTTTCTGCCGTGGTAGCGGTTGTCCATGTTTTTTTCAACTACTGCCATTGGCGCCATTGTTCTGTGTGGCATTTTTCCTTGACACTGTTTTTGATGGTGCCATTTTACTGCACGGTTCTTGACCACACTGTTGTAGCACATGGCATTGTAACCTAGTGCCCTGGGGATCTGTCAGAGATAGCAGTGATGGGGATATGTGTGTAAAAAACGAGGCCAGATAGGGACAATGCCAGAGAGTCCGCACCAGATAACCACTCTATGGCATTTACAGTACTAGGATACAGTGTAAAACATTTTTACAAGTTAAGCACATACCATAACCTGAACCCAAATCACAGTCCAGAAGCTCCCAAGTTACACAACTCATTCCTCTCCTGTGGCATTCCTGCCTTTGTGCTGCCACCCTGTGAACAGCAATAAAACACTACACCAAAATATGTTCTTTTTTTATTTTAAACAAAACTGCAGCCATGTCTAAAGCCTTTGCTTGCATGCCTGCCTGCGCTCCCATTCACAGCCCACTCTTCCCCATCATGTTTTGAACATTGCAGTAACCTGTACCTCTTGTTCCAAATGTTCTGGTTCTTTTTCCTCTAGATCAACTCTTCAGTTCACCTTTAACTTTCACTTTGATCTTCCACTCAATCCTGTATCGATCCTGCAGCTCATCCCGCTTGCTGTACAAAACCTAACATTGTCTCCCAACATGATCCCTGCATAGTACTCGAACTACAAACCAACACAGATGCTATCTTTGTAAATTAAAACCCAAAACTGCTACCCTGCAAAAACAGCCTCTGCTCCTCTCCATCACTGGTACCTCACGTCCCACTGTATCCAGGTCCTTTATGTTCTTTTGTACCAGCCACCCCCAACAAAAATGTTTAAAAAAAGCAGAAAACTGTAACTACACAGTAATTCTTGCACCAAAGACCTGCTCGCTTGGCCAGATGCTGGCAACTGCTCACACCGCGATCCTGTTTGCTGCACTACATGTTGTGAATGCTATGCTCAGACCCACTCATTAAGCTCAACCACCATATTGCCTTGTGTTTTTTGAAATCCCCACATGGTTCACCAGCGAGCTGTGATGTTGCAGCATCAGTACTGGTGTCATGCCGGCACATCCGTAACAATGCCCACAGCGATGCCAGCTAAAAAATATGCACAGATTCTGTTTCACAAAAAAAGTCCTGTAAGATATTTTAATTTTATTAAAACAAAAACTAATAATCACACAAGATCCTAGCCGATTGCATAAATGGAACATGCGCACAGGACCTTGTGTGATACATCAGATTTATCTATACTCGTGCTGTTTAACCTGGGACACCTCATTAACAGGCTTACACCACTCATGAGGTTACTCAGAGGTGAAACAAACTTGTACTGATAAATCATGTATCCCACAGGCACCCCCCTTTGTAATTTGCAGTCTGTACATTGTAGAAGAATAGAGCTTTAGAGATTACTCCATGCAATGCTTACATCGCATATGGACAAGCCTCTTCCAGAGTATATCTTAGGAATGTGCTTTGGTTCTATGGATAGCAACAACACGCAGTCTTCTGACCTTTTGCAAATGCTCAGAGAAACAACTTCATCTGACATTTTCCTGCCATTTGCTCGATGACCATAACAAATCAGGGGCAACTGCAAAAATTGTTAATTCTCCCAGTTACAAGCAAACCTTGCCGTGCTCTGCTATGAAGCAAGCTGCAGGAACCAGGCTTTAACCAGCAGCTTGTTTGCAAAATATTGCTGAATCTGAGACATGCCGTGGGCACCTGTCTCAGTTATTTTTCTTCCTTAGAAGCCATGTTGACTCCTAATGAAGAGTCAGGATTCAAAGGCTTATTTTTTTTCTTCTTTATGCTTAGCAAGTTTATATATTTAATAGCTGGACGTCCATCTTCAGTGGAACGTCTAGTACATGTTTCCAGGGAAACCAAGAACCGCCATAAATACATAAAAAAATCATGCAGCCTCAGGTCTCTGTTGCAATGTATGTTGAGCTAATTAGTGTCCCTAGCCTCAAGAGTCATTGGTTTCAAGACCAATAAACTTCATTTTGCTGAGAAAACAGGGCTTCTGCAGTCTTAGCTGGACTATATATATTTAACACTTTAATAATGCATGCAACAATCAAATCCACTCTCAGGAGGGGAAGGGGTGGAAGCAAATCTTTAAATGGAATCACTGGGAGTTGAAGATCACAGCTGTAGTACTGTATTACTGATATGAAAAAAGTGCAACAAAGCATGGAAATTCAGTTCCAAACTGTGTGAGTAGGTGTCAAACGGTGTCAGGTTCTCAGAATTCAGTGTGTAACCCCTAAGTGGCGCTATCCCAAGGGCTACTACCCCTGCCTGCTTGGCTAGTAGCAGGTTAAGGGGCCTGAGTTCTGAAATGGGTGCCTCCACCCTGAGGTCAGAGTTGGTAGTGGTCAAGCTAACCTGGGCACAGCCCTCCGGGACACTGTAACCCCCTTTCCTTACTAGTGGTTGGAACAATACACAATAATCACTTTAACAATACCCCTGATACATCACACAAGTACCCACACTGTTTGCACTTACCACCAGGCTTTCCTCTGGCTCGGCCCTGGGGACCCCCTGTAAAACAAGGTTATACACAGCAAATAACAGCAGTACCGTACTCTTGCACAAACTGGAACCACAGTCAGGGTAAATGCAAAGAAGAGTTAGACCTGATTTATTTAAGGGACTTGAACAAGGGAGGGGCATAATCAGGTTAATTTGCTTAAAGGCTGTATCAATCAAACAGTTATGCATGCACTTCAGGGTCCATAAACAGTCACACACTCTGAGTACCCAGATGGAGAATGGTGGGCTAGCTAGGAACGCTGCAGCTGGTTGGGGTCCTGTGATGGAAAAAAACAACATGCATAACACACACTATTTGTAATCCGGAGCCAGAGGGCTCAGTTTATGAAAAGAAAACAACAAGACAATCAGATGACACACTTTTAGATTAGGCTGTTGTTGCAGGGAGCTACCCTGATAATTACTCACAATACCCACGCTGGACAAAAATCGAGACAGCAGGTGTTTAATCTGGAGTGCCAAGAGAAGCAGGGCCCACATGAATCGCCGAGGTGTCGTTCCTGTTCAAGCATGGATCAGGGGGCTGATCCCCAGGCAGGTCTCTTGTCGGTGGCTTTCTCTGTGCAGTGGGGTAGTCTGGCAGGGCCAGCGTGGCATGGCCCAGGCCGAATGGAGATGAACGTGGATTCAGTCCAATTAGGCTAGATAAAGCTTTCAGCAAGCAGAACACAGTTCACACAGTGGGGAACCAAATCACGACCCACTTTCAATATCCGGCACATTTACATGTAAGGGATTCTACGGTACCAGCAAGCAGAACACAGTTCACACAGTGGGGAACCAAATCACGACCCACTTTCAATACACAGCACATTTACATGTAAGGAAATTCTGCTGTACCAAGCAAACCGCTCTCCGGTCACGATCGCAGTCTCTGCACAAACCGGGGATTCAGAGCAGCTGGAAATCCTGACAGGCCGATCGCATTCAGCAAAATCTTTGGTCTTCTTCAGGTATGAGCCTGGTAAAAAAATCAGTGGCTTACTTTGTTCTCACAGACTTGGATTTAATCTGAAATAATTTTCTTCTCTCCCTCTCAGGGGCAGCAGGCAGACATGAGGGCCACAACTCAGGCCTTTCCATAGTTCTCCTGCGCGGAACTACTCAGACAGCTGCTTGACTGTCTCAAGCTGTTGTTGCTTCTTCAGCTCCCAACTTTGATCTGACTCAACTGCCAGCAAGCTGGGGACTTTCCCTAGAATCCAAAAGGTTGGGTTGGCTGATCTGTCTTGTCAGTCACAACAAAGGTGCAAAAAGAAACCAAAAGCCCAAAACTACAGTTCCTACAGATTTTGACTCAGACAGCTCCTATAGTTACATCTTTCAACATAGTTCCCTCTCAGATTCCTATGACTGCAATCCAGGCAGCTCTTAAAGAGACAGTACACAGAGGCTATTCAGGTACTCTCTGGCAATCACATTTAAACTGCTAAAATGCAGGACACCAGCCTGGCAGTGAGCATTTAGGCAAGCTCTAGGAAGATTTTTCGGAACCCCTTTGTAGGGGGTTATAAGTGTCGCTGTGCTTGGGCCATGATTCAGACTGGCTACACAAGCATGACATTTATTCATTTTTTTTTTTATTTTAGGATTTTTGATGAGGAAAGGAACACTAGCCAGAGTTCATTTTCAGGTATGACCCAGGAAAGCACATGCAAGTTCATTGCTCAGGGTGACACAGTATGCAGGTGATGATTGTGGGATTCAAACAAAGGTTTTCTGTGTCTCTGCTCTCCAGAATCAGGGCTTTGTGCTCTAACTGTAGTCTGTACTGCCTCCCTAATTATGAGAAATCACTGAGGGAGGAAAGCTCCCCCCTCAACCAGTACTACACTACTTCCAAAAATAAAAAGTCAGCCATTCACTTCTTGCCTTAGTCAGGTTTACACTTTACAGTGTTTTTCAGGCCCACATTTAACTGTCCACATCCCTTCCAAGCTGATGTGCAGCTGTGAAAGTGGCTGTGCTTACGTGTGTACAAGATTCACTGTTAAGTCAAAAAGTCATGGTGTTATTTCTGTTTGGCACACTCAATCAATCAATCACTCAATCAATGTATTGTTCAAGTTTTTTTTTTTTAATTTCTTTTTATCCCTCCTGGTCGCCCTCGCCAATCCTCTCTTTCGGGCTTCCTCAATGCCCTCCAATCCCTCACTGTGTCTGCCCCTAGAGTGTCTCTGGTGACTCATACCTGCCTCTTCCCTCCACGGAGCACCTTGCACAGCGGGGTCTGCCCGTGATTTGCAGACTGGGTAGCTGGAGCGGCCGTCATCTAGGAATGCTGCGGGTTTTTCCGTTTTCTGTTCCTCCCCTCCATTCCGCTGAGGACGCCAGCTCGGGTGGAACGTGCTTATGCACGCCTGCCAAGTGCCAGATGGTGTCCTCCTCCCCGCTCCCCTGGAGCTGATATTGCCCGAGTGTCGGTGCTTCCACCAGCTCTCCCGGGCGTCGGGTGTATTAAACACCCCTGGTATCCCTCCCCAAAGGAGGAGAGCATCCGTGGGGACACTCGATCCTCCTTCCCCCTGCCGACCCCCGGTGACCCAAGTCCATTCCCGAACCCGGGTCACCAGCGTGGTGCGAAGTGTGGCGTCCAGCACCTCAACCCTCAGCGCCACCAGGCCAGCTGTATTGTTCAAGTTTACTCCCAAAGCAAGATAAGACAGCGCAGTACATAAACATATAAAACAGAAGTGAACAAACATTTTCCTTTGTGCTGGTATGTCAACTTGTGCACTGCTCTGCGATGCTGCTTGTGCTGCTTCATAATGGCCACACTACACTGTAACATCATAGTGTCTGTATTGCTCCATGTTGTTAATGGGGAGTTAATACATAACAAATAGGGCAGGACAGAGAGGAATTATACTATATTAAAGTACTGAGTGGTGGGTTGAGTCCTGAGCTCACAGGGCGAGGGCTTCTGCCACCAATGGCATTGACATTGACATAGCATAATCCCTCCCCCACCCAATGAAATTGCCTTATTACACTTATAAAATTGTTAGTAATATTATTTTGTTAGCAGTGTAGTAGTGTTGCAATTTGGTGCTGTATCTTAAAATGATTGGCTATAGGGTATTAGTATAAATTTGATATGCATCGGGATTATGCTGCAGTTACATAGAAACATAGAATTTGATGGCAGATAAGGACTGCTTGGCCCACCCAGTCTGCCCATTTCCCTACCCGATGGATAAGCTGCAGATTCTAGTTAATCAACAGCTTACTTCCTCCTGCCCCCAACTAGAATTGCCTTATGCCTGTCCCATGCATTCTTGAATTCTCCCACTGTTCCTGACTCCACAACCTCCTCAGGAAGGCTGTTCCATGCATCCACAACTGTCTCTGTGAAAAAATACTTTCTAACATTACCTCTGAGCCATCCCCCCTCTATCTTCAAATTGTGCCCCCTTGTTCTTGCACATCTCTTCTTCTGAAAGATACTACTCTCTTGTACCTTGTTAATTCCTTGAGATACTTGAAAGTTTCTATCATGTCCCCCTTTCCTCAAGGTATACATATTAAGCTGTTTTAGTCTCTCCTTGTATGTCTTCTGGTGCAGACCTTGCACCATTTGTTTTGCCCTCCTCTGAACAGCCTCCACTCTGTCTGTGTCTTTTTGCGAGATGGGGTCTCCAGAATTGCACACAGTACTCCAGATGGGGTCTCACTAACTGTCTGTAGAGGGATAACAACTTCCTCTTTTCTACTGTTGATGCCTCCCTATGCATCCCAGTATCCAGCCACCCTCCATGCTGCCTTCTCACATTGCTTGCCCACCTTTAGGTCATCTGATATCATTACTCCTAGGTTTCTTTCGATTTTGGTGTTTTATTAACTCATCCCCACTGTGTACTCCTCCCTGGGTTTTGTTTCCCAGATGCATTACCTTGCACTTCTTTGCATTGAATCTGAGCTGCCACGTGATTTGACCATTCCTCCAACCTTGCCAAGTCCCTTTTCATTCTTTCCACCCCACCTTGTGTATCAACCCTGTTGCAGATCTTTGTGTTATCTGCAAAGAGGCATACCTTTCCTTCCACGTGCTCTCCAATGTCACTTATAAAGATATTAAAGAGGACCGGTCCTAGTACCGAACCCTGCGGTACCCCGCTAGTTACCCTCCTTTCTTCACTGTGGACTCCGTTTACTATTACCTTTTGCGTACTGTTGGCCAGCCAGTTTTTTATCCAGGCTACCACCTTGGGACCCACTCCAAGGCTGGCTAACTTGTATATTAATCTTTTGTGTGAGATTGTGTCGAATGCCTTGCTAAAATCTAGGTAGGCCATATCCACAGCCCCTCCTTGGTCTACTACTTTGGTCACCCAGTCAAAGAAATTTATTAGGTTCGTCTGACATGACCTTCCTGCTGTGAAACCATGCTGCCTTGGGTCCTGTGCCCCACTGGCCTCTAGGCACTCAACAGTTCTTTCCTTCAGAAGTGATTCCATCATTTTCCCTACCACTGAAGTCAAACTAACTGGTCTGTAGTTTTCCTGCCTCTGCCCTGCTCCCACTTTTGTGAAGTGGAATCACATTTGCCCTTCTCCAGTCCTCAGGTACCACTCCATCCTCCCATGATTTGCTAAAGAGAGTAGTCAGTGGTGTTACTAGTTCTAACCTTAGTTCTTTTAGTATTCTTGGGTGAATCCCATCAGGCCCCATTGCTTTGTCCACCCTCAGTTTCAAGAGTTCTTTCAAAACCCTTTCTTCTGTGAATGGACTGGTATCGACCCCCCCATTCAGAGTTTCTCCCTTGTTTGGTTTAGGCACCTTCCCCTCCTCATCTGTTGTGAATACTGAGCAGAAATATTTGTTCAGTATCCCGACTTTTTCACTGTCACCCTCTGCCCACATTCCTTCCCCTTTATTAAGTCTCTGTATCCCTCCCTTGGTCTTTCTTCACTCCCTAATCAACCTATAAAAGTTTTATCCCCCTTCTTAACAGAGTTGGCTATCTTTTCCTCAGTTTGTGCCTTTGCTATTCTGACTGCCTTCCC
This sequence comes from Neoceratodus forsteri, assembly GCA_016271365.2. Lineage (NCBI taxonomy): Eukaryota > Metazoa > Chordata > Ceratodontiformes > Ceratodontidae > Neoceratodus > Neoceratodus forsteri. Next base: position 422,785,373 of record CM057453.1, read on the forward strand.
TGCCTCCTTCTGCTTTAACTGATAAAGTTCTCTGTCCTGCTCCTTCTGTGTTTCCTTATATTTCCTGAATGCTATCCTTTTCTCCTTAACCTTCCCTGCCACCTCTTTTGAGAACCATAGTGGTTTTTTCCTTCATTTTGTTTTATTGATTTGCTTCACACAAAGGCTTGTTGCCCCTGATGGCTGTTTTGATTATTCCCTATTGTTCCTCCACCCCTCCTTCTTGCCCATTTGCTAGTGCTTTTCTAAGGCACTCTCTCATTTTCCCAAGGTCAGCCTTCCTAAAGTCCAGTACTCTTGTTTTTATATGGCTTGACTATATGACTGTGTTTATTTTGAACCACACTGTTTGGGGGTCACTTGTTCCCAGATGGCTACCCACTTCTAAATCTGAGATCCTTTCTCCTTCCCCATTTGAGAGTACCAGGTCAAGATTGCTCCTCCCGAGTGGGTTCCAACACTAGCTGTCTGAGGCATGCCCCTGTAGGATATCAAGAATGACCCTGCTCTTGGAAGTCCCTGCAGCAAAGGTACTCCAGTTAACATCTGGCATATTCAGGTCCCCATCAACAATATCTCCTTTTTCTGCCATTTTAAGGATGCCTTCTATCATTTCCTTGTCCATTTCCTCCCCCTGAGATGGGGGTCTGTACACAACCCCCCTGCAGATTGTGGTGCCATTTCCTGTCTCCAGGGTGACACATAGTGACTCATCAACTTCCTGTTTACTCTTTAGTTCTGTTGCTTTAATCCCTTCCCTTATATAGAGACCTACTCCTCCTCCTCTTTTACCCACCCTGTCCCTCCTGTAGACTATGTATCCTGGTATGTTAACTTCCCACTCATGGTTCTCTGTGTACCATGTTTCAGGGACTGCCACAATATCCAGGCATCCCTCTTCCATTAAGGCCACTAGTTCAGGGAGCTTGTTGCACTGACTACGGGCATTGGTACTCATCACCTTCCATTTATTTTTATGGCCTTACCCCTTTTAGCCCCATCCCTGTCCTTAACACCTTTTTCTGCATTTATCCCTGTCCTGCTCCCTACTGACTTCTCTGCCTTGGTGTTTACCTCTCTAACTACTGCGCTTTGTGGGGCAGGCTGATTTCCTCTCTTTTCAGTGCCTCCCTTGGCTAGTTTAAATGCTTGCCAATGAAGCATTTAAACCTGTCACCTAAGATCCTGGATCCCCCGGACAGATGCCGGCCATCATGCCAGTATAAGCCTGTATCCCTCCAGGTGGCTCCCAGTCCCCAATGAAGCCAAAACCCTGAGCTCCACACCAGTTTTTCAACCATTCATTGAATCCCATGGTATGGAATACCCTAGCATCATCCTTGCCATAGACAGTCAGCACCTCCGAGAAGGTTACCGTACATGCTACTTGTCTAAGACCCCTCCCCAACTCCACAAACTCCTCTTGCACCGCTCTGATCCCATTTACAGCCAGGTCATTTGTCCCTAGGTGGATAGTGACATTCAGCTCCCTCCCTTGTGCAGCTGCTTCCGTGATCCTGAGGATTCGCTTCCTGTCCATCCAAGCCATGGCGCCAGGCAGGCACCTTACCTCCCTGTCCCCTTCCTCCCCAATGTCTACCCCCCTAATGATTGAGCCCCCCACCAGGAGTTGTTTCCTTCCCCTCTGGGGTCTCATGCCACCCTCCTGTGGGTCTCCTTTGTGAAGGTTCCCAGCATCCTCCTTGGTCTCCACTGCAGGTGCCTCCATAGAGGAACCACTTTTTGCCAGAACAGCATATGAATTGTGGAGAGCTACAACTGGAGGGATGTACCTCTGTTCCACCACCCTCTCCCTCCCTGAGCCCACCTTGGTCCAACCGCTCCTCTTTCTTGGCAACTTCTGCGGTAACGGTGGTGGCCCTGGTGGTCCCTGGGTGGGGGAAGAAGTTTCACGAAATCCTAGCCAGGTCAACCTGGAGACGGGCAACCTCCTCCCTCAGACCAGAGAGGTGCCTGCAAACAGGGCAGCATCGCAGCCTCCAGAATGTCTCCCGGAACACTGCTGCTCCACAGCCATTATACTGCACCACTCCCATCTTGACTTATTTTGTGTCCCCTCTCCTGTTGCTTTGTATGCTTATTATTTCCTCCCTCTATGTATTTTTACACTAACTTTCCTACTGCGTATTTGCCCTTACAACTCTCACCCTTCCTGTTCTGGGACATGAACTTCCTGTAGTCTTCAATAGTCTCCTTCCTCTGTGCTTGGATTCCGACCTCCAGCAGCCAGGGGGGGATAAAGGTTTTTTTTTTTTTTAGGTTCCTTTAAGGTTGCTGAAACTAATGTGTCTCAGTGATCCTTCCCTTCCTACTGCCAAACAGGAAGTTCCTGTTGTCAGTCAAATTCAGTGGCTATAAAACTAGAACTGGCTTTGAGTGGGGGGTGGGAAGGAGAGAAACTAGTAAAAAAAAATCTGTAGTTCTGGACTTCTGTTTCTTGCTCTGCAACCGGTTCTCTTCTGCTAGAAACAGCCAGAAGCTGTAATTGGAGACAGCTGCTTTTGAACACCTAAGCTGCTAAGCCACACCCCCAGTTAGATTCACTCTCTGCTCTCAGTAAATTAAGGTGATACTGGTGAGCTGCACTAGCTGGGTGCAGTTGCACTGCAAGAAGTGGGATATGGTTGCATGGATAAGTTGGTCTTGTTACTTTAAAAAGGTATTCCTGACTTTTAACTTCCTGCGACTCCCATGTGATCTGTGAGTCCAAGCTGGAAGCCTGGACTGTGCTTCCTGTACTTTTCTTGTGATCTAAATCAGACTTGGGAGCCTATGTGTAAGCTATAACCCACAACTGGCCATGGGTATACTAACATTAGTGCATGCCTCAGATGCGCAGGAGGCATGAGGGCACAGCCCGAGTGACCTCCAACCACCTGAGGCATGCATTAATGCCTAGTATAACCATGGCCGGTTGTGGGTTATTGCATTTATAAAATAACAGCCCAGAAAAAGTAATAAAAAAAAAAATGGCACCAAAGTCTTACAAATCGGTTTAAATTTGATGATTTCTACCAGTCTCACTCCAGCATAGAAAGTAGTTCCTTACATCCAGAACTGAAACACAGAAGTGGAACCAGACCAAGATTTCCTCAGAAAGTAAACACATTGCAACATTTTGTTTCAGTGACATCCTCTTTCCTCATAACATTTCGTATCCTCTTCTCCAAAATGCTGTTCCTCTAAGGTGATTAAAATATAAATTTTATTTACCCGGGCATATCTTGTTTAGATTTTCTCTTGTGATAAACCAATCAGTGGTTTGCTCCTGGTGCCAACTAATAAAAAATCAATTGACAACCACTTCAGGAGTACAGCATGAATGAGTTAAAAGGCCAGTTAATTTGTTCTTGCTATACTTGCTATAGTGGATGTCAATTGATTTCTTCATTAGTTGGCACCAGGAGCTATCCACCGATCAGTTTATTTTAACTTTTTTAATTGAATGCTAAGTTGCAATGGCCGCACCTGCCCCGCGAGCTCCGTGCACTGCCACAGTGAACATGTTTGAAGTATGTTTGCCTTGCAGGTTTGTCTGTACCCACCCACCTGCCCCGCAGATCTCTGTGCCCCAAACGCACAGTGACTTTGTCCTGCAACACAACATAAGGATGCTCCAGCCTCCAACCCCCATGCACAGTATTACCCTTGAGGTGCGTGGTCATCCCACGGCCAGAATATCTGCCCCCAGCGATCCACATTATTCCCACCGACTGTCCACATGGTCCTGTCTGTGGATCTCTATGGCACACTGGTCCCAGTAGTGAGCAGTGGAACTGTGGAGAGTGAGTGACAGAGAGCGCGTTGCATGACAGTGGCCGAAGAGAATCACGTCAGTATGTCTGTATATTTATCTCTCTCACACTGTTACTGTGGAGTACAGTATTGGGCAAGCCTGGTTTGTCCAGTGGGGATGTGCGGTTCCTTTTGGTTGTGGTGGCTTCACTCCTTAGTCACTCTGTGTTTGCAGTTGGCCCAGTGGGAGCAGAGCGCCAGGAAAAGAGAGAGAGGGAGAATTGTATGGTTGTACAAGTCGTCTTGCCTGGTATGTGTCCTGTGACAGAAAAGCACCAGTAATCACCAAGGCATGAGAGCTGCAATCCACAACTCATGGGGTAAGAGGTGTGCAGGTGGTCCTGTGAGAGACTGGTGGAAAAAACGGCATTGGGATAATAACGAGAGGGGAGAGGGGAGAGAGAGAGAGAGAGAGAGAGAGACCTGTTGGAGTGGAGAGACAGGGAAGCTACGGGCAGGCAGAGGTCCACTTGTCGGGTAGGTGGAAATACAAGCCGCAGTACTCTGACTCTCGCTCTCTGTCGGGGGGGGGACACACATGGGGTGCCGATCACCATCAAGGACTATGTTTCCTAATTACTATATGCCTGATACACTTGTTTATACACAAATGTATGCATACATATACACATATGGAACACACTTAACAACAGCAGCCAATGGAGATCTCGCTTCTCAAAATTACAAATAGCTGCTATTCACATTTGGGATGAGGAAGGAATGTATGAATGCCGTTATGCCCACAGATACTGCTGGCCGCCCATCACAGCAGCTATGTATAATGGGCATTAATCAGCGGCCACGCAGAGGGACACAACCAATGGGAGTTGACGTTTTTACTAACCCATTTTATAATGCTGATTAAATGTCATGGAACCTTATTCAGGTGCACTGCAGTGCAGCTGATGGAAGTTTGAAAGAGGAGTTTGAACTGTCCTGTATTTGTTTTTGCATGCTGGATAGGTACAGGAATATTTTATTAGCTTCTAGAGGAATGTTTGGAGATGTTTTACTGCTGGTTTATTTTTTTCAAAATTGTTGTAAGGGTTTTTATTTTATTTATTCAACCTCTGATTATATTACCTCTGGGCTCAAAGCTGCTCATTTACAAAAGTTCCAGCGTCATTGGTGAGGGTTACATACGTTACAAAGGAAGACTAACATTAGATTTCTAACATAGTAATAAGCAAAAATGTTTACCATTGGCAGTACTTAGACTAAAACAATTCACAAAGAATCCAGGTCAGAAGAAGGAAGACAGTAGAGGAAGGAGTGTTTTTATAGACTCATAGTAAGATGAGGTAGCAGCCAGGGGCCTTGTCAGTAGAACTGAAGAGGAGAAACAACTGTAGGGTGAGTGAGGTAAGATGGGAGGAAAAGGAAGTGATGAGATGCGAGGAGGAGAGGACTAGGAGGAAAAGGGGTGGTGTGTACAAACAAGAAAGTAAGGATGGGTAAGGGGTAAAGGCCAGGGGTAGGAAACCAGAGGAAATGGGGGGGAGTAACCATGCACCCAGGCGAGAGGGAGCAAAGAGGTCCAGCACTGAGATACTTCAGGACTTAGGTGTAACACAGTCACAGGAGCTGTCGGATATGAGATGTTGATGGAGCAAGAGCTCAAAATGTCCGAGTTTGGGTGAAGTTTATATTTTATTGTGCAGCGAGTTGAACCAAAGTGGTGCTCTGTATCAAAATGAATGTTGTCCTTGTGTTGTCCGGCATCTAGGGACTAGGAGGAGTTGGTTAGCTGAGGCACGTGTGTGCTGGGGGCTGCAGTGAGAGTTTCGAAGGTCTTCAATTCCCGGGGCAAGAGCCCAGAGCTTTCTCAATTAGTAGGCATGTTTGATATTTAATCCTTCCACTTAGTTGAAGCCAGACAGGTTTTCTTCACTGTTTGTGATTCTTGAGCAGCGTTGCTGTGGAGTGGTGGAGTCATGCATTTTATCTGCATGATTTCTGTTTCTGTGTTGTTTGATTTTCACTATGACCTTTTTTACTCTTGAGGATATATAATTAGTATAGTGACCTTTATGTCCCCCGCTGGTTGAGCTCTCGATTAATGCACCTCTATTATGTCTTCTGAGCAGAGTATATGCTGGGTTAACGCATTACCATGTGACCAGGTCCTGACCAGTGAGGAGCCAGAATTAACTGTACCCCATTTTATAAATATGAATAATGCACACCTCTACCAGGAGATAAGTGGTACAGTCAAGGCGTTTGACCGCCATAGCAGCAGTAGAACCCCAGCTACATGGACATTCCAGTTGTGCAAGATGGCCAGTCTTCAGTAACACTTCTTAGGAGAAGCAACACTCTGAGAAGCTCTCTGATGAATCCATTGACATCTATTTGGGGGAAACTGAGCCTATTTAACATCTTCAACAATCAAGGAGGCACAGTAGAGGGCTTTTAAAAACACTATTAAGCTTTTTGCTTATAAAAATTTTCAGAGGTGTAGCGCGACCTGTGAATTCACTTCTGGTCTCTAGGGGCTATTTTAGCTGCCCTGCGGTGAGTGCCTTCTGCTCTGTTTAGTTTAAATGAAACATCAGTGCTATTACTTGAATATTGTGTGTGCTTGCTGTAATACTTGTGCGAACTGCCTACTGTCATTTTAAGACATTTTAACGTCTAACTTTGGAGCCCTAGCTGACACTGGTCTAGGAGGAGGAGCTGTAGTTCACCAGGCTACTTCCTGGACTACACCTCATTTGAAACTGCTATTTTTATTTTATTTGGGAGAAACTGAGCCTATTTAACATCTTCAACAATCAAGGAGGCACAGTAGAGGGCTTTTAAAAACACTATTAAGCTTTTTGCTTATAAAAATTTTCGGAGGCGTAGCGCGACCTATGAATTCATTTCCGGGTCTCTAGGGGCTATTTTTAGCGTCCCTGCGGCGAGCAGGTGAAACCCAGCAGGGGCGAGCGAGCGGCATCACGCTGCAGAGACACGCCACAGTGTTATGCGTGTACGCGCTTTGTAATAAAATATTAGTAAGTGCATGCTTAGACTTTTTTCAAGGAGCAAGAATTAAATCTCCACTTACTTAAAGTCGGTAAGAAATATTTTCATAGGTGTTATACATTAAGAAAATGGCTAGCGTTATATTGGCAACTGATGGGAGAATAGGTACTATGTGCATATTATGCAATATGTTTGACTTTGAATTAGACAGTCAAAATATTGAATCCTTTAGTTGCAGTAAGTGTATTAAGATTTAAGAACTTGAGGCTGAAATAAAATTATTTGATGACAGACTAAGAGTACTTGAACTTAGTCAAATTGAAACTGCAAAAAGGCTACAAATAACTGACAAACAAAAGCCAATTTCAAAATCCAGTGATAGTTCTAACCTCACACCTATCCATACTGATATTGTGACAAGACAAGAAGGAAATGGATCGGATTCAGATGATGATTAGTATACTGTACAATATAAAAAAAAATCCAAAAGGGAGAAAAGCTAACGATTTTCACATACCATTACAGAATAAATTTGATCCATTATTAATAAATTTGATATAGAGGGGGTTGGGGATGGATCAATAGTGGAAACTGCATTAACCTTATCAAACAATGAGATTGAAAATTTGGTTATACCAGCAAATTGTATTATCAGTCAGACCCAAACCAATCTTATTAATTTTTCGGAGAATAACTATAGACAAGGAGAAAATATAGATATTGGGCCTTTGAATCCAAATCATAAAGTACCGCCACAAATTTTTGTATTAGGGGACTCCTTGCTATCAAACCTAGATAGGAAAATATGTAACCCCAATAAAGCTACCCGCACATTATCTTGTTTTCGTGGTGCCCAGATTCATGACATAGCTCGAATGAGTAGACAGATTCTAAGTAACTGTTGTGAAAATTATCTTGCATTAATCCATGTTGGGGTCAATAACATATGGCATCAGAATATTCAACAGATTAAAGAGGTGTATGTTGGTATGTCAAATATTCTTGCTGAAATAGGAATCCATACAGTGATTTCGGAGATTCTTCCAGTACCCAGAGCAGACCATTTTCTAACAAATAAAATAAAACATACAAATGATTGGCTCAGGGCATGGTGTCTTAAACAAAATATTAAGTGCTTAACTCATTGGGAACAGTTTCAGCCAAATGGTGATTACTATGCGATAGATGGTTTACATTTAAGTAAAATAGGTAAAGAAGTTCTGGGAAATGAGTTTAACTCAGCAATAGATGCTTTTTTATGCAATGTTTTTTGGGGGAGTTAGTTACTAATATAACTGTGGATGAACAGAACTTAGCTCTGAATTTTGTTAAACCTACTCCCTGCATTTCAAATAACAATCAAGCATCTAAACTAAATCTACTTCTTCTAAATGCTAGGAGTCTGTGCAATAAAATTCATGAACTCCAAATCATTTTACATAGTGAAAATATTGATATTTGTGGTGTCACTGAAACTTGGTTTAATGACGAACAATGGGGACAAAATATTTGTGGATACACTCTTTTTAAGAATAACCGTGTATATACAAGGGGAGGAGGTGTTGCATTTTATATAAAAGAAGATATTAAGTGTACAGAAGTTATTATGAACACCAATTCTCCACAAGGTTTCTGAAATATTAGGGATTAAACTTTATAACAAATCATTTCCTGTTACACTAGGGATATGTTATAGGCCACCATCAATGGATTTGGTTAATAATAATAACTTTTGTAATTACTTGGAAAATGTCAATTTAAAAACTGATACCTTTCTGATGGGTGGTTTTAATTACCCTGGTATACATTGGTTAAATGGAATAGGTTCAAATAAACAAGAAAATAAATTTATTGGTACAATTGCTCATCTAGGTTTAGACCAAATTGTTAATATCCCAACAAGATATAATAACATTTTAGACCTAATATTTACTAATATAAAGGAAGGCATTGACACCCCAGATACTATGGGCTGGATATTCAAAAGGGTTGCGCCATGCACAGTAGGGTTGCGCCTGCGCAAGTCCGAAATTGCGCCATTCTGCCATATTCAGCAGGAGGCAGTTGCTCCCAAGTCAAGCTGAGCAACAGCGCAGTGCTAATGAAGGCATGCTAAACCCGGGAGGAGGAACCATACATAAACTGCACAGCCCGATATTCAGCGGGCTGTGCAGGAGCAAGGAGCAACCCCAACCTGCGCCTGCACAACTTTGAGCCAAAAAAGAGTAAGTCGAGGGCCACCCACAGGTGAGCTGCCACATTGCAGGGTGCAACACAGCAGCTGCCACCTGTGGGTGGCCTCATCTCTCCTGTGCCCCTGCAGCCCAATCGCGGGCATATAGTAACCCCACCCCCGACTGGCCCGATCGCGGGCAGAAGTTCAAACATCCCCCACCCCCGACTGGCCCGATCGCGGGCGAAGTTCAAACATCCCCACCCCGACTGGCCCGATCGGGGAAAGTTCAAACATCCTCCACCCCCGACTGGCCCGATCGCGGGCAGAAGTTCAAACATCCCCCACTGGCCCGATCGCGGGCAGAGTTCAAACATCCCCACACCGACTGGCCCGATCGCGGGCATAAGTGAAAACCCCCACTAGCCCGATCGTGGGCAGAAAAGTTCAGCCCCAGAACATATCCTGGTGGTCCAGTGGACCTCGAGCCCGATCGCAGGCAGAAAGGTTCAAACCCCCAGGACCACCTACCCTGGTGATCTAGTGGCCCCACCCACCACCCACGGAGCCCCACCACCGCTCCCCCTTCAGCAGCTGGCGGGTGGCAGCATCCCCACCCGCCTGCCGCCCACGCCCGGCTGACTGACTGCCCGGTAGGGGTGCATGCCATTGGTTCAGGCAAGAGCCAATGGGCGTGCAGCCATACCGTACAAAACAGTCCAGATATGTGAATGAATTCATTCACATATCTGGACTGCCTTGTATGTATAGGCTGCGCCCGTGGCTCTTCTCTGAACAATAGTGTGCAACCTCCGGGCAATCAGCTCGGCGGCGGCAGGGTAGGATGCTGCCGGCTGACGGGAGGGGCGGGGTGGTGGGGCCTCTCGATAGTGGTGGGAGCCACTAGATCACCAGGGTAGGTGGTCCTCAGGGGTTGAACCTTTCTGCCCACGATCGGGCTTTGAGGTCCACTGGACCACCAGGGATATGTTCTTGGGGGATGGGGTTTGAACCTTTCTGCCTGCGATCAGGCTTCGAGGTCCACTGGACCACCAGGGATACGTTCTTGGGGGTTTGAACTTTTCCGCCACCGCAGGCTTCAGGTCCACTGGACCACCAGGTATATGTTCTGGGGGTTGAACTTTTTCGCCCGCGATCGGGTTAGTGGGGGTGGGGTTCTTTTTCACTTCTGCCCGCGATCGGGCCAGTCGGGTGGGGGATGTTTTGAACTTCTGCCCGTGTGGATTGGGCCAGTCGGGGTGGGGGATGTTTGAACATCTGCCCACGATCGAGCCAGTCGGGTGTGGGGAATGTTTGAACTTCTGCCTGCGATTGGGCCAGTCAGGGGTGGGGGATGTTTGAACTTCTGCCGCAGTCGGGCTGTCGAAGTGGGGTTGCTATATGCCTGCGATCGGGCTGCAGGGGGCGTCGGTCCCGGCGGCTGCTGCCTGGCAGGGCGTCAGGCACAAGTCCTTGGGGATCAGCGCATCTGCATGCTAATGGCATGCAAATGGGGCCATAAATAGATGCAAATGCCCCCTGTGCCTTGCATGAATTATGGCCCCATTTGCATGTCACCTTTTGAATATCGGAAATTTGCACATGGCGCAATGGTACTTGCGCCACCGCATCTTGAATGCTCCACTCTGACCACTTGCGGTGGCACAAGTTTCACTGCGCCATGCACGTGTGGTTGTGACTAGAGGTGATATTCAAAGGAGTTGCTCAATAGCGCAACTCCATTGAATATTGCCCCGCCACATCCCCGCAACTATTTTGTGCAGCGCAAGGGCCGCCTCAGAATAGCGTTTGAATATCCAGCCCCATGGTCTCAATAGATAATAGTGACCATTTAACGTTAAATGGTCAATTAATTATTACAAGAAAATTCCAATAGTATAACCAAATTATGTAGCTATTAAAGAGTACCTAATGAGGTGGAATTGGAAAAGAATGATTTGGGTTACCAGTGGAAGAAATATGGCATAGAATAAAAGAAAAAATAGATTTTTGTATTTCTGAGTGGGTACCAATTAGAGTTAAATACATTTGAAAGAAAAGGCTTCCACCATGGTTTTCAACAAAAATAAAAAGACTGGTAATGGCTAAAAAAAAAGGCTTTCAATAAATATAAGAAAAATAAATCTCATTCCAATTGGTCTAAATTTGTTCTTAAAACAAAAAATCTAAATATGCAATTAAAAAGGCTAAAAAAGATTTGGAATTTAATCTAGTTAGTAATCAGGGAGATAATAAAAAAAAGTTCTTCAATTATATTGGTTCTTTAAAATCTACACCGAATCTAACAATTAATGATGAGATTGTAAATAATGAACAAATAATGGCTAACAAATGTAATCAATGTTTTGCTAGCCTATTCAAAAAAAGAGGACATTTTATTGAATGAGAGTCCCTCTGTTCTGGAACCTGTAGTTGAGTTCACTGTTGCTGAAACTTATTCCATCATTAATTCATGTAGATCTTCCACATCTGTAGGACCTGATAACATCCCCTCAATATTCTTAAAAAATGTTTCATGTGAGTTAGCTGGCATATTAACATTTCTTTTTAATGAATGAATAGCAAAGGGCATTGTTGTAAAAGAATGGAGAGATGCTTTAGTCATCCCAATACATAAGAATGGTTCAAAGCAGGAGTTAAAAAACTATAGACCTTTAAGCTTAACGTCCTCTGTATGTAAAATTATAGAAAAACGTATATCAAATAAGATTAATAAACATATCATAGATAAAGGTCAAACTGATATATTACAACACGGTTTTCAACCTAGCAGGTCTTGTCATACTAATTTAATAAACTTTTTTGAGCCTGTGAGCAACACCTTGGACATGGGTCTTCCGGTGGATGTCATTTACTTGGATTTTGAAAAGGCTTTTGACTCTGTCTCATATAATGTATTATATGAATGTTTATTACAAATGGAGCTTAATAAATGTATTACTGCTTGGATTATACAATGGTTGACTGATAGAAGACAATGGGTGTGACTATGAGGATATTCTTCTACATGGACAGAAGTTACTAGTGGGTCCCTTAGGGCTCTGTCCTGGGTCCTATATTGTTTAATATTCTTATTGCTAGTTTGAACACTAAAGATGGTATATGGTTAACAAAGTATGCAGATGATGCTAAACTAGGTGGGATTGTTAACAATATAAAATCCATTTCAAATTTACAGGATAACTTGAATTTACTCTTGGACTGGGTTACAAATCATAAGTTAAACTTTAATTATAATAAATGCAAAGTTATGCATTTTGGGTTTAATAACATGTGTGCTAATTATTATATTAACAGCCATGTGTTAAGTGTAATCACTTCAAAAGCGGATCTGATGTCACTGTTACTAATAACTTAAAATTTACAGAACATTTGAATACTACTGTTAAAAAATGTACTCAATTGACTAATTGTATTTTCAAAAATATAAAAAGCAGAGAACCGGCTGTATTACTTCCACTATTTACTAGTATTATAAGATCTAATTTTGACTACTGTTCCTCATTTGGTGCTCCAACATTGATTAGAGATAGATTATTTAGAGAGAAAATTCAAAGGAGATTCACCAAACATATTATTGGCATGGGTCTATTGACCTATGAAGAAAGATTAAAAAAATTACAACTTTACAGTATGGAATACAGGTCATTGAGAGGTGACCTTTGTTTGCTCTATAGGGCTACAAAAGATGAATTCTTGTTCGATACAATATATCTGACTTGAAATCCAACATCTGTACATACTCGATCACATAATCTGAAATTAACTGCATCCATAAATAAAACTACAAAGAGAAATAAAATCTTTACACAAAGGATAGTTCAATATGGAATTCACTTCCAAATGATGAGTGCACGTGATAATTTGGCTCTTTTTAAATTGAAGCTTGATTCTCACATGAATGACTTAAAATATGTAGTCCACCTGGCTTAGGTGGTGTGATCAAATTGACTCGTCCTTGATCATGTACTATACCTATGAACCTATTGTTTTGCAGCTTTTTACCTCTGTTGCAGGTTTATTTATTTATTTAGTTTTGTTAACTAGGTAAGCACACTAGACAAACATCGCCTATTTTCAGGTGCAACCCGAGAGGTTGCAGGTTACAAGGAAGAGGATTACTGGAAATTTACAAACAAAAACAGGTATTACAGAACTTCAAAACAAAACATCAGTGATGCACAGCATAAGGAGGCAGATAAAAACGTATGGCAAAGGTAAACATTTGGCAGTCAGGTATAGAACATTACATAACAGGTAACGTTTGACAGCCATGATTTTGTACTCACTAACACACCGATCACAAGGGAGGTGACTGGACATAATAGGTAACATTTGATGGCTGTGATTATATACTGCTTAACACACGATCACAAGGGCGTGACCAGACATAACGGTAACATTTGATGGCTGTGATTATATACTCCTTAACACACCGATCACAAGGAGAGGTGACAGGACATAACGGGTAACATTTGATGGCTGTGATTATATACTCACTAACACACCGATCACAAGAGAGGTGACCGGACATAACGGGTAACATTTGATGGCTGTGATTATATACTCATTAACACACCGATCACAAGGGAGGTGACCGGACATAAGGGGTAACATTTGATGGCTGTGATTATATACTCACTAACACACCGATCATAAGGGAGGTGACCGGACATAACGGGTAACATTTGATGACTGTGATTATATACTCACTAACACACTGATCACAAGGGAGGTGACTGGACAGGATGATAAAGTGCAGCACAGTGCAGAGGAGGGAGATAGCACCTTAGGTACAGTGGCAGCTCGAGTCAAGTTTCAGGAGATCCCATTAGGTGCTTTAAAGCAGGTATGGTAGGTGGAGGTATGTATATGGGCAGGGAGAGTTCCATAGCCTGGGTACACAGATAGCAAATGCCTGGTCACCCATAAAGTGCAGGGTTTTGGAACTCGAATTTTTAGAACCATTAGACCTTAACAGATACATAGAGTTTGCAGGCTTGAAAGCTCAGCTACTACTGGGGCTGTTCTGACAGCACTGTCAATGAAGTTACCGTTACAAATGTTTGATGGTTGTCAGGGGACAGCCATTCGAGTTTCCTGTATAGCTCACAGTGGTGGGTGAGGCAGGGAGCAGAGAGAGCAAAGCAACATATATTATTGTATGCAACATCCCATTATGTTAGACTGGATTTTGGGGTATGAACAAAGGACACAAGCCCATAGCAGAGCATGGGGAGAAGGACCCCCTTAGCCAGGGCAAGACGTGTGCTGCTGGAGTAAGGCTGTTTTTGGCTCTATATGCCAGGTCCAGCTTACTGTTTGCAGCCCTGGATATATTGCGTGCAGGGAGAGGTCATGTTGAGGGTCAAGGGTAACACCCAGGTATTTAAGGGAGTCAGCAACCCTCAAAAGGGAACCATCAACACTAGTGACACTCAGGGGGACTGGACAAGCTTTGGTTTTAGCCAGGGAATCAAAAAGCATAGCCTGAGTTTTTTTCAGGTTAATGGCAGGCTTATGGGCCTTTAGCCAACTTTGCAAGAGCTCAAAGTCAATACAGAGCTGAGAATTGATGACAGTGATGTCCTGGGAGTGGGACAGGATCATCAGATTGTCTGCATATAGTGTAGCACTACCATGGACTGGGACCAAGTGCAAATCATTCCCAAAGAGGGAGAAAAGAATGGGCCCTGGGACAGACCCTGTGGAACCCCAGCTTTAACAACAGTGGCCACTGAGTAGGCCTTAGTGAACTTTGTGAGTTGCTGCCTCCCTTGCAGGTAATTAGTAAACTAGGCTAGGACAGGTGGAGACAGGCCAAGGGACTGAGTACAGAGCACAGGAGAGTGTGGTCAACCAGATCAAAGGCTTTGGAGAGATCAACGAAGATCGCTCCAGTCAATTTGCCTTGAACAGTAGCAACCCTAATCTCAGAGGTAACCTTGGCCAGGGCAGTGGAGGTACTATAACCCTTTTGAAAGCCATGTTGTGCAGGGGTAAGTAGGTTATGGCTTTGGATATAGTCTGTGAGCTGAGTAGCTACCACTTTTTCAAGCAGCTTACTGATAGCTGATAGAATTGCTATCGGATGGTAATTCTTGAGATGTTTGAAGACTGGGACACTCCTAGCCATTTTCCATATGTCAGGGATGAGTCCAGTAGCAAGAGCTGAGTTGAAGATATGTGTAATGGGGGGCAAGGAAGGGGGCCCCAAGACTGATAAGTTTGGGCTCCATGTTGTCATGACCAGCACTGGTGTGGGATGAGAGGCCAGCAGGGAGTTTCTGGATATAACTGACTGAGACAGCCTTGAAATAGAAAGGAGGATGGGAGGTCAGCCCAGTCTGGAGGCCACATGAGAGGCCTGGTTCATTATGGTCAGGGAAGTGGGAGGTATAGGCAGACAGATCTGAAAACTGAGAGTAAAAAGCATTAGCAATTGTCAATAGGTCGTTGCAGTTTACACCACTAACAAGCAAATCAGTAATATAGGCTTTGGAGGAGCCATTAACAATACCCCTAATATTTTGCCAGAAGGTCCATGGATCACAGGCTGAGGATAGCAGTGCAGATTTACAACATTTGGTCTTGGCAGAACAGATGGTTTTCTTGCAAGCATTTCTGAGTTTTCTGTATTCTTGTAAGGTAGACACATTGTGAGATGCTTTAAATTTAGCCCAGCACTTGTCCCTTGACTTCATGGGCCCAGATTCCAGAATGGGTCCAGAACGATGCAGGGGTCTTGTGACACAGTGTTTGATACAACTGCTGACTTAACGTCAAATATGTAATTCCAAACCCGATGCATAAGCTGTCGATCGCAAAAGTTAGACCATGTCCCCGATGGTCTAGCATTGCGTCCGTGGGTGGACCCTGGCACGGGGCGGCTGCCGTAAAGCAGGTAGACTGTTGCAAATGCATCAACGCTATGGAATAGCGCAGGGTTGCGCCCAGCGGCCTTGACTCATTTGGGACACTTTGCAGAAGACGCGGGGCTTGCTGCAAGCCCCACGTCCACCTTATGGAATCGGGCCCATGAAGGAAAATAAGCTACTTTGGGAGCTATTTGACACCATGCCCTCACTCTCCTTTTGTAGGGGGGCATGCTTATCTTGCAGAGATGAGAATATGGCAAGAAAGTTATTGAGGGCAACTGAGGTGTCATTAGTGGCTAGGACAGGGGACCAGTCTGTGTGATTTAGGTCAGCATAGAAGGATTCTATGTTAAACTTAGAAAAATCCCTCATTTGGATGACCTTGCAGGGGATTTTAGGTGGGGAGACTCTCCAGGCACAATAGGTGGGGTTGTGATCAGAGATTGCGTCAGGAAATGTACCAGATAGGATGATCCGCTCAGGCCTATTGGTCAGGATCCATACAAGGAGGGTGCCTTTCCCCCCAGTGGGTGAAAGCCTGGTTGGTTTGTCAATAAACTGTGTGAGAGCAAGGCCTGCTAACAGGGGTTCATATAGTTTGACATTGCAACCTGTCCAGTTTAGATTGAAGTCACCGAAGACTAGTACTTCATTGGAACAAACTTTAGGATTTACACTGTCAAGAAGGTAGGAAAGCCCTTGTACGCCCTCTTTTGGAGGATTGTATGCACAGATCAGGTGCAGCTTTTTTGTGTTACCCAGTAGGAGAAGGGCATGGAGGAATTCACAGGTCGGGGAGGGTGGGAGCAGGTGGGGTATGTTGAATACGTTAGTGACTCTTGTAGTAAAACAACAAGCCCCCACAACACTTTTTCCCAGCACAATCCTGTCTCAACATGTTATAAGGGCACACACAGAGTCCGGGGTAACAGGCTTAAGCTACATTTCTGTGACCCCCAGTATAGAACATAGAAACATAGAATTTGACGGCAGATAAGGACCGCTTGGCCCACCCAGTCTTCCCATTTCCCTACCTAATGGATAAGCTGCAGATCCTAGTTAACCAGCAGCCTACTTCTTTCTACCCCCCACCCCTTAGAATTGCCTTATGGCTGTCCCATGCATGCTTGAATTCAACCACGGTTTTTGACTCCACAACCTCCTCCGGAAGGCCGTTCTATGCATCCACAACCCTCTCTGTGAAAAAATACTTCCTTACATTGCCTCTGAGCCGCTGCCCCTCTATCTTCAAATTGTGCCCCCTTGTTCTTGCAGACCTCTTTTTTTGAAAGATGCTATCCTCTTGGACTTTGTTGATTCCCTTGAGGTACTTGAAAGTTTCTATAATGTCCCCCCCCTCTCCCTCCTTTCCTCGAGGCTATACATATTAAGCTCCTTTAGTCTCTCTTCATATATCTTCTGGTGCAGACCCTGCACCATTTTAGTTGCCCTCCTCTGGACAGCTTCCATCTTGTCTATGTCCTTGCGGAGACTGGGTCTCCAGAACTGCACACAGTACTCCAGATGGGGTCTCACCAGCTGTCTGTACAGATGGATAACAACTTCCTGTTTTCTACTGGTGATGCCTCTCCATATGCATCCCAGTATCCCACAGCCCTCCTTACTGCCCTCTCACATTGCTTGCCCACCTTTAAGTCCTCTGATATGACTTCCCCCAGGTCCCTTTCCATTTTTGTTGTTGTTAGTATCTCACCCCCCATTGTGTACTCTTCCCTGGGTTTTGTTTCCCAGGTGCATTACCTTGCACTTCTTAGCATTAAATCTAAGCTGCCATACATTTGACCATTCTTCTAACCTTGCCAAGTCCCTTCTCATCCTTTCCACCCCACCTTGTGCATCAACTCTGTTGCAGATCTTTGTGTCATCTGCAAAGAGACATACTTTTCCTTCCAGTCCCTCTGCAATGTCAGCTACAAAGACATTGAAGAGGACCGGTCCTAATACTGAACCCTGTGGCACCCCACTAGTAACCCTCTTTCTTCAGAGTGGACTCCATTTACTATTACTCTCTGTGTCCTATTCTCCAGCCAATTCTTTAACCAGGCTATCATCTTGGGACCCACTCCCAGACTGGCTAACTTGTATATTAATCTTTTGTGTGGGACTGAGTCAAATGCCTTGCTAAAGTCTAGGTAGGCCATGTCCAGAGACCCTCCCTGATCTACTGCTTTGGTCACCCAGTCAAAGAATCTATTAGATTCGTCTGGCATGACCTTCCCGCTGTGAATCCATGCTGTCTTGGGTCCTGTGCCCCTCTGGCCTCTAGGTACTCGAAAAGTCTTTCCTTCAGAAGTGATTCCATCATTTTCCCTATCACTGAGGTTAAACTAACAGGTCTGTAATTTCCTGCTTCTGCCCTGCTCCCACTTTTGTGAAGGGAAATCACATCTGCCCTCCTCCAGTCCTCAGGTACCACCCCATCCTCCCATGATTTGTTAAAGAGGGTAGTCAGTGGTGTCACTAGTTCTACCCTTAGTTCTTGTAGAATTCTGGGATGAATCCCATCAGGCCCCATTGCTTTGTCCACCTTCAGTTTTAAGAGTTCTTTCAGAACCCTTTCTTCTGTAAATGGGCTGGTATCAACGTCTGTATCCAGAGTGTTTCTATTGTTTGTTTTAGGTACCTCCCCCTCTTCATTTGTAAATACTGAGCAAAAATATTTGTTTAGTATCTCCGCCTTTTCACAGTCACCCTCTGCCTACCCCCCTCCCCTTTATTAAGCCTCACTATCCCTCCCTTAGACTTCCTTTGCTCCCTGATGTACCTAAAAAAGGTTTTATCCCCCTTCTTAACTGAGTTGGCTATCTTTTCCTCAGTTCGGGCCTTTGCTGTTCTGACTGCCTTCCCAGCTTCCTTTTGCTTTAACTGATACAATTCTCTGTCCTGCTCCTTCTGTGATTCCTTGTACTTTCCAAATGCTTTCTTTTCTCTTGAACCTTCACTGCCACCTCCTTTGAGAACCATAGTGGTTTCTTACATTGTTTTGTTTTGTTTATTTGCTTCACACAAAGGCTTGTTTCCTCTGTGATGGCAGTTTTATTATTCCCCATTGTTCTTTGACCCTCCTTCCTGCCCATTTGCTAGTGCATTCCTTAGGCACCCACCCATTTGGCAGAGTCAGCCCTCCTGAAGTCCAGTACTTTTGTCTTTGTATGGCTTGACTCTATTGCTGTGTTTATTGTGAACCATACTGTTCGATGGTCGCTAGTTCCCAGATGGCTACCCACTTCTACATCTGTGATCCTCTCTCCATCTTCATTTGAGAGGACCAGGTCTAAGATTGCTCCCTCTCGAGTGGGTTCCAGTACTAGTTGTCTAAGGCATGCCCCCTGTAGGGCATCTAGAATAACCCCACTCTTAGAAGTGGCTGCTGCATCTGCACTCCAGTTAACATCTGGCGCATCCAGATCACCCATCAGTATGTTTGGATTATAGTGAGCAGTCCAAGCCGAATGTGCGGCGAGGTTAGACAGGATGCTACAGACATTCATGTGGGAAAGCCTTATAGGTGGTCGAGGTAGCAGCAGGCCCAGGGTTAAGTTCAACATCTCCAGCCAGGATGATGAGCAGAAGCAGAATTAAAACAAGGCAAGGCAGCATAATACGCTACTTGTTAGACTTGGGTTTAAGAATGGCACGTCTGATCAGGCTGATGGTATAGGAGACAGTCTTATAATTCAGACACCAAGTAGGGCAAAGGCTCAGCTGCTTAGCAGCTACTGTATCAGATTAGAAAAGGAATAGTCAGCTCCTAAAGGGTAGAGCTTGGTATCCTGGAAGGGGGCACAGAGAGAGAGAGAGAGGCCACCATGACTAGCACTACTAGCTGGGGGACAGTGAAACCGACTAGGTGAGACCAAACCGCAGTCATGGGGCCTGCAACAACAAGGTGACAGCTCAGGAATGACATAGTGGTGCCACACCCAACAGATAAGGAAGGGCAGTTTACAGGTAGTACAAGGTACAGGTTAGGTACAGTGGGGTAGCCAAACTAGATGGACTTAAATTACTAGCCTCAGTGAACCTACAAAAATTAGCAGCTAGCCGAGTGGCCCAGATTGACTAATACCCAGACCAAGGGAGAAGGGATTAGGCAGAGAAATTAGCAACTCCCCTAGTAATTGACACAAGTATAACACAATAGAAATTCAAGACAGCAACCTAAGAATAGAATTGTAACCTGAGGTATAGACCTACAGCGCAGGGAACAGTGGAGGTGCAGGGATTCACTTGAGAAAATAAAGTACATTCAGATTCAGCAGCAACAGCCTCCAACCAGCTACAGCAGGACTACTACGGGACTCAGGCTATCACCAGTCCTGAACCCTCTGAGCAGGGCTATCACCAGTTTTGATACCTCTGGGTGGGGCAATAGTTGATTTAACTGCTGCGGGAATGGGGTGGGTGGGAGAAAAAACTCCCCCGATGTCCTCGCTGACTTCGGTGAGCCCATTATTGAAGGAGCCGTTAAATAGGTTGGCTGGTCAGAGTGACTTTGCACCTTTTTTTTTTTTCAAATAAAATTCAGTTCTGCAAGTTTCTGACAGTGTGGGCTACCTCCGTTTAGCTTGCTGAACCCACCTGGCACCAGACTTAATGAAAGAGAACTCCATGGAACTCCGGAGCAGAAAATCAATTAAATAAAAAAGTGAAGCTGCAGCTCCGATAAGCTGAAAAACTCCCTCGATGTCCTTGCTGGCTCCAGTGAGCCTGTTCTGACTCCCTGATGACAGGCAGCACCTCGGAATCCAAATCATGTCTGTTATGCTTGTTGCTAGCATTTGAATAACCCACAGACTTTCTTTTCACACCCTCAGGGAAGCCTGGATGAGGGCCATTTGCCAATAAAGTTCATTCAAAGTTTGCTGGTCTGTTTGCCTTCTTAGCTGGTGTCTATGGTAAGTTGGGAAGGTGTTTTCATTTGTGAAGTTTGAGAGGCAGTAGTCCCCCCATATCATGCTGCAGCTCGGTGTGCTTCTATTATTAGGGACAAAGTGAGTATTCAGCTGTCTAGATGAGGGTCTGGGGCTTAAATGTGGTGTCTATGGATGTTTTTTTAATCATTCTTTAGGCAATCTGTTTGCCTTTGCTTGGTGGGGACTGCCATGCCATTTTTATGTTGTTTTTTCTTCTTTTTGCGAGTCTTCAAGGGCCAGCATTGCTGGTAGTGGCTGACAACTAACCCCAACAGTTCTGACCTATTGTATGCACACTTTTCCATTTATTGAGAGTGCGTGCTCAGGTAGCAGTACTGAGGTGCCTACCAAGATGTCTTCTGCTGAAATCATCATCATGTGACATCAGTACACATGCGCGTTCCTGGCAACACCTTTTAGTGTGCTTGGCATTGCAAGAAGAACAATAGAAGTACTGATAGAGATAGAGTCCCTCTTCAGGAAAGGCAGCATGTGTTAAGCCTAGAAAGCTGTATTGTTTTTTTTCCATCATGTTTTACTCAACAAGAAACACAGCAAAAGAACTACAATGGTAAATTCCTCCTTCTGGGAGTTAGCGTGATTTCAGCCATAGAAGGCTGTATTTCATAAGATTTTTTATATATAGCTTTTCTGGGTTTTCTTGGGTTTCTCCCCACTCCCCAGAGCCCGACACATGGCCAGGTACATCGCGTGGAGGCCGCGCGCACACTGAAGCCAGCTCAGCCTCCTTCCACCCACCCGTTACTGTCACCCTGCCGCCTACGTTACCCCACTGGACCTCCACACAGTGGGCAGGACTATGGGAGGATCGACAACCCACCCCCACCACCTCCGGAGAGGAGAACAGCCTAACAGCATGCTCAATCCTCCTCCCACCCCCGCCATGCCGGCACCCCAATGACCTGAGGTCATTCCTGAACTCAGGTCGCCCGGTAGCAGGAGTGTGGCATCCAGCGCCTCAATCCTCAGCGCCACCAGGCCATATTTCATAAGATTTTCAACAGAATCTGCTGGGGAGGTTTTACAGACTAGCATTAACACCTATATTTTGGCAGGCTCACTGATTGTGGTGGAAGGTCAATAGGTATCTAAATAACAGACAGTCAAACAGTCACGTAACTACTTCTCAGCTCACAAATAGCTGCTGTCCATACCAAATCATTTTGTATTTGAAATACAGCAATTTACTGGAGTGCAAGAGAAATACAGACCACCTCTACCCGAGGCAAAGAAACACTGACGTTTTCACCTAGTGGACTTTGTCAAAGTACTTTGGCAAAGGCCCATTGGGAAACATCGTTTTTGTTTTTTTTTTGCTTCAGTGAGGTGGTCTGCATTTCTCTTGCACCCCAGTAAACTCCTGTGTTTCAAATACAAAATGCTTTGGTGTGGACAGCAGTTATTGTGACCTGAGAAGCGAAGTTCTGTGACTGCTGAAGCTCCTGGTCACAGTGAACCGCACCTGCTGAGCGGCTCTTGTTTTGTGCTAGGTATGCCAATAACCTTCGGTTTAAACTGAAGCATCTCGGAATTTACTGTTCTACAGCAGGCACCATCACTTTTCGCAGACTATTTGTATTTAAGAAATGCAAGACTTGCTGCAGGAAGTTGATACTGTCACTCATGGGCTCATACTGGCCTTTTTTGTGACAGCCTAATATGTAAGTCTCTGTCCCTCAACAAGCCCCAGCACAGGAAGAGGCATACATGGTATTTTCACTGTAAGTGTCAAAGCTGAATTACACAGTTTCATTTCCTTATGTTTTAATGAGATATTACACTAAGATGATCCACAGGGAATGCCTGCAAAGACACACGATTCTCAGGTGGGCTCCTCGGGCCAAGTGGGATAGGGAGGGAGGGACAATAGGCATGTCTAGGTCAAAATCCTGCTTGCCCCAGTATGCAGGCATTTCCTGATCTCTCTGGTTAGGTAACCCTGAAATGGACAATGAAGGGATGTTGAAGGAAATCCTGATCTGTGATAGACCCTGTGTTACTGTTGGACAAGGAGAATATTCCACCTAGGAGGAAGAGGGTAAATGGAAACTAAGAAAAAGTTTCCAATTCCTCCCGTTTAACACAAAGATGATGCCTTTTCTGCTTACTGAGGTATGTACAACCTTACAACTGGAAGAGGTTCAGTCTATATCCACCCTAAATGATAACCCCATTCTGTGTGCCTCAGTGTCCACACTGGCACTGGGTGAAGTGAAAAAACTTGCAATTCATTTAACGTAAATTGTGACAATTTATGTTACACAATTTGAACTTTGCAGCTAATTTTACTTGGTCATTTGCCATAGTTTGCCACTTTGTGGCAAATGTTTACTGCAGTTTGCATCAGAAATTCGCTACAAAGTACAAATTGCAAATATCATTAGTAAAATTTGCTGCAGTATGCAAATTTCAGGAAATTGCATCTCTCCTTTTAACCCGGTCCCACTCCCTTTAAATCTTCCCACTGTTTTCAATGATATCACCTCCTCAGGCAGTTCATTCCACTTTCACACCACCCTTTCTGTGAAAAAGTCAGATAATTGGATCCAATAATCAGATCCAGGTCAGATCCAAAGATACCTTGGATGCTTACAGTGGATCCTAGGAGGTTGGATGCTTGGTCAGATGTCTAATGCCATCTGAGACTATCTGATATCCGACCAAAAAGATGGTATCTGATGGTATCTGACCTGGTAGGATACTGTCAAAGCAACACTAATTTTAGCTACTGGAGCCATCCTGGGACTGGTTTGGGTTACTAATTAGAAACCAGTGCTGATGTCATTCATTTTCTTAGAGGGTTTAGTTACTCAAGGTCCAATCTCTAGTTCCCACTGGAATGTCAGCCTGGTTCTGTAGATTCTTGTTGATGCTGCTTGACATTCTGTCGTACTGTATAAGGTTTGTTACTTGATTACGATTTGTTCAGCCAACCAGATTAGTGAACTGTGAGCTCTTTCACATAATGAACCTTACCTTATCATGCACAGGGTCAATGTAGTTTTGTAGATGGTTCCTTTATTTATCTCCAGGACTCCCAGTGCTTTCCATGTGAACCAAGAGGTGTGCCTTCCTTCCTTTTATCCAAAGCCATCAAGCCCAAAAGAGAAGGGAATCACAAAACTTGATTTACACAGGACATTAAAGATATTGTATGTAGCCCAGGTGCCATGTGCCAGTGGGCTACTACCCCTGCCTGTTGACTACCACACAGGTTAAGGGGCCTGGATTCTGTTGTGATGGTGTTTGGGGGTTCTATCCCAGAAAGGAAATAAAGTAGCGTGCCTTCAACCAGAGTAAAGTAACAGCAGGCCAGGTGTCTGATTGATACAACCCCCTGGGATGCTGTACCTACCCACCTCCCCTTCCACTCACCCCACACACTGGATACCACTTTGTGCACCAGTGCTGTAAAACACATGCACTGTACTTAGCAGCTAATTCCAAATAATTGCCCACAACACAGGAATTACAACAAACAAACCACAGCTTCATTTTAGGGGGAAGGCCTAGGAAAGCGGGTACCGGGAACAGGGTTACTGTTGAGAAAGAAATTTGGTTATTTGGGTTAACAGGGCCTGTGGGTCAAAACACACGCAATGCCCACCCCCACTGGTACCAGTGCAAACCCCCTGTGTTCTGTCAGTCCTAGCTGGGTACCAAGACTTCACTCAGGCCAGCTAGATGCCGCAGGTTGGCTGGCACTGGGGCTCTTGAAATAACTTCTCCTAGGATACTAACACTCTTAAACTTCTTACTCCCCTTTTGACGGGGCAAACCCTGGGTTACTCATGGTCCTGCTGCACTGGGATTTGGCTACTGCCACAGTGGGTTCTGGATGTCCAGGGATTACTCAAATCACACCGAGGGCAGCAAGCAGATGGGACAGAAGAGTGCTGGTCGACCTTAGACTTGCTTGAAGACACCTGCAGCTTGTTACCTTCTGACTTGCTTGAAGATTCTTACAGCTTGTCCCCTTCAGATCGCTCCACAGGCCAGATCACAGAGCCCAGATGCAAGGCCGCAAGGAACCCAGACCCAGGAGTGACTCCACAGTCTGGCTCCCCTATGGGTCCAGGTGCCCTAGCACTCAGGCACGTGCTGGTGGCCACTGCAGCCAAGTCTGCCTCACTCGGTAGGGGTTGGCAGTTTCCTACCTGGCTCCAAATTGCAGCTGGAAGGTTGCAGATTTTCACCCTTTTCTGAACACAAGCAAACAGCTCCAGGGGTGCAGCAACAATTTCTCCAACTTTCACTTTGCCAGTGGCCTTCAGCTAATGATGCACAGTCTCTGGAGCAGACCTCCACCTTTTCACAGCTGGTTTTAAGCAAAATTACAGGTTCCCCAACTCTGGATACCTGCAAATCATTTTCCTCCAATGTCCTCAGATTCAAACAGCTGTGCCTTCTTTTAGCTTTGGCACCCATAGTTACAAACCACCCTTTTCACTGACTCAGGGTTTTCTCCCACACTGATGCAGGTTCACTGCAGAATCCTGAATCTCCAACACCATCAGGAGCTTTTACCAAAATGCCTTAAACGTTCAGATGTGCCTCATGATTCTTTCAGCCAGAAATTAAAGTCTTTTTTCTGATTCTCAAACCAAGTGACTGATTGTCCAGACTAAGGCCTGAAAAAGGCCTTCTCCATTTTCACACACATAGCCTGAGCCCTTCTTGACTCGAAACGGAGCCAAGGATAGACTGCCCAAACTGCCCAAATCCCTGGGGTTTTGATCAAAAATCCCGGCTTCTGATTGGTTGATTCTTTCTGTCCCTCAAAAATATTAATAGTGATTAACCTCCTTTGATTATTGATTGGAACAGGGTCCTTGCCACCTGGACTTATCTCATACCTCTCCCAAAAGTCCTTTCACCAAGCTTTTTGGATGCCTAAGGTAAAGATTGGCTGTCCACTGAGGTCAAAGTATCAGTCATGGCTGCCTAGTATACAGTCCCATACAGTTCTGGTAGCAGTCCCTACTTCAAAGTGCTTATGAAGCTAAGATATACAGTTTGCCCCTTCATGTGCCCCAAAGTCTGGTAACAGTCCTTGCTCCCTGTCAAGCAACTGCAATATTATACAATATTATAGCTGCACACAGTATCCCATGGCTGTCACTGGCTTTATAATATACAGTCCCCCTAAATAGTCAGGAAGCTGATGAATCATTCATACCCCCTCATTAATATTGACCATGTTCCCCCTGTTTGCAGTGCTTAGTAAAAAAATAAATGTTTGAGGAGGCTTCTAATATGCCTTCTCCAGGTCTCCGGTCCCCAATCAGCCTAACTTGCAAACTGAGACCTCTCAAATGGCTCCCATTCACCGTAGTCACAATAAGAAAATCAAGAGGTGCTACTGCACATGCATGAGGCCACGCTACATACAGGTGCAGCAGAGAACTGCGTGCCCCATGGTTGCTTCTCCGGCCCTGTCTTGGGCTGCAAACTGATGCAGGGCGGGACAGAGACTCAAGGACCAAAACAGCAGGCCAGCTTGGGGACCGAACGGAGAACAAGTTAAACATGGTAAGCTCTCACAGGGGTTACACTTCCTCCCTTAAATGCTTGGTGCCCGCACCAAGTCCGTTAGTAGGGGCCTGTAAACTGTAAACATCAAACCTTAAAGAGCAAGTGCTTAGTAGGGTGTAGCTGTTAAAGAATGTTTGGGGTCTTTAGATGCCTCTGTAATCATTGTGTTTGCTTTTATTTGTTTCTTTAATTACCTTTTCACAATTTTATTTGTATTTTGCTAATTACTAGCAAAAAAAGAATCCAATGGAATTCTTGTATTGTGATGTCAGAAAAGTTTTACTGGCAAAGCTGGCAGTGTATTTCAATGTGAAACTGCAAATCTGTTTTCTGATTTTATAGAGGAATAATACTATATATATATATATATATTTTTTTTTTAATAGAAATATGTGATTTTTGATAAACTGTAATTTTTTGTTATAGTTCAGTAGGAGCCATTTTCTTCATAACCAGATTTTACTTGGGAAGAAGAAAAGAGAAGCCAATTACTGTTTCAAAATTGTAAAATCATACAGGTAGATCACAATAATGCAAACTTAGAAAAGTCAGGTTTGTTGCTGAAAAAAGTATCTAGTTCTTTTGAAAAGATGGAAAAATATATTTAGTTTCTCATTGAAACACATTGGGCTCCTTGCATCAATAGGCCTCTCCCTCCCCACCATCAATTGTTTAAGGCCTACCTCTCAGACAGGTTTCAGTACATACAGTTGGGTGACATGAAATGTACCCCCCTCCCCATCCTAGCTGGCATCCTGCAGGGGTCAGTCCTCGGCCCAACCCTCTTCTCCATCTTCATAAACAGCCTCCCATCTGCCTACCCATCCTCCCAAGTTCAAATGTCTGCTGGCGACTCAGTGATTTTCGCTTCTGGGCCCTATCTTACCCAAGCAGAATCCATACTCCAGTCTGACTTTGAAAGCTTGCTACATTGGCTTGACGCAAAGTCTATCAAATGCAACACAAGAAAATCAGTGGCGATGGCCTTTGGCTCTGCCCAGAAGCTGGCCAAACTGTCTTCCCTGTCTTCCTTCTTTGCCCTAGACAGATCCAAAATCTTAGCAGTCGACAGCTATAAGTATCTGGGAGTATGGCTTGATCCCAGGCTGGACTTCTCCCAACACCTAGACTCAATCCACAACAAACTCGCCTAAAGTGTGCATGCTATATAGGCACAAGAACAGTCTGTCCCTCCCCATCAGGAAGGAAAATTATAACAAAGCTCATCCTCCCTCCTTCGACTATGCCGATGTGGTCTGCAGCTCAGCACTACAATCCTCCCTAGCCAAGCTTGATCCACTGTTCCATGCTTTCTGTCACTTTGCTACAAACCTGCCCAACTGGACACATCATTGTCACCCTATACAAAGCTGTCTCCTCCCTCCCTCCCTAGCAGATCGTCGACATGCACACGTCGTTCATCTCTAAGTTCTGGTTCAACACTCTCCCTCTTACCTCGCCTCACTCTTAGTTCCTACCACTTGCCCTGGTTATGCTCTGCATTCCGTGATCCACACTTCTTCTCTTTAGCTACTCCTCATTCTCATGTTGAAATGCAAGCCTTGCTTACCAGGCCCACCCTGTGGAACTCACTGCCTCTCATTGTTCACAGTTTGCCATTGGCTTCATCAATCACAAACCACTTCATGTCTCCTTCCCCCCCCATCTGTGCCATTTCCCCCCCAATCACTAGTCTCTCTGCAAACCCCTCCCCGTCTCTGCCTTCTCACTCGCATATCACTAGTCTCTCTACAAACCCCCATCCAGCTCCAACCCATCCTCTCCCACTCTTGATCTCGCGCCAACACTAGCTCCCACCTCTTGTCATTATTTTGTGATGCGTGTCAATCCCCTATCCCAAATGTACCTACTGCACTAATATACACGTGTCTCCTTGCATTCTATTTTGTCCGTATTTACCCCTGCCGGTTTGCCTCAGTACTGTCCCACCTGATGATCTGCTCCCTCACCTATGTTCTCTGACGTCAAGCTTCCCGCAGTCATGTACCCGTTGCTATCTGTCGTAAGCCCCATGACATAACTCATATACTGCATCTACTGTCAAGTTCTCGCAGTCTTGCACCAGTTACAATCTGCCGTAAACTCCACTGCATAATTTGTATACTGCACTTACCCACCTACTGTAGTGAACTGCTCGATATACCGAACGGCTATGTATATTTTGTTTACAGTGTTTATTTTGTATGTGAACTGCTCTGTAAATTTGGGCTACTGTACTTAATGTATATGTTGTTTACTATATTTTTGTGTGTGAACTGCTCTGTAAATTTGGTTTACTGAACTCAGCATTATGCTGTATCCTGCTCCTGCCCCAGGTCACACCTGGAAACGAGCCTCAGCTCAGTGTGCCTTTCCCAGTTATCAACTTCAAATAAATAAATAGCTGGCAGTTTCTGACATCACAATACCAGAATTCCATTGAATTATTTTTTACTAGTAGTGTGAAAAGCAAAAATCCACTTATCTCACAGCCCTAACAAATATTTTATTATAAAAGTATAAAGTAATTACTACATACCACAATGCAATAAATAAAAGAATCAGTTGTCAATTTATTAGAAGTAAACACGTGTTCTTTAACATGTAATACATTTTATACATCTCTGCCTAGACATCAGATTCTTACCTTCGTCAGACAGTCCGATACCTTTGCAATAATCAGCAAACTGTATACAAACAGTGATCACAGTGATCTCTTTACTATTTACCATGTATACCCTTTTCCCTTTTACCGTGTGTCAGTATTTAAAGACACCTGTACCTTAAGCAAATACTTTTAGCCCTCTGCTTCTCTTTGGTGCCACTTTCACCTCCCCCTTTTCCATTTTGCCAACTTCCCTCTGGGCCTGAAGTTTAGCATTAACAAGGCACATAAAGATTTTTGGCAGTAATGTAGAGGTAACATAGACACCTTTGTGGACAACAAATATGGAGGCAAATCAGTGGGCGCCCAGGAGATTATATGTCCCGTTTGAGCAGAAGCTTAACAGTTCTCCCGAATGCCTTGGGGTGCTGGCTCTTATGCCGTGGTATCAGAGTTAGCCACTCCCTGTTAGGCGTGATCAGTGTCTTTGCCTCTAGCTTCATGCCTGCTTCCGCTTTCTCTGTTGTAGAGTGTTCAGTCACCATATCTGCATCTCCACTCTGGCCAGGGGAACTGTCTTGTGGCCATTCAAAAGGTTCAGTCAGACTAGTGTACTAGTTCGGTGTGGTCCTTTCAGGAGACATTGATTCAGAGGAGCTGTCCTGGGACTGCTCAAAAGGCTCAGCCGGACTAGTATTCAAGTACGGGATGGTCTGGACCTTCCAAGGGGCATAAGTAGGATAGCTTCCT
Source organism: Neoceratodus forsteri (assembly GCA_016271365.2). Taxonomy (NCBI): domain Eukaryota; kingdom Metazoa; phylum Chordata; order Ceratodontiformes; family Ceratodontidae; genus Neoceratodus; species Neoceratodus forsteri. The sequence continues at coordinate 422,815,079 of CM057453.1, forward strand.
TCAGCACCTTGTTTAGCAGGCAAAATGTGGTCCTCTTCACAGGCTCATCACTGCCTTGAGCCTCATCCTCCCCAAATGCAGTCTCCATCTCTGCAGGTCAGCTGGGACCAGGTAGTTCAGCCGGGGATGCACTGGCATCAGTTTTGGATGTCAGTGGTGCTCCCTGGAACAACCTGGCCAGCTCATGAGTGGGATAAAATCATGCAGGATGAAAGTCGAGCTGTTCCTCCGACTTACTATCTGAGTTCTCTCCCTCTGTGACAGCGTCTGTCTGAACAGGATCAGCCACTGGGTGATCACCACTCTGTTTGCTTTGTCAACTGTGTGCAGCAGCTCAAGTAACTGGAGGTGTGGGAGAGTCTGACGTGTCTGGTGCTGGGCCAATCACCTTATCTCCAATAGTCAGGAGAGGATTTCTGTGAATGACGTTGTGTCCACTGGAGTCCCCTTCAGGCCGAATCTTGCAAACTGGCAGTCTATTCAATTTCTCCAGCGCCACATAGGGTGTACTACCCCACCTGTCAGCAATCTTGTGTTTCCCTGCGATGCCCAGACTCCTCTGCAACACTGCGTCCCCTGGCAATAATTCTTGCACCTGGGCTTCTTGTCGTACCTCTCTTTGTTGGCTCGATTCTTTCTGGCAGCCACTTCAGCTGCTAAGAGGTAGGCATCATTTAGCTGTTGTTTGAGCTTTTGTATGTACGGCAAGCAGTTTCCCTCTTTAGTGCCATCAGTGGATACCACAAAGCATAGATCAGCTGGAAGTCGGGCCTCCCTCCCAAACATTGTACTCATGCTTCGGCGACACCAAAGACGCCAACATCCCTGACATCAACAGACACAATGCCAGGTGCCGGCATTGTGCTGTCGGTATGCCAGTGTGTTTTCTTTGGGGGGGCTGTGCCCCCCCACGCCCCCTGATATTTATATAACCAACTCTGAGTTGGAGTTGTCTCGGGGAGGGGGCGAAACAGCAGGAGATGTAGTGCTGGTGTCAACGGGGACCATTACAGTGACCTGTCGATTTCTGTTACTGTAATGGTCTTCGCTGTAGATGTTTCTTTGTCAGTCGGCATACTCTCCCAAACGTGAGGCTGTATGAGGAGAACCTGGTTGCATCATTTCTGGTGCAGTTATAGGCATGGACTAATGTGCTGACCTGCTGGCTCCATGTGCGTTTATCTCTGGGGTCCGATAATCCCAACATGTCTAGCAGGGTTCTATTAAACCTTTTGGGTTGGGGGTTACCTTGGGGATGGTACGTTGTTATTCTGGATTTTCGGACTCCCCACAGAGATAGCATTTCTTTTATCGGCCTACTTTCAAAGTCGCAACCTTGGTCTGAGTGGATCCGCTGTTGCACCCCATAATGTACGAAAAACTTTTAAACTGACACATTTGCCACAGTTGAAGCTTTTTGATCTTTCATAGGGTATACCTGTGCATGCCTGGTGAAATAGTCCATGACCACCAGAATGTTCGAGATGTTCTTGGAGTCTGGTTCCAAGCTGAGAAAATCAATACAAACCAGTTCCATAGGGGCACTCATGATGATATTTACCAAGGGGAATGGCCTTTTGCGGGAGGGCTTTCCTCTGAAGATACCTGCAACAAGTTTTGCAATACTGTTCCATGTCTTGCCCCATTTGGGGCCAGCCCCCTCGCAGAACCTACAGCGAGCCAGGTCCAATGTGCGCGCACTGCCCAGGTGGCCCAAGTCATCATGGAGAGCTTTCAATATTGTCTCTTTGCATCTTTCTGGTAGCACCACTTGTACACGAAGTGCTCCCTGTTGGTCCTGCACTTCTCAATACAGTAAGCCATTCTTTATCTTTAACTTTGACAATCTCATAACATCAACCGGGCATGGGGGTCTCTAGTGGTCACGTGTGTTGAGTTGCCCCCCTCTCTCGCAGAACCCACAGCACTTCACCAATAGCTGGTTCAGACCTTTGCTCTTTCATCAAATCCTGACTTGTTAGAAGAGGTAAGGATTTCAAGACCAAAGTGGTTAGGTGGCAGTACGCTACAGGAAGGCAATTTCCAGGGGCTCCCAGGCTGTCCATTGGGAGAGGAACAGTCTCTGATGCTGAGGACTGTTCATGTCAGATTTCTTGCACAGTGCCTTTACAGTCTGCTCAGATATTTTTACCCAGCTTGAAATTTTCCCTGGAAGGGCCGTGGGGCTTCAGGACAAAGCTTCAGCATCTACATAATTTAACCCAGGGTGATGCTCAACGCAGTAATCATAGGTGGACAAGGCTGACAGCCACTATGACCAGCTGCGTCAAGCTTGGCTATTGTTTGAATGTAAGTCGGTGGATTATTATCAGTCCTGATGGTAATCTTGGCCCCATATAGGTAATCGTGGAACTGGTCTACGATGGCCCACTTGAGTGCAAGAACTCCAGCTTGTGCTGGATTCAAACTCTGACTAGCATAAGCAGCTGGACACAGGCCCTCCAGGTAGTTTTGATACAGGCCAGGTCCCAGGCCACTGAAACTGGCATCAATGTGTAAGGTGTAAGGTTTTTGTGGGTCTGCATAGGCCAGGACTGGAGCATGGGTTAAACAATGTCTTCAAAAGCTCTCTCACAGTCCTCAGTCCACCTTGGGCCAAATGACTCTGAGGATTTGAAGTAATGTTGCTTGGCAGGAGCTCTGGGATGTTTGAGTTGTTTGCTTTTATTGACTGGAGGGTAGCCTTGTAGCAAATTCAGAAGTGGTTTAACTGCCTGTGTATAATCCATGACAAATCTTCAGTAATACCCTCAGAAACCCAACAGGCACTGTAACTCTTTTTACAGTAGGTTCTGGGGCCTGGGCCAGGTGGTGAGCTCTTCAACCTTGCTGGGTTCCATTTGGATTCCTTGGGCTGACACTATGTGCCCAACGTAGTTGACAGAGGCTTTAAAAACTGCCACTTGTCAGTAGAAGCTTGAGATCAAAATCTTCTAGGTGATCCAGTACCTTCAGCAATCTCTCCTCATGTTCTTCCAGGGTTTTTCCAAAAACTATCATCTAGATACACTAGGCAGTCCCGCAGATTCATATCCCTGACGGCCCTCTCCATAAGGTGCTAGAATGTAGCAGGGGCACCAGAAATATCTTGGGGCATCCACAGGAACTCAAAATCTGAGCGAGCATATGAAAGCAGTCTTTTCCCAGTCCTGTGGGGCCCTGGGGATCTGGTAGTACCCACTTCTCAAGACCAACACTGAGAACCATTTGCTGCCGTTCAAGCAGTCTGGAGCATCCTGAATCTGAGGCATCATATATTGGTCAGGTGTTTGATAATCTACACACATCTGAATAGCCCAACTTTTCTGTCTCACCACTATGGATGAGGCATAAGGACTCCTAGACTTGAATGATGCCTGCAGCTAACAGTTCTTGGAGATGCCACCTAACATCATCAATATCTGCTGGGGCTAAGCATTGAGACCACTCCCTAAATGGGCACTAATCAGTGAGCCATATATGGTGCTGCTCCCCTGTCACGCAGCCCACATCCCACTCATGCAGGGAAAACACCTTAGTCCTTCTCAACAGCTTTTGTTGAATCCTAGTCTTTCTGTCCTTGAGGATGGGGGAGTTACTAAGATCAAATAAGTTAAGATCGATACCAGGCAGGGCATCTCCTCCAGAGGAAGTTGGCTGCACTGCCGTGTTAGCACAATATACCTGGGCTAAGGTGTAGCCCTTCCTGACAACCACTTCCTGGTCTGCCACATTCTTTACTTGCACCGTGATCCTTCTGACGTAAGTATGGACCCTAGCAGATAAGACACTGGGCTTTACAAGTAGGCTAGCTGGTAATCCATGCACTTTGGGGGCATCCAACATGAGGATCTTGTTCTTCACTTCCTTCTTCAGCCACACCATGCCGGTAATATTACACACGGTGTTGGAGGCAATACTATTTCCTTTGCATCCTGCCTCTAAACTGTGCCCACCGGCTCATCCTGATCTTCAGCCAAAGTTTGTACTTGCTTCCTGTAAGCTTCCCTTACTACTGGGTGAATGGGTAGGGCCTTCCTCTTCTGCTCAGCCTCCGAGCCAGCAGACCCGTGCCAACCATCAAAACATGTGGGTATATATACCCACCAGCACTGACACCCCATCATATATCCCAGTTTTTGGGCAGATTAGCGCCATGGTTTTGCCTGTGTCTCTCACTCCAGTCATCTTAGACGGAAAGCCATCCAAACTTTAACATAACCCAGGTAAGGATAGGATTTGTCACTAAGGCCCCACACATTTAACCCTTCCAAGTTTGCGGTTCAAGGTGGACAGTTGTTAGTTATATCAGGGCTTGAAGATGATGGTCACCTGGGAGCCACTGTCTGAGATGGCACAGTGGACACCCCATTTTATGGTGATGGTAGTCTCGATAGATGGCCCCACCAACTTGCCTATATCTGGTAAGGAGGACTCAGCGACTTTTGCAGTGTATCTTCTCACATACACCATGGAGCTGGGATTGGCAGGGGCCCCGGTATGCTCCCATAACCAGGCCCCGTTGAAGTTTCCCTGATGATGGTCCTTCTCCACCTATAGCCGGTCCCTCACTCAAGCTGGATCTTCTTGTGATCGGCATTCTCTGTGGAGATGTCCACCTCTCCTACACTTGTAGCAGTACATGTTCCCTCAGCTTTGCCTGGCTGGATAGGAAACTTCAGCGTCAGGTCTGGGGTCTTAGAGACTAAGTTGCCCACAATACACTGGGGGAGCCAGGGCAATCACTTGGGCCATAACCACTCTTCACTCTGATTCTCCCTGTCTTTGTAACCCATTTGCTTTTCAGTTCGCTGACAACCTGACACAGTTCATGGAGGCATGTTTCAATAAGGAGAGCCACAGAGGGCACATGGGTCTATACCCCCAGGCCCATAACCGGGAGATTGGCTCGGGCTAGCTGAGTAGGCTGACTAGGAGGGTATCGGATTTCTATTAAAGCCAGAGATAGCCCTGTCACATCTTCCTATATTCCTTGAGAAGTGCCTTAAGCTCAGAAGCCTTAGTGCATGGGGTATCCCCAATAACCTGTGTAGCAGCCACAATAGCGGGACCGACCCCCTTTGAGCATCTCTGTCCTCCACCTCTCTCACCTCCCTAAGGAGGACCCAGAGGAAGGGGGATCATCCAACTTGTCCTTTAGGCCTAACTTTAATTGTAACAACTTGGATTGCTTGGCACCCCTCAGCACTTGTTCTATGTGCATTTTGTTTAGGTCAGTAGACTGCATACACACACACACCCTTTACAGTATACCTTTTGTAGAGTCCTCTCCAACCTCTGAATATACTCTGAAAGGGATTTCCTCCTGGTTACTGCCAGGTGGACCTAAAACCCCACTACAAGTCCTCACTGGAGTTAGTGCTACTGAATGCACTGGCTAAGGCAGCAATATAATCTTCCACACTGGCCTCTGGGTCAGTGGCCCACAAGGACCAAATAGCATTGAGGGCAGGACCCTTCAGACTTTCAGTTAACCTCTTACATTTTCCCCCCTTTTGCTGCACTGTCAGTCCTGCAACAAGGGGATCATATAATTAACCTGTGACTCATTATCCTTCTCCGCTGTGGAGGTGGACTTTATCCCAGAAAACATCTTCAATTTCCGATATGAATCTGAAAGGGAGGGCATATAACTGGGCTGAGGGCCCCTCACTGGGAGAGGGAGGTAGTTCTGGCTCAGGCATTCCCTCCCATAGGGGAACTCCACTAATCATGGTTGCAATAAGCCAGGCCTTTGGAAATCCCTATGGAACTAATGCCTTGGGTATCCAGGAGGCTTCTATAGCATTCCTACATTCAGTCAACACAGACAGTGTCCCTGTAACAGAATCTAACATTTGACCCTGAACTATCACTGTCACTTGACCCAGCCCCTGTATAGTCTCCGTTTCTAACTTGGCGGAGTATCCGCAAGAGTAGGAGGGATTTCTGGGGGTCCATCTTTTGCACTCCACTCAACCAATTTTACCATATATGATTCTTTCCAACATTGATTTTGAGTTGGGGGGGAGTAGAACCAGGGTTGGGGGAAACAATAGTGGCCTTTTCACCATTGGCATCCATAGTGGGCATGCCTGGTGAACAGGAGATCCCAGCGATGCCTCCAAAGATGTAGCCCAGGCGCTGTGTGCCAGTGGGCTACTACCCTGCCTAAGGGTCCAGGGTTGTGTTGCGATGGTGTTTGGGGGTTTCTATCCCAGAATGGAAATAAAGTAGAGCGGTGCCTCCACCCAGAATAAAGTAATAGTAGGCCAGGTGTCTGATTGGCACAACCCGCTGGGACACATGTACCTACCCACCTCCCTTCCAGTCACCCCATGCACTGAATACCATGGTGCACCAGTGCTGTAAAACACATGTACTTAGTAGCTAATTTCAAATAATTGCCCACAATACAGGAATTACAACAAACAAACCACAGCTTTATTTTAGGGAGAAGGGCAAGGAAAGTGGGTACCAGTATCAGGGTTGCTGTTGAGAAGAAAATTTGATTATTTGGGTTAACAGGGCCCGTGGGCCAAAACAAATGCAGTGCCCACCCCACTGGTACTAGTACAAACCCTCTATTTCCTGTCAGTCCTAGCTGGGTACCAAGACTTAATCCAGACCTGTAGATGCATGGGTTATCCGCGTGATGGGGCCCTTGAAGTAACTTCTCCTAGGATACTAACACTCTTAAACTTTTTACTCCTCTTTTGACAGGGCAAACCCTGGGTTACTCATGGTTCTGCAGCACTGCAATTTGGCTACTGCCACAGTGGGTTCTGGAAGTCCAGGGATCACTCAATCAATCACACCGAAGGCAGCAAGCAGATGGAGCAGAAGAGTACTGGTCAACCTTGGACTTGCTTGAAGATTCTTGCAGCTTATCCCCTTCAACCTGCTCTGCAGGCCACATCACAGAGCCCAGATGCAAGGTCTACAAGGCCACAAAGAAACCAGACCCAGAAGTGACACCACAGTCCGGCTCCCCTAATGGATTCAGAGTGCCCTAGTACTCAGGCATGTGTCCGTGGCCCCCTGCAGCCATGTCTGTCTCACTCAGTAGGGATTGGCAGTTTCCCTACCTGGCTACAAGTTGCATCTGGAAGATTGTAGATTCTCACCCTTTTATTGAACAGAAACAAACAGCTCTGGGGTGCAACAACAATTTCTCCAACTTCCACTTTGCCAGTGGCATTCAGCTAATGATGCACAGTCTCTGGAGCAGACGTCCACCTTTTCACAGCTGTTTTTCAGCAAAACCACAGGTTCCCCAACTCTGGATACCTGCAAACCATTTTCCTACAATGTCCTCAGATTCAAACAGCCATGCCTTCTTTTAGCTCTGGCACTCACAGTTCCAAACCACTGTTTTCACTGGCTCAGCGTTTTCTCCCACATCAATGCAGGCTCACTGCAGAATCCTGAATCTCCAACTCCACCAGGAGCTTTTACCAAAATGCCTTAGATGTTCAGATGCATCTCACAGTTCTTTTAGCCAAAAATAGTCTTTTTTCTGATTCTCAAACCAAGTGACTGATTGACCAGACTAATCCTTGAAAAAGGCCTTCTCCGTTTTCACACACACCCAGCCTGAGCCCTTCTTGACTCGAAACTGTGCTCAGGACAGGCTGCCCAAACTGCCCAAAGTCCCTGGGGCTTCACCCGAATATCCTGGCTTCTGACTGGTTGAGTCACGCTGTCCCTCAAAAATATTAATAGTCATTAGCGGCCCCACGGTTTAGCTCCTCTGGCCTCATCTTAGTTATTTATTTATTAGCTTTTGGTAACCGGGTAACTGCCCTAAGCAACACTGCCTATTTTCTTTCATGACCCAGGAGAGTACAAGTCAAAAATACAGGGGTTAATAAATACACATACATTGCAGTACAATTAGAGTTAAACAGATTTACAGAGGTGCAGGTTACATAGCACATAGGTGGATGGTACATATCCCATGGTATAAGAGGTAACAAAACAGGCAATAAAGGTACAGTAGGGATAAAAGGTACAAGCATGAAGGAACAATAAGCTAAGTCCAGCTAGGAGGCAGATCCTTGGACCAAAACAGAGAAGCCTAAGTGCTTATCTGTAGCTTAGAAAGAGTGGTGAAGGGGAGGGTTTGAGTAGGCTTGGAGTTATAAGTGCAGGATGGGGTGATTTCACAAATCATGAAGCTAAGAACATTTGCATGTATCGAGGGAGGCAAGGTAATTAGAGAGGGCTTTCTTGAAGGCAGAGTGGGATTTGGAATGTCTGAGGTCAAGTGGTGGAGAGTTCCAGAATTTGGGGCATAGTAGAAGAAGGCAAATTCACCCATCCTGGTGGACCATTTGGGGATGGAGAGCAGAGCTAAAGACCTGGACCGGAGGGAACAAGAGCAGTCTATGGGGGTGAGCATCACTGCTAGGGCGGAGGGAAGAGAAGAACGAATTATGTTGTTGGTCAGGTAAACTGGCGCAAGGGCCAGACTATGACTCAAGGGCCAAAACAACAGGCCAGCTTGAGGGAAGAACTGGAGAACAAGGCAAACACGGTAAGCCCCACAGGGGGGTTACATATATTTGAAGAGAACTGAGGAGTTTAGGAAGTCAGTGGTATTTTCTTGTACTTTTTTGAGCAACCAGAAAAGATCAGAAAGGATCCAAGGCTACTTTAGCCTTACTTTAGCATTGTGGGTGAGATCCTGTATTACAAAAGTGTATGTGGTGGAAAAGACAAAAGGCACCAGCATTAATATTGGTGCATTCTGCTAGGTCCTTGCAGCATACTCGGCAGAAAGGACAGAGGCATCAGTTATGGAGTCATGCCAGGCAGCAGTGTGGTCCTTCATCCACATTTTCATGAAGCACTGCAGATTTGATGTTTATAGTTCAGCCAATGCGGCCTCAGGTGCAGAGCATTGTAGGTGGTTGTTAAGAAGTAACCCTTCTTAGGATGGGTGCTGCTTCTTATTTATTTATGTTTTTGTTTACCTGGTGGGCACACTGATTCAGTGGACCATTTTCAGGCGCGACCTGGGCCATAAAGATGGCGCATAGGTAATAAAGCTAGGAAAATATAGTTACACAGGTACAAATGGTGCAGAGTAAAGGACAGTAGGAATATAAGGTGCAAGTGCAAAATACAGCAATGTTACAAAGCAATAAATACAGAAAGCAAAGCTAACGGCAATAGAAGTTCAGTGCAGTGCATCAGGATCAACCAGATTTTAGTACAATAAGTTGAAGAATCTACAGTAGAAATGTGAATCAGTGTCTTTCACCCAAGGGGGGCACATGGCAGTGGCCATCAAGACAGTTTTATGGTGTGATTTGAATGCTATGTGCCAGCCTAGACAGCGGAAGAAGGCAGGTAGATTGTTCCACAGCTTGAGTGTGACAAAGGTGAAATCTTTGCTACCCAGGCAGTTGGATATCTGGGACTTCCTAAGGTAGGACACTGGAGTTCAAAAGGTGTAGGGGCAGTTTTTTGCTTGAGCAGGAAGAAAAGAGGACAGGTCTCCACTTCCGATGGCATTATCTATGGTGCAGCCGAGGAGGTAGCTGTTTCTGGCCTGGGGTGGGGTAGCCAGCCCAGGGCCTGGTATAGGGAGCAATGGTGTTTGGAGTAGGCCGCCATGAGTGCAAATCTACATATGTTATTGTAGGTGGTAGTAAGCCATGCAAAAATCTGGGAGGAGATCTGTGTATATATATGGGTCACAACAATCCAATAGAAGAAGGAGGTTTCCTTGTGCTTTGGCAAGCCGGACCTCAGAGGTCAGACAGTGTTTCAGTCGGAAGCCTACCCCCAGTTTCTGGTTGATTCACTGCAAGGTGTTATTGATATGCATGGAGAAGGTTTAGGTGGGATGAAGGGTAACACCGAAGTATTTGAAGCAGGGTATATTTTCAAGGAGAGAGCCATCCAGAGATAGAACCATCAGGATGGTTTGAGTATTGGTCAGCTTAGAGATCTTTGATTTAGACTCCAGAAGCATGGTCTTTGTTTTATTTGAGTTTACTAGGAGTCTGTTTCCCAGGAACCAGTTGTGGGCTGCTCCATAGTTTAGGGTTAGCGTGGTGGAGAGACTGGCCAGTGACTTAGCGCTGTGGAACAACACTAGGTCACCTGCATACAGGATGAAACCTCATGGATATCCTGTGATGACAGCAACTGAAAATGAGCGACTGCTAAAACAGTGACTCATTTTCAGCGATATCATCAAGGGCTACCCTGCAAGGGTAGCGATGCTACAGCAAAAGCAACTGTAAGGAGAGTAACCAGAAGGAGGGGATAGCGAAAGGAAGGGGAGGGATGGGGAAGGGTCCGTAGGGGACTGCTGTGCCCACTGCAGCTGAGCTAGCCTGTGGTGTGATGGTGAGGGTGGCTAGCCCTTGTGGTGTCACCCCACAACAGTGACAATTTACAGCGAACACCACCACAGCGCGGATCTCACCAGGTCGCTATGGTGGTGTGCTGTACAATGGCACCGCGACTCCGGTGTTCGCCTCCACCCGAAACAACTCCAACTCGGAGTTGTATATTTAGAGGTGGAGGGTGCATGGGGAGAAGACCCCCGCAGAAAAAAACTTTCTCCTGATGGGAGCAATGTCGACAGTCGGCATTGTTCCTGTCACCATCGGGGATGTTGGCAGCATTGCCGACACTGTTAAGTGGTGGAACCAGCTCTGGCTAAGCCGTTATGGGGTTTGGGGCTGGGGACCGGGAGGGTTACAATTTTGCCACTGCCTGCGGGTGTGGCACTTAATTTTTCCAGCAAATGTGGGCTGTGCCCCTTCCCCAACATACACCCCCACGGGGTTAGTTATCTTTATTCAAGGGGGTGTGGGGGTCAAAGCCCCGCACAAAAACATTTTTCCTTTTGCCGGATGTCAGGCCACCAGCAAGTATACATTGACGATTTGCTTTTCGCATATACACTTACTATTTTGCAATCGCTATTATAACATGGAATCCTCGCATAAGAAGCTGTCGGCTGGTAGGGAGTTTATAAATAGGAAAAAGAGGAGTGGACCCAGGATGGCACCCTGGAGAAACACCAGTGATCACAGCCTTAGCCACGGAGGCGGCACCTCCAGCGTTAACTGTTTTTATGGGATTGGCCAGAGAGGTAATTCTGAAACCAGGTTGCCAGACCCACAGAGCAACCAAGGTTCATTAACTTGCCGTGGAGCAAGTTGTGGTCTGCCAGGTCAAAGACCCTGGTCATGTCAACAAAGATGGTGCCTGTGAGATTCCCTAAGTCCATGTTTCTGAAAACATGGTTTGTAAAGTGAGCCAGGGCAGATGTAGTACTGTGATATTTCCTAAAACTGTGATGGTGTGGACAGAGAAGGTTATATTTAATGACATGCTCCGAGAGTTGGTGGTGGATGACCTTTTAGGAGCTTGCTCAGATGAGGCAGGATAAAAGATGGGCCTGTAATTATCCATGGATAGAGGATCACCTGCTTTGAAAATGGGAACTACCTTAGCATTTTTCCATATGGTGGGAATGGCTGAAGTGGAGAGGGCAAGATTGAAGATTGTGATCAGGTGTTTGGTGATGCAGTGGACTATGAGTTTAAGGAAGCAGGGGTATAGTCCATCACTTCCAGGACTGTGCCAGTTTTGGAGGCTTTTCAGTAATTTGTAATTTTCTTGTGTGGAGATATCCCTGAAGAGGAAAGGTGGCTGGAGAGTGCCAGCCGCAGGTGTGTACTCGGTCTAGTTTGCCGGGCTTGCTGGGTTGGGTGTGGGCAGTTTATCAAGGGGGACTGAGAAATTAGTGAACTTGACATTTAGGGCATTGGCAACTGCAGTGGGGTCAGTTGAAAGACCTGTTGTGGTGTTGAGATGTAAGGCAGGGTAGTGGGATCTTGGGGCTATCATGGGGCCTATGGTGGACCAGAATAGGCGTAGGTTTCTAAGGCTGTCACTCTGGAATTTTCTAACGTAGCTCACCTTGTGGATTTTGGTCTGTTATTTACGCAGATTGTGCAGTCTCTTATAATCGTTCCATAGGACAGGGGAGGAGGAGGAGGAGGCTTTGAAAGCAGTCCATTTTGTGTCTCTCTCTTTCATTTGGGAGAGAAGGTCTTTAGAACCCATATGTATTAACTGCCCCATCGACAATGTGGAGTGATATATAAAGGAGAAATGCTTAACGTAATTTACTTTTCTGTTACCTCCAGCCTTGTCAATGGGCAACTCCCTGAAGCCACTGGCTGTGTCCAGAGAATATTGTCCAATATATTATCAAGAATTTCAGCTTGGCAGCTGCTTTAGCCTGGATTTACAGTTGTATCTGAACATGTAAGTAAGTAAATTGTTGGTACCAGAAATATTGTCCAACATTACTGGTCCAATTGGTTTGCATCTTGAATTTAAGGGATCTGTAAGGTCAGCCCTCGTCTGTTGTTGGGGGTCAAAAGTACAAAGAATACTACCAAGTATATTAGCAACAATTTCAGCATAGCAACTTCTTTAGCCTGGATTTACAGTTGTATCTGAACATGAAAGTAAGTAAATTGTTGGTACAAAAAATATTGTCCAACTTTATTGGCCCAGTTGCTTAGCTTGAATTTGAGGGTCTGTAAGGTTAACTCTCACCTATTGTTGGGGTCGAAGTGTTCATTTTAAGATTTTGTATGCTATTATTTTCAAGAAATCCTGAGCAGACCCTCTAGAGAAGCAATCGAAGAACTATGAAATCAGATGAACATACAGGCCTGGTAAGGTACTGTCTTTATATACTCGATTGATTGTTTGATGTCTTTCATGTTATTACTGTATGTTATACAGCGGTCCCCTAATTCATGGACACTGGAGAATTTATTAGAACTGCGTGGCAAAAATGAGGACAGACTGACGTAATTAGAAAGTTTATGTAGCTGGGGTTCTAGTGATGCTAGAGCAGTCAAAACTTTGATTGTGCCACTTTTCCGTGGTAGGGTGCATTACCCCTAGGTATAAACTCCCCAATTTACAACGTTGGAACTAACAAAAAGGAAATTACGGAAAGAATAAAGGAATTTCTCCAATTATTTTATAACGAAAGGGACCTGGGGCACATCTTGTTCATCCCTCCTGCCACACAGCAGTAACTATACCCAATTTGAGTATGGACACATATCTATGCCTATTAGCCGAATGCTACCCCTACTCATGATGTGTAATTCTCTGTGCCATTCTCTGTCACAAATGTATCTGGTCCTATTTTGAAAATCAGAACAGTGCTAGATTCCAAAACCTCACTGGGTAAGTTATTCCACATGTTAACACCCACTGTGCCAAATATTGCATTCTACTGTTTCCCATATCCTGACCCCTTCAGTTTTAGTGACCGTCTTCTAGTTCTTGCACTAACAAACTCGAACATATGTTCATACCCCTCCCTGTCTACAGTATACTTTTTCTTGGCAGGATGCCTCTGGCACTTTTGTAAATTTGCCCTCAACTGTGACAGAGGCACCCACCATTGTAGACTAGTCGGCACTCTGAGCCTCCTCTTACCTGAACTTATGTGGACTTCAGGTTGGGTACCATGGTTTATAAATGTGCATACAATCTCTACCAAACTCACTGGAACAACTTATGAATCAAACCAAACAGTCCTACTCATTCAGGTCACAAACCAATAACCTCTTCTATGTCCCTAGAGCCAAGACCATTGGACAGGAGACCTTCTTTATAAATACCCCAAGCACCTGGAACTCCCCTCCCCCACTAGAGCAAATGACTCACTTCAAGCATACCGTACAGCCATATTCTTATACTCTGCAACTGCTTATAAACCTCTGCTATTGATTGAAATGCAAGCTTCCTGTCCTGCTGCCTACTCTCCATCTTCTACCCTGCCCTACCCACCTAGTTACTCTTAATTTCCTTAACTTTTTTACTTCCTACCTAGTGATAATAGCTATTGTAGATATATGTAAGTGTAAATATACGTTTCTTATCAATGTGAAATATACTGTATATGCTTGCATTGTTTTCTAAGACCTCAACAGTTTTAAACCTCTTCTGCTGTAACAGAATACCCCAGGACCCTCTTGAAAATTAGGTGTCTCACCTAAGTTTGGATATGCCAGGGTGCACAATTGTAAATAATTAAATAAATAGTCAGAGCACAGTGGTCATATTCCCTCCCAGCTTGATGTTCTCCATGCTGGATGTCAATACTGCCATGGGAACCACTGTTAGGGTTGTAAGAGGGGTCTAACATGCATTCTTAGGGTATGATAATTGTGAACAGAAGATGAGTGGCTCTGATACCCTAGGAATCTAAGTGAGACCACACTTACAACCATAAGAGTTATCTCTGTGGCAGAGTTAGTATATTGTAAAGGTGTGGATTCAGTTCACCATCCTCATATAGGCAGTTTTCCCTGGAGACAGCTGAGTCATCCGAATGTTTCAAACTAAATCCTCCCACCACCCAGGTGATAGCCTCCAACTCTTCCCCATGATGTCTGATCTTTCTTTCCACTGGAAGGGACAGGTCTTCTTCACAGCTGTGTATGCGTAGATGAGTTTAGAGATTTTCAAACTGCTTTTCATTGGTGAACTTTTCAAATTAAAAGCTGCTCCTGCATCTTCTGACTTCGCTCCATTGACTGTAATCACAATGGAAAAGCAGAAACTGGGGTTCATGTTCTGTGCCCGGTGTAGCACAAAATGTCAGCCGAGGATTTACATGACATGTGCGTCTACTGTTTAGGTTATGAGCATAACATCGAAAACTGCAGTCAATGCCATGTCATGCTATCAGCATCCACCAAGGAACGGAAGGCCAGGTTGGCCCTTGGTTGGCCCTTAAGACCACAAATTAGCCTTGGTGGCTGCTGGGTTGGCTACTCAGTTTGAGGTAATGGAGGAAGAGGTGGTGGCAGCTGGGACCCCGTCAGTCTCAGCACTGTTCCTGGCTGAGGCCAGTGTCGGTGGGTTGTTCTCTTACAACTGTAGGGAAATGTGCATGGCCCTCTGACCTTTGGGAAAGCCTATCCCACCACAGCAAGATGGAAAGAAGCTTGTCACCAAGATCATGGGACTGGGAATGATCATGCTCTTCCTGCACCTTCGACTCCTCCGACTGCATAACTGGTCAAGCTTCCTCAGGTCGAGGGACTAGTTGAAGGCTCCACAGTAACCCTGTCAGGTCTATCGACCTCAACTCCAATTGACCAAGTGGTCGATCAGCTTTCAGAGGAGATCAATGAGGAGTCAGATTCCCAGACCCCAGTGCTACCTGTCCTCACTCAGGAAGACAAGGGCCAGTTGGAACCCCCAGACGAGTTGCCTTGAGAGCTACCTGCACTGGCAGTAATGCCTCCTAGACTTCTTTTGGTCCAAGCAAGTGATCTATTTGGCCCCCTGGAGGACACTTGTTGATATCAATTCATGGGTCAACAGTCAAGACTGAGGTGCCACTCACACTGTCAGCCTCACTCGACTGGGAAGCATCATCATGGGCACTCCTTGACCACCTCATCCTCAGGTCAGAGAGAATCAATGGCACATGAATCAACATTACAAGGAGTTCATCTGACATCAGTGGGCAATTGCAGGGGTGAGCAGGGCTCTGCTCCTGGGCCACAGGTTCCTTGGCCTCCTCTGGCCATTTCTGTCCTATTGCATCAAGCTAAGCTGACCACGTTGTCTGCTTCACCTCCACTTTGTGCTCCTGGAACCAGTGCAGGAACAGGATAAGCATTCATTTACCAGTGTCCTGGACAGGGACAAGTCCCCCTGGGTTGTCTTCCCTTTGGTTGAGGCCACTTTGGGACTGACCCTGTAGCTTTGACAGCATCCAGCATCTTGCCTGATGCCCCCTACCTGCATGGTCCGCAAGTATGCTGTCCCCATAGGCAACCTTTGGGGTTTTCCATCCACCCTCAGCTGAGGGCCTGGTCTCTGACTCAGCCTTCCATAAGTCGAAAGGCCAGGGGGATGTGGACAAACCTTCCAACAAGGAGTCAAAGAAGTTGGACCATATGACCAAAAAGGTATACACGTCCACCCCCCTGGGTCTCCGACAGGCCAGCTACCCAGTCATGATGGCAAATTTTGGTCTTTTCCTTTTTGTGATTGTTGAGCTTCTCCTCCCCCTTGTGTCCGCTGACCAGCAGCAGGTGGCCCAGATGCTTCAGCACAAGGGAAAGTCGCTGATTACATACCAGCTGCAGATGGCCTTGGACATTGGTGATTCTTGGGCCCATGCCATGGCTATGTTCGATGGGATGTGTCGCTGGGCTTGGCTGAAATTGTCCGCCTTAACTGCAGACATTCAGCATAAGTTTGCTGTTGTGCTTTTCCTGGGCACCAACCTCTTTGTCCCTGGTGTGGAAGGACAGCTGGCTTGCACTGAGAAATCGAATACCACCTAGGATTCTGTGGCTTTGTCCCAGAAGGCTCCAACAGCCCAAGAAGAAAGCTTTTCAGTTTCAGGCCTTCCAGCCACAGCAGCCTCAGGAGAACTTCAGCAGGGTCAATCACAACACTGGCATATAAAGCCTATGTTCAGCAGGCAGGGGCAAAACAGAGGGGGGACGAGATGGAGTTGCCTCTGGGGCTCCATCTGCTGGAGCCCCCTCCAGGGCCGCAAAGTGATGGGCTGTGGGATTCCATCCCACCTCCCATCAAGTCATTGTCCCAGCTCCAAATCGGGGGTTGGTTTTATCATTTCTTGCCACGGTGGTCTGTCGTTACCTTGGATAGGTGGGTCCTAGATGTGGTAGGCAGGGATGCCTCTGGACTTTGAGGCTCTCTCAGCCTTATTGACTCTGAACTCCCTTGAGTCCAGGGTGTTCAAAGTCATGTTGTCTGCACTACAGACTGACATAGCTTAGCTCCTAGAGTGCAGGGAAATTGCTTGTGTCCCAGGCACCCTGGCCTTTTAGAGATATGTGCCCAGGTACATCCTAATTCCAAATTAGATGGGGAGGCACCCCATCCTGGACTTGCATAATTTGAACAAGTTTATGTGGAAGCACAAGTTCTGGGTTTTTTCACTGAACTCTATCATTCCATCCTTGGAGCAGAGCACGTGGTTCTGTTCCCTTACTATCAGGACACATTTTGCCAGATCCCAGTCCATTTGTTCCACCACCCGTATCATCAGTTCCAGGTGGAGAGGGTGCTCTACCAGTTTCTGATCGTGCCTTTTGGCCTCTCATCTGTGCTCAGGGTCTTCACTAAGTGCATAACAGTGGTGGCAGCCTTCCTGCGGTGCAAGGGCATCAGGGCATATCCCTGCCTGGATGACTGGTCA
The DNA here is from genome assembly GCA_016271365.2 of Neoceratodus forsteri. Classification (NCBI taxonomy): domain Eukaryota; kingdom Metazoa; phylum Chordata; order Ceratodontiformes; family Ceratodontidae; genus Neoceratodus; species Neoceratodus forsteri. The sequence continues at coordinate 422,832,339 of CM057453.1, forward strand.
CTAGCCAGGCCATCTATGAAGGCTGTGGAGCGTCCTAGGGATCTGCCCCCCCAGAACTGCCAAGACTTGGGCCTTCTGGCAACCTAGCCAAGTCTGAACTGGTCCCTTAGAGTGTCCAAGTTCATCAGAGCAGAACTAGACTCCCTGTAGGCTAAGGCCGGCATCCCAGTGGACCAGGCATCGGACTGACTTTCTTGCCTGATCATTTCAGGTTGGGTACTCACACCCTGCCGGGACTTAATTCAGCTGCTGGGGTTGATGGTGGCTTCTAACAATATAGTCCCGATAGGCCCACTAGAGAATGCACGCCATGAAGTGAGAGTTGGGCTAGCAGTGGTCCCAATGCCTAGGTCCCCTGGACCATCCCGTCATAGTGACTCAGCTGATGAGGAATGCCATCAAGTGGTGGCTGTGCCCACAGAACCTGGAGGATTCCTGTTCATCCACCAAGAAATGTCCATCACATTCATGATGGACACATCTCTAATGTGGTGGGAAGCTCAACTGGCAGACAACAGGACCCATAGATTCAGGTCACCTAAGTAGTCCCAATACCACTTTACTCTGCTGGAGCTCTGTGCAGTGCATCGTGCTGTGATGGAGTGCTTCACTGATTTGGGGTTAGGTACATTCAGGTCCAGATGGACAACACAACCACCATGTTCTACCTGAACAGGCAGGTTGAGAAGCAGTCCCTTTCATTGTGTCAGGAGGCTCTCTGCACCTGGACCCTTGTGTGCAGCCTGCAAGCAAATCTCCTGGTGATTCATGTTGCATGAGTGCTACAGGTTGGCTGGTAGGGGAGTTGCCCAAGGAGCTTAGGGCTCATTTCACCAGACATACCACTGCCTCAGTGGCTGCCTCAAGGGATATCCCAGTTGCAGAGATTTGCAGGGCTGCAACCTGGTATAAAGCATACACCTTCCTCTCCAATTACAGCATCCATGAAATGAGTCATCTGAATGCTGCTTTTGGGGCCTCAGTCCTCCAGTCTGTGTTTGCCAAATAGGGGTGCATGCCTTGTCCCCTCCTCCTGGACGACTGCTAGGAGTTTGCCTATGTGTGGATAGTAAACTGAATGCACACTTTCAGAAATATAGGTTAATCACCTGTAACTTTACTTCTAAGAGTGATATTCAGTTCACATGTACACCATCCACCCAGTCTCCCCTGGTAGTGTGGCTCCCGATCCCTATTTCAGTATGCAAGATCTGATCTCATGGGGCAGAGCCAGAAGGTATACCACCAGGTAGTTGGAGAGATTAGCTTAAAACATTCTGATGACTCAGCTGACTGGCAGATGTTCTCAGACAGAGTCAGAGACATTGCACAAGTTGTCTCTGAATCAGGAGGTGGTAATCCTTGTTCTCCCAATGGGGCACCCCTCTGTTGGATCTGTTTGCCTCTTGTGAGAACAGAAAGCTGAGGCTGATCTGTACCCACTCCCCTCAGTCTGGGACACCGCAGGGGGGTGCCTTCTCAAGGCTCTGGACACCCATCCATCTTTTACACCTTCCCTTCCTTCTTCTTGGTGCACAAGGTAGTGATCAAGACTAGGAAGGACAAGGCATGTATGATCCTGATAGCACCAGACTGGCCCAGGAAATTCTGGTACCTGGATCTCCTCTGCCTCTGCTGTAGGTCACCATGGAGTTGCCTCTCCACCCTGACATGCTGATGAGATGACAGGGGTTGGTTTTGCATGCAGACCTTCAGGCCCTACACCTCTCAGCCTGGTTCCTGAGTGCCTAGATTTCATGGCTCTTGGGGTTTTGAGACATTCTCCACATGGAGGCATCCCTTACGGTGTTGGCTTGCAAATGGTATGTATTTAGGTGGAAGAGAATCTTGAGCTGTGGTGAGGTCAAGAGCTTGATCCCTTGCCTGCCCAGTTACAAGTATTCTCGACTACCTCTGGTCTCTATCCTGGGACTGTGAGCGACGTCCATTAAAGTGCACCTGGCAGCCATTTTACATACAGGATATAGGCTGGTATGCCAACAGTGACACAGGAGAAGGTGGTCAGATGCTTTTTCAAGGGCCTGGATCACCTGTTCCCTCTGGTGTGCATAAGTCCACCTCCATGGGACCTGCTGCCATTTGAACCTATACACAAGTATTTATTATGTAAGACAGACTTCTGGTGGCCATTACATCAACCAGATGGATCAGTGAGCACCAGGCACTCTAGGTGGAGTCTTTCTGTTTACTCTTCAATAAGGGTAAGGTGGTTCTTTGTCCCAACACAAAGTTCCTGACAAATGACGTGATAGAGTTTCATTTGAATATGGTAATTAACCTTCTGGTGTATTTTACCAATTCAATATGGATGCCAGTCACAACCTTCATACCTTGGACTCGCGGGTGGGGTGGTGGGGTGCTGTCTTATTATAAAGAATGTATGGCCACAGTTCATGGAGAGTCTTGCCTAGCTGTTTATCACTTATGCTGCAGCTAAGTGAACAGTTACCAGGTGGATTACACCCTATATCAATCTCTGCTACAGGTTTGCTGGTAGAGTCACCCAAGGGGCTTAGGGCTCATTCCACCAGACATACCACTGCCTCAGTGGCTGCTTCCAGGGATATCCTGATTGTGAAATTTGCCGGGATGCAGTCTGGTCTAAAGTGCACACCTTTATCTTCCATTACAGCATCAATGAAATGAGTCATCGGGATGTTGCTTTTGGGGCTTCTTTTTTTTTTTTTTTCTTTTAAGTCTTTGGTAACTGGGTAGCCCACTAGGCACAAATGCCTGTTTTCAGGGGCGTCCTGGGAGCACTGGGCGGTTAAGTGACTTGCTCAGAGTCACACAGTATGCAAGTGGAGGTTGTGAGAATCAAACTCAGGTCTGGTCTGCTGGATGTCCCAGCTCGTTCACACCTCATTCCTCTAACCTCCAGGCTATACTGCCAGTCTCTGTTTGCCAAATAGGGTGCAAGCCTTGCCCTTCCTGACAGAGAACTGCTTGGAATTTGCCTATGTGTAGATAATGAACTGAATGCATGCCTTTAGAAATATAGGTTACTCACCTGTAACTGTAGTTCTAAGAGTGATATTCAGTTCATGCACACTCACTCACCCAGTCTCCCTAGCTATGTGGCACCCAGATCCCTGCTTCCAGTGTATAAGACCAGTAGATATACCACCCAGGTGGTCAGAGGAACTTAGCTTGAAGCATTCCAATCACTTAGCTGTGTGGCAGATGCTCTCAACAGGGTCAGAGACATTGTACAAGTGGTTCCTGAATCAGAAGGTGATAGACCACTTTTTCTCCCAGTGGGGCACCCCTTTGTTGGATCTGTTTGCCTCTTGGGAGAACAGAAACTGAGGCTGTTCTGTACCCTGCCCTCTCAGTCTGGGACACCGCAGGGGGGTGCCTTCTTAAGGCCCTGAACCCTGAGCCTTCTGTACACCTTCTCTTCCTACCTCTTGGTTCACATGGTAGTGATCAAAACTAGGAAGGATAAGGTGTGTATGGTCCTGATAGCTCCAGACTGTCCCAGGCAATTCTGGTACCTTTATTCCCTCAGCTTCAGCACCAGGTCACCATGGAGGCTGCCTCTCCACCCCAGCCTGCTGATGAGATAACAGGGGTTATCCTGCAACCAGACCTTCAGTTCATGCACTTCTCAGTCTGGTTCCTAAGCAGCTAGATTTCCAGGCTCTGTGCCTTTTGGAAGACATTCTGCACATGGTGGAGGTGTCCCATAAGGTGTCAACTAGCAAATGCTGTGTATTTAAGTGGAAGAGATTCTTAATCTGGTGTTAAGTCAGGAGCTTGATCCCCTGCCTGCCCAGTTGTGAGTATTCTCGACTACCTATGATCTCTCTTTCAATAGGGATTGTGAGCGACAACCATTAAGGTGCACCTGGAAACCATCTTTGCATACTGAGCATGGGCTAGTATGCTAACTATGACACAGGAGAAGGAGGTTGGGTGCCTTCTCAAAGGCCTGGATTGCCTATCCCCTCAGGTGCGCATACCTCCACTTCCGTGGGACCTACTGATGGTGCAGGCAATGCTCATGGGCAAATCCTCTGTGCCTATGCACAAGTGTGAGATGTCACATTTGTTATGGAAGACCACCTTCCTGGTGGCTGTTATGTCGGCCAGATGGATCAATGAGCTCCAGGTGCTCTAGGTGGAGTCGTCCTACTTGGTCTTCTATAAGGACAAGGTGGTCCCAACATGAAGTTCCTTTCAAAAGTCACGTCAGAGTTTCATCTGAATCTGGTGATTAGCTTTCCAGTGTATTTTACCAATCCAACCTTGAGCACCAATCACAAGCTCTATACCCTGGACCTGTGGAGGGTGCTTTTTTGTTGTAAGGAGTGTATGGAGGAGTTCATGGAGAGGCTCACTAGCTGTTTGTCACCTACACTGAAGCTAAGCAGGTGATTGCCAGGTGGATTACACCCTGCATTGATCTCTGCTACAGGTTGACTGGTAGGGAGTCGCCCAAGGGGCATAGGGCTCATTCCAGCAGACATACTCACTGCTTCAGTGGTTGCTTTCAGGGATATCTCCATTGCAGAGATTTTCAGGACTGCAGCCTAGTCTAAAGTGCACACTTTCTCTCATTATAGCACTGATGAAAAAATGAGTCATTGGGATGCTGCTTTTGGAGACCTCAGTTCTCCAGTCTCTATTCTCCAAATAGTGGTGCACGCCTTGTGCCTTCCTTCTGGAGGACTGCGGAGACTTCCTACGTGTGGATAGTAAAATGAATGCATGTCTTTAGAAATATAGGTTACTCACCTGTAACTGTTGTTCTAAGAGTGAGATTCAGTCCACATCCACACCACTCACCTGGTCTCCCCAGGCAATGTGGCACCCAGATCTCTGCTTCCAGCAGCAAGATCTGACATCATGGGGTGGAGCTGGAAGATACGTATACCACCTAAGTGGTAGGAGGAGCATAGCTTGAAGCATTCAGATGACTCAGCTGTCTCCAGGGAGAACTGCCTATGTGTGGATGTGAACTGAATACCACTCTTAGAACTATGGTTACAGGTGAATAATCTTTATTTATTGACCGAAGATGATCAACAATATATTAAAAATTTAAAACTCCCTAAACATGCCCATTGCCTGAGCTCACCTGCATGAGACACTTCTTACAGAATAAGAGTGTCCCTGAGCAGAGGAAAGGAGTTTTCCAGTTGGTTGAAAGTGCTCCCTCAATGAATAAAAATAATTTAAGGATACAGTACTAACTTTAGTTTTTCTGGTATTCCACTTCCCATGCTTATCTGAATGTGAAGAGAATGCTTGACTCTGCAGTATATAATGAACACCATATTAGCTATAGACAATTTTTTTATTTTCTGCTCTCTTCTGTGGTTTCTCCTTTTAGTCCCACTTCTGTTACTCAAGGACCAACATGGTAACTCCAGACCTACGTCCAAGAGTGTTAGCAGCTATCTCTACAGTGGGCATCAGTGCTTTGTGGCTGGTAGCAGGAGATGCTTGTGTGCTGGTTAGGCATTACCCATCCTGAAAGGTCGAATGGCTCACCAGTGTGATGCACTCAGCCTCTTGTAGCCCAAGGCCAGGCAGACTTGAGGTTGTTCCTAAACTCGGGCTGCACAGTTGGCAGCACAGAGCATTACCATCATGCTTCTGAGGTGGCATTACAGTACATTACGATAACTTTCAGCAGTGGTTTACTTCTGTTTGTAAACTGGATAAGGAAAATCCTAGCTGCCGATTGGTGAAGGCAGATTGGCACCCATACATTTACCTCAGCATAATGCCCTGTATAAAGAGCACCAGTGGCATTTGGAATGTGGGAAAAATTCATGACTCACTTCACTCATTTCTGTTTGCCATTACACATATGGCTGTCACGTTTACTTTATGAAAACCTTCAACACAGCACTGAAACTCCTTTAAATTTGTAAAATAAATAATTAAACATTCTTTCCTCTCATGATCTTGTCCTTAAACACATAAACAACTTTACAAAGTGAAGTCTATTCCCAGTGTTTCTTTGGTGGCGCTTAGAAATTTCCACCTATCCTTGCAAGCTTGCTAGTGTAAGTTGTACTGCTTATCCTGCCAGAGATAAAATTCAAACCTTGGCTACCTATAAAGGCCTTCAGTTGTGTGTGAGGTGGTGAACGTTCTGCTAAAGGAATTCTACAGAAGTATGAATTCCTGTATTCCATAATAAACAAACATTACATTAATTGAATGTGTAGAAGTACGGATCATTAATAGGTAGAGAGGGATTATTTTTTACTAGTTACTTTGAATTAAAAAAATTACTTTTTAATTTAAAACGTTGGAATTTGTTATTTAAATTGTTTGACAGTTTGCCCATTTTATAAGCACAGTAAGATGCTCTCCGTGGTGAGGGTTAAACTAGGTGCCCACCCTTCCAGGGGCTGTAAGGCCCTCCACATGTGGTGGTGGGCCTCACTCCACCCCTGGGTGGGCAGTTAACTCAGCTAACACACTCTGTCATGTCTTATTGTGTGTGTGTTCATATAGAGCAGATTGTTATTTTGGTATAGTGGCACCTTAAGCTCGATCACTGCCTTAATTCTTGGCTTTGAGTAGAGTTGGTTTGAATGCAGACTGGAAACCAGTTTTTTTCTGAACCTGTTTTTGAAATGTTAGTGGCCCCTGTTTCATAATAGACCATGTACAGTATATGGAACACCAATGTGATTACCACTATGTCCCATATTTGTTTCTGTATAGTATGTCTCATACACACACACACTAGTGACTGCCGGCTCAGATGGATGTGTCGATTGATACTACATAGATTTACAAGCTTTGTATATTATATTCATAAAGGTATCCTAAAAGTAACATCAAAGGATATAGGAGGAAAACATACTGCCATGATTAATTCAAGAATAAAATCTACCATCAAGTTATATCTTATTACTAAGTTATTAATTATTAGTTTACAAACATGCAGTAATATAATTTCAGTTTATGAGTGTGTGCCTACTAATTTCTCAATTTGAACCTTTCAGTCTAGATGTTAAGGGAAGGGTTGGTACAAACATTTGAAATAGGCCAGGTCTGATGGAGTTATGTTAAACATTTTCTGGAATCAGTTCACCCTTCCCTAATCTCCCAGTGTAAATGAAATATGCAGAGCCCCCCCACCACCACACACACACACACGCACATATTTTTAATAAATATCAATGTTGCCCTTTTAGGCATGCAGTCATCCTTCTGAAGTGATGTGTGTTGTAAAAGCATGTAGTAGCCATTTGAATAATAGCCGAATATATTAACCAAACATCCCTTGTGTGTACCTGCTGCAGACACTGGAGGGAAAGCAGCCCTAGAGCCACTGCAGTTGCACTTTATGTAGGTCAGTGATAAACTCAGGGGGTCTTCCTTCTTGAGCCACTTCAAAGAAGGTGCAGGTGTGCTGATATAGTAAATGTTCACCCTGCAGTGTCTTATAATTGTTAAGCATTGGGTTAGTCTTCAAGAACAATGTTCCGTTACATTTTTGAAAGAACACATTAAAAGGGAACACTTCTAAAGTGTCTCTCATAGTCTCAAAGCAGATGAGGTAATTGGCTTAACTGTAGCTGGTAATAGACCAGAGATAGCCATAAGACAGCTCCATATTAAAACTATGTGGTCAATAGTTTTGAAACTTTGTGATGTCATGCAGGTGGGGCTGTAAACTACAATGTAGTAAAGAGCACTCATTCTTGATAAACCACAAACAACAGATGCACTGACTTAGAAACACAGAGACATAGATACTGATGGCAGATAAGGACGCTTGGTCAACCTGGTCTGCCCATTTCCCTACTACTATAACACTACAGACCCTACTTGATCTCCAGCTTTACGCTTTCCCTACCTCCAGTGTTCCCTTATGCCTATCCCATGTATTCTTGAAGCTCTGACCCATCCTGGGTCAGAACTGAAAAAGGGCCTGTGGTCCAGTGTTCTTACCTGGTTAACAAATGAATAAAATACAAATAAAATAAAAATTACCATTTTTGCTCCAACCACTTCCACTGGGAGGCTGTTCCAGGCATTCACCACTCTTTCTGTGAAGTACTTCCTCACATCTCCCCAAGTCCCCCCCCAGCTTCATACCATGTCCCCTTATTCTTGAGCATCTTTTTTTCTGAAAAATATTTCCCTCTTGAACTTTATTTATACCCATGAGGTATTTGAATGTTTCTATCATATCCCTCTCCTCCTTTCCTCCAGGGTGTACATATTGAGGTCCTTTAATCTCTCCTCATAGGGCTTGTGATGCAGAACCTGCACCGTTTTGGTTGCCCTTCCCTGGACTGCCTCCACCCTGTCTATGTCATTCTGGAGATGTGGTCTCCAGAACTTGAAACAGTACTCTAGGTGAGGTCTCACCAGTGATCTGTACAGCGGTAGCACCACCTCATTCTTTCTGCTGGTGATAATCTCTCCAAATGCACCCTAGCATCCCACTACCTCCCTCCCTCCACTGCCTTGTCACACTGTCTGGTCACCTTTAGGTCATCAGATATGATTACTCCCAGGTTCCTTTCCTGTTTGGTGGTGGTTAATACTACCACCACATTTTGTATTCTGCCCCCTCCTTTTCTGTGCCCCAGGTGCATGATTTTGCAGTTCTTAGCATTGAAATCTAGCTGCCACACCATTGACCACTCCTCTAACTTTCCCACATCACTATTCATTTTTTCCACTACCCCCTGAGTGTCTATCCTATTACAGATTTTAGTATCATCTGCAAAGAGGCATATCTTCCTTTCTAGCCCCTCTGCAATGTCACTAATAAAGACATTGAAGAGGACCAGTCCCAGTACTGATCGCTGTGGCACCCTGCTTCTCACCTTCCCTTCCTCAGAGTGAATTCTGTTTACCACCACCCTCTGGCTCCTGACCCCCAACCAGTTTCTCACCCAGTTTACCACCTTAGGACCCACTTCTAGGTGTCCTAGCTTGTTTACGTGTCTCCTGTGTTTAACGGTATTGAATGCCTTACAGAAATCCAGGTAAGCCACATCCACCTCCACCCTGATCCAATTCCCTGGTCCCCAGTCAAAGAAATCTATCAGATTTGTTTGACATGATCTCCCAGTGAATCCATGCTGCCTCGGGTCCTGAAGGCCACTGGATTCCAGATATTCCACAATCCTCTTCTTCAGTAATGTTCCACTACTTTCCCCACCACTGAAGTCAGGCTGACTGGCCTGTAGTTGCCAGCCTCTTCTCTGCTTCCACTTTTATGAAGTATCCACTTTTATGAAGTGTGACTACTTGTGCCCTCCTTCAGTCCTCTGGAACCATTTCCATCTCCAATGAGTGCTTGAACAGGGCTGTTGGAGGTGCAGCTGGCACCTCCTGAGGCTCTTTCAATATCCTAGGATACACCCCATTTGGCCCCATTGCTCTGTCCACTTCAGATTTGCAAGTTACCTCAGAACCCTTCCTCTGTAAATGGACTAGTGTCTGTGTCCATTCCTTCAATGCTCCTGACCGTTATCTGTGGTCCGCTCCTTCCTTCCTCTGTGAACACTGAACAAAGTACTTGTTCAAGATGTCCGCTTCTTCCTGGTCCCTCCACACTCCCCTCCTTCCTTCCTTCCTTCCCAAGTCTTACTATCCCTCCCTGGTCTTTGTCTTTTCCTTACATACCTGAAAAATACCTTGTCCCTTTCTGCACTGCCTGGGCACATCAGGTAGATTGAAGTCCCCACCAGCAGCACCTCTCCCACTATTTGCCATCTTTTGAAGGGCTTCCTACAACCTTATCCGCCTCCCCATGTTGGAGGTCTGTAGATCATGCCAGTGTGAATAGCAGCTCCTTCACTGTTTCTAGAGTGACCTGCAGTACTGCTACCCTTTGTGATTTCCCTGTATCTCAGTAGTCTTTATGCTATCCCTCACATAAAGAGCCCCCCTTCTCACCCTGTCCTTTCTGAACAGAGTGTAGCCTGGTATGGCTGTATCCCATCATGGTTCCCATTGCGCATGACTTCGGTGAGTGGCGACAATGTCTAGGTCATCCTCTGCCATAATGGCCTCCAGATCTGGGATTTTGTTTCCCAGACTTTGGGCATTGGCACACATGGACTTCCAGAATGTTCTTCCATCCTTTTTGTCATCATCCACTGTCCCCTTTTGCCTTCTGTCCTTATCCCCTCTGCTCTCGATCCCATCTTTCTTCACCTCTACCACGTTGTTTCCTTTCTTGTTGGGTACCCTTGTGGATTTCTTTCCCTTAGGTCTCTCCCTACTCCCTACTTTAGTTTGGGGTGGGAACAGGTTATGTCTCCCCATTTCTTTCTGCCAGCCCCCCCTTGGCTAGTTTAAATGTCCATCAATGTAACATTTAAACCGTTCACTAAGGACTGTGGTTTACCTCCTGGATGGATGCAGATCATCTCCCCAGTATAGGCCTCCATCCCTCCAGGTTAAACCCCAATCCCCAATGTAGCCGAACCTCTCCTCTCTACAGCATTCCTTAAACCAAATGTTGAAGCTCCTGATACAGAGTACCCTATCATTGCCCCTGTCATAGACAGGTACCACCTCAGAAAAGGCCACTGAGCATGCAACCTGCCTAAGACCCCTCCCCAACTCACTGGACTCTTCCTGTACTGTACTATCCTAGCCTCGTCCCTAGCCAGTTCATTGGTCCCGAGGTGGACCATGACATCCAGCTCTCCCTCCCGTCCTGCTTCCATAGCGATCCTCAGAATCTGCTCCTCATTCCTCCGAGCAGTGGAGCTGTGAAGGCACCTAACCTCCCTCTCCCCTTCCCTTCCTGTCCCCAAATGTATCCCCCTAACAGTTGAGTCCCCCACCAGGAGTTGCTTCCTCCTCTGAGATCCTCTACCACCCACCTTGTGGTCTCCACTATGGAAGACACCCACATCCTCATTGGTCGCTACTGTGGGTGCCTTCTTGGGACAGTCCCACCCTGCCAGAGCAGCGTAGGAATTTTGTAGTGTACCATGTGGGGGATTTATCTCTGACCCACCACACTCGCCCTTCCCGAGCCCACCATAGTCCAGCAGCTCCTCGTCACTTGGCATCCTCTGAGGCTGCGGCAAAGCAGTAGTTTCTTGATAAAGCACTAGTGTAGTGCAAACAACATCTAACTTGTACTGTGGGGGGCATTCAAGTTTATCGTGCTATCACCACACTACCATTTTAACTTTTAAGCAGGAACTGTGAGTAATAAAATTAATCTTTGTGATATCTTCATGTTATGGCTTTTTTGGAAAATGGGCGATAGCTTCTGTTGATTGTGTCTTTACTACTATGGGATAGTACCTCTTTTACTTGGGGCAGGCATTTTTCTTGCTGTTGTAGTAAGGCCCATTTTCATCATGCACAGAGCTGTACCTCTGTCATGGAAGTCATGGATTGCATACTTTTCTTATTTTTGTGAAAATTCTATTGTTTCTGTCATTTTCCATACAGCCCCATGATTTTTAGCCTTTTGGTTTCTGGTGTTTGCAAAACACAGAATCATAATTTTATGCCTCACCACCACGATGTGCACGGTCCCCAGTAGGTGTCAGTTTGGGGGATTTTGTGAAAGCCTCTGTCTCCCAAATATGGCGGCATGATGTGCTACCTTCTACTGTTGGACCAGCATAGCAATGAATTTCATTAAACATTGACGTCTCTGCTTATATGCGTATATAAAGGTTTGTCAAAAGAGAGTCAAATTGTCTAATGCACAATAGAGTCATCACTTTGTGTGACACTTACTATCACTACCCTTGCCAAGCTTCAAGAACATATTGTCCTCTCCCAACACACCTCTTTTCTCTCCTTTTCACCCCTTTCCAGCCTGGTTTCAGGGAAAACCAATCAACCACCACCTCTCTCCAACGGCTCACAGACTCCATCCTAACCAGGATGGACAATGACCAAATTACCTCTGTCATTCTTGTCGACCTGGCCAAGGTCTTCAACACGACTCTCACTCCCTTTCCTTGACTCACTCCCCAGCAGCTGGCCTATCCCTCCAGCACAAACTGGTTCAAGGCCTACCTTATTGGCAGAACCCAATCAGTTAAGATCTTGGATGCCACTTCACCTGCCCTCCCGATTAGCACTGGCGTCCCCAGGGCTCTGTATTAGGGCCCTCCTATTCTCCATCTTCTAAGCGACCTTCCCTCTGTTTACTCGCCCTCCTCCGCTATACATTCGATGCCGATGATACAGTCCTGTATGCATCTGGCTCCTATCCTGCTGAGGTTACAACCAGCTTACAGCAAGACGCTGACAAGGTTCAGCACTGGTTTGCTAACCATCAGCTTTTCCTCAGTGCCAAGAAGACTGTCTCCATGACCTTTGGCACAAGACAGAGACTCTCTAGGTTTTCCGTCCCTACCCACTTTCCACACCCTTGATGGGCTTTACTTGAGAACACATCCTCCTTCAGGTACTTCGGTGTTTGGACCAACACCTAAACTTCTGTGGACATATTGATGCCATCCAGAAAAACTGGTGCCCTGTTCAGGAACCGTAGTTGCATCCCTCCTATAGCTAGGTGTGAACTTGTTCAGAAGATGATACTGCCCATTTTCAACTACTCTGACATAGTCTATGATGCTGCCCCTAAGTCCTCCCTGACCAGACTGGATACCCTCTTCAAATCCTTCTGCTGCTTTGACCTGGATGCCCCCCCCCCAACACTCACCACTGCGATCTTTATTGTGCCCTGTCCTTCCCCTCTCTTACAAACAGGCGACTCTCCCACTGTGCTAAATTCACCTCCAAGCACTGGTTGGGTGAGCTCCCTTCCTAACTCATCTCCTCCTTTATAACAACCCCCATCCTCCCATTCGCTTAGATTGACTGACTCCCGCACCCTGGCAGTCCCCCACAGATCCACCCTAATCGGCCAATCCGCTTACTCTCACTACCTCCCAAAATTTGGAATTCTCTCCCCCCCTCAAATCCGGCACTCATCCTCTGCCTTCTCCATCAGCTCTGCCCTCAATAATTACCTTGCACCTAGCTGCTCCTGCCATGTCCCTCCCTAATTCCCCCCCTCTAAGCCCTGGATAAATCCTACCCCTCTACCATCACCTTCATTTTACCCTGTGCACCCCCACTCCCCAAATTTCTGGCTTTCTTCCCCTCCCCAAATTGCTGCCCCTACTGGCCTCCCTTGATCTCTCACAGAATGTAAGGGACCTCAGATGCTCTCCATGGGTCTGTCTCCTACCCCCAGGGGCTTGTATCCCTCATCCACTTCCTTTCCCCACCATCCCTCCACCTCACCCCACCCTCTCCTTTCACACTTTTCTTTCACTCAAGCACTTGTTTACTTATCAACCCAACACTTATTATTGTCCATCTTTCTACATATTATGCACAACACCGTTTTAACACTGTTTGTAACACCTGCCTTACAACTGTATGATAATGTTGATCTTGTAACTTGAATGTAACTTTAGCACAACTCTTCCCCATCTCCCCTTTCCTCTCTTTTCCACGCTTTTCGCAAGCACTTTTTACTCTATTAACCCGCACTTATTATTGTCCACTCTTTCTACCTGTTACGCGCAACACTGTTGTAACACTGCTTGTAACACCTGCCTTACAACTGTATGTTAATGTTGATCTTGTAACTTGAATGTTTCACTCCTGTTGTACCCTTCCCCAGGTTGCACCGGGAGATGAGTGACTTGTCACTCAGTGTGCCTTCCTGGTGAAATATTTCAATAAATAAATACATTTCCATGATTTCTGCCATCCTGCCCATGAGAACACCACAATTTTCTCCAAAGCTTTCCCTGACTAAAGTACAGCCCTAATCATGCATTGTATCGCAAGGTTGTAACAATGGTGGCAATGTGGTAGCACTGAAGGGAACAAGTAGTCTGGGATATCTCTGTGCTGGTGCTAACTACTGCACAAGCCTACTGGTCAATTACACTTTAAAAAGTTATTTTTTTTGTGACTTTGAAATTATGAGGGGCACTATGTATGAATGATTGCCATTATGTTGAAAGAGGGCAGATTTCAAAGAATGAATGACATCATTGTCATACTATTCCCCTTCAGCCAGTCACAGCAGTTCTGTATTTCAGTTCCTCCCCACATCATCATGCGACGTGAGTCGCAGAATCTGCCAATAAGACTGAGGTGATCTTTGAGCCTTTTCCAGTTAACAGCCCAGCTGCCATTTTTAAGTGTCCTTTGCTATTTCCAAATATTGCAGGAAGCTGCAAGCTCACCAGTGCACACATACCACATAAAAACTCATTTTAAATTACACCTGCTGAACTTAACCTAGGGTGGGAGGCAGCAAACCAATAGCCTGTCATATTGGACTGCAGTAAGTTAGAGAAACAGTTTGTTAATCGAACTAGTGTTAACGCTGTTGATTTATTCTTCTTGTAGGTCGACATACTGTATGCTAACACTGAAGCTGGATTTTCTTTCTATACCTAATCGTTAAAGATCACTGGCAGGAAAATAAAATGCAGTATTTTGTTTTCGCTTCTAAAGTTTATTTGTAACAAGTTGAAATGTCCCACTTGCTCGTGTTTTTGTTGCTGTGGTCTCTTCCCAGGTTCCCAAAGCCACATTCTTTAGGAAGCAGTCTGATATCATTTTAGTCACAACTAGAGCTGGGTGAGCTTTTGTTTAATACCAGTTAAATTGCTGAGTGTTGTTGATTTCACTTTAGTGCAGTTTTGTAGAGTCAGCTTCAAAATTTCAACAAAGTTCTAATGTGACGTAGTCATGCATTTTAACATAAAATCATAGAAAAATAAAGTAAAAAAAGGGCATGAGTCCATCAAGTTTTTTTTTTTTATGTTGGCTCACGTTTGTGCACCAGCCAACATATTACATTTGTAGAAGATTTGGAGGTGCGGTCACTGTGTGTGAATGCAGGGCTGCATCATTAGGTCGTGCCCTCATTCCCCAGTAAGGCAGCTGCAGGCCCAACACCAGCAACACGAAGTGGCCACCAGATCTAAGGAAAGGTCCGCTGCAATGACAGCCAAGCTCGTCATGCAGTGGCACCTCCCCACGTGCCTTTCCTGGTGAAGCATTCTACTAAACATGGCAGCAGTGACTGCCGCCACCGCCTGCCACAGTGCTGACATTGGGGGTGCCCAATCCCCCTCTCGGCGTGCCCTGACCCAGCTCATATGCCGACGGGGGAGCCCACTCCCCATTGGGATAATGCCCCCCCATTTGTTGTGTGCGGAGGGGAGTGCCCAATCCCCCTCGACTCTTGCCCCCACTTCAGTATGTGCCGACGGGGGTGCCCAATCCCCCATCCGCTAGCCCCCCAGCCAGGTGGCACACTGAGCTCACCCAGCGTGCCAAATGCCCTGAAAAAAGTCCCGCAATGTTTTTTGTTTTTTGTAACCTGTAAAAAAACGGTCCCTTGTGGTCTGTCCTGCTCCCTCCCTCAACCCGCGCCCACCCTCTGTGCACCCTGTCTCCCCACCCCCCACCCCTTACTTACCTCCGAGTCCGTGCAATGATCTTCGGTGGACTGGGAACACGTCTGCACTCTTCAAATCTGACCGCGAACTGAAGTAATGCCGGTAAGCTGTATAATGGCATAAACAGGGTTTTTTCAACTTTGGTGCATATCTCGGGCATTTTTGGGAATTTTGGCACCAAATTTTCAACATGGGGTATTGGGGCCCCTCCTCATGAAATCAATCACTGTCATGGCGTTATTTGGTCCCAAAAGGTGATTTTGCGGTCACTGCACGGAATCACCTTTCGGGACCGATTAACGAAATGCCAGTGCCACTGTTCACGAGGTGGGCTCTCAGAAAGCCTATGTTTCAAATTTGGTGAAAAAAATAAAAAAAAATGACTGTTTTACGAGCGTGCGTTGCACAGTTTCTACATACGCTTGTAACTTCATGAATTTGTAATATTTTCACTCCAGATTTTCCACATTGGCATTTTTACACACCTCTTTATGAACAGTACAGCTGCCATTTTACATATCCTGGCCAAAATGTTTTCACACTTCCAGCGCAGAATAGCTCGTCGCATGTAAATCAGTTTTCAGGACAGTTTGAGAAAATGACAGTGACACTGTTCTTGAGCAGAGGTCCTAAAATGCGTATGTTGAAAATTTGGTGATGAAAGTCCATAAAATGACTGTGTTATAAGCATGTGTTGTGCAGTTTCCACGCACCCTTGTAACTTCGCAAATTTGCAATATTTTCATACCAGATTTTCAACACTGGCATTTTTCTCACACCTCCTTATGAACAGTACAGCTGTCATTTTTCACATCCTGCCCAAAATGTGTTTTCTCACCTGTGGTACAGAATGGCATGGTCGCTGTGGGACATCAACTTTTGGGACAGATTAACAAAATCACAGTGCCACTGTTCATGAGGGGAGGTCCCAAAATGCCTGTGTTGAAAATGTGTCTCTTCAGGGTAGGGGTGAGGTTGGCATCAGTTCAATACTTTCCTGCTATTCCTATTATGCATCTCTAACTCCTGTACTGCCAAAGGCCAATGCCAGCGAGACAACATTCGGCATTGAGAAATACTTGTTTTATGTCCTATTGTGTTTTTAATCCTTCTATAGTGCCAACATTGACATATTGATGGAAAGTCAATTCCACCCATCCACCACCCACTGTCTGAAAAATACTTTCTAATGTCCTTTTTATTTTTTCTCTTCCAGCTTTAGACTATTCCCCTGGTGGATGAATTATTCTTAATCTGAATGACTCTGTATGCGTCACCTTATTACACCACTGCATGTATCTGAATGTTTCTATCTTATCCTCCCCTCCTTCTGGCCTTCAGAGAGTCCATATTGAGACTTTCCAATCTCTCCTCTACAGGACCTACTGTGGTGCCACGGATCATTTTCTTTGCCTTTCGCTGTATGGCTTCCAACCTGTCTCTGTCCTTCCTTGGATGTGGGCTCCAGAACTGCACACAATAGGTGTGGTTGAACCAGTGACATGTACAATGGCAGTAGTACCTCCTGATCCTGTCACACCTCCCTTCTGTAACTGCCTCCCCTCCTTAAGCATCCTAACATAATTTTGCTTCCATGCACATCGCTACTTTGGGAGCAGGTTTTAGACTAGCACCTGTAAGTATAAGAAAGCCACACATTTACCCTTGTAGCAGTGTTGACGAAACTTTTATTTTAAAGCAAGAGACACTCACACAGAAAATAAAAATGCAATCTCAGGAAGGTAGATTTCAACAACACTGGACTTACTGGAGTCGTGTACCTCAGATATAGACCCTAGTCACAGGCACTTTAAAAGTGAGGCTTGGAACACAAACAAAAGAAGTGATCGTCAGTCAACACACAAAGTAGGATCAGTTCCATGGTAGCTGCCAGTCACTCCCTTTGTATGTGTTCTGGGCCTCACTTTTCAAGTGCCTGTGACTATGGTCTATATCAGGTGAGCTGCTCCAGAAAAGATTCATAAATAACATGCTGTTTGCAGTTAATAGTCATTGAAAATGCTTTTTTCCTAGTGATAATATTTCTTACTCAAGTAGGTCTCAGGACAGGTGTGCAACCTTCCAAAGAGGTGCTCACGGATAGGTGCTTTTCCAGGATCCTTTCTCATTGCTTTGAGAAAGAGGTCCAGTGACTCTGAAATGCCAGTACTCAGAACATAGTAGGTGTGGCTTCTGTCAGCACTGGCAGCTCTACTCAACTTCTCAAAGACAACCAAACTTTGTAAGTTTCATCCCAAAGTTTTATCTGTGGTTTACAGACCGTGAGTTCAGCAATTACAGTTTCTCCTTTGTGCATTTCTAAGGTGGATGTTACCTATTTAAAAATCTTTTTTGGAGTAGTTTACCCAGTATAGTATACCCAGGTTATGAGATTTCATTAGGTCTGATATTGTTGAAATATACCTGCCTGAAAGTGTTTCCTTCACCGTGTCACTCTTTTTGAAGAAAAAAACAACATTTATTCAGCACTGCTAAGTGGGTAACTGAGTGGCTTTCTTATACTTTTACAGTTCTGGGCTACACGTGGACGTTGCCTCACAGCCTCTTTCTTTTTTGATTACATATCCAGTACCTGCATGTAGACAACTGTGAACATAAGGAGATGTCCTGTAAAGTCTTTTGTTGTCGCAGAGCTGGGACAGAGTGTTTTCTGGAGGTTTTCTAGACTTGCTAATTATCACTCCTGGGTCTCTTTCCTCCTTTTAGTGCTCAATCTTTGCCTCGCTGGTGCAGATTTTTGCTACCAGTGTGAATTACTTCACATTTCTTAACATTGCATTTCATTTGTCATATATGATACCATGTTTCCAGCCTCTCTGCATCCCTCTTCATGCTGCCAATTCCCTTCTCTCTAGCCACTCTCCTGTGAAGCTTTGTGTCATCTGGAAACACACACACACACACACACACACTTTGCCCTGTAACGCCACCTCCCATATCCTGGCTGACGGTATAGCCTAGAAGTTAGAGTAAAGAGCTCTGAATGAGCTGGCACATCCACCAGTCCTGGGTTTGATACCCACAACCTCCACTTGCATACTGTGTGACCCTGAGCAAGTCACTTTACCTCCCCAGTGCCCCCCCGAGTCACCCTTGAAAACTGGCCTTGGGACTACTGGGTCTTACCAAGTTACCAAAGAACAAAATAAATGAAAATAATGAACTACCACTTAAGTATATTGTTAAAGAGTAGGAGCCACCAGAACAGACCCTTGAGGTACCCTACTAGTTACCTTCCTAACATATGTGAACCTTTCATTCAGAACCACTCTTTGAGTCCTATCTGTCAGTCAGTTCCCACTCCATCTAGTTAACCCATCCCATGGTCTCCTATGTCCCCCACCTTCTTCACTAGTCTGCTATATGGCACTAAATAAAAGCCTATGAAATCTAGGTACTGTATTTTGACTATCTGGCCTCTGTCAACCATTTATGTCACCAAACTAACAAAAATCTTTCAAATTTGTTAGACATAATATACACTTTGTAGATCTATTTTGATTCCTGTCCATGAGCACATCTGAAATTGCACATCTTGGCATACAGTGTCTTGTTAAAAACTCACTGTTCAAGAAAAGATACACTACAGTTGGCCAGCACACAAAATATTTACACTCCTATATTTTGCAATTGCAAAGTGCTCATTTTCTGCATGTCATATCTTGCAAAAGGTATAGTTTTATAGAAGATGCAGCAGCAGCATCCAGGGTGCAATATATGCCGTGTGTGTGTGTATATATATATATATATATCTATGCTCATACACCGTATATATAAATTAATTATACCTGCAAGGGTTGAGGTTAGGGTTGAGTAGGCACTTTTAATGTTAAATTCAAAATGTTGCACTTTAATACCTTTCCAACCATTCGACCAACATGCCTGAAATTTTGCATGCGCAGTCTGGTGCCATAGATCTCTGGATCTGGAAAGTTTTGTCCCTGTCAGATTTGCGGTTGTGGAGCTGCGGACTATGAAAACGTGTGCAAAATCCTTAGTTTTTGGCAAATTCTTTGCTCGTCTCTACAGCCTGAATGGTTTGCCGTCTTGACTGAATTTTTCAGGGTATATGGGGACTGGGTCAGGGAAGTGCTTTTTGAAGGTTTGATATAAAAAAAAAAAAAATCCATTCAAAAGTTATTAAAGTTTAAAGTTTCCCATCTGGGAAAAAAATATGTAAGCCCTCAAAAGCACTTTTACTTTAGCGAAAGCACTTTTTACTGCCGCAGATGGGTTTAGTACTTTCATGCTGCTGCCATCTTGTTTTCAGTTAGCGAGGCAGAAAAAACTATGTAGTTCAAAAAATACTGCCATTTAGTAAACATCAGCAGTTGGGTTTACCTAATCAGGGCCATAGGAACACGACCATGGCATTAGTTTTTACATAGGATGCCTGGAAATATGTTTTTAAATTTTTCCACCATCTTCGCTGCAGAACTTTCGCAAAAGTTCCATGGGTGCTTTTGTGAAAGTCCGCGCATCAGAATGGCGGGACATTCCAGAAAGTTCAGCGCACTTTAAAGTGCTCCTCAGCTAAACCAATCGTATTTTGTGAAAGTCTGTGGAATTTTCGTGAAAGTTCTGCAAGTAAACAGCCCCAAAAACAGTTTATATGCCAAATCATAGCAAAAAATGGGTAAGACTTTTGGATGAAATCTGCAAGGTGACAAGCCCTTGCCCCACAGATGTGCCTTTGCTGGTTTGGTGAAGAAATGGACACGGTTCCATAGTTACAGCACTCCAAAGTTATGAATTTTCCTATAGGATAACATGTGACAGTTGTGGCACCTTTCAGCGCTATGTCTCAAAAGCAGTTCGAGATACAGATTTTTGCTAAACAAAGCTTAGAACACCTTTAGGTGTACTAAGCACTTGTGAAGTGGCCAGTCATGAATACAACTGCGAAGGAATCTTTTCCAAAGTTGCTATGGTTACTGACATATTGCCACATTTGCAGTACAAGGGTTACTTGGAATGTCTCTAAGCCTGCGCTATGTGTCTATACTTATGGGTTGGTGAGAGCACAGGGCCCAGAGGGCCTGTGCTCCCACCTGTACATACCATTTATGCTAAACTGGGAGCATAGGGCCCTCCTGTGCTATGCCTCTACACTTATGGGTGGGGGGGGAGGTCAGGGCCCAGAGGGCCTGTTCTCCCACTTATGGATACCAACTTGCAATACTGGGAGCATAGGACCCTCCTGTGCTATGTCTCTGCACTTTCGGGTAGGTGGGAGCGCATGGCTCAGAGGGCCCACGCTCCCAACTATGAATCCCATTATGTAAAACTGGGAGCACATGGCCCTCCTGCGCCTATGCCTCTACACTTATGTGCAGGTGGGCGCGAGGGGCCCGTGGCCTCGCGCCACCTACTGATACCATATGAGTAACATTTCTCTTTCTCAAAAAGAAGGGAAATTCATTGCAAAAAAACACTAAACTTTCATCAGTTAGGGTTGATTTCGCACCAACAAAAGTCTGGAAATTCGATGTTAGGGTTACCAACCCTACCCACCCACACACACACCCTCCACCATCAACAGACCAACAGGCATCAGGGTGTGCCTCCGGATCTTCGGGCCTAACTCTCACCCCATTCTCCTATACTGTACCATATCAGCTTCCTTACAGATGGAATGGAGTGACAGTTAGGCCCGATGACCCCAAGGCATACCCTGACACCTGTTAGTCGGTAGAGGTGGAGGGTGTGTGTGTGTGGGGGGCTAGTAACCCTAACATCGAATTTCCAGACTTTTGTTGGTGGAAATCAACCCTAACTGATCCATTAACAGAGTTTTTTTTTGCAGTGAATATATACAGTATATAGAAACATAGAATTTGATAACAGATAAGGACCGCTTGGCCCACCTAGTCTGCCCGTTTCCCTACCTAACAGATAAGCTGCAGATCCTAGTTAACCAACAGCCTACTTTCTCCTACCCACCGCTAGAATTGCCTTATGTCTGTCCCATGCATTCTTGAATTCCCCCACTGTTTTTGACTCTACAACCTCCTCAGGAAAGCTGTTTCATGTATCCACAACCCTCTCTGTGAAGAAATACTTTCTCACATTACCTCTCAGCCGTCCCCCCTCTATCTTCAAATTTTGCCCCCTTGTTTTTGCACATCTCTTTTCTGAAAGATGCTACCCTCTTGGACTTTGTTGATTCCTTTGAGGTATTTGAAAGTTTCTATCATGTCCCCCCAAAGCTATACATTTTTAGTTTCTTTAGTCTTTCTTCATATGTCTTCTGATGCAGACCCTGCATCATTTTGGTTGCCCTCCTCTGGACAGCCTCCACCCTGTCTATGTCTTTGTGGAGATGGGGTCTCCAGAACTGTACACAGTACTCCAGATGTGGTCTTACCAACTGTCTGTACAGAGGGCCAACAACTTCCTGTTTTCTACTGGTGGTGCCTCTACCTATGCATCCCAGTATCCCCCCAGCCCTTCTTACTGCCTTCTCACATTGCTGGCCCACCTTTAGGTCATCTGATATGACTACCTCCAGGTCCCTTTCCATTTTTGTTGTTGTCAGTATCACACTCCCCATTGTGTACTCTTCCCTTGGGTTTTTGTTTCCCAGGTGCATTACTTTGCACTTCTTTGCATTGAATCTAAGCTACCATACATTTGACCATTCCTTCAACCTTGCCAAGTCCTTTTCATCCATTCCACCCCACCTTGTGTATCAACCCTGTTGCAGATCTTTGTGTCATCTGCAAAGAGACATACTTTCCCTTCCAGACCCACTGTAATGTCACTTATAAAGACATTAAAAAGGACCGGCCCCAGTACTGAACCCTGCAGTACCCCACTAGTAACCCTCCTTTCTTCACTGTGGACTCCATTTACTATTACCCGCTGTGTCCTGTTGTCCAACCAGTGTTTTACCCAGGCTACCACCCTTGGACCCACTCCCAGGCTGGCTAATTTGTTTATTAATCTTTTGTGCGGGACTGTGTCAATTGCCATGCTAAAGTCTAGGTAGGCCATGTCCACAGCCCCTCCCTGGTCTACTGCTTAGGTTACCCAGTCAAAGAAATCAATTAGATTTGTCTGACATGACCTTCCCACTGTGAATCCATGCTGCCTTGGGTCCTGTGCCCCACTGGCCTCTAGGTACTCAACAATTCTTTCCTTCAGAAGTGATTCCATCATTTTCCCTACCACTGAGGTCAAACTGACAGGTCTGTAGTTTCCTGCCTCTGTCTTGCTCCCACTTTTGTGAAGGGGAATCACATCAACCCTCCTCCAGTCCTCAGGTACCACACCATCCTCCCATGATTTATTAAAAGGGTAGTCAGTGGTGTTACTAGTTCTTCCCTTAGTTCTTTTAGAATTCTGGGATGAATCCCATCAGGCCCCATTGCTTTATCCACCTTCAGTTTTTTTATTTTTATTTTCATCTTTATTTATTTTTACTTACATTACATTCGATTGTGCCAGGCAATAATAGAAGTAGGAATCAAGAAAGGGTACTCACAGTAGTCTTTCAAGCATTAGAGCAGTGAACGCTCAGGGTAAGTTATTAAAAGATAATACCAGTCTAATTAAAGATCATTGTCCAAGAGGGCCCAGGAGGTTCAGGAGGATCCAACTTCTGAAGCACTTAACTTCAGTACAAGTGCTAAACCAGGTCCTGGATGTCAGAGAAAAACATATCAACCCGCCCCAATCCAGAGTGCTTCTATTAACCAGATTAGAATTTCCCTGCTTTTCCATTGTGAATACTGAGCAGAAGTATTTGTTCAGTATCCCTGCTTTTTCACTGTTGCTCTCTGTCCAACCACCTTCCTCTTTGTTCAGCCTCAGTATCCCTGGCTTAGTCTTTCTTTGCTCCCTAATGTACCTATAAAAGGTTTTAGCCCCCTTCTTAACTGAGTTGGCTATCTTTTCCTCGGTTTGGGCCTTTGCTATTCTGACTGCCTTACCTGCTTCCTTCTGTTTTAACTGGTACAGTTCTCTGTCCTGCTCCTTCTGTGTTTCCTTATACTTCCTGAATGCTATCTTTTTCTCCCTTACCTTCCTCGCCACTTCTTTTGAGAACCATAGTGTTTTTTTCTTTCGTTTTGATTTGTTTATACATTACAATTTCAAATGAATGCAATTTACATCTGAGAAAGCAGCACTTTTAAAATGAAGTCTCTCTTTATTTTGAAGTATGCAAAATGTCATGAAGGTTGGGTCCAAACCAGTCCACAAAACCTGCACAAAGACAGCTGCGACATTTCACCCAGACCTAGACTTCACCTTGTTTTCATCCAGTTAAAAAGGAAATTAGAAAGAAAATTAACTGCATTACGAGTGGACATACTGTTTATTGTTTTACTGAAAGTAACTTTTCAGCAAAGACTGGAATACAAAATGAATAAAAACTAATGAATAAAATGCCATCATCTGAATGTTGTTGGCCCAAGAGGTCAAGAGAAGGGCAGCAATAAAAAGAACATTTGTACCATCTGGTTAGTCTAGTAACTTTGCTTTAGTAGCAATATTTATGTTACTAGTAAAACGCAAATATGTGTATGTATTTTAAAGTGATTCTTATCCAGTGTGGCACGATTTTCAGTCTGCTCTGTGAAAACTGTCATTGTTGAGTAATGCACTGTTACCTTGCTTCTAGCATCCCAGGTGGTGTTGCACTAGACAGACTGCTAGGGTAAGCAGTTCATTTGATGACTTGCAGTAGCTAGAACATACTGAACTGTAAAATGACTGTGTCTGGGCAAAATTCTCTCTCTCCCCCCTTCTCTCTATCTGTCTTTTCTCCCCCACCCCCTGCTCATTATCTTCCTGCATGCTATTTTCACCTAGAAAGTAGCAGGGCAGGACAACTCCCCTAACAGCAAGTCTTTCTACAGTAAGCAATTCTGCTAGGATTCCAGTGCTGCTGAGCATATCATGCAGGCTGCACATCACAAAGCAGCCCCAAGCAGTTCCTTAGATGGAGCTTTGGCAGGTAATTTATTTTTGCACAGCTGAGGAAAACGAGGCTTACTGAATGCTTACACATCAAAACTAAATGCGTTTCCCTTAGCCTGTCATCTGTTCTCTTTTGTAAGCCTGTTTGTACTTTGTTTTTTTTTTTTATGAAGATGAATGGAATTTAACAGAGCATAATATTTCAGTTAGATTGCTACAGTAGCTTATGCCAGTGCACACTTTGCTTTCCTTTTTTAAGGACTTCCTTATACAGAAGTATTTCCTCTGATCAGAATTCACTTTTCAGAGTTATTTGGTACAGTATAGCCCCATTTCCAGTATCTCTCTCTCTCTTTCCACCTAGTTGGAGGGCAGGCTAAGTGACTATCCAAAGCTGTGTCTGATTTCCAGACCATTAGAGATGCACCAGATTGCCCCTTCTGTCCAACTACTGAATGCAGCTTTGTCATGCTTCCAAACAGCAAAGTCTAAATTATGATTGGAAGGGGATGCATATTTCTTTCAGGCCTGCCCCTGCTTTGTTGGGTAAATTGAGCGTGGACCCTAGTTCAAGGAGTTCTTGGATTTCTAATTCCTGTAATGCAGTTCTGCAGTCTTGTTGTGTCACAAACACACTCAGCAGGTCAGGCCTCTGCTCCCACAGTGCCAACCTCAGAGCAGATTAATGTGAACAGGTAACAGATAGGGTAACCTTCCTGTCTGCTTGTGGGTCCAAATCACTTTTGGTCTCAAGTTCTGGGGGGATGCAAATGGTGCACCTTATGCTAGCGTACTCAAATGTATAGGATCAGATAAATATTCTCTTTGGGGGGATGCAATATATCTTTTGCCTGGGGCACCTAACCAGGTATCCAAAATGAACCCTTGAAACTCTGTAAAAGACCTTGGGTATATTCTTACCTTTTCCCAGTTTGGTAACACCATCAAGCTCTCCAGAACAGCTGTCAAACTTAAACCACATATACATCACATGCAAAAAGAACTTTGAAGACACACCCAGGCAGTCTTTCAAATAATGTCTTTACTTAAAATGGATACAAATATGAAAAGTTTAAACACATAACAACATATCAAAGAGTATACAAACACATAAAGAAAAACAAGGAAAACTACAGACAAACTCCTACCAAAGTACATTTAAATATTTTCTATTTATTTATTTTTTTTAATTCAATATACTTTATTGATATTTTAACAATACCTCAGAGAGTATACAGCTGGAGTCCTTGAACGGAGTTAATACACAAGAAAAGGAAAGAGAACAAGAAACAAGACAAAAACAACACAAATAACAGACATTACCCTTCCCCCCAGTCTGCGCTCATCATTAACTGTGACTAATTAGTCCGGAATATATATCCGGCATGATAAAACTGAGAAAAAAGCCAGATTCTGCCAAATTAATAGAAAATACTAGAGTCTCACTAACATCAATAGGGACAAAAGTGGCTCCCAAATCTTTTTAAACTTATGATACGAGTGCCACAGGTTTGCTATGTGTTTCTCTACCTGGATTGCCAGTAAGATTTCACGATACCATTCAACAGTAGTAGGAAGGGGCCCTTCCTTCCAGTGCTGTAACATAACTATTTTAGCCGCAGCTGAGATTAGGGTTATATCGCCTTACATATCTGGGGAGTCCCAGGAGGGAAAATTGCCAGTAGACAACACTCCGGGGTAAAAAGAGGATCCAGTCCCAAAATGGGATCCAGGACCTGCCGTATCGCTCTCCAAAACTTCTGGATATGCGGACACAACCATAACATATGATATAGCGATCCAGAAACCTGACAGCCTCGAGGACGCAAAGGAGAGGAGGCATGACCCATGTTATATAATTTATCCGGGGTGTAGTAGATATTATGTAAAATGTTAAACTGAATTAACCAGAGTTTATCCTGTTTAATATTCTTATAAATCCCACCCCATACCTTCTCCCAGTAAACGGAGTCTACGGGCAGAGACAATTCGTGTACCCAATGATAACACACCCCTTAAGGAGAGATGTATCTAAACCTAAGGTGCTTATAAATCTTAGAAATTGCATGGGGTTGCACTAGATCTTGAGGCCTTTGAAGAGGCCATCCGATGACTGTATTGTCCATTCTTGGTTACCTTTAAATGCACATATAGCCACTTTAATTTGCAAGTATTTGAAAAATTCCTGGGGTCTTAGTTGAAAGCGACTCCTCAATACCTGAAAAGAAGCTAAGTCTGTACCCTGGAGAAGATCCTCCAGTTTACAGTGCTTGAGTTGCGGAAGAAAGGGGGCTAGTATAGGATGACAGCCAATCTGAAAGTGCCAATTATTAACAAGTGGTTGGGCCCGAGAGGTATACAATTTTTCTGAAAAATGCACTTGCATTTGCTGAAGAGCCTTAAGAGACCAGGCTATTGGGAATGTTTTAAACTGACTGGGGAGATGGGAGGGTTTAGAAAATACCAGGGCATACAATGTACTTGCCACACCACGAGCTAATTTACATTCAGTATCAAACCAGACTGGTCATATGAATACTCCGCTCGGGGTACCTCATCATTCATCCAATAGGCTATCTTACTTAAGTGTTGGGCCCCGTAATACAAGAAAAGAGATGGGAGGGCAAGGCCTCCTTTAGATTTAGGTGCAGTTAACTTAAGGTATGCCCTTCTCACTGCCTTACCCCTCCATAGGAATAAATATTTTCTATCTAATGTATTACCTCTAAGTGCCTAAGTTAGAGATCTTGTTTCTTAAGAGCCCAGAAAGATATGTCACAAAGATCAGACACAAGTCCTAGTTTAAACTGTGTTTCTTTCACACCCCTTCTGTGAGTCATCTAGCGCCTCGTTGAATATAAAAAAATATACAAACAGGATGTCCTGTCAGGAGGTATATTAAATAAGGTGACATCAGCAAAAACTCATTTCCCAAATATGACTCCTTAATTAACATTTTCTCTTTGATCTTGAGCAGTTCCTATTCCCAAGGCATATCAAAGGATTTTATAACTTTTAGCGCCATGGTGGTATAACATGTTCTTCCTATAAGAATCATAAAACTTTATGAGCCCTATATCCTGGTAGCTGGGCCAGTTCTGATTAAGACAAAAAAAAAACAGGAGACCCTTCATTAAGTCTCTCTGGTCCTTTAATTACCTCCTGGTTTCAGGTTAATATATCCTGTAGCTTCTCTGAAACCTGGGGGCACTCATAAGCATAGGCTATATTATTATAGTACAAATATCATAGAACAATCATAACCAGCTAGCCAAGCATCACAGTCCTCCCCACCTAGACTGAATTTGGGGGCTCAATCCCCTGCATGGGATGAGCTCCACAGAATCAGTTCACTCCTGTTCTAGATGTGACAATATCTGTGTTCTGATTGGTCATTCCATCCCTGTGTAAGATTGTCATATCATATCCTTGCAAGGCAAGACTCCATCTTAATAGTCTGCCATTAGTTTTTCCCATTTGTATCAGCCAAACCTGGGGGTTGTAGTCCATTTGTACCTCAAAATGCTGCCCGTATAAGTATGGCTCTAACTTCTTTAGGGCCCACACTATGGCAAGACATTCTTTTTCCACAGTAGAGTATGCCTGCTCCATGGGAAGTAACTTTTTTTTCTCAGGTACACTACAGGGTGATCTTTCCTTTGGTTGGATGTCTGACACAGTACTGCCCCAATACCCGTCTGGCGTCAGTCTGGACTATAAAGGGTCTGCTATAGTCAGGATTTGTCAATACAGGAGCACTGCACAGTGCCTCCTTCAGTCAGGTAAAGGCTTTTTAACAGGCTGGTTCTCAGGTAATTTTCCTAGACATGTTTTTCTTTACCAGGTCAGATAGGGGAGCAGCCAGGGCACTGTAGTTGGGTACAAATTTCCTATAGTACCCTACTGTCCCTAGAAAGCTCCTGACCTGCATCTGTGTTCCTGGTCTGGACCTTGCCTTGATCACCTCTATTTTAACTTGGTTGGGATGGAGCTGTCCTGGCCTACAGCATGCCTGAGATATGCCACTTCAGCCATGGCTAACTGGCACTTTTCAGCTTTGACAGTAAGTCCATCCCTCTGTATCCTGCCCAGCATTTCCCTAAGGTGGGACAGGTGTTCCTCCCAGCTGGCATTAAAGATCACAGTTTCATCCAGGTATGCGACAGCATACTCCTCAGCACCATTTAACACCTAGTTCACCAACCTTTGGAAAGTGGCCGGGGCATTCTTCATTCGGAAAGGCATTACTTTAAATTCAAATAAGCTTATCAGAGTGATGAAGGCCAATCTCTCCATAGCTCTGTCAGTTAACTCTACCTGCCAATATCCCTTTGTCAGGTCAATAGTCGTAAGGTTTGTCACCCCTCCCAACTTGTCCAGGAGTTCGTCCGTCCAGGGTATCGGGTGGGCATCTGACTTCGTGACTGCATTCAGTCCATGATAGTTCACACAGAAAGGAGTAGAGCCATCTGGCTTGGGCATAAGGACTACAGTTTGAGGCCTAGGGGCTGTGGGATCTCTGGATTACCCCTAAATCCAGCATTTCCTCCCCCCCCACTATCCTTTTGGACAGCCTCTGACACGCGATATGCTGTCCGCCATATGGGCATCTGTGTCCCTGTCTCCACATCGTGCGTCACTAAGGGGGTTAGTCCAGGCTTGGCACTAAACAGTGGAGCAAAATCTGCTAAAACCTCCTTCACTTCCTGGATCTTGTCCGGGGCAAGCTGGGGTGACAGTTTAATTGCCTCCACAGAGGGCTTCCGCTTGCTTTATTCCAGCAGGTCCAGAAGGGGGTCTCCTTCGTCCGTCCCATCCCCAGGACTACATACTACAAACACCATGTCAGCCCTATTAGCGTATGGCTTCATCATGTTGACATGGTACATCCTTTCTGTATGTCTTCTATCAGGTAACTCTATGATATAGTTCACATCATTTACCTTTCTAACTACTTTGTACGGTCCTGCCCACTCAGCCTGCAGCTTGTCTTTCCAGATCGGAATAAGGACCATGACTTCCTGACCCACCGTGTATGAGCGAGCTCTGGCTCTGCGGTCATACCACATTTTTTATTTCTGTTGGGCATCTGCCATGTTGCTCTAGGCTGTCCCTATAAGCTCTTCAGCTTTTCCCTAAACCTAGGGCGTAATCCACTATGGGAGTTCCCTGGGTGGCGTGCTTGCCTTCCCTGTCATCCCGGATCAAGTCTAGGGCCCACGTACTAACGTCCATATAACAGCTTGAAGGAGAAAATCCTGCCGACTCTTGGGGCACCTCCTGTATGCAAACAACAGGTGGGGAAGGTATCTCTCCTAGTCCCTCCCATGTTGTTCAGCAAATGCTTGTAGCATTGACTTCAGGGTACCGTTAAATCTTTCCACAAGCCCATTGGCTTGTGGATGATAAGTGTTGTGTGTCTCTGTACCACCCACTTCTCCCACAAACATTTCATCAGATCTGACATGAAGGAACCCCTCGATCGGTGATAACCTCCTGCGAAAACCGAACAGGGAGAAAATCCCAAGTAAGGCATGTGCCACTTTGTCTGTCCTCAGTGAGGATAGGGTGACTGCCTCTGGGTACCAGTGGCATAATCCACCACAGTCAGGATGAACCTCTTCCCAGAGGAGCTGGGGTTATTTAAAGGCCCCACAGTATCCATTCCCTCCCTTTGGAATGGCTTCTGCACTATATACGGTATATGTTGGCTTGGGTAAGTGTACCAAAATGTGTCATCTCCTTTTATAACTGCATGTGACAGAGACTGACCCCGGATTTAATCTACCCTTAGATTTTATAGTAATTCTGTGGGTCTGCTGTCAGCCTGCAGTTCCAGAGATTGTGCCTGTTATAAAACTGGCATTCCTTCAAAATTGTTGGTACAGCTTTTTCTTCCAAACTACTACATTGTAAAGACAAGGTTTATGCTTTTTCTGATATTGCAACTAAGTAGCATGTATCAGTTTACTCATGTCAGTTTATTGGAACAATGTGATTATATTTCATTCTCAAATGGGAAACAACTGATAGACAGCTTGAAATAATAATTGCATGAATTGTTACCTTAACAAAAAGGAAGACCTTGAGGGGGAAAAAAAACTGCTGTGTTGACATAACTGCCTGCTTCTCAGTTTCAATATTTTTTAATGATTAATTTAGTGTATATGTAGGTTAGAAAGCGACAGCACGGTAAGCTGATAGCTTCCCTTTATCCACACCTGGGTGGAATATGGTCGGGTCCAATCTAGGCTTCCAGTATAGACTGATCAAAGACCTGGAGAGATGATCCTCCCATTCAGAGAGTGGAACTCTCCATGGGCACTGCATCTGGGAAATGTTTAAGCAAAGGTAGTCAGTTACTGTAAATCAGTATTTTGCTGGCAGTAGAGCCTAGAGGTTAGAGTAATGAGCTGTGAATGAATTTTCTAAATCCAGCAGACCTGGGTTTGATTCCCACAACTTCCAATTGCACACTGTGAAAGTCTGAGAAAGTCACTTAACCCCTTCACTGCTCCCGGGTCACCCCTGAAAACAGGTACTTATGCCTAATGGACCTTACCCAATTACCAAAAGAATAAAAAAATACAGCTACCAGAATAAGAGTTATAAATAATAATAAAATGTATGTAGTGCCTCTAAAAATTTCAAGGCACTGAATAATTCAGATTCCAAACAAAAACGTCAAATGGCATTAAAGACTAATTGGTAGTGACAGGTTTTCAAGTTGTTTTTTAATTTAGTAAACTTTATTAAGCATTTCCAACAAATAAATACAAAGCCATATCGATCACAGCAACCATTTAGTATCCTGGTACAGCCAAGGAACAAACATCAGCAAATATGGAGCTGTGACATTAATACAGGAGATGACTAAGCAATAACAATCAGCTATGAAACCATAGTACAAAACGGTAACCCCATCTTAAACCTAACCCCCCCTCCCCAACTGCCCCCCTCTCCCTACCCTACCTCCCCCCTCCCTGGAGCACTACCGAACCTAAATTGTGGGGGAAACTCGGCAGCTGGAAGGAGAAGACCCTCCTTCCTGCTATCTGGTCCTTGTACGGTGGATACCTTAAGACTGGTAAAGAAGGGGTACTCTGCCTGGTGTCCAATAAGAAATTCGACTCCCTGGCCATTCCCTATTCCTAATTAGCAATCATGGGTTTTGTAAAAGAGGTAAGAGAGCCATCAATGGGCCCCATCTGTTCATAAATGTCTTTAGCTGGTCAAGCTGTTTAGCGATTTGGTGCTCCATTCCTAAGACCTGGAAAATTTTGCTATGCCATTCCTTTAGCGAGAGGCAGGATAGGTCCACCCAGTGTCTGACAATGATGAGATTGGCCATGCTTGGCATCAGTAACATGTGGGCTTTATGACTGCTTAACGCCTCCCGGGAAAGTGGCCCACCAGACAAATCTGAGGGGTGAAGTAAGGACTTAATTTGAGTAAGGGTCTATGGTGGATCTAATCATCTGCCATAATGAGGCTATTACAGGACAGTCCCAAAGGATGTGTTTTAATGAACCTACCTATAGTCCGCATCTATTACAAAGCAGTGAATCCACTCTTCCCATCTTAAACAGTCTCACCGAGGAAAAATAAAGGTTGTGCAATATATGAAACTGCAAAACGTGAAGGTGGTCTTGTTTTAGGACTCTGTATAGATGATGCCAAACACGTTGCCATTCTTTGACACCCAAGTTCAAGCCCAGCTCTTGCTGCCAGTAATAACATATGCCCTGGAGACTGTTAGGGTCATAGGTCTGTAATAAAAAATAAAACCTGGTGATTGGGTAGGGAGATATGGCCGTTTCTACCAGGGTCGGTTTTAGTGAGTCCGCTTTTTCTGCCCAAGGAAAAGGGCCCATAAAGTAAGTGACTGCCCTAGTTAGTTGAAGGTATTTGGAAGGGTGACACACTGGAATGGAAAGTGTCTCTTGAATATCTTGTGCAACTCAAACCTTCCTTTGGTTAATTAAGGAGGAGAGTAGCACTCCAATCAGGGCCGGACAGAAGACCGGTGGAATTGTACGGTCAGCTATCCTGAAGTGCAGGATTCCCAGCAGTTGGTTGGGAAAGATCCTTGTGCAAATCCAGGCTCAAACGTGCATGAATCTGGCAGAATGCCCTGAGTGACCACCAGATCGGAAAATCGCGGAGGGGTTTTGGAATGTCAGAGGGCTTAATATAAATAAGGCTCACTGTGTCAGTGCCCTGGGCCCGACACAGATGTCTCTCAATTGGGATCCATAGCGGTGTATAACAGTTCCCTCGGGTATCTATGGGTCCCAGATACCACCTGAAGATCCTACAGCAATGTATAGCACAGTAATATAAGAAGAGATTAGGAAGTTTCAACCCCCCAGCTCTTTCCTGTAAGACAACTTAACATACGCTCTATGAGTCTCTTTGCCTAGCCAAAGAATGTTGGAAAAAGAGGAATGGAGATGGGAGAAAAGGACCAACCATGTTCAGCAGGTACAACAGCCTGGGAAGAATGTTCATTTTAATTATATTGGCCCTACCCCACAAGGAGAGAGGGAGGGCTCTCCATCTCTGCAAGTCGGCCACAATCGTTCGAACTATAGGGAGAAGATTGAGTTTGGCTAGGGCAGAAACTTGTCAGGATACCTTGATGCCCAAATAAGAGAGTGTCTTGGGTTCCCAAGCTAGGCCCAAGCCTGTGATCTCGCATAACTGGACGTGAGAGTTGAGGGGCATTGGATTTGTCTACATTCAGTTTGTATCCAGCTACTCGAGGGCAAAAAGTGTTAATTATGTTTCAGTTTGTTTTTTAATAGTTCATGGTCAACACATGACCGATTTCCAGTGGGGATCCATTCTAGAGATGAGGGAACTATTGCCAAATGAGGCTTGTTTGGTAGCTGGCACATTGGAAAGCTATGTTTTGGAAGATTAAAGTTGACGAGTTGGTAAATTGTCAGGAAGTAGTTCAGATAGATATGAAGAAGCTAGTCCATTTCAGCATTCAAATACAAGTAAAGGTTTTTAGTCTGTTCCATGCTGATTTGGAAGCCAGTTAAGTTTGGCCAGTACTGGAGGCTCGATAAAACTTCCTAAAATTAGTGAGTACTAGGACAGCAGCATTTTGAGCAAGCTGAATACAGTGCAGGGTTTGGCTGGAGGAACAGCTAGGAGGAATGACAGTAGTCGGCATGAGGTTAAAACAAAGCAATGGACAAGAGTAGTGGCAGTGTCATGACTTTGGTAAGGATGGATCTTAACAGTGGTGCATAGATGATATAAGGGTGAGCTGACAGTGTTACTGATGTAAGATTCCAGCTATAGTGATTGATCAAATAGGTAGGATAGATTATGGAGGAGCCAAAGTGTAGTCCAAGGTCAGATAAGTTAAAAGGGGACTGTCAACAGAGTTTCTTAATGTCTGAAAGACCATAAAAAGCTAATTTGAGTGAGCCATTGTCTTTATCTCTGAGTCTTTGCAGTCCAGAGTTACTCATATATAAATCAGTCTGTAATTAAGGGCTGGGGGCAGCCATATGTTTTAGGCTCCTGACAAGAAATGCTGTCACTAAGGATCTTGGCCCTCCTTTGACTGTAGGGTAAATATGAAATCGTCTGTTTTATTAAGTGTGTTTTAAGGTGTTATTACAACACTTTATACATTTATAATAATTGTTTTGTATGTGCATTAAAACTAGTGAGTTATCACCCTTACATTTCAAACTGTTAGTAAAAATAATCCATCTTTAGGGTTGCTTTAACCTCTAGGCTATACTGCCAGCTGATCATCAAAAACTACACATCTCAAGGCTGTCTCTGTGGTGTCAACAGGTATTGGGGCCCCATACTGTATCAGGATTTCTAAACCCTGTCTGTGTTCATGTCAGTGCAGATTTCTGGGGCTGCCACAGTGCTAACTTCTGTCTTATTCCATTCCCTCTCTTATAGCCTTTTCTCTTACAATTTTGGGTGTGGACTCAGGTTTACAAGATGCAAATGTAGCTCATTGCCTACTGGCCTGGCATCATGGGGCCAGCCTTGAAATGTGTAGTTTTTGATTAAGCTGGCAGTACAGCCTAGAGGGTAATGCAGAGAGCTGTGAACAAGTTTCATTCATCCAGCAGAATGGGGTTTGATTCCAGCATGCTCTACTTGTATATTGTTTGACCAGAGTAAGTCACTTAACCTCCCTGTGCTCCCAAAACACACCCAGAAACAAGCTGTAGCTGCGTGCCTTTCCTGGACAAAGACAGCAAAAACAATCTGAGCATGTGTTATGATTCTGAAAATATTATGCCCTTTCTATCCAGATTTGACTTGAAAAGAAAAAAATAGAACACCGTTTTTTATTTATTTAGTTTTTGTTAACCGGGTAGGTGCACTAGCCATAGCAATGACTATTTTCAGGCACAACCCGGGAGGGTATGGAACAAAACATCAAGAAACCATTACAGTACATATCAGAAATTGCCGAGGATTTGAATACAGTGCCAGTGGGAGAAACAAAAAGCAAGGTAAATACATAACAGTGTCAAAAATATATAAGAAAAAAATACAAGAAACGATACATTAAATCAAGTCTTGGAACACATCGAGGAAATAGGGGAGGATAATACAATGATAACTATAACACTAAAGTAGTCATTCAGGATAGAATAGGAGAGTTAAGGGGAGGATAGGAGTAGGGAAGCTAGGAAAAGAGGGTAGGAGTAGAGTAGAAGTTGGGACAAGGTAAGAGGTGTAAACCATTAGGTAATGTAGGTAGGACAAATAGGTAGCAAGAAAGTGCCGAGCGCTTAGTGGAGTAATTGGATGGACAACATTGTTTAAAAAGCATAATCGAACTGCATTATTAAAATATAGAATAATATATGAGTGTGTGTGTAACCAAACTTTGCACACACCGAGGTGTAGGATCCACATTAACCCCAACTGCAAAGTCTGAGTGGTTTATAAAAGCATTCCATACCCGAGTGTGTGTGCAAATTCGGTTTTACACCCACCCATATATTATTTTATTTAATTAATGGTGATAATTTATTTCCTTTCAGCACAGTTCAGTTAGTGCCTTTCAGCACAGTTCAGTTAGTGCAGCACTTCTGTCAGAGATACACACACACGCACACACAGAGCCTGTCTCTCCCTTTGTTTTTGTTTTTGTTTTCTTTCTTTTTTTACATTACAGTGGGAATGGCATTCTGGAAAACTGTGGTTCAAACAACATGAAGTCTTGCTGTATTCTGACATATGCAGTTAGGTCCTGCCTTTCATCTGCCCCGGAGAACAAAGAGTTACACTCTGTGTGACTAGCATAGAATGTTCACCACGAGCTCGGTTGAAGCCCCTGTCTGCTGTTGTTTAAACTGCAACCATCAGATTCTTTACTCCGCTTCACTGAACAGTCGCTCCGGAGATTTCTCCTGCTGCTCGGTTCAAAAAGTCAGTTGAAGTGTCAGTTTTCGGTCGGTTTCTACCGAATTGCTGTTGCCGCTTAGTTGGTTCAAGTCTCTGTATGTGGTACCGTGAGCACTAGATAGGTTTTTGTTCTGTTTCTGTGTGGAACTTGTAAATTGTGGATCGGTTCGGCTGAACCAATCAGTTTGAGGTAAAAAAAACTTGTGCTTACTTTAGAGGTGGTAACGGTCCGCATCGGTTCTAAAAAAAACAGATTTGTTCGTTTTTCAAAGATCCGTGACACGGTCCAGGAACCGGATAGAGGTCTTGCCTGGTGGATTGCCGAAAAAGGTACGTTTTTGGTTAGGATTGGCCATGTCTGAGAAACCCAAGAAAAAAACAGGGTCCACTGGGTTTCAACACTGCAGTGTGTGTTGGGAAGTCTTTGACAAGGCTGATCCCCACACCACCTGTGTTTATTGTCTGAGATTTGACCACCTCGATTCAGACTGCCAAATTTGCAAGAATTTTCCCAAGTCTACCCTGGAAAAGAGATTAGGTAGACTGAGGGAAAGGGAGGCCGAGAAGTCCGCTGACCCGGATGGCCAGCCCGGTTCGGTTCCGACCGAACCAGAAGAAGTGCCCTCTGACCAGGGCGATACTTTTTCGGGCAAAAGGAGAGCCGATTCTGAGGAATCGGTTCTGATGAAAAGAAAAAGAAAAGACAAATCGACTGGTTCGGACCCAGAATTTCGTACTCTGACCACCGATGAGATAGTCAAGGCTATAAGGATTGTGCAATCGGTTTGGTCGGTTCCCCCGGTTCCAGATTATACTTTGAAAGAATTTTATGAACCGGAGGAGGAGGAGGAGGAGGAGGGAGAGTATGAGGATGATTATGGTGATGGTGAAAGTCTGGATGTGCCTATTGACCCGGACATCTCCCCAGACAGACCTTCAGGTGTTTCTCCTCCTAGGCCTTCTGAGTCCCCTTCACACTATATGTTTTACAAAAACGTGGCTGATACCCTCCAGCTTCCTGTGGAGGAAGCAGTAGAGGATCAGGAGGAGCCTGACTATGTAGAGATGATGGACCTCCCAGAGTCCAGGAGACTGTCTATTCCCCTCCACAAATCCTTTGAGAAACAGACACAAAGAATTCTTAAGTCTCCTAATTCTATACCTCCTGTAGACAGACAAATGGACAAGAGGTACACTCTCTCAGGCTCAGACACAGAGTTCCTTTTTCAGCAATGCAGCCATGTTGGGGTTGTGCAGGCTGCTGCCTGTGATAAGGCAAACATCCCTTGGCATCACACCCCCAGACAAGGACTCCAGGAAGATTGATGCCATGGCAAAGAAACAATACATGGCAGCATCTTTGGGACTCAGGCAGGCTAACTATATGGCCTATACAGCCAGATACCAGAAGTCCAGGTGGGACACTGTGCTGGTTCTGGCTAAACAGGCCCGACCAGCTTGCCAAGGAGCTGGAGCAGGTGGCTGCTGATGGGAATGAGGACATCAAGTACAGTTTCATGTTGCTGTAGACTCCAATGATGTATCATCAAGAGTCATGGCTACATCTGTGGCTCTTCGGAGGATGGCTTGGCTCAGATGAACTAGCCTCTCACAGGATACCTAGGCTAAGGCCATGGATTTTCCTGTAATTGGTAATTCTCTGTTTGGGGAGCAGACAGAGAATTACATGAAAAGATGGATGAGTACAGGACCACTTACAGGAGTGCTCAGGCCAAAGAAAGGCAAGCAACTTCTCAAAGCAGCAATCCAGGGGCAGGGGCAGGCCTTTCCAAAGGTCTTTACCAAGCTCAGGCCTCCTCTTCTTCCTTTTCAGAGGGGTTCTTTAGAGGAGAGGCAGAAAGGGGATGAGCAGGCCTGCATCCACCCTCAGCCTAAAGTCCTGCCAAGCAGACACCCTGATGGGTCTGCCGGGTGATTCTCCCATACCAGTAGGGGCAGGCTGGCTTACTTTGTCCAGGGTGGAAGTCTCTTACATCAGACAAGTGGGTCCTGGAAGTTGTAAGCCAGGGACTGGTTCTCAGCTTCAAAAAATTTCCCAAGATGAGAGCCAGATCTTTTCCACCTGCAAATCTCTCAGAGATCCTTGCCGTAAAGGCAGAGGTTTCTTCTCTCCTAGCTCTCAGAGCTATAGAGAGAGTTCCCACCCTACACAAGGGCAAAGGATTGTACTCCAGGTACTTCCTAACCCCAAAAAGACAGGAGAATGGTGGCCCATCCTGGACCTAAGATATCTGAACAAACATCTTTTGAAGCCAAAGTTCAGAATGGTAACTCTGGGAATTATCCTTCCCTCTCTGAGGCCAGGGGACTGGCTAGCCTTCCTGGGCCTCAAAGATGCCTACTTTCACATTCCCATCAGGTGCTCCCACAGAAAGTATCTCAGGTTCGAGTTGCCCTCAGGCCACTATCAATTCAGAGCAATGCCCTTTGGCCTAACATCAGCCCCAAGTGTTTTCACAAAGTGCCTGGCAGTAGTAGTTGCCTTCCTAAGAAGACAAAAGATCTCCATCTTCCCATACTTGGACGACTGGCTCATAGTAGGTCAGTCTCCAGACCAAGTCAAGTCACATCTGCAAGTGATCCAGCAAGTGCTCACTTCCTTCGGATTCCTTCTCAATCTACCAAAGTCAGTTCTCGAACCAGTACAGCTCCTCACCTTCATAGGTGCAGAACTGGATACAGTAAAGGCAAGAGCCTTCCTTCCCCTGGAAAGGGCAAGGACCCTTATGGAACTGGCCTCTTCATTCACCCTTCAGATGTCTCGACCAGCAAGGCATTTCCTTCAGCTACTGGGCCACATGGCAGCTTCCACAGCAGTGGTCCAGGGAGCAAGATTCCAAATGAAGGACATTCAGTTCCATTTAAGAGCTTTTTGGTCCCAAAGGAAGGATTCCCTTACCAAACTAACCCCAGTGACTCGAACCCTGATCCAAGCCTTGCAATGGTGGCAGGATCAGGACAATTTGAGACAAGGGGTTCTATTTGTCATTCAGTCTCATTCACTGATACTCACCACAGATGCTTCCTGCTGGGCTGGGGAGCCCTTTAGGGATCTTACCACTCAAGGACTATGGTCACCTCAGGAATCTCTGCTTCACATCAGTCTCTTGGAACTCAGAGCAGTGTTTCTGGCACTGCAAGTTTTTCCAAATCTGTACAGAACAAAGTGGTTCAGGTCAGTACAGACACCACCACAGTGGCAGAGCCAGGTTTGGGAGTATTTGGGAGCTGGGGGGCATTCAGTCAATCATGGGCTCCACAATGGGCACTAAACAGTGAATAAAGATGGTGGCGGGCGCCACTACTCACCTGGGGCAGCCAGGAGGGGCAACTGCCCCTTCAGTCCCCCTTTAGCTCCGCCACTGCACCACCACCACCATGTGGTACATCAACAAGCAAGGAGGCACTCGGTCTACAGCCTTGTGCACAGAAGCAATGAAGTTGTGGTCCCTGGCCTATTCCCTGCAAACCTCTCTGTTAGCAGTTCACCTCCCAGGGAAGGACAATGTCCTAGCAGATGCACTGAGCAGAATATCTCAGGGCGATCACGAATGGGGCCCTAGATCCTCTAGTTTTGAAAGTGATTTTCTCGAGATGGGGCACACCAGAGATAGATCTTTTTGCAGCCCCAGACAATCACCAACTTCCTCTTTTTTGTTGCAGACCCCCAGTCTTGGGCTCAGTCCCCCTGGATGCTCTGATTCTGAACTGGGAAGGGAAATTCCTGTATGCTTTCCCCCCCTTCCCTCTCCTGTTCAGGGTGCTAGTCACGATAAGGTCACAACCTAGCAAGGTGATTCTGATTGCTCCAGATGGGCCAGACAACCGTGGTATCCCTTGTTGCTGTCCCTAACAGTTCACCTTCCCCCCTGTCTCTTCCCAGGAATTACAACCTGTTAACATCCTCTCAGGGAAGGATTTGGTACCCGAAACTTCAGTCTCTCAATCTCAAGGCTTGGCTCTTGAAGAGTTAGAGTTTGCAGATCTGCATCTTTCCCAAGGGGTTCTGGATATCCTTAAGGCTTCTTGAAAGCCTTCCACCAGGAAGACTTACAACTCCAAATGGAAAAGATTCAGCATTCGATTGTTCTAAGAAGAATATTTCTCCAGACTCTGCTGAATTGCCCTACGGTTCTGGATTATATGGTCCATCTTAATGGCCTAGGCCTCAGACCAGCTACCCTTAAAGTACACTTGGCAGCTGTTTCTGCTTTCTTGTCAGTAGGCAAGTCTTCCTGTCTGTCATCCCATGCTGTATTCTGTAAGTTTTTCAAGGGATTGCTTCACACCAGTCCCCCCTTTAGGGTTTCTGCTCCTGCTTGGGACCTTAATGTTTGCATTGCTTAGCTTATGCAACCCCCATTTGAGCCTTTGTCCTCAGCAGAGCTTAAGTACTTGACTTGGAAAACTGTGTTTTTGGTAGCCATTACTTCTGCCAGACGTATCGGTGAATTGCAAGCCCTGTCAGTGGAATCTGATTTCATCTCTTTTCACAGATATAAAGTGGTCCTTAGAACTAACAGAAAGTTCTTACCTAAAGTGTTTTCAGATTTCCACCTCAATCATTCTATATCTCTCTGTTTCTTCACTGACCATTCCTCCTCGGGAGAGGAGGCTACACATGGATGTAAAAGAGCCCTTAGCTACTACATAGAGCATAGCAAGGGTCACAGGTTTGAATCCCTCCAGTTGTTCCTTACTTATGGAGAAGCTGGTAAAGGCAAACCTGCCACTAAGAGATCTGTTGCCAGGTGGATTGTTTCTTGTATACAATTCTGCTATGAAAAACTGGGTAGAACTCCACTCTCAGGCCTGAGGGCTCATTCCACTAGAGGTACTGCTGCTTCCCTGGCTGCTGCCAGAAATATTCCTCTCTCAGAAATTTGTCAAGCAGCCACCTGGAAAACAGTCCATACTTTCACCAAGCATTACTCTCTGGATATCCAGGCTAGGAGTGATGCTCGGTTTGGCACAGCAGTACTTCAGAGCTTGTTCCCAAAGTAGATTCTGTCCCTCCTCCATGGAAGTACTGCTTGGTAGTCTGCATATGTCAGAATATAGCAAGACTTCATGTTGTTTGAAGAAAAAATTACTCACCTTAGTAATGTTGTTTCTTCTAATGGAGTCTTGCTGTATTCTGACCTCCCCCCCTGCCTTCCCTCTCAGAACCTAGATGTGGGTGGGCAGGAGCAGTGTTGGCACCCTAGGGGTGTCCTTTTTACACTCTCTTTTTGGTTTGGGTGAGAGGTTGTGTTTTGGATGTGTTTTGTTTTTGGGTTTCCTGACTTGAGTCTTCCTTTGAAACCAGAAAAACTTTTTATATATTTGCCAGTTGGCTAGTAAGAATTTTACAGTTTCCACACAGAACACCTAGTGAAGATCTGACAGTTGCAGTTTAAACAACAGCAGACAGGGGCTTCAACCGAGTTCGTGGTGAACATTCTATGCTAGTCATAGAAAGTTTAACTCTTTGTTCTCCGGGGCAGATGAAAGGCAGGACCTAACTGCATATGTCAGAATACAGCAAGACTCCATTAGAAGAAATAACATTACTAAGGTGAGTAATTTTTTCTTCGTCGGCATAGCTGTGAAGTGTAAGACATGCTCGAAGAATATGGTCGGCAGGATCAGCCAGATTGATTTTTTCCTTTACGGCAGAAAATCCCATTCCATCCAAAGTATTTCAGTAATAAACTGTTATACTTTTAACTTCATCAAAAAGTAAAATACTCTTTTAATAATGCATTTCAGGTTATGCATGTTTTAACTGCGTTGTCCATCTCTGTGTTTTTGCAATTAATAAACAAGTAATGGTGTCCTGTTTTTTCCTTTCAAGTCAAATCTGGATAGAAAAGAGCATAATATTTTCAGAATCATAACACATGCTCAGATTGTTTTTACTGTCTTTGTCCAGGAAAGGCACACAGCTACGGCTTGTTCCTGTGTGTTGTTTGGGAGCACAGGGAGATTAAATGACTTACTCAGGTCACACAGTATACAATTAGAGCATGATGGAATCAAACCCCATTCTGGTGGATGTACAAAGCTTGTTCACAGCTCTTTGCTTTAGCCTCTAGGCTGTACTGTCAGCTGATAATCAAAAACATGACATTTCAAGGCTAGCCCCATGATGCCAGGCCAGTAGTTACATAGCCACATTTGCACCTTGTAGACCTGAGTTCACACCCAAAATTGTAAGAGAAAAGCTGTAAGAGGGAATGGAAAAAGACAGAAGTTGGTGTTGGGGCAGCCCCAAAATCTACTGACATGAACACAGACAGGGTTTAGAAATCCTGATATGAGGCCCCAAATACCTGTTGCACCACAGACACAGCTTTGAGATGTGTAGTTTTTGATGATCAGCTGGCAGTATAGTCTACAGGTTAAAGCAACCCTAAAGATGGATTATTTTTACTAACAGTTTGAAATGTAAAGGTGATAACTCAGTAGTTTCAATGCATATACAAAACAAGTATTATAAATGAAGAAAGTGTAATAATAATACCTTAAAACACACTTAATAAAATAAAATGGTTATATTAAATGCACGCTGAAAATAGAAAATAGAGTTAAAAATCTACGTTTCGACCTTAGGTCTTCTTCAGGAAATATCTAAAAGGAAAAAAAACAAGTTAGTGTAGAGGAGAGGTAAAATGAGAGAGATATATATGTGGAGAAAGAAGAAGGGGAGGCTAAGGAAAGAAGTGATAAATGGTAAGATTAAGAGAGAATCTGTGAAACAAAAGGTGATGATGGGAAAGATAAAACATAATGGAGAGAAAGAGCTGGGAAAGTTCCCAGGTAGAGACTGATTAACAGGGCCTTGTAAGAAGGCTGAAAGGTGACAAATGTGTGAGAAGGAGACAGAAATGGAGACATATGGTGAAAATGAAAAATAAATCAGTACAAAAACAAATTGACTTTAGGAAAAAAAAGGGGAGGCTGAAAGATGTTAGTGGAAAATAAGTCTATCATTTAAACCAGAGGGCTGCTGGGAGCCAAGGCGGATGATCAGCTTGGCTTCCATGTTTTTTCTATGGTTAGGATCCCGGAAGCCCTGCTGAAGGACACAAACAGAAAGGTCATTGACATTGTGGTCCCTGGAGATAAAGTGGGATACAATGGGTTTAGCAGTTTCACCATTCCTGACCACTCTGTAATGTTCCCTGAAACGGTCAGCAAGACGCCTACCAGTTTCTCCGATGTAAATAGCTGAACACCTCCTGCAAAGAATACAGTACACTACATTAGTGGAGGTGCATGAGAACTCCTTGGTGATGTGAAAAACACCTGCAGGCCCCCGAATCTCAGTTACACTGGAAATAAATTTGCAGGTGTAGCAGCGAGCCCTGTTGCAAGGTTTGGTACCTGGGGGGGAGGAACCTGAGGAGTAATATAGCATCACAAAACACAGGGAACTCCTTGCCGATTGGGTCCCACAATGCAGTTCCCAAAACACTGGTGTGACACTAGTGTGGAAGTAGATGTCCATAAGCGATGTACACTATTAATTTTATAAATGACCAGGTGCAGACAGACAGCAGTGTGAGCCACACTGGGGTGTAACCACTGATCAGTGTAAACAGGGTTATAGGCAGAGTGAACATGGCCACATGTGTCCACCAGTATGATTTTGTGCTGCCACCACAGATAGCTTTAGGGCCCAAAATAAACATGTTAAGGAACTGGCATTTTCCACAGAATGTGTGACAGATCAATGTTAAGGGAAAAATGTAGCAGAACCTTGATTTAGTATGTATATGTGTGTGTGTGTGTGTGTGTGTGTGTGTGTATATATATATATATATATATATATATATATATATAATATATATATATACAAGATAAAAGGTAGTTTAGCATAGTAGTTAGAGCACGGTTTTAGGACTTGGTAGGATAACAGCTTTGTATCCCTCCACAGTCACTGGGTCACTGTATGTTCGACCAAGCTTCCCCAAGGTGGCAATATGCCACATTTTTTTGCCACTAGCCAACACTGTCTCACTGGTTTATTTATTTTTTATTTATTTATTTATGTCTAGGATTACAAATACCTTTGAGCCAGGGCTCTTTTACAAAGGTTCCACGTCATAGGTTACAACAGGATAACGTGAATGGCAGTATGACATAAAATCACTTATTGATACATGTACTAAGAAAGAACAAGTAATGACAAGGTAGAGGAAAAGAGTCTGGGAATGTCAAGGGGAGTGGGGTCAGGGTTAAGATGGAGGAGGGCTGGGGTGGGGTCAGGACTAGGGGGTGCCACCAGGAAGGCATTGTCAGAGAATCACGGATTAGCAGAGTGGAGCCAGGTGTTTGCAAGCGCAACAGACACAGTGTCCACCACCCAACTAGTAGGGGTTTGCATGGTAGCCTACCCTTGTATGGAGAGCTTTTTCCTTACTAATTTTCACCTTTTATCACATTATTTGTGATCCACTGTCAATTTGCGATGGTGTTTGTGTGGTTCAATCCTTATAACACTGGTTTTGCAATATTTAGTGAAAATGGGTGCTATAGCTTTAAATGTTGTCTAAGTGTACTGTGCAAGCAGGATGGCCATCTCTTGACAGAGCACACTTGCGGTTGCGCAAAACATTGAGGCATCCTGCTGCCACTCTATGTCTCCTATCCTAATTTGACTACTGTGGTTTTTGAGCATCTGCAAACAAATGAGCGCTTGGTTAAGTCACAGTCCTTTAACTTGGTTGTATAATTGTTTACTGGCTGCACTATCTCTACTCCTATGCAGCCCTGTTTGCTGTTGTTCATTGTATGTTTCTTGGAAAATTACTTGACCTACCTATTTTTCTCTGCAGCCAAGCTATAAGATTGGGTATGTATCAGGAATAGAGATGGGCGAAGTTGTCAAAAATTCTCTCCGTGAATTTATCGCAATTCACGGAACATGGATCGATTCACAAAGTGTGAAGCTTCGCCACGACGTGTGGAATTTGTCCCATGAAGTGCAGACATTTGCATGCAAAATTCTGTACTTCGCAGCAAAAACTTCTCAATTTGGGCATAGTCGAAGTTGCTGAGGTCTGGAAAAACTTCACAAAACTCCGTGAATACAAATTTTTGTCACTTC
Source organism: Neoceratodus forsteri (assembly GCA_016271365.2). Classification (NCBI taxonomy): domain Eukaryota; kingdom Metazoa; phylum Chordata; order Ceratodontiformes; family Ceratodontidae; genus Neoceratodus; species Neoceratodus forsteri. The sequence continues at coordinate 422,877,243 of CM057453.1, forward strand.
ATGGCAACTTCGCTGGAGAACTAAAGCTCTGGCACATCTCTAATCAAGACAGTACAAACAGGACCCCACCAAAAGTGAAAACTAGTTGTTCCTTCTAAGCTGGGCTCTCCTGGGGAATAAATAATTTGAAACAAGTTTCATTGTGATCGCAGCATCGAGAAAAAAAATGAAGCATGTGGCCACCAGTAAGTTCTGGTGGCTACTTTTTGAGGCAACTATGTTTTCAGGTTGGAGAACATATGCTCCAAATCGTATCAAAATGGGAGTGGTGGTTTTGTAATGGAGACATCTCTGTTTCTGTCGTGATGGGTTGAGACTCATTACAGGCTTGACTCAAACTATGATCCAGAGACTGGTCATCAGTTTGGAAGAACTCACACACTGTATTTCCAGCCGAACTGCACAGAAATATAGAAACATAGAAAATGTCAGCAGAAAAATGCCACTTGTCCATCCAGTCTGCCCTGTTTTACCCTGTCCAACCCCATGACCTATTGTCTAGTTGGGGTCATTGCCCTCATCTATCCGTATGCCTCCTGCCCTATTGCTTTCCCCCTAAGTAACTATTAGATCTTTTCCTCAGTCCCAGCTATGTTTGAAACCATTAATGGTTCCTGTGCCTACTCATCTGCTGGTGGGCTGTTCCATGGCTCAACTACTCTCTGTAAAATAAAACTTGCTCAATACCCTCCTGAATATCCCACTGCCAGCTTCCACTCAGGATCTGTCCCCATGTTCTTGATCTGCCAGTCCTGCTGTATATTTTCTCACAATCTACGTTGTTCTCTATCATTTATTTATAGTCTAGGATTACAAGTACCATTGAGCCAAGACTCTTTTCTAAAGGTTCCACGTCAATTGAGGTACAGTACAAAAAATTACATAGAGTTGAGTAACAATGAAGAAATGGCGTACCGACATTTTTAAGCAGCTGAAATACATTACATTTAGGGAAAGTGGATACCAGGGGGGCAGGGTGGCCAGATGCAGCTGAGGCTTGGTTTGGACACAAAAAGACCGATGCAGCCGTGGGCATTTGTCAGGCCTCAGAAAAGTGCTTGAGGGGGTAGGGGGCAAAACAGGAGGTGAGGGTAGACTGTAGGATGAGGGAGAGATGGGGTAGGAGTAGGAGTAAAAGTGCTAGGAGGGAGATCAGATTATGAGGGACAGTCGCAGGAGCTAGAGGCAACTAGGTGGAGGCAAAGGTTGGCTTTGAACGGGCCTAGCTTTTGCAGAGAGGAGATGTCTTTGTTGAGTCCATTAATCCAGCTAGGAGCTCAGTACACAAAGTATCTTTAGCCCTGTGTGGTGCGGCAGTGAGGAATGTGCAGCATTTGATTTTCTGAAGCCCTGGTGAAGCGGGGGTTGCATGGTGAAGCGGGGGTTGCGTGCTGTATGGAGAAGAGTTTGGTCTCTGGGGCCCTTTCCCTTCTGGTCTCCAGCAAAGGTAGCCTTCCCCCGATTTGCTGCTCTTTTCCTTAACTGACCAACTTATATATTCTTGTAGTAACACAATGTGTATTTAATGCCATATATATATATGTGTGTGTGTGTGTGTATGAAGCTTAGATAATATTTCAAAGCCTTCTTTTAAGATATATATATCTGTTACCTCAAGGACAATTCTAATCTGTAAAGGAATAACTACCAGTAATATAGTGTATGTCATATTTACTATAGAAAAGGCTGTTATTTAGTGGAGTAGAACACTTGATGTAAATGATACAGCATTCATTTCGTGAACATCTCATATCCCCAACCCCTTGTAGTAACAGAGTCTCTTTCAATTGAAGACCCCATTTCTCAAAATGTTTTTTAGTAAAAAAAGGGAAATGTTTACATCTGAATTAGGCTGACACTCGACAATCTTGTTGCCTTTCAGTGGGGTGAGAGAAGGACAGATTTAGTGACTGAAGGCGTGGCGCAGTGGTAATCCTCATGCCTTTGGCTTAGGGGTCCTGGATCTGATTTCTGGTTGGTTGGTTCATGACTTGAGTGCAAAATGACAGCATTACAGTAAACTGGTAAGCTTTCCCCAGGTGGGAAAGCTGGAGCTGGTTGACAGAGCTAGTTTTATGACTTTTTTTTAGCAGGAGCTGGTAGAAAATTGGTAACCATTCAGTTCTCCCTGTTTTGAAGTAAGAACGATGCTAGCTGCCTGTTGCCTAGCACATGAGTAGTGCACTAGTGAGGGAGGCTGGTTCTGTTACAAGCCCTGTACCTAATCATTAATATAAACCAAGCTCAGCTATGGCATATTTGTTTCCCACCTATGGCCAATATATTTGCCAATCAGCAATCTGTAAGTAGACTAACTGTGTTTACTAACAGTTGTTTTTTTCCTCTGAGAAACACGCTGTGTTTAAACTAATTGATCTCATCAGAAGGGGGCATAGACTAAAAGTGATGTGGATCAGAAGGGGCTACAGACTAAAAGTGATGTGGATCAGAAGGGGGTACAGACTAAATGCAATGTGTAATCTATGTTCCCAAAAGCCTCGCTTAATTGCATGTGACGGACTCAACAACCTGGCCGTCTGTAACTTTTCCAGAAGTGCCACCAGAGGAGGATGCAGAGCTCATACTTGCCTGTCTTTATCATAATAATACACTGATGACTTTTTTACCAGATGTTTTACATTATAATGACTGTAGAGGCTTCTGACAGGAAAGGAATGGACTGGGTGTTACATATAAGGCCTTCCGTTCACAGTATATCCCAAAGAACTTTAATTCCCTTAACTGTTGGAGGCAGCCTTTAGATAAGAATAAGTATGACTGGGAGGTTCAGAAAAGCTGAAAAGGGTTACATACCGAGAAAATGAGGCAGTAGGAGAGAGAATTCCACCATAAAAGTAGCTTAGTGACTTACAAAAGGTCATACTGTTAGGGGCAGTGGTGGGATTCAGACCTGGACCCTCAAGGCTCACATCTCTGTCCTCTAACCACTAGGCTAAATTACAGCCCATTTGGCATCTACCTTGTCCAGTCTTGCAACACCTGAATGAGAATTCCTCACCTTACCTACTGCCTTTACTGACAATGAATCGGTTAATTATGTGACTGACTTGCTGAGTGTAATTCATGCATCAGGACAGAATGGTCATTGACAGTGTTCTCCTTTTCTCTTCCTTTTTACAAAGCATATTCGGTGCCCTTCGAACCGGTGCATACATGGTGTACATTTTGATGACCAAAGGGCTGAAGCAGTCAGTTTGTGATCAGAGCTTCTACAATGGGCCTGTCAGCAAATTCTGGGCTTATGCGTTTGTGCTAAGCAAAGCACCTGAACTAGGTAAGTGCTCACTGTTTCTCTCCTCTGCCCTCACTTGTACCATAGCACGTAAACTACTTAGGTCACAACAGAGAACAGCAACTGTCAGTGCTGGGGAAAACAGAATGCAGTTGCCATTCCCAGACACACTGCTAAACCTCTTAATCCTGCTTACCAGACCACTATAGCTTTATAGCCAATTAAAGCAACAGTATGGTGACAAATGTTTTTAAAAGGAATGGAACTATTGCGGGGTCATTTGGATCCTGAAAACCTGTGAAACTTTCTTCCAAATGAAGTACAGGGTTTGACTGCGCTGTACTGTACCTTAGGAGTCCAGAATCCTGATATATACCAGTAAATCTCTAAATCATTTGCAGATGAAATCAAGGCAGAAGCCATTTCATGGACTGTTATAACAGAAAGTGATGTCACTGATAGGCAAGCTATAATTAACAACATACAGTTTACCCCTCAGTGACATCACTTTCTGTCTCAAGTTTCCTTGAAATGGCTGCTGCCTTGATTCAGTTTATGGGTGATTTAGATATTTATATTTTAGGACTCCTGACACCAACAGGTCAGCCCAGTACATCATTTGGAAGATCTTTTAATTGAATTTTGGTATGTGAATGACCTGGGAACATTGCCTTCCCTTAAGGTCATCCACTCAGCAGTTAACACAAACATTGACAACTGCACCCATTTCTCTTCCCATTTCTATTATTTCTGAACTGAAGTTGGTTGTTTTACATTTTAAAAGCTTGTGATCCTGTCAGATGAGAAAGAGGATCATGGAAGACTTAGTGGGAAAGACCAAGTAAAGAAACTATAGAAGAAATGGGAAATGATAAGGGGCAATTCTGAGTCAGCCAACTCTTGTGCCAAGAAGGTCATCAAAAGGAATCAGCATAAGAGACCAGTCTGGTCCTCTCTGGAGGTAAAGGAGGCTGTGAGGGCAAAAAGGAAGGCATTTTTAAGGTACAAGAAAGACACAGAGAAGAAGGAGTAGGAGGAATATGAGACAAAGTTGAAGGGGGGGGTGAAGGGGGCAGTGAAAAAGGTGAAAGTAGACACAGAACTGTGTATCAGTGAGGGTGTGAAGGGAGGGAAAAAGGAGTTTTTTAAGATACATTTGGGAGAAAAAGAAGACATTGGGAGGAGTTGTCAGGCTAGATGAGCGGCAAAGGGTGCTGGTAGATAATGAGCACAAGGCCAGTGTCCTAAACACTTATCAGGAACACAAGCAGCATTCACCATAGCCGAAGTCCATACGTCATAAACTTGAAAGACTGCACCAACTCAGTATAATTGCCTCCAACAGCATATTTATTTGGTGTAACAAACTTCAAAAACCTTTTTAGTGCAAGCCATTGAAAATCAAGCACATACTGAGCATAGGAGCCTCTGGCAAGACAGTTGCAGTTTTTAGAAGTGTATTGCACTAAATAAATATGCTTTTGGAGGTCATTATTCTGAGTTGGTGTAGAGTTTCAAGTTTATGTATGGACTTCGGCTATGAGAGTACTGCAATGTTCCCTGATATCTCAACATGCATTTTAACTAGCGCACCTAATTTCCTCAGTGCATAACTATGTTTGGCATGGAAGGTCCCAAACACTTACTTCTGCTCTGTATTCATGGCAGAGGATGATGGGCCTCTACCAGAAAGCCAAGCCAAGTCAAAGCAGTCATATAGGGGGCACAGGAAATGGGAAGGGTGTGGAGGTCATGACTAAAAGGGTGGGGAGAGGGTTTGCAGCCCGTGGGGTGGACAAGGCCCCAGACCTAGATGGCCTGCATCCGAGAGTACTTAGATAACTTGCTTCTGAGCTGGCAACAGCAGGTTGACTGTGGTCAAAAACCATGGTTAACCATGCTTTTTATCATGCATGGTTATGGTTGATGATGGTTGCAAAATGGTACCAGAGGCAACTGTAGTTATCTATAGCCAGACCATGCTATTATCAAAGACCATGGCTAACCATTGTCAGCAATAGTCAAAACAAGACCTCAGAGGGTTAAATAACCATGGCAACTCCACCTTTTTTTTGATGCAGTGGTTAATAACTTTGCAGCGATGCCTGGAATGATTGTGACCTCTATTGCTCATAGCTGGGGAGGGGAATGATGCTGTCACTAAATGGCTATTGTGACTGAAATTATTCTCCGCTCCTAGGATCATGGATAAACCATGTTTATACACAGACAGCGACCGTGGTCATTTATAAATTGTCCATGAGGTGAGTCATAATTACCTATGGACAACTACTGATGGTAGAAGGCCCAGTGACAGACAAAGGATGACCATTGTAAATATAGTTTTAGAATATTTTCGTTGGCCATGGGCATCCGTGGTTATCCATGGTTGTTAGATACAGACATTTCCCACATTATGAAACCCATTAATACACAGCTCAGGTTATTTAATTTTTCAGCACCTTAACATTCTGTGATGAATACATATTATCCACCATAGTTTTGAAATGTTATTTACTTAACCCATTGCTGCTGCAATTCCTTCCCGTGAGGATAACATGCTCGACCACGATCAACCATGATTTAATCGGGTTCTTTTGGCTTTGCTTTTGACCATGCTTGGTTATGGTTGAAGTAGCAAAATGAGTGTGCACTGGGAAAGTGGTGCTTAGAAACTACTAAGTAGGCATTCTAACAGTTTCTAGCATACACATACCTTATAAGAGGATGCAAAAGAAGCTGAAATGAAATTCTTTCTTCAAATTATTTTTGTAATCCCACAAACCACGTCTACCTGACATTTTCGGATTTCAACAATCCTTTTTAAAGGCTGGGGACCTATAGAAATGGCATGTTTATATAGTATAAAACACCTCACGTGACCAGTGATCCTCCAGGGCTGGTGCTTCTCCATTGGTGAAGAGAATATCAGTTGATCCTGGTCAACCAAACTGGTAACAAATTATATTAAAAACACTAGTCAAATCTTTAAAAAATATAAAAACACACCTACATGTGAAAAAAATGCTTGGGCCGGGATATTTAAAGGTGCTGCACGTGGCGCAACAGTGTTCCACTGGCGCAACCCCGCATTGCGCCCCAGTGGGATATTGAGAAGGTTGCCTAGTGCAGCGCAAACCTCGATGCACCGGGGCACAATGCTAATGTGTGTGGTGCAAATGCAGGGGGGCTTGCCCATGCATATACAGCACATCTCGATATTCAGCCTGGGATGTGCAGCGCATATGCTGGCACAACCCTGCATTACGCAGCATAGGGGGGCTCAAAGGTGAGCCCCAGAAAAGATGGCACTTCTCCTGGCCACCCACAGGTGGGCTGCAGTATTGCAGGGGGCAACACAACAGCCCAGCTGTGGGTGGCCACCCCCACCCAGAACACCATTGAAAGCACACACACACATCCCTAGGTGGCCAGGGCGCCCCTGCTCAGAAGCCGAGATTGCTGCAATGTTAACAGAATAGCAATGGTAGTCTAGTGCCTCCCCGAGTCCCCGAATCCCCAAATAATGCAATGACAGACAATCTCTGGTGTTCAAGTGGTCCCCCTTCCACCCAAGTCCCGAGTAATGTAAACTGACCATCGTGGTGATCTAGTGGAACTCCCCGCCCCTAGCCATGATCGCGGTAATTCTTCATACAGAGAATAGTCCTGTTGATCCAGTGGCACCTCCCCACCCTCCCTTACCCCCAATCATGGGTGTGCGGCTGTATCCCATACTTGCCACTCACTGACTGACAGGTACAGTATGGGCTGTAAGCCCATTGGTCCCCAGTGTGAGGCCAGAGGCTTGCAGTGCATACTGTACTAGACAGTTCCAGTTATGTGAATGACTTCATTCACATATTTTGGACTGTCTAGTACAGTATGCCCTGCAAACCTGTTGATCCACTGAGACATCAACATCCATATACCTACAATAAACATTGGCGGGCGATATCGCGGGTGAGTTCGGCCGCCCCCAGCAACGAATGAGGGGGAGCAAAAGAATGGTAAGTGAAAGGGAGAACTGATCCTGAGGATTACCACGAAAGCTACTAGGGGCGAAATTCACCAAGACCGGGGATGGTCGGTTATGACTGAGGACTTCAGAGGAGACCTGTTCAGGATAATCATCGTGCAATATTTGGGATCGCGGAAGGGGTGGCATTAGATTACCATGGTTCATTTTGCTGCTACACTGCAGCACCGTGGCTAAGTGGGTGGGATGCCCAGGATCCCCACTGCACACGTCGTGCTGTTCAGGGTGCCAGGCACAAGTCACCAGGCTGCCCTGTGCAAGGCATACAAATGGGGCCATAATGACATGCAGATGGCCCCATTTGCACCCTGCATATCTTATGGCCTCATTTGCATACCCCCTGCTGAATATCGCAGGTGAAGCACCTAGCTCAACTGCACTTGCGCTGGCGCATCCCTGTGCTCCTTATCTGTGGCTTGCGCTGGAGCAGTGCCACTGCACCATGTGCAGTTTGTGCACTGACCTTGCCATATTCAGTGGGGCTATGCCTTGCATGTCACCATTGAATAGCGCCTGGTCCTGGCCCTGGCACAGCCCAGTTGGGCTGCACCCAGGCTTGCGCCACTGCCTGGCGCAGTCTGAATATCTGGGCCTCTGTGCAGAACACAATTAAAAGGCAATTGTTTTGCTAAGTAATAAAGTACATTGTGAAACATTAAAATGTATTCAGAATAAAGCAAATAGTAATAGAAAAGGGGAGGAAGGGGACACTGGCTGGGAGGGGTGGGGAAGGGAAAAAGGGAGAAACAGAGTGGTAGATGAGGAAAACTGTGATGAGAAAGGAAAATATGGTACAAAAATTAAATGGGAGAAGGAAAAAGGTTCAAAGAAGCTAATAGCAAAGATGCCAGCTCATATGATCCCCCCATTTCTAGATATTTCTAGACAAATATAATTTGTTACAAGTTTGGTTGAACAGAACCAACTGGTATTCTCTTCACCAGTGGAGAAGCACAAACCCTGGAGGGTCAATATTCACATGTGGTGTTCTGTCCTATATAAACATGGCATTTGAAAAAGGATTGTTGAAATCTGAAACATGTCAGGCGGGACGTGGTTTGTGGGATTACAATAAATGATTTGAAGAAAGAACTTCGCTTCAGCTTCTTTTTGGGTCCCTCTCACAAGGTATATGTGTGCTAGAAACTGTTAGAATGCCTTGGTTATGGTTGACCATGATTGTGAAATGGCACCTCTGGCAGTAGTGGTCATCTATGGCCAGAACATGCCATAAGCAAAGACTGTGGTCAGCCATTTTCAATAATATTCCAAATAAGACCTCAAAGGATTAAATAACCATAGCAACACCACTGTCTTCTGAAACATTGGCAAAAAACCTTACCAATGTGCCTGGAATGAATGTAACCCCCCATCCCCTAATGTGCCTAGCTTGAGGAAGAGGATAAAACAATGCTACTATCACTAAGTGACTGTTGTGGCTGAGACAATTCCACTGTCTTAGGATCATGGATAAACAATGGTTATGCGTGGTGAAAAAAGAGCCACCTTCAAAACACGCTTTTTGGCCTATGGCATATTGCTTGTCAAATAATCTGCCTGTATAAATAAAGATGTTTTACTGCTACTGCTACTGCTTATGTAATCAGCCAGGGTCGGTTGATGTTATTTTTGTTTTATTAGCTGCCTCCATTTTGTAACCCACTACCTGGTTGCCTGGGTTCAGGAGAAAACTGTTGCTCGGCATTTTGGCTAGGTTTGAAACTTCCTGTAGGGGCACCCAAGTAATCCGGACACAGGAAGCAATAACTGAAATGTCCAAACCAGGAGTGGGATTCTAGAGTGTGGCTTTTATTCACAACAACAACAGAATAATAAAGCATAGATGGACCCCATGGGGCTACACTCCTGGTAATGCAAATTAACAGAGACTAGAATGTATCTTCTTCACAACCCTGTAACCCTCAGGTTCTTGAACAGACTGGGCTCTGCCCAAACTAGTACTCTTCTCTTGGATTCCCTGGCGTGGCACCTCGGCCAACACTGGGACATTTCTCCACATGGCATGGACATTTATCTGGTGGCTCCCTCTACCACCCAGGAACACTTCCTAGCTCCATAAGGGAAAACATCATCCTCAATCCCACGTCTGGGTACTTTCTGCGAATACTGGCCAAGTGCCCGGAAGAAAGCTATAGGTACCCAAAGTGAACCTGTGGAGGTAAATCTGGTTACTCCAGATAGGGGCTCTCCCACCTCTCGCTCCCAAATCCATACCCGGCCATTCATTTGGAATCAACACCTTTCTTGTGAACCTCTCTGGTTGTAGAATGCTATCTCGAAACGTATATCACATTTAACACTCTACTCTTCATGAACTGGTGTCCTGACTTGTAATGTTCTTTAAGTGGCTATGTCCATCCCTGTAGATCCCCACACACTGTTTAGAAGCATTTTAGTCATACACAAACTTCAAGTACTGTACTTGCTGTCCTTCCCTAACCCCACAGCAACAGATACTTTATACACTGTCTCGGTGAACACATGGGCTCTATAGCAGAGCAGACTCACCAACTGGTTTGCAGGTGCCCCAGGGCTTCTGGCAAAGAAAAGACATCTTGGTACCTCAGTACTTGATCTACAAATAATCAGGCAGCTTTCCCTCCTTCAGCAGGGCCAGGGATTGCCCTGATTGCTGGTCTCTTCCCCCATCCCTCTAGGGATGGGGCACTGGAACAAGCCGGGGAGCGGTTTGTTCCACTATGTCAGGTTTCTTCTGTGTCTCTATCTAGGGCGAGAACTCACACCCTCTACCTCTGGATAGCTGTATAGCACAGCTAAAATCTGAGGGTCTGCCACCTGCAGCACACCTCCTTCACTCTCTGAGCCTGGCTGAAGACTACTACAGACTGACTAAAAATCCCCAGTGTTCTAAGCTAACCCCTTGCTGCAGCTTTCCAATGTGACTTATGCTGCTGCGAGAATTCTATATGATGTCATCCCTCCAGCTCAGTTGAGACTGAGGACAGAGTGAGACAGTGTGAAACCCATTTAACTGGTGTCTCACAAGCTGCCTTTCCCTGGCTGCCACTAGATCTAAATGGGATTCTTGTAACCTCGGGTGACAGGGGGGTTACACTTATACATGGACAGTGGCCATGGTCTTCTATGGCTTGACCATACTTTTAACCATGGTTATCCATGGACAGACACAGATGGTGTATGGCACAGGGACAGACCATGGATGGCCATGGTCAATATAGTGTTAGAATTTGTCAGATTGACCATGGCCATCCATGGTTATCAATGCTTGTTGCATTCAGACATTTCCTGTATTATAAAACACATGTCTACACGGTTCAGGTTACTTCATAGTTTTCCAAAACCTTAACATTCTGTAATGTATACATAGTATCCACACATACTTTTGAAATAGCTTTTTATTTATTTACCCATTCCTGCTATTGTTCCTTGTTCTAACGGAGTCTCTCGTCATTCATAACTAGGGCTGTAATTTTTTCATGGTGAAAATGGGCCAATTTCACAGCCCATTCACGGGAAAAAAGTATTAATTTCATGGCACTTCACGGTGCTCATGTTGCTGCTGTAGGATCCCTAGTCAGAGCAGACTTGTCATGTTTCCCCTTATTTTCGTGCATGTAAAACACCATAAAACAATTTGCCGCTCCAGAAGAGTGCAGCCTGTAATATTACATTAAGCCGGTGAGCTGGAGCTTTCAAGGCAGCACCGCATCAGCAGAGTGACGCTTTGTTAGACCTGTTTGTGACAGTGTGCTTAGTTGTGCCCCTTCCCCCACTCCTGTGTGCCTACCGGATCCCTAATTAGTTCAGCTGTGTCCTTGCTCCGGGCGACATCCAACATACAGAAGTCTTCTAGCGGCTTCTGAAACAGCTGATTAAGCCATTCTGGGTTTCTTACCTTGCTTTTCGTTGGTGACTGTAGCCGCTGATCTTCTGATCAGCCCCAGGTAGCAGGAGTTGAACCAGTGGAGCGTCCATGGGTACCTTCTTGCTGATGGGGGTGTTCAAAGGTGGACTGCTGAGTCAGTCATGCTCTTTATATTCGGGTGCACTTTTCTCTGCAGTGGGAGTTGAAGCTGAACCTGCTATCTCTCACTTTTCTCTGCTGCCCAGTTATGTTATGTGTGATGCCTGGGTAAGAAATGTGATTAAATGTGATGGAATTGAGGATTTTCACGGGGGGGGCAACCAATTTCACGGCATTAAGAAAATCAGCAAATTTCATGGTAATCGTGAAATTCGTGACCACCGTGAATTAATTACAGCCCTATTCATAACTGATGGAATGACTTAATTGCTGTTTATACCACCATAGAACTGTACACTTCTGCGATGTGGTGAGTTCTCATAGTAGTATTGTTATGCTCACATAATTAGTTTCTTTGTTTATACCTTATTTTTTCATAAATTAAAAAAAATTGGTATTCTGATATGCAAATAAATTACGTAGATTTGGTGCCATCCTCTGCTCTTATGGACATTGACAAACCGTGCCCAAACATGTATGACCCATGGTTAACTATGGTTGACCATGGCATGTCTAGAAGTTTTAGAAGACGTATTGGGAATGGCCAAAATATATTGAGATCCTGCTTGAAGAATTCTGTAGCAACTTTGACCAAGAACAGTGGCTAAGTGGAACCAAATAATGTAATAATTAATATGGAATATTGACCCGCTATAGATGTTAAGAATACAGTCACAACCTGAATATACTTTGAGAAACTGCTTTTGAGTACAAAAACAAAGATATACTACATAGCTGCCATTTGCAGCCGTATGCCGATCACCCATCAACACCCACACCGCGAATGACAGTACAGCGACAACATCGACAGGTCACTGTACTGTCACCGCGAGACCCGTCACTGCTTTTCTAGGGGGTCTTGCACCCCCCCCCTCGAATCAACTCTGACTCAGAGTTGATTACTTTAATTACAGGGGTGCAGGGGCAGAGCCCCCACAAAAAAGAAGTCTACAATGAACGGTTCTGTGCCGACTGCAGTTGTGGTCAACATAGAGCTGTTGCTGTAATGTCGGTCGACAACAGAGTTGGTGAACCGGCATCATAGAGCCATTTACAGCTATAATAAGAGGTGAAATTATTTAGTTTGAGAATTAAACTGATCCTAGCTAGGTTTTGGCTAGATTTCTATAAGCTGAAATGAAAAGTCATAAACCTAAAAAAAAAAAAGGTTAAATAGTAATAAAATAAATCATGACAGTCTTATTCTTTTAGTTTACCCTTCACACATGGGGTTGATACCTCAAGCGCTGTTTATAATTATCAAGACCCCTGAAAAAGGTGTAAGTGGACTCTAAATGAGCTAAACTAAAAACGAATAATATTTTATACAGTTGAATCTATACCATATATCGTTTAAATCATGGAACTAAGTTTATGAAAACAATGTTTGTATTTTAATCAGGATGCCATCCATGAGATATGTAATGTTAAACCGTATACTGTATAAAATGTATACATTTGACTATCGTAATCAGAAAACAAGCCATAAAATTGATTAGTTTTCAAGCATGGACACTAAAACCATATCCTAGACAATCGTGGCTTTACTTGAAATAATTTAACATTTTATTTTATCAGAATAATTTTTCATTTACCACGTAGAAAATTTATTTTGTTTTATTATTCTTTCTTGGTTGTATGTTTTTGCCTGTTTTTTATGCATTAATCATCATCAAACATTTCCATAAATCATGGACAAACCATGGATGTTGTTATCATGGGTAAAGCTCAGGGACAGAGCAGGGATGACCATGGATATCAATGAACAACCGCTTGTTTGTGAAAATGTGGACAACCAGAAAATGGGAGGGCCCCATATTTTTTGTGAGCTGGCCATTAGCATTAGCACAATCAGAATCGGTGTATGACAAATGTTAAACAGTGTTTTATTGTATTTTATTACTGCCGATAATTTTATAGGTAGGAAAGTGGATATTTATTTTTGTTATTGAAACTACACTGTTAGAATATAAGGGCAAAAAAGCGCCCCCCCAAAAAACAAACAAAAAAAAAAAACAAGACCATTAAAGACAGGTTGGTCCACACAGACCACATAGGAAATCAGGACCTGGGACCACAATTAGCATAGAAACATAGAATTTGACAGCAGATAAGGGCCACATAGCCCATACAGTGTGCCCATTTCCACCTACTGTACCTACACTATTACAGCAGACCATGCCCCTTCTATAACTCTTTTTCCCTCCCCCTTCCCTTCCAGAATGACTCCCTTGTGTTTAGCCCATGTATTCTTGAACCCCACTGCTGTTTTTGCCCCTGCCACCTCAGCTGGGAGGCTGTTCCAGGAATCCATCACTTTTTCTGTGAAGAAGCACTTTCTCACATATCTCCTGAATCTACATCCTCTCCAGCTTCATAGCATGCTCTCTTGTTCTTGTGCATCTTTTGTTCCAAATAATACTTCCCTCCTGTACCTTATTTACCCCCATGAGGTATTTAAAGGTCTCTATCATATTCCCCCCTTCCCTTCCTGTATTACAGGCTGTACATATTGAGGTCTTTTAGTCTCTCCTCATAGGGCTTTTGACGCAGACCATGCACCATTTTCGTTGCCCTCCTCTGAACCATTTCCACTCTGTCTATGTCCTTCCAAAGATGTGGGGCTGGATTTTCAGCCCATCTAGGAACTAAGTCCCAAGCCGCAGCCACCGCTGTGGGAGGAAATCTCTGCACCTGAGGTGCTTTGCATCTTCAGCGGGCTCAGCTGCTGGGGATATTACGCCTAAGGCATAGCATTTTCTCGCAGCTGTGCCAAAAAATGGCCACAAGCTGCCATAAAATGTGGAGCCAGTCATAAACCAACTCCACCTCTGAAAATACCACAGCTGCGGGAAAAAACTGCACCTCCACAAGTGTCAACCCACCTGCACCAGTTTTCTCCCACAGCTGCAGGATTCACAGGGGCTCTGAAAATCTAGCCTGTGGTATCCAGAACTGGACAAAGTACTCCAGATGGTGTCTTGTCAATTACCTATACAGAACCAACACCACCTCCTTCTCTCTGTTGGTGATACCCCTCCTTATGCACACCAGCATCCCACTAGCCCTCCCTATTGCCTTAGTGCACTGTCTGGCCACCTTTAGATCATCTGATATGATTACCCCAGTCTCTTTTCTGCTTGGTGGTCATCAGTACCTCACCACCATTTTGTACTCTGCTCCTGGATTTCTGTGCCCCTAAGTGCATTATTTTCACTTTTCACAGTGAACCCAGTTGCCACATCCTTGACCACTCTTCTAGTTTTGTCAGGTCTCTGCTTATCATTCTACCCCAGTGTTCACCCTATTGTAGATTTTGATGTTATCCCAAAAGAGGCAGATCTTCCTTCCAGCTGCTCTGCAATGTCACTTATAAAGGCATTAAAGAGGACTGGTCCCAGCACTGATCCCTGAGACACTCCGCTGGTCACCCTGCCTTCTTCAGAGTGAACTCCATTTACCACCACCACCCTCTGTCGCCTATCCCCTAACCAGTTTCTTAGGCAGTTTACCACTTTTGAACCCACTGCTAAGCTACCCAGCTTGCATACTAGTCTCTTATGTGGAACAGTGTTGAAAGTCTTACTGAATTAATTCTAGGGCCTTTAAAACCTGGCAGACGCCACGTGGGAGATGCTGCCATTGCAGTAACACTAGTCAAAAAGATTTTTTGAACACCCCAAGTCTTAAAAAAAATTCCACATTGGCGATCCTATAAATTGCGATTCCAGTTTTCTTGTATATCTCATCATGTGCCCTTGCAGTAAAATGTATGTAGGTAAAACTGTCAAACCACTGAAAAATCTTATTGGAAAGCCCAACAGTAACATCAGACAAGGAAATGAAAAGTCACCTGTGGCTCTCCACTTTAATCACATAGGACATACTACAGCCTCTTTAAGGTTTTTGGGACTGGAACAGGTAGAAGAACCCAAAAGAGGTGGAGACTGGAGAAAGATCTTGAGAATAGGGAGATGTATTGGCTCTCCATACTTGAGGCTTTGAAGAAGGACGTGGGTATGAATGAAGAAAATTGGTCAGTCTGCTGGTAATACCCCACTTGTCTCTCTGGGACTCAACAATAATCGAGTAATATACTGAACACTAATGTCAGCCAGAATAGCCCATGTATTGGATTGCCATACATTATATTTTGAAATCCACCCAAGGGGGTTCGAACCTTGGGTAAAAAACCTGCATGTTTCAATGTGTACAGTAATGTTTTATATGTCAATATCTGCCTTGAAATAAGTTACACTATATTGCCCTGTACCCCACTGGGATGGGAACTTTCCTGAACCGAGGCACTATAGTGCTACTGTTTTCCCAATACCAAAGCCCCACCCCCACACCATTTTCTCCATGGTTATGAACTTTTGTATAACTCCTTCCTTAGACATTCTAACATGGGTTAGCAAACAAAATAAATAAATGTTCTTGCTATAAATGTGTTACTGAGGGAGTCATAAGTATTCTGTGTTGAATTTTCAGTACTAGCTCTGTAACAAGCATTGAGTGTCATGTACATTACTGTCAGTAGGGGACTTTTGACTATTTTAGCATGCCGAAAAGCAATTTGCAGCACTGTAACAGGGTAAGTAGCAAGCTGATAAGGGTTACATGGAGGCATGCACTGTAGCTCTCCTTAACTCCAGCATCGCATTGCAATTTGCCTTGACAACGGTGTGCTGTCTGGCTTGAGGCATGGGCGGACATCATGACCTCACAATGCTTTGCCCAGCTGTGACATCATAGGACCACCCCCTTCAGCCTGCTATAAAAGGAGCACCATTACAGCACTTAATGTGCTACTGAAACTCCTGGAGGCCGTACAATGACTGAGTGAGTGCAAATTCTTAAACCTTATCATGCAACTACACCATCTATAAAATTGACTTGAAAAAAGCCCTCTGATAGTATCAACAGAACTGTTTGTTGAACTGGGAGTTATAGGAAATAAAGTGATAATAGCAAAGCAAAATCATTTTGTTTCTAACAGACTGCGCTGTTATGGGTAGCACCAATAGCAAGTTTGTAAGTAAATGTGTGGCACATTTTATATAGTGGTACACATTTAAACATTTCAAGATTTGCTCACACCATGGCATTAGGAGCATTATATGGAAATATTTGTGCTTTGTTTGTTTTATGTTTTATTATATATATTGTATATTCCCACTAAGGTAATGGGAGCCTGATTAAGCCTCTTCCCCAGTCCTATGCTGTTTATTTTTTGTGCATGTTAGCAGCTAAGACCCAGTGTGGTCTGCTGCATCCCACCATTTCCCGACTGTACTATGGACCTTCAGTAGGGTTGCAAGGTTTTTTTCCACCTCACCTCCTGCCCTCCACAAGCCAATGACCATCTGCTCCATGTCAGTAACTGGGACACCAGCCTCTGCTCCCGAATACTGACCCTCTCTGCCACTGCTCCCTAGCCTATCGCACTGTCTCTCTGGCTCTGTGGGCATTGCTTGACATCCCTCCATATCCACTGTACTGCTAGCAGCCCCTCCATGCTGTGGCTCTTCCTGCTATGGACTGAGCGCAAGGGACATGGAGAAGCTTGCTTTGAGTCAGCCGTGTATCAGCTATTTAGCCTGCCATGCCACTTCGCCAGTCTGCCTCCTGTAACTTCAGCCGCTGTACTCTGCTGACTGTAAGAACTCTTTGACTCCTCACTGTAGGAGCATTTACTCTGTAGGGATACTCCACTACTGCACTGATGCTGTTTCCTGCCACAGGGTCTTCTCTTTGTTAAGACTGTCAGGCTTATTTTGTTGCCAGCTAACTAATTCATCTATCTTGTTTTAACCTGCCCTCTGTTTTATTTAAAAATTCCACTATATCCGTGACTCTTAAATATGCCCTATCTGGATATACGGGTTATTTGCACATCTGTTTGCTCTGATTATATACTGAGCAATACCTAGCTAATGCTGTGACTGTGAACTCATCTGTGAACTGCTTTGTTAATCCTAACTTAACTGTGTTATCCTGACTTCAGAGTTAACCTGCCTGGTTTTCATATACTCATTGCTGGTCAGTTAGTCAGTCCCCATTCTGTGCTTACTGCCTTAGTTTATTTAAGCCATTCTTGCTGACACCTAGGTAGACCCTATCTGGGTGCACACACTTTTGTATTGTCTGTTTGCCAATTTTTCATTTATTGTTTACTACAGTTTTGTGATTGTTACCTAGAGTTTATTCATTAGCTTAGCTGCTGTACACTGTTTAACTACTGTGGTTACTGCTGCCATTTCTCGAGCCCCCGTTTGTGATATTATTTGCATCCTTTGCCTGCTCCATCTCAGCCTCCCCTCCTCCTACCCCATCCACCACATCCCCATCCAAAAAAGTGGCGGAACAGTTGATCATGCCAACATTGACATATGGGGAATTAGTTTATAGAACAGCGAATAAGTATTTGTTGATTAGCTTAGATGGGGACAATAAAGAATAGCTAGATATGTTCTGCAATGTAACTATAAAACCCATCATTGTAATATATTAGTAAAATTAAACTGGCAGTCTTTGGAGACAGGTTGCTTAAACAAATGGTCAGTATTGATACACAAATATTTAACATATTAACCTGACCATGATATTATACAAACTCCCTTTTCCAAAGATAACAAGGGTAAACGTGAATTGACAAGATCTGTGCATAAATATAAAATCTGTTCCATTCGAATTTACAATAAATATATAGACAGTGTCGGCAGATAATGGCCTACGGCCCACCCAGTCTTCCCATTTGAGCTTGTAAGTTCACTTTATCTTTTCCTAAATCTTTGCGCCTTAACCCTGACCTCCAGAATTCCCTCACGTCTACCCATGCATTCTTAAATCCGTGATTGTTTCAGCCCACCACTTCCTCTGGCAGGGTGTTCCACTTATCCACCACCCGTTCTGTGAAGAAATTCTTCCTCACATTTCCTCTAAATTGTCCTCCCTCCAACTTCATCCCTCTAGTCCTGGAACATCTTTTTCGCTTAAAAATAGTGTATTCCTGCACCCTGTTCCTCCCTGTAAGATACTTGTATGTCTCTATATGGGAATGGCGCTCTCTCATCCCAAGCAGCGAGGGCCTGGAATATTCTATCCCATTCAATAAGAGCTCTAGATAACCATGTGACTTTTAAAAATGCAATTTCAAGCCTTTATCAAATAAGTTGTAATTGCACATGATATTAGTTTAGTACAGCAAAGACTCTTGGATAGCTATGTGACTTTATCTATTGAAAATCTCTATTAGGGTAGACATAGTTGTATATAATTGGTTCATTATAGCCATTAATAATTTATTCTGTGGTTTGTATGTGTTTGGACAATAGACTGTATTTACTGAGTCTTTTGTAAGGCTTGGAAGCAATACTGAATAATATGAATACTTAAAGATAAGACAACAATAACAATATCTCATTGTAAAGTTGCATTGTTTGTGATGTATATATGTTATATAACTGTTTTAGAGCAACTTAAGATACTGACAAACAGTAATGTCTTGTGAACAGGATTGTAAAATCCTAATAACTAGTATTCCTGTATAAAAATAAAGTTTTTATCTGTCTGTCCATCTCTCCTACCCTCTCCCCTCCATCTGTCCCCCTCTCTCCCTACCCCTCTCCCCTCCTCCTGCATATCCACCCTGGTGGTCTACCATCCCCCTCCCTGCTCTCCAACACGCTTCAATGGTAGAATGCCTTACTCCATCCTTCTATTCATTCTTCTGCTCCTCTTCCTGTCTGGTGATATGCAGTTCTGCCTTGGTCCCTTGCCTTCCTCCCTATTACTCTACTACTGCAAGTATCTTAGTGTCTACCATCTGAATGCTGTGAGCCTTCTACATAAACTTGGCCTTCTTTCCATCTGGCTTCAGCTACACTCTTCTGATGTCCTATGTATCTCTGAGTCCTGGCTCTCCTCAGGACACTGGACTCTAGCCTGTCCTTTTTGGATTGCCATCTTTTCCAGGCAGGGTAGGGAAAGCGTGGCAAAGGGATTGCCATCTATGTCCACAGAGCCTGTCATGTACTATGGCCATCAGGGAGGCCATATCCTCCCTCTCACAGTCAGGCTGTCTTTCCCCTCCTCAGTACTTATATTCATTGGGGTTGTCTATGCCTCTCCTAAGATCTTGCATTCATCCTTGGTTAACTCTCTTTCCACCATTGCCTCTCATTCCTCTGTGGGTGAACTCATCCTCCTCTGGGATTTCAATATAAATTGGTTTTCCACAGCCTTCAAATCAACCATTCACAGGACTGAGTCCCTTAATGTTTCCTAGGTTATTTCAGAACCTACATGGCTCAATCCCCCTCCACCAACCATACCCTTTTTGACTGGGTTCCAATTTCCCACCCCCACCACAGTGTTGCAGCATTTATTTTTCCGGATTCATTTAGTGACCACTGCATAACATACTGCATCAAAAAAATCTGGCACCCCCCCTTGCCAAAATACATCTGGTCCAGGTCTCTTCAGTCGCTAAACATCAATGCTCTGCTGAACGACTTCACTGCAACAGACTGGTCAGTCATTCTCTCTGCCTCTGATAGTGATGTGGCCCTCACACTATTCTACTCCAAATTCTCCTATGTCTGGGACAAGGATGCCCTCTCAGGAAACCCGGAGTAAACACTTTCCATCACCCCAGGATTACCACTGAAATTACCAGCCTGTGCAAGTCCTGAGACCTTGCATGGGCTTGCTACAAAATATCTCACTCCTCTCCAGACCTCATTTGTTACAAGGCGCTGAGGAGCAACTGTACAAAGGCTGTCCAGGCTGCAAAATCACACTATTTCAAGGCCAGCCTCCTGAAAACCCTTACCTCCCAAGCTAAATTTTGTCTGGTTAACTGCTCCCTTTTTGGCCGCCCTGCCCTGTCCGCTCCCCCAATCCTCGTGGTTAATGGTTCACCTTTGTCTAACCCTTACCTCTATTGCTTCTTACTTCATTGAGTTCTTTACAACCTGCGCCCGCCCCTCTTTTCTCCCTCCTGGATCCTCTCCTTTGCCTGCTGCTCCTCCCAGCCCTTACTGGGTTTCCACTTTCCCTCATCACCATCCCGGAAACCCTGCTTGTCCTTACTTCCCTCAAATTGTGGAAGCCCAGCCCTGATAGTCCAGATCACAAGTTCCTCCATCTCTCAGCTCCCGCTATTGCAGCCCCTGTTACTCACCAACTCAACCTTTCTTTCTCCCTCAGTGCTCTTCCTGAATTCCTTCCAGACAGTGTCATCTGCACAGCTAAAGGAACTCATGTGGGCTTAGGGCCCCACCCTCTGGCAGTTGAGGCTTTAATATTACACCATGCGCTGCCACCAGCCATGAATCTGCACGGCTAAAGCTTCCCCCAGAGCATTGGATATTACCACCCAGTAGGATTGCCAGGCAGTTTGGCAGGAGACAAGTGGCCTAGACAAGGTTCCCTGCCCATGATGAGGGACTCGCGCTCAAGATGCAGATTTCAAGGAGAGCAAGTGAGCATGTCTACCCAGAGGGCAACCCTGAGGGCAAGCTTCTGAGACTATGATAATGGCCAGTAGGAATACATTCTTAGAGCCTGATGGCATGGATAGACAAGTGGACTGTCGAAATGCTGACTGCTGAAAGATCGATTGCTGAATGACAGTTGTTTTGACTGAAATCTTCTGCATGAGGACAGCTGAAAAGAATGACAGGTATGATTGAGAATGAACTGAATGATAAGGTACTGAAAGCATGAATACATATCAAAGGCCAAAATCATAAGTTACACTCATCCACGACAGGAAAAGCAGAAATTTGTTTTAAAACCATGACTGTGGTGAAGGGCTTGAAACAGACCGACTGTATAAGGCTGGCTGATATGACTGGTTGAGTACGAGTGGTTGTAACTGTCTTGCTGGAGCCAGGGGAAATTAATGAACTGAATGCACTGAAATGAGAGAAAGGTTTGTAAGTAGATTAGTATGGAAAGCAGGTAAAACATATTGAGAAACACAAACTAAATACAGCAGAATGGCATAGGTAGGACAGAGAAACCAGTCATCCAAACAAAAAGTAAACACAGTAGTTAACTGCGGGCATGAGAGCAGCATGAGTGGCTAACTAGAGAAAATAAGGAAGCACAGTGCTACAGCCAGGGAAGGCAGACAAAATACTAATGTACTGTAAAAAGTCACTGAATGCACAAACCAAACAGAAGTTGAAGCAAAAAAGCAAATGGACAGAAAGCCCAAAAAGTCAAAAGGAGAAGCAGCAAAGCCGGGGGGTGGGGCAGCACAGCCATCAGCTACTGCAAAGAAACAGAGCTTTTGAATTAGACTGAAGAAAGCTGGTTTATACAGTCCAGGAAAGGGTAGTGGCTGGTTGATGATTTGTCATGGAGATTTGTAGGAGGCCCAGGGAGGGGCTGCTCTAGGGGTGGGGGGTGGAGGAAGGCTGGCGCTCCCTAAAATTTTGTTATTTTATTGAATTGTCCCATTATTTTGGACCAGTACTGGCATTTATTATGAGCTAAGCTTCCTTGCTGTCTAGGACTAGAGCCTCTCTTGGGGTGCACTCTGCTTTGGGACTGCCATTTTAGAGGTGATATTACCCTGAACAATTTTCTTCATGCACCTGGCAAGTTAATTTGCTAGTTACATGACTGTAGGAGGGTCAAGCCCCAGGTTCCTTGCATGGATCTGTTTTATTGACAGGGTGAATGTTGACCATCACACAGGAAACTCCAGTACAGGTGGCAAACTAGGGAAAGGTTCTGGCCCTTATTAATTAAGAATCACAACACATGGATTCTGATTGGTTCTGATTATTTATAAATATGTGAATTAAATGCAGTAGATGCACAATGACAGACTGTATCTTAGTATTCGACACAGTAGGGTAAGACACATGCAATTCACGCACAGACAATATTGCCGAGGACTAGTCAAGGTGACCACCTCTGCCCCTACCCTCCAAGCACAGACAGTAGCTACGATTGTTCAGTTCCAGCTCACACATACTACAAAATATAAGGAAGGTGGTATACAGTAACTGTCCTGTAGACCTTGGAAAAAAAAAAATTAGGGGTGTAGATATTTATGCTCCTGAACCAATAACCTGTTTTATTTAATTTTCTCTACTTGACAACTGAACTACAGTAAGTGACATAAGAGTCACTTGAATATACACTTGCACAGTTCCCTTGTAAAGAGGAAATACACATAGCAAATGTCTTTTAAAAAAAATGCTTATACTGAGCCAAGGGGCATAGGGGCCAGAAGTGCAGAGGAGCACTTCACCTCTCCATCGCCGGCCACCCAAGTTCGGGAACTCGCTCAGGATGCTGTGGGTCAGCCAGGTGGGGAGGACTGGGAGAGGACTGAGCAGCCATCAGGCAGCTCTCCTCCCGGACTGCGGAGGTTAGCCTTCCTGGACCTTGACTGCCACTGAGTAGAGGCTCAGTAGTAGTGCTGAGCAAATAAGGGGCTGGCACTAGGCTGGGTGGGTGGAGCAGGTTCTTTACCAGTTCCGGTGCGAATATGTGACCATGTCTGCCGGGACCACAGGGACTTGAGGGGACGAAAACTGGGAAAAACACTGTGTCTCCCCATTACTGTATGGACTGCCCCAGGGTAGACCCCTCAGGGCCCGATGGCAGGAGAAGATAGCGACTTGCAGGCAAACAGCTATCTGAAACAAGTTCTGGACAGAACCAGCACGGCTGTGCAGAACTCTAATGAGTGTTGGTGCTGTGCCCAATTTAAAGTGAAAGATAGCCTTTTCTCTGCTGCAGTCCTTTGGAGCTGCAACACAACCAGAACAAACACTGACACACAGGACTGGTCTGAGTGGTGCTGAGAAGGAAGCTAAAAGAGGAGGAGGAGGAGATGAGCGACAGTTCCTGGTGCATTGTGGGGCTTGAGCCACATTCTTTTACAGATTGTGTAGGGACCTGCATGTTTTTCTCTTAAGAGTGGAGAAAGTCTTGACCCTGCCCCTCCCAGTCCCCACCCTCGGCCCTCCACACCACCCTCATTGGCATCTGCTCGCGCAGCCTGCATTACTCCTTTTGCTCTGGTCAGAGAAATGTGCTTCCCTTCTCTCTTACCCTTTGTGTTTTGTGATGTCTTCACTTTGTAAGTATTCAGGTGCTTGCTGCCGGCCCTCCCGGTGGTCGCTGCCGGCCCTCCCTTTTTGCCAGTCGTGTAGCAGTGTAACTCGATGCAGGGAGTTATAAAGTTGCACTGCTGTTCAGTAGCTGTAGCGTACCAGCTGCACAGAAGAAGCAGCACCGGATCAGCTGTATGGAAGATGGCCGACAACAGAACTGAGCATGCATGATGCTCGTGCATGCTCAGTTGGTTGTTGCAGCCATCTTGGGTACGGCACCGTCAGTGCTGGAATAACGGCAGAAAAAATAGAGTGCTGGCGAAGAGGGTATGTTTTGCAGCCTGCTGAGGGAAGGCGCGCATAAACTGCACTAGTGGATTTTGCTGCAGCACTGTGGAAGCACACCAGACAGCAAGAAATTAATCTTTTGTTGGAGAGACAGAGGTTGAGATTTAGATTTAGAGATTCCCTCAGAGGAAGGACTGTGTTTTGTCTGAACTGCCTGTATGAGATATAAGATCTATCCTGCACAATTGTTATTATTTATTTTATTGTTATTGATAATAATAAAATGTTACTTGTAAATTTTATTTCTCCTAGTTTGTCCATGCTTCCTGACCTATGACTGCTGTTTGTAAAAATAAACTCTCACCCACTGCCAAGTATACTGCCCACCTCCCGATTATTTCCCCTGTGCCCTGTTTGTAAAAAATAAATTCCCACCCACTACCAGTTATCCCACCTCCCTCCCAATCACTTCCCCATGCCCTGTTTGTAAAAAAAAAAAAACTCCCACCTACTATCGGGTATCTCGCCCACATCCCAATTATTTCCCCAGTGCCCCTTACCTGTAAATTCAGAGAACCATCCAGTGACAACTTGGCCTCCATGCCCCTCACCAAAACCCTGCACCCAACACCCTCCCCCACTTACCTATCTAGTTCACCAGCATGCCCTGCTGCTTCCACGGACATGTCCTGCTTCTTCTAACACTGACCACGAATGACTGAAAACAAGGTAAGTTTGGCTAATGGCTTTTTAAAACATTTTGAACTTTTACTCATAACTTTGCCATTTATTACTATTTTTTCATTAAATTTTCAACATGGCATTTTTTGGTCCCCTTTTCATTAACAAGGTAGGAGATTTTTAAAATCCAGCCTGAAAGATGATTTTGCAGTCACTCTGTGAAATCTTCTTTCAGGCGGGTATTGATAATTTTCACCTGCTGGGTTCATGAGGTAGGGTCTTAAGAAGACTAAGTTAAAATTTTAGTAAAACATATGGTAAAATTATCAAGTTATGAGTAGACATTGAAATATTTCAACATTCACTCATAACTTCGCTATTTTTCAATATTTTTCCACCAAACTTTCAACATGTTTTTTTGGACCCCAACCTCGTGGACAAGGTAGGTGAAATTTTTCAAATCAGGTCCAAAAGGCGATGTTGCAGTCACTCTGTGAATTCACCTTTTGGGCATGATTTGAAAGATTTCTCCTACCAGGTTCAACAAGTAAGACCATAAAAAGACTAGGTTGAAGATTTGGGGTCCAAATCTTAAAAAAACACAATAGTTATGAAGGTATGTTAAAATATTTCAACGTTCACTCACAACTTTAGTAATTATGAATATTTTGACCCCACATTTTCAACATACCGATTTTCTCAAACTACCTCATGAACGTGAAAAGTTGTTTTTCAAATCCTGCCTAAAATGTGTTTTCGCACTTGTGGCACGAAATGACATTTCAATCAGTATTTTTTAAATGACACCTGTCATGTTCAGAAGGAGGGTCATAAAAAGAATGTGTTAAAAATTGGGGGTACAAAGGTTAAAAAAAATAGTAATGAAGAAACGTTGTGTGCAGGGCCAGCTGTTGACCCATTTAGTAGTGTGTGGTGCTTCCGTGCTGGTGACTCGAGTTTGGGATGAACCTTGGAGAGCCAACTGGGCAGTATGAGGAGAGGGGCCAGCACTGTTGCATGCCACTGCTCTGAGCCTGGGGCGGTGTGCAGTGTTCTGTCACACAGGTAACACCTTGTGGTGGTCTGGGGAGCCTTCCCTCACAAGGGGTTACCATGCATGTCATGGCCTACTTTTGTATTAATTACTTACTCATGTCATTAAACATGACCAGCACTTGAAATTTCTGAAAATCTCTTCACTTGAGCTTACCTGTTCAATACACATGCTAGATTCATACTCTGGATGTAGTAGGATGATATTAGAACATATTTGTAATAGTAAATACCACAACACCGTACCACTATATTTCATTATGTTGGCTTGCACTTGCAAGCAACATCTTGTAGTGATGGCCTAAATCAAAGGTGTGTCAGTGTTGGCCAATGCAGGGGACACTTTAGTGGGTGTGTCTCTCAGCCCCAATCAGTGAGCATTCCCCGATGACTGCAGTTTCAAAGAGCTGTGGAGATGAAACAAATGTGCCACTTCAGTCAGAGACAAGCTCATCATTGCAGCAGCAGATGGCATGCCTCTGTTACGTGCCTTTCCTGGAGAAACAATTCAGTAAAATGGCGGCTCCTGCTGTCCACCACACAATCCACAGAATGCCGACATCGGGTGCCCAATCCCCATGTCTGCATGTTTGCAGCTCCTGCCACCCACCACCGCAACCTCCACTGCTGCTCCCTCCCCACTCCTCCGTTCCCCATCCCCAACAGACAATAAACCCTCCCCAAACTCCCAATGCTGCTTCCCTCACCGCTCCCTCCATTCACCCGACAGAAAAAAAAACCTCCTACTGCTGCTGCCCTCCCCACTCCCTCCGTTCCCCATCCTCCGACAGAAAAAAAATCCTCCAACTGCTGCTGCCCTCCCCACTCCCTCCGTTCCCCATCCTCCGACAGACAATAAAACCCTCCCGCAAACTCCCAATGCTGCTTCCCTCACCGCTCCCTCCATTCACCCGACAGAAAAAAAAACCTCCCACTGCTGCTGCCCTCCCCACTCCCTCCGTTCCCCATCCTCCGACAGAAAAAAAATCCTCCCTCAACCTCCCACTGCTGCTGCCTTCCCTGCTCCCTCCATTCCCCATCTCCAACAGACAATAAAACCCTCCCACAAACTCCCACTGCTGCTACCTTCCCTGCTCCCTCCATTCCCCATTCCCCCGACAGAAAAAAAACCCTCCCATAACCTCCCACTGCTGCTGCCCTCCCCGCTCCCTCTGTTCCCTGTCCTTGACAGACAATAAACCCTCCTGCAACCTCCCACTGCTGCTGTCCTCCCCGTTCCCCTCCCCTCCAGAATTGTAGCACACTGGGACCCCACCCCAGTGTGCCTATTTTTTGTTTTTGTTTCTTAACCTGTAAATGAAGAAAACCTTCCCTTGTGTTTTTTAAATTTTTTCCCTGCAAACAAAATGGTCCACCGATGTCTCCCCCATCCCCACCCTTCCTCTGCACACCCACCTCCCACCCTCCTCACCCGTGCCTACCCTCAGGAGGTCAGAGTCACGATCTTCTCTGAATCGGGGACACCTGCACTCTTCAAAGCCAAGCTGCAATGTCAGAAATGATGGTAAGCTACATAATGGGAAGCAGTGGGGGTTTCAACAAGTTGATATCTCAGCCATTTTTGGAATTTTGGCCCCAAATTTTTCAGCATGGGGTTCCTGGGACCCCACCTTATGAACATGTCACTGTCATTTCGTTTCTCGGTCCAGAAAGGTGATTTTGCTGTCACTGTGTGGAATCGCCTTTCGGGGCATTAATATGAGAAATGGCACTACCCACTATTCATGAGGTGAGGTCCCAAAAGCCATGTTGCAAATTTGGTGAAAAAATTCCCAAAAAATGACTGCATTACGAGCATGTGTTGTGCAGTTTCTATGCCAATTTTTAATATTTTCACTCCAGATTTTCAACATTGCCATTTTTCACACCTTCATATGAACAGTACAGCTGTTATTTTTCACATCCTGCCCGAAATGTGTTTCCGCACGTGCGGCGCACAGTGGGCGTGGTCACTCTGCAAAATCAACTTTCGGGACAGATTAACAAAATCACAGTGCCACTGTTCATGAGGAGAGATCCCAAATGTCCATGTTGAAAATTTGGTGAAAAAATTCAAAAAAATAACTGCGTTACGGGCATGCGTTGCACAGTTTCTACACACACTTGTAAGTTCGCTCATTTTTCATATTTTTGCTCCAGATTTTCAACATTGCCATTTTTTCACACCTCCTCATGAACAGCACAGCTGTCATTTTTAGCATCCTGCCCGAAATGTGTTTCTGCACCTGTGGCGCGGAATGGCGCAGTTGCTGTGCGAAATCACCTTTCAGGATTGAGTAACATAATGATAGTGCCACTGTTCATGAGGTGGGGTCCCAAAAGCCCATGTTGAAAATTTGATGAAAATCCAACAAACACCTGGGCGTTAAGGTTTCCAACCATATACCTACCCTATGAAACTGGCAGGTATCAGGGTGTAACTTGGGTTAAGTCGGCTGTAATATTCACAGCATTCTACCCCCACCCTACAGCCACTGACAGGCATTGAGGTGTTCCTTGGGGTCTGTCGCCCTAACATTCACTCCATTCTCTTATACTGCATCCATCTCAGCTTATTTCCTTATGGAATGTGGTGAGCATAAGGGCCAAAGACCCCAAAGTACAACGCAACTCCTGTCGGTGTCTTCAGGGTGAGGTGAGGTGGAATGGTGTAAGCGTTATGGCCAACGACCCAAAGCCACACTCTCAATGCATTTCAGTCTCTGTTGGGGGTGTTACGCTAGTTCAATACTTCACTGCCATTCCTATTATGCATCTCTAACTCTGACTCACCAATGCCAATGCCAGCAAGCCAACATTCGGCATTGACAAATGCTTGTTTTACATAGTGCCCACGGCATGAGACTGGGAAGTTTTAAAACCTTCAAAACCCTGTATCTTGCTTCAGAAATGAAGATACTGTACATAAGTAAAATGTAGATAAGACAAACATTACTACTCACTCCATTGCAAACTTTTTCTACAGTACAAATCTGCCTTCATCATTCTCTGCAACACAGCCAAAGCTTACCTGACACAACATGCAAGCAAACATTTGGCATTGACAGATGCTCATTTAAACTTCAATCAACCTCAGCCAAGCCATATCCCTGTCTCTGCATGCTGCACAAGTCCTCACACACTCACTCACTCATGCACTCACTCACTCCACCAAGTCCCTTGCCTTGTTGCAACACCCAGGGCCCAGACTGCAGGTGCTGTATACAGCAGCCCCAGGAAAATGAAAAAGAAAACTGACCCAAATGTATTTTGTATTCTGTCTGGCACTTTTTGCAGTTTCAGGCGGGCAGGCACTGTGTTTTATTAAGGCATCACTTGGTGAGCTAATAAATGTGCAGCAGCAGCACTTACTCCCTCCCCCGTCCATCTCTGTCTCTCATCTGTCCTGACCATGCATTTGCTCTAATATGCCCCTTGTCACATGAGCAGCAAGCCAGCTACAACAAAAGCACCTTTTGGCTACGTTTTGCAGGAGACTTACAGCTGACAATCATAATTAGACTTGCAATTTCATCACAGTCAGGCAGTCATGTGACTGTGGACTCCCACATACCCAGCCCAGACTCTGATTCCCCAGTGCCACCTAATTTCCAGAATGTTTGCGAAGGGGGTGAGGAAGCTGCATCACAGATGAGAGGTGAGCGACAGTCACGGTAAGCCTCAAGTGGCAGCTTCAAAAGTGAAACTGTAAGGTTTTTTTTCACAATGCACTTACAGACTCAGGACCAGACTGTTCTGGCTAAGTCTGTATTGTTCTGAGTCAGTGAAAAAGTGCTGGATCCGGGGCCTTCTGATTTCATGCAGAACAGTCTGCCCAGCACTATTGCTTAGGTGCTTCTTGATGCCATCCTAGAACTGAATTGGTCAAAGGCTTGGTCATCCCAGAACTCTAGGTAGTATTGAGCCATTACTCTCTCAATGGCAAACTTGCAGGAATTCTCCAACTGTCTATAACTACTTAACCTCAAAGGAGATTCTACATTTTCTGAACTTGGCTGGCCTTGTGTCCGTGAGGCAGCAGAGATCTAACAGTTTATATGAGAAATGGCAGTAGTGCTGGCCCTTCATTCTGGTGGTTTTACTGAGGGAAGGGGGGTTAGTAGACATCGCTATGACTGTGTGAGTAACAAATAAAAACTGGTGAGCAGTTTTTTTCAGTGGGCTCAACCAGTTATTTGCTGTAATAACTGGACATAGAAACAGGAAACATGGAAGCTGACAGCAGATAAGGGCTGCAGGGCCTATCCAGTCTGCCCTTTTTTTGTTGCACTGCTTAAACTGTAAACCCCTCCAGGTCTACGACACTTTCTCTGCCACCCCCCTTTACCTATCCCTTATGATTCCCTTCTGCTTATCCCAGGCTTTTTTGAATCATACCACTGTTTTTGCCCCCACAACCACCACTGGAAGACCATTCCAGGCATCCACCACCCTTTCTGTGAAGACGTATTTCCTCACATCTCTCCTAAACCTACCCCCTCCAGCTTCATATCATGGCAACTTGTTCTGGAATGCCCTTTCCTCTGAAAAATACCTCCTACTTGTACCTTATTCACCTCATGAGGTATTTAAAGGTCTCGATCATATCCCCCTCTACCTCCTCTCCTCCAGGGTGTACATGTTTAATTCCTTTAGCCTCTCATAGGACATTTGATGTAGACCCTGCACCATCTTGGTAGCTCTCCTTTGGACAACCTCCATCCTATATATGTCCTTCCTGAGTTTTAGCCTCCAAAACTGGACACAGTACTCCATGTGGGGTTTTACTAAAGACCTATATAGTGGCAACACCACTACCCTCTTTCTGCTGGTAATACCCCGGTCTGTACATTCCAGCATCCCACTAGCTCTCCCGATTGCTTTGGCACATTGTTTGGCTACCTTCAGGTCATCCAGTATGCCTATCTCCAGGTCTCTTTCTTGCTTGGTCAGTGCTAGCATCTCTGCACTCCTGGGTTTCTGTGCCTCAGGTGCATTATTTTGCACTTTTGCCTTAAACCTTAGCTGCCAAATTTTTGACCCTCCTCTAGTCGTTTCAAGTCTCTTTCCATCCTTTGCATATCCTCAGAGTGTCCAACTTGTTGCAGATCTTGGTGTCATCCGCAAAGAGGCAGACCTTCCCTTCCAATTACACTGCTATGTCACTAATGAATACATTAAAGAGGATGGTCATTACGCCAATGTGCCCCAGAACTGACACTTTTCAGCACAAGCTTCATTCTCACGTCCACACAGCTGCCGTCAATAGAGGCTTTACACTACGGCTATGAGAACGCGCACACAAGCTGACTGGAAACAAAAACGAAACCTGTTTTTATATAACAAGACTGCCAAAATAGAAATACCATTTACCTGGTTTCATTTCATTTTAAACTCAGTGAATTCTAATGGGTCTCCTCTCCAGCCTCTGATGAGCTTACTGTTGCTTCAGTCTTCTCTGACTTCAGCAACAGTTTTGTATTGTTTACTGTGCTCAGTGCGTACTGTGATGTAATCTGGTGAGAAAAAATTGATCACAAGAAATTATAAAAATTAATCATGGGATGGCGTGCAACTCGAACTTAATACACACCCTCGGGGTTTATATAGCATCACACACCCAAGGTGTGTACTAAAGTGTCATAATGCACTCCACACCATACATTATTCTCTATTTAATTCCCCGAAACTACTAATAATACAGAACTCGGAACTAAACAGTGAGTATCATTTATTATCTAGCTACACTATTTAAAAAGTAAAACATTAAAAAAAGGAACACCCTCTATCTCTCCACAGGTGCACAGGGCTAGTCTCTTGGTCACTCTGTCTCCAGTGCCAGTCGTTTTCCACCCTGCACCCTCTCCTCTGTTCTCTCACACAAACTGGGTTAAGAAGAAAAAATATACTGGCTACTGGCACTGTGCCAGAGGCCGATCCATCTTTTATAATGTAAGAAACATAGAAACATAGAATTTGCGGCAGATAAGGACGCTTGGCCCACCCAGTCTGCCCATTTCCTACCTCTGGATAAGCTGCAGATCCTAGTTAACCAGCAGCCTACTTCTTCTTACCCCCACACCCTAGAATTGCCTTATGACTGTCCCATGCATGCTTGAATTCCACCACTGATTTTGACTCTACAACCTCCTCCGGAGGCGTTCCATGCATCCACAACCCTCTCTGTGAAAAAAATACTCCTTAAATTACCTGCTGCCCCCATCTTCAAATTGTGCCCTCTTGTTCTTGCACACCTCTTTTTTTGAAAGATGCTACCCTCTTGGACTTTGTTGATTCCCTTGAGGTACTTGAAAGTTTCTATCATGTCCCCCCTCTCCCTCCTTTCCTCGAGGCTATCCATATTAAGCTCCTTAAGTCTCTCTTCATATGTCTTCCGGTGCAGACCCTGCACCATTTTAGTTGCCCTCCTCTGGACAGCTTCCATCCTGTCTATGTCTTTGCGGAGATTGGGTCTCCAGAACTGCACACAGTACTCCAGATGGGGTCTCACCAGCTGTCTGTACAGAGGATAATAACTTCCTGTTTTCTACTGGCGATGCCTCTCCTATGCATCCCAGTAACCCCCAACCCTCCTTGCTGCCCTCTCACATTGCTTGCCCACCTTTAGGTCATCTGATATGACTACCCCCAGGTCCCTTTCCATTTTTGTTGTTGTTAGTATCTCACCCCCATTGTGTACTCTTCCCCTGGGGTTTTGTTTCCCAGGTGCATTACCTTGCGCTTCTTAGCATTGAATCTAAGCTGCCATACATTTGACCATTCCTCTAACCTTGCCAAGTCCCTTCTCATCCTTTCCACCCCACCCTGTGCATCAACTCTGTTGCAGATCTTAGTGTCATCTGCAAAGAGACATACTTTCCTTCAGTCCTTCCACAATGTAAACATAAAAGACATTGAAGAGGACCAGTCCTAATACTGACCCTGCGGTACCCCACTAGTAAACCTCCTTTCTTCTGAGTGGACTCCATTTACTATTACTCTCTGTGTCCTATTCTCCAGCCAATTCTTTACCCAGGCTGTCATCTTGGGACCCACTCCCAGGCTGGCTAACTTGTATATTAATCTTTTGTGTGGGACTGTGTCAAATGCCTTGCTAAAGTCTAGGTAGGCCATGTCCACAGCCCCTCCCTGATCTACTACTTTGGTCACCCAGTCAAAGAAATCTATCAGATTTGTCTGGCATAACCTTCCCGCTGTGAATCCATGCTGCCTAGGGTCCTGTGCCCCTCTGGCCTCTAGATACGACAGTTCTTTCCTTCAGAAGTGATTCCATCATTTTCCTATCACTGAGGTTAAACTAACAGGTCTGTAGTTTCCTGCTTCTGCCTTGCTCCCACTTTGTGAAGGGAATCATCTGCCCTCCTCAGTCTCGGTACCACCCCATCCTCCCATGATTTGTTAAAAGGGTAGTCAGTGGTGTCACTAGTTCTACCTTAGTTCTTGTAGAATTCTGGGATGAATCCCATCAGGCCCCATTGCTTGTCCACCTTCAGTTTTAAGAGTTCTTTCAGAACCCTTTCTTCTGTAAATGGGCTGGTATCAACTTCTGTATCCAGAGTGTTACTACTGTTTGTTTTATGTACCTCCCCCTCTTCATTTGTAAATACTGAGCAAAATATTTGTTTAGTATCTCTGCCTTTTCACAGTCTCTCTCTGCCCACCCTCCCTCCCCTTTATTAAGCCTCACTATCCCTCCTTGGTCTTCCTTTGCTCCCTGATGTACCTATAAAGGTTTTATCCCCTTCTTAACTGAGTTGGCTATTTTTCCTCGGTTTGGGCCTTTGCTGTTCTGACTGCCTTCCCAGCCTCCTTTTGCTTTAACTGATACAGTTCTCTGTCCTGCTCCTTCTACGATTCCTTGTACTTCCTGAATGCTTTATTTTCTCTTGAATCTTCACTGCCACTTCCTTTGAGAACCATAGTGGTTTCTTACATCGTCTTGTTTTGTTTGTTTGCTTCACACAAGGCTTGTTACCTCTGTGATGGCAGTTTTATTATTCCCATTGTTCTTCCACCCCTCCTTCCTGCCCATTTGCTAGTGCATTCCTTAGGCACTCACCCATTTTAGCAAAGTCAGCCCTCCTAAAGTCCAGTACTTTTGTCTTTGTATGGCTTGACT
The DNA here is from genome assembly GCA_016271365.2 of Neoceratodus forsteri. Lineage (NCBI taxonomy): Eukaryota > Metazoa > Chordata > Ceratodontiformes > Ceratodontidae > Neoceratodus > Neoceratodus forsteri. Next base: position 422,910,810 of record CM057453.1, read on the forward strand.
CTATTGCTGTGTTATTGTGAACCATACTGTTCGATGGTGCTAGTTCCCAGATGGTTACCCTTCTACATCTGTAATCCTCTCTCCATCTCCATTTGAGAGAATCAAGTCTAATATTGCTCCCTCTCGAGTGGGCTCCAGTACTAGTTGTCTAAGGCATGCCCCCTGTAGGGCATCTAGAATAACTGCACTCTTGAGTGGCAGCTGCAACTGCACTCCAGTTAACATCTGGCATATTCAGATCACCCATCAGCAATATCTCCCTTTTCTGCCATTCTAAGTATACTTTCTATCATTTCCTGTCCATTTCCTCCCCCCTGAGAAAGTCTGTATCTAACCCCTGTGTATTGTGGTGCCATTGCCTGTCTCCAAATTTACCCACAGTGCTTCTTCTCCTCCCTGTTTACCTTTTGTTCTGTTGCTTTTATTCCTTCCCTTATGTAAACTACTCCTCCTCCTCTTTTACCCTCCCTGTCCCTCCTGTAGACAGTGTATCCTGGTATGTTTATGTCCCAGTCATGGTTTTGTGTGTACCATGTTTCTGTGACTGCCACGATATCAGATGTTCCTCCTACATCAAGGCCACTAATTCAGGAAGCTTGTTACCCAGACTCACGGGCATTAGTACTCATTGCTCTCCATTTTTGATGGCTTTACCTTCTGTTGCAGCATCCCCCACTGACCGTTCTACCTCAGTCTTTTCTCATTTACTACCCTGTTTTGTAGGAGAGGCTGGGATTTTCCTGCTGCTTGTCAGTGCCTCCCCCTTTGACTAGTTTAAAAACTTGCCAATGAAGCATTTAAACCGATTGCTCAAAAGACTTGTTCCTTTCCTGGACAGATGCAGACCATCCTACCAGTATAGGCTGGTGTCCCTCCAGGTGGAACCCCAGTCCCCATTGAAGCCAAACCCTGTGCTCCGCACCATTTTTTCAACCATTCATTAAACCCCTCTCTAACCCTTGCTCAGTCTGTCTAGCATCATCAGTGATGCAGACTGCTCTGCCCACTATCTCCGCCTGATCCTAATACAGTCAGAAGGCTGCATTAGTGATGAGTGCAGGTGCACTGCCGGGGGGCAACTGAATAAACTGCCATTTGGACACTGTTGACCCTCCACACCATGAACTGTGAGGTCAGGTGGGGTGTCCAACTATGAAATGCGACTATTATTGGGGCAAGGGAGTTGGGTAAGGAGCAGGGTATTATTTAAAACTTTCTATGTCAATGCAGTGCATTGCATAATTTACAGAATCATCTAAGACATTAAAAGAAAAACAATATTGAACCTTTTCAGTTATTATTAAATTAGTCATACTAACAAATCATAGGTACGTTGATCAAGTTAAGGTGATGAGAGTCAAGATAATGAAGTAACTTATCAAATAATCAGAGGAACATGTGCTACAATGCTTATTTCCAGCTTAGGATTTATTAAGGGCAAGTGTCACATTCTAAGAAATACTATTGCTATTTTGATTAGTCTATCATTTATTACAGTCCAGTCTGTTAGGGAGATCAGATAAATACATCAGAGCAAGTCCCAGTGTCCTTCTTAAGTGTAACATTTGTTCACGTGATCAAAAAATAGTGAACAAGGTAGATGTCCTATTAATTACAAAATTAAAAGAAAAAAACAGCAAAAAATTGTATTTCATCTATAGCTACTGACTTAAGGGATGAGATTTACTGTACTTATAAAAGCATGTTCATGGTAGTCTCAGTTTCTTCAATTTCCTTATCATCCTGCCATTTTTCCCTCAGCTGTTCCATCTCATGCAGTATTTATGAACGCAGACATATTGTCAGAGTTGGTCAGGATCCAAGAACATGTTTTTTTTTTCCGAGCAACATATACAGTACCACACATTTGCCTGGAAAAAGCACAGTGAAAACAGTGCTTATATTTTCAATAAATCATTCCTGAAGACCAAAAAGTGCTTTCTTCAGTGTTACATGGCTAGAGATATATCAGGAAAAATAGGGAGTTTGTGGTTCTTAAAATCAACTGCTCCCTTTCTTCTGGCTTTTTGCATTACTATTTCCCTATCTGTATTGAAGAAAAATAATACTATAAGGTTGCAGAGGCATTCGTGGTGTTAGTATCTTTACTTCCTCCTGACTGTTTTTTGATAGTTTGAGAAGGATTCTGAAAGTCTTTGTTATAAAGAGAGAATTTTCAGTAAAGTCAAGCACAGAAACAAATAGGACCGAATTCTCCTGGATTGCAAAACAGGGCACTTGGTGAGTTATGTTGTGCTGACTCTTAAAATTACTATACTGAGAACTTTAGAGTTGCACCCCCTTTTGGTTTTATTGCTAATTATCAGCTGAAGCTTGAGACTGCTGGGATTCCTAGCACTGTTCAAATGCATTCCTGTGCTTCTTGTGTGTGGATCACTAACTGCACTCCCCCTGAGTTCTTCTGACCTGCTTCTTCAGGAATCGGGAAGAGGAGCTTGTAGTTTATCTCATTCTGGAGAACTACAACTCAAAAGGGGTAGCTGATTTTTACATTATTGTGGGTCATTATAGCTAAAAGCATGCCATTTCCACGGATGAGTGGAATTCACCCATTTTAATTGTGTTTGTGGGCGAATCACTATTTTTATTCCGGTGATGCCTTTCCAATACTTCCGGGTCACCAGACTACTTTTAAATCACTCAGCGGCGAGCTGGGTGTTTGTTTTATTGCTAATTTGCAGCTGAAGCTTAAGACTGCTGGGATTCCTAGCACTGTTCAAACGCATTCCTGTGCTTCTTGTGTGTGGGTCACTAAACTGCACTCCTCCTGAGTTCTTCTGAGCTCTGCTTCTTCAGAAATCAGGAAGAGAAACTTGTAGTTTCTCTCATTCTGGAGTACTACAACTCAAAAGGAGTAGCTGATTTTTACACTGTTGTGGGTCATCATAGCTAAAAGCGTGCCATTTCCGCGGATGAGTGGAATTCACCCACTTTAATTGTGTTCATAGGTGAATCAGTAAGGATTAAGCCATGAGAAGCATGGGTCTACTGTGGTATTAATCCATGGTTGGGGGGGTTGGACCACGAGGCCGAAGGCCGAGTGGGTCCAACCAACCAACCATGGATTAATTCCACTGTAGACCCATCATTTCGAGAGGCTTAATCCGCTTTGTAACATGGCAATGAGTGTGTATGACTAATAGTCTTTTGAATAAATGAGAACAATCACACTGATTTACTTTCAGAATACTATAAAGTGAGCTATTAAACATGATGTACATATACTTGAAAACAATTGGAACACACCTATTGGAAATATCGTTGCTACTATTTCACTTTTGTTAAAATAACTTTCATTACAAGCTTTAAGCTTTCTAACATCAAAACATATTTTACAACTTTTCAAAAACTTGCAATTCACTTTCTATTCTAGGTGCTTTGATTTAACTCTCTATGTATTAGAAGATATGGGCTGCACTGCATGATGGGAGTGTGCTATGGTACATTTTAGTTTTCTTTCTCCAGTTCCTTTGCAGACCAATAGGTGGCTGTCACACAATCCTAGTAGCACAAGCACCTTTTCTCCAAATGTACTGAACTAAGCCAATCTGAAAAACACTTTTTGAACAACTACTATTTTGCGGAATATTATTTTCACTTTTTTTCCCCCTAAACTACCTAACTCAGCAGGACATAGAACAACATGACGTTTACTGCTTTCATCTTTCAAATACTTGTTTTGACTACTATTGTTAGTCTGTTTCTTTGATTTCTTTTTGTTTCTCTCAATTTATTTTTCTTTTCACCCACAGAAGTATCCTCTCTCTTTAATTTTGCTTTGTTTATCTCAGTGTCTGTTATTTTTGCTTTCGGTTATAGAAGCTGCATGCTTATCTTTACCACTGTGTATTCACCAAGAAAAGGCTCGGCCAGATAATGTTATGCAGTCATCCACAATACATTGCACCCACAGTTGCTTAGAAAGCAGTAGATCAGAAGGGATGGTAACAGTATGTAACTGTTCACTTCTACAGAAATATTGCTGCAACATAATTAACAGTATATGTGGAGTTTAAATGTACAATCTTTAGTAACTCATGAACTTCTGTTGTAGTTACAATATAGAACAGTCTTGAAAAAGTCAAAAACCTTATGCCAGGAAAATTTTTAGTAAATACAACTTGGGACAACTACACACTGCAAGCTATTTTTATATTGTTTTCACTTGTATATTGCTTCTTACTTGTAGTGGATTGCCAAGGTATTACAATACAAACCATGATCTACTATGGTACTAGAACATGGTTTCTACTGTACCACATGGTGTGTTTATGCCTATCTGAGTGCTTCATTTCATTTTCCTTTTTTTATGCCATGTTACAACTATTTTTATTCTGATGATGCCTCTCCAATACTTCCGGGTCACCGGACTACTTTTAAATTGCACAGCGGTGAGCAGGGCGAGCGTGTAGCAGACAGTTCTACCAGTGCTCTTTAGAAACAGTCTGGTCAGCTGTCAAGAAAACTTTCTCTTAAATCTATAAGCAATCCCTGCTGTTGTAGCTTTGCAGTCACATTAATCTTTTTTGTAAAACTCAGCTTTATTATTGGATATCAGGAATACAGGGACAGTAATTACAGATTATCCTCATAATTAGTGAGCTACTTGTGTGTCCATAGGTAAGTAATGACATCAGGACGGAATCATTTAATAGGGGAACTGTGAGCCTGTGACTTACTGTCTGGTGTCTGAAACAATCTTAATAAACACTATGGCTGATACACCAATGACGTTAGAGGGGGAAGTTGGCATTAAATGCCTGTCTTGTCAAATGTACAAAATCACTAAAGTTATCCCCAAAAGTATCAACCAATCAGTCAAATTCATTTTTAAAAAGCGCCTATCTTAAAACCAAGGTGCTCGTACAGCACAATAATTAAACTACATAAATATAAATCAGTGAATTAAAACAATAAATATTATAACAACTTTAAAAATCAGAGTACGCTAAGTTAAATAGGAAGGTTTTAAGCGCTCCTTTAAAACTTTCAACGGTCGGGCAATCTCGCACCCGGCAAGGTAGAGAATTCCACAGGGTCGAGGCCATAAAACTAAATGTTCTGGCCCCAGTTGTCTTTAAACGGACCCGGGGAATCCCTAGTAATCCCTCGCCGGTGGATCGAAGGAGCGGAAGGGACAGTAGGGATGATGGAGATCTTGCAGGTAACTAGGTCCCTGGTCATGTAGGGCCTTATGGGTCAGCAAACCAACCTTGAAGGTGATCTGCCACAGTACTGGCAGCCAGTGCAGTCCGTGTAGCACAGGCATTATACGACTGGTCCTAGACACACCTGTCAATATCCTGGCCGCCACATTCTGCACTAGCTGCAAGTGGCGGCTATCAACCCCCGGTAGCCCTAGGTAAAGGGCACTGCAGTAGTCAAGGCGGGAGGTATCAAAAGCGTGGACCAAAGTTGGAAGATCATCAGGGGGAACCAGGTGCTTTACCCGGTGATATTCCTCAGATGGTAAAAAGAGGCTTTGACAACTGCCGACACCTGGGATTTAAAGGTCAGATAGTTATCAAAGATAACACCCAGGTTCCGCACCCGGTCTAAGGTAGTCAGCTGGACACCTCTAAGCCACACGCCTGAGGGCGATCCCCCCGACATACCCGCCTCCCAATGACCTGGGTCCATAACCAACACCTCATTTTTTTCTGGGTTTAACTGCAGCCAACTCACACTCATCCAGTCCTGGATCTCGGAGAGACATTTGTTAAAGACTGAGATGGCATCATCCTGCCCAGGCACAAAGGACATGTACAGCTGAGGATCATCTGCATAGCAGTGAAAACTCAAGCCGCACCGCCTAATGATCACTCCTAATGGCAGCATATATACTGCAAACAACATGGGCACCAAAATGGAACCCTATGGCACCCCGCAGGATAGAGGAAGTGGTGCCGAGGAAAATATCCCAGAAACCACTCTCTGAGTCCTACCCTCGAGAAATGACTGAAACCATCTGAGGACTGTACCAGACAATCCACAGATGAACCGCAGGCATCCCAGCAGTACACCATGGTCCACAGTATCAAATGCCACAGAGAGATCTAGAAGGACCAAGATAGAATGGGTCTTTAGATCTCTCACTATTAGGAGGTCATTTAGTACCCGGACAAGGGCCATCTCAGTACTATGTCTCTTCCTAAATCTGGACTGGAGAGAATCATAGACATTGTGGCTGATCAAATGACCATCCAACTGCGATGCAACCACCTTCTCAATAACCTTACCAACAAAGGGCAAATTTGAGATCGGCCTGTAGTTTGCCAAACAGTCTGGGTCCAAGGAGGGCTTTTAAGAAGGGTCTGAACCACAACCTCCTTCAGGGGATCTGGAAAGATCCCCCTCTCCAAAGATCCCAGACTATTTTGGCAAGGACCGAGCCAATTTTATCCACACAACCTACTAAGAGGCGTGTGGGGCCCAGATCCAAACTACAGTTGGTTGGTTGCAACGAGTGGATGACCATCACAATGTCAACGATTGTGGGGAGGCTGAAGTCAGACCACACAAACTGGGTGCCTGACATCTTCTGCTGACTGCCACAGTGCCCATTAGAGAGTGTTGAGCAGAGGCCTGATCTGATTGTAGCAACCTTATCAGCGAAGAATCGAGCAAACTCCTCACACTGCTCTTGTGAAAAGGTTTTTTCCAGGCTGGAGACAGATTGGATTGCACAATCTGTCCACAGTCTGGAAAAGCTGGGCTGGTCGATTCTGCGCAGCAATTTCCCTGGACAGGAATTCTGCCTTCTTACGGGTAATTGCTGATTGATAGACCCCATAATGATCCATCAATCTAAGTCTGTCACACTCCAGGTCCGACCTCCACCAACATCTCTCTAACCTTCGGCCAACTCTCCTCAACTCCCTCAAGGTCTCATCAAACTAAGGAGACCTGGGGTGAAGAGTGAGGGGATGAACGCGAACAGGAGCAATGGAATCCAGGGCCCCTATCACCGCCTTGTTATAGGCAAGTGCCCGTTCCTCTGGATCCAGGCATTCACTCAGTAAACTTGATAGGTCCAGTACTGCCGTCAAGCCATCAGGGAATACACCCCATAAATGGCAATACCGGACCACCTCCATAGGGGCCGACCTCCTAGGGGTGCTGTAAAACTGAACCCAGTGGTGTGATGGTCAGACCACCCAACTGGTTCCACCACCAAGTTAGATATCTCCATCCCTAGGAGAAACACCAAGTCCAATGAATGACCACCAGTATGGGTAGAGGAGGAAACAACCTGTGTGAAGCCCAGTGAAATCATTAACTGGAGGAAGTCTTGACCAAACTGCGAAAGTTCATCATCGACCCAGGCATTGAAATCCCCAGGATCAACCATTTAGGGGATCCCAATGTCAGGTTGACAATGAACTCCGTGACTTCCCGCAGGAAAACATTCCCATCTCCTGGTGGATGGTAGATGAGAACATTCCTGCACCTCACACTCTCTCTCCCATGATAAATTCAAAGGAGTTGGTGATCCCCACTGGAACCTCCACCAGGCTCAGTTCCGATCTAAAACAGATAGCAACTCCCCTGCCCCTACGATCCATCCTCGGGCGGTGTATCACCAAGTACCTGGCTGGAATTAACAATGCCAAGAATGGACCAGCATTCTCATCTAGCTAGGTCTCGGTGATGCAGGCCAGGTCGAATGACCTGACAAGACCTGCTATTATAGCAGTCTTGTTCCTTATCGACCTGGTATTGCATAACACCGTCCAAGCAGGATGAGTAACCGAGTAATTTTAATTGTGGCAAATGTATTCAGAATGAGGATATGTCAGAAGACATAAGCCTTTTCAACTCTTGATTAGCCACCTTAAAAGCAAGCCAGGTCTTCCCTAAGTTTCTTCAATATCCTGGGGTGTATTACATCAGGACCCATGGCCTTGTCAACCCTAAGTTTTTCTAGCTCCTTCAGGACACTATCCCCTGTGAAAGCTGCCGAATTCATATTACTGCTGTCTGCACTTTTTTCTGTCAAGGTAGGACCACAACCACCTTCTTCCTTAGTAAATACTGAGCAAAAGTATCTCTTAAGGATTTCTGCTTTGTCTTGTCATCCTCTGTGCATTCCCCATCTTCCCCTTTAAGTCTGACTATACTTCCACTGGTTTTCCTTTTCTCCTTGATATATCTAAAGAAGGTCTTGTCTCCCTCTGTGGCGATCCTTCCTTCTGTTTGTGCCTTAGCTGCCCTGATTTGCTTTCCTGCTTCCTTCAATTTCTCCTTGTATATGTCTTTGTCTTTTTCACATCTTGTTTGCTTGTATGTTTTGAAGACCATCTGTTTCTTCCTGACCTTGGTGACCACTTCCTTGGAGAACCATAGGGGTTTTCTTCTCTTCTTGACTTTACTCACACATTTCATACATTGTTTTGATGCTGCTATGATAACTTCCTTTAGAGATGCCACTACTTATCTGCTCCCTCTGTCCATGTTAATTTAGCCAGGTTAAGTCTGAGCTTTTCCTCATTTTATCAAAATCTGCATGTCTGAAGTCCAAGATTTAAGTTCTAGTGTGCATGATTTCTTTTTCTGTTTTAACCTGGAACCACACCATCTGGTAGTCGCTAGATCCTAGGTTGCTCTCAACTTCCACCGTTGATATGATGTAACTGTTGGTGAGTAACAGGTCAAGGATGGCTACCCCCCTTATGGGTTCCTTGACAAGCTGTCTTAGGCCCGATAAGTGCAAAGTGTCAAGGAAGTCTTTACTTCTTATTGTAGCAGTGGAATGGTTTCCCCAATTTATGTCTTGTAAATTGAAGTTGCCCACCAATACTACATTCCCCCCAATACTCATATTGTAAATGGATTCTAGTATCTCCTTTACCCCTGCAAGCTGATTGCTGGGAGTCTGTACAATACTCCTACTCTAGTAACTGCACCTATTCTGGCTTTGAGAGTAACCCAAAGAGCCTCGGCTTCAGTGTGAGTGTCCTGGGCCATGGTAGCTTTTATTCCCTCCCTTATATACATTGCCACCCAACCCCCCCTTTTCTTCCAGGTCTGTCCCTTAGAAAAAGACAGTATCTCAGAATAGTTACCTCCCAGTCATGATTGTCCTTAAACCATGTCTCCGTGATGATGACTCTGTCCAGATTAGCCTGTGCAACAATAGCTGTAAGGTCAGCCATTTTGTTTGCTAGGCTACGTGCATTTGTGTACATGGCTTTCCAGGCCTGGTTTCCACCTCACCCCTCCCCTTTTGGGGCCCTGTTGCAATATTGAGCTTTTTTCAGTATTGTTCCCTGAACGCAACCTATCCCGTTTCCTGCTCCATTCTTTGTTTCTCCCCTGTGATAAGTCGAATTTATGGGGAGTGCTTGTGAATTATGTTTGTGTTTCTACCCTCTCCCCAGTGCCTAGTTTAAATGGGCCCCGAAGACTTTGAATTTCTTCCCTAGAGCTCTAACACCTTCCTTGGTCAGGTGCAGGCCATCGTAACAGAAGAGACTCCTGTCCCAGAAGTCCCTCCAGTTCCCAGTGAAGAGGTATCCTTTTTCCATGCACAAGTTTTGGAGCCAAACGTTCAGCTCCCTGATTTCCTCTTTGTGGATTTCCTGCATGCTGCCTCCTCTGTCCCATACTGGTAGGACCTCTGAGAAGGCTATGATCGGCAATTGTGATGATAATTTTTCCCCTAGATGAGATAAATGGTTTTTTGTCTCCTCAGCTGACTGATTTGCCTAGTTGTTTGTGCCTAGGTGGATGAAAATGCCAGCGCACTTTCCTTCTCTGCATATGAGATGGTCAATACGGTCGGCATCTCTCTTTGCAGATGCCCTGGGTAGGCACCTGGTAGTTACTTGAGTATCAGGGTGCTGAGTTAAGTGGGATTCCACTCCTCGAATCAGGAAATCTCCGACGATAACAATTTTCCTATTTTCCCTGATGTTTTGCTCCTTTGGGGTGCCTCCAGTGCTTACTTTTTGTTTCGAACTTGTGCGTTGGTTAACTGGACTAGATTTCCCCGCCTTGTTAATTGCACTGGCCAAGGGTACAAATCTGTTCGATGTTGGGATGCGTGTGTCCTAATTTGGGGACTGCTGCTGAGACCTATGGCCCTGCCCCTGCCCCTGCTCCTTCTTACCACCTGCCATTCTCCAGTACCAGTGCTTCCCCACCTACAGGAGTAAAAAAAAAACAAAAAAAAAAACCAATCAATTTAGCCTGCGATGCTCCTCGCAAGCACTGCTGATGCGGAGGTTCTGGGCCACTCCACTGAGACTTTCAACTGCACCTCAAACGAGTGCTGAAGTCACCGCCGAGATGGTAGGAGTGTGTGGCTTCCAGAAGAGTTTGGAGCGTCAGAAGCAGTGTCTCCTAGTTTGAGCCCTTTTCAAGCAGGGTGGATGGGGATCTCAATTTAAATCCCCTTGTCCTTTGATGTGCTTGGTGCTCTTTCCATGGAATTTCCCAATTGGGCAATCTGGTGGACGTCACTGCTATGACAGCCTTTTACCCTCACCGAGACGGAGATTCTGTGCTTCTCCACCTGGGAGTAAAAAACCAAAAACAATCATTTCAGCCTCATGCTCTCATAGAAGTGCCACCAATGTGGAGGTTCTGGGCCGCTCCCCTGAGACTTTTAACTGCACCCGGAACGAGCACCGAACTCACTGCAGAGATGGTAGGAGTGTGCAGCTTCCAGCAGAGTTCAAAGCGTCAGCAGCAGTGTCTCTAAGAGAGAGACAGAACAGATGTCCTAGTCTGAGCCCTTCTCCCTTCTGTGCTGTCTTCCTAGTTTGCTGGCTCTGACAGAATTTAAAGGCTTTGTGGGCGGGCAAGTGTGGGCATGCCCTGTTTTCAGCTACTGCTCTCTTGCTTTCCCTTGCTTCTCTGCTGTGTGCTAGCATATAAATGCAGCCTAGCTCAGAACACTTTTCACAACCAATGAAGTAATGAATGTACTCCAAACCCTCAAACTAAATAGTTCACCTGGTCCAGACGGAATTCACCCCAGATTCCTAAAAGAAGTGGCTGATCAATTGTCAGGACCTCTAACACTGCTATTTAATGCATATCTGATTGAAGGGAAGACTCTCTGAATGGAAAGATGCAGTAGTAACACCCATTCATAAATCTGTTAATAGGAAGGAGCAAAAACAACTGAAGAGGTAGCACAGGGAAGGAGGTGCCCAGAGTAAAGCAGCAAACAAAACAACAGAAACTCTGGCACTCTCCACCTCTCAAATAAATAAACGAACACTCGGCTATAAAATAAAAAACTTTAATAGGAAGCGATAGAAACTCCACCTATTTTTATAGCCAAGTGTTCATTTATTTATTTGAGAGGTGGAGAGTGCCAGAGTTTCTGTTGTTTTGTTTTAATAGGAAGGAGGTTAGGAATTTTAGACCTGCCAGCTCAACTTTAGTTATAGGAAAATTGCTACAGCAATGCATGACCTTGACTATAACACAAAATTAATATATAGACATAAGCCAGCATGGTTTCTTCCCTGGAAGATCCTGCTTAACTAATCTTCTCTTTTTTGAACCCATTGGTGCAGCTCTTGATAAAGGTTTCCCTGTGGACATAGTCTTCCTGCAGTTCTCAAAAACATTCGACACTGTGTCTCATAAAATCTTGATTGAACAATTAATCTAACTCAGACTTCATATAAATATAATTAATTGGGTTAATTCATGGCTAAACAACAGAAGACAGAGAGTGGCCATCAGGGGACACTTGTCTCCATGGGGTCAGGTTACGAGTGGGGTTCCTCAACATAGAAACATAGAAACATAGACTTTGATGGCAGATAAGGACTACTTGGCCCACCTAGGCTGCCCATTTCCCTACCTACAACATAGGCCGCAGATCCTAGTTAACCAACAGCCTATTTCTTCCTACCCCCCACAAGAACTGCCTTATGTCTGTCCCATGCATTCTTGAATTCTCCCACAGTTTTAGACCCCACAACTTCCTCAGGAAGGCTGTTCCATCATCCACTACCCTCTCTGTGAAAAAATACATTGCCCCGGAACCGCTCCCCCTGTATCTTTAAATTGTGTCTCCTTCTTCTTGCACGTCTCTTTTTCTGAAAGATGCTACCCCCTTGGACTTTGCTGATTCCACTGAGGTACTTAAAAGTTTCTGTCATGTCCCCCTCTCCCTTCTTTCCTCAAGGGTATACATATTAAGCTCCTTTAGTCTCTCCTTCTCTGGCTTCTCTTGCAGACCCTGCACCATTTAGTTGCCCTCCTCTGGACTGCCTCTATCCTGTCTATGTCCTTGCAGAGATGGGTCTCCAGAACTGGACACAGTACTCCAGATGGGGTCTCACCAACTGTCTGTACAGAGGGATAACAACTTCCTGTTTTCTGCTGGTGATGCCTCTCCCTATGCATCCCAGTATCCCCCCAGCCCTCCCTACTGCCTTCTCACATTGCTTGCTAACCTTAAGGTCATCTGATATGATTACCCCCAGGTCCCTTTCCTTTTTGTTGTTGTTTCTACCTCCCCCAACTGTGTAATCTTCTCCTGGGTTCTTGTTTCCCAGGTGCATTATTTTGCACTTCTTTGCATTGAATCCTAGCTGCCATACTTCTGACAATTCCTCCAACCTTGCCAAGTCCCTTCTCATCCTTTCCATGCCTCCTTGTGTATCAACCCTGTTGCAGATCTTTGTGTCATCTGCAAAGAGGCATACTTTTCCTTCCAGTCCCTCTGCAATGTCACTTATAAAGACATTAAAAAGAACTGGACCCAGTACTGAACCCTGTGGTACCCCACTAGTAACCCCTCTTTCTTCAGAGTGGACTCCATTTGCAATTACCTTCTGTGTCCTGTTGTCCAGCCAATGTTTTTCCCAGGCTACCACCCTGGGATCCACTCCCAGGCTGGTTAATTTGACTATTAATCTTTTGTGTGGGCCTGTGTCAAATGCCTTGCTAAAGTCTAGGTAGGCCATGTCCACAGCCCTCCCTAGTCTATTACTTTGGTCACCCAGTCAAAGAAATCTATTAGATTTGTCTGACATGACCTTTCTCTGTAAACCCATGTTGCCTTGGGTCCCTGTGCCCACTGGCCTCAAGGTACTCAACAGTTCTTTCCTTCAGAAGTGACTCCATCACTTTCCCTACCACAGAGGTCAAACTGACAGGTCTGTAGTTTCCTGCCTGTCTTGGTCCCACACTTTGTGAAGAGGAATCACATCCGCCTTCCTCCAGTCCTCGGGTACCACACCATCCTCCCATTATTTATTAAAAAGAGTAGTCAGTGGTTTCATTAGTTCCCCCCTTAATTCTTTCAGAATTCTGGGGTGAATTCCATCAGGCCCCATTGCTTTGTCCACCGTCAGTTTTAGGAGTTCTTGCAGAACCCTTTCTTCTGTGAAAGGGCTGGGATTGACCCCCCTATCAAGAGTGCTTCTGTTAATTGGATTAGGCACTTCCCCCTCCTCTTTTGTGAATACTGAGCAGAAATATTCGTTCAGTATCCCTGCTTTTTCACTGTCCCCCTCTGCCCACCCACCATTCATTCTCTTCAGCCTCACTATCCCTCCCTTTGTCTATCTATGCTCTCTGATGTACCTATAAAAGGTTTTATCCCCCTTCTTAACCGAGTTGGCTATCTTTCCCTCAGTTTGGGCCTTTGCTATTCTGACTTCCCTCCCTGCTTCCTTCTGCCTTAACTGGTACAGCTCTCTGTCCTGCTCCTTCTGTGTTTCCTTATACTTCCTGAATGCTATCTTTTTCTCCCTGACTTTCCCAGCCACCTCTTTTGAGAACCATAGTGGCTTTTTCTTTCATTTTGATTTGTTTATTTGCTTTACACAAAGGCTTGTTGCCTCTGTAATGGCAGTTTTGATGATTCCCCATTGTTGCTCCACCCCTCCTTCTAGCCTCTTTGCTAGTGCTTTTCTGAGGCACTCTCCCATCTTGCCAAAGTCAGCCCTCCTGAAGTCCAGTACCCTCACTTTTGTATGGCTGGACTCTGTAGCTGAGTTTAACATGAACCACAGTGTTTGATGGTCACTTGTTCCCAGATGGCAACCCACTTCTAGATCTGAGATCCTCTCACTGCCCCCATTTGGAGTCTGAGGTCTCTGATTGCTCCCTCATGAGTGGGTTCTGAAACTAGCTGTCTGAGGCCTGCCACCTGTAGGGCATCAAGAATGACCCTGCTCTTGGATGTGGCTGCAGCAAATGTGCTCCAGTTAACATCTGGCATATTCAGGTCTCCCATCAACAGTATCTCCCCTTTCTCTGCCATCCTAAGAATGCCTTCTACCATATCCTTGTCCATTCCCTCCCCCTGACATGGGGGTCTGTACACAACCCTTGTGCGGATTGTGGTGCCCTTTCCAGTCTCCAAGGCATGGGTGTAGCCAGGCATACTCCAAGTACTCCATGGTGTGCAATTTTATTTAAGGGGGGTAGCAAATAGGCTCTGAACTGCTTCCTTTTTCCATGAAAACTAAAAGAAAATACTGACCCTTTCTGTCATTTTATTCATAGGAGTCAAAACTAGAAGAACTAGTCACTAATACTGTCTTTGCGTCCCAAGGACAATGTAACTTTACAGGCTCTGGGCTGGTATGTGGGTGTCTTAGGGAACATGCATGGCAACAACCATTGTCATGAGATACAAAAGTTGTATTTATTGTGCCAAATGAGGCAACAAACATGGTCCTGGTGAACATTTGTATATTGTCTGACTACACCTTGGGTGGGGGTAGCTCACCCTAACAAGGGGGGGGGGGGTAGCAGTGAGTCCACTTGGTGTGCAGATCTGAAATCCCTGGCTACACCCCTGCAGAGTCCAAGGTGACCCACAGTGCCTCCTCTCCTCCCTGTTTACTCTTTTGTTCAGTTGCTTTTATCCCTTCCTTTACACAGAGAGCTACTCCTCCCCTTCTTCTCTCCTGCCTGTCTCTCCTGTAGGTTATGTACCCAAGGCTCTGTCCTGTGGCCTACTCTATATTAATCTCCTCCATGCAGACTTCCAGCAATGTCTGGATATCCAAATATGCAGACAAATTCAAAATCGGTAGTATAGTGAATAATCTGCAAGCTACACAGGAATTTCAGGTGAATTTAATAAAACTGGAGAAGTGGACTGAGGAAAATAAAATGATATTCAATGAGACTAAGTGTAAAGTTATGCACCTGGGGCATAACAACCCCAGAACATCGTACCAGCTAAACAATATATACCTGCAAGAAACCACAAATGAAAGTGATCTAGGTGTAATTGTTAATATAGAGAATAAAGTGTGGGGTGGTGTGTGTAATGAGAAGTTTACACACACCAGAGGAGTTAGATGCTACATAAACCCCAAAAGCGAAGCTCGAGGGGTTTGTGCAAAGCATCTAACCCCGACGGTGTGTGTAAACTTCGAGTTTACACACAACACCCCATATTTTATTTTATATAATTGCTGGGTAACGTTTTTTCATCTCGGCAATTATATAAAATACCTGTTAACATGAATAAATGGAAGCCCTAAAGTAGCTGTAAAGATGAAGGAATGGAAACAGTAGTCTTACTTCATTGTTGGGCTTGAAATATTTATTTTTCACTAAGAATGAGGAACTGTTGGCTAATAATGAACATTTTAATATTAAAATATTAAGAAGATTAACTGTTGGTAAAGCGTAGTTGAAAAGTCCGATCGAAATTTGTCATTTCGTTGTTAGTCTTGAAGTATATATTTTTTTAGGAGGAACTAGAAAATGTTGGCTAACAAAGAACATTTTAATATTAAAATATTAAGTTAACTGTTGTTAAAATTAAGTTAAAGGGTCCGAGAGAGTTCGTGACTGAGAGGGAAAAAAAGTCAGTTGCTAGGCTCTTTTCCAGTAGTTGCTAGGTGCTATTGGTCACTCGGGCAATTGCAGCATGTGACCTTTTAGAGGGAGGAGAATGAGAAAGCCAGACATCTGGAGAGGTTAGTGAGCATGTAAAAAGTTATAGCACTACAGTTTGCTGAAATGAATATTTTTTCGAAATAGACGAGATTTTTTTATAGTTTGCTGACGGCTTAGAATTAAGGAAGTTGAGGTTACAGAAATACTGGATGTGTGATGCACGTTCTGTGGCTATGGTCTCTGGGGTAAGTGCTCAATGAGAGACTGACACGGTGTTTTCAATCGCCAAAAAGGATCGTGGTGGCTTAGCTTTTCTCATAGGAAAGTGGCGATGTTTCCCATTTTAAATACTCCTTTATAACGGCAAATTACAAACGCTTTTTCCTATGGGAAAAAACATGACCCAGTTATTTTAACAAGCTTAACTTTGATAACCACACAAAAACAACAGTTAAGAAATGCCAAAGAATTATTGGCTGTATTTTTAAAAACATTAAAAGCCATGATCCAGAGGTAATTGTACCCTTGTATACAAATCTGGTTAGGCCACACTATTGCTCCCCTTTCTGTGCTTCTACTACTATGGGTGGGGAAAAAAAAGGATAGAAGAAGTTCAGAGAAGAGTCACCAAAAGAGTAAGAAACATGCAGTGTAACCCCTAGGTGGCGCTATCCCACGGGCTACTACCCCTACCTGCTTGGCTAGTAGCAGGTTAAAGGGCCTAGGTTCTGCAACGGGTGCCTCCACTCAGAGGTCAGGGTTGGTAGTGGTCAAAATAACCTGGGCACAGCCCTCCGGGACACTGTGACCCCCCCCTTTCCCTTCTAGTGGCCTGAGCAATATACAGTAATCACTTTCACAGTACCCCTTTTACACCATACAAGTACCCACACTGTTTGCACTTTACCACCAGGGCTGGTTCCTCTGGCTCGACCCTGGGGACCCACTGTAAAACAAGGTTATGCACAGCAAATAGCAACAGTACAGTGCTCTTGGCACAAACTTGAACCACAGTCAGGTTAAATGCAGAAAAAGTCAGATATGATTTATTCAGGGTACTTGAACAAAGAAGGGGCATAATCAGGTTGATTGGCTTAAAGGCTATATTAATCAAACAGTTATGCATGCACTTTAAGTCCCCACATAGTCACACCTCTGGGTACCAAGGTAGGGAGACAGTGGTCTAGCCAGGAACATTGCAGCTGGTTGGGGCCCTGTGATGGAAGAAAGCAACATGCATAACACACACTATTTGTAATCCGGAGCCGGAGGGCTCAGTTCGTGAAAGAAAAAGCAATCAGACAATCAGAGGACAACACTTTAGATTTAGCTGTTGTTGCAGGGAGCTACCCTGATGTTTACTCACGATGCCCAATACTGGACACAGGCAGGATGAAATCGAGACTGCAGGTTGTTGAGCTGGAGTGCCCAGAGAAGCGGGGCTCACACAGATCACCAAGGTGTCGTTCCTGTTCAGGTGTTGAGCAGGGGGCTGATGCCCAGGCAGGTCTCTCATCGATGGCTTTCTCTGTGCAGTGGGTAGTTGGGCTGGGCCAGTGTGGCAAGGCCCAGGCCCAATGGAGATGATTTTGGATTCAGTCCGTGGGGCTGGATGTAGCTTCCAGCAAGCAGAATACAGTTCAAACCACAGTGGGGAACCAAATACCGACCCACTAGCAGCACACAGCACATTTACTTGTAAGGAAATTCTAATGCAGCTTCCAGCAAGCAGAACACAATTCAAACCACAGTGGGGAGCCAAATCACAACCCACTATAAGCACACAACACATGTAAGGAAATTCGACTGTACCAGGCAAAAGGCTCTCCGGTCGCAATTACAGAGTCTGTGCACAATCTGGGAGTTCAGAGGTGGCTGGCGGTCCAGACAGGCCGATTGCATTCAACTAATCTTCTGTCTTCTTCAGGTAGGAGCCTGGTCACAATTCAGTAGCTTATTTAGCTCTCCAAGTTTGGATTCAGTCTGAAAAAGGCACAAGTTCCCTCTCAGGGACAGCAGGCAGGCATGCATGCCAAAACTCAGGCCTTTCCACAGTTCCCCTGCGTGAATCCACTATGGATTGCTGCACGAACTACCTTGAGTTGTTACTTCTTCACTTCCCAACTTAAATCTAACTGAAATTGCAAGCAGTTTGGGACTTCCCCAAAATCCAAAAGGTTCGGTTGGCTGATCTGTCTGTCGGTCACAGCAAGGGCACCCCCTCCAGGTTATTTTAGGTGCCAAAATGCAAAAACTACAAGTCCTACAAGTTTTGACCCCACCAAGTCCCTGTAGGTAGGCTCCATTTTAGAGTCCCAAATGTACTGATTGGCCTATTTCAGCAGTCCAGGACAAAGATGATGGAAACAAACAGAACTGTCCATGCTGCAAAGAAGGCAGGTTAGAACAAACTGCAATATTATTACTACTGTAACAAATGATCAGCAAACAAGCACATCTTCTAACAGAACTCCCTTTTAGATTAATTATGACTGCAATCTAGGCAGCTCTTAAAGAGACAGTACACAGGGGCTAGACAGGCACTCTCTGGCAATACATTTAATCTGCTAAAACGCAGAACACCAGCCTGGCAGTGAGCATTTAGGCAAGCTCAAGGAAGACTTTTTGGGAACCCCCATTTGTAGGGGGGTTACAGCTGCATTAAATTACAGTGAGAGGTTAAATCAACTTGGTATGTACTCGATAGAGTACAGGAGACATGGGGTGACCTCTGCCTCACATACAATGCCATGCAAAATGCATCATTGTTGGAAACAATAGGATTAACAAGGCAAAGTTACTAAAAACACTAGATCCCATAATCAAAAGTTAAAAGGTGAAGTTACTAAGACACAAAAGAGGAAAAATTGGTATACTCAAATAATTATCTCACCATGGAATGCACTACCTAAACACATAGTAGAAAGTGAAACCATAACTATGTTTAAAAAAATGCTAGATGATCATATGGGTAATGCTAAACAGTACTTCAACCAATAGAACAAAGGTGGCGAGTTTTCCTAAAAGGCCACGGCCTCCTAAACTCATACTAACCTATGACCCTATGAACCTTCTGTGCAGATCCCGGATATGCAAATGAGACAGTGGGGCTTGTGCACAGTAAGTGCTCACAGTATCGGGTCATGCATGTTTGCACATGGTGCAGGGATATGCACACAGATGCATGAGCACATGTAGCACTGTCAACTTCTCCCCATCTGCACAACCTGTACTGTACCGTTGTCCCACTTGTAGGCTAACCACAATATCCAGTCATCCTTCCATCCATCCCTCCATCCAGCTGTCTCTTCACTTCCTTCCTGGTAGACTAGTGGACCCCCAACCAAAGCCCCAGCAAACAGTACTCCCCAGCAGTTCAGTGGATTCCACTCCCTAGCCCTTCCCATCCTGTCTTGAGAATGGTCCCTCACAGAACCTGGTTCTCGGACATCCCTGCACAGTGGGTGCAGCGTTCTCGCACCTCTGCCACCTAGGGAAAAGATCCTTAGACAAGGGTTGTCACAGAAGTAGCGCAATAGCTGCTGTAGCAGTAATCAGCAATATGAATGGCACCCCCCCCCTTTCCCTCACAGGAGCACACTTTGATATGTGATGGCATGGAAGGGCTGTCTGACACCTTCTGAGCATAGTTTGAGGAAGGGGGAGTCACAGGCAAAGGCATGGTGCTAAATTGTGCTTCAGCAATTAAGAGCCATTCCTTTGTACCTGAGAACTGGGCCCACAGTCCTTTCAGTAGCTCTCTCTTTGACTCAGAATCAAGCGTCAACAGGAGCCCTTAGGTTACCAGATGTGCAAGATCAGAGGTAATATTTACCACATAATTCAGAACCCCTCATTACTCTGCCAGCAGAAATAGCCCTGGTACTTTGCTGGGACAGTTTCGCCAGGGGGCGACATAAGGTTCTTTGTTTTGCATCACTTTATCTGCATAATATACTTGCTGAAATGTACTGAATAAATGTTTTATATTGAAGAAAAAAGCAGTCAGGAATTTCTGTGATGCTATTTGCTAGTGGCCACTAGTATTTAACAGGTGCAGGTATTTACAGAGCCTCCGACTGCACCTCAGTGCTTTGGGATATGCTGTTTTTACAAGAGTCAGACAGGGGCAAGTCCATCAATGTAGTTTATCTAGACTGTAGCAAGGCCTTTGTCTCTGTGCACATGACAAGCATCTGGCCAGAGTACACCAGTGTACTGTAGTATACATGAAATTATACACAGGGTGAGTGACTGATTTAGGCCCTATTTATATACATCAAAATCAGTAATTGTAGGGGGGATTTTAATTTTCTCTGGTTCCTAGATGACAGACAGGGAAAATGGAAAAACTATTCTGTGATTCAAATTTTTTTTTTTAAATATGATACAGTCTGGCAGTCTGAAAGATGCTAATAGAGCAGTTCACCAGAGCGGTTGGCATACTTATTTCAAGGGGGCCTGTCCTTCAGAATATAATATATCCTTTTATCTGCATCTTTAGAGATTCAGAAGGCTAATGTTCAGATTTCCGAAATTTCTGATCATGCAAAACTTAAGATTCTGGCAGGGAAGGGTTGGCAGCATAGCCTAGAAGGTAGAGTAACAATCTGCAAATGAGCTTGGTATAGCCAGCAGACCTGGCTGTCATTCCCACAACTTCCACTTGCATACTGTGTGAATATGAGGAAGTCACTTAACCTCCCTGGTGCTCCCAGGTCACCCCTAAAAACAGGCACTTGTGGTTAGTGGGCACTACCCGGTTACCAAAGAACAAAAAATAGAAGAAAAAAACTCAAGTAGGAGGCAGTTTTTGCATGAAAATGGGCCCTGATTATTGGCAGTTGAATACTGCTCTTCTGGAAGATGAGGTAGTGCCCAGATTTTCATTTCTAAGTTATTTATCCCCAGTTGGAAACTAGAATTTTTTATGTTTTTTCAGCTGGTGTGGGGCAGTAGGGTCAATCCGGTTAAGAGAAATTATACTTGCTAACCACTAAAAGAAGTTGGATTGAGTATGGTAATATGGTAACTGCCATTGCCTTTTTCTTTTCATTGCTTTTTCAACACATCAACATTGTTCCCAGACATATTTCATGTTCACATATAGTTTTGTTTCTCCAAGAGTGGGTGATGCCATTTTATGTTAAGTGGGAGAGCAGGAGACGGGTAGTTTCATCAGCACTCAGAGCCTCGCATATACCATCATATATTTTGGTGGCATTAAGAAAGATAAGGGCCTGGAAATTGTCTCTGGACCATTTTAGGTCTACCTGTCAGAAACAGATTTGTGCCACCATAATGGATAATTGTTTAAAGGAGCAGTTGATGTTGCCAGGGGCTATGATACACTTAAGCAATAAGGCATGTCAGGGTGAGCATTATTAAAGGAATAATGCAGGGTGTGTGTCATGTTAGGATAACACCACGCCTGGGGGGGTTGGGCACGAGGACACAGGCCGAGTGCATCCAATGCCCCAGGCGTGGTGTTATCCCAGCACGACACACACCCTGTTGTGCATTATTCCTATTATACAATTGCTTGTTGTTATATACAGAATAAAAAAAAATAATTTAAAAGAATGTTTTTGTTAGTGTGGAAAACTCTATTTGTTTCTTAAGAGAAGATGTTAATAATGCAAATGCTAACAATGAAAAGGCTAATCCAAACAGTCAGTCAAGAGGTTCACAGTGCTGAGACTAGACCCGTGGTGTTATGCTGGGATAACACCATGGGTCCAGCTCCAGACTGACCAATCACAGTCCAAGATTCTTTCTTGCCATTGTATAATGTGGGATAACGGCACACCTCGGGAAAGGAAGCCTGAGATGAACCCGAGGGCTTTATGCAGCTGAGAAGTGCTGTTATCCCTCAATTTCACACACAACTAAATGCCTTATTGGGATTATAAAATGGCTTTCCTAATTTATTTTATTTTAAGACTAAGTATGAGGTTCAGAGAGTTAAGCAGTTCTGACCTGTGTTGTCGTGCTGGGATAACAGCACGGTCACATGACTGGATTCCACCAATCACAGTACAGTCTTTCTCTTACCCATTTTATAATCAAAATTTAAATTGGTTATGTAAGTCCAGAATTCCAGTGTATGTTTGGGATATTCTGTAGCTCAGTTGTCATGGGAAACTGGGTTAAGGTCTTCACACAGGCGTAACAGTTTAAATGGAGAGTATTGTTCCAGTATACTTGCACTGGAATTCTATGGTCTCAGTCCCCTCTATACTAGGAATGTCCATTTACTGTTTCCTTTTAGGACAAGTTTACATTGGCTACTAGCATTAAAGAATTTAGACAAATGTCTTGGTGTTGGGGATATATGGCTCTGAGTGGACCCGTTTCCATGTTAGCATGGTGAGGGTGGTTTTGGCAATTGTGAAATTTCTCATTTTAGGTGCAGATTTCTGCCACAGCAGCAATATTCGACACAGGAAGCTTCAATTCTGACTATTCAAGATCATGTTAGATCTTGTTATGAGAAAGATAATCTTCGGTGTTCTTAGTCTCAATTAACATCTCTCTGGAATTGCTGCCAGAACTTACTCAGTTGAAATATTTCATTTTTTTCCTTGATGGTTTTTGTTTACTTTTTAGTTTCTTTGGTGGTGGTGTTTTGATAATTATGTTGTAGTTTGCTGATGTGAATTTATGTTGTGTGCTATAGTTTTTTAAATAAAAATTCCCCTACTTTTCCTCGATAAGTGCTATGGGCTCTTGTACTTCCACCTGGACGGTCACCAGAGATGGGCAGAAGGGACCTTGGTTTAACATCTCATCCAAAGGATGGCACCTCAGCAGAGCAGTAGCTCCCTTGTACTGCACTATAGTGTCAGTTATAGGTACTACTCCATGTACTTGGTATGGGACTAGAACTCAGGACCTTCTGATCTTCTGTCCCCAGAAGTGAGTGTGCTACCTACTGAGGCACTGATGCTGTCATAAAGCATGAAAAGCATTTCAGAAGTGGAAATACTACTCCTTACAAATTCTGCCAGCAGAATTGTGAATTTTGGACAGCCCTAACCTAATTTGCACAATTTCCCAAGGTATAGAAACAAAGTTTCATGTCACTAAGTGTTGAATTCATTGCATATATATATATATCTATATATATATATATATACTGTATAATATAGCAGATGAACTGATATGATTGTAAAAGAAAAAAAAAGACCTAAAGTAATGATATGCTG
This sequence comes from Neoceratodus forsteri, assembly GCA_016271365.2. Taxonomy (NCBI): domain Eukaryota; kingdom Metazoa; phylum Chordata; order Ceratodontiformes; family Ceratodontidae; genus Neoceratodus; species Neoceratodus forsteri. Next base: position 422,933,876 of record CM057453.1, read on the forward strand.
TAACAATCTTCCCTATGCATATAATGTTGTCACTGTTCTTGGGGAAAGCATGTACAGTCATGGTTCTGAACCCTAACATTATCTTTATGTTTTGTTTTTGTGTTCATGCACTGAAATAAATGGGGTTGCCCACCACTTGATTTGAGACCAGATGTGCCCATACATTAGTCAGAAGCAGGGCTACAAATTCAGCTTTGAATTTGGCATTTCTGACGGTATGCTAAAATTCTGATTTTGATATTCAGTTCACAAATCTCGTATACCATCTCTGGATAAAAAAAGTTTTCCTGTGCTTTTGCATACATGGCAAAGAAATATTTGCAAACCTGGCATTGAAAACAAAATGCCTGCATCCAGAAATTGGTATTATGCGCACAGTTTTGATGTGCTTGGAACACCAAGCTAGTATAACCCCCTGTGGGGGCTTACCTTTGAGGGCCCCCACACTGATTTCAGCTCAAAACAGGGATGCTTGGTTCTGATCACAGGGCCGCTGACCTGATTTTGTATTTTAGAATGGTCAGCCGACCCGTGTATGTGCAGTAGCGGTTTGGAAATGTAAGCCATTACTGCGGCTGCTCAACTGCCCTCTCGATGCTCTTGACCCCCTTACTTAGCCCTGAGGGTGGGACAATGGGGTGGGGATGAGGAGGGAACGGCAAAGTAATTTTGAACAGCGCCTGAGAGCTCTGTAGAAACAGGGGGGGATGTACATATTTATAAGGGCTCGTGAATATTAATGAGCCTAATCACTACTCCTGGGGGGCTGTATTATTGAAGCTAGCGACAGGCAGTAGGAGAATCTTGAAATAATAAGTTAGCAGTCGCTTAACAAAAGGCAGAGGGGCAGCTAAGATATGGGATCAAGATATCTGCAAACTGTTTTATCTGTCCTCAATAATGATGTAAAACTGAGGATTGCTATAGAACTGTGTGGGGCTGTGTGTAAGCAGCCATGTTATGATACTTTGACCCCCTGTGGACAGCTAATCAGCTATCTAGGTGCCCAAAACTGTTAGTGAGGGCTAATGGGAAAAGGTGTGAACTGATTTCAGGTGCCAAGAGACCTTTACCAATCAGTAATCAGAGAGGGCTAAAAACTATGGATATTTGTAATTAATAACTGGCACCAACCAATTAGATGGCAGGATTTTCAGGAGAAATCCCAGGGACTTTGGGCAGTCTGATCTGGGCTCTGATCGAGTCAAGAAGGATTCAGCGCTGTGTGCTGAAAAAAGTCTAAAGGCCTTTCGCAGGACTTAATCAGAGTATTGCTGAGGATTAAAGGTGAAGAATTCTTGTGGTTTAAAGGAACTGTGCATCTTTACTAAGCATTCCAGGCAGCTGGTGGAAATTGCTGGTTTGGAAGACTCATTTGCTGCAGTGATGCTGCATCATTCGGGGCTCAGAGGAAACCCTGAGCTGAGAAAGGGACTTTCTTGAAACTGTGTGTGAGCCAGAGTTAAAGGTGGATGTTGTTTTGGAATCAGAGAAACTTGGGAGAGGAAAAAGGTGAGCTTCAGAAACCTGTTGCTGCTGCTGAAATTCAGATATGGAAAGGAACTGTTTGTCTGGAGTTTGGAATCTGTTGCCAAAAAGCATTGGAAGTGGAAAAGTTGAGAAACTGGCTGCACACCGGAGCCATGTTCCTGTTTGAGAGAAAGATGGAACCAGGGAATTCCCAGCTGCAACTCGGAGCCAGGTAGGGGAACTTGCTAACCCCTACCGAGTGGGGTCTACTGGCTGCAGAGGGCAACTGGCACGTGCTGGAGTGCTAGGGCACTCTTGACCTGTAAGAGAGCCAGGCTGTGGAGCCACTCCTGGGTCTGGGTCCTCTGTGGTTTGGTGAAGCTTGCATTGGAGCTCTGCAATGGGCCTGAATAGGCTAAAGTGGACAAGTTGTGAGACCTACAAGCAAGGTGACAAGCGCCAGATCTTCAAGCAAGCTTAAGCCTTCTCATCAGTTACTGCTGTCCAATTGTTGCTGCCCTCTTTGGACTGAGTCTGCTGATCTTGAATTGCGAAGCCCCCAATCGATAGACTGCCCAGAACTCCAGAACCACAAGTAACTCGGGCCTGCCCTGAATAAGGGAACTGTGGAAAGTATGCTAGCAAACAGAGGTTTAAAACTTAGCTGCTAGAGTTTCATGCCTTAAAATATTCTTCAAGGGCCCCAACGCTGGACAACCCGCAGCACCGTCCAGACTTACCCCATTACAGGGTAACCTTTTAGACTGAACTGGGGTTTCACTGGTACCGGTGGGGGGTGGGTGTTGGAGTGTCTTGGCCTACTGGCACTGTTACTATTAACTATTCTAACTTATTTTTCTCTTCACAGCTTTCCTGTTCCAGGTACCTCTTCCCTAGCCCTCCCCAAACTAAAACTGTGTTTAGATTGTTGCAACTGCTGTGCAGAGGGTATTTTGTGAAAGCTAACTGTCAAGTATATGTGGTGTATGGTATTGGGGAATAACTTGGTATCCAGTGTGTGGGGTGGTTGGAAGTGGAGGTGGATAGGTTAGCATCCCAGGGGGGTTGTACCAAGCAGACACCTGGCCCATTATCTACCTACTCTGGGTGGAGGCACCACACCATTTTACTGTTACTTTAGGAAAGAACCCCGATCACCACCGTAGCAGGAACCAGGCCCCTTAACCTGTGTGATAGTCAACAGGCATGGGTAGTAGCCCACTGGCACACGGCGCCTGGGTTACACTACAATGTAAAATTTGGCCCTATGAGAAAGTACTGCAGCAAACTTGTTTATACTATGGAAAAAGAAATGATAGTGATTGATGTTAGTTCAGCTTAAAGAATCTTTATATTGGCAAACTAAGTTATACACTTTACTGGAAAGATTCACCTTGTACAGTACCATCAGAAAGATGCAGATGTGCTTAGCATCTTAAGCATATGGAGGTACACTGGTATGTTATTTGGATCATCTGGGAATCACTTGCAAAAGAGCTAGGCCTCTTTGTCCAGAACAAACAGTTACATGCTGTTGAATTGTGTAAATCTTTTTAGTGAGAACACACTGAACTAGCTAACTCTCTCAGGCATGGCACATTATTTTGAGCTTCTCAATAGCAGTGTTGTGCAGATCCCAGCACTGGGTCCAGTGGTGTGGGCAAACTGAGCAGTACTAAGACACCCCTTCCTTTTGTTGCACTTCCACTGGATGGCAGTTCTTACTAGGGCAATCTGACAAGTTAAAACCCTGATCCCAGCCCAGCCAGCTGTGGTGCAAGATTTAAAATCTAAAACTTCCAGGCAAAGTGCAATAAGATAGAATCTAGCCACACTTAGCAGCTGATAGCATGGCATAGTTCATTACACAATGCAAAAAAGTCCAAGGAGACACGTAGGGATGTGCAAGTCTCAAATAGTAATTCTGAATAATACCATGAATAATACAGTACTCTGCTTGGTACTCACTAAGAAAAACAGTGAGCCTTTGCCAGAGAATGGTATTAAGACACCTGATAGAGGGATCCTGGAAATTGGGTTGCAGCAGTATATTAGCAAAAATGTTAGAAAAGGGTTACGAGCTCTGAAGGTAAACAAGGCCTTGGGGCTGGATGAGATGCATCCGAGGGTACTAAAGGAACTGTCATTGGTGTTAGCCAAACCCCTGGTGGGCTGTTCAGTAGCTCTTTGCAGCAAGGGGTGGTTCCCAAGGAATGAAGGATGGCAGCTGTAGTTCCGCTACACAAGGGTTGGGACAAAGAGCAGCCTGGAAACTACAGACCCATCAGCCTTACCTCTTTGGTAGGGAAACTGATTGAGACACTAGTTAAAGAGGACCTAGTGGAATACCTTGAGAACAGTGGGCTTCAGGATAATAAGCAGCATGAGTCCATGACAGGGAGGTCTTGCCGGACCACCCTGGTAGTATTCTTTGACTAGGTAACCAGGGTAGTTGACAAGGGTTCCACCTATACATGGTGCCGGTGGCAGTGCGCCCGGTCATTAGGTACCAAGTCCTGATGTCACCATCCCCACTTTTTGCGGGGAGCTATGCCCCCTACACCCACCTTGCCCCCCCTTTTTTGTATAATTTCTTTATTAAGCTTTTTGCATGCTCCAGCCTTCAAAAAACATACACACATAGGCATTTCCATAGAATAAATAGCATTCCCAAGATCAGCATTAAACCCATATAACAGGAAACACTCCAGATGGCATGACATAGGGGGAAGTACCCATAAAACTTTCCCAGTGGCAACAAAAGCATGCAACCTAGTAAGAAGCCTGGAGGGATATCAACCAGCCCACCCTACCAGAGCCTGCTGGCCAACAAGCTAAACCACTCACTGCTCCCTCTACAGGACATATCCCAACATTGTAAAAAAGAGCATCCAAATGTAGTAACATTAACCTCCAAACATGAAATTGAGCAATAATCTATTAACCAAACCCATTTGCACAATGTGCTTTAACCAAACCCTTAGCAGGCAAGAGAAACCTAGCAAAAGTTCTGAGGTCCACATAGAGTAATGGTGGGATAGGCTGGGGCTCAGAGAGTCAAACTATATCAGGTGAAGGCCAGTTCAACATGTTTTAATCAGAACAGCAGCTTCAGTGTAGGAGAATCGCAGCCAGTTCCATATTCTTAATTATACCTCTCGCAGAGACCCATTCCCATCCAACCCAAAACAAAAGTTCACATCTTAGGACCCATAAGACTCCAGATTAAGACTTTACTGTTGGGCAAGGGGAAAAAAAAACCTCACACAGTCACTCTCCCTCGTGGACACAGCCGTACTGTCCTGTTTAAGTTCCTGCTACAAAATCTCCAGAGCCTTCTCCACTGCGTGCTCATCCGAAAACATGTAGACCTTCTCCTTCCATTCCATCCAAAGTTGGACCGGAAAGAGCAACTGATGAGGAATATGGAGCTGATGCAGGTGACTCCGGACCCCGTCAAAAGATTTACGGCACTGCCTTGTTCCATATGCCAGGTCCGGGAAGAAATGTAAGGTCGTCTCTCCATATCTGACCTGGCGCTGTCTTTGAGCCGCTGATAATAGATGGTCCCTGTCACCCACACCCATGCATGCCACCACAAAAGCGCGTGGACCAGCCAACTCCCCCCACTGATCTCCTAGGGTTGAGTCTATAGGCCTTTTCCATTGATATCTGTCCCTCATCCTCTCCGAGACCCAGCAGCTCCAGAATCATTGTGTGGGCAAAAATCAAACTCTCCCTCAGCCAATTCAGGCAGACCTAGGATCTGGACATTCTTTACCCAGACCTGATTTTTGAGTTGCCCTAGACGCTGCTGCATCCATGTGGTATCCTTTATTAACTTGGTCGAAACATCCATCGTTTTGTTCAGATTGGTCTCCAGCTTAGAGATGGACTGCTGGGTTAGGTACGTCTGGGTTTCCAGTGCCACAACCCTAGTGGTAAGTGAGTCAGACTTCCGATCCAGCTCTTTTACCATGTGGACCAGTTGCAGCTGCATGGTGTTAACTGTTGCCAGTGACACCTCCTCCAGCCCCGCTCCACTAGAGGCCCCAGGCCCAGCACAATGAGAAGGCCTACCATCACGTCATCCCTTTGGGTGGAAAAAGTCTCACGGTGCCACCGCATTGCCCTTAGTTTTACCCATAACAGCTGTACGAACAGTTCAGAGCCACTAAGAGATCTAAATTTTACACAATCAGGGGTATAAAACTGAATTTAATGTCCATAAAGCTCAGTAAATCATGGCGTTCTTAAGAGATGCTGCCTCCTGCTTGGCTGCTCAGCAGAGACCCCTCCCCTACTTTCTAAATATTCTAACTCCAGAGGGCAGACCTCGGGGATGGGGGTGGCAAATTCCACAAGGTGGTGCCCTAATGATGGGTGCACTGCTGTCGGCGCACAGATGACCAGAAAGTGTTGACAAGGGGCATGAAGTAGACTTACTGTGCTTCGACTTCAGCAAGGCATTCTACTTGGTGACACACCGAAGGCTACTGAAGAAGAGGGGGATCTCGGTTCAGCTAGGGAAATAGTAAAGTGTAGTAGTAGTAGTAGTAAAAAGTTTCTTTCTGATATCAGAAACAGGATAAAACCCAATTTAGCATCAGATAATTTACAATGGGGTCCTACTGTACAAAAACATCAGTTTCATTTTAAATACATACAAATACACACATTATACATACATGCAACACAGTACATACATGACCAAGGAAATAAAAAGGACAAATAAAAATTACAACAATATGTCATACAGTATATACAAACATCTCAAATACAGCAAGTTTTTAAGGACATTGCTTCCTTTACAAGCCATAATTTTATTTCATTCCAAGATATTTTATTTATACTTGATCTCAAGTGTCCTGGCAGTGAATTCCACAATTTTGGACCCTCATATACATAACAATATTGGCCCTTCACTGTTCTTATAAATGGTACCCTAAATTTTACTTCCCCTACAGATCTCAATCCTATCTTAACATTCCACTCCTCCAGGAACTCCAGTAGATATCCTGGTGCTTTTTTAAAATAACAGCGATAAGTTAACCATTGCACATGCATATTTCACCGTTCTGTCAAGGATATCCAATTTAAGTTCCTATAAAGGGTGCAATGATGTGTTTTCCAAGGTGCATCCAAAACAAAACGCGCATATCTATTATAGATAACATCAAGCTTTTCTGAGCTGCTCCTGGCTGCCCCTTTATATATGACATCACCATAATCAATATGCGGAATTATCATCGAATTCACAATCTTTAACCTGACATGAAGTGAGAGACAATTTCTATGCTTATACAATACCCCCAACTTTTTACACAATTTTTGTATCAAGTTATCAATATGAAAATCCCAACTACAATGAGAGTCCAACCAGACTCCCAAGTATTTATAATGATCCACAGAGGCCAGGCTACACCCATCCAATGTCTCAATATCCAAATCCATAGATACTTTTTTATTTGAAAACAACATTACCTGTGACTTTTGTGAATTTAAAACCAAACCATGTTCTGAAAAATATATTTGTAGTATATTAAAATATTTCTGTAACTTTTCCTGTATATATCCCACAGATTTCCCTTCAAGATACAATATTGTATCATCTGCATACAAATGGTGCCGGACATCATTCATCAGATGTCCGACACCATTATATCTCTATAAATAGGATGGGTCTAGCACTGACCCCTGAGGTACACAGGAGTATATTTAGATAACCAGATACAAAATTACTACCTAACCTAACCCTTTGTTGTCTGCCATCCGGGTAACCATGGAACCAATCCAGGGCTTCCTGGCTGAGGCCAACAGATCTCAATTCTTCCATCAATACCTGATGTCCCAAAGTGTCGAAAGCCTTCGACAAATCAGTATAAATGGCTTTGACCAGAAGTCCCCTATCCATGGCCACCTGGATGTCCAACACAGCCTTGACAAGTGCGGTAGTAGTACTATGTTGTGCCCTAAAACCTGACTGATATTTATTGTATTTTTTATTTTTTTTCAAGATAACTATTTAATTGAGAAACCACAATTTTTTCAAACACTTTAGAAGTGACCGAAAGCAATGATATTGTCTATAATTCCACATATTTTTCTGACCTCCCTTAAACACTGGTATCACTTCTGCCTATTTCCAGACTAGTGGGTAAGGACCAGTCTTTAATGAAAGGTTAAAGATGTCAGTCAGTATTGGGGCTATTACTGGGGCAGCAATTTTAAGTAAAAAGGATGGAATCCCATCTGGACCTTGTGCCTTGTTTATATTTAATTTTAATAATTCCCAATAGACTTGACATGGAATGATATTTTGAAAGCAAAATAATGGTCCATTTTCATCTCCCTTTCCTTGATTTCTCTCTTGCTGGATTATACCAGGAGGGGGACATGCATTAATCTGGGAAAGCCCTACATCAACAAACATTTTATTTAATATAGCAGCTGCCCCATCTGAAAGTTTCAATGGGCCATTTTCTGCCATAAAATCATTTGGCAGTTCTGAGATCTTATTTCCTTGTAACTTTTTAACCATATTCCAAAAATCCCTAGGTTTTTTAAACTGGTCAGTTGCCATTCCAGTTAAATAAAAATCTGATTTTGCTTTCCTTATTTGTGCAATATACAAATTACGTGCTGCTCGATATTTTTCCCAAAGCACTCTCATATTTTTTTCTTTGCTAATCTCCATGCAGCACCCCTTTTCTTACGAAAAACTCTTAACTTTGCAGTATATCAAAGGGAGTTTTTTTGTTTGACTTTCCTACTTTGAATAGGTGCAAAAATATCACATACAGATATAAATTCACAACAAAAATATGACCAAACACTATCTATATCGGGAATTAAAGTTAGTCGATTCCAATTCAACCATGAAAGATGTATAATCCAAATTTTTAAAGCTACGATAAGATTTAACTTGAGAAGCTCTCAATTGCTTAACTGTTTTACTAACACAAAAAGTTTTCTGATGATCACTAAATGTATCTGGAAGCACTCCAGCCACTGAATATTTAATAGGATCAGAAGTAAATATTGGATCCAAAATAGTGGAGGAATTGGGAGTTTTGGCATTTAATCTTGTAGCCGTAGTAATTAACTGAGACAAGCCCAGTGTTGTTTTTAAATCCATTAGTTTGCTGGTGGGTGACACCCTCACCCAATCTATATTCATGTCCCCCATAATCATAAGCTCATGACTTTCCCTATAAGAAAGCAGAAAATCCTGAAGAACAAGAAACTGTTGATCATCTCCCTTAGGGGGAAGGTAACAACCCACCAGCATTAATGGTTTACAATGTGGGATTTTATCTCTAAAACTACTTTTTCCATGCCTGGTGTACTAACACAATTTAAGTTTTTAATTTCCAAAACTGTAGTACCATAAACCAAAACACCCCAACCCCTTTTCCCACGATCGTGCCTCCATATTTGATAACCAGGTACCTGTATTTCTTCATCCTGTATCTTTTTATTTAACCAAGATTCAGTTATTATTATAACATCTGGTTTATATTCCAAAATCCATTCCCGTATCATATCAAATTTTGGAACAAGACTCCTAGCATTCAACTGAACAAACAAGAGCTTATTACTTTGTAAAATATCAGCTGTATATATATTCTTATCACCTGGCCCTAAATTTAAACAAGTATCACCTGGCCCTGGATTTAAATGGATATTTCCTGACATCAGTAAACTCAAAAACTATAAGAATTTTTAATTTTGCAACCGCTCCATACTGTTTTAAAAAGAGTCTTTGAATCATAAGGCAAAAATAATATCTATAGTTTGCCTCACGATTCAATTTCCATTTACCTATCAAAACAGCCAGTTTGCAAAATGTCGAACTTTGAATTTGAATCAACAACTGAGCAATTAACCTAACCGTTGTCCCCAAAATAATTAAGGGTAAAGTTTGAGTATCCCCATATTGTTTAACAATCAATTTTCCCAAACTATCCCCGGTCACATTTCCATGTTTAAAATTTACATTTCCAAACATGAAAGAAATACCAAGCATAAGACATACTATCTCCAAAGAATTAATGTTTTACCCATGTTGCAGAGTATGTATCTAAAACTGAAAAAACAAGACTAATATACAGCAGGTATATTTAGGGACAGTAAGAATAATCTTACTGTTGCTAAATATCTATATGTATTTTCCCCAAATAACAGCATTTCCCAACCCTCTATTTAAAATACAGTATTTTTACTAAAACAATTTAAAACATTACAAAATACTGCTCGAAGTTCTCAAAGACCCTTGTGCACACCAGTCCAAATGAATACTCCTCTGTTTGCTTTCTTTTTTTTTATTTTTCTTCTGCCGAGTGGCGCTCGCGCTGTGAACAGCGCGGGTCTTTTATAACAGATTGTCCCTCCTCCTCCTCCTCTGTGACGCTGCTCGCCTCCTCCTTCCCTCAGTAGACAGTACTGGAGCTCTGGTTACCAGGAGCAAGGGAGATGGACCACACGGGGGGAGGGGACACTGGCACAAAGGTGAAATAGCACTAGTTCCCCACAGTCAAATGGCAAAAAACACTGATAGAGCCCGCAGTCGCTGAACAGAACTGCAGACAGGTGGTAATTAGTCAATTTCAAGCGTACCTGATGTTTCGGCTGTATGGGTCTTTTATAAGCAGATTGCCCCTCCACCTCCGTGACGCTGCTTGCCTCCTCCTTCCCTCAGTAGATAGTACTGGAGCTCCGGTTACCGGGAGCAAGGGAGATGGACCACACGGTGGGGGGGCACTGGCACAAAGGTGGAAATAGCACTAGTTCCCCACAGTCAAATGGCAAAAAGCACTGAAAGAGCCACGGAACGCTGAACAGAACTGCAGACAGGTGGGTTGGGAACAGGTTGGAGGGGAAGCAGATGGAGAGTTGTGGTGAAAGGAGTCAGATCAGTGGAGAGAGATGTCACCAGTGAACTACCACAAAGATCTGTTCTGGGCCCAGTCCTCTTCAGTATGTTCATCAGTGACACAGGAGAGGAAATCCAGGGCAGATTTTGTCTATTCGTAGATGACACTATACTCTGTGATAGAGTTGACAATGTGGAGAGGATAAGTTAATTGCAGAGAGACCTACAAAGGCAGGAAAAAAAGTAGATCCAAAATCTGGCAACTGAAATTAAATTGAGACTATCCACACACTTTTAGAACTGAGATCCTATGAATGATCAAAATAACCTTTTTCAACATAGAGGAGACGGTGCTGATTTGATATTTCCAAGAAAAACTAAAGAACAGACCATCTCACCCGTTGAAATATATTATTAACTAGCCAATATAATATTTATAGATTCAACGTTTCATAACTTTTCGGTTACTTCCTCGGCAAACATTGTATTATTATCTGTAATGCATTTTATAAAAACACAAAACAATAAATTTAATGTACTGTTTATTTGAGATATGAATCAATAAATCTATATATGTAAATTCCAAAATATTTAATTATAAATAATATTGCTGACTTACAAGGGGATCAGTCTTGTGTCTGAAGAATTGATGCTATTTCAGGTTTTTTAACAATATTCAAATTTTCTTACATAGCTTAGCCCTACCTGAACTATAGAAGGATTCATTTTAACTCCCTAACTCCCACAATGTATGATATCCAAATCAAATATTTCATTTTTTATTATTATTTAAATTTTTTGTCGTTTCTTTCCCGTTTTCACCTGTCTCTGCCCAGCGTGCCGTCTGGGCAGCCTAACGTCTGTCGATGTGGAGGCACGCGCATGCAGGCACTGTGGGCGCCTCACGCTAATAGCTTCCCCCTTCCCCGCCTACACCAACACCAGACCTTCACCCTCTGGTGGTGGGACAGCGTCCACCCAGGAGAGGAGAAATGCCGATTGGCGGCTCAGTCCTGCTCTTACCCCCTATCCCGGCCGGCTCCCCAACGACCTGAGGTTGTTCCCAAATCCGGGTCGCCGGCGTGACACAAGATAAGGATAGATGCCTCAAGTCTCTGTGCCACCATGCCAGCTCAAATATTTAGATTTTAAAGTCCTTTGTACCACTTACTAATGCATGTAAAAAAAACATCTTTATAACAGTTCATTGAAATCTTCCTCTGCTCACTACAAACAATTTGGACCTAAATCAATATTAGAAATAGCAAAAAAAAGATTTTTTGAGAACATTTTGAACAAGGTTTTAAAATATTTATGTGGGCTAGTTGTTACTAGAGGTGTGTGAGTAATGAACAGTATTACCCGAATACCACGAATATATGCTACTTGGGAAGAAAACTGAATAATCGGTGCTATTCATGGTTATTCAGCATTTGCTATTTGGTGGGTGTTCAGGATCTCCTAAGACTATCTGTCCAGTCAGAGGCCACCTTGGAAGCTAACTGAAGGCAGGTCATGTGACCCAGCACTTGCAGAAGCTTCAAGCAGGACAGAAGGATGACTTGAGCTGCTGCAGAGAAATAATCTGCTTCCATCCACTAGTTGAAACTAGACAAAAATCAGGAATGTTGACATTTGTTGTTCCCTCTCTAAATGGCAAAGTAGAGAGGGTCGATATCTTACACTGTGGAGCAAAAATTAGTATTTTGGCCGGCCTGGTGGCACTGAGGGTTGAGTGGCTGGACGCCACACCTCACCACGCTGGTGACCGGGTTGGGCAAACTCAGGCCGCGGGGGTTGGCCGAGGGAGCTGGAGCATCTGGCCGACAGCTCACCTTCTCCAGGAGGAGGATTTCAGTCCAGCAAGCTGTGACCCGGCCGAAGGCTGGGGGTTCAACAGCATGCCGGAGTCACTGGCATATGATTGGTCACAGGCGTAGGCCTAGGGACCAGTCAGCTTCAGGGGCAGCTCCTTCAAGGAAGGGGGAGTTGTGGATGTCAGCATGTGCGCCATGACGGGCACGCAACATCCCACAGAACAAGGAAAAAAAAACCTCCAGAACTGGGAAGACAGAGTAACGAGCCGGGTCCCGATGTGCCAGTGACTGCCTGCAGTCCGGGACCCTGACAAGATTGCAAGAGTCTGGGGTCCGCTCCCCCAACCCTGCCTGGGGGGTATCTGAGGCTGGATGGAAGGACCAGGGCTGTCAGGTAACGTACTGGCAGAGACAGGCTTAATGGGTGACTCCCAATGGTGTGGCTCTGGCAGGGACGTAGGAGGTGGAAAAACAGAAATATAAAAAAAAATAATTAGTCATTTAAAAATGGGAAAATACTAGAGCAGTTTAGTGTTTGCTGAGACAGAAACAGGCATGCAGGCCCCAACAGCACAAACACTAACATGCACACTTACCTTGCTCTTTGTTTCAGACAACTGAGTTACAAAAACATTCAATTTCTAATCAAAATAAACTAAAAACCTTCCTCCCTTAAGTTGTTAGTCTTACTACACTGTAGGTTTAAATCTCGTTTGTTTAGAACACACGCACACAGCATGTGTGTGTGTGTGTGTTCTAAACAAACAAGATTTAAACCTACAGTGTAGTGAAGAAGACTAACAGTTTAAGGGAGGAAGGTTTTGTAGGGGTTTATTTTGATTAGAAATGTAAGTTTTTTGTTACTTAGTTGATGTCTGAAAGGAAGAGCAAGATAAGTAGTCTAACTGAAATGCAGTTAGCTACGGGATGTTTTTTGTATTGTTAGTGGCTTGGCTTAATGCCAAGGAAGAGATTTAATTTTTTTTCTGCAAATTTATTTAGTTAGGCTTGACCATTAGTTGACAGTGAGACTTGTCAGCTCAGCATTGCTGCAGTAACCTGAGTGACTTTATTTCATAATATATATAATTTATATTTAATATCAGAAACCTTCCTATGAGGAACCTAGGCTTGGATCCATCCACAGCCACTTAAACAACTGCAAGTGCACCGTAGCTGGTACGGTGGGATTAGTCAGCTGACTCCCAGTTAGCTGCTTTTCTGTTCTGAGTGCGTGCATGGCTGTGCACTCAAGATATTTTTCGAAGATTGTGGCTGTGTGCCCAAGAAGAGATTTAACAAATATTTTTTTTCTGAGAATTTATTTAGTCAGGCTTTACTATTAGGTGGCAGTGAGACTTGTCAGCTTAGCATTGCTGCAGCGACTTGATTTCATAATAAATATAATTTAAATTTAATATCAGAAATCTTCCTGTGAGGAACCGAGGCTTGGGTCACTGCACAGCCACTTAAGGAAGCGTGAGTGCACAGTAGCTGGTAAGGTGAGACTAGCTGGCTGACTCCCATCGCTTCAGTTAGCTGCTGTTGTGTTCTGTTTGTGTACATGGCTCTGCACTCTAAACATTTTTCTGTGGCTGTGTGCGCAAGAAGAGATTTTAAAAAATATTTTGTTTCTGAGAAAAATGTAGTCAGGCTTGACTATTAGTTGACAGTGAGACTTGCAAGGTCAGCATTGCTGTTGTCGCTTGAGTGATTATATTTCATAATAATACAATTTAAATTTAATTCATCTTCCTGTGAGGAATACAATCATGGCATACTAACATACTAAAATGCCAGCAGAATAGGTCTAATGGTCTTTCGCGTCTGCTCGTTTGGTGAGTCTCCACCCTGGGAGCTGACCTTGCTGCCCCCCTCGCCTTCTCTGGCTTCTCCCTTCCCAGTTCCGGATATTCTCACTGCATTGGATTTTCTTCCAGAACCCTTCCCCTGTGCCTGTCCCACCCCCTCTTGAACCCATCCACCGTCTCTGCCTCCACCAGCCCCCTAGGCAGCGCATTCCATGGCTCCACCACCCTCTCAGTGAAGTAGCACCTCCTCCTTTCTACCCTGAATCTTCCCCCCTCCAGCTTCCACCCATGTCCTCTAGTGGCTCCCTCCTCCTTCCTTCCAGCACCTTGACTGTTCTTCCCTATTTACCCCCTTCATGTACCTGAAGACCTCTATCATGTTCCCTGGTCCCTTCTCTCTTCCATTGTGTACATATTTAGCTCTTGAGCCTCTCCTCATAGGTCCTGTCCCCAAGCCCAAATTATTTTGGTTGCCTCCTCTGGACCCTCTCAGGAGTTTAATGTCCCTCTTTAATTGTGGCCTCCAAAACTGCATGCAGTACTCGAGGTGCAGCCTCACCAAGCAGTTATACAGAGGGAGTATCACTTCCCTCCTTCTGGAGTGATCCCCTAGCGATGCATCCCAGCATCCCGTTGGCCTTGGCTGCTGCCCTCCTACAAGTCTCTGGGTTGTTCGTCTTGACATCCACCACCACCCCCAGGTCCCTCTCAGCCATCGAAACTTAGCATCCCCAGGGTGTACACTTGGCCCGGGTTTCTGGCCCCCAGGTGCAGTACCTTGCATTTCCCTGCATTGAACCTCAGCTTCCACTTTCTAGACCATCTTTCCAGAGCCTCCAGGTCCCCCTGTAGGGCCACTCTCCCCTCCTCCCCCTCCCATACATAGGATATAGTACCAGAAAACATAGTTGGTCCAGCAGCCCCAACAAAAGTGCAATGGTGTACAGCAGTAAGCAGCAGGAGAGGGTGAGAATACTGCAGAGTGACACCCAGGGTGCATTCACCATACAGAATTATGTTTTACCCCATTAAAGCCTACAGTCTCAGCTAGCACCAGTATGGCATTGGCTGACATCAGGGAAAAAGTAAAAGCAGCATTAAAAGAACTAGTAGTGCTGTTAGGAGTACATTGTTATTAACTGCCACTGATACTGCCAATGTTCACACTATGATTCATATTATGGTGGTATTTGGGAGCAAAAGGCAGATGCCCATTAAAAGCTCCTTCACATAACCCTTAACATGTAGATATATCAGTATTCATAACCCATGTGTCTAATCTGGTTTTGAATGTAATTTTATTATCGCTAGATATTATTGCATCCAATGGCATAGCGTTCTAGACATTGACTGTTCTGTGTGAAAAAAAAGTATTTTCTTCTGTTTGTATTCTGTTTCAAACATCTAAGTCACAGTGGATGACCCCTAGTTTCAACTGCATCTTGTTTGAATTCAAACCCTAACTCATTAAGTAAATATAGGTCATTCACAATATCTCTTATGAGAAGCAAATCCCCTCGTAGTCTTCTTTCTTCAAAGGCATCACATTTAGACTTCTTAGTCTGTCGTTATAACCCATGTCTTACACTCCCTTAATAAGCTTTGTGTATTTTCTTTATACCCTTTAAATTTGGATAATTTCATGTTTTAAATACAGACACCAGAATTGGGAATGTGAATGTATCCTCTTCATATCTTCCCTCAGCCACTAGTACCACCAGGATGAGAACATCCTCCTTAATATCCACCATCTATGAGCCCTCTGTCTCAGTCCCAGGTTATACCTTGACCCGCCAAGACAGGGCTAGCAGAAGCAGTGGTGTGGCCATTTATGTAAATGCCAAACTGCACTTCTCTGTAGTTTTAACAAAGTCCGTACCAAAAGCCTATGAACTTATAATGGTTCAACTGAATCTCCCCTTCTCACTCCCTATTTTCATAGCTGGTGTATACTGCCGACCGGGCACTCCAGTATCAACTGTCATGGACCTACTCTTGCAAATCTCCTCTCTATCCTCGAAGGGGGAATTATATATCATGGGGGACTTTAACCACAACTGGTTATCTCATTCTCTCAGCAAAACCCAAAGGGACATTTCGGCTCTGAACCTGTCGCAATCCATCACTGAGCCTACCTGCTTAAACCCCAAATCTCAGAACCACTCTCTCATAGACTGGGCACTCACCTCCCACCCCCACCGGGTCATCCAAGCTGGTCTGCTCCCTGACTCCTTGAGTGACCACCACATTATCTACCTGATCAGAAAAATTCACCGCCCTACATCTGCCCCCAAGTTCATAATCCAGCGGTCCTATAAATCCTTAACCCAGCCACTGTGCATGAAGACCTAGCCCACGCTATCTGGTCCCCACCACCCCAGCCCCCTCCATTGATGACACCTTCACCCACTTCACGACCGTTCATCACTGGCTGGAACAGGCACGCCCACTACGTCACTCCGAGTGCGTGGTACCCACCTGCCTTGGATCACTCAAGAACTTATAGCCTGCCAAAAAGCTCGTGACAAAGCCTGGCGAGTGCATAAATCCTCGCACCTACCACAAGACTACACTACGTACCGTGAGCTACATAACAAGTGTACCACAGCAACTAGGCTCGCTAAAGCTGAATACTTCAACTCCTCCCTCCAGTCTAACTTAAATAGCCCATCCAAATTCTGGAAGGTCATCCACTCTCTCTCTTCTCCGGCCCCCCCCCGTGGCAAAGCCCACACCACTCCTAAATGTAAACAACTCACTCCTCTCTGACCCAGGGGCAGTGGCTGCCGAATTCAACACATACTTTACCTCTTGTGCCTTGACTCTCCTCACCTCCCTGCCCCCTGCTACTCCACCAGACACTACCGCAGGAGCCTCAAACTTGCTTGGGCCATGTACCTTCTCCTTCTAATCTCTTACACAATCGGAAGCCCTCCAGGCTCTACTGTCCCTAACCCCTTCAAAAAGTAATTCCCCCGATAGGCTGGACACCAAACTCCTTCTCCTCTCCACACCAGTCATAGCAACACCACTAGCTGATTTCCTGAACCTCTCCTTTACCACTGCTGCTGTTCCCCGCACCTGGAAACATACCGTTGTCATCCCCCTCCCTAAAGGGGACCCTCCCTCCATCACTGCAAACTACTGCCCTATCTCCCTTCTCCCAGTCCTAGCCAAGTTACAAGAGCACCTAGTACTCACCCAACTTACCTCCTTCCTCTCTGATTCAAACTTCTTCACACCATTCCAGTCTGGTTTCCGACAGGGCCACTCCACTGCTTCCTCCTTGTTAAGACTCACTGACTCCATACTCCCCGGTATGGATAGGGGCCAGATCTCCTCGGCTATATTTGTCGACCTCACTAAAGTATTCGACACGGTCTCCCACCCGATGCTGTTAACAAGCCTCTCGGATGCAGGCCTTACTGCCTCAACTACTAACTGGTTCAGTGCCTACCTGTCAGGAAGAACACAATCAGTAAGAATTGCAGATACCACATCCCCTCCCCCCGTGACTACTGGTGTCCCCCAAGGGTCAGTCCTTGGCCCCATCCTGGTCTCCATTTTCTAAACAACCTGCCTCAAATCTGCACAGCTTCATCTATTCACATGTATGCCGCGACACCGTCCTGTTTGCCTCTGGCTCCTCCCCGGATGAAGTAGCATCCAACCTCCAATCCGATTTCAATAAAGTTCAACTCTGGTTCAGTTCGCACCAACTCTCTCTCAATGCTAAAAAAACTGTTACCATGTCCTTTGGCACATATCAGAGGCTGTCCCGACTCCCCTCACTCCTGTCCTTCCACACACTGGATGGGACAACCCTGGAGGACATTGCTTCCTTCCGTTACCTAGGGGTTTGGCTCGACCGTCGCCTTAGTTTCTCAGATCACATCAATGCTATCATAAAAAAACTCCTCCCCAAGCTAGGTGCCCTCTACAGGAACCACTCTTGCCTCCCTTTCTCGGTTAGGTGGGAACTAGTGCAGAAGATGATCTTTTCCTCCACTGACTACTGTGACATAGTCTACAGTGCGGCACCTAAATCCACCTTATCTAAACTAGACCCCCTCTTCAACGCCTTCTGCTGTTTCACCCTCAATGCTTCCCCCCGCTTCCACCACTGTGACCTCTACCGTACCCTCACCTTCCCTTCCCTCGAAAATTGACGCCTACTGCACTGCTCAAAGTTTATCTCAAAATTCTAGCTTGGCACCCTCCCTTCCTACCTCTCATCTGCACTGTTGTCAGCCCCCACTCCACCTCACGCCCTCCGTTCCCTTGACACCTGACTACTAAATATTCTCAGACGTAAGTCCACAGCTGGAATAACAGCCTTCTCGTACCATTTCCCGAAACTCTGGAATGCTCTCCCCCCTCACATCCATCACTCTTCCTCTACCCATTCCCTATCAACTGCGCTGACTAACTACCTCATGGTAAACTGTGCCTGCACTCCGTAAATAAAAGACCTCCCCCATCAAATTCCCATGCCTGACCGGTGGTACGCCCTACTGTGAAAGCTGGCTTATATATTTAAAGGCGCTTCTCGCACTTCTGCCTTCTCTGTCCTGCCTAGACTGTTAACTACAGCACCAATCTGTGCTCTACGTAGGTATGTTGTATGTTTGAGTTTGTAGTATACTCTGGTATACGCTTTTAACTGACTGTTTAGCCAGTGCTGTAATCTAGTATGACCATGCTATTCAGTGCATCTGTTAATGTATCTCTATTGTGTATGCTACTCTGTACATCTGTTAATGTATCTCTGTTACTGTATCTCTGTTGTGATAACCTGCATGTTATCCTCCCCCTGTACCCCTTCTCCCAGGTCGCACCGGGAGATGAGCATCATTTTGATCAATGTTCCTTTCCTGGTGAAACAATTTCAATAAATAAATAAAATTGCTCTGATTCACCACCCATCTACAGAGACTACTAGTATCCCAACTTCTGCTGCAACAGTGGCCCTGCCAGCAACTGCTGCCACTGTGACTCAGACCACTCCTGCCACTGTGACTCAGACCACTCTTGCCACTATGACCCAGACCACTTTTGCCACTGTGACCCAGACCACACTTGCCACTGTAGCCATAGTGACCACCAGTACTACCACAGTGATACGGCCACTGCTATTTCTGTGGTCCCAGCCAGTTACACAACTGTTTCCAGTACTGTGTCCACCTCTCCTGTGATACCTCTTATTTCTTGGCCTATTTCCTCCACTGTTGAACTTAACAGTGCAGATGAGGAGGAGGCGCACTCATTCATGTCTGAGTACATCCAACATTCCCAAAATCTTCTTGCTTCCCAGTTCCTACATCACCCCAACATTTCGCAGATACGGCATGTTTAGAGGACTGTTTTAGCTGCTTTCTTTATTTTGCTATCCCTTTCTTGCTTGCAGTTATTTATCTCACAAATAAAAAAGGCTGCCTGCTTTTATTCCTCTTTTAAAATCCTTTCATTTCCTTTTTTTGCACATCCACTTTGCTCAGCTGCCACCACCTGTGGCGAGCTAGCCAACTGACCTACGATATGACCATTACCCACAGGGCCGGATCAGCCAATGCCAACACAGATGCGATATCTCACCAGTTCGAACAGTAACAGAATTTGTGAAAACCTTACCATGCTTTAGGGGGCATGTTCCCACAAATTTAGTCTAGGAGGGAGGGATGTGGTGAGCTAGCCAAATACCAGTCATTATTTGCAGATACAATTCTGTTATATATATTTTTTATGTGCTTTTGTGTATGTGTACATGCCACAAGAATGCCAGTGTTAATACAAGGTGCACATAGAGAGACTGGATTTCTTTTAAAAATGTTTGACCTTCCTCTGACCTGAGGGGCAGCTGCTTGCCAGGATGCTAAGGTTGCATTTCCAGGTCCCTTAGAAGCTAAGGATGCATTTCCAGGTCCCTTAACAGAGATATGCCAACATCCATTTATCTGTCATAAACCATGCACTTCAGAGGCAGGATGCTCTGTTTCCAGAAAACATTTTTTTTTTTTAATTTTAGTCTTTGGTAACCAGATAAGGCCCACTAGGCACAAGTGCCTGTTTTCAGGGACAACCTGGGAGCACTGGGCAGTTAAGTTACTTGCTCAGAGTCGCACAGTATGTAAGTGGAGGTTGTGAGAATCAAACCAAGGTCTGGTCTGCTGGATGTACTAAGCTTGTTCTACAGCTTGTTACTCTAACCTGTAGGCTAGACTGCCAGCCCATTATGGTATGTTGCATCTTATGAGGTGAGAGGACCAGGAACATCTGTTCTGGCAGACCTGTGTGAATTCTCTTACAGGTGTCATAATTGTCAAGGAAGTATGACATCACAAGGTAGCTAGAAAATTTTGTTGTGGGGAAAGCACAAGAGTGACATCTACTGGCCTGAAAGAGAAGGCCCCTTTGGGATTAGACAGTTCTTTTTCTTCAGGCTTCTTCCAGCTATTTAAGGCATTGACACAGAGCAAACTCTCTCATATTTTTGCTGAGCATCTACAAGGGACACTTCTAACAATACAAGAAGCAAAATTGCCAGTGCAAAGGAAACTGGATCTTTCATTTACTTTCTTTGGACTTCAATTCACTATGGACTTTAGGTAGACTTTAGATAACAGTTATAGTGTGTTTTTTATGTGTATTTTTCCACTTTTACTTCTGTTATTCTGTGACCAAATTAGTGCATCTTTTAGTCGTAACTGTATGATTATTATTTAAGTATTTTTGTAAAAACATTTGTTTCTAAGAAACCTGCCTGATCGAGATTTCTAAATTGTGTGTGAATTGCGGGACAGTTATAAATAATCTGTGACAAACTGTTAGTACTAAGGGGTGCCTCCATAAGCAACCAATCTAGCAAGGGTCTGTAAGGGACTTCTGGGAGAGATAGGGAGAATACCAAAATCTCAAGGAAGGGTCTGTAGGGATTTTGAATCAGGTTGTTGCATGTCCTGTTGGAGAAGACAAAATCAGGAGCACACTGCTACTCTGAAGAGAGTGTGATGCCGGGATCTTCCCCATTTGTGTAACAACCAAGAAGGGTTCATATTTGGCTACAAGACTCGAGACTGGTAGTGTGCCCTTATCCAGCATTTAGGGGGACGCCCTGGGTCCTCATGGCAGGTGTTCAGTCGTCACCCCCAAGCATTCTAAAAGGACTCGAGGAAGGTATCTCTGTCCCCGTCCCCCCCATCACAGATTGCACTTAGGGATGGGCACTGTGAGCTCAGTGGACCTGACCCTCAGGAGTGGGTTCATGACATATCTGGTGTGCAGTGGTGGGATCCGAGAGATCTGGTTGCATGGTGTTGCGATTCGAGAGATATTGGTGGCACAGGCATAACAGTTGGATTTCAGCCCAGTGTATCAGATTGATAAACTGAAAACAGTCCACACACAATCAAGGCAGAGATTTTAAAAAAATGTAATTTGGTTACAGTATAAAGTTCCCTACCTGTTTTGTTTTTACAGTATAAGCTAGTGTAGCAGTAGTTAGGGAAGAAGATGGCTTCCATCTACAGTGAATACACTGCAGACTACCTAAAGCAGTTGTGTCAGGAAAGAGGGGTCCAGTGCGAAGGGCAAACCAAAAAGGACCTCGTGGAGTCTTTTGTGGCAGCCAATGAGTAAGCAACTGCCCAGGACCTTGAGTGATGCCCAGTGACTGAAAAGGACCAGAGCCTGGGTGTGGGGGGGTGCCAGGGTCCATCGCATAGTCTAGTCCCAGAGAGGAGGATAACGAGACCAGAAGGAACCCAGAGCCACAGCAGCAGGGGAAGGTCACCACAGAGCTTGGGCTGGAATGGATCAGGTTGCAGCTGGAGTTGAGGAAATTGGAGCTTGCAGAAAAGCGTCGAGAAAGGGAACTGGAGCTGGAATTCTAGCAGAAAAAGTTTGAAGCCCAGCAGGAAAGACAGCAAAAGAGGTTCAAGATAGAGTTGCAAGAAAGACAGCACCAGAGAGAGTCCGAGAGAGAGGGAGTCTTGGAGCTTCCAGCTATCCCCGCTACTTACTGGTAAAGGGCGTGAGGCGCTAGGCCAAATGGACAATCATGATAGCCAGGATTATGAGAAACTTAAAACTGCTTTACTTAAGAAGTATGAACTAACTCCTGAAGCATACAGGGTTAACTTCTGTACGCTCCAGAGAAGCCCTGACATTAGCTATGAGGAACTTGCCACAAAGCAATGTCAGTTTTTGAAACATTGGTGGGAGGGAGTAGAAGCAAATTCTGTGGGGTTAAATTACTAGAGCAGTTATTTTGGGCTTTCCCAGCAGAGTTGAAAACCTGGCTAGAGAACCGAGATCCAAAAACCACAGCAGGCTGCTGAGGTCTTGGATCGCTATGGCAGGAACAGGCCTGCTCTGAAAGGAAGTGGAGTGGGTGTCACAGTGCAGAAAGAGAAAAATTCACCTTCAGAGCAGCTAAAACCCTCACAGCCTCTGCAGAAAGGGGGAAGCCCCAGTTTACCAAAAAGGGATGTCTTGGGTGGGGGGGGAGAATGATGACTTGTTGGTTTCGTAAACAGCCAGGGCATGTTGCTTGATAGTGTCCTAAGAAGGCACAGAGTTGATAAAGTGGTGCTCGAACAGAGTTTGGTGCACTGTGTATCCTTGAAATCATGCCTATAAACATGAGGGAGCACATACACTCAATTACTGTAAATGGAGTGCAGACCCATGGGTTAAGAGACATGGGGGCATCTCTTACCTTAGTAAAAGGGGATGTGGTTGGGCCTGAACAGCTTATACCTAATCAGTTTGTAACAGTTAGAGTATTCACTGGGGAGAAGAAAACTCTGCCACTAGCTAGTGTTCTCCTGGACTGGAGTGAGACAGGATAGAGGATGCAGAAAGCAGCTGTGGCAAACAACCTAACCCTGGATGTGATTATAGGAAACAATCTCCAGAAGAGGGTGGTGTGTGTGGTTACCTGCAGTCAGACAGCAAAGGCCACTTGTAGTTCCCTGGACCCCATAGTAGCCCCTGTGGAAAAAATGGGAGGCTAGTTCCCTAGCCTCTGTCTCCTGAAATGGAGAGTAGTGAAAGGGAGATAGGACTTCCCCAAGTAGCAGTTCACAAAACAGCTACAGAAGGTTACTTTGAGGAGGGAGGGGTAACAAATGGTCAGAAGCTTAGGGTTGGCAGTGGCCCTGAATGCCCTGACGCTAGAGCTATGGACCCCAGTTTTGGAACTGAAGGGCACATGTCCCATGCCTTGGGAAAATGTGAAGATTTTGCAACTGCTCAGACAACTGACCCTAGTTTGGAGAGGCTGAGGGCTTGTGCAGAATCTGATGGGACACCGGAAGGTGACGTAAAACATAGAGTATTTTGGGACTATGGACTGTTGTATACTCAGGACGTGAGGACTGAGGAAGGGGTGATTAGCAGGCAGCTTGTCGTTCCCCAGGGGTATCATAAGCGATTGCTCAAGTTCGCTCATGACATCCCCTTATCTAGACATCTGGGCATTGCATGCACCATGCAGCAATTGGCCCAGAATTTCTATTGGCCCATCTTCACCCAGCAGGTGAAGGAATATTGCAGGTCTTGTCACCAATACCAACAAATAGGGAAGGCAGGTAGTAAAACCAAAACCTCCCTAATTCCCTTGCCCATTGTGGAGGAGCCATTCCAGAGGGTAAGAACGGATATTGTGGGACGTTTGAGTACCCCAAGCTCCTCCGGGAAGAAGTTTATCCTGACGGTGGTCGATTACACCACCCGATACCCAGGGGTGGTCACCCTCTCCTCACTTAGAACAGACAAAGTAGCAGATGCCTTGCTAGGGATTTTCTTCTGTGTTGGGGTCCCGCAGGAGGCTATCACTGATCAAAGGGATACCTTCATGTCGGACCTGATGAAGTGTTTGTGGGAGAAGTGTGGGATGGTGCAGAGGTGCATGACACCTATCACCCACAAGCTAATGGGCTTATGGAAAGGTTTAATGGTACCCTGAAACCAGTGCTCCAAGCGTTTGCTGAACAGATGGGAGGGACTGGGAGAAATACCTTCCCCACCTGTTGTTCGCATACAGGGAGGTGCCCCAAGAGTCAATAGGGTTTTCCCCCTTCAAACTCTTATATGGACATAGGGTGCGTGGGCCCCTAACTTGATCCAGGAAGACTGGGAAGGCAAGCACGTCACCCAGAGAACTCCAATCATGAAGTATGTCCTGAAGTTTAGTGAGAAGCTTAAGGAGCTTATGGGGGCGGCCCAAAGCAACATCAGCTGCCCAACAGAAGCAAAAGGTCTGATTCAACCTCAGAGCCAGAGCTCACTCATACAGTGTAGGTCAGGAAGTCATGGTCCTAATCCCGGTCCGGAAGGACAAGCTCCAGGCCAAGTGGGCAGGACCATACAAGGTAGTCCGACAGGTAAGTGATGTCAATTATATTGTAGAACTGCCTGACAGGAGACATACTCATAGGATGTACCATGTTAACATGATGAAGACGTATGCAAATAGGGCTGACATGGTATTTGTAGTGTGTAGTCCTGGGGAGGGGACAGATGAAGAAGAACCCCTACTGGACTTGCTAAAGGAAAGCAAGTGGGAGTCCACTGTGGAGGCAATCAAACTGTCACCCCAGTTGACCCCAGAACAGTCCCAGGAAGTGAAGGAGGTTTTAGGGGACTTTGCCCTTTTGTTTATGGCCAAGCCTGGATGAACCCCCTTAGTGACACACGATGTAGACTTGGGGATGCAAGTGCCAATATGGCAGACAGCCTACCGGGTGTCTGAGGCCTTCCTAAAGAAGATTAGGAGGGAGGTGGAAGAAATGCTGGATTTACGGGTAATCCAGAAATCCCACAGCCCCTGGGCCTCACCCGTAGTCCTCGTTCCCAAGCCGGATGGCTCCTCTCACTTTTGTGGACTCAACACCATCACAAAGTCTGATGCCCACCCAATGCTACAGACAGACGAACTACTGGACAAATTGTGAGGGGCGACATACCTTACCACCATTGACTTGACGATAGGGTACTGGCAGGTGGAGTTAACTGCCAGAGCTAGGGAGAGGTCAGCCTTAATCACTCCAATAGGGTTATTCAAATTCAGGGTAATGCCTTTTGGAATAAAGAACGCCCCGCCACCTTCCAAAGGTTGGTCAACCAGGTGTTACATGGTACTGAAGAGTACACAGTGGCGTATCTGGATGATATTGCCATCTTTATTGCCAGTTGGAAGGAACATCTGTCCCACCTGAAGGAAGTGTTGGGCAGGATACAGAGGGCAGGGCTCACTGTCAAGGCTGAAAAGTGCCAGGTGGCTATGGTGTAGGTGGCATACCTAGGCCATGTAGTGGGAAGGGGGCAGCTTCATCCAAATCAAGCCAAGATTGAGGCGATAGAGGTGTGACTGAGGTCTGAAACCCAGAAGCAGGTTAGGAGCTTCCTGGAGACCGCCAGATACTATCGAAAGTTTGTACCAAATTACAGTACCCTAGCAGCTCCCCTGTCTGGCCTGCTAAAGAAAAGAAGGCCCAAAAAGGTAAAGTGGGAGCCAACCTGTGAACAAGCATTCACACAGCTAAAGGAGGCACTGTGCAGTGCCCCAGTGTTGGCTAGTCCAGATTACAGTTAGCCATTTGTAGTCCAGACAGATGCCTCAGATGTGGGGATTGGAGTAGTCCTCAGTCAGACCTTTAATCAGGGAAACATAGAAACATAGAATTTGACGGCAGATAAGGACCGCTTGGCCCACCTAGTCTGCCCATTTTCCTACCTAACAGATAAGCTGCAGATCCTAGTTAACCAACAGCTTACTTCCTCCTACCCCCCACTAGGACTGCCTTATGTCTGTCCCATGCATTCTTTAATTCCCCCGCTGTTCTTGACTCCACGACCTCCTCAGGGAGGCTGTTCCATGCATCCACAACCCTCTCCATGAAAAAATACTTCCTCACATTACCTGTGAACCGTCCCCGCTCTAACTTCAAATTGTGCCCCCTTGTTCTTGCACATCTCTTTTTCTGAAAGATGCTACCCTCTTGGACGTTGTTGATTTCCTTGAGATACTTGAAAGTTTCTATCATGTCCCCTCTCTCCCTTCTTTCCACAAGGGTATACATATTAAGCTCCTTTAGTCATTCTTCGTATGTCTTCTGATGCAGACCCTGCACCATTTTGGTTGCCCTCCTCTGGACAGCCTCCACTCTGTCTGTCTTTGTGGAGATGGGGTCTCCAGAACTGCACACAGTACTCCAGATGGGGTCTCACCAACTGTCTGTACAGAGGGATAACAACTTTCTGTTTTCTACTATTGATGCCTTTCCCTATGCATCCCAGTATCCCCCCAGCCTTTCTTGCTGCCTTCTCACATTGCTTGCCAACCTTTAGGTCATCTGATATAATTACCCCCAGGTCCCTTTCCAATTTTACTGTTGTAAGTATCTTACCCCCATTGTGTACTCTTCACCTGGGTTTTTGTTTCCCAGGTGCACTACCTTGCACTTCTTTGCATTGAATCTGAGCTACCATACATTTGACCATTCCTCCAACCTTGCAAATCCCTTCTCATCCTTTCCACTCCATCTTGTGTATGAACCCTGTTGCAGATCTTTGTGTCATCTGCAAAGAGACATACTTTTCCTTCCAGTTCCTCTGCAATGTCACTTATAAAGACATTAAAAAGGACAAGTCCCAGTACTGAACCTTGTGGTACCCCGCTAGTAACCCTCCTTTCTTCACTGCGGACTCCGTTTACTACTACCCTTTGCGTCCTGTTATCTAGCCAATTTTTTATCCAGGCCACCTTGGACCCGCGCCAAGGCTGGCTAACTTGTGTATTAATCTTTTGTGTGGAACTGTATCAAATGCCTTGCTAAAATCTAGGTAGGGCTGTATCTATTAGATTCATCTGACATGACCTTCCCATCGTGAATCCCTGCTGCCTTGGGTCCTGTGCCCCACTGTCCTCTAGGTACTCAACAGTTCTTTCCTTCAGAAGTGATTGCATCATTTTCCCTACCACTGAGGTCAAACTAACTGGTCTGTAGTTTGCTGCCTCTGACCTGCTCCCACTTTTGTGAAGAGGAATCACATCCACCCTCCTCCAGTCCTCAGGTACCACCTCATCCTCCCATGATTTGTTAAAGAGAGTAGTCAGCGGTGTCGCTAGTTCTACCCTTAGTTCTTTTAGAATTCTTGGGTGAATCCCATCAGGCCCCATTGCTTTGTCCACCTTCAATTTTATTAGTTCTTTCAGAACCCCTTCTTCTGTAAATGGACTGGGCTCCACTGCAGGTGCCTCCATAGAGGAACCACTATCCACCAGAAGAGTGTATGAATTGTGGAGGGGTGCAGCTGGAGGGATGCAACTCTGTTCCACCACCCTCTCCCTCCCTGAGCCCACCCTGGTCCAGCCTCTTCTCTTTCTTGGCAACCTCTGAGGTAGTGGCATTGACCTTGGTGGTCCCTGGCTGCAGGAGGAGGTTTCATGAATCCTAGCCAGGTCAGCCTGGAGACAGGCAACCTCCTCCCTCAGATCAGAGAGGTGCCTGCAAATAGGGCAGCATCGCAGCCTCCAGAATGTCTCCCGGAACACTGCCGCCCCACAGCCATTGCACTGCACCACTCCTATCATGTCCTATTTTGTGTCCCCTCTCCTGTTTCTCTGTATGCCTTCTCTCTCCTCTCCTTACAACTCTCACCCTTCCTGTTCTGGGACAGCAGCTTCCTATATTCTTCAGTAGCCTCCTTCTTCCTTGCTCAGTGTCAGACCACCAGCAGCTTGGGGGGAAACAAGCTACTTTTTTCCTTTAGGGTTGACAAAACTAGTGTTCCTCTATGACCCTTCCCTTCCTACTGCCAAACAGGAAGTTCCTGTTGTCAGTCAAATCCAGTGTCTATAAAAGTAGAACTGGCTTAGGGTGGCTGGGTGGGATGGAGGGCAATTAGTAAGAAAAAAGGCTAGCAACAGGAAGTTGTAATTGGAGTCACCTGCTTTTATATTGTCTAAGTCACACCCCCAATTAAGCTCTCTCTCCTCCTACTGATTTAGCAAAGTAAGTTAATACAGTACCCTTCCCAGCACAGAACACACACTGGCTTTCTTTTCTTTTTTTTTAACCCTAAATAAGACCCCTTCTACTTCTAATAAAGTATCTGTCTGCTTAATCTCAACAGACACTGATTTCTGCTGAGTTAGAAGTGTTAAATTAGTAAGAAAATTGTAGCTTCTTTTAGTTAGCTGCTTTCTGCACTACAAGCAAGATTTCTGTCTTCAAAGGCTAGCAACAGCTAAAGGATCACCCAGTAGTGTACCTTTAGCAAAGAGTTACTTCCTCGGGAGCAGGTATATTCCACAGTTGAAAAGAAATGCCTTGCGCTGGTATGGGCCCTGAAGAAATTAGAGCAGTACCTCTGCGGGAGGCACTTCGAGGTACAGTACAGACTGATCATGACCCTCTGGTGTGGCTAAATCAGATGGCTAAAACAAATGGTCATCTCTTAAGGTGGAGTATTGCCCTACAGGCAGGCCTATGATATGACCATTAGGACAAGAGGCAGAAAAGCTGATCACCGGCCTGCAGAATTTGGGGAAGGCAGTCTCGGAGGTACACAAAATGTGCAAATCCAAACCAGCTGCACCCAGGCGCCACCCCTTTCGTAAGCAGCAGGACCAGCAAGGAAGGAGACAGCAACACAGAGGGAGTTTCAAGAGAAAGGGTACCTTCCCCCCATCAACAGGAGCCCAGGGACCCAAGAGCACCAAGAACACCAGAGCTCCCTTGCCCTTTCCAATAACCTCGGCATGACTTCCTACCAACCCCCCTCCTCTGGTGGAGTTGCAGGGGGAGGCAGTAGGTGAGAGAGTCTCCCTCTACCTCAGTGGCTGGTCCAACATCACCACAGATCAGTGGGTGCTTCAGATAATGGACAAGGGTTATGCACTAGAATTTTCACAAATCCCTCCAGACAACCCACCAGTGCCCTTCTATTGCTCCTCATCCCATGTAGGGCTTCTCAGGGCAGAAATCCAAGCCCTCCTAAACAGGAGGGCAATCCAGGCTGTACCTCTGTCTCACAGAGGACAGGTATACTACTCCCACTTCTTCCTCATCCCGAAAAAGACAGGGGACAGTTGTCCCATCCTGGACCTTAGCCAACTGAAAACTTTCATCAAGTACAAAAGGTATAGGATGGTGACACTACCGGGATTGCTCCCTGTGCTTTATCAAGGGGATTGGCTTTGCTCCCTGGACATGCAGGATGCCTAGATGCATATAAAGATCCTGTCGTCCCATAGAAAGTATCTCCACTTCATCTTCCAGGGAGAGCACTACCAGTTCAGAGCGCTCCCATTCAGTCTTTCTTCGGCTGCCAGGGTGTTAACCAAGTGCCTGGCAGTAGTGGCAGCAGCTCTCAGGAGGCAGGGGAATTATGTCTACCCTTATCTCGACGACTGGCTTCCAACAGCTCCCACAAGAAGTCAACTGTGTCGCTCTCTGGCAGACATTTTTCACCTGTTCCAGGATCTGGGGGTCACCCTAAATCTTCCCAAGTCACCCCCCCAGCCTACCCAGAGGTTGCAGTACGTAGGGGCCATCTTGGACCCTGTCCAAGCGAGGGCGGTCCTCCTCTCAAACAGGGAAGACAGACTAAGGATGCTGGCTTGGAGAATTTTCTCCACAAATCAAGTTTCAGCCAGAATGGTTCTGCAGCTGCTAGGCCACATGGCAGCCACCATAGTCACTGTTCCCTTAGCTTGTCTGCACATGAGGGTTCTGCAGTGGAACCTCAGGTTTCAATGGGACCAGTGCTTGGACGACCTCGAGCAGCCAGACCGAGTCTCCAAGGTGGTACATCAGACTCTGGAGTGGTGGCTCACCCCTTCCCGGTTACAATCCGGGGCTCCCTTCCAAAGTCCCAGTCTTCAGCAGATCCTGACAACGGATGCCTCAGGGCTAGGATGGGGTCACATTTCGGAGTCCACCAGACAAGAGGGACTTGGACCCCTCTGGATTGAGATCTCCACATAAGCATGTTGGAGATGAGAATTATTCTTTACGCCTTACAAGCGTTCCAGATGATTCTCCTGCCAGGGTCTCTACTGATCCAGTCAGACAACACGCCAGTGTTCTTCAACAAGCAAGGGGGCACACATTCGTACCCCTGTATAGAGAGGCCATGAGGGTATGGTACTGGGCAGTGGAGCACAGTCAAGAACTCACAGCAGTTCACGTTCCAGGGGTTCAAAACACCCTAGCTGACAGCCTCAGCTGCTCTCAGTCTCAGGCTCATGAATGAGAGCTACTACAGGATGTAGTAGACAACCTTTTTGAAAGGTGGGGCCTTCCAGAACTGGACCTCTTTGAGTCCCCACACAGTGCCAAACTGCCCAATTTCTGCTTGCTAGATCCAGGGCCTGGTATTTTCTGGCGAGACGCAGTGTCCCTCTCTTGGGCAGGGTGGTTTCTGTATGCCTTCTCTCCCTTTCCACTGATTCAGAGAGTGTTACTCAAACTAGAAGCAGAACAGGCAGCCATGATTCTCATTGTGCCATTCTGGTCTTGACAGAGCTGGTTCCCACTGCTTCAACAGCTGTCATCACAACCTCCAATTCCCTTGCCCCTGTCTCCTCACTTACTCTTGCAGGAACAGGGAACCTTAGTGCACCCAAATCTTCAGTCACTGCATCTGCATGCATGGCTCCTGCAGACCTAGTCAGAGACAGATACAGGGTATCTCCAAGGGTAGCATAGGTCCTAGTGGCCGCAAGGAAGCCCTCAGCTAGGGCCACATATGCCATGAAATGAAAATGCTTCTGCCTGTGGGCATCCTCCCGTTTCCTTGATCCTTTTATCTGCCCAGTAAATTCAGTACTGGAGTACCTCCTTTCCCTATCTGACAAGGGTCTTAGCTACTCATCCATAAAGGTACACCTTTCTGCACTGTCAGGTTATCATGTGCCTATGGAGGGCAGGACCCTGGCGCAGTTGGATTGTCCAAGACCTTTCTGCGTGGTATCATGCCTATCAAGCCTCCCAGGTGGGACCCCATTCCCCACCGGGACCTTTTATTTATGTTAGAAAAACTTACTTTGCCTTCCTTTGATCCAGCCGTAAGTTGCGAGCTATGCCTCCTATCTTGGAAAGCGTTGTTTTTGGTTGCAGTTACTTCTGCTCGGAGGATTTCCGAGCTTCAAGCTCTGATGTGTGAAGAGCCTTATTTGATTTTTCACAGGGACAGGGTATCCATGCACACCAATCCTAAGTTTCTTCTGAAGGTAGTGTCCGAGTTTGTCTTAACCAGCACTTTCAACTTCCAGTTTACTACCCAGAGTACTCAAACAAAGGGGAGGCCCTTTTGCATACTCTGAATGTTCACAGAATTCTTCGTTTCTACATAGATCACACCCAGTCTTCCAGAAAGACAGACCAGTTGTTTGTCTCCTTTGCCCAGTGAATGTTAGGGGCACCAGTGACCAAACAGACTTTGGCTAAATGGTTGGTCAGTTGCATATTGCACTGCTGCCACTAACTGTTACTAGAAGTATGACAAACCTTTACCGGGACCGGTTAAAGATCATTCTGCTAGGGGCATTGCCACTTCCTTTGCATGCCTAAGGAATGTCTCAGCAGCAGATCTCTGTGTAGCTGCTACTTGGAGATCAGTCCATACATTCATAACACACTACAGTCTGGACATTGCTTCACGGAGGAGAGCAGGCTTTGGCCTAGTCGTCATCTAGGAACTACTCTCTTAGGAGTACCAGTGATTTACTATCCTGCATAACTACCACTCTTCTGACCTGGAGTCTATCCTTGTTCTGCATGGGACTCAGTCCTAATGGTGTTACCTGCTGCAAGAGCTGTGTCTTGAAGTGAGATAGTACAATTATGTAAGAACTTACCTTAGCAGTAGATCTTCGAGAAGAGCTCTTGCAGCAAGTATGATTTCCCTCCCTCCTATCCCTGGGGTTATGTAACTGTCATTTTCTTTCTGGGGGAGGTGAGAACCTCCTCAGTTCCCCATCTGTATACTAGCCAGGTCTCCGGTGAGCGAACTGAGGTGGTGCTTGTGGACTGCCCACTTTATACCATGCGTGATGTTGGGGCGTGGCTGACATCAGGGGGGCAGTCCCCCGCCTTAGACTGTTGACTAGAAATTTTTCCGTGGTGTCCTAGTGCCTGGTGGCATAATCCTAATGGTGTTACCTGTTGCAAGAGCTCTTCTCGAAGATCTACTGTTAGGGTAAGTTCTTACGTAACTGTACTGTGTTTAATATATCCTTGAAGAGCTAAACACTAATGTGGTTGTTTTATAATACCATAATCCAGAAGCCGCTGTATGCTGGTTGTTATGGAGATACTTTTTGCAGGTCAAAAGCGCACAAACAATATGCCCTTACTTCTTGGGCTTAAATGTCTGTAAATGAAGTAACAAATATCAATTTTGACCTGCAAGTGTCTATGTAACAACCAGCATACAGCAGCTTCTGGTCTGTGGTATTATAAAACAACCAGGTTAGCGTTTAGCTTTGTAAGAATTCATTTCACACCTTGTATTTTATTTAAAGTGCATTGTTCAATTTGAGGGACAAGGGACCTTACCATACTGCAGGCCTGCTCTTTGTGGAAAGGATCCATGTGTTTTATCCATTCCATGTTTCCCTTGATTCTTCTCCAAAACTGCCATATAGAGCCAAAGACTTGTTTCACGTCAGTTTCATCCCACAGCCACTTGGTGACATATGGGTAGCTTAACTGGGGGGTTCAACCCTTATCCCCGATCCTGCAATGGATCATTCTCCCTGCCTGAGGCTGGGGAGGTATCTTTTGTGTAGTATCCCTCCAGGGAGCCATTCCGGGGGTCAACCAGCTTGAGTGGACATTGTCCTGCTCTGGCACTGCCAGGATCTCACGTGGGTAGGTCTTCCACTTTGGCTGCCAACTTTGGCCCCTGGAGTTGAAGGAGGGGTAGCTTCAAATGATGATAGTTTACTTTTGCTTCTTTCTCTGGAGAGCTGAAGTGGGATCAGGCCCATCTTCAGATGTCTTTTCTCTGTCTACTCATAGGGCTTCTGAGAGGCAGACCACTGTGTGGACTGATTCTGTCCTCTGTAGGGCTGCTTGGGGGGGGCCTCGCTGGAGGCATCATCCCCTCCTCGACAGCTATTTCAGCCTTAGGGACTTACTAGGAGTGGGCTCTGGTTTTACTTCTTCCTTCAGACAAGGCAGGGGGTTCTTCCCATTCACAGGTCCCGGGGGGGGGGGAGCTGTACATCTGGCTCTGGTTCAAAGTCCTGTGTGTTCATTAGTGAGGTTGCCATCTCTGGCTTCCTTTGAGTGGTCCGGACAGAACCCAGTGACTCCGAGCTGGGCACCATAAGGTAGGAGGCCAAGCCCAGGCTATTTCTGGCTCTCTTGGTATTCGATCACAGGTGGGTGGGGTCTTTGTAGTAGGTTTTGGGGGCACCTTAGGTGAGGAAATGGTTTCTGATTCAGCAGTAGTAGACATTTCCCTAGGATCCAAGGAACCATGAGGACAAGCAAAGGACAATGTATTTAAAGCACTGCCCCCTTCATCCAGGGCTCTCAGGATAACAGGAGGTACAGACACATTAGGCTGCATCACCCAGTGTGCTAGGGGAATCCCCATCATGGCTGGATCTAAGTTGATGGGTGCGATAGTCTCAGGGGCACATGGTTCCATTAACCAGTATGGGGAGGCTGTCCTCCTTCTCCTTCAGATGCAGAGCTAGTTGCTTTATCATTGCACATTGCAGTAGTGGTCAGGGGGCCTTCTCTGCTCGACCCTCATACACTTCTGGCAGCACATATTAGCTACTACATTTTCCTTATGATGACAGATATCATACACCAGGGTGCACCACCCTGGTCCGGCATTAAACATGTGTGGCCTGATTCTCAAAGCTCCCGACACAACGCAAGGGTCTTGCACCACAATGAATGGCGCAAAGTGCCCCTTGTGCCAAATGATGTGCCTGGAGCCATTCTCAATGGCAACCTTCATCAGTCGCAGGCTGCCTTCCCCAAACAGGGCTTGCACTACTCATGCCCCCCAAAATGGGCTGCAACATGGAAATAGGGGGTATGTGGCAGATGCAAGCTGCCACATGCTCGAAAGTGGGATTCTCTGAACTCTCCCAGAAGGAGAAATTCTAAGTACCATTAGACCAGCCAGGGCTGGTCTAAGAGTATAGTACCTAGAAAATTCTCCCTGGGAAAGTTGACCTGTTTGCGGCAATGTGCCGCAGTCCTTTCTCCCAAGCTCAGAACCCTGGTTATCATACATAAATAGCCCTGGTGTTCTAGTGGCCACACCAATCCCAGATGTCCCCGACAATAAGTTATGAAAAAAATCTCCTGGTGGTCTAGTGGACCCCAATCCCCGATATTTCCGACAATAAGTTATGTAAAACATCTCATGGTGGTCAAGTAGACCCCTCCCAAATCACTGATGTCCCCAATGATAAGTTATGAACAAATGCCCAGTTAGTCTAGTGGACCCCCTCACCAATCCCTGATGTCCCCGAAAATAAGTTATATAAAAAATCCCCAAGCGATCTAGTGGACCCCCCTCCTTCCCGATCCCTGATATCCCCGCAAATAAGTTATGTAAAAAATCCCCTGGCAGTCTAGTGGATCCCCCTCCCCAATGTCCCCGACAATAAGTTACAAATCCCCTGGTGGTCTAGTGGACCCCCTTCCCAATCCCCATCAGTCCCTAATATGTACAGTCCCTAATACCCTGGTGATCTAGAACCCCCCATAAGACCGGTCATCCATTATGAAGTAACACAATCATTGGTGGTCTAGTGGACCCCCACCCTGACTGGCAGTATCCCATTACAGCGCTCATTAAGAGCTCAGTCGGAGGCTGGCTGTGGTGGGCTGCGCCAGTCACTGGCTTGGTTTGGGGATGGGGGAGCGGAGTGGTAGGACACTGCCAGCTGGGGTGGGATCCACTAGACCACCAGTGATTGTGTTACTTCATAACGGGTAACCAGGGCAGGGGAAGCACTAGATCACTAGGGTATTAGGATTGTACATTCATATTAGGGACATGGGGGATCGAGGGGGTCACTAGACCACCAGAGAATTTGTTTATAACTTATTGTAAGGGAACATTGGGGATCGGGAAGGTGCTGTTAGCCACTGGGACTCGCTAGAGTGGCACACAGCTGCCCCACAGCTTGTGGCACACCCTCAGGATGCGCCATCTCTTTGGCACACAGCCAGGGTTGCCACAAGCCACAGGACTTTACCGCCAGGACCCTTCCCAGTAGAGAATCGGGTGCAGGGGCCCTGGTGCACCATGCTTTGATGCAAGCTGCCTTTGGCGGCAGTTTGCATCAGTCTAAGGACTGTTAGAGAATCGAGCCCATGGGCTCATAGCATCATCTCCTGGAGGGCCATCTCCTTAATACGTGTCTCTTTCAGTGTTAGTCACTCATCAACATCAGTGACAGGGCCTTCACCCCTTCTGACCCACTTCCTCTTGCCATTATCTCCTGTCTCTGGGGCACATTATAGGGGACCTGGCTGCTTTTGTTAAATTTCTCTGTCTTCTGATGACTTCTTCTTTCTCCTCCCTGGCATCCACCTGATGCTGCACTGTAATGTAAACAAAATGAGGAATAATTACTCCTGGTCCTCCTGCTGCCACTAACTACCCTGCTTGTCTGTCTATGTACATTAATATTGGCTCTGCTGCTCACTTTCCAAGCTTTTTAATTGCAGTTGCAATTAGAATATTATACATCCTTGAAATCCTGACTTTGTTCACTTTTGCACTAAAAATACCTGCTCTTGCTTCACACTCTGCATATCCAACCGAAGCCTGATATGTGCTGACATTGATCGTCGCAAATCCCCCTCTTCACTGAATCTTGCAGATCACTTTCATTCTTGATTTCACACAGCACACTTTATTGTTCTTACTGTCTAGCTCATGTTGACTTAGGTTCAAAAAGTCCTTATTTAAATTTTCACTGATACTCATGGTTCACTCTTGGTCTCCAGAGGGAGTACAGGTTTCACCTCTCGCAATGACCAAAATAGCAGGCACACCAGGGGGAATACAGAAACATTTTTTACTTTATAAGGGTTTTACTGGTAAAGTGTTTTTGTAACACTCAGGTCAGTGATCAGTAAGCACTCCTGGGTTCCTTCCACTGCAATGATACACCCAAGATGGCCACCGGCTCACATGCAGCAGGCACCACTTTCCTCTCAGCCACTTCCCCCTTTGAAATAAGAGCCAAAGGCATCTCGTAAACTGGGGGTGGGCAGTCACCAGACGTACATATACATGAAGGCAGCACATTTTTCTGCACAGACAGGAGTAGGCAGCAAATAGAAACCGAGACTCTTAAATACATCATTTTGACTGATGAATAAGCATTGCTAGCTTGTGTAACTTGTCCATGGGCGCACTTGTGATCCTAGGGCACTGCTTCACTGCATCCACCAATGAAGGGCTATTATGCAGATTTCACTTGGGGCACAAGCACTTCGAGGTGCATTCACTATCCAGTCCCATCTGCACCTAACTATGCACTTTCTACACACTCTTTAGAGGCCATTTCAAACTTCCAACACATGCAGTTTAAAACTTTTTTTTTAGTCTTGCTAACTTTCCAACTAGGAACACTTGTGTCTTCACTTGACTTCCACACCCAGCAGTACCTCAAATCCTGGATTTAAGACCACACATTTAACCCCTTCTGTGGCCTAGGAGGTGACCATATGGCACATTCCACTGGGAGAGGGCCCATGAAATAATAAAATGACTTACTTGACCTCCTGGGCCTGTGGTGACCTCATAGGTGAGGGGACATCTTCGGAGCCTCTGAGCTCTGCAGACTTAGCTGGTTAGCAAGCAAACTATAACTAGTAACTGAATGTGCAATTCAAATGTAAAGTCCAACAGAATCTATTTTAATAAATACAAAACTCATTACCATATTATTACAAGGTGAAAAGTCATAAGTAACAGGTACTTGAACTCCTACAGGGAGGAGTGTCTTTTATGAACTTCAGTGTCCCATTCCAGAAGGCACTTTGTCAGGGCACTGGCCCTTTAATTGGCATTTTCATAACTTTTGGGGCTGCGCACAAACCTGGGGCACTAGACCATTTATGGTAGCTGTGTGTTTCATACCCAAAATACTAGACAGGACCCAGCATGACGTAGACCTAAACTTAGACTCCAGACTGAGGAGTCAAAGCATCAGTAATGAAATATAAATGTGACCAAGGGGACTTCCACTCAAAAGTTACCCAGGGATTCTAGTCTTCCAGCCATCCACTAGACTCAGTCCCCACTTTGCTGCTATCCCCCAAGGGACAGTCTGCTATAACCCAGCCTGAGTTCTGGTGTGTCCACCAGAGTTTCTGGAGCCTACATAATCACATAAGAGAGGCTTTAAGAGAGCATGGGATGGCCACATGGGTATGGTATCGGGAGGGGGGGAGGAGGGCACCAGATAAAGCCTGGCCATCAGCTAGGCACCTTGGGCAGACTGGGTGGGCCAGGCAGTCCTTTTCTGCTGTCACGTTTCTATGTTTCTATTCCATGCTTTGGTCCCTGCTACAGTAATCTAGGACTTGTGTGGTTCACTATACAATTTAGAAAGAGTTACGGAGGAGCACTTCTTACTGGGGGCTGAAGCTGTAATGAGACTTGCATCCCTGCCCTTTAGTCCATCAGCCCTTGCAGAGCAAAGGATCCCAGGCCAAATGGTAACACCACCCATTAAAAGGGTTATCTCCACTGCTACCCAGTAGGAGGGGAGGTAACAGAGTACCTTAACACATTTCCATTTCAGTGTCCAGAACAATCACATTTTACGTCAGAGGCTACAAAATTAGCTTTGTGTGTAGAATACCTTCCCTTCAGGCATCTGCATTCAGTGGGGTGGTCCTCCACCGGGGGCTGCATGTTGTAGGCCGCTGCCATGATCCTAAGGCTTAAGTGGGTTCCACCTCTAGCAAGGCACGTGCTCCTTCAGATGCAGGCTGCAGCTCTCTTCAACTCCTCCCCTAGAACTGAGTAAACAACCACACCCGATGACTCACCAGTCACAGGAACTGGTCACACCCCCATGAAAACTCCCAGCCAATACAGCCTGCAGGGAGTCTCTAGGCTGGCTACAGTTAACCATGTTAACTGGCTACAGTTAGCCAGAGGCACCGAGGAGTTACAGACAGA
Organism: Neoceratodus forsteri; assembly: GCA_016271365.2. Classification (NCBI taxonomy): domain Eukaryota; kingdom Metazoa; phylum Chordata; order Ceratodontiformes; family Ceratodontidae; genus Neoceratodus; species Neoceratodus forsteri. The sequence goes on from CM057453.1 coordinate 422,972,044, forward strand.
TTTGTAAATACAGTTGCCATCTTTAAATGCCATCCCACTCCCTATCTCACCCAGGACCCCAAAATAACTGAATTCAGTAGTGTCCCATGCTTGGCCCTGATCCATAATTGGAGAGCATTTTGAGCCTAAATCCTGGCTTACTCATTCCCCCCCCACCACACACACACATCTCATAGAACACTGCCCCTCTTTCATTATACAATCATTTAAGCATATAAGCACATGGTACCAGCACCCAGTATGGGGAGGGATACAGGGCAGTCTGCATCATTGATGACGCTAGGCAGACATGTCTGTCTGTTTGTATAGGGACCAATGTGGCTACAAATATTTATGTGGAGTATTCTAGAATTCAAGAAGTGTGCCAGCATTTAAAGTGGCGTATCTTCCTACAGTGTTCAGCTGTAACAAATGTACACCACACTGTCTTTAATTGTTTTCCAGCCTGCCTTAAATCTAGTTCTTATAGTACCCTATTATACATAGCTGCATGGGTGCATGTGGACTATAGACCCTTTGTATTAAGAGAACCAGAAAAAGGTAAGAAAAATGAAACAGGATACTCACTGCAGGGCTTGGGGACAGTCATTTTGTCGACACCAATATGGGCAAAGGCAATATGCCGCCTGGCTCCACAGTGCCAGGCATTGCGGCTCCCTGGAGCTGGAGTGCCAAAGTGCCATCCACATAACCAACTCCAGGGTGGGCACAGGGCTGCAGCTATGAATTCTGGGGCCCCGGACAAGTCATTTGAAATGGGCCCACATTTCCCAAACCAGCTAATGCCAGGGGTAATGCCAGCTCCTCAGGTGGGCCCCTTCTGAGCTCAGGGCCCCGGACAACTTCCCCACTTACTGCGGCCCTTGGTGGGCATGCCCTGAAAGAGAGGAACATTTTTGGGGTGCAAAAGCTGACAACAGTGTGAAGCAATCAAAAATCAAGATCATCCCTGTCACTCTTACCCTTGTTATGGAGCCATAATTGCAGCGCCAAAATGTAGTCGGCAACATGACAAAATACCGCAACATTGTGGGGGGGATTCCGTGCCCCACCGCAGTCAGCGTGTGCAAACTGAGGGGCCACACAGAAGATACGGCAGGGTCCCTTCTGCTGTATCCTGTCACCTCGCCTGGCACTCTGCACATCTTTGAATAACCTGTGCCCAGACATGCCCCTGGACTGGTCACATACATAGCTGCATGCCTGGCAAGGGGATCCTGTGCGGATGGGATGTGCATCCCTCCCATGAATGCACACAGCGGTGTGCTGAAACACCCATTTCACAGCATTCAGCTGTAGGGTTGCCTATGCTCCATCGATCAGCAGTGCATAGGCATCCTGACCCTTAATGCATATGGTCCATTGACTTGTCTGGACAGAGTAATCTGCACCACCCATCCCTGGGAAATGACATGGGCTTGTGTACATTGATGTATATATCACATATACAGTACCAAAATTTACCTCCAAGTTAAGTAAAAGTTGTATCAAAACTCCTAGTTATATAAAGAATATTCCCGACTTCTACATTTTACAAAGATTGTACCAAAACTTTAGAGGAGCTATGTATAGTATGAACTTATTCAAAGCCTTGATATTCAAGCCTGTATGTCTGTTATGACCTTTCTTCATACATAATCCAATGGACACACAGCCAGTGGAATACATTTATTCATTCTCTTTCAGATGGAAATTAAACAGAAATAGCTTCATTACATCTACATGATTGTGCGTGTTGGAGGGTTGGAGCTTGAAGACATGGTCATTAGAAGTATGGAAACTTCAGCGAATAGTAGCACCATGGTTAAGGCACTTGCTATTCTCCACTTTGGGTCTTGGATCACATACTGGCAGGTTGCAAGTGAAATATTCTGTGCCTTTATCTCTCTTACCTGTGGACAGGAGTCCCACACAAAACTCCACAAATGTAATTTGTCACAGTTAGTAGGCTTTGCATTAAAGAAGGCCTCAAGCTGCAATAAAATGGGGGATTAATCAGGCCAATATTGAGATGGTTTGGTGGAGCAGCCTAGAATGGGGGAATGAGCCTATACTGTGCCCTACACTATGTCAGTCTGTGAATAATAAGTACAAATTATGTGGCTATGTTTCAGTTTCCAGTTCCATCAGTCTCTCACCTTTATGTGTTCTAGATCACTCCAAAAATAAAATAAAAAGTCAATGCAGGACATAAAAATAATGTGATGCATGGAATTTATCCCCAATTGAAACCTCTGTCTCTCATGAATCGTCATTCCTTAAAAGTTGAAAAAGGTGAACATTCCACTCCCTCCTCTGAAAGCTACCTGGACTTCTTCTGAGTTTGACATCTTAAAATGACATCCCAGACAATGTATTGCCTCATGGCTTTTAATGTGGTGTTACAGTGTATAAAGTTTTGTCATGCAGTAATATGATGTAATATATCATGTTTGATGTTATTTCAGTGCATCAAATCTGGAAGAATTAGTGTACAGTCTGAACAAGAACAGCTCCAACCTTTAGCAAATTCCAGTGCTTAGCAACGTTTTGGCTATTCTACTAAAGGTTCATACTAAAGGCAGAAGGAAATTAGAAACGAGATCCATTGATAGCTCCAATATTTTACAGATAATATTCCATTGTTACTCCATTAAGTAAGTGTTTTCTTGGCCTACACTGGTAATTATACATATTGAATAATAGATTTTGTAAGTGGTATAAATGACAGCATTGTCATTTCATGACAGTGTACAGGTGGCATCATAAACAGTGAGAGTTTTGCTCAAGGAGTTTATGTATTGTAATATATAGATAATACTAATAATGGCATGAAACCTATACAAACTTTTGCAGTAATACCATTGTAAAAGCTCAATGATAGTATTACGGGATCTCGTAATACTGTAGTTCCTCTCATAATACTATCGTTCTGAGCTCTGAATGATGGTATTGTGGGATCTTATAATACTGTAGTTCCTCTCGTAATACTATCGTTCTGAGCTCTGAATGATGGTATTATGGGATCTCGTAATACTGTAGTTCCTCTCGTAATACCATCATTCTGAGCTCTGAATGATGGTATTATGGGATCTCGTAATACTGTAGTTCCTCTCGTAATACCATCGTTCTGAGCTCTGAATGATGGTATTATGGGATCTCTTAATACTGTAGTTCCTCTCGTAATACCATCGTTCTGAGCTCTGAATGATGGTATTATGAGAAAGAAAGCTTCCTTGTGCTGCGCTGTCTGTCAGCTGAGTGGGAACCAGCTTTCACTGTAACCCTTGCCTACAGTAAAAGCCAGCTCACCACTGACTCAGAAATACTCCAACCTCTATCTTGCTCATACCTCTCTCTCTTTTTCTGTCCCCAACCCCCTCAGAAAAAAAGTATACACATTTCTAAATTAAAAAAAGAGAGAGATTATGGAGGACGTTTTTCTCATAACCCCACTGCTCACATCTTGCTCCTCTTTCTCCTCTTTTCTCTCTCCCTCTCCCAACCTCTGCATAGAAAAATGTTTTAAATTAAATAAAAAGAAGCTCATGAGGGTCTATTTCAGCAATATTTAGAATCTCACTTTCAGCCCTAAATCATTGGCTAACGTACTGGTGATACAGTAATTTTTACAATAAAGTAAAAAAGTGAAATTTTCTTAGATCCATATATTACAAAAAATAACAACTAGGGGACTGTGTATTTCTTGGCTGTGTTACCATCTCGAGGTTTTGGTGACATGTTGGAACCTCTTGAGCTTTACTCTTGAGGTTCACACGTCACCAAAACCTCTGGATGGTATTATAGCCTTGTAATACACAGTCCCTTTCTATTATTCTATTTAAGTTTATATGTATAGTTAGTATGTGACTCATAGTAATGAGACTAACTTCTTGATTTCTTTGTGGAAGAGAAGTGCAGCAAAACTGAGCTGTTCTGGCACCAAAAATGACTGTAGAATACACCCTTAAGTCCTTTAAAACCGTAAGAGACCCAGCAAGTGTCCCAGTAGACATATTATAAATCATGTGAAAGGCTTCTTTTTAATTGAATTTGACTTTAAAAACAAAATATTGTACTTTGCATAAAATTATTGAAATCCCTCTGTTGGAAATGGACTTTACCAACTGTCCTTATAGCTTCTGAATCTTTCAACTGTTTGCATGAGACACCGCCTGTAATGCTTATAAATTATCCTGATTGGCTAAAAGGGTGTCATGATTTCAAATTTATCCATAACTCCGAAGATGGAATTACCAGTCTTGATTGCACCATCCTTGTCTTTTTTCTATAGCATCTGGATTGTATGGAGTAAAACCTGAAGGAAAACATGACGTAATTAGAACAAATGTGAAACTGTTGTCGCTTGACAAAACTCTCAAACTGTAAATTTTCAGAGCATGTTTGGTTTTGTGCACCAACTGTCACTGATATCGTAAAGTTCTATTTAATGATGTTCAGAGGTCATTCTTCACAGTTGTGATGCCAGAACGGAGGTCCAGCATTTTTTAGGTTTGTTTCACAAATTATAATTGATTTCCACATATTACATTTACATGTCAGTTTCTCTGGTCTGAACTGGAAGTGGCAGGGCTTCACTGTGGTATGAAAATGGGTATTACAGTGGAAAAGTGTACCACTATGGTAATGCTTGCAGAGTGCAATATTTCATGAAGAAAACAGGTAAGAATCTGGCAGCTTGAGCACCCATTGTAAGGGAAAACTCGGATAGGCAGGGGTGGAATCAAGTCCACCACGTCCAGGTGATTTGTCAATTAGTAATAAACATTCTTCATGCAGGTCCTTAAAAACACACACACACAGGCAATTCTCAGGAGTAATGTTTTTGGAACAAAAGTACTGTACATGTGCAAAGTTGTAAAACTGATGGTGGCAATTCTAATAATGCATTCTTTTTTTCTTCTTGCCTCAGGAGATACATTATTCATTATCCTTAGGAAGCAGAAGCTCATTTTCTTGCACTGGTACCACCACATCACGGTGCTGCTTTACTCCTGGTACTCCTACAAAGACATGGTGGCAGGTGGTGGCTGGTTTATGACCATGAACTATGGAGTGCATGCCGTAATGTACTCTTACTACGCCTTGCGTGCTGCTGGATTCCGGGTGTCTCGCAAGTTTGCCATGTTTATTACCCTGACACAGATCACGCAGATGTTGATGGGCTGCGTAGTTAACTATCTGGTCTTCTCCTGGATGCAGCAGGGCCAGTGCCCATCCCATGTGCAGAACATCGTCTGGTCCTCTCTCATGTACCTCAGCTACTTTGTGCTCTTCTGCCGTTTCTTCTTTGAAGCATACATCAACAAACAGAGGAAAACAGCGAAGGCTGACTAGCAACCGTGCAAGATGAAAGCCATAAACTCAGGGCAAGTATAAAAAAAAAATGGCACAAAGAACCATATCTGGTGGAGCTAAAACAAGCCAGCTTAGGGACAAATAGTTTGGGTTAACATAGTAAACTGATAATAAAGGTGAGAACTCAATGATTTCAACACCATCCCATCGGGCCAAAAACAAAAGACCTTTCACAGTTGTACCTGCTGTCTCTGCAGGATTTTGATAGAAAAGACATTCCAAGGTTTCAGCTGATGTGCAGATTCTAGAGGTGCGCTATGGGGAAAATGGAATTCAGATATGTGTTTTGCCTCTCAATTTGTTCAACATTTCACTTGTCTGTGAACTAGAACACCAATCACATGATATCATATTCCCTAGCCTGCTCCAGTAATACAGAAACAAACATTAAAAAGGAGCCTCTGCAAGATGAGTAGCAGATTTATGAAGCTGGAACCCTGTCTCTTGGGACAGTATGACTGTGATTCCTGGAAAACATCAAAAAATGTTGATGGGATGCAATGTCTGTCTGAAACCAAGGTTGATTTTACCCTGGCAAGTGTTGTATACAGTTATTTGCAGTATTTAAACATTTGACAAATACCCCACATATTCTAAAGCAAACATTAACAAGAGTTAAACAATTTGGTATAACTGTAAGGTGCTTTTGTGGAAATTCATTGTTAACTGCATATTGATTGCCAAATGTACCAGAAATCAGTTTAAAGCACCACTCTTGTGTTGTGATGTCTGACAAGAGAAATTAGCTTTGAAGGGTTAAATCAGTGTTTGCTATGTTGTTTGAGTTTTTGTAACAGAGTGACCCTCACCGTCCTCCCAAGAAAAGTTTCTGATTATGTCTATGAGATATACACGATGAAACAAAAAAATGCTTAATGAAAAAGGCAAATGAAAGTGACATAGAGAAATAAGAACAGGGTCACTGTGGCCCAGCATTCTGATATGTTTGCCAGGTCACTGACATATTCAACAGGTTGATTAGTATTTTATAGCACTGTATCTAATGTGTGTTACCACAACGCTACCGTAGTTGCTGATAGAGCAGGGTTTATCACAAGTGCCCTCTTCTGGCGTCATGGATAAACTACAATGTAACGTACTTCATAGGTGTAGAAAGATGCTGTCAGATTAGAATACTGTATTTTTTAAAGGGCTGTTTTTCATTAAAAAAAATATTGTAGCCCTTATTTAAAACACTGAAAACCAAACAGCTTTTATTTTATCTAGATATAGGCTTTGCATCTGAAAAGAAGTTTGTATAATTTAAAATTTTTCAAAGAGCTACTGTATACAGTATCTGTTTTTGTGTTGAAAGAATGTTACATCTTAAGTCGTAAAGTAAAGGCACTTAGGTCTAATGTGAAAGCAGAGTTGTAAATGCTGTGATCAAGTTGAAAAGAGCCATATTCTTGTAATGAAGATAGGCATCATTCTTTGTTTCCAAATGTACATGCCATCACTTACCAAATGGAACATGTAAATAACTTTTAAAGCCTGAAGAAAGCACTTACGTACATAGCAATGTTGTCATGTGTTTTATAGTAGACAACATTATATCACAACATATCAGATAGAGGACAAAAGTATAGAGCTATGGTTTTCCTTGCAGGCATACATCTTACCAAGGGCCTTCACAAAGTCTGACTGCTTGCTTAAGGACCCAAAGCTATAGCCTCTTTTTAAGGAACGGAGAGCTTTGAATTTATTTTTTTGCACATTACTGCTATGTGAAACACAAGTTAATTATAGCTACTGTAATTCTTGTTTAGTGCTATAAGAGTCTAGTTGGTAGAATGAGAAATTATGCTACTGCTGTATGAAGCACAGTTTACATTCTGTTTCATGTACAAATAGATGAAGTTTTTGCTAAGCAAAATATTATTTATATATGAATATATATAAATATATAATATACAGATAAAGATGGTTATTTCTTGTGGAATTGTTAGACTAGCTGACTTCATCACAGTAACGGTACAGTTGCCAACTAAAGTTTGACAGCAAGTCAGGATGCTTTATTATACATGATATATTGCAAAGAAAATACCTACATAATTTTGTTAAAGAGGACCCGAGAACCTCTTAAAGCTTTAGAATGTCCCATCTAATGAAGTCTGGAATTTGAATAACCAAGAAACTATGGACTAATCCCAGTTTTGTTACTGAGTACTTTGACAGAAATTCAACAAAGTTGTCAAACTTCGTTTTGGTTTGTGAAACCACAGGGCATGGTTCCACCTGTACAGGGCGCAGGTAGCAGTGTGCCCGGTCATTAGGGTGCCACATCCCGATGTCGCTGTCCTTTCTTTTTGCGGGGGGCTGCATCCCCCATGCCCCCCCTTTCTAAATATTCTAACTCTGGAGTGGGGCGGACCTCAATGTGAGGGCAGCAAATTCCACAATGTGGCACCCTAATGATGGGCACACTGCTGCCAGCGCTCAGATGGCCAGAAAGGAGAGGGCATTAATCTGACATTATGCTGAAAATGTAACTTTGTGACTGTGAAAAACACAGGAGCCAGGCTAACTGGCAAGGACTGCTGGCAACCAGAAAATATTTTGGCACAGATAAAAAAAAAACTTTATGTAAGTAAAACCATTACATACCAAAGCAGTTGGACCTCAACACTGCCACAGCTTAGTGATCTGTTTTCTATACACCCTCCCCCCATGATGCACATCTGTGAGTTGCAGTATTTGTGCCTCTTGCCACAGCCAGCAGAGTGACTTGGGGTCAGATTTTCAAAGCTCCATAGCCTGCTGTGCATCCAGGACTGTTTTCAGAGGGGAAAGCTCCAGGTGGTGGGTGCAAACACAGTCAGGGTATTCAAGCAGGCATGGGAGAGAATTAAGGGAATAGTGGTTGCCCAGGACAGCAAGATCAGGGAGGAGAATGAGGATAGTTAGTACCCTGGAGGAACAGTAAGTTACAGGGAAGGTTCTAGGGATTACAAGGAGTATGGGCAGACTGGATGGACCTCTGGTCATTTTCGGCCATCATGGTCTATGTTTCTATGTCCCTAGATGCAGGTGGGCAGGGGGAGCAGGTGGCAAATTTGACACCCATTTGTGAAACCAGCTGGCTAGGAACTAAGACCCCCATTTTCAGAGCCAGCCATTAGCGCTGCACACCCCTTAGTGCTATAAGTGAGATATCGCACAGCCTGCCCACGGGTCGTATTCACAGGCAGTGCACGTTGATTGGTGCCTGCTGCCTGTGTGAATATGGGAGCTATGGGAGCACAACATACAGTGACTATGTGCAGTGCTATCATAGCCCCCTGTAGGAAAGTTACTTATAGGGGCAAAGGAAAATAGTGTGTCCCAAATAGGATAGGACCATTGCCCCTGTGAGCCATTTTCAGCTGCCAGCATGTTAAATCCATAGGCAATGCACAGCACTAAGAGGCCATTTGCATGCCAGTATTGGCTCAGTAACATCCCCACACAATTCTGCCATGCATGGCTGCACAATGGTGTTGTGCAGAGCTGTGCAGCCCCCTCTGATCACTGTTCATATGCCCCCTATCTATAGACTGATGTCTTCCCTGGCATCTGGTGGTCCTCCATTTTCCAGTCGCCGTTCTTGTGCTCTTGATCCCTATAATTACATAATCCCAGTTGTCTAGTAGCCCCTGACCCCTGATCACTGGTTATATGCCCAATCGCTATAATTAAATCATCCCTGGTGTCTAGTGATCCTCCCACCCCTGATTGCTGGTCATATACCCAAGCTATATTATTAAATCATCCCTGGTGTCTATTGGTCCCCCATCCCAGGGTCGGGGTGGTCCTGGAGACCCGTCCACCTCAAGTAGTGTTATGCAATACCAGATCCATCAAGAACAAGACTGCAATTATTGCAGATCTTGTCGGGACAGCGGATCTGGCTTGCATCACCGAGACTTGGCCGGATGAAAATACTGGCCCCATATTGGAGGCTGCTATTCCGGCTGGGTACTTTGGTGACACACTGCTCGAGATTGGACTCAGGGGGGGCGGGGGGAGTGCGATCTGTTTCAAGACCGAAATGGGCCTCACGAATGTATCGGTCGAGGAGGCTGGGTCATTTGAGTGTACCGTAATAGCAGGTGTAGGCTGTAGGATAGCCCTCATCTACCGTCCACCTGGAGATGAGAAGCAATTCCTTCAGGAAGTAGTGGACTTCGTCATCAATATGGCATTTGGGTCACCCAGGCTGATGGTCCCAGGTGACTTCAATGCCTGGGTCAATGACGAATTCTCGAAATTTGGACAACACTTCCTCCAGTTGATGACATCACTGGGCCTCACACAGATTGTTATCTCTGCTACTCACAAACATGCTCACTCTCTTGACCTAGTTTTCCTCCTGGGGGTCAAAGCCTCCAATTTGGTGGTGGAACCTGTCAGATGGTCCGATCACTACACCATGGGGTTCAATTTTAGAGCCCCCCCTCCATAGGCCCACCCCTGTGGAGATGGTCAGATACCACCCTTTACAGGATGTGAGCCCTGAAGGCCAAGCGGCGGTACTTGACCTATCGGAGTTTCCTGTGGCAAGCAGGAATCCAGAGGCCTTGGTACTGGCCTATAATAAGGTCATGACCACAGCCCTGGATTCTATCACTCCTGTCCGTGTTCGTCCTCTCTCTGTTCGCCCACGGTCCCCTTGGTTTGATGGGACCTTGAGGGAGCTGAAACGATGAGGACGAAGGTTAGAGCATTGCTGGTGGAAATCTGCCCTGGTGGCTGACCATCTTAGATTGTTATAACATTATCAAGTTTACCAATCAAAAATCGCCCATAAGAAGGCAGAGTTCCAGTCTGGGGAGATTGCTGCCACTAGAACTGACCAGCTTAGCTCTTTCAAACAGTGGACAGACTGTGCAACCCAGCCTATCTGCAGTTTTTTTTTTTTTTTTTTTAATTCTGTTTTTTCCAGGCAGGACCCCGTCTTAACTTGGCCCTGGTCATGGCACCCCGGAGACCTCCACCACCGCCTATGGCTGCCGAGATCCCTTAGATCACCCCAGCTTGCCCCTGGAGGCGGGGCGTGGTCACCTTCACGGCAACCCGCAGGACTATGGCTGGTTGGGGATCATGGCAGCAGTGGTGTCTCGGGTCCTCCGAGAGGTGTCATGTGCATGTTGCCCTTGCCTCTGCTTTTTTCCTTCTTACGGAGGCGGGACGTGCAATGACGCCAGTGTCTGCCCCGCCTCCCAGAACTGCCTCCGTCGGTCACCTGAGGTCCCCCAGCCTCCACTAGGAGCCCTCAGTGTGCCGATCGCTTCCCTCGCCTTCCCCCCAGAGAAGGAGAGCAGTCCTTGGAACGCTGTATCCTTCTCCCCCCGGCCGGCCCTCTGACGATCCGGGTCACCCATGTCATGAGTGGAAATCCCACCGCTGCGCCAACAGGCCGGCCACCTATCTGCAGTTTTGAAGAGCCTTTTTGCAGTTGGAGTGCGATGAGCTTGCTCAGTTCTTTGCGGATAAGGTGGCCAACATCAGGGTGGAGATCCGGTCATCTCACTCTATGTGGGATGCTGCTGATTGGTGCTCGGTCACTGTCCCTCATTTTTCCTGGAGTACCTTTGACCGGCCGGAGTTCGTGGATATCATGCGGATTGTCCAGGGTATGCACCCTATGTGCTGTAGTTTGGATCCGGGCCCAACCTCCCTGATTATGGGTTGTTGTGACATCATTGGCCTGATCCTGGCACAGATAGTCTGGTGCTCCCTTGACTCGGGTGAGTTTCCTAGTTCCTTGAATGAGGCGGTGGTGACACCCCTCCTGAAGAAAGCTTCATTGGACCCAGACTCTCTTGTTAACTACAGACTAATCTCAAACTTTCCCTTTGTGGGGAAGGTGATTGAGAAAGTAGTGGCTGTACAACTGGAGAACTACTTGACCATCAATAACATCTATGAACCTCTCCAATCCGGTTTTTGAAGGAGGCACAGTACTAAGACTGCTCTGATTCAGGTGCTCAATGATCTTCTGATGGTGAGAGATCGGAAAAACCATTCCATTCTGGTGCTCTTTGATCTCTCCTCAGCGTTTGACACTGTGGACCATGGGGTGCTGCTTGAGCACCTGAGGTTCATCTGTGGCCTGACTAGTACAGTCCTCAGGTGGTTTAAATCTTTCCTCACTGGCAGAACCCTGAGGTTGGTGTCAGGAATTTATTCCTCTGACCCTCTCTCTCTCTCTCTCTCTCTCTCTCTGTCTTGTGGGGTCCCTCAGGGCTCAGTGCTGTCCCCCATGTTGTTCACAGTGTATATGCTGCCCCTCGGAGACATTGTAAGATGGTATGGGCTGAGGTTTCACTTCTACGCTGATGATGCCCAGCTCTACCTGTTTTTTGCACCTGACCAGGATAGTGCACTCTCAGTGTTTAACAGATGCCTCGATGAAATCTAGGATTGGATGAATTCTAGCTGGCTAAAGTTGAACTCGGGAAAGACTGAGGTGATGGTTGTGGATCCTGGTCACCGGATAGGGAGGTTGGGGTCTGGTCAGCCCACAGGGCTCTTTCTGGGGGGCTTCCAGCTTCTTACCTCTGAATGGGTGCGGGACCTAGGGGTGATGCTTGACGATGGGCTGACTCTGCTCTCTCAGGTGTCAGCAGTTGTCAAGCCATCCTTTTACCACCTGAGGAACAGCACTAGGATCAAGCAACTTGTTTCATCTGGTGACCTTCCTACGCTGACCCACACCTTTGTGACCTCATGCCTTTATTACTGCAGCTCCCTTTACTTAGTGCTACCAGGGCTTGATATCCGCTGCCTGCAGTTGGTGCAGAACCAAGCAGTCTGGTGGTTGACAGGGATTTCCTGGTCATGTCACATCACACCGGTGCTGCGCGAATGGCACTGGCTGCTGATTCAGTGGCGGATCACCTTCAAGTCAGATTACTGACTTATAAAGCCCTGCCCCGAGCGATGGCTCTGCTTGGCTGACGAGGGGTTGCTAGAGATTCCAAGGGTATCGTTAAAATCTTCAGGGGCCTTTGCATTCATGTATGCGGCCACTGCCCTTTAGAATTCTCTACCCCGTCAGCTTCAGGAGTATGCGACCCTGGAGGGTTTTAAACAGGCACTTAAAACTTATTTATGGGGCCAAGCCTTTACTAATTAAGTATATTCAATAATAGATTTCATTGTCTACTTTTATACTGCTGTTTTATGTAATTGCTTTATCACCAGTCCCTATCATGCCAAGCATTCTCTGGTAGTCTAGCTGCCCCACAAGTTGCTTGTCCTTCTGGTAACAATCCCTGGTAGTCAAGTGACCTCTACCCCCTCAGTCGCCAGTCTTTTTATGGTGACAAGCATTCCTTGGTAATCTTTTGCTCCCCCCCCTGCCAATTGATAGTCATTATGGTGACAAGCATTCCCTGGTAATTTAGTGCCCCCCCCACCCAATCACCAGTCCCTATGGTGACAAACATTCACTGGTGGTCTAGTGGCCCCAACACCCTAATCACACATCAGAGCCCCCCTCACCATGCCACCCACTCATGTCCTTCCACCCTTAGTGGCCCCTCACTTACCCAAGAAGGGAGCCCCTTCTTTGTAAGAGCGAGCTGCATAGTTCCTCCATGCACTACCTGTGCTGGCTGCCATCTGAGTGACGGGGAGCAAGCACACACCTCCTGTAGAAACAACTGTTTCTACAGTAGGCTCATGTTTGTTTCCCGTCATTCAAATGGTGTCCTGGCAAGTTGGAGCACAGAGGGACTGTGCAGGTTGCTGTCACAGGGAGGGAGTTGCCTTCTTGTATAAGTGGGGTGCCACTGGGGGATAGGGGGTTGCGCAACCTGAGTGGGCAGAATGGGGAAGGGGGGTTGTACATGCGATCAGTGGGGGAAGCACATGACTACCAGGGAATGTTTGTCACCAAAGGGACCTGCGATTGGGGAGGGAATAGGTGGCCACAAGACTACCATGAAATGTCTTTCACCATAGGGACTGGTAATTGGGGTGGATGGGGGCACTAAGCTACCGGGAAATGTCTGCCATCATAGAGTCTGACAGTTGGAGACGGGGCGCAACTACACTACCAGAGAATGTTTGTCATCATAGGGACTGGTGATTGCGGGATGGGGGACCTTTAGACACCATTAATGAGTTAATGGGTATCTGGAGGGTGATTGGGGAGGAGGGGGACCACTAGGGATTGGGGGCATCTGAATCATGATCAGGAGTGGGGGACCACTAGACATCAGAGATAATGTAATTATAGGGATCGGGGCATATGAACACCAAGCTGGGGTGGGGGGTCCACTAGATGCCAGGGATAGAATTATTACAAGGATTGGGGGCATCAGAATGGTGATCAGGGGGTGAGGGGCAACACATCGCTGCACACTTCAATAAGGTCAAAGTTTTGGAAGAGGTAAACAGCTATGCGATTTTGGCTGTTTAGTGCTTCAAGACCTCTGTAAATACCACTGCACCCTATGTGCTGGAGGGGATCCCTCATATGCATGAGCGCAGTGGTATATGTATGCATACATGCTATCGGGTTGGTGCCATGCTCCAGGGGCCGCTGAATATGGCCACATCCCATCTGCCCACATTATTCCCAGCTAGTGCCACACAAACCTTCTAAAAATTTGTGCCTAAGTCTGCTTAGACCATCTTTTTTTTTGGTCTAAGTGGACTTAGCAAAGATTGTTTGTTGAATCCACTGTTCAACGCATGCTACCAGAAACTGCAGCCAAATGTTACAAATGAGATAACATTTCTAAAATGTCTCCCGCAGGATATAGACTTCTTGTGTATTGCATCCTGCCTTTTGAAAATCTAGCACTTGGAGTTTTCGCAGACAGTGGAGGATGTCAGGGGCTGCAGGAAATGGGCATTAGTTATCCACCATGTCTTACAAAAAGAGATGAATTTTTGAGGTAAAAGATGACAGAGTTCTCTCCATGTTTGTTGACAGTTTTGGAAATAAAGAACAGAGCAATATTCACATCATGACTTGATAACAAGGTGCAAAAACAATTATGATATTTAAAGGGCAAAATTCATTGTCATGAAACTCTGCATTTTTCCCAGTTCAGTCTTCTCTCCATGCAACCTTTATATACAGTGCATTATGTTACAGTAATTGTTAAACTCATGTAATGGTTTTAACCCAGTGTTTCCTATTGAATGGCAGTCATAGTGCATCATGTTTAAGGGGCTTCACCCCCAACACTTCATTTCATTAAAGAGGGAGTTTTAAAAACTGATAATATTCAAATAATACTTATGTTTCTTGTCCTCTTTTTTTTTCTGTATTACACTTTCCTGTAATGCTACTTATGAAATATATTTGTATTTAAACTTAGTGCCTTATCCTGCGCATCCCACTACTGAAACATGCAGTGAAATCACAATCCTACATTTGAGGCATCACAACTGTGATGTCACAAACACAGGATAATGAGCTGTAGCATTACATGGTTTGTGTGAGAGACAGCTTGTGTTTAAACGTTAATGGTATTGTGAAATGGAAAGGCTTAGCTCAGGCTCTTTGTGCTTTGTGATGATCATGCTGGGCTGAAAATATCAAAAAGTAGGTTACCTGCCTCAGATAATAGCTGGAAGGAAAACACAGTTCGGTCACACCAGAAGCAAGCAGATTTCCACCGAGGGGAAATCTTGATTTTACAACAGGCAAAGACAGTTCAGACTCTGGGACTGCCCTGATGCCATAACCTTTCGATGTACACCTCTAGACCACATGGCATAACACATGTGATTAAGACATTTTATGTTGAAATGTTATGGTGTTGGGGGCAGCCTGAGAGGCCGTTTGAACTTGTTGACTTAAGTAAACTTTGTCTCTTGCAAAACCAAGACTTTGTTCTGAGAGATATTCAGCTGTTTCTGCTGCTATTGCTTTTGCTACTATTGTGGGGTTTTGCAAACCTTGGTGGAGGTCTGCTCATATTCGATTCGACTGAACAGCATTTCACTCCCAGGTATCACCTGAGGAGGATAAGCCACTTTCTGATTCAAATGCCATTATGTTCAATACTAAGCAAGAATGCAAGAGAAATACAAGAAAAATAAATTACTTTTGCCTTATGTATTGCCCTCTTTATGCTTGTCAGAGTGTGAAAGTTCTTTTTCAAATCAGTGGACTGCACTGAGGGGCCTGATAATATTAGTGCATGAATAATACTGTCATATTTCAGAGTCAGGCAATTAAAAAAAAAAAGCAAAACACAAGCATCAGTTCTGTGATTCTAGGTGATTCGGATCACAAACTTCATTACAAAAGGACATTTAGGGTAACTGGGCTGGTTATGGTGTCCTTTAAAACATAAGTGAGGGTGAATTATTAATACCCTAACTGACAGGGATCACTCCATCCACTTACTAAGACATGGCCAAATGCAACAGCTTTTGTTCATAAGCTGCTACCAGCTAAGTACTACCTGCTGTAAGTTATGGCTGTTGTATATGGCCATCAGTCAGATACAGTAGATAGCTGAGTATTCTGTGACCTCTAGTGGCAAAGGGAATGGGCTTAAGAAGGCCTAACAGCAAATGGAAGTCTCTGCTGTTGGTGAGTGGTAGCCCTTTTGCCTTCAGGACTCGAAGTTCCTTGTTCAAAATAATACCTGACTTCTCTTTCTTTATGTCCTGAAAAGTAGTGTACTGCTGGAGTCTGCACATGGACTGGGCCAGACAGAATATTGGTGGCAATCTGGGATATACTCACTTTCAACAGGAGGCAGAGATGTTTTCATTGCTTTATAGTGGGGCTGATGAAAAGCTGGTTTAAACAGCACAGTCCCAGAACACCCTACCAAATATTATTGGACTGCAGCTGATGTCAAATTAGCAAAGTGCTTAATTGGTTGCCTTTGGCTTCTATTTGCATAAATTGGCTTACTTGTCTTACAGTAGTCTTATAGTCAGTAATTGTTCCTGTCCTGATGATTGTTTTAACTGTGTGACCTGCTACCCCCAGGATCCTCATGTAAATGTGATATTAATGAGGCAATGCAGGTAAGCCAGCATTAAATAAATACATTAGGGGCAGGACAGTGGTTTTGCATACTGGTTGACTGAGGTCCCATTACTTTTAATAGTACCCAATGTACACTGTCCTCTGGGATCACCAATATGATGGCTATGTTACCCAGCAGCTGACATCACTGCACCACATTAGTACAATAATTGGAATGAATGAGGGAAGGAGTTCAAATGAGTAGCCGTAGTTGGATTTATCCAAGTCCTACCTACCGTAGCCTCTGAGCAAGAGTTG
The DNA here is from genome assembly GCA_016271365.2 of Neoceratodus forsteri. NCBI lineage: Eukaryota > Metazoa > Chordata > Ceratodontiformes > Ceratodontidae > Neoceratodus > Neoceratodus forsteri. Next base: position 422,988,653 of record CM057453.1, read on the forward strand.
TGAAGAATGAGAAACAAAACCCAGTGTAGATTATTAAACTTCATGTCTGTAATAATATTCCCCAACCCCCACTACTACTACTTAATCTCAGCTGTGAAATTGAGGTATGGATTGTGGTGGGTGTAAGTGATTGGTCTCAAGCCTAATCCAAATGAAACCTATGACTCAAAATATGTCATGGTCAAGTCAGCATCATAGTGATAACTAATCTACAGACAAACCTTAGCGATTTAACACCAGTGCACAAGGACTACAGTGTTACATAGTATTCTTGAGATGTTTTGCATCAAATCTGACTTTGTTGTATGTATTCCACTGCTTGGAGTCATACATGTCTGCATTTTTAAAAGCATAAGAGTTTACTAACAGCCATGGTAGCTTTTTGTAGTAAACATCTAAACTGTCTCAAGCCATGAAATGAGCAAAAAAAAGACACACTGAAATATGGTTACATCAAAAGCTGTTATTAGTAATCTTAAAAGCACTGTGTTCTTCATTGAAACATTTTTTGCTGTAAAACACCCCATATTTTAGACCCCTATTTAGTTATGCAAGATCAGTAAATGTTGCATGATACTTTCGCACTCAACAATGTACTGTACATACCTAGTCAATATCTGTCTCCCTTCAGAGAGGGTAGCAAGGCCTCATGCAGTATACCCTTTTATTTTGCACAGTGACAGGATCCTGTATGTTTAGAGTTTTAACCAAATTTCTCTAATGCTTCATGGGCCATTTGTCAAGATGTGTGAACATTTCTCACATTGTACTAGGTCCGCCATGCCAGTGGAGCAAGAATGCAATATATTTAAAGTGCTTACAGGTGTTTTGCCGGCATTCTAGGCTGCTTATTCATTCCAAGGTGCTGCGGGGGGTGGGGGGGGGGAGCGGGTATTGTGGCTAATGTCAAGTTTAACCCCTTCCAGCAACAGAGCCCTGGAGTAAAACTTCAGTTCATTTCACAAGTGAAGTGAGTTTGATTTCTGCTCACCTCCTAGAAGGCAGCAGTCCACCTCAGGTCACAGCATGATTTCTTGCTCAGGGGAAGCCCTGCATTGCATTGCTACTGTATGGGGACAGAATCATTATCTCATTCAGTAGTAGTGGCTCCTGCCCTTCAAGGCTCCGTACTGACTAGTATATCAGCTTTGCAGATGCTCCCTCGTGGTTAGCATTAGCATAAAAGAGCATTTCCATTTCCAGTGCATCACATTGCAGCGCCGTCATTTTTAAAATTAAAGATGGCTAGTAAATGTGGCTCCCTTGGTAATAATAGGACTCCCTACAAACGGCACAGCAAAATTTAATAAAATCTAGCATTCTCTAAATATACGTTTCTTAGCTCCACTTTGTCTTGTTTTTGTCTGTTTCTTCATGTGCTTTATGGGATAGTTCTGCTCTAGCCATTTTTGTGCTTTTTAATTACTTTATGTGTATATCTGGAGGCATCAAAGTCTGTGTGTCTGCTTGTGTTACTGGAATACAATAAAGTTGTATGTTACAAAAAAGCTGAGACTTTGTAGTAGTTTTTTTCTTGCATTTCAAGGTACCGGTTCAATAAACATGCACCACCTCTCTTCCCTTGTAGGTTGCTTTAAACAGAATCAGAGTGCGCTGTCTGATTAGAGTCCCTTAGCCAGCCACATGCTGCCTGCCACTCAGCACTGCTGTCTACGCAGCACTCACAGGCAGCTGTGAATAGTTTTCATTTCGAATCTAATATACATTGTAATTTTTTATCTGAACATGTTATGCTTGTTAATTTATGTCTGTATTCGTGGTCCCCTTAAAAATGGACATATTATGTCCTTGCATTCTTACCTGCATGCAAACATGTTTAATAAAATAAAAGCAGTACAAGAGGGCTAACTAGTTGGGGATGCCATACATCTGTTTGCTCCTTGCAGGCCCTATCTACAGAATGAGACCATACTACTTAATGGCCAGTAGGGGGTTGTGCTTTGTGCCGAGCACACCATTTAGTGCCTTTGTTTGGGCTTTGTTCTCTGTATTATATTCAAACATGTTTAAGGTACAAAACGTTTGCTCCAAACATGTTGAGATATAGCAACGTTAGGGCACTGCACTAATTATGTGCCCAGGTTAGTGACTTTGCGAGCTGCAAACTGAGAGCTTTGAACATGGAGTCCATACCATCTTGATTTTAAAGTTATGGTGGTCCAGTGAGCAGAAATTAAGGGACATGTTGTTTTAATATATTGTAGCTAATAAGATATAACTAGAAAAGGGTGTGTTTGTTCTATAATGGAACAACCACTAATATCATCTGACTAGGAATGTTATGTAAAAAATAATACATGAGTGGGAGTGTGTAACCAGAATTTTAAAGACACTCGAGGTGTGGGATGCCACATAAACTGAGGATGTATATGACATTCTGGTATACACTCACGCACCCATGTCTCGTCTTTATGTTTGCTTGCTGCGCATGTGCAAGCTAACATCTCATTAGGAGAACAGCAGATCTTACTTCGAGAGGGCTCTTGCAGTAGGTAATTACAAATAGGACTGAAGCCTGCAGGCGTCAGGACCCCACGGAAAAATTTCTAGCTAGAAGTCTCTGGCGGGAGACCGCCCCCACATTAGGTGACCGATGTCACGTGACGTCAGTATAAAGGGGCAGTCCCCCACACCCGCCTTCCAGTTCTTTCCCACTGTTAGCTCGTGCAGCGCCTCGTGGCTAAGTTCACTGCTTCACAATCAATTGTTGGCAGTTTTACCATCTGTTTTCACCTTTTTGCTCAAATTTCGTCAGCCTTTACCTCAGCTGCCGTGTATGTCGTCCCCAACTCCCTCCGAACACAATAACAAGTGCGATTCTTGTGGCGTCCAGCTCCCACACAAGGACAGACATTCCCAGTGCCTGTTTTGTCTAGGCCCTGATCATCCCATCGAGAAGTGCCAGCTCTGCCAGCAGTTTAATGTGGCCACCGGAAACCGGAGGCAGCAGTCCCTGGAGGCCCACGTTCTTAAATTCAAAATTACCTCCATGGAAAAGGAACTGAAAAAACTCAGGCGGGCTTCTACTTCTCCGGAGGGCCACCACAAGAAGAAGCACTGGGACCGGGACTTCTCTTCAATGGTCGCCACGGCCTCGGCTGGGGTCGCAGTGCTGCAGATAATGCCTCTCCTGGGAGGCAGTTCCGTGGCGGCCATCTTTGAGGCTTCCAAGGCGGCATCAACCCTCCCATCGGGCCCGCGCTTAGGCCCCTCAGGAGCCTCCAGGTCTAAGGAGGCAGCCGCTTCCAGTAAGGCTGCCACCATGCGGCCTTCTGGTCCGAGCGGCCCCGGTATGTTGGACGTTGGCTCCTCCGATGCCCGACCAGGTAAGGCCGTTAAGATGCCCAACCTTCCGGGGCAGCGCACAGCCTCCCAAGTGCCCGCCAAGGCTGCCACTCCTTCGTGGTCTTTGTCGAGTGTTTTGTCCAATAAGTCAGATGCCGGCTCTTCCAACATCCGCCCAGATCCAGCTGATAAGCCGGACATGGGCTCCTCCGACATTCGCTCAGCATTAGAGTCGACACCAGACCCTTCGGGCCTTTCCATCACCCCGAGCTCGTTGCAATGTTCATTGCATTCTGAGGAGCCAGTGTCTCCTTTGCTGGACCCTGTGGATGGTAACCCTTCTTCCCCGGGCGACATGGAGGAGGTGGGCATGCTGCCATTGGGTCTCCCTCCACTGGGCCGGATGACCCGACGTTGGCTCCTCGGATGCTGATACCAATGCTGGCCTATCTGATGCCTGACAACATCCCTTTGCCAGACGCCACCCCTACACCTGGCCTGCTGCCCGCCAGGCCTCCCGTTCTGGATCCACCCTCTGGGCCATCTCCTGGGCCCTCTGCTCCGGCAGACCCCCCCCAGTACCTGGGTATCCAACCCCGTCATATCCGACGCCGTCCTACCCAGGCCCACAGTATCCGGCACCCCAGTACCCAACGTTGGCCTTTCCGATGCTGCAGTACATGGTGCCCCAGTACCCGACGCCAGGCTTCCCAACATCGGGATATGGATATGCACCATACGGATACCCTCAGTATCCGTACCCCCTCCTCCTCCTCCTCCTCCTCTACCGCCCCCTCAGCCACCAGTGGACTTGAAGGAGACTCTGGCTTCCTGGTGGACTGAGGCCAAGGCTCAGCTCACCAGGGAGGTAGAGAGGCGTCTTCTGACTCCGGTCCCAGTTCCGGACCCCCTACATCGGAGGTGAGAGACCCCCTCCCACCCCTCCGGATACTAGAGGCAATCCCTCCGGTTCCAGGGTAGGGCAGGATGCGCTTCCCCAAGGGCTTCCCAGGTGGTCCATTCCTCCCCCGCGCCGGGAGGAGGAGTCTTCTTCTTCCTCCTCTTCATCCTCCTTGGAGACCTCGGATGACTCTGATGGTCGGTCCGATCCAGACAACGAGCCATGCACTCCAGACAAGCCCAGGCCAAGGATGCTCTGAAGTCTTGGATCCTTCTTTTATGGAGTTGCTGCGTAAAATCCAGGCAGTTCATCAGTGGCATTCCTTGGAGCTGGATCCACAGCGTAAGAAACTCGCTGCGCACCTGGATCTGCCCGAGACCACTCCTACCCTGGTGCTACCCTGGACTGAGCCTTATGCCGACCTTGCCTCCACTATTTGGAAGCAACTGATGGTATTAGCCCCCCTTCCTAGGAAGTCAGAGAGGCTTTATCAGGCTCTGGAGGATGTTGACTCTTTAAATTCACACCCTCGAGCTGATTCGGTCGTGATTAGCACCACTCACGGCCAGACGGCTAACCCTAAGCACTTGAGCTCATCTCCACCTGGCAAGGAATCCCACCTTCTGGACCAGTATGGAAAGAAGGTCTATGCTTCTTCCACTCTGGGAATAAGGGCCCTGAATTACACTGCTCACATGGGGGATTACCAGAAAGTGATCTTTAGCGTAGTGGAAACTAAGTTGAACTCTCTTTCTGAGTCTCAGACGAAGCAGGAAGTGGCTGATCTAGTCCGCTGTGCGCATTTGGACAGTTGGCACATGCTCTGTGCCACATACGATGCAGTGGACGCTGCTGGTCGGAGCTCGGCTTTCGCTGTGGGTTTCCGGTGTCATGCCTGGCTCCGGGTGTCAGGTTTGGTCCCGGAGGTGCAGTCTGCTATCCAGGACGTGCCCTTCAGGTGTTCAGTGCTATTCGGTGGTGATGTCAAGGACATCATCACCGATCTGCAGGAGAAGGGTACTGCACTTAAGTCTGTTAACTCCTTGTACAGACCCCCTCTGGCTCAGCGTCGTCCCTCTCGCAGACGTTCTCAGCCCAAGGCGAAACCTCAGGGAAAGCGGGCCAACAAACATCGGGCCCCTCTGGCTGCCAAGACCCCCCCCACCCAAAAAAGCAGCGGGAGCTTCAGCCGAGATGCTGCCCCATACCTCCTGACTCCTTTCCTCTCCCACAGTCTCTGGGCTTTCCAGAGGAACTGGTAGGAGGGAGATTCTCTTTCCATCTCCTGGGTTGGGAGAGGATTACTTCAGACACTTGGGTGCTCCAGCTGATTGCAGAAGGATGCTCAATAGAGTTTCTTCAGAAACCTCCTCGAAACCCCCCCCCAGGTCATCTTACTCCCCAGAACTCCTTCTTCTAGGGACATGGATATGTTGTTCATCCACACTTATTGGCAGGTATCCTTGCCGCTTTAAATCTTGCTGGAAGGTCTTCAAGCTGGCTCCTCCCACCCACCCGGGTGGTATAACTCTCGGCTCCGCCCCATGACGCCAGATCTTCCTTACCGCTTGGAAGCTCAGGTTCCCTCCTTAACGCTCTGCATTTGTGACTGGTTCCTATTTCTTCCCTTTGTGAATTTAAAAGTTTTTGCTAAAAAGACTTCAGTCTTCGATCCCTCGCGGCTGCGATGGACAAATCGACTCCCGGTTTTCGGAGATGCCCCTGCGGGCAGAAGATGTCTCGGACGGATCCACACACTCCCGCGTGTCTACTGTTTAGGCCTTGAGCACGACCCACGAGGACTGCGACTTGTGCTCTTCCTTTCGCCTATGTCCTCGAAGACCGTGCTGCCCGATTGCATCTGGGCCGTCCCGAGAAGCGTTTCCCTCCGGTGAAGTCTAAGGAGGCCCGGTTGGCGGTGTCCGCGGCGGCGGGCTCGGCGGATCAGCTCGAGCAGATGATCGCCCTCGAAGAGGAGGCGGCACGGGCTGTATCTTCCTCGGCCGCGGCATTTATCCCACTCTCTCTCTGGGTTCCTCCTATACAGCTTCCTTTAAGGAGCTTTGTCTGTCCCTCTCCACTAAGGGAGAAGGGCCAACGTCTGCTGGACCTTTTTCTCAGTCCAAAAAGAGGGACAAAGGTAAATCCCTCCGTCGACGCTCTTGGGAGCGGGAAAGGTCCCTCTCCCCGAGTCATCGACCGTCAACTTCGGTCGACCGCTCGGCTTCGGCCACTGGTCTCACGGTGTCCCGTCAGGTCAGTTGACTGAGACTCCCGTCGGCGAAGTCGAGATTTTTCTCGATCCGTTGGACGGGTTGTAAGCCTATAAACCGAGACTCCCTCTCCCGGTTCCGCCGGAGTTGAGATCCGTGGGCTTGCCTGTGCCTCCGGTTCCGGACCACTCGGATGAACCCTCCGGGCCGAAGGGAGTGCCAGTTCCTGCCGACCCTTCTCCGCACCGACCTCAGAAAGGCCGAGGCTCTCGGTCTCGGTCTCGGACCTCTTCGCGGTCCAGCCGATCCCGCCGTCATAGGCGGTCTCGGTCTCGGCACCGCGGTAAGCGGCGTCGCCGCTCGTCCTCATCCTCCTCCTCGGACGAGGGGAGGCTTCGGCGTAAGTTACGTCGACAGTACGAGGACCTCATGTGGCAACAGTTCCTCCTGACCGGGAATAAGCTGACGCAGTCGCCTTCCCCGGCCATTAAGTGGCTGTCACCGGAGCGGCCGACACAACCCCTCGACTTGCCGAGGCCTGTTACCCAGGCGGTTGTTCGGCCAAAACCAGCTGCTCCACCGATTCCGGTGGAACCTCCGCCTCCACAGCCACTATTTGGGGCTCCGACCAGGGATTCTCGGTCGGCTAAGGGTCTACCCCATAGGCTGTCTGTTACCCTCACTCCCGACCGACCTTGGCAGGTAGAGGGTGGCTCAGGCCAGAGGCAGCTCTTCGAGGACTCGTCTGAGTCCGTGGATAATTCCTCCTTTTTTCTCCAAGCGAATAGACTTGGAATCCTCAGGAGGACAGTCAATGGACAATAGCCCGTCGTCCTTCCTAGGACTGCTTCAGCTCATCTCGGAGTCCACCGGGATGAAGCTCGAACCCGTTTCCAAACGGGCCAGGTATCCCCTCACGGAGATTCTGGACCGAGGGGATTTTCCAACGGAGGTCTTTCCAGTGGCCGAGGCTATAGTGGGTCCGGCCTTGGAGTTTTGGCAGCACCCTGCTTCCTGTCCTGCGCCTTCGGCCAGGATGGCCAGGAAGTATGCGGTCCCTACCGGTTCCCTGTCCGGTTTTTCGGAGCACCCCTCTGCTGAGGGGTTGGTTACCGACAGCGTTTTCTGGCGCGCCGGCAACGCCAAGGATGTGGACAAACCTCCCGACAAGGAATCCAAGAAACTGGATTATGTCGGGCGAAAAGTCTATGCTGCGTCCTCTCTCGGCCTTCGTCAGGCCAGTTCAGCCATCCTCATGGCACATTTTTCTCATGCCCTGTTGGGCTCCCTGGATGAGGTCATCCCTCATCTTCCCGCGGATCTGCAGACTACGGTCAAGCAGGTGCGGGACCAGGGCAGGGCAGTGGCCAAACAGCAGCTCCAGACTGCTTTAGATATTGGGGACTCATGTGCCAGGTCGGTGGCGGCCGCAGTGGCTATGCGTCGACGGGCTTGGCTGAGGATATCCACCTTTACTTCGGATACCCAGCACAAGTTGGCGGATGTTCCCTTTTTGGGGACTGACCTCTTCGGCCCTGGGGTGGAAGGTCACCTGCAGAGGATCGAGAAGTCCAATGCTACCTTGGACTCGGTCTCTTCGCTCAGAGGACAAAGGCCATAAACCACAGCCTAAGCCCTTCGTCCTCTCGCCCCGGCCGCCCGGCCCAGCAACGTCAGGCCAGCAGAGCTCGGCCTTGGCATCCCAAACCCAAGCCGCCGGCTTCCTCTAACAGGAGGCAGGGAGGAAAAGGCCCAGGAGGTCCCTCGGCCGGTCCCTCCTCCAAGCCTGCCCAGTGACGGGCTGAGGGGTGTCGCCCCCATCCCCGTCACCTTACCCCTGGTTCCCCCCGTGGGGGGACGGCTCCGACACTTCCTTTCCGCCTGGTCCGCTGTTACCACGGACAGGTGGGTACTGGAGGTGGTGGGAAAAGGCCTGCCTCTGGAATTCGAGCAGGCCCCACCCTTCAGAGCCGTCGCTCCTCGGGGGGCCTCGGGGTCCGTAGCCTCACTGTCGGCTCGTTGAGCCGACATCGCTCTCCTCCTCCGAAAGGAGGTGATCAGGGTGGTAGCGGACCCCCCCTCAGACCCAGGGTTTGTGTCCAGGTACTTCCTGGTTCCGAAACGGACGGGGGGCTGGCGCCCATTCTCGACTCTACGACTAAACAAGTTCTAAGGTCTCGAACCTTCAGGATGGTCACTCTGGCTCAGATACTACCATCCTTGGAGCGTGTGTGGTTCTGCTCTCTGGACTTGCAGGCGCGTTTTTCCCGTCCCTATCCGTCCGTCTCACCAGAGATTCCGCTTCGGAGCGGAAGGATCCCTTTTCGAGTTCTGAGCCATGCCCTTCGGCTTGTCTCCAGCTCCCAGGGTCTTCACCAAATGCATGGCAGTGGTGACAGCATTCCTGCGGCGCCAAGGGGTCCGGGTGTACCCTTACCTGGACGACTGGCTGATAGCAGCTCCCTCCAGGCAGGAGGTGGAGTGGTCCAGAGATCTGGCCCTCCAGGTCTGCTCTCAACTGGACCTCCTTATCAACGAGGCCAAGTCGGAACTCGAGCCGAAGCAGGTGATTCTGTTCATCGGGCGCTCGACTCTCTTGAGCCAGGCGCGGCTCCGCGGACAGGGCCGAGGTTCTTTCCTCCTTTGCCCAATCATTTCTGGTTGGACAATTGCGCCCTGCCCGGGACTTCCTGCGCCTCCTGGGTCTCATGGCGGCCTGCACCAGCGTGGTCCGTTGGGCCCGCTGGAACATGCGTTCCCTTCAATGGGGACTGGCCAGTCAGTGGTCACAACGCTGCGATCCTTTGGACCAGCTTGTGTCGGTGACACAGGAGATGTGGAACGCTCTCCAGTGGTGGATCGTTCCAGGTCATTTGCAGGAGGGCATCCCGTTCGTCCGCCCCGAGCCGACGGTCTCTCTATCGACCGATGCCTCTCTGATGGGTTGGGGTGCCCATCTGGGGGAACACCGGGCTCACGGCCTCTGGTCCCCGCGGGAGTCCCGATGCCACATCAACCTGCTGGAGCTCCGAGCGGTCCGCCTAGCTCTCACCGCCTTTGCTCCGTTCCTCGGGGTCAAGTGGTCCGGAGCCAGGCGGACAACACCACAACCATGTACTATCTAAACCGCCAGAGGGGGATGCGCCCCATGCTTCATGCAAGGAAGCTCTCCAGATTTGGTCACTCGTAACGCAGCCTGGGCGGATCTCCTAGCCATTCATGTGGCAGGAGCCTCCAACACCCTGGCCGATGCCCTAAGCGGATAGGGGCTGCATCCCACGAGTGGTCTCTCCTGCAGGTAGTACAGCATCTGTTCTCCCATTGGGGCACACCTCAGGTGGACCTGTTTGCCTCCAGGGAGAGCAGGCTGAAGCGGTTCCATGCCGCCCCCCCCCTCAGCAGGGCTCGCTGCAGGGATGCCTTCTCGAGGCAATGGACCCCAGGCCTCTTCTCGCCTTTTCCCATTTCCTTGATCCACAAGGTGCTTCTCAAGGCAAGGAGGGACAAGGCGCGAGGTGATTCTGATAGCCCCAGACTGGCCCCACCAGTTCTGGTACCCAGATCTCCTCAGTCTCAGCTCCAGGACTCTGGCAGCTTCCAGCTGCCTGGACCTGCTCTCAGTCAATCAGGAAGGTGTTCCATCCGGACCTTCAATCCCTGCACCTGACGGCCTGGTTCCTGAGCTGCCAGAGTTCCAGGCCTTGGGTCTTTCCGAACAGGTCCTCAATGTAGTTGAGGCGTCTCGCAAGGAGTCAACCAGAAAATGTTATGCCTTCAAATGGAAAAGGTTTTCCATTTGGTGTCAGGGCAAGGCTGGACCCTTCCTCCTGTTCCTTGGCAAGCATCTTGGACTATTTATGGTCCCTTTCTAATCAGGGCTTAGGTCGGCGACCTAAGGGTGCACCTGGCAGCCATCTCTGCTTACCGGTGCGGGCCGGGAAGCAGTCGATGGCGCAGGAGAAGGTGGTCTGGTGCTTTTCAAAGGCCTTGATCACATTTCCCTCCGGTGCGAGAACCTCCACCTCCGTGGGATCTACTGCTGGTACTGGCAAAGCTCATGGGCAAGCTTCATTCGAACCTATGCACAGGTGTGCTCTCTCACCTGTCGTGGAAGACCACCTTCTTGGTGGCTATCCACGTCAGCCAGAAGGATGGGAGAGCTCCAGGTGCTTTCCTCGAGTCTCCTTACCTGGTCTTCCACAGGGACAAGGTTGTCCTCGCCCCCACCGAAATTCCTTCGAAGGTGGTGTGCGGAGTTTCACCTTAACCAGGTGTTGACTCTGCCGGTGTTCTACCCAATCCACCTCGGAGGCCGAATATAGGCTCCATACTCTGGACCCTAGAAGTCTTCGCCCTATTACAAAGAGCGCCACGGCTGAAATCAGAGAGAGGATTCGCCAGCTGTTTGTCACCTACGCTGAAGCCGCATCTGGCAGACCTGCAGCCAAGCGGACGATAAGCAGGTGGGTCACCTCCTGCATAGATCTATACTATAAGTTGGCGGGCATGGAGCCTCCCAGAGGGATAAGAGCTCATTCTACCAGCATACTGCTGCTGCAGTGGCTGCTTCCAGGGATGTCCCTATCCAGGAAATCTGCAGGGCTGCTACCTGGAAGTCAGCACACCTTCATTACCCATTACCACATCGACCTTGAGTCACCGGGATGCTGGTTTGGGGCCTCGGTTCTCCAGTCTCTCTTTCCCAAGTAAGTATTGGGGTGTGCGTCTTGCCCCTCCTCCCAGAGAACTGCTAGGAGTCTGCCAATAAGTGTGGATGAACAACATATCCATGTCCCTAGAAATACAGGTTACTCACCTGTAACAGGAGTTCAAGATGGTATATGTTGTTCATCACATATTCCCTGACCTCCCGGCCCCGGCCTTTAACCTGAGCTTCCAGCGGGCAGATCTGGCGTCATGGGGCAGAGCCAAGAGTTATACCACCCGGGTGGGTGGGAGGAGCCAGCTTGAAGACCTTCCGGCAAGATTTAAAGCGGCAAGGATACCTGCCAATAAGTGTGGATGAACAACATATACCATTCCTAGAACTCCTGTTACAGGTGAGTAACCTGTATTTCTGGTCCGGGAAGAAATATCCTCTCTTCTTCTGAAGGAGGTGATAGAGTCCGTCCCACCCCATCTTCGGGGGATGGGTTACTACTACCATTTCTTCCTGGTCCCAAAGAAGTTAGGAGATGTGAGGCCGATTCCCAACCTCAGCTCCCTGAACTTGTTCATGGAGTACAAAAGGTTCAGAATGCTCTCTCTGCAGAGTCTTCTACCCCTTCTTTGGCCGGGACAGTGGCTGTGCACTCTGGACATGCAGGATGCTTACCTGCATATCCCTATTCACCCTTCCCACTGCAAATACCTGCGTTTTTCATTCCAGGGGGACAACTACCAGATCAAGGCCCTCCCGTTTGGTCTGTCCTCGGTGCCCTGAGTGTTCACCAAATGCCTTTCGGTGCTAGCGGCCTACCTGTGCACCCAAGGGGTTCAGGTTTTCCTGTACCTGGACGACTGGCTCCTGGTGGCCTCGTCCAGGGAGGAACTCCTGCGTTTCCTTTCCCTTACCCTGCAGGTTTTCACCAGCCTGAGTATTACCATCAACCAGGCCAAGTCCCATCTGATCCCATCCCAGAAGCTCCAGTCTATTGGGGCGATCCTGGACACGACCTCCGGCATGGCATTCCTGCCAGTGGACAGGGTGGCCACACTCCAGGCTCAGGTCAGCCTGTTGTCCAGCCACAGGCAGGTCAGCACCAGGTTGGTCCTTCACCTCCTCAGGCTAATGGCAGCTGCTCTTCCGATAGTCCCTTGCATTCAGCTCCACATGAGAATCTCTCGGTGGACGCTTCGGTCTCAGTGGGATCAGTTGGTGGATGACATAGATCAACTAGTTCTGGTCTCCAATCTCATGGCTCTGGGACTTGCAATGGTGGATGGTCCAGGAGAACCTTTGCCAGGGAGTTCCCTTCTGCCTTGCTCCCCCCTCCCAGACGCTGACTACTGACACCTCGGACGAGGGTTGGGGAGCCCATTTGGGGTCTCACAGGACCCAGGGCTCCTGGTCCAGGCTCGAGAAAACACTCCAAATCAATGTGCTAGAGCTTCGGGCCATGCTGTGTGCTCTTCAGACTCTGCATCTGTATCTGCTCCTTGGGCATCTGGCTGTCCAGACGGACAACATATGTGTGGTCTGGTACATCAACAAACAGGGAGGAACTCGTTCCTACCCTCTCTGCAGGGAGGTGATGTGAGTTTGGGATTGGGCAGTGCAGCACAACCTTCAACTCATGGCAGTTCACGTCCCGGGGTCGAGAACACATTGGCAGACCACCTCAGTCAGTCGTCTGCTCACGCTCATGAGTGGAAACTGGATGGGGGTAGCAGACGATATCTTCCTATGTTGGGGGACACCACTGGTAGACCTGTTCACGTCTCCTCACAACGCAAAGCATTTTTTGGAGAGACGCTCTGTCTCTAGACTGGAAGGGAAGATTCATCTATGTCTTCTCCCCCGATCCCCTTGATTCCAAGGGTCTTACAGAAACTCATCTCAGAAGGAGCTCGCATTATCCTAATCGCTCCTTTCTGGCCCAGGCAAGCTTGGTTCTCTTTTCTGCAACAGTATTCAGAGGAATCTCCGCTTTCTCTTCCTCTGTCGCACCTTTTGCTGACCCAGGATCAGGGGACCCTGGTCCATCCAGGCCTCAAGTCCCTTCAGTTGCACGCGTGGCTCCTGCAGACATAGCTCAAGCCTGATTCAGGGTTTCCCCGCTGGTGGCTGAGATTCTGGTGGAGGTCAGAAAGCCATCCGCTAGATCTGCCTATGCCATGAAATGGAAACGGTTCTCTAATTTGGGCCACTTCCAAAGATTTTGAGCCATTCTTTTGCTCTGTTGGGCGGCTTTTGGATTACTTGCAACACCTCTTTGATCTGGGTCTCAGTCATTCCTTTCTGAAGGTTCACATGGCGGCCATCTCGGCTTACCATTTTCCTTTCGGGGATAGGACTTTTGCGCAGCTGGAAGTCTCCAAGACTTTTCTTAGAGGGGCCCTCCACTTGAGACCCCCAATTCGGGTTCCTGCCCCTCCTTGGGATTTTAGTTTTATCCTTGAGAAGCTTACTCTGCCTCCTTTCGAGCTGGCAGCCTCAGCAGACCTAAAGTTCCTTTCGTGGAAGACTCTCTTCCTTGTGGCCATTACTTCTGCTTGAAGGATTTCTGAGCTCCAGGCCCTCATGTGCAAAATCCCATATTTGATTTTTCACAAGGAACGTGTGGCTCTGCGTACCAACCCTAAGTTTCTCCCCAAGGTGGTAGCAGTATCTACGCTGAATCAATCCATGGAGCTGCCTTCCTTCTTTATGCAGCACTCCAATCAAGGGGAGTACCTCTTGCATACTTTGGATGTTCACCAAATTCTGAGATACTACACCACCAGGACGAAGCATCTCAGAAAGACTGATCAACTGTTTGTCTCTTTTGCTCGCAAAAGAAAAGGCAATGCTGTTTCTAAGCAATGCCTATCTAAATGGTTGGCTCATTGTATCAATTTCTGTTACGACAAGTACAACAAGACCCTGCTGGGTCAAGTCAGAGGCCACTCCACCAGAGGGGTCGTTGCCTCTACTGCTTGTTTCAAGAATGTGTCAGCGGCAGACATTTGTGCAACCGCAACCTGGACTTCTGTCCATACCTTTATGAAACATTACAGTTTGGACATTGCCTCTCACCGCAGAGCGCGCTTCAGGTTGGCTGTTCTGTAAGGTCTTCTTTCCTAAGACCTTCACAGCCAGAGGGTCTACTTTTGGGTAGTTTCCTCCTCCCGTTTGTTTCTTCTTGTTCCAGACTGCTTGGGACTCAGTCCTATTTGTAACTGCCTACTGCAAGAGCCCTCTCGAAGTAAGATAGTACAGTTATGTAAGAGCTTACCATTACAGTAGATCTTCAAGAGAAGCTCTTGCAGTAAAACAATATATTCCGCCCTCCATTCCCTAAGCTTTTCAGCTCCTTTTCCAGGGAAGGAAACATCCGCTTCTCTCTCGTCTTACCTTTTTGGCCTTTGGCGGGAAAGAACTGGAAGGCGGGCATGGGGGACCGCCCCTTTATACTGATATCGCCAGAGACTGCTAGCTAGAAATTTTTCTGTGGGGTCCTGATGCCTGCTGGCTTCAGTCCTATTTGTAATTACCTACTGCAAGAGCCTCTCTCAAAGATCTACTGTTACTGTACTTTCAGAGGTGTGACACTGTTGGGTCCAGTGAGGCTCAGGCTGCATTGAACTCAACAGTGAAAGACCAGTGGTCATCCAGGCTGATTATGACACAGTTCTTGGCTTACCTGGCAGAAAATTCTTGTAGTTGAAAGGAAAGAGCTGCTCCAATCCAGAGAGTTTCTATCCTTTCATCTGCATGACAGTGCCCAGCAGCCAGCTGAGCAGCATCATGATCAGCCTGCTGGTTGTCTCTCTTCCTACCCCCAACCAAAAATGAAAACAGTCCCTCCCTCTGCCAAGTATCCCTCCCACCTCCCTGTTGTTTCCTGTGCCCCTCTGAAATAGATTGCACCCTCTGCCAAGTATCCCTCCCACCTCCCCATCACTTCCTGTACTCCATGCCTCTTTCCAACAGACCCCACCTTCAGCTAAGTATATCTCCCTCCTCCTTGTCAGTTCCTGTGCCCCTGTAAATATGAAACCAACAGTGGGGATTCCAGTCCCCAGTGTCAGCACCTAAAATAAAGAAAACTGTCCCCTTGCAGTCTTTTTTTAACTTTATTTTTACAACATGTAAAAATGAAAATGATCCTTCAGCGTTTGTTGCCACTGCCATCCCCTGCCACTATTACCCACCCAAACCACCCACTCAGCACCCACCACCATACACCCCCCAACCCCTTACTTACCAACTGTGGTCCAGTGCTGTAATCATCTGTTGACCAAAGACACATTTTCACTCTTTGACACCAGACAGGGAACTGAGGAAATCAGATAAGCACATTAATGTATTTCAGTGCATTTTGAACTTGGCTCATTAATTGGTCATTTTTTTACATATTTTTTTCACCAAAGTTTCAACATGGCCTTTTGGGACCCCACCTCATAAGCAAGGTAGGTGATGTTTTTCAAATCCAGGCTGAAAAGGTGATTTCACATTCATTCCATGAAATCACCTTTCCAGTGGGATTTTAAAATTTTCACCAAGTTCATGAGGCAGGGTCATAAGAAGACTGTGGTAAACATTTGGGGTCAAAATATTAAATAATAAAGTTATGAAGGTACATTGACATTTTTAAATGCTCACTTAAAACTTTGGTCATTTTCAGTAATTTGATCTAAATGTTCAACATAGTCATTTTTTCATGCCACCTCATAAACATGACAGTGGTGTTTTTCAAATCCTGGCCAAAATATGTTTTTCCACTTATGGCACAAAATTACATTCCAGCTAGTATATAAATGACACCTGTCATGTTCAGAAGGAGGGGTCATAAAAAACGATGTTGAACATTTGGGGTCCAAATATAACAAAACAATGAAGTTATGAAGAAATTTTGATTTTTTTCAATGTTTGTTCATAACATTACAGTATGGGCAAATGTGACCCTCAGTTTTTAACAAAGTCCTCTTGATATCCCACCTCATGAACATGACAGGTGTCATTTTTCAAACCTCCCCTGAAACAGGTTTTCGCATTTGATCCCTGAGATCACCTTTCAAATGGTATCTTAAAATTCCACCTGCCCTGCTCATAAGGTAGGGTCATAAAAAGACAGTGTTGAGAACTTGGAGTCAAAATGTCAACAAACAACAAAGTTATGAGAAAATGTTTAATTTTTCAGTGTTTACTCATAACTTTGTGATTTTTGCAGATTTTGGACCCAAGTGTGAACACAGCCCTTTTGTTACCCAACCTGATGAACATGACAGATGGTCATTTATCAATTCCCATGTTTTTGCAGTCCATCTGTGAAACCACCTTTTGAACAGCATTTAAAAAAAATCAACCTGTCATGATCATAACATGGAGTCAGAAAAAGACTGTTGAAGATTCAGGGTCAAAATGTGAAAAAAACAAGTCAGTTATAAAGAAATATTAAATTGTCATAACTTTATTTGTGCAGACTTTGGCCCCTATTGTTCAACTTATCACCCACCTCATGAACATGGCATGTGTATATTTTCATTCTCCTCAGAAATATGTTTTCACAGTCGCACTGCAAAATCACCTTTTAGATGGGATTTCATCATATTGGCTTATAAAAAAAGACTAATGTTGGAAATTGAGCGTCAGAATATGGGAGCACACTGCCGATTAGGCATTGCCTCTCAGTTGGCCTGTCCTGGGTACCTGTAAATCCAATCTAAAAATGTGTAAAAGCAAGACACCACTGAAAATGAGATATTACATCTCTTCTGCTCTGTCCTGGATAAATACATAGTAAAAATATGTAAAAGCAGGACCCCAGCACAGCAGAGCCCCCATGGAACTATGCATCTATGCAGCTCTATCCTAGGAAAATACATTGTAAAAACAGGACCCCACTGAAAATGTAACTTGCCTTTCAGCTGGGCTATCCTGCGTAAATACATTTATAAAATGGGTAAAAGCAGGGACCCCATCAAAAACAAGATATTGCATCTCACTGTGCTATCCTTGGTAAATAGTGTAAAATTTAGCAAAAGCAGGATTCCACTGAAAACAAGGTAGCATCTGAGCTGTGCTATACTGGGTAAATACAGTACAAAAATGTGTCAAGGCAGGACCCCATTGAAAATGAGACATTGCATCTCTTGTGTGTTATCCTAGATAAATATATTACAACACTGTGTAAAAACAGGACTGTACAGCAGAACACCACCAAAAAAGGAGGTGCTGCATCTAAAATGATCTGTCCTGGAAAAATACATTATAAAAGCAGGACCACACTACCAACAAGATATCACATCTCACCTCTGTTATCCGGGTTAAATGCAGTATAAAATTGTGTAAAATCAGGACTCCATTGCAAATGACATATTACATCTCATCTGGTCTATCTTAGGTAAACGTTTAGTAAAATGTGTACAAGCAGGACCTAGTACAATGGCATGCAAGCGAACATTCAGTGTTGACGGATGCGTGTTTAAAATTACTAGTATGCACTTTTAATTACTGTGGCAGTTGTATGACTAGTACTCATGCCACTCATAGTACCAGCTTGATTGACTGGAGTCTAGCACTGACTACAACTAGCCAGTTGTAACGCATAATTACAACCAGGTGGTGGTATTGCCTACATAGAAACATAGAAACATAGAAGTTGACGGCAGATAAGGACCGCAAGGCCCATCCAGTCTGCCCATTTCTTTTTCTACCTTATAAATGTGCCATCGGCCTTTGCTCTGTCAGTGACCTATCTATTCATAGTCATTTGTATTGCTCCCTTATGCCTATCCCATGCCTGTTTGAAGCCCTGCACTGTATTCATAGCCACCACTTCTTGTGGTAAGCCATTCCATGCATCTACCACCCTTTCTGTGAAAAAGAATTTCTCACATTCCCCTTAATCGGCCTCCCTCTAATCTCATGCTGTGTCCTCTTGTCCTGCTATTTTTCTTATATTTAAACATGTTAGACTCTTTCACCTTGTTTATGCCCTTATGTTAATGTCTCGATCATATCACCTCTCCCTCCTTTGCTCAAGGGTATACATATTGAGCTCGTTAATCTGTCCTCATATGTCTTCTGATGCAGTCCCTGCACCATTTTGGTTGCCCTTCTCTGGACTGCCTCAATTTGGTTAATGTCCTTGTGAAGGTGTGGCCTCAATACTGCCGCAGTACTCAGATGGGGCCTAACCAATGTGTACAGAGGGATTATTACCTCCCTCTTACGACTTGTGATACCCCTACTAATACACCTAACACCCCCTAGCCTTACCTACTGCTTTGAGGTCTGCTTGGATGATTTTAGGTCATCAGTGATGATGATGCCCAAGTCTCTTTCTTCCTTTGTGACTGCTAGCAACTCCTCCCAGCCTATAAGTGGCTTCAGGGTTTCTCTTCCCTATGTGCATGATTTTGCACTTCTTTGCATTAAATCCCAGTTGCCACTCTTCTGACCATTCTGCTAGTTTATCCAGATCTCTTCTCATTCTGCCCACCCCATCTGGATCATCTACTCTGTTGCAGATCTTGGTGTCATCTGCAAACAGACAAGCCTTACCCTCTAGTCCATCTCTTGAGGTCACTAATGAAGATGTTGAATAGGACTGCCCCAGGACTGATCCCTGAGGTACCCCACTTGTGACTTGCATCTCTTCTGACTGTATACCATTTACCACCACTCTCTGTTTTCTGCCAGTCAACCAGTTTTCCACCCAGTTGACCAACTTCTGACCCACCCCGAGCCTACCTAGCTTATTTATCAATCTTCTATGTGGAACAGTGTCAAAAGCTTTGCTGAAGTCAAGGTAGTATTACATCACTGCTCCCCTTGGTCCACCACTCTGGTTACCCAGTCAAAGAAATCTATGAGATTAGCTTGACAGGACCTTCCTTTGTAAACCCATGCTGTCTTGGATCCTGTGCCCTATGGATTCCAGGTGTTGCACTATCCTTTCCTTAAGGAGTGCCTCCATAATCTTGCCCACTACTGAGGTAAGACTGACCGGGTCTTAGTTCCCCGCCTCCTCCCTGCTACCACTCTTGTGGAGTGGGATCACATGAGCCCTTCTCAGTCTTCTGGGACCTCTCCTGTGCTCAGAGACTCACTAAACAATTCTGCTAACGGCTCTGCTAGTTCCTCCTTTAGCTCCTTAAGTACCCTGGGATGTATGCCATCAGGTCCCATTGCCTTATCCACCTGAGCTTAGCAAGCTCTTGTGGACCTTTCTTTGTGAAGGAGTAGTGCTCACCTCCCTCCCCTGTGTCCATGATGCTGAGCTGTGGGCCCTGCCCTACCTCTCTTCAGTAAATACTGAGCAAAAGTATCTATTTAGGATAGATGCCTTTACAGGGTCCTCCTCCTCACATGCTCCCTTTCTCCATTAGCTTAGCAATACCTCTCTGACTTTCTCCTTTCACTAATGTATCTATAGAAAGTCTTGTCACCTTCTTTACTGTTCGTGCTAGTGTTTCCTCAGTTTGGGACTTTGCCTGCCTTACTGCCTTACCTGCTTCCCTTAGGGCAGTTTGGTATGCCTCCTATCTTCATCCCGCTGTGTTCCTTATATTTTCTGAAGGCCAGCCTTTTGGCTCTGACCTTTTCTGCTACTGTATTTGAGAACCAAAGTGGTTTCCTTCTTCTTTTGCACTTCCTTTTCTGTCTAACACAATGGGATGTTGCTTCAAGTATTGTATCCTTAATGCTTGCCCACTTTGCCTGTACCTCCTCACCTGTGTTTCTTTTTGCCAGGGCTAGCTTAACTCTGTTGGCCATCTTATCAAAGTCAGCTCCTCTGAAGTCCCATATTTTTGCTTTGGAATGGGATGATTTAGATGTAGTAGCCAAATTGAACCATACCATGTGATGGTCACTGGCCCCAGGTGACCTTCTACCTGGAGATCTGTGATCTCTTCTTTGTTAGTCAGTACTAGATCTAGATAGCCCTGTCTCTTGTGGGTTGCTGTACCAGTTGTTTGAGGCCCTCCTGCAGGGAATCCACTATGAGTCTAGTTCTGGCAGATGTTCCTGCTGGTATTGACCAATCTGTATCTGGCATGTTGAAGTCTCCCATTATCAGAACCTCCCCTTTAGCTGTCATGTTTTGTATATCTTCTAACAGTAATGTGTCTATGTCCTCCCTCTGGTCTGGGGGCCTGTAGACAACCCCAGTTCTTATGGCTGTCCCATTTCCTGTTTCCAGGGTGACCCACAGTTCTTCTGGCTCCTTATGTGTATTCTGAATTTCTGTAGCTTTGATATTTTCATTAACATACAGGGCCACCTCTCCCCTTTGCACCTCGGTCTCTTCTGAACAATACATAGCCAGGTACTGAAGTCTCCCAAGTGTGGTTACTGGTAAACCACGTCTCACTAATTGCTACTATGTCCAGTTTAGCCTCTGACATTATTGCCTGCAGGTCTGGGATCTTATTTCCCAGGCTGTGAGCATTGTGTACATGATTTTCCATTGGCCAGATTTTGGTGTGTTAGTTGTTGGGTGAAGTTTGGCATTACCCCTGTGCATCGTATGGGGAGACAAACCTTTTTTCTTACCTGGTGATGCAAATGAACGGCAAACACACTGAATTCCTGTTTGACCACTAGCTGAGGGGGGAGGGGTGTTCTTCCCATTCGACGTATGGGGTGCTGCACCCCTCTCCCCATTTGCTAGTTTAAATATTCTGCAAAGACGTCAAACTTCTGCCCCAATGCACTGACTCCTCTTTAGTCAGATGCAGTCCATCAAATTTAAAGAACTTTCGCTCCCAGAACTGTTGCCAGTTCCTACAAATCTGTGTCCTTTTTCCTGGCACCAGTCCTTGAGCCACGTGTTTAGCTCCCCTATCTCCCCTTCTGACCTTCCGTCCATCTGCTCCCTTCTCCCAGACTGGCAGGATCTCAGAGAAGGAGATGCCGGACAAATAGATGATAGTTTGTCACCCAGCCTAGTCAGGTGTTCCTTGGTCTCCACAACTGACCGGCTGGTGAGATCATTAGTCCCTATGTGTACTAGGACATCAATGTTTTCTCCTGCTTTGTGAACAATTTTAGTAATGCGGTCAGTGTCTCTCCATGCTGATGTACCTGGGAGACATCTGACCATCACCCCTGGCTGGAGATGGGTATCAACTCCCCGAATCATGGAGTCTCCTATGATCAGAAGTTTTTTGGATTTCCTTTGTGTTTGTTTAGTTTTGGTTCCTGATTTGGGTGAGTATTGTTGTGCTAGCTCCTGTGCTGCAGTGTCCTGCTCTGCAGTGTCTTCTGCCTCTTTATTTGATTTCAGAGATAGAGGCAGATACCTGTTTGTAGTGTTTATATGGTTTTTGGAGGTAATGTGTTGGAGAGCAGAGAGTGATGGGGCACCTGATTTGCTCCTCCTAACCACCTGCCAACCTCCTGGACCAACTACCCTCTGCGGTCGAGGTTTTTCTGTTGGATGCTGGGGAAATGGCGGGTGGTTCTTATAATGTATTTCCTCTTCAATATGAAATTTGAGGCGTGCAATCTCTGCCCATGCTGCCTGGAGCTGAGACCTAAGATCTCCAAAGGCTCCAGCATGTAGGACAGTGTCCTAAATCCTGTAAGACTGTCCTTCTGAAAATTGTTCACAGTACCTGCAGTTAATGAAATCCATTCCAAATAAGTTGCTGGGTTTGTAACCTAGTCAGAGTAATTAGAAGGAAAAAAAATGCAAGTAATGGTTTAATTGTGTTTTGTTTAACTTGTTATAACAAGTTAAATTACTAGTGCCCTGTAAATGAGATCACTTTGTGGAGGCCCCACTGATCCGCCCTTCCTGCTCTGCCACAGGAAATGTCACAACTGTGGTACCCTATAAAAGGAGTGTAGCGGTGGTTGGGATGGGGTGGGTGGCTGGGCCCTTCCCTGCCTGAAAAGAAGAACCACGGATGAAAGAACAAGGAGGTAAGAGCAGAAACAATCAGTCAACAACAAATGCAGTAACCCTGAAAGCTTATCCTAATGTTAGATAAAACTGTAAAACCTGTAAAGCACCACCTGTAATAATTTCAGAGAAGATATACCCTGTAAGAAACACTTTGCTCCAGAGAAAATAAAGCAGTAACAGAAGATATACCTTGTAAAGACAATTTGAATCAGAAGATTACAGCAGTAATCTGTTAGCACACACCTGTAGGCACACCTTGTAATAATGCAGAAGAAGGTATACCAGCAACAACAATTTGAATCAGAGAAAAAATAAAGCAATGAAATGTTAGCAACAAACAGTAGCAATCCCTGTGAGTAAAAAATAAAAACACCACCACACAGTAAATCTGCTTAGCCAAACTAAGTCTTAATCCTTCTCCCTTGCTCTGGTAAGTTTCTCTACTCTGCCTTTCAAGCAGTCTTAGAAGGAAAGAGCTCAGGTGAAGCTAGGTGCCTTGGCCAGCAAACCAAGTCTTCTGCCTTTTTATATACACCAGTTATCCAAGCATTAGAAATAGTAGTAATTATGAATCTGTTATATGTTATCGGTATCATTTTTATATTTTCTCAGCTTTCAGACTTATTGTTGATATAATATGTTGGTTAAAAACAATAAGATTTAAAAACATTAAAACATTTTACAGTTTTATATACTAATATATAGAAATTGCATCCACATGTTATATTGATATATCAACTTGGTTACCTCCAAGCTTTCATTCAGAAAAATTAAGTTCCTGGCACTAATGCTTCCAAAGTTCCCAGTTAAAAAAAGAATAATCATTTGAAAGGTCTAACATTTGAATCATTGGTTCTAGAAACGGGTTCCATGTTGCTGCAGTGACAGGGACTTTGCAGGACGGCATTACAGTGACGGCACTATGCGCAACAATTGGCTTTGTGCGTCACTGTAACTGAGAGTTTTTCTGAGGGGAATTGGGCCCCGCCTCCGTGACCTTTATATAATCAACTCTGAATCGGAGTTGTGTCAGGGAGGGGGTGCAATCACCAGGGGAAAAACTGTCGGTGTACCGCTGGGATCATTACAGCAATCTGTGGATTTTGTTGCTATAATGGTCTTCACGGTAATGCATTCGCTGTGCCAATGGTATATTCTAGGAACATATTTTTTTATTGAAAGCTTGGGGTCAGGTCAAGATGAATAGACCATATGGGTATTTTTTTGTGTTTATACAGGTCTGTTACTGTCAGTAGTATATGCTTGTAAAAAAACATCAATACTATTTTTTTCATTTTTCAAAGATAGTTCTGATAAATGTTTTTTGAATATCGATAATGCAAAATGTAAGTCATTTCTTTATATTGATACATATGTTATATTGATATGAGGCATTCATTTTTTGAAAATTAAATTTTTCACTTTTTCTTAATTTTTCTTTTACTATGCCTTATTTAATTAGAAACTGTAGTGTTCAGCCTAATATTCATTCCTCTTATGCCCTTAATCCCATTGCAAATGTTTCACTCTTCCCTTTAGCACCCTACTCTTCCATGCTTTTGCAGGCTTTGCTCCAAAAACGTCAGAAGATAATAAATGGTTCTGAAGAAAATAAAAAGTGTCCAGCCCCAGTTGAAAGATTATTTTTTATTTAAATCATTTTGTTGCAATGACGTTTCAGACTGAGAGCATGTACTATTTGATAGCAACTATAATTCAGAAGCAAACGGTATTTTCCCAGTAAAAAAACAAAATGAGAATGCTAGGTTATGTGTTCTTTTTTAAGAAATTGGTTTCTTTTTACTGTCCCAAACAGGTGGTATTTTAAGAGGATATGATAGCTTTGCTGCCATATGCCACTATCCATTGGGGCACACTGCAGCAACCATTTACCCAGCATTATCAACTAGCCTGAACACATGCTTCCAAATGGAAGTCCACAGTCTGGTCTCGCAATTCCCCATGTGCCCTCCTCCAGCCTCTCTGATCTTCTGTGGCAGCACTGAGGGAAATGAGGGCACAACAGGAATCCAGTTCAGGGCAACCCTGCAAGTTGCTGCTTTAAAACGAAGTTTGCTTGTACAGTATTTTTGCAGGAGTTGATACACAAGGCAATTTGTAAGGCAAAAAAGTAAGGTACGTTGTAGGCAAACTGCTTTGAATTATGGTCTGTAGCATAAATAGGAGTGTTACAGGAAGTCTGCAAGGGTGTACTATAAAGGTTCAGCACCTGCGAGCATCCTGAAGTGTGAGTTCCCCAGAGCTGGAGTGCAACAGCAGTGTCTGCAGTAGGCACCCATGGTTGTAGACTGCAGGATGCAGGGGACCCTAGCAGTAGGACTGAAGGGTAACAGCAAGCAAGGCAAGACCATTCCATTGCTGGCTACAGAAACAGAGTAACGTGGGTGTGCATACAGCACCAAGTCTGTGAAGTAAGAGTCCGAATAACAAGCAGCTACCTCCCCACTTGTAGTGCTATGTTAACTTCCGCCACTCTATCTGGGGTAGGGCTATGTACACTGTACTGCTACCTCCTGATCTGGGGTAGGACTACTTTAACTGCTAACTCCCAATCTGTGGAAGAGCTACATAAACTGAGTAGGGGCACTATGAAGCTAAGTTTACAAAACAGGTTCATCCCCATCTGAGACTGGGCATACAACAATTAATGTAAAAAGTTATTAATACTGAATCTGTACATTAACAGCTACAAAACACACAGGTGGGAAATCACTGGGGGAGTGGGTGGAGTGTAAAAGCTGCAGGGCAGTCATAACCTGGAGGGTACTCTGGTTCTATGGCCAATGCCTCAATTATAGGAGGGTGCAGTTGTTGGGAGGTGTACTCAAGGTAGTAAGGGTGGAATTCCATTACTTGAGAGTCAGGGCCACCTATTAACAATGAGGGCTACAATCTCTATTGCCAAAGAGGGCCCAGAGATCCAATAAGGGCAAACAGACTGTAGTAGGGAGGAGGGAAAGATGAGCCCAGAAGGGGTACCAGAGGTACAAGCTGTACCCACCTCCAACAATTACCAACCCTTGTTGAAGGAGCTCCCCCCCCCGGATGGGGCAGGGACCAGCACTCCTGGGAAAGGGGACTGTGGCCATCATGCATGATCCAGGGAAGAGTGGGAACCCTTTTATTTATTTATTTTAGTTTTTGTTGACCGGGTAAGTGCAGTAGACAAATTCTACTTATTTTCAGGCACAGCCTGGGAATACAGATGAATGCCATCTGACCTTGAACCAGATTAAGCTGTTGGTGGTATTTTTTTTATTGAATGGGGGGTATTTTCCCAAGGCACTGGGGAAATGCCCCTACTGCATTGTTGACAGTAGAGGGAAGTGCTGGAGTTTGTCTGCAGGATGGCAGACTGTGCTCAACCTTTCATGCAGCAGGATGTGCTGCTGGCTTCAGAAGAGACTTCTATGGAGATTACTGTTTCTAATAAGATTCCTATGCCTTGTATTCAGGAGACACAGGTACCTTTGGTTATTGTCCCAGATTCACATCAACAGGAGATTGCTGGTGCACAACCAGTCTGGCAGAAAGTGTCAGAAAATGATTTACCTGTTGCAGCGCATGCAGTGCTTCCTGATTCTTTGGAAACACAACATTTTTCTCCTGACCCTATGCTGGCTGAATCTTCTATGGACATAGTCTCTCAACCGGTACTTCCAGGTACTGTGCAGGAACAGCGGAGTGCTGGAGAATCTGCTCCTTCTGTTATGGAGACTTGCTCCATGTTGCAAGTTGTGCGATGGCAATTTGGTCTCCTGACTGACTCTGGGGCTTTTCTTCATGATTGGTCAGCTGATGAGGCACTTCAGAATTCAGGTTGGAAATGCACGGCTTCGGGACAGTGGACTCCGGATCCAGATTGGGGTGATGTTTCATCTTTTGCTTCCACACCTTCAAAGCATGCCACCATGAATTCGACTCTGAGCTCAGGTGCTGGACAAAACTTGTCTTCTAAGGCCTTACCTACTGATGTGCATCTCTCAGGGGATCATGCTGCGGCCTTGTCTAGGCCGAGCACGTTCTCGGGTAGGGGTGGGGGTGACCACCAGGGGACAGCAGGCTCTGAGAAGGGTGATTTTGAAAAACCTAATTGAGTTCCTATGGCAGACCTGTTTAAAAATAAGCTTGATCAAGCACCTAGATGAAATGCAGTTAGGTTACGATATGGGGGCTTACTGAACACCTAGACAGATATTATGTTGCTAATCAACTCTTGAGGGGTTCTATGCATTTTTTTCATTCTGATATTTATGCTTTAATTCATATTTCAGGGGAGGATTCTTTTGACATCAGTTTTAAGCATAACAACAACTTGGAAAAATTCTGGGACAAATACTGTACTCTTAAAGCTACCCCTCTATGGACATCTTTTTTGTGCAATCTCTCTTGCAAAGCCACAAATCAGACATGTTACTATTATGTTTCATAACGAAGGTGTAAATGTCAGTGATATCTATCATTGGTTGCAAAATTGTTGTGATATCCTTGACCCTCCTGAAGTCATCCTTGATTTGGAAGGAATTTGGACTGGGGGGGTGGAAATTTAAAGTGAAATTGTTTCAGGTCAATTCTGACATTGTTCATTTGCCAAATATTTTTTTTTCTGGGAAAGGATAGAGGGATTTGCTTTTATGGTGGACAACCGAGGGCTTGCTATAAGTGTGGGTCAAAAACTCATATTAGCAGCTCTTGTGACATGTTGAAGTGTTCCTTATGTGGGGGGTCTGGCCATTCAGTAGATTTGTGTGAAAACATTTTTCAATGCAACCTCTGCGATGAGAAAGGGCATGCGTTTCATCAGTGTCCTTGGGCCAAGCATAATAGAACCAAAGGTTGGGATCAGGATGACTTAGTTAACAAGGCCCAGGAAAAAAAGAGAGATTCTAGTTTCCCTACTCCCCCTGTCCCACAAGAAGAGGCAGTACCTTATACAGATTCCTTACTTACCCAGAATACTATAACTACACCTTCTGAACATCGGCCTCCCCTAACCCCACAACAAGTTCAGGATACTGCCTCTTCTACTGGTACTTCTTCAGTAGTTCCTCCCTCTGTGCAGGAACAATCTGCTAGTGTATCCATGCCTCCTTCCTTGTTTGAAACTGTTAAAAGTCACCGGTTTACTAGGACCTCACTTACATAAACTACTCCATGCCCCATACCTATGGAAAATATTTTTTCTTCCCTGCAAGATGATGTGGGTGATTCAGATCTAGATTCTGACACTTCCCATTGGTCTGAGATTGTTACTGAGGGTGAGGATAGTAAATCCACTGAAATATCTAAAGAAAAAAAGGGAAAGAAAGGTAAAAACGGAAAGCTAGTAATAGTTCAAAAGGAGGGCCTTGACTTTTTTTCTTAACACCTTAGATGGCTACATTAAGGATTGGGTCTTACAATGTCTGCAGCTTGAAAAATTATAAGAAACAAGTTTCTGTATTTGAATTTTTTGACTCCCTTGATGTAGACATTTTTTTGTACAAGAAACTAGGTTATCCTCCTTATATGATATTGCACAAATAAAGATAAGATGGCATTGGGGTCCTTCCTTTTGGACTTTTGGGTTGGATTCTGCCGATGGCATTGGCATATTGTTTAAATTCACTAAGTTTCTTATTTCCAGACTAATAGACATACAACCTGGTTGAGCTTTGATTCTTGACTGCACCCTCTGGGATTTTTCTTTCTGTCTTATTAATTTGTACGCTCCACAAATAAAAACTGTCAGGATATAATTTTTTGAAGATATAAAACTCTTTTTATATACTAAAAAGTATGTTATCTGGGGGGGGGGGCGACATTAATTGTGACGTAGATGTTAAATTTTCATGTGAAGTACAGAAAAAAATGTATTGCGACTCTCATGCCTTAAAACATATTACTTCTGAAGCTGGTCTATGGGATGCTTACAGATTTTTACATAAGACTGATAGTGGGGCTACATACCATAGGCACATTTATGCTACCCATATTGATATGTTTTTAATTTCTAAACATATTACACCTATTTTTTCTATTTCCCAACCTACTGAATTTTTAGACCATGGGCTTTTATGATGTACTTTTAGTTTATCCGATGTTCCTCCTAAAGTTTTTTCTATTGTCCAGCGGTGTCGTTTAAATATGTCACTTTTGGATTCCCCTGATTGTGCCCTTCAAATAGAGATTTTCTTTGAGGCTAGGAATTCTACTATGTGTCTTTATGACAATCTTTTTGATTGGTGGATTGATAAGAAATTAGAGTTAAAACATCTTTTACTTGGTTTCGGAAAACAAAAGGCAAATTCTAATTATTTACGCAATCTACTACTCAGAAATCAATTATATAAATTAATGTATTTTTCTCCACGTGATAGTTTAACATTCAAGTCCCACATTTTTAAATTAAAAAACAAATGAAAGACTATCAGTATGATAGGGCCAAATTGTTGGAGATGGAATTTAGTTATAGGATGAAGAAACAACCAGCATCTGATCCACATGCAGCATGTAAACAACGATTGGATAAAACTTTAATGACCAGTCTTCTTAAACCAGATAGTACTCTGGTTTCCACTGATTTAGAAATGTTGTCTGTAATACAACAATTTGTTTACACTACTTTTAGTGCTCCCTTTGATTCTACTACTGTCTTGTTGAATGAATTTTCTGCACCTTTTCCTCAAATAGTGGATTCCATGACACACTGTTTATTGCAGCCTATCTCTTCACAAGAAGTAGAAGTGGTAATAAAACAACTTACTACAGGTACATCCCCCAGACTTGATGGTATTCCAAATGATTTTTATAAAAAAAGATTTTCTCATGAGTTATTTTTTGCCCTTAGTTTTTAACTTTATGCTGACTTCAAATTCCCCAATTTTGGGGTTTAATACTTCTCTTCTTCATTTTTTGTATAAAACTGGAGATAAAACTGTGCTCTCTAACTGGACGCCACTCAGTCTCCTGAACAGTGACTATAAAATTTTGGCTGAAATTAATAACAATCAGCTGTTGACAGTTGCTGATTCCCTTATTCATCCTGCCCAGACCTGTGCAATTCCAAATCAGAAAATTCAGCATAATTTATCTCTCTTAAGGGAGCTTTTTGAGGCAGGTAACCTGGGCAATGTTTCAGGTTATGTGGTGGCTTTGGATCAGGCCAAAGCTTTTGACCTGGTCCGGCATCAGTACCTTTTTCCTTTGTTGTTACAATATGGTATTCCCAGGCAATTCGTAAAATGGATTGTTATGTTATACACCAATGCCACCATTATTCCTTCGGTTAATGGGCTTTTTGGGTCAGATGTTCAACTTACTATAGGTGTCAGACAGGGATGTCCGTTAAGCCCGCTTCTATACAGTTTTGCCCTTGATCACCTTATTAGGTAAATACAATAGGATCAGCATATTATTGGTCTAGCCCCTTCCCCCACGTTACCACTTGAGAAAATCATAGCTTATGCTGATGATGTTACATTATTTGTTCGAGATGTTTCTTCATTGAAACAGGCTTTAGACATTTTTTATCGTTGTGGACTACTTTCTGGGGTGTGTCTTAATAAAGGAAAATGTTTCATTTTTTTCTTTAGATAATGTAAAGACTAACTTTTTGGATGGTTTGGGGATCCCTCTTGTCTCCACCCCTCACAACATCCTGGGTGTTTGGTTTGGACCTGGTGATTTGGCTACATATAATTGGGAATAACAATTGCAGTTTGGAGAAACCAAAATTAATAAATGGAAACATTGGAAGTTTGGGAAAAAGAAACGTATTACAATAGTGAAGACATTTTTGTTAACTGTCTTTCTTTATTTAAAGGAAAACTACACCCAAAACTTGAAAAAATATATGCTGTGCAGAGTGTTTTAATTTGTATGTGAAGTTCTAGTGTTTCCTTCCCTCTGACTGGTATTAGGAGTTTTTCCTAAATTAGCCTGCTAGCTTTAGAGTAGTTTTACAACCCCTGGAGATCTCCATATCAAATAGCTTTATTGAATTTCTTTGTCCTACAATGCACCTTGTTTCATGTGATGGTGATGTAGCAGAGCCCATAAATCCAGCAGAAAGCATTGCATTACAATCAGTTCACAACAATAGAGATGGCTATATTTTAAAATCTGTAGAATTCAGCTTGGTGACCACCCTCATCCTAAAGGTTTTACTGTCCTGAAAAACTTTGCTACTGGTAATTTCTGTGCAACTTGTAAAGCTTCCAAGATATTTAGTTTGTTTGGCATGTGTGTGATGAATGTTGGGTCTCTCTTACATCACAGTCACATGAGACAAGATGCACTGTGGGAACAAGAAATACAATTACACTATCAGGTATGAAGATCCCCAGGGGTCGTAAAACTAGCATAAAGCTAGCAGGCTAATTTGGGAAAAACTCCTAATACCAGTCAGAGGGAAGGAAACACTAGAACTTCACATACAAATTAAAACACTCTGCACAACATATATGTTTTCAAGTTTTGGGTGTAGTTTTCCTTTAAGTTATTTGTATCCCCCTCCAGTTAATTTAGAAACCAGAATTTTTGTTTATTTTTTCAAATGATATGGGGTAATAGATTAAATCCTGTGAAATGGGAAATTACTTATTTGCCTGTTAGACAAGGTGGTTTGAGCATGATTAACCCTATTGTTTTTTATCACTCCCTTTATTTCTTTAATTCTTTTAGTTATATATGGACCTCTGCCGCTATGTAGTGGCAATTCTGGTCTCAATTTATTTGGTCTCGCTATTTTACAAAATGGATTCTTTGGCCTCCAAAAATATTGCCCTCTGATTCCCTTCCTTTTTATGGGATATCAACTATTAAAAAATGCAGCAATGGAAAGTTCCATTTCACAAATTATTATCTCTTGATAGGAAGTCCTTGTATTCCTATATCATTTATGATGTTCAGCAAATTTATTTTCTTTTTCCTGATTGTGTTCCTACCAAAATGCTGTTTGCTTTACGCAAACTAACAGATTTTAGGCTTCCTGTTCATATCTGGGATGTTGTATGGATCTCTGCTCAAGGGAGGTTGGGAGTTAGGGGAAATTTGAAATATAAACCTCAAGTGGTATTGTCCCAGACTTACATGTTCTAATATAGAAGAAAGCATGTTACATTTTGTTATTGATTGTCCTCATAACCAGCTATTTTGAAATGATGCAGCACTTCATTGGAATATACCTTTTTTGACTCTTATTTCTTATCATACTTGAATTCTGGGTGATTATTCAGGGATTTTGAAAAAGTATCATAAGAGCACTTTAAATGTATTCTTTGCCTATGTTCAATATTTTTTAAGGCAGGCACGCTGTCAATATATTTTACAACAAGAAGTATTGAATATTACTATTATTTCTCAAATTGAAGCAGGATTATTATGTGTTAAAGAGAATGATTTTTGTAGGTTTCCACGAGATAAAATGGATGGTTTGTGGAAATTTTTTTTTATTTAATTTCCTATTGCTTTTCTGTTTTCTTTATTTGTTATGATTTTTGTGAAGATTACCTGATTTCTTGTACAGTATGTATTTTGGAGAATCTTTTCATGTATTCTGATTGTTTCTGTGATGTTATGTTTCTTTTGTTAGTAAACTTCCCCTACTCTTTTCAAGATGTGCCATGGGATCTTTAACATCCACCCAAACTACCACCAGATCAGGCAGATGGGACCTCGGTTTAACGTCTCATCCAAAAGACAGCACCTCAGGAGTGCAGCACCCCCCCATGCTACACTACAGTGTCAGTATTGGGATTTAACCCAAGTGCCTGGTGTGGGGCTAGAGCCCACAGCCTTCTGATCTCCCGGCCTCAGAGGCAAGTGTGCTACCTGTTGAGCCTAGAAGTGGAGAGAAAAGGCCAGGGTACTGGGGGAACATGATCATCAGGGGTACAGCTGGAATAGTGTGTTCCATAATAAAAAAAAAGAAGGAGATCTTCGGGGATATGTCTGTCATCAGGTCACACCTGTGGAACGTAGCCATCAGATATCAAGATCACATGGAAACTTTTTCTGCAGCAGTGTATTAGGGAATGCTCCAATGTCATATGCCCTATATAAGAGCAGGTGGCTCCGCTCCCTCCTTAGTTCTTTCTCGCCATCATCCATTCGCACATGGACTCTGCAGAACCTTCATTGCTCAGTTTGACTGCCAAAACTACTTACTTTTTTCTTTAGTAATTGCCTTTGAATTACTTTATTTTACGGAGGGAGTCTGGTCAGAAGTACTACATTACAGAATTAGAATCAGCCTATCCCCAATAAATCTCATACCAAAAATTAGGTTTCTATGTTACTTCATTTTAAAGTTATGAGGTATTTTGTAACCCTGATTTCACTACATGTTCAATAAAGCCAGTTTCAGTGATGAGCCACTGATGATGTCACAGCCAGAACTCAGAGACTAGTACTCTCTGTCAGCAACCTTATAGGACCTATTTCTCCAAAGTTATAGAAACTGTAGCTGTAGTAATCATTTAAAAAAAAAACTGACACAGGGTTGCCTGCAGTGCTTGTGTTTCCACAATGTTCAGATGGATGGTACTGTACTTTAGAATGCATCAGGTGGTAATTTTGGAATGCAGCACTGAACCAAGATATAGAAAGTCAAAGTGGTGCGCAATTTTAGAATGTTGAGGGGGGACATGCAATCTCAGGATGTGGCAGGGATGCACCATGTCACAGTGTGGTGGGACACTCAAACTCAGAATGCAACAGGGGCACACATTGGGGAATTTAGTGGGGACTGGCAATTTTGGAATATAGTAAGGATGTACACTGTCGGAATGTGACAGGACACATAATTTTATTTTGAAACTTCTTGTTCTTGCCACATTTTAGAATTGTATGCACCTACCACATGTCAAAACTGTGCATCACATCCCCACCACAATCCGACATTGTGCATCCTAGCCATATTCCAAAATAGTGCATGCCTACCACATTCCAAAATTGCACATCCACACCACGTTCCAAAGTTGTGTTCCAGTGCCATGTTCAGAAACTATCACCACCACATTCCAAAATTGTCATTGCCACATTCCCAAATTGTGTCACCCCCACATTCTGAAACTGCTTGTCACCACCACATTCTGAAACTGAGCATCACTGCCACATTCTGAAACCATGTGTCACAGCCACATTCCAAAACTGAGCATCACAACCAGATTCTGAAATTGAGCGTGACTGCCACATTCCAAAACTGCATCACTGCCACATTCCAAAACTGTGCGTCACCGCCACATTCCGAAATTGTGTCTGCCACATTCTGAAATTGAGCGTCACCACCACATTCCAAAACTGTGTCACTGCCACATTCTGAAACTGTGTATCACTGCCACATTCCAAAACTGTGCATCACTGCCACATTGCAAATTCTTGCATCACTGCCACATTCTGAAACTGTACATCACTGCCACATTCCAAAACTGTACATCACTGCCACATTTCAGAACTGTGCGTCACCGACACATTCCAAAACTGGGTGTCACTGCCACATTCTGAAATTAAGTGTTACTGCCACATTCTGAAATTGCGCATCACCACCACATTCTGAAATTGCATCAACGCCACATTCCAAAACTGTGCGTCACTGCCACATTCTGAAACTGTGCATCTCTGCCACATTCCAAAATTGTACATCACCACCATATTTAGAAATTGTGCATCACCGCCACATTTCAAAATTGAGCAGCATCACCATATTTCAAAATTGTGCATCACTGCCACATTCTGAAACTGCATTTCTTTTCTACATTCAAAAACTGTACCTGCCTGCCACATTCTGAAATTGTGTGTAAACTTCCACATTCCAATCTTGCCTGTCATTGTCACATTCTGAAAATGTACATACACACCATATTCCAAAACTGCACATTCCTACCACATTCTGAAAATGAGTGTCACTGCCACATTCAAAAATTGCACGTCCAAGTTTACATTCTAAACTTATGTATCCCTGCCTCATTCTAAAATTGCATGTGACTACCACATTCTGAAATTGCATCACCACCAAATTCTGAGATTCTGTGTCCACACCACATTCTGAAATTGAATGTTGCCACCACAGTCTGAAACAAAATATACTAACCACGTTTTGAAATTGTGCATCACCAACACATGTCAAACAAATGCATCCAAGACATATTATGAAATTACATATCCCTGCCACCTTCCACAACTATGCATCTCCCACATTTCAAAATTGTGTATCTCTGCCACATTCTAAAACTATATGACACCACCGAATTATGAATTTTAGCATCCCTACCACTTTCCGAAATCGTGTGTCTGCTCTATTTTCTGAGATTGTGTCACTGTTGCATTCTACTTTGGCTTATCTTCTGCACCACAGGTCTTTACCTAGTGCTTATCAAGTGTAGCAGCAGCCCTCTTGCGCAAAGGCCTCTATGTGCTCCCATACCTGGACAACTGGTTACTAAAAGTCCAGTCCAGGGAGCTCCTGTTGTTAACTCTAGAGTGCACCCTACAGTTGTTTCAGTCCTTGGGCATCACTGCCAATTGGTCTGAGTCTGTGCTGATCCCGTCCCAGTGATTATAGTACATAGGAGCAGTTCAGGACTCTACTCTGGGCAAGGTCTTTCTCCCCCTAGACAGGGTAGACTGCCTCATTGCCCAGGCCCAGGAGGTGGCTCAGAGCAAATATGTCCCAGCCAGGACCTTCTTGAGGCTACTAGACCTAATGTACATGGCCATTGTCTTGGTTCCTCTGGCCAGGTTGTACTCAAGGGTCTGCATTGGACCCTCAGGGTCCAGTGGGATCAGCGCACAGATGATCTATATCAGCTGGTCCTCGTCTACTCCCCATTCTGCAGAGTGCTTCACTGGTGGATGGACCCAGCCCATAGAAACATAGAAGTTGATGGCAGAAAAGGACTGCAAGGCCCATCCAGTCTGCCCATTTTACCAATTT
This sequence comes from Neoceratodus forsteri, assembly GCA_016271365.2. Taxonomy (NCBI): domain Eukaryota; kingdom Metazoa; phylum Chordata; order Ceratodontiformes; family Ceratodontidae; genus Neoceratodus; species Neoceratodus forsteri. Next base: position 423,023,573 of record CM057453.1, read on the forward strand.
GCTCCTGCTGCCTCTATTAGGTCAGCAGCCTCTGCTATGCTCCCCCTCATGTATATGATTCCCTTGTGGCTATCCTATGCCCTCTTGAATCCCTCCACTGTATATTCTTCCACCGACTCCTGAGGTAGGGTGTTCCACGCATCCACCACCATCTATGTAAAAAAGAACTTTATCATGTTACCCATTATGCGCCCCTCCCTCCAATTTCATGTCATGCCCTCTAGTTCTGTTGTACTTTTTATACTGGAAGATTCTATCCCTTTCCACCTTATTTATGCCCTTAAGATATTTGAAAGTCTCAATCATGTCCCCCCTCCTGTCTCTGTTCCAATGTGTACATATTGAGGCCCCTAAGTCTATCCCCCATATGCGTTGTTGTGCAGACTCTGCACCATCTTAATTGCCCTTGTCTGCACTGTTTCCACCCTGTCAATACCCTTATGCAGGTGCAGCCTCCAGAACTGCACATAGTACTCTAGGGGAGGACTAAGCAGCATCTTGTACAGTGGGATCACCACCTCTGTCCTATGGCTTGTAATACTCCTCTCTATACACTCTAACATCCCACTAGCCCTCTCAACTGCTTTTGCTATCTGTTTGGTGGATTTCAGGTCATCTGATATAATGACCCCCAGATCCCTCTCCTACCTGGTGACCATCAACAACTCAACCCCCAACATGTAGCTCTCCCCAGAGTTTCTGTTCCCCACATGCATGATCTTGCACTTCTTCACGTTAAACCTTAACTGCTATACCTCAGACCATTTCTTTAGCTTTTCCAGGGCTCTTTTCATTCTCTCTGTGCTCCTTGGAGTATCTACTCTGTTGCAGATCTTGGTGTCACCTGTAAACAAGCATACATTTTCCTCTAGCCCTTCTGCTATGTCTGCTATGAAAACATTGAAGAGGACTGACCCCAGGACAGACCCATGTGGCACCCCACTAGTTACTTCCATTTCTTCTGACAGTGTACCATTTACCACCACCCTCTGCCTTCTGTCCACTAACCAATTTCTGACCCAGTTCACCACCCTTTGCCCCACCCCTAGACTCCTCAGCTTGTTTACCAGAATCCTATGTGGGACAGTGTTGAAGGCCTTGCTGAACTCAAGATAGGCAATATCCACTGCCCCTCTCTGGTACACCACCTTGGTCACCCAGTCAAAGAAATCTATCAGATTTGTTTGACAGGACCTTCCCGCCATGAACTCATGCTGTCTTGGATCCTGCATTCCACTGGATACCAGGTGATCCACAATGCATTCCATAAGCAATATATCCATGATCTCCACACTATTGAGGTGAGAGTCAATGGCCTGTAGTTCCCTGCATCCTCCTTGCTACCACTCTTGTGAAGAGTGACCACATTTGCCCTTCTCCAGTCCTGTGGGACCACCCCCATGTTCAGCAACTCACTGAACAGGGCTGCCAAAGGGACTGTCGGCTCCATTCTCAGTTACTTTAGGATCTTTGGATATACTCCATCTGGTCCCATTGCTTTGTCCACCTTTAGTTTTAGTCCATCTAGGACCCTCTCTTCTGTAAATGCTGTGAAGCGCAGATCTTCCCCCTCCGCACATCTGTTTTCCAGTTGTGGTCCCTGTCCCGTTCCTTCTCTAATAAAGACTGAGAAGATGTATCTGTTAAGGATTGTGGCCTTCTCTATGTCCCTTCTACCCTCTTGTCATTGCCACCTTTGAGTCTGAATATACCCCCTCTGGACTTCCTCCTCTAACTGATGTACCTAAAGAATGTCTTGCTCCGTTTCCTCACTGATTGTGCTAGCCTTTCTTCTGTATGTGCTTTAGCACATCTCACCGCCACCCCTGCCTCTCTCTGACATTTTTGTGTTGCTTGCACGCATGTGCAGGAAACACATTGAGTCAGCTTCCTTCACAAGCAGGTTGAAGAGGCGCGGCAGTGTTGTGCCGAATGGCAGCAGTGCCTTCCGGGCTGGTCTATGCTGCGGCGAATAGAGGAGCATGCTGTTGATGATGGCAGTTAATGAGCATGCCACTATGCTCAAAGAAAGTGGGCCACTGCAATCAGGGAGCACCCGGTCACTACACAATCAGCTGTTTTTGCTGTGGGGCATCCCTGACTGCAGCAGCCAATTACAGCTGCATTGTGTGGTGTCCCCATGGTGACTTCTTCATCGACCTCTCACAGTCCTCATGAAGCCAATGGAAAGCTGCTGCCCACCTCTCCCAGTTCTAAAAGCTGACAGGGGATGCCCAATCCCCCTGTTGGCATGCCCCCTCCCTAGTTCATTTGCTGACAAGGTAGCCCAATCCCTGTCGGCATGATGCACCTTCCCCCATTTGTAGTATGCCGAAGGGGTGCCCAGTCCTCCTCGGCTCATGCGTTCCCCCCCAGCACACTGTATAGCCAATGGGGTACCCAATCCCCATCAGCTGCACTCCCTCTTCCCCAAAAAACATCCAGGTGGCACACTGGGAGCCCATCCCCAGTTTGCCAATAGTCCTGTGGTGTCCTTTTTCTTTTTTTTTTTTTCAATCCTGTAAAAATAAAGAAAACAGTCTGTCGCTGTCTGTGGTGCCCCTTCCCTCAGCCCCCTCATCGTCTGTGCACCCTACCTCCCCACACCCCCTCACCCCATACTTACCTCCGGAGCCCGCTATGACGATCTTTGGTGGACAGGGAACACGTCAGCACTCTTCAAAGCCAACCGTGAACTGAAGAAATGCCAGTAAGCTGTATAATGGCATAAATAGTTTTTTTTTCAACTTAAGTGGATATCCTGGCCATTTTTAGGAATTTTTTCACCAAATTTTCAACATGGGGTTCTTGGGACCCCACCTCATTAACTCAGTCACTGTCATTTTGTTATTCGGTCCCAAAAGATAATTTCGCAGTCACTGCGTGGAACCACCTTTCGGGACCGATTAACAAAACAACAGTGTCACAGTTCATGAGGTAGGCCCTCAAAAACCCTATGTTGAAAATTTGGTGAACAAATTCACAAAAATGACTGTTTTACAAGTGTGCATTGTGTAGTTCCTACTCACGCTTGTAACTTTGAGAATTTTTAATATTTTCACTCCAGATTTTCAACATTGCCATTTTACCACACCCCCTTATGAACAGTATAGCTGTCATTTTTCACATCTCACCCGAAATGTGTTTTCGCACATGTAACGCACAATGGAGCAGTCGGTGTGCAAAATCAATGTTCAGGACAGATTAAGAAAATCACAGTGACACTGTTCATGAGCAGAGGTCTTAAAAAGCCTATGTTGAAAATTTGGTGGCAAAAGTCCATAAAATGACTGTGTTACAAACATGCATTGCACAGTTCCTGGGCACCCTCGTAACTTCACGAATTTGTAATATTTTCACACCAGATTTTCAACATTGGCATTTTTCCACACCTCCTTATGAACAGTGCAGCAGTCATTTTTCACATCCTGGCCAAAATGTGTTTTTGCACTTCCAGCACAGAGCAACGCAGTCACTGTGGGAAATCAGTGTTTGGGACAGATTAAGAAAATAACAGTGTCACTGCTCGTGAGTGGAGGTCCCAAAATGCCTATGTTGAAAATCTGGTGTAAAAATTCCCCAAAATAATTACGGGTGTGTGTTGCACAGTTTCTATGCATGCTTATGACTTCACCAGTTTTTTTATGTTTTTACTCTAGATTTTCAACATTACCATTTTTTTACACCTCCTCATGAACAGTCCAGCTGTCATTTTTCACATCCTGTTCAAAATGTGTTTTCGAACCTGTGGTGCCAAATGGCACAGTCATTGTGCAAAATCACCTTTCAGCTAACAAACTGATAGTGTCACTGTTCATGTGGTGGGGTCACAAAAAGGCCATGTTGAAAACCTGGAGTAAAAATACCAACAAATGCCCAGTGCGTTAGGGTTTATGACCATTACACCCTACCCCATAGAGACTGACAGATGTCAGGGGTGTGACTTGGGATTGTTGACAATAATGCTCACGCCATTCCACCCACACCCTGCAGCCAGTGACAGGCATCGAGGCGCACCTTGGACTCTTTGGCCTCAGAGTTCACCCCATTCTCCTGTACTGCACCCATTTCAGTGTATTTCCTTATGGAATGAGGTGAGTGTGAAGCCCGAACACCCCAAGGCACACCTTGACACTTGTAAGGGTCTGCAGGGCAGGGTGAGGTGAAATGTTATGACCGTTATGGGCAGTGACCCAAAGACACTCCCCAATGCCTGTCCATCTCTGCAGGGTGGGGTTGGAGTTAGCGTCAGTTCAGTACTTCACTGCCATTCCTATACTGCATCTTTCTGACTCCTGCACTTTCGCTGCTAATGCCAGCAAGCAACCATTCAGCATTGACAAATGCTTGTGTTCATTTGCAAGGCAAGCAAACATACTGGTATTGGTCTGAACTGTGAGGTGGCTTTGGGGGCAGGGGGCCTTCCCCTCCTCCACCTATCAAAGCTTCAGAATACTGAATCTACTCCCTAATTACATCCACTGTCTGCCTTTCTCTTCCTTTTTACGTTGCTTGCACTTGCACAAGAAATGTTTTGCTACAGAGAATGGCATTGCAGAGGTGTGTCACTGAGTAGCCCAATGCAGGCTAAGCTGCATTGGGTTCATCCTTGACAGACCAATTATCATCCAAGATAAGTATGACAATGGTATACAGTTTATGGGTGGAAATGTTGTGTACTTGAAACAAATGAAGTGCTCCAATGAGAGAAAACTTCTTCTGTTTCATATAAATAAAGTTGTCCCCCCAATCGCTCAGTTTTCCTTGCTGTCTCTCCCTCCTCCCCTGCACACACCTTTTGTCTCATGTGTTCCCCGTACCTCATTTCTCCCTTGTTGTCCCTCTGACCCTCCTGTCTCCTCATATTTTCAATTTCTTCGAGCCAGGCTCCAGTGACCGTGCTAACGTGACTGGCTAAGCTGTGCTGCTATCAGCCTCACAATACGAGAGGAACCCGAGAAGCTTTAGCTTAAATGATGCACCACAAAGCTGCCTAGTGCTCCATGGGACAAGCGTTGCCATAAGGGCTGAAACCTGATATGCTCCGAGAGCCAGGCTGGATGGCCGACTCAGACTGTGCATGCATTTAGTGAATAGCACAATACTCCTGTAGCACTCCAAATATTCCCGTGGCTCTAAGAATACAATTTTTTTCTTAAAGCAAATCTGTAAAATTCTTCTTTTGAATGGATTTGATTGACTGTGTGGCAGCACCTGACAGTATGATAATACAGACCTCTGTGCAACCAGAGCACAATTAACAACTTCTGTGTACACACTCAGCCACCCTGCAGACCATCAGGCACCGAGCCCACGGTAAAATCAGTACCGTCCTGCACAATTTGTAGCTTCTGAGGCCCCAGTCCATGCTGTGTGCAGTCAGATTGCATTTTAAGACTGCAGTTCAGTGGCACGAACAAATTATGTCCCCAGGCTGGTGAAGTGCAATGGGGACAAGCCGGATGAAGTGATCCCACTGTGCAGTCTGACGCAGAGAGAGAGAGAGCGACCGGGCCAGAGACAATATCAAGCAATGGTACAGGAATCTCATGGCTGCATGACAAGTTGTGGCTAGGGGACACAGAAACACCACACAGTGCAAGACAGCGAGACGCGCATGGCAGCTGTGTAGCCTGTGAGCTAGGAGACAGAGGGTTTATGTGTGTTGTGCCTGCCACTACCCTGTCCAGTTTGCAGATAATCAGCAGTCCGAGTGGGCAAGGAGGTAGTTGAGAGTGACAGCTGCCATGTGGTCTGGTGTGAAAGATAGAGAGAGAGAGAGAGACACACAGACAGTGGGAGACAGTATGTTCCAAAGTTGCGACAATGTGCTCTCTCTGTCTGTCTGTGTCTCTGTCCGCAGAAACAGTGGAAGCAATGATCAGCAGTATAGAGCCCTCTGACATGCTGTAATACAGGACAGCAGAGGAGAGAGCAAGCCTGACAGTGGCCATCCATGTCAGCCTCCCCCATTAAAGCCACTAGATCAGGGAGTTTGTTTCCCAGACTTAAGGCTTTGGTATGCATTATGCTCCAAATCTTGTTCCTGGTCCCTCTGCCATTATTTTTGTTTTTGTCACATTGTTCCTGATCTGCATCTGTTACTACTCCTTCCCTCTGTTTCTCATTGTGCCCCTTACCTGTCCCCATTTTCTAGCCATATTCACTAAACTCATGTCCTCCCTTTTCCCAGTGCTGCCATTACCAACCTGAGGGGCCAGACTGTATTGTTTCCATTCCCTCTGATAGCTCCCCCCCCCGACTAGTTTAAATGCTCAGCAAGGAAGCACCCAGACATTTAATTGAGGAATGCTCTCCTCTGCCTGGACAGATGCAGACCATCCCTATACAGCCATGCATCTACCCAGGTGGATCCCCAGTCCCCAGTGTAGCCAAAGCCCTTATCCTTGCACCAATCCTTCAACCATTCATTGAATTGGCTGATGCGTTGATTCCTTGCATCCCCCTTCTCCCTGACTGGTAGGACATCAGAGAAAATCAACAATTTCCCAAACCCCTCAAGCTGACTACCCAGAACCCTGAAGTTATCCTGTATTGTCTCTATATTAACCCCTTCCTTGTTCAAGTCATTAGTCCCGAGGTGGACAACAACATGTACTTCCCCCTTCCTTGCCACTGCCTTGGCGATCCTGTGGATTCACATTGTGTCCCTCTGAGCAGTGGCCCCCTTTCTTAAAGGGGATCCCCTTCCTTACCCCGACTCCTCAGCAAATCCTCACCAAATCCTTACCACAGATCCTCACCACAGATGCTTTGGTTCTGGAATGGGGAGCCCACTTCGGTCCTTATCAGACCCAGGGCCTGTGATCCCGGTGGGAGACTCACCTCCACATAAATGTCCCAGAAATGAGGGCAGTTCTGCATGCCTTCCAGGCCTTCTAGAACCATCTCTCCCTGGGTCCTCTGCTGGTGCAGTTGGACAATGTCTGTGTGGTCTATTACATCAACAAGCAAGGGGGACTCATTCTTACCCCCTGTGCAGAAGCGATGATGTCTGGTACTGGGCTCTAGATCACGGTCTAGAACTGTCAGCCATCCATGTTCCAGGTGCCCAAAATGCCTTGGCAGACAGTCTCAGCCTATCACAGTACAGGATGCATGAGTGGGAGCTGCTGACCTTGGTCATTGAAGACCTGTTTGACAGGTGGGGTTGTCCAGAGTTGGAACTTTTTTGTGTCCACACTCAATGCAAAACTGCCGAGTTTGTGCTCACTAGATCCAGGGCCTGTTGTTTTCTGGCAAGTCATATTGTCCCTCTCCTGGAATGGTAGGTTTCTTTATGCTTTCCCTCCCTTTCCTTTGATTTAGAGGGTTATCATTAAGCTACAGATGAAGGGTGCCACCCTAATTCTGGTGACTCCATTCTGGCCTCAGCAGATATGGTTTCAATACTGCGACAACTGGCTGTGGAACCTCCAGTTCCCCTGCCCCTCTTCCAGGACCTGTTGACACAGGCTGAGGGGACCCTGGTCCATCCAGACCTCAAGACTCTCCATCTGCATGCATGACTTCTGAGGACATAGCAATTGCTCAGTTTGGTGTGTCTCAAAAAGGTGTATGATATCCTGGTGGCTACCAGAAAACCTTCTACCAGGGCCACTTACTCTATGAAATGGAAGCGGTTTGCTATCTGGGCCACTTCTTATCACCTAGACCCATTCACCTGTCCAGTGAACCAGGTTCTAGAGTTTTTCCTGACCTTGTCTGATGCAGGACTCAGATACTCCTCTCTTAAAGTGCACCTGTCCGCTATATCAGCCTCTCATGTGCCCATTAACGGCTGTACTGTGGCACAGCTGAATGTGGCTCATACTTTTCTGCAAGGCATTCTCCACTTGAAGCCTCCCCATCAATACTCCAGTTCCAGCTTTGGACCTGAATTTTGTTCTAGAGAACTGACCCTGCCTCTTTTTGAGCCACTCGCATCTTGTGAGCTATGCTTTCTGTCATGGAAAGCATTACTTTTAGTTGATATTACTTCTGCTCGAAGAATTTCAGAGCTACAGGCTCTCATGTGTGAGCAGCCTTATTTGATTTTTCACAAAGACGGGGTCTCTTTGCTCACTAACCCTAAGTTTCTTCCTAAGGTGGTGTCTGAGTTTATTCTAGATCAATCTATCCACCTGCCTGTTGATTATTGGTAACCTGTTAGAATAACACTACAAATATAGCGCAAGAATAAAGAGCGAGGTCAAAATGCTGTATCACAGACAGCAACAGGGATTAAACAGTGCTGTGCAGTAAGTGCTACCCAGGTCACTTTCCATGGTACTAGGAAGAAGACAAGCACTGGGGAATTGAGAAGGCTGTCCGAGCTGCTTCCGTGGTGGAGAGGACTGACACATGGAGCAGCTCAGCCAGAATGGTGGTGGAGATCAAGGTTCTAATCCTTGTCTCCGAAATGTTGTTTTTCCCTCATAATCTAACTCTGACTTGGAGTTGATTATTTTAGTTATGGGAGGGGCGAGGGGCAGAGCCCCCTGCTAAAATAAGTGTTTGGATTGGAATTGGTCATCAGTGTCCTTTGTGACTGCTACCAGTGGTGCTGCCTTTACTTGTAACATTTGTTCCTGATGCTGTTCTGAACAGCGCTGTACAGGCAGCCCTGTTATTGACAGCACTGTTCATACATGTGCTGTTCAGTAGAAGCATTGCTGCATATTTTAGATGGGCATAGAATTCTCAGGTACTATACACACACTGTACTAAGGACTGCAGAAAGTCCTCTCAGTAGTTTATTTCTTACGTCCCTGGCAAAGAGGGCACTCCAGTATCTAATCAGTGTTTGTCCAGATGGTTGGCCAACTGTAATACTTTTTGTTATAGGAAGTATGATAAGGAACTTCCTGGTATGGTTCACAGCCATTCAACCAGAGGCATGGCCACTTCTGTTGCCTGTTTCAGGAATGTGTTGGCTGCGGAAATTTGTGCTGCTGCCACTTTGAGTACTGTCAACACTTTTACCAAGCACTACAGTCTGGACATTGCCTCCAGAAGACAGGCAGGCTTTGGCCTAGCTGTGCTTCAGGCCTTCTTTCTTAGGCCTCTGGCTTCCTGCCACCCAGACTGTCTTGCACTTAGTACAGTTTGGACTCATTTGACTTATTCCACAGGTGTGACCTGATGACAGAGATCTCCCCAAAGAAGATAGAACAGTTATGTAAGAACTTACCATAACAGTAGATCTTTGAGGGAATCTCTGTCATCAGATCATGCCATCCCTCCCTCCATCTCCCTTTCTCTCTCTCTCTCTCTCTCTCTTTCTTTACAGCTCAGCTGTCCTGTTGCTCCAGTCTTTTTCCTAGCTGGGCACCTTCTCTCATTCCTTGGTTCCCTGGTGGGACTCCTGTTTCCTATGGCCTCCAGATAGCAAAAGAACTGATGGAGTGGGGCCACCACCCACACTTAATATAGGGCTGTGATGTCAGAGCATGATGTTGGCATAGGTGGCCCCTACTAGATTGCTGCAGAAAAGCTTCCATGTGATCCTGGCACCTGATGGTTAAGTTCCATAGGTGTGACCTGATGACAGAGATTCCCTCAAAGATCTGCTGTCATGGTAAGTTATTATGTAATTGTTCTTTGCCTTGCACAAGAGTGACAGCAAGGATGAACTGAGGAACTGCAGACCTCAGTTTAACACCTATAGTGCGCAAGTTGTTGAAGACCAAAATAGAACAGAGGGTGGTGAGTTTCTTGGGTCAAACGGACTTCAGAAAAAAAACATGGTTTTATAGGGGGGTGGTTGTGTCAAATAAACCTGATTGATTTGTTTGAGTGGGTGATGAGGGTAGCAGATAAGGAGCAGGCAGTCCCACATTGACAGTTGTTAAAGAGGATGCATGACCTGGGGATGGAGTAAAGTTCACACAAGATGATTTGGGAACTGGATGAGTGGCAGAATCCAGAGGGAGATAATTAAATGGGACAATGGAGAAAAAAACTAGAACCCCAGCACTAAGTACAGGATCAGAGAAGAGTCCATGGCATGTACCTCAGAGGAAAGGGACCTCAGAGTTATAATTAAGGATGACCCAAAAGTAGTGGCCCAGTGTTCAAGGACAATGGGGTGACCAAATAGGATGATGGGCTGCATAGGGAGGAGATACTCCCCTGTACAAATCTTTGGTTTGGCCCCATCTTGAGAACTGTGTGCAGTTTTGGAGCTCTCACCTTAAAATATACATTGACAGGGTGGAGGATATGCAAAGGAGGGCAACCAAGATGATGGAGGGGCAGCAACAAAAGTCCTCTGAGGAAAGGTTGAAGGGATCCAAAATGTGCTCCTTGGAGAACAGGAGAACTGTGGGACATGATTAAGACCTTCAAGTACCTCAGGGGCATAAAAGGGTGGAGTGATGGAAGCTTTTTAGGTTGAGCACAAATGTGGTTACAAGAGGGAATATAATGAAGTTAGTGGGGAGAAGTTTCAAGAGGGAAGTGAGGAAGCATTTCTTCATAGAAAGAGTCGTGGATAACTGGAACAGGATTGCCCAGGTGGGGGGGGGGACAGAACCAGTGACAGGATGCAAGCATATGTGAGACAGGCACATAGATATAATTATAAGAGGAATCACGTGGAGATGGTGGGGAAGCTGGGGATAGCACAAGGTCTTTTGCCACCACAATGGAGAAGACAGGTAAGGTTAGAGCAAAGTGGATGAGTCATGCAGTCCTTTTCTGCTGACAAAAATCTATGTTTCTTTGTTTTTATGACAGGGTGAATTCTAATGGTTTACCATTGAGTTCGTTCCTGGGACAGGTCCTCTTCACAGTCTTCATCTGTGACCATACTGTAGGTTAGGGATACAGGGCAATATATGCCTCTTTGTGGATAAAACCAAGATCTGTGGCCAGGTGGATAGTAAGGAGAGGCTCAGACTTATGAAAGATGATCTGGGTATATTGACAAAATGGTTAAAAATGTTGCAGTTAGAATTTAATGACAAGAAGCACAAGACAATGCACACTGGGTAAGAAATGTTAACATCTGAGTACAGGACAGGGGAGGTAGTATTGGAAAGCACAACAGAGGAAAGGGACTGGAAGGTAATAATTTCAGATAGTCTACAAACATCAGCACTATGCAACAGAGCAGTGGGAAAGGCAAATATGATGTTGGGGTACATAGGGAGGGGGATCTGCAGCCATAGTATAAAGGTACTTCTACCACTATTAGTACTGTAGGGCATTGGTTCAACCTCACCTGGAATACTATGATCAATTTTGGGGACTGCATTTGAGGAAGGACATTGCAGAGTGTAGGCAGTGCTGACGATTGTAACCCAAGATGATCCAGGGACAGCAGGTACAGACTTAAGTGAAGAGACCGAAATAACTAAACATGCTGGAGGTGAGAAAAGAGAGAGAGGAGACATGAAGGAGACCTTCAGATCCCTCCATGAGGATAAACAAGGTGGGTAGCATGGAATTGTTCAAACTGAGTTTTACCACACACACCAGTGATAACTCCATGAAGCTGATGGGGGAGGGGCAAATTTAGGAGGGATATCATAAGAAACAAACTCTGGCCAGAGCCAACACAGCTGCTATAGAGCGACATGTCTGAGTGAAAACTACTTGAAGCTCTTGTTGCAGCCGGTACCATACCTGTGCCAGTTTAACAAATCAAGAGGAGCAACAGGTATGAGACTGCAGTCCAGGAGTGACACCAATTCGTAGAGGTAAGAAAACCCAGACTGAATCAATACCTCAAACTGCATTTACATGTTATTAAGTTATAGACACACAAAGAGTGCAGCATTTACATAGTGCTTCAGACATAAACTCGATTATGTTCTTCTTCAGGAAACCACTTGCTGAAGAATTGAGTTTGAATCTGAAGCATCAGCTAGGCTCTGCACTCTCTATGTGGCTATAAGTGCTCTCTGTGTGGCTATTACATAATAAAATGTTCCTACAATTGAAAGTACTGATCCAATCTGTTTTTATTACCTCTACAAATTGGTGTTACTCCTGGAGTGTGGTCCCCTGCCTGCTTTAACAATAAGAACACCCATGGAGTGAAATAGCATTCAAGACCCTGAGCCACTCAGGTTGATGGGCTCCAAAATGCTGCAAGCATTTTCAGGTTTAGTTTAGAATAATAGAATAGAATAGAATAGAATTTGGTATATGCTTACATGTACAGTTTCTGTGTCTCATGGTTATAAGAGGGCATTCTTGAGTTCTATGGGTGACAGAACTGCAAATAGAAGCTAAGCAGTTCTGGGACACAAAGTAATTGATCAGAAACTATTGTAGCCACAAGACACATGGGAGCTACACACATAAATATATTATAAATCATATTGAAGATTTCTGTTAAGAAATGCAACTTGAATTTTAAAATACAACTACTAGATTTCATGGAAAATTGGAGAATCCTGTGTGATAAAATGGAATATGTTAACTAAACTTAGAACTGTAGCATTACAACTGTTTGCATGAGATGTTTTATGGGGACAACAGTACTTGAAATGTTTAGAAATAAACAATCCTGTTTAGCCAAGAATGATGTCAGAATTTATAATTTTGTGTATAGAAGATAGCAGATGGCCAGCCATGCAAACCAAGCCTGTGTTACCACTGAGCTCGAGAGTAGTCAGAACCCTGCTGGCAATGCAGGCTTGTTGTGCATGTGACTGGGCATCCTCTGTTTTATACAGTATATTTTTTTATCTTAAAAATATACATTGTTCCCCACACACACACACATACACAAAAGGCACATCATTTGGGGAAATGTTAAAACTAATACACCACCCTACAGCCAACTGTTACTACTCCTTGCCATGCAACTGACAGTTTATTTGCTTTTAAAATCATTTGAAAAAAGTTTACTTCATATAAAAGAAGACCTGGGTGATGAGCAAGAGCAAGATCTGCACTTATGTGCTTTCATTTAAATCAACACAGATTCACACAAATACATTCTAGTGCAGATCGTGCTCATGCATGTTTCCCAGTTCCTTTCATTTTTGTAATTAAGATTCTTTTTAAATTATTTTGAAAGCAAGACACTGTCAGTGGCGCTGGGTGGGACATTAGCAGCTGGGTGTAGGATGGGTTTATTAGTTAAAATTAATAAAAAAAGAAAGTTTCTGTGTTTAGGTCTATGTGTACATATGTGGTGAGGGGAGACAACAATTCCCGATTTTCGAACGCAATCTGCATTGAAATAGGGATGCTGTGTGCTACCCTTCCAGCTGAAGCACCAATGTGCAAGGTTGCAAGAGTGGTTATGCCATGGCAGGGCTGCTTTTTTACATACCCCTCCTGGTACCCCTTCTGCCATTGGTTGGTGGTTCTCCAAGCCATTTTCATGGCTAGTACTAGTGACTGCCCCTGGTAAATGAACTAACTGGTACTTCTATACAGATAACATGGTTTATATACAGTTGCATGGTTCAATGGTGGACCTGCCCCCTTGCATATGAATCCTCCTCTGTTATGGCTTGCCTTGTCTTCCTTTAATCATTTGACTCCCCTGTTACTGCACCATTGTGTTTGTATTTATATACTTATTTACATATATTTATATGTTTTTATGATGGATGTTACCCGACCCTGTTCTAACCAGGTCCATCTTGTAAAAGAGCTCTGCTCAAAGATGTTCGCCTGGATAAATAAAGATTTTGATTGATTGATTGATATTCCAGAAGCCCCATCATGGTCGCAAGAGGGGGCTAAGGTTAGACCAGCCAGGAACTGGTCTAAGTGCCCTGCACCACTGCCTGGCTGGGCAGAGAGTGGGCTATAGGACCTAGAAGGTGGGGACTAAGGGCCGCTGGAGCAGTGGGGGTGCCATAGGGTATGACAGGGGCACGGCAGCACTGAGAGGGAGCATAGGAGGCACCTGGTGGAGGTGCCAGAGTATCAGACAGCCACTTAGACCAGGTAGGGGGTTGCATCATCATGACATGGACCCCAGGTGAAAGCAGCCCTGGCACCTGCCATGGGACCCGCAGTCCCTGGCAGTATAGTTGGGCATCTGTCCTATGTAGGGGACTGTGGGTCCTGTGGGGCAAGTGTTGGGACCTTTCACACAATCTGCAAAGGGTATACAAATAGAAGACACAGACATGTGTTTCATCCTATCAAGGACTCATCAGTGTGCCTTATATGTATGACTCCCAAGGGGAAATGAACCAGCTGCCTTAAGTTGGTCTTATGGGTTTGGGTCATGGTAAGCCCCCCCAAAAAACAAGCTAAAAGACAAAGAACCTCATGCAAAAGCACTGAGGCAAGGGATACCCCAAAGGGCATGAGTCCTGGGTAGGATGAAACATGTGTCTGTGTCTTCTGTTTGCACCCTTTGCAGATCGTGTGAGAGTTCCTTCAGCACTATGCATTCTTAATTAAAGCTGAACCAGTCTAAAATGTCATGGTGATTTCCATATACAGCCCATGATGCTTTGCATTGTAGGGGTAAGTGTGATTATATACTGAGTAAATTTGCCCAGTCCAAATAAATTCACTCCAGGGACCCCAACACCCATGCACAAGCATTCATGGTAATTTGCTTTAAAAAAGTCATAACTGTGAAACTTGGCTTTATGACCAATGCCCTTTGGGGTAACCCTTGCCTCAGTGCTTTTGCACTAAGGTTCTTTATCTTTTAGCTTGTTTTTTTGCTTTTTTGTGGGGCTCACCATGACCCAAACCTATAAGATCAACTTAGAGTAGCTGGTTCATTTCCCCTGGGGTGTCATACAGATGAAACACACTGATGAGTCCTGGGTAGGATAAAACACATCTGTGTTTTCTGTTTGCACCCTTTGCAGATTGTGTGAAAGCCCTTTGGCATAATGCATTCTTGCATAAAGCTGAACCAGCCTAAAATGTCATGGTGATTTGCATAAATAGCCCATGATGGTTTGCATTATGGGGGTATGTGCGATTTTATACTGAGTACATTTGCCCAGTCCAAATAAATGCACCCCAAGAACCCCAACACCCATGATAAAGCATTTCTGGTACCATTTGCTTTAAAAAAGTAATAACTTAAAAAATGCCCTGCTCCCATCTAATTGAAATTCACCATACCAGTGTCATATCCTGATCGCAACTTTATAATAATATTACAGATACTCTTCAAAACAGTCCAATGACATGCACAGAAACCTTACACTTCCAATGTTTATTGCCAAATGAATGTCGCCATTTTATGCTGTGACAGCATTCATTAGGCCATAAACATCTGACGCTTATGGATTCTCACTTCTTGTTGGACCATATTGACGTGTGCAGTACTTCTAACATTATTGTATACGTATTGTGACCAAGATCTGACACTGATTGTGGAGATTACAAGCAGCTGGGAATGAGGCATTTTTTATTTCATTTGTGCCTTTCTTGTTAAAATAAATGGCTCCCGGAAAAGCTTTCATGGGTTTAGGAGGAGGTGGGGTCATCCGTCTGGTCCAAGCTGCACAGTGGACTAAGCAAATATTATATGGCATTTTAAAAACAATTGAATCGTAGAAGAATGGCTCACATCTGCCACCTACAGTCTGGTGACATCAGAGAGCCTCTCAAGCTTTACTCTTGAGGCAAGATGATGTCACTAGAACCCTCAATGGCAGAAAAGAGTCATTCTTTGCAGTCTGCTGTTGATTATTCTATATGTTAAATATTGCCTTTGTGTCCTCCTTTCCATCTCGGGGTGAGGACACTACCCCTGCATCTGACCTTGAAATGGATATATGGGGGAAGGTTCAGAAATGAAGTTATTGCCACTCCTTCTCTGGCCAGCAGAGGATATGTAAGCACCAGGAGACCCTACACTCTAACCCTCAACAAGGAAGGTTCATTTCCATAATGTTCCCCCTCCATCAACCTTTCCAGAGTCAGGAAGCAATGTGCTGGCTTAGTGAGATATTTCTTAGCAAAAATTAGTTGAGGGGAGTGTACAGTAACTTTGCAGCTGGGTGCAGAGTTGTCAACTGGGAGACCCTGTCTTTTATCCTAAAGCAGACCATAACTGTATGACTTTGAGAAGATCACTTAAAGGGAGTGTTAAGTTTTCAGCTTCTCTTAACTCTTAGGCTGCTGACAGAATTACAACATATAGGAATTTTGGACTGATATATCAGTCCACTGCCATGCAAGGGTTAATTCTGAAAGCCTGTGAAAATCTTTCAGTTGAGGCATTGGGGTTACCTGTAGGCATCCGCTGTCCAGAGATGCATTTACATCCCCCATAAATTAAAATGAGGCTGCAGTCATTTCATAGAAGGTTGTAATTAAGTTATGTCATGATTGGACAAGTTGTGCTTAAAAACCACAAGCTAGATTTTCGAAACATCAAGAATGCTACAAGCCCCGCCTGACATATGGCACATGGGGCTTTCGGCGTTTTCTGACCGACAATCAGTAATTTCTTTCCTTTACGCCACCCTCCGCACCTTAGACCACATTTTTGTGGTCTAGCGTGTGCCACTCCTGGGGACCTATGTTATGGAGCTTGCACCAGATATGTGGTGCAAGTTGCTGTAAATCTTGGAAACTGTCGCAGCTGCGCCTGAGATTGGAAAATTGGGTGCAGTTCCGGCAAAGGGGCTAGGCGCACTGCCAAAACCTAGTCCCATGGTGCAGGACTTGACGCAAACCTTGCACCACCTTTTCAAAATCTGGCCCCACGGGTTTACTTTGGTTCTACCACTGGAACATGCCCGCGATGCTGTGCTGGGCAATTAGGGCACCAATTGGCAATGTTGCCCTCTCCCACTTATAGATTTTAACTCTGGGGGTGGCTGGACCTTGGAGGGGGGGGCGCATCCTGCATCTGGCGCCCTGATTGCCCAGTGCCATAATGCTGATGGTCTGAGCGCCGGAAGGGGTTTATTTCTAATAAATATAAACAATTAGCTACAGTGCTTTACTGTGTTTTATTGCATTAGTAAAAAGACTTTTAAAAGACAAAAACCCTGTGTAAAAGCCCTGAAGCAAGGGTTACCCTAGGGGCCATTGACATTAAAGGCAAGTTTCAAACAAATACAAAATTATACCTGTGCTCCTAATGCAAAGCCTCATGGGTATCATATGCAAACCATCATGAAGGAAATTTGACTGGCTTTATTGTAAGTTGGGCGGTATTGTGTAAAATAACTACACACACTATCTGCAAAGACTGAAAATTAATAGGTTCACCGATGAGGGATTGCTGGAGATTCCATGGGTTCGCCTGAAGACATCTGGTGCTCGTGCCTTTCCATTTTCTGCACCAGCCCTGTGGAATTCTCTACATCATCGGTTGAGAGAGTGCCTGACCATTGACAGTTTTAAAACTGAATTAAAAACTTATTTATTTGATTTAGCCTTCCCTAAGTTCGGCTGATTTTACTGTAATTTTATTGTATTAATCTGTTTTAACTTTGTTTATTTGATATTTGTTTATTGGCTGTACAACGCTTTGGTTATGAAAAGCGCTTTAAAAATAAAATGGATTTGATTTACTTACACTGACTAACCCTTACAGAGTTGTTGACATGTTGGGAATCTCTTTAGATGCCATCCAGAATGTTTGCTGCGCTTTCAAAGGACTGGAACTCACATCTTTGCCTCAGCTGAGCCATTCTGAGCTGAATCAATTATAATGAACAATTCTGAACTTCTACGTAAGGTAGTGATGGGCCGGAGAACGGTCTAGATTCAACTAAAGCACAACATACACACCCAGATATCCTGCTTTTACTCAGAGGATGGAGCTATTTGACTCTCAGGGATGGACCTCCCTACTGAGTCACCCCCTAATGACATGCATTTCTCTTGAAAGTATTTGCTTTTTCCTGGACCTACAGGAAATTGAAGTAAAATCCCTAACCTACAGAGTTGATCACCATGGTTATGGTAATATTTTCAGTCAGCTGGCTTTAAAGAGTTTTCAGCTACCTATGGAATTCAAAAGGCAGTCATCCCCAAGGAGACCCCCAGTGAAAGCAATTCAACATGCCCCTGTTCAGCATGTTGGGCACTCAAAATGCAGCATGGAAGTCAAAGTGGAGCCAAATGTAAGAGCCTTGGTAGGTGTTTTAAAATGCATAAGCAGTAAAACAACTAGATTCTCACCCTTCTATCTCATGTTCGGTAGGTAGGCCCATCAGCATGTAGATCTGTGTTTTGGTATCTGTGCAGATTGAGTATTATTGTACACATACTTGAAGTACACCTAGTGTCTTGGATAACCACTACAGGAGGCATATTACTGACAACCCAGGCAGTAGAAAAGAGCAATTTGGCAAATAAAAAGAGGTATGACCAATATGTGCATCACCAGGTCTTACAGACGGGAGATTTGGTGTGTCTTAGAAATGTTATGCTACAAATAAAAGCATAAGATTAGAGAAAGATAACCTTCTGAGTTGTATGTTTTTGTAGATCAATTGCCAGACAAGCTTATCTACAGAATCAAACAGGAGAAAGGTTAGCATTTAGCAAAACCTGTACCTTGCAACCATTTATTTCCAATAGGACATTGAGATGCCTAGTCCTGTAAAGAGGAGACTCAAGGCCCACAGTAGACAGCCACTCCAAGATTCAGAAGTCACCGTGTCTGACACACCTGCACAGGATGTCTTTTCTGCCAATCCATTAACTGTGGACAGTTCTTATGAGGTCTTTTGGCCTTGCATGTTTGAACCCCATGTTGCTACTCTGTTGGAAATAGTCTGGCACTGTTCTAAGCTGCAGCCATCTGGAATTCCATCAGTGGAGCAAGGAACAAACACTGTTCCCTGTTTTGGACCCAGACACACCACCCTATGGTCATGCAGGACAAAACATTAATAATGTAGCACACACACTTGGCTACTGGTGATGGAGCCCCTTGTTGAACAGTTTATCTCATCTGTGGAACCTGTTATTCCTGACAGTCCTCCTGTACTGAGCAAAGTTGGAAGATGGCCATCCACTAACAATATCTGAAGAAGAGCCAGTGTCACCCAGATGCCCTGAATATGACAGCAAACTTTTTTTTTAATGTCAGACAGATATTTTCTGTCTATGTAGCCAGTACATACTGTGTTTCCACCTTTTGCATGTGGCTAGATAGGAATTAGGGGTTAGACAGAACTGCACATGTGAATATGCTGATGTTCTTGTACATATTTTTTTAAACTAAATTACCTGTGACTCTTGGTACATTAGGAGCTACTGGACAATTGTTTAAAAAGGATGGCAAGCATTTGGTGGGGGTCTTATATGTAAGTAAATGGCCCTTCTGCATTTGGCTCAACTTTAGGCTTCTTGGGCCCACAAACAGTTGGCAGCCATAGCGCTGTCCAGTACCCGGGGCAACAGCTCTGGGTCTGGATTGACACGGCTGGAGACAGCAGAAGCAGCATTCAGCCCAGAAGGGCTCCAAGGAATTGACATGCTGGGTACCTTTGATGCAAGCCACCAAAAGCGATGAGTTGATGACTACAACAATTCCACTGCCACTCCTATCAGAGCAATGATGACGCTGAACTATCACACATGACAGCTTTCTGGCCCCTGGTTAGGCAGCAGGGTCAGGATAAATAATCTTTACAGCACTTTAAGGTGCCTGTGAACAGCAGCCACAGCTGCTACAGGGACAGATCAATTGGGGACCATCATTTAAACAAAGAAGTAGCCCCCATGCTGCTAGATCCTATGAACCCCCTGGGAATCTAGGAAAGGGCACCTGAGGCTATTCACTCTGTTGCCTGGAACTTTGCATGACTCAAGAGATCATATTCTGTAAAGCGTGCATGCAGCATGTCTGCTGAATGCTCTGTATAATTACTTTGAAATCTTCAGCAAATCAAGATGGAAAAAAACTACAGAGAACCAGTGAAGCCTTATATCTGGACTCAGTCTGCTTAGGCTGTAGTATCAGTGAGACTGTGATTCTGCACTGGATTGATTGACAGACTACCAGTGGGCCCATGATGGACTGCTAGGTAACAGAGTGTGGGCAGATAAAAAAAGGTGAACAGCACATATTCTGAAGGCTTTTAGATGAATGCTTTAATAGCTGAAGTGCAGATGATAAAATTTAGATTGCAGACAGTAAACATCCCTACATATTGCCTTGAAAAGGCTTCATCTGGGGCAGTGCTGCAGTGTCAGCTCAAGGTTTTTATAATAATTATTGCATATTCATTATGCACATTTAAACAATTAATTGTTAAAACCTGAGTGCACTTAGTCCAATAATTCAATGTTGCAGCATTTGAGTTTACATAAGTTAAAGTACACAGATTTAAAGTGCCCCCCCCCCCCATCTGCTGGCTTCACCACTACTGCTTTGTCCTTGGATAAATCTTGTAAAGCTTGTCTTTCACATTCTGACAAATTACTGGTTGCCTCCCTTTGAACACTTGTATTCAGATCCAAAATCATGAGGTCGACTTCACGCTGACGTAGAAATGCAGTCACCACTGGGCCATGAGGTGGGCAATATGTAGATTTTGGTTGAAATGCAGTCTGCATCACCAGCTCCGAAGGCATCTCACTGTCAGGCTCTGAAATAGAATCTTTTGGAAATATAGTTTTTAAAGTAATCTTCCTTACAAAAAGATTTAAATCTATCATGGTCCTGCTAATGGCGAAGGGTGTAGATGGAACAAAACTAAGACCTTTATTTAGTACACTGCATTCAAAAATTGTTAAATTTCTTTTTGAAAGATTGATTACGTTGTCCGGTTCACCAATAGATCTCAATAATTGTAGTTTTTCCTTCTTCCACCTCTTGCTCCTCATCCTGGTCCCCTTCCCCTGTTTTGGGCAATTCTGAATCTCGTTTGTCGATTGCTCCTCCACGGTGTTTGTTGCCTCTCTTCATCCTGGAGTGGGGAGGAATATTGCTGTGGGGGCAGTTGATTACTGTCTGATATCCTGGGTGAAAAATAACGGCTGTTGCTAGAGGCATCAGATTCCAGTCCTGAGGTATAATCTAACACTGTTGCTTCATCTATTTGGACTTTTTTCAAAATTGATCTAGGAGTACTCTGTTGTGTATTTTTTGACCAGTCAAACACTGTTCCATTCTTACAGTCTCCTGCATCTCTTTTTAGCTTTTTCTCTTTTGCTGCTTTAAGTCTAGCATTGTACTTTTGAATTTTTTCGTTAAGCTCCTTTCTAAAGTCAATTAGTTCACTCTCAATGACCAATCCCACCAATTGCTGCTCAATTTTTTTAATCTTATTAGCAACTTTCTTTGTAATAGGCTGTGTATTAATATAAGTTCCATCCACTTGGTAGAGGCTTCATGTGAAATTTCCTGCCACTTAGGTTCATAGGTCCATAGGGTAATTAAGAGTCATAAGGCCACTAGACCCATTAACAACTTGCTACTTATTAGTGGTAGTACCTCCATTTATCCTCTCCCATGTATCTATCAAGTGCTCATTTAAAAAAAGTCAGGGAGTCACTATTCACTAAACAGCAAGGTAAACTGTTCCAACATGATGTTACTCTCTGATTAAACCATTTTGATCTCAGGACAGTCATTGGCAGCTCCCCCCAAATCTGCATATTGTGCGCTCTAGTTCCTTTTCTTATTACTCTCCTACAAATTCCAGTGCTTTCGCACAACAAGTCATCTTTCATTACCCTATATACCAGGCAAAGATCCCCCCTTATTTGTCTGGATTCCAAGAATACAGATTTAAGCTCTTCAATCTATCCTCATAGGGCCTATCCTTTAGTGCACTTATTTTTTTCATTGCCCTACGTTGCACACCCTCCAATAGTTTCTGTCCTTTAACACTCTGAGGAGCACAAATTGCAGAATTGTATCCCAGGTGTGGTCTTACAAGGGAAGTGAACAATGGGACCATTACCTCCTTTGACATACTTCTAATATTTTTCAATATAGTAGCCAGTATCCTATTGCCTTTTTGTGAACATTTTCTACCATGAGTTTTAAACTTCAAATCATTTGAAATGATAACTCCCAAATCCCTCTCTTCCCCTATGTCATCAATCCTTCTGCCATTTAAGATGTAATGGTATTTGTGGTTCTCCTTCCCCAAGTGCATCACCTTACACTTCTCCTCATTGAAACTCTATTTACTATTTCTCGTCCACTCCTGTATTTTGTATAAATCCTCCTGTAAATTTCTTGCAGACTCAACATTATTTAGAATAGCACCTGTTTTACTGTCGTCTGCGTACTTTGCAATCCAGAAATGACTTGATGTCTGCATAGATGCAGTAAATATACCGAACAGGGTTAGTCCCAGCACCGAACCCTGCGGCACTCCACTCATCACTTCTCCTCAATCTGAGCAGTGCCCCATTATTCCAACTCTTTGTTTTCTCCCTTCCAACCATGACTCTATCCATTGGACTATATTTGTGCTTATTCCTAATTCCACTAGTTTATCAATTAAAAGATTATGGGAGACTTTGTCAAATGCCTTAGCATAATCCAAGTAAATAACATCCACCGACAGACCCTTATCGAATGCAACACTGACTGATTCATAAAACTGTAATTGATTTGTGAGGCATGAGCGATCCTGCACAAAACCATGCTGTGTAATGTCCTGATGCCCTTGTGTCCTTTTCTGAATGAGTAAATACTCCTGTAACATTCTCTCCAAATTCTTACCCAGAACAGAGGTCAGGCTTATAGGGCAATAGTTTTTAACCTCCTGCCTACTTTCCTCCTATGCAGAGGTGTCACAATTGCCTCCTTCCGCTCCTCTAACACCTTCCCCTCATTTATTGATGTGGAAAACAGTGTTGCTATTGATCCTGCCAGTTCCTCAGCCAGTTCAACCAATAATCTTGGGTGTATATTATCTGGCCCGGGTGATTTGCCAGGTTTTAATTTCAACAATCTTTCCTTAACAACCTTTTTTGTGATTATTATATCCATTTTATCTGAGATTACCTCCTGATTTATGTTTCATTTATGTTCCTTTGGTAAGAAATTTCCTAAGAAATACTTAATTAGCACAGTTGCCACCTCACCAATATTTGTAACAGTCCCTTCCCCAGTTCTAAGTGGTCCTATTTTAGGCTGATTACCCTTCAATGATCCAACGTAATTGTAAAACTGTCTACTGTTGTTTTTGTTGAAATTTTTTGCCAATGTATTTTCTGTATCCCTTCTTGCCTTATTAATAATTATTTTACATCTTTTCACTTGTACTTTATATTTATTCCAGTTTTCTTTAGAATCTTTCTTCTTTCACTTATTATACAATTTCTTGTTCATCTTATATTTCTTCTGAGGTTTTTATTAAACCACGAAGGCTTTCTTTTAGTTTATATGTACTTATTTCTTTCTGGCACATAATTATGTATACAGTAATCTATTTTAGCTTGTAATTTTTCCCAGATGTACTGCATCCCTTCATTCTTAAGTTCCTTATCCCAGTCCCAATCATCTAAATATTTCCTCATTGCCTCATAATTTGCTTTATGATAACAGCTCATAGTAGTCATTACAGTTATTCTTTCCCTCTTGGTGATTATATCAAATATGATCTTATTATGATCAGAATTGGTTAATGGTTCCAGTATAGCCAAATTCCTTATATTCTCTGGTTGTGAAGAGAATATTGGATCTAGAATATTCTTGTATCTCATATTAATAGTGACCTGTTGCTCTAGACTCTTTTTATGTTGGCGCGCTTGCACAGCCAACTTCTTGGGACAGTGCAGCTTTGGAGGCGCAGTCACTGTTGGGCGAATGCAGGGCATGCACCAGTAGGTGCGTCCCTCATTCACCAACCAGCCTGCATGCCGGCACCACACCATGCATACATAATGTGGTGAGCACATCTAAGAAAAGGTCTGCTGCAATCTGAGCAAAGCTCGTCAGTCTCAGTGGACCCTTCCTACATGCTCACCAACATTATCGGTATGGTGGGCAGGTGGGCACTAACTACCGACTTCCGGGTGCCCAATTCCCTGTGAGTTTACTCCCCCCACTTTCTTTTGTGTGCGTGGAGGAAGCCCTCCCTGTCGGCATAAACCCCCATTGTTAAATGCCGGTGCCCAATCCCTCAGCTCACCCCCACTTTCTTCCTGTGCTGACGGGGGTGCCCAATCCCCGTCAGCATAACTTCCTTCACTCACCCCTCCGTGTTGTGTGCTGACGAGGGTGCCCAATCCCCTGTTGGCTACAGAACCCCACAAACATTTAGGTGGCATGCTGGGAGCCCACCCCAGCATGCCAAATCCCCTGAAATACAAAAACTGTCCCGCTGTTTTTTTTTTTCCACCTGTAAAACGAAAACAGTCCTCGTAGTCTCCCTGGCTCCCACCCGCACCCACCCTCTGTGCACCTTGCCTCCCCACCCCATCACCCCATGCTTACCTCCAGAGTCTGGCGCGATGATCATCGGTGGACCCGGAACATGTCTGCACCCTTCAAAGCTGACCTGAACTGGAAATGCCGGGAAGCTGTATAATGGAATAAATAGGGTTGTTTCAACTTTGCTGCATATCTCAGGCATTTTTGGAATTTTGGCTAACTTTTCAACATGGGGTTTTGGAGCCCTGCTCATGAATTCTTGCTCTGTCATGGCATTGTCGGTACCAAAGGTGATTTCGCACTCACTCGCGGAATCACCTTTTGGAGACTGGTAATGAAGATGACCACTTTCATGAGGGCTCTCAAAAAATATGTGTCAAACTTTGTAGGAAACTCCAAAAAATGACTGTTTTACGAGCATGCGTTGTGCAGTTGTTATGCATGCTCGTAAGTTAGCGAATTCGCAATATTTTCACGCCAGATTCTCAACATTGGCATTTTACCATGCCTTCTTGTGACCTATTCAGCTGTCATTTTTCATATCTTCACCGAAATGTGTTTTCGCACTTCTGGCGCAGAATAGCGCGGTTGCTGTGCGAAATCATTGTTCGGGACACATTATGAAAATGACAGTGACACTGTTCATGAGCAGAGGTCCTAAAATGCCTGTGTTGAAAATTTGGTGACAATACTCCAAAAAATGACTGTATTCTGGCGTGCCTACTGCAGTTTACCTAAGCTCAGTAGGTTCATAAATTATAATATTTTCACTCCAGATTTTCAACAGTGCCACTGTTCTGTACCTCCTAATGAACAGTACAGCTGTCATTTTTCACATCCTGACCAAAATCTATTTTCGCAGTTCTGGCGTACAATAGACTTTGACGGCAGATAAGGACCGCTAGGCCCATCTAGTCTGCCCATTTCCTACCTACAGGATAGGCCGCAGATCCTATTTAACCAACAGCCTATATCTTCCTGCCCCCACAAGAATTGCCTTATGTCTGTCCCATGCATTCTTGAATTCTCCACAGTTTTAGACTCCACAACTTCTCAGGAAGGCTGTTCCATGCATCCACTACCCTCTCTGTGAAATAATACTTCCTCACATTGCCCTGAACCGCCTCCTTCTATCTTTAAATTGTGTCCCTTGTTCTTGCAAAGTCTCTTTTTCTGAAAGATGCTACCCTCTTGGACTTTGTTGATTCCCTTGAGGTACTTGAAAGTTTCTATCATGTCCCCCCTCTCCCTTCTTTCCTCAAGGGTATACATATTAAGCTCCTTTAGTCTCTCCTCATACGGCTTCTCTTGCAGACCTGCACCATTTTAGTTGCCCTCCTCTGGACTGCCTCTATCCTGTCTATGTCCTTGCGGAGATGGGGTCTCAAGAACTGGACACAGTATTCCAGATGGGGTCTCACCAACTGTCTGTACAGAGGGATAACAACTTCCTGTTTTCTGCTGCTGATGCCTCTCCCTATACATCCCAGTACCCCCGGCCCTCCCTACTGCCTTCTCACATTGCTTTAACCTTAAGGTCATCTGATATGATTACCCCAGGTCCCTTTCCTGTTTTGTTGTTGTTACTACCTCCCACCCATTGTGTATTCTTCCCTGGGTTCTTGTTTCCCAGGTGCATTATTTTGCACTTTTGCATTGAATCCTAGCTGCCATACGTCAGACCATTCCTCCAACCTTGCCAAGTCCTTTTCATCCTTTCCACGCCTCCTTGTGTATCAACCCTGTTGCAGATCTTTGTGTCATCTGCAAAAGGCATACTTTTCCTTCCAGTCCCTCTGCAATGCCACTGATGAAGACATTAAAAAGGACTGGACCAATACTGAACCCTGCGGTACCCCACTAGTAACTGCCCTTTCTTCAGAGTGGACTCCATTTACAATTACCTTCTGTGTCCTGTTGTCCAGCCAATGTTTTACCCAGGCTACCACCCTGGGACCCACTCCCAGGCTGGTTAATTTGACTAATAATCTTTTGTGTGGGACTGTGTCAAATGCCTTGCTAAAGTCTAGGTAGGCCATGTCTACAGCCATTCCCTGGTCTACTACTTTGGTCACCCAGTCAAAGAAATCTATTAGATTCGTCTGACACGACCTTCCCGCTGTGAACCCATGCTACCTTGGATCCTGTGCTCCACTGACCTCTAGGTACTCAACTATTCTTTCCTTCAGAGTGACTCCATCACTTTCCCTACCACAGAGGTCAGACTGACAGGTCTGTAGTTTCTGCCTCTGTCTTGGTCCCACTTTTGTGAAGGGGAATCACATCTGCCTTCCTCCAGTCCTCGGGTACCACACCATCCTCCCATGATTTATTAAAAAGAGTAGCCAGTGGTTTCACTAGTTCCTTCCTTAATTCTTTTAGAATTCTGGGGTGAATTCCATCAGGACCCATTGCTTTGTTCACCTTCAGTTTTAGGAGTTCTTGCAGAACCCTTTCTTCTGTGAAAGGACTGGGATCGACCTCCCCTATCAAGAGTGCTTCTGTTAATTGGATTAGGCACTTCCCCCTCCACAGTCGCTGTGGAAAGTCCGTGTTCGAGACACATTATGAAAATGGCAGTGACACTGTTCATTAGCAGATGTCCTAAAATGCCTATGTTGAAAATGAGTGTTTTATGAGTGCGCATTGCGCAGTTTGCACGCATGCTTGTGACTTTGTGAATTTGTAATACTTTCACTCCAGCTGTTCATCATTGGCATTTTTCCATACCTCCTTATGAACAGTACAGGTGGCTGAAATGTGTTTTCGCACGTCCGGTGCAGAATTGCATGGTCACTGTGCGAAATCACTTTTTCGGGACAGTTTGAGGAAATGACGGTGACATTATTCATCAGCAGAGGTCCTAAAATGCCTGTGTTGAAAATTTGGTGCTGAAAGTCCATACAATGACTGTGTTGCAAGCATGCATTGCACAGTTTCCACGCACCCTTGTAACTTTGTCAATCTGCAATATTTTCATGCCACATTTTCACCACTGGCATTTGTGCACACCTCATTATCAACAGTCCATCTGTCCTTTTCCACAGCCTGCCCAAAACGTGTTTCCACAGCTCTGCCATACAATGGCACACTCGCTGTGCAAAATCACCTTTTGGGACACATTAATAAAATCACAGCGTTATGCGTCTCCACCTCCGTCACTGCCAATGCCAGCGAGACAACATTCGGCATTGACAAATGCTTGTTTATTGTTGCATCTATAAATCTGTTTTCTACACATGTAGGGCCAGATATTCAAAACTTTGCCCCGGGGCTAAATGAGCACTGCCCGGCGGGCAAACTTAGCCCAGAGCACAAAGCAAGCTATAATGAAAATGAAATAGCCCGGTGCTAATCCTGCTGAATATAACAGTCTAAGAAAGCTGGGCAAACTGGTCTGGGAGTGCAGGACAAAAATAGCGCGGGAATAAGATAGCACTGAATATAGCAACAGGGAAGTGCAAACTGCAACTGCAGTTCATTAGACTCTGTAGCAAGCCAGTGTTGCAGGTGGAGAACATTGTGTGTGATTGCACAGAGATGTCTTACATCTACTGCAAACACACTTCTCAACCCCCTGCCTCATAAATCAGGGACAAGGCTTAAAAAAATCAGGGATAGAGGTTTAAACTCAGGGATACATCTTACAAAGTGATGATATCCACTTAGGAAGCTGGCAGAATGAGTGGTTTAGTGTAAAATGCATTTTCAAAGGAAGAACACGTCTGTAACATTAATGTTTGACATTATTTTATGCTGACAATCCCCACTGTTTGGTCATGGAAACACAATTTTTAGGAGGGACACAGTAAAATTTAGAGGTAAAATCAGGAGTGTCCCCAAAAATCAGGGACAGTTGACAGGTATGACTGCAAACAACAATGTAAGTCACACACTGCAGAACTGTGCTATGCAGAAGTAAGGTTTGCCCGGGACTAACCTGATTGCACAGTGCTATCTCATTAGCCCGGTGCAAACTGGTTAGCCCGAGGCAAACAGGAGTTATAATCAAAGCTCCTATGCAAATGAGCCTACTTAGGTAATCCGTGGGCAAACAGGTATATTTGCATCTCATTAGGTGCTGCTTAGCATACATTACCATGCAGTTTGCCTGGTGCTACTGCGTGGAGCACAAAGCTCTCCCTTTTGGTTGGAATGGAAGTACAGGCTGGACGCTGCAGGCCAAGGCATGCCAACAGCATCCCCTGTTGGTTGGAATAGCAGTACAGGCTGGAAGCAGCAGGAACTGTGTGTTGCCAGGGACAGTCAGTGCATACAACACACCCATGCAGCTGTGCAAGCAGGACCTGTATATATGCATGTGTGTATGTATATATATATATATATATATATATAAATATAAATATAAATATATACAGATCGATAGCTAAACACAGACACACTGCCCGTGGCCATACATGCCCTGGAGGATGACTCCCCAACAACATAGGTACCCCACTGCAGCAGTGGATGAAACACAGTGGGGGGGGGGGTGCAATGCATGGGACAGGCATAAGGCAAACCTGATAGGGGCAGGTGGCCAAAGGCTGTAGGGTCACTAGGAACTAGGATATGCAGCATATCTAGTAGATAGGGAACAGGGCAGACTGGCTGGGCCAAGCAGTCCTTTTCTGCCCTCATGGTTCCTGTTCCGTTGTGTGCCTGTTACACCCTGGTAGGCTAGTGTCTGCCCCCCAGCATGCTCCCCGAACCCCGGTAGCCCCACAATTCACTTTAAACTCTAGTAGTCTAGTGGTCTGCCCACCTCCCTGCACGTCGCCTTACCTCTCTCTAATGTGAAATAAAATAAATGTCCCTGGTAGTCTAGTGGTCTCCCCACCCCCAAGCACATATCCCGACCCCCATAGAAAATACATTTCAATTCCTTTTCCTGGTAGTCTAGCGGTCCCCCCACCCCCAAGCATGTATCCGGACCCCTTAGAAAATAAATGTAAGTTCTTTTCCTGGTAGTCTAGCAGTCCCCACCCCAAGCATGTATCCTGACCCCGTAGAATATAAATATAATTTCCTTTCCCTGGTAGTTTAGCGGTCCCCCACCCGGCAGTGACACCCGCTCATCCCAGTACATTTAGAGAACAGAGCCGACTGGCTCAGCCCTCCTCTCACCACCACAGCCAGTCGCCAGCTGGGGTAGGAAGGTGCTCCTTCTACCTCAGTCGATGTGGTCCGATGATGGTGAGAGAGAACTATTCCGTCGGCTCTATTCTCGAATGTAATGGGATAATCATCTCTCAGTGAGGTATATATTATTTTCTCGAGGTGGAAGACAGAGAATGTGAGGGTGAACAGACTACGGGGACAGGACAGAAATTTATTTTCTCACGGGGTGGACAATAACAGAATGGTTTTTCTGAAAGACAGTATTTACTCTCTGATCCCGGGACTCCCCTCTTTGATGGGGTGGGGACCACTAATACAGAAAGAACTGAATTTATATTCTACGGGGTTGGGATATGCTTGGGGTGGGACCACTGAACTTCAGGGACAGAAATTATATATATTGTCTGGGGTTGAGATACATGCTTAGGGGTGGGGGACGCTAGATTACCAGGAAAATAAATTATATTTATTTTCTATGGGGGTCAGGATACATGCTTGGGGGTGGGGGGACCTCTAGACTACCAGGGACATAACATCATAGGGCAGATACCAGGGATTGGGAATCGTGCTTGGGGAGGCACTGCCACCACATTACCGCTGGCCTTTTCACAGTGGTATTCAGCGCTGTGCTACAGGTTGCGCTAATGCCTGTAGCGTGGCGCTATACCTTTGAATATGCCAGTGTGCCGACATTCAGGGCCCCTCCCCTCAGTCCCCCCCGTGCATGCATTATAATTTAGTGTCAGCGCTAAAACCTAGCACTGGCGCTAAATGTCCTTTTAAATACAGCAGTCGGGTGCAAATTCAGTGCTAGTCCAGTGCAACGGATTTGCGCCCCATGCTACCCTTTGAATATCTGGCCCGTAGTTCCTTCCATGCTATGCCAATTAATGTTTGGAAAATTATAATCCCCCAGTAAAATATACTCCTCATCTACATCCACTTGCTCCAGTGCTTGTCTAAACAAATTGTTTTTTTAGGTAGTAAGCCCTGGAGCCCTATAACCCACCCCTATAACTATGTTATGAGTCTTTAGATCCAACTTAATCCACATAATTCTTCATCTCCGTCCTTAATTTTCTGTGGTGTTATCTCACTTGCTGTCAGATCATTCCTAATGAACACCACCACTCCACCTCCTTTTTTCTGTTTCCTACACTTTAAAAAGGAACCATAACCTGCAAATTCTATCCCTCAATCCCCTTCCTTATAACAAGTCTCAGTAACCACACATACATCTATATTATTAACACTGAGCTCATAAAGTAGTTCATCTTTTTTATTACTCAGCCTCCTAGCATTTAAATATAGCACCCTTAGAAATTCCTTTTCCTTTGTATGTCTGTGGCTCAATTTCAATCCATTTCCCTTCTCTTCCATTATTTTCATCTTATGTTTTGTTAAATTATACCTTCTTTCAGTTGCCTCCTGTAGTTTAAAGCCTTCCGGATAGCTTGAAGAAACAGACCTCCTAATTGGTCACTGCCAGCCCTGTTTAAGTACAGTTTATCCTTCCTGTACAACCATGTTCTGCTGAAGAATTGTTCCTATGTATTTATACAAGCTAATCCTTTTAAGGTACACCAATGTCTCAACCAATTATTTATTTTTTTCGTTTATCTCGTAATCATCTCATTTGTTCTCAGTGTGGGTAAAATTTCAGAGAAAATAACTTGGCACCCTTTTGTACTCAGCCTTGCATAAATTTCTTTATATGCCGTAAAGATATCCTCAGGACTATTACGCCTAACATCATTCGTCCCTATATGGATTAATACTATTGAATTCACAGGCATAATATTCATCAGGTCGGGCAAAATAGTTAATATATCCCTGACTCTGCCCTTGGGAGACAACTACTGATCACTCTTATTTTATCCAGCTTCATTGTAAAGTGATCCATGTACCTTATAAGTGAATCTCCTAAAATGTATATTTGTCTATTATTTTGTTCTCCTTTATCATTTGGCCTTGTCGATAGTGCTCCACCCTCCTCCACTAGCACACTGTAATTTGTGTTTTCCTCCTGCTCCTCACATCTATAATCTTCTGTACTCCCTTCTGCTAACGTTACTGTTTGTCCCTCAGACAAGTGCCCATTTTGTATTATCACAGTAGGGTACAGTGATCCCCGAGTTGTTAAATTACCTTCAGCTGGAACCTGCAGTTCTTTGGCCATCATACTTTCACTGTCATGAACCTTGTTCTCAACACCTTCAACAAGTGTCAGTAGAGTTCATATCTGTTTTGTAGTGGTACAGGAAAATTCATCGCTCTCCTACCCTTTGTAGACACACCGCCCACCTCCCCATTTATTTCTATTTCATCCTCCCCTCCTACTTCTCTGTGCCTTTTCCCCACCATGTCTCGTTCATTTACTGGATCGCTCTTATTTTTATCTGGTTTAGATGGAACCTCAGTGTTAAACTCTGGAATATTTTTAATACATTTCAATTCCATCTCTGACCCTAAAAGCTTCGATTTGAGTAATCTTAACCTTTGGCACTGCGTACAAATAAAGGGTCCAACCATATTTACCTCCTCCAGGCTAAACCTGCCACATTCACCACATTTAGTAACAGTTTCACCCGACCTCAGGGTAACCTGATTAGTACTCATATTTATCTTCATCAAAATTTTTTTTCACTTGCCCATGAAAGACTTTATTTCTGTTCCAGATGCAGGCATTTTTTTTGCAGTTCCTGCATCTGGCACTTGGGTTAATATTCCAGTACTGACACTGTAGTGCAGCATGAGAGGGGTGCTGCACTTCTGAGGTGCCGTCTTTCAGATGAGATGTTAAACCGAGGTCCCATCTGCCTGGATTTGTGATAGTTCAGGTAGATGTTAAAGATCCCATGACACTTATTGAAAAGAGTTGGGGAATTTCCCCAGTGTCCTGGCCAAATTTCCCTCATTCACTAAAAATATACCACCAACAGCTTAATCTGGTTCAAGGTCAGTTGGCATTCATCTGTATCCCCCCTACCCTGGGTCGTGCCTGAAAATAGGCAGGATATGTCTAGTGCACTTACCCGGTCAACAAAAACTAAAATAAAAAAAAATAAAAAGTTTCGTAATCCGCAAACCTCGAGGCACTTGTTTCAAACTTAAATAAGCCTCAGTTAAGGTTTTGTACCAGTACATCTGACGTGCCTTTTTAACAGTTTTTTTCTAACTTGAAATAAACTGTGTGTGCATTATCCATGTTGTTTTCCCCTTTAGCTTGATGGGAATCGTAGTCACTTAATAAAGGATTACTGGAGCCGCTATACTCAAAAACTTGCTCAGCATAATGGAAATGTCCTGTAGTAACCATTTCATTAGCTCCTTGTGCCAAACCACTATCAGCGGCCATGACATAATTGGAGCAAAACATAAGAATAAATGTGTGCTCTATACAGTAATTAAATGGAGCGTATCCAAGTGGGATAAGATAGTGAGTGCTCTCAAAAATGTTCAAGGAGAATAGATACAGATTAGGCTCTCTACTATCATGTGCAAATCTGTGACATGGTACTCCTTATATTAATCTAAACAAATCAAGAACAGGATAGTGCACCCACCTCTTTAGTCCATTACTTATCACTCTTTATGTTATACTTTGGCTTCTTCTTGGAACTTTATTCACTCAAAAGATTCAACGACTCCAATATTTACAATCCAGTAATTTATTTAATGAATAAAAATATAATCCATATGAAGCAGAGCACACAAACAGGACAGACAAAAAAACATGCTACAACAATGCCATGTTAGTGGTGAGAAAAAGCATTACGTTTTGCCTTGACCTAGTGTGGTTTAATTAGAGGCATACCGATAATTATAGTGCTAGGTATATTTATACTATGAACAATTAAATCATTAATTAAAGTGCACGAGAAAAATACAGCAAATCACCCAGCACCATATACTTAAAAGAGCAGGGAATAGTGGCTCTCAGTCCTTATTAACCAAATAATTACATAAGTTAAGTTCATTTTACAACTATCCAATACATACTCATAACAACATTGATAATGAAATTACTGTAAATATTTTCGAGTGTTTTGACATAAAAACTACGGTGATATTTTTGGGCTTCTATGCAGCAAATACTTTTCACAGGGGTAAAGCTTCAATATATGTGGTAGATATCTTCAGCCTCTTTAAAACAGGACTTGGGCTGCCCAGGGTAAATGCACAGGGTTCTGACTTTACCCAACTAGAAACAATTAGGGTGATGTTGTAACCCTGTTTTAGCATGCCTCAGCCGCACCCTAAAATGCCAGCCATCCCCAGTCCAAATGTATTCTTTGTCCATGATAGGATTTTGGATACCTAACACCTCACACCAGTGTGTCAGCAGTACTATACATTGACACATTCAGCCTCTCATTCTTTGTAGTGTAGTGACAGAGCGAATGGCAGATTTTATCGGGGCATGGCCTGAAAAGGGTACTAAAGATCCACCATTTTCAGTAAAATATACTGACCTCAAACATTCTCTAAGATAGCCGGTGTATTAAAGCTGACATCATACAATATTTACTGTCCCTGGACCAATGAACAATGGCATAATTCTGTCGAGTAACACTTCATCACATCCTTTTTTTCCCATTAAGCTTTTTACTCATCTGTTGCCACCTATGCCTGTCTGCAACCACCAATCCATGCTGTCATTTGCTGCTTAGAAACATTTGGCAGTCATTTTTTTCTCATCCTGGGAAACTACCCAGCCAACCACCTGTACCGCTTTCTTGGGGAACCAGGGTTCAAAGCTAGTACTCGGTTTACAGGCAGTGTCCTTCTGACCTTCTCTGAGACCCAACAGTTTACCAGCATCAGTTGCTCCTGACTTGAGCCACATAGAAGCATTCATCAATGATTGTTCTGCTGTGCAGAATTCAGCAGACAACAGAGAAACCATAGGCAATTCTGCATGCGGCAGTTCCGCGCCATGCCCCAACTGACCTTCCACAGACTTGCGGCATTCAATTCCAGAGAGGCATCCACCTCTTCCAATATTGCCAGTAAGTGCAATTTTTTGTTCCTGTAACTTAACAGGCAGTGCTGTATCAGCACTGTCAGGATTCAAAGCATCCACTTCCATAGAAAATGCAGCATCCACTTCTTGCTGCATAACCACACCAGAGGCACCCTGTTTTACCTAGATAGGGAGGGCAACTGGCTCCTCCATACGAACAGCTGCATCTCTACGACTATCCACCAGGCTCCTCCATCTTGCTTGCTTGTGTGCTGGACCTGGAACTTACTAACAAGAACAGCATTGCAGACATCACAGTTGGAAGTCCCCTTGGTACCAGTGATCACTGTACACTGCAGGTTAACATTAAGATGGGAACAGAGGCCAAAAACACAAGGACAAGGATCTCGAACTTTAGGGTGGCAGATTTTGAAAAAATGGGAGATTGCTTCAGAAACTGCTTTTTGGGGGGATTGCCAGGAGGGGTTGAGGTACAGTGGGGGAAAAATAAGGGAGGGCATAATTAAGAAAACTAGCCTTTCATGCTGGAAGTGAGTAAGGGCAGAAGAAAAAGAAACCATTTTGTCGTTCTCTAGAAAAGGGGCCAAGCTGGTGAAGGAAAAAGGGGTGGCATTCAGGAGGTATAAGAAAACACAGAGGGAGGAAGGCAGAGGTGTGGCAAGTAAAATTGAGGGAAGCAGGAAAGGCAGTGAGGGGAGCAAAGGTGCAGATCGAGGGAAGGACAGCCAAGGGGGAAGCTAAAGGGGATAAGACTTTCTTCAAGCACTTTAGTAAGAAGAGGAAATGGGATGTATAGTGAGCATAAGAAGGGTGGCGGGGACTGTGCAGAAGATGACCAATTAAAAGCAGACATCCTGAACAGGTACTTCAGCTCAGTCATCACAGCTGAGGGAGGAGAGATGAACCACTGTAGAGCAACAGGAATAAAGGGGGTGTGGACACAAGTCCATTTTCAGAGGAATAAATCCTGAACGGACTTGCAGCTCAGAAAGTGCACAAGGCTATGGGACTGGGCGGATACAAGCAAGGGTACTAAAGGAACTCAGGGTGGTATTAGTTACCCCACTGATGGCTTTATTCAACAGCTGTCTGGAAACAGGTGTGTATACAAAGTCACACACACACACCATAATGCAAAGCAAAAATTCATGGTTCAGTTTTAGTTGGCTTGCATGTATATTCTCATCCCCCCAGTAGGAGGCTGAAAATAAGCAGTGCTGTCTAGCCCTTTCTTCCCTCTTTTTTTATGTGATTCAGGTGACAGGAATGATGACGTCGTAATGTATGTATTTAAGGTCTGTATCTCAGAGTGTTCAGCATGCCTTTTGACGAAGGATCTACGATCTGGAACGCGTGTTTCAGATCGTAGCACATAAAGTTAGCTTTTTGATATTTTCTGAGAGCTGCATCTTTTCAGTTCAAGGTGGAGAGTGTTGGACTCTGGTGCTGTGTACATATGTACATACAGTGATGCTCGTCAAGATGAAACCCACTTCTACAGCATTCTGCAGTATGCTGCAGCAGAGTTACTGCAGTAAACAATGTAATTTCAATGGGAATCAATTCCTTTTGTCAAGCAGGAAAATATGACACTGCAAGGATGAAGTGAATGTCACAGTTTGCTGCATGATAAAGGGGACTAATTGATGTTGGAATTACATTGTTTTCCACAGTAACTCTGCTGCAGAATGATGCAGAATTGGGTTTCGTCCTGGAGAGCTTCACTGAATATACAGTATGTATAAAAAATGTATATATTATACTGGCACGGTACTGCCAGTACAGTTAGGGTTGCCCTGACAGGTTCTACGTTAAACCCCTAACTTGAAGGCAGTATAGCATAGTGGTTTAAAAGCACTGAAAAGCAAACCTCAAGAATTGGTTTGACTCTTGCAGCCACCACTTGCAAACTGTGGGCTTGATTTTATAAGCCCCCCTTAGATTGGTTTAGCTTGTGCCACAAAACCCCACATGTGGCAAACTCGGGTGTGCCAGGAACCCTGCACTAGATTTTGTAAAAATACGGGTTCTGGTGCCAAACACCCCAAGTTTGCTGCAAGCTGTCTTGTGCGCTGAACAACTGGCACACAGGAGAGGAATTCTGCAAACTGTGGGAGTGTTGGGTAGCTGTGGCGGTCATAGTGGGAACCTGCAGGCTGTACATCTGAAGGCCAGCAGAGCCTGCAGAGGGCAGAACGAGGAGGGGGTGGTGATGGATCACAGACAGGGACAAGGTACAGCTGGCTAAGTGCCAGGAAGTGGGTGTGGGGGAGCAAGAGTGGCTTTATGGTTGGCAGCAGGGGGGGCTTGGAGGGCATCACCCATGGCTACTCAAGTACAGGAACAGTTGGCTGGGTGTAGGATGGCTGCAGAAGTCCACAGGTGGTGGCCGCAGTGGGAGGCATGGATCACTTCTCACCATGGCAGGGGTTCCCAGTTAAGGGGATACTGCTGTACTGCCTTGGCACAAGTCCCCCTCTGCCTTGCCACACTGGTGCATCCTGTGCAAAGACGGTGCACCCCCTTGTTGGCACAGGGGGCGTCTGAAAATCAGGAAGGCACACAATGTCATGCAAGATGCCTCTTTTGCCAGTCTTTTTTGGCACAAGCACCATGCGCCATTCCCAATGGTTTAAAAATAAGGCCCTCTGTGACCATGAGCAAGTCAGTTAACTTTCCTGTGCTCCCATGATGCACCTGGAAACAAGCCTTGGCTAAGTGGTCTTTCCTGGCCAAAAATTGTGAAACAAATAAAATAAAGCCCCCTAGCTTTGCACCTTAATAGCTTTGATGTTGTTCTACAAAATCACCACAAATTTGGCATGCAAGGTCTAAATATGTGGAAAGTTTTGTGACAGCAGCTTGTGCATTTCCTGAGATATACATATATTGTTTCCCTGAAGAGGGCTAATTTTTTTCTACACTTAATATTTTTGCCCTCACCTACAGCTTAGACAGAATGGAGTTTTTCCCAAAATGTTCAAGGTAGAAGCTGTCTTTGCCAAAATAATGTCTGCCAAAGGTTTCATGAAAAAAATATTAGACAGTTTCAGAGTTATAAGGATTTAAAGTTTTTTTTCTGAGCTATTCTGAGCATGCACAGTAATGTTTTTTGACTAATTCTGGGATACCACACAAAAAATCCCATGTTGTGAGAGCTTTTTGCTTCTCACCACTTGCTTCTCACAAAACAACATTTTGTTCCTTGTCATGATGGCCGCCATCTTGTTTTTTCCACCAAACCAAAAAAAAACATGTAAAATACATAAAAATGGAAAAAAAAAAACACCCAAACCTAACTAAACGGGACTAATTTAGCTAGATTCTGGTGTTTATTTTTTTTATGTCCAGAAATATATTTTCTGGGCACCCCAAAATCTGTGGTGTCCAGCATAGAAAGAGGAGCTGTTCATCCGCGTTCTCTATATAAGAACAGTTGGACTTTCTTTTCTTGTGAAGACACAGCTGGAGTTGTACTGCTGGCTACAGTTGCAGCAGTGAGCCAGCAATTGTGATTATGATTGCGATCTCTCTCTCTCTCTGTCTCTCTCTCTCTCTCTCCCCCTTAGTCTGTCTCTATTTTTTTTTCATTCCTTCCCCCTTCTAGTTCGGCCAGTCCTCACTCATGTTTCCCCAGTGCTGTTTGCTGATTTATAGAAAAGCAGACAGGGATGACCACCACTGGTACATAGAAACATAGAAGTTAACGGGAGATAAGGACCGCAAGGCCCATCCAGTCTGCCCATTTTTTCTACCTTATGAATGTGCCATAGGACTTTACTCTGTCAATGGCCTATTTATTCATACTTATCTGTGTCTGCTCCCTTATGCCTATCCTATGCCCTGCACTGTATTCATATCCATTGCTTCCTGAGGTAGGCCATTCCATGTATCCACCACCCTTTCTGTGAAAAAGAACTTCTTCACATCACCCTTAATTGGCCTCTCTCTAATCTCATGCTGTGTCCTCTTGTCCTGCTATTTTCTTATATTGAAATATGTTAGACTCTTTCACCTTCTTAATGTTCTTAAGATGTTTGAATGTTTCGATCATATCACCGCTCTCCCTCCTTTGCTCTATGGTATACATATTGAGCTCCGTTAATCTGTCCTCATATGTTTTCTGATTCAGTCCCTGCACCATTTTGGTTGCCGTTCTCTGGACTGCCTCTATTTTGTTAATGTCCTTGTGCAGGTATGGCCTCCAGTACTGCATGCAGTACTCCAGATGGGGCCTAACCATTGTCTTGTAAAGAGGTATAATTACCTCCCTCTTATGACTTGTGATACCCCTACTAATACACCCCAACATCCCTTTAGCCTTACGTACTGCTTTAGTTGTCTGCTTGGATGATTTCAGGTAATATGCAGTAACCATTGCCTCAGTGTTTGCACACAGAGGTTCTCTGTCTTTTAGATTGTTTTTGGTTTTTATTGGGTTCACCACAACATAACCCAGATAGACCATCTTAGGGTAGCTGGTTCATTCCACTGGGGTATCAATCAGACGAGGCATACTGATGAGTTCTGGTAGGATGAAACACATGTCTATGTCTTCTGTTGGCACCCTTTGCAAACTGTGTGAGAGGCCTTTCGGCACCATGCATTTCTGCTTAAAGTTGAACCAGCATAATATTCTGTGGTGATTTGCATATGCAGCCCATGATGCTTTGCACTGTAGAGGCATGTGTGATTTTGTATTTCTTTGAAACTTGGCTTCCCGGCCAAATGCCCTTTGGGGTAACCATTGTCTCAGTGCTTGCACACAGAGGTTCTTTGTCTTTTAATATGTGATGATGATGTCCAAGTCTCTTTCTTCCCCAGTGATTTCCAGCAACTCCCTTCCCAGCTTATAGGTAGCTGCTGGGTTTCTCTTCTCTATGTGCATGATCTTGCACTTCTTTGCATTAAACCCCAGTTGCCACTCTTCAGACCATTTTGACAGTTTTTCCAGATCTCTTCTCATTATGCCCACCCCATCTGGATCATGTACTCTGTTGCAGATTGTGGTGTCATCTGCAAACAGGCAAACCTTACCCTCCAGTCAATCTGCAATGTCACTAATGAAGATATTGAAGAGGACTGTCCCCAGGACTGATCCCTGAGGTACCCCACTTGTGACTTGCATCTTTTCTGACTGTATACTGTTTACCAACACTCTCTGTTTTCTGCCCCCAACCATTGTTTCACCCAGTTGACCAACTTCTGACCCACTTCGAGCCTACCCAGCTTATTAATCTTCCATGTGGAACAGTATCAAAAGCTTTGCTGAAGTCAAGGTAGGCAACATCAATTTCACCCCCTTAGTCCACTACTCTGCTTACCCAGCCAAAGAAATCTATGAGATTAGTTCGACAGGATCTTCCTGTTGTAAACCCATGCTGTCTTTGATCCTGTGCTCTTATGGAGTCCAGGTGTTGCACTATCCTTTCCTTAAGGAGTGCCTCCATTATCTTGCCCACTACTGAGGTAAGACTGACTGGTCTGTAGTTTCCTGCCTCGTCCCTGCTACCACTCTTGTGAAGCGGGATCATATGAGCCCTTCTCCAGTCTTCTGGGACCTCTCCTGTGTTCAGAGACTCACTAAACAGTTCTGCTAATGGCTTTGCTAGTTCTACCCTTAGCGTCTTTAGTACCCGAGGATGTATGCCATCAGGTCCTATTGCCTTGTCCACCCTGAGCTTAGCAAGCTCTTGGAGGACCCTTTTTTTGGAAGGGACTTGTGCACACCTCCCTCTCCCCGTGTCCATGGTGCTGAGCAGTGAGCCCTGCCCTACCTTCTCCTCAGTAAATACTGAGCAGAAGTATCTATTTAGGATAGATGCTTTTCCTTGGTCTTTCTCCACACACTCCCCCTTATCCCCTTTGATCTTAGCAATACCCCCTCTGTACTTTCTCCTTTCATTAATGTATCTATAAAAGTGTTGTCCCCTTCTTTTACTGTTTGTGCTAGTGTTTCCCCGGTTTGGGCTTTTGCCTGCCTTATTGTCTTCCCTGCTTCCCTTAGGGAAGTTTGGTATGCTTCTCTATCTTCCTCCCACAGCGTTCGCTTATATTTCCTGAAGGCCAACCTTTTGGCTCTGACCATTTCTGCTACTGTTTTTGAGAACCAAAGTGGTTTTCTCCTTTTGCTCTTGCTTGTCTCCCTAACACAATGGGATGTTGCTTCAATTATTGCATCCTTAATGCTTGCCCACTTTGCCTGTACCCCCTCACCTGTATTTCTTCTTGCCAGGGCTAGCTTAACTCTGTTGGCCATTCTATCAAAGT
Source organism: Neoceratodus forsteri (assembly GCA_016271365.2). Lineage (NCBI taxonomy): Eukaryota > Metazoa > Chordata > Ceratodontiformes > Ceratodontidae > Neoceratodus > Neoceratodus forsteri. The sequence continues at coordinate 423,064,213 of CM057453.1, forward strand.
CAACTCCTCTGAAGAAGTCCCACATTTTTGCCTTGGAATGGGATGATTCAGTTCTAGTTGCCAAATTGAACCATACCACGTGATGGTCACTGGCTCTCAGGTGACCTTCTACCTGGAGATATGTGATCCTTTCCCCATTAGTCAGTACTAGATCCAGGATAGCCCTGTATCTTGTGGGTTGTTGTACCAATTGTTTGAGGCCTTCACCCTGCTGGGAATCCACTATTTGTCTAGTTCTGGCAAATGTTCCTGTTGGTATTGACTAATCTGTAGTTGGTATGTTGAAGTCTCCCATTATCAGAACCTCCCTTTTAGCTGTCATGTTTTATATATCTTCTAACAGTAATGTGTCTATGTTCTCCCCCATTCTGGAGGCCTGTAAACAACCCCAGTTCATATGGCTATCCCATTTCCTATTTGCAGGATGACCCACAGTTCTTCTGGCTCCTTATTTGTATTCTGAATTTCTGTAGCTTTAATATTTTCAATGTCAACCCTCCTCCTCTGCAGATCACCCCCCCCCATGAATAGGTGGTGACACCGGGGTACCTACCTCTGGTGTCGTCATACAGTTAAGCCGACACTGGGGTGCCCAATCCACAGTGTAGGATCCAATAATGCAGTAAACCTGAAAAAAAAAACAGTCCCACAATGTCTTTTTTTCTTTCATATCAATCTGTATAAAAGAAAACTGTCCCTGGCTGATCTAATCCCCCGATGACTCCAACCCCCCTATCAGCATCCACCACCCTACACCCCCCCAAGCTGAATATATCCCTCATCATAGGTCCACTTTCCAATCAAACACATGCCTTGTTGCTGGAGCTGGTGACTGCAATATGAAGCAAAGTCTGGTCAGAGCCGATAAGGCTGTGGAGAGCTTTGGGGATGCTTTTATCCATTATTTCTAATGAATTTGTACAATGCAGATCTGCAGAGAGCCATTTTCAATGTGATCTTCCTTTCACACATTTTTACAATGTGTTTTCCTAGAATACACCTGCTGATTTCTATATATTTAGCCTGGACAGTTCACAGAAGACATGGCATCTTATTTTCAGTGTGGCTCTGCATCTATGCAAAATTATGCTGCATTGCATAAAATCAGAACACACTGAAAACAATATTTTACATCTGGAATAGGCTACCCTGAATAAATACATTATAAAAATGGTAACATCATGGCCCCACTGAAAACGAGATATTGCATCTAATCTGGGACATCCTAAGTAAATACAGTGCAAAAAATATGTAATATGAAGATCACAATGACAATGAGATGTAGCATCTCCCCAATGCTATCTAGGATACAAAATATAGGATAAGAAATATTTAAAAAGTTAGTGGAGCCGAAACAGGCAGACAGGAAAATAATACAAATGTTTAGTAATAGTCAGTTGTAATTTTTATTTCTGAAGTATTTTTCTTTTTCCTTTTGTTCATCATAAACTTGGCATGGCCTAGCTCCCACATTCTAAACTCCTCTCTCATATCTGGGACTATCCCTGCCATGTGGAAGGTGGCTTGTGTGATCCCAGTCCTCAAGCGTGGTAACCCCAAAATACTTGGAAACTATCATCTCATAGCAATTCTATCCGCAGTAAATAAACTGCTTGAAAAGGTAGTAGCCTCCCAGCTTGTTCTCTTCTGCCAAGCCCATGACCTCTTCTCCCCTGAGCAGCATGGGTTCCATAAAGAGCACAGCACCTCCACTGCCCTTGCACAGGTCACCTCTGAAATCAGAACTGCGACTGATCTAGGCAAACTCATGGGGGTCATCTTCATTGACCTCTCAGAGGCATTTGAGCTGGTTGATCACACTCTCCTGGGTGCTACCCTACAGTCCCTTGGCCTTCCCCCCCCTGCCCTAGCCTGGTTTGTGAACTACCTCTCGGGAAGGCAACAGTACATGAGGTTCCAGGAAGCCCTATCTAGGCTCACACTGGTAACCTGTGGGGTGCCTCAGGGGTCTGTCCTTGGCCCCTTGCTGTTCTCCCTCTTTATCAATCAGCTGCCCTCGATCCCTGTCTCTCGGCATGTCACCTTATATGCAGATGACCTTGTGCTTCTTGCTAGCTCCCAGGATATCAGAGACATTAACACCAGACTTAACTCTGATTTTGATCGCATTCAATCCTGGCTCAAGGCAAATAAACTTGTCATAAACCTCCAGAAGACGCAGGCCATGTTATTCAGCTCCCTTGCCAAGGTTGGAGTGTGCCCAGCCCATCTCAAAGTCATTGGTGCCGATAGCATCCCTGTGTCGGTGGTCAACTCCTTCAAGTACCTGGGGGTAACCCTTGACCTTCAGCTGAACCTCGTCCTGCACATAAAAAACTCCTGTAAGGCCACAAACTGTAAGCTGTAACTGGTGTACAGGGCAAAAAGCTGCCTCACCCCAGCTGCCCAACTTGCCCTTGCAAAAGTCACAAAATCTTTTTAAGGTCGGCACCTCATCACTGTCCACTTCAGATGAAAAATTACACTGAGATATAGAAGGATAAAAGCCTTTTACTACAAAGATAGGCAAGCCAGCCAGCAGACCAGATACATAGTGCCCCTCCCCACAGAGCGGAATGTTTTCACGTCACAATTATGCTTTTTCAAGGCTATGATAGTACGGGGTAATGCACCTTAAATACATTACTTAAAGATAAAGTTTAAAGGTAATGTGCTCTCCACCCTTCAAATACATACAATACCAAATACCCCTGACACTGAAATCTACAGGATAGATATCAAATTAAACTACCATCTAAAGTGCAGGTATTACAATAATATTTAAATCCAATACACAGCAATGCCCTTGCAAAAGGGGTTATACTCCCCACACTCTGCTATGGGCTCACCTCCTTTGTGAATGCTCCAAAAACCTGGCTCACAAAATAGGACTCAACGTACAACAACATATGTCACTTTGCCCTATCAGCCCCTCATCTCACCCATCACTGTCAACTCTACTCCAGGCTGGGGTGGCTCTCCCCTAGTAACCACCAATCCTTTGTTATGGGCAACTTTACAGACAACATCATATGATCGTTTACCCCCCCAGTTCTTGCCGATCTGCTCAAGCCTGCCCTGCTGGCTATCGGCTGAGGTCTAGCAACTCCCAGGCTCTCATGGTTCCTAAAACTAGCTCACTTGCTGGGGATCATGCCTTTGCAGCCCTCTCCACCAGAGCCTGGAACCTACTCCCTGCTTATGTAAGGGCTTCCCCCTCCCACAGTTGCTTCAGGTCCTCCCTCTGGGGCCACCTAAAACAAGCTTCTGCCTGCCTTTGCTCTTAGCTGACCTACCCTCCATAGTGCGCCAACACCCCTTTTGACTACAAGAGTGCAGATGTCTGCCTCCCTCAGGTGAAATGTCCTAATACTGTACTGTCCGAAATTAGTTATTTGCCTGTACCTGACTGTAGTTCTCTGCCTGTTCCTGTCAATACCTTATGTGATAGCTGTTACCTTGTCTCTGAAGTTGCTATTGCCTGAGGTCTTCTGCCTGTACCTGACTGTACCCTGGTAATTGTTGTTACCTTGTCTCTGTAATGTTATTGCCTGTACCTTTGTAATTCTCAGTTGTCATGTCCTAACGCTGTACTGCCTTGAATTAGTTATCTGCCTGTACCTGACTGTAGTTCTCTGCCTGTTCCTGTCAATACCTTGTGTGATATCTGTTACCTTGTCTCTGAAGTTGCTATTGCCTGAGGTCTTTTGCCTGTGCCTGACTATACCCTGTAAACTGCTGTTACATTGTCTCTGTAATGTTATTGCCTGTACCTTTGTAATTCTCCTGGGTCGCACCTGAAAATAGGCACTTGTCTGTCTAGCGTGCTTACCTGGTAAACAAAAGCTAAATAAAATAAGATAATAATATGTGATATTATTGTGCTGGATGTGTGGAACAGCTCACTTGCTGTTCTAAGTAGCAATGATGTCACAGACATTGAGGTCACAATGCTGATGATATAGTGTGAGGCAGTAGAGTAAGATATGTCAGCTGCCAGTCAAAGAGCTGTTCCACACATCACACCTACCAACATCAGGTAAACAAACTTCTAATTAGATAAAGGGAAAAGAAAAAGTACCTCAGATGTAAAATATAATGGTTGTCTGCTTTTAAAATCTAATATTAGTTTTAGGCAGCACACTAGCTCTTTAAAGGAACTTCACTGTGTTCACTGACATAAACAAACAGTTTCTTTATTGTTATATAATATCTTAGACTGTAGTATTTATTTTGAATGTTGTGGCCATGAGGATGGTGTGTGTGTGCGTTTGCTGTAGATCAATATATTTTTTCCCCAGAAAGCATAGTAAAAAATGCCTGCTGATTGCTATATAATTACTGTAGCTCGGATAGTTCACACAAGACCTGACATATAGTGTCTTAAGAGGAGGTTAAAAAACAGTGTAAATCTTTGAACATTTGTTCCTGGGAAAAGGTGACATTTATGAGGTATGGATCTTTCTTGAAAGACAATACTTGCCCTACTGAAGCTTGTAGCAAGAACATGTTTAAATGCTAAGTATTTAAATGTGCAAGTTGTTGCACTTCAAAGGGGGTAAACAAATTTCCAGTTTAATAGGCAACCAGTATTTAACAAGCTATTTCAGTTTATAATGGCGATCTGATAATCAGCTTTAGTGCTGTCTCCAGCATTCTAAACAGAAAGAAGGGAGTATTTTATTTAATTTGGCATAGTGATTTATAGATGTGGAAGGATACATTGAAATGTCCCAAAAAAGTGTCCCACGTTCCTCCATTTTTCCAGCTGCAGACAGCAAGATGGCTGTAGGCTCCGTCCACAGCCATGAAAACAAGGTAATTCCGTGTAATGAATTTTAGTAGGTTTTGAAGTTTTATGCTTAACTATGTTATTATTTAAATATTTTTACACTTAATTTTTAACATGGCCTGTTTGGGACCCAACCTCATGAACAAGGGTGGTGGAAATTTTTCAAATCTGGCCTGAAACGTGATGTTGCGGTTGCTGCATGAAATCACCTTTTAGGCAGGATTTTAAATTTTTTACCTGATAGGTTCATGAGGTGGGTCATAAGAAGGCTACTTTGAAAATCTGGTGTAAAAATATATTAAAATGACCAAGTTATGAGTGAACATTGAAATATTTCAATGTTCACTCACAACTATGCAAATTATTGACATTTTTGCACCAAACTTTCAACATGGTGCTTTTGGGACCCCACTTCATAAACAAGGCAGGTGACATTTTTAAAATCTGTTCTGAAAGGTGATTTTGCAGTTGCTGCAAGAAATTATGTTTCAGGTGGGATTTTAACATTTTCACCTACCGGGTTCATGAGGTCTGGTCATAAGAAGACTATGTTGAAAATTTGGTATACAAATATAGTAAAAGGATCAAGTTATGAGTGACTTAAGAAATATTTAAGTGTTTACTCATACCTTCACTCATAACTGTCAGCGGCTTAGCAGGCTGTACACTCACCTCTGAGGCCTGAAGGTCAGAAGGCTGTGGGTTGTGTCCCCACACCAGGCACCTGGGTTAAATCCCAATACTGACACAGTAGTGCAGCATGAGGGGATGCTGCACTCCAGAGGTGCTTTCTCTTGGATGAGACGTTAAACTGAGGTCCCATCTGCCTGTTCAGGTGGACGTTAAATATCCCATGGTACTTCTCGAAATGAATAGAGGTGCTTTTATTGAACAGAAAACTTTACAAACCAGAAAGCATACATGACAAAAATCAACACAGTCCCCAATCTGCACAGAAAACCTATCTCCCTCCATGGAAAACCCCGCCACCACACCATCACTTGTGATCTTGGATGAAACTTCAAATCCTTCTTCTATACATCTAAGAAAGCATTTTTACACAATTTGCAGACAGTAATATATGGCATAATTTTTTTCTAGAACAGGAATTGGCATCTCCCTTGCCATAAGTAAAATTTCTAAACTGTAAAAAATACTAGCAATATACCAAAATCATAAGCATGCAAAAGCTGAGGGAAATTTCCCAATACCACCATATTGTAAGACACCTGCTATAACCACGCTATCTTCCACTGATGAGCCAAAAATTCCTACAGTGCAGAGGAATATAAACATTCATGCAGAAAATACTCCTGGGTTTCCATCTGATCTATACAATTGGGATACAAACATTCCTGATCCTCGATTGCCTTGTGTTTATGGTTCCCTCTTACTCCTATTCTTCCATGCACACAAAGCCACTGAGTATCCCATATTCTCTGGGGCAATCTAGGATGAGTCAATTGCCTGTACACCAAATAATTATTAGCAGTCACACAGTGCTGAAATTCAGGGTCTTCCGGCCCAACAGTACACAGCACCTGATGATATAGGGATTTTTGGGACCATTGCAGCAATTGTTGCTTAGTTACCCTCCATTTATACAATTTCTGAACGCTAATTTTTAAATACCTGTGTACCTGGATACTCAGAATCCATTTTAAGGGTGGTTATCCCATTTACTTAAAACATCTTTAAAAGAATTGTTCAACCATAATGTTGGCAATGATGGCCTCAATAACAAAGCTAGTTTAATATTAGCAGCCAAAAAAAGTGAATGGAAAAACACATTGGGGTTTACCATTGCCACACCACCTTTATTTTGCAGTGCATAAGTCACCTCCAGTTTAATAGGGTTCAGTCTACTTCCCCATAATAACTGGAAAAATGCACAAAGCACTCTAGTTTCCAGGACAGCTGGTAGGGGAAACAGCATCCCCACATACAAAAAACAGGGAAACAAGAACTGTTTTATGGTATGGACCTATTTTAATTTGGCCATCCTCCATCCCTTCCATCTTGCCACTATTACCATCCCCTTTTGCAAACTGCTTCTTCCCAGTTTAGTCTTGCTATATCCCCTGGGCAATATTTCACCCCTAAAATTTTTATTGGAGACTCCGAAATTCGTATCTCACATACCTCGGTCATGAGGGGAGTACTGGTTCCTAACCACAGATCTACACACATCTGTGTGCTCAAGTTGGACCGTGACACAGTGGCATACTGTTCCATTTCTTCTAACATTTCCTGTACACTTGTCTGGGTTTTCGCAAAAACACAGATATTGTCCACGTATGCAACAACTTTCACCTCATCATTCACCTGGGTCCCGGAAATACGTTGCACACCTGAATTTGACAAAATGTTTCTGATTAAAGGGTCTAAGGTAAATATATATGAAAGGGGACTTAAGGGGCATCCCTGCTGGACCCATGTCTGGATCCTTATCCTCTTACCTCCCCGTCCTGCAATCAATGGGGAAATCACTGCATTATTATATAATAGTCTTCACCACTCTATAAAGGAAAGTGGAATGCTGTATTTCCATAACACTTTAAGCAAAAAGTTATGGCTAACTTGATCAAAAGCCTTACACTGGCCTAAGGACAAAAGGAACCCAGAGACATCATGCTGTTCACAGAGACTGTATATATCCCATATGATACTAGGATTATTTTGAATCTTCCTTCCTAGCAGCGAGTGTACATGTTCACAATGGGTGTGATTGGTGCTGTGCCGCAGTTTTTAATCTTTAAGTGACAATTTTAAGATCTGAACTAAGGAGGCAAATGGGTCTCCAGTTAACAAGTAGAGTCCTGTCACCTAATTTGTATAAATATGTCAACAACTCACGAGTAAATTCCTGGGGTAGAGAACCTGATGATAATAAAAATCAGAATAATCTAGCTGAAATTGTTGCCATTATGTCTAGAAATGTTTTACAGAACTCATTCAGGATACCACCCATACCTGGTGTAATACCTAATTTCAATGTACCTATCACATCTAAGATTTCTTGCTCCTGTATAGGTAAAGTTAAAATTGTCAAGCGATCCGAGCTTAACACTGGCCAATGTAAATAAGCCAAATACTCATCCATTGTCTCTGGGTCTAACAGTGTCAGTATTGAGATAGTTTCTAGATGACTTTCTACTAAGTGGCAAATGCCTTCAGTGATGGTTACTATATTCCCCAATCCATCAATCAAAGAAGAAAATTGGGACACATTTTTCCTATCCTTGCAGGCAGCACACAGGTCAGTGAAAGGCGTTTTATGGGTCCCAAACCCAAGCTCTGTCTGCGAGGAGGCAGCCCTATCATACTGAAAACCCATCCTCTCCTGCTTGACTGCAGAAATCTGGTCTGACAGTTCTATCCCAGTGGTGTATGTAGCAGTTAGGAGTTTGTACAGCTGAGTCCTTAAGGAAAGATACTTCACAAATTTCGAATTAGCCTGAGCTTTACCATATTTCTGCATCTAATCACAGACTTCCTTTTTTGTGTCTTGCCACCACTCCTCCAAATCATCATACAGACAAAGTATAGATGTCCTGACAGTGAACACTGAGGAGAGACCGAGCTTAACCTCTGGTACAGTTAAACTACCCGTATTAAGTTTCCACCTTATATGAGGCACGTGAATCCCTGTGTCAGTCGAAATGCAAGATTGCACTAACACCTATTCCAAAAATTCCATCAGTCTGACCTTAGTATCCCTGACATTCAGTCTACTAGATACAAAAAGATAATCAATTATAGATGTCAGCTTACTATACACGTAAGTATAGGAAATAGCAGGGGTAGCTTGTTCATTACAATTAGTCAGTTATGCTGTCTCAGCTGTCTGCAGGGGATAGACTGCACTTGAGCGGGGAGGGGAAGTGGTATTAAAACAGAAGTTAGAGGGGTATATAGCAACAAAGGTGTATTTAAACTAGGTGGGGGGGTGGTGAGTGGACAGCTGGTAGACGGGGATCCCGAAGAGAGGAGCCAAATGAGCTTACTCCCCAAGCTAGCAGGGAAGGATCGGGGAAGTTGCACGGGAAGGGGGGGATAGAAGGGAGAAGAAGCACAGAAAGGAAGGGAAGGGGACAGGATGGAGGGTGGTCTCACTGAATGCAAGAAGCTTAGGTAACAAATCAGCTGAGTTACAGGCGCTCTTGGCAGTGAGGAGGGTGGATATTGCGGTCATCATGGAAACGTGGGCCAATGAGTACCAGGACTGGGATCTGGCAATCCCAGGGTATAAATTGTACAGGAAGGACCGTGGGGTGGGGAGGTGAGGGTGGCAGTCTATGTGAGGGACGGGATCAAATGTACAAAGGAAGAGGGGGAGGAAAGGAGAACGGAGGTAATTTGGATACAGCTACTGGACTCCAAGGGTAGGAAGCTGAGGTTCGGGGTGGTGTACAGGCTGCCATTCCAGGCAGAGGAGCTGGACAGGGAGTTAGCAGAACAAATCAGGAGGGTATGTAGGAAGGGTAACATTGTCATTCTGGGGACTTCAATCTGCTGGGGGTTGACTGGAGCACTCCGGTCACCTCCAGTGCTAGGGAGCAGTTGCTGCTGGACACGATCCAGGAAGGATTCCTGACACAGCTGGTCACTGGACCTACCAGACTAAGTAACATGCTAGATCTGGTACTGTCGAATGGTGAGGCAGTGAGGGAATTAAGGGTGGAGCACCCACTAGCTGATAGCAATCACCAAACGGTGTAGTTTACTATCACATCGAGCAGGGAGTCAAGGGGCTACTAACAAAGGTGGTGTACTTCAGGAGGGCAAACTTCAATAGGATGTGGGAGATACCGAAAGGGAAACTTGAGGGCATAGGGCCAGGGATGGAAGCACAGCAGAAATGGGACATTATTAAATGGGTATTACAGAGGCATTAGAAGTTTGCACCAAGTTACAGAGCAAGAGGAGCAGAGCAAGGAAACCATGCTGGTTGAAGAGCGAGGTGATGGAGAGGTGAGGGAAAAGAGAACTGTGTACCAGATGTTCAGAAGGATGGGAAAGGAAGGGGACAGGCAGAAGTATGCAAGATGGTCCAAGGAAGTGACCAAGAGGGTGAGATAAGCTAAGGCCTCAAGGGAGCTAAGGTTAGCACAGGGAATTAAGGGGGAGATTTTTTCAGATATGTCAGAGAGAAAAGGAAGTGCTGGTATAACATAGTGAGGATAAGGAGGGGTGGGGAGTGGGCAGAAAAGGGAGAGGAACAAGCAGAAGCACTAAATGCATACTTTTGCTCAGTGTTCACACAGGAGAAGAGGGAACCACTACCACCTTGGACTGGGAGGGTGAGGGGGGAGAGGTGACAGATGGAATTATTGAGGAAAGCAGAGTATTAGAGGGACTGAGGGTGATAAAAGTGGACAAGGCACTAGGGCCGAATGGTACCTACCCTAGGGTGCTGAGAGAGATGTCAGAGGTGCTGGCAGAACTGCTGGCAGATCTGTTCAGCACCTCCCTGGATATGGGATGTGTGCCTCAGGACTGGAGGATGGCCCATATGGTGCCGATACACAAGAGTGGCTCAAGGGATGAACCGGGCAATTATTGGCTGGCGAGTCTCACTTCCATAGTGGGCAAGCTTATGGAGATGATACCGAAGGAGAAGCTGGTGTCATTTCTAGAGGAAAATTACCTCCAGGATGTCAGGCAGCATGGGTTCATATTGGGGAAGTCCTGTCAAACTAACCTAATACAATATTATGACTGGGCAACAAGAGAGCTGGATAGGGGCCATGCAGTGGATGTCCTCTACTTGGATTTCAGCAAGACCTTTGATTCAGTACCTCATGGGCAGCTTGGAGGGAAACTAACTGGTGTGGAAGTGGGGGCAAAGATGGAAAACTGGATTACAAACTGGCTGCATGGGAGGCTACAATGGGTGATGGTTGTGGGGAATTCTCAACATTTAGACCAGTGATGAGCAGAGTGCCACAGGGCTCGGTGCTGGGCCTAGGGCTATTTGGGCTCTTCATCTCCAACATTGCACATGGAGTGGTGAGCGAGTAAGTCTGTTTGCAGATGATACCAAAATGGGCGCAGTAGCGGACTAGGAAGAGGGATGGAAGCAACTGCAGGGGGACCTAACCAAATTGGAGGAGTGGTTGGAGAGGTGGCAGCTGGGGTTCAATGCAAAGAAGTGCAAGGTTATACACTTTAGGGCTAAGATCCCAAGGAGAGGATACTGGTTGGGGGGGGGGTGAAGCTGGGATCACTGAGGAGGAGAAGGACCTAGGGGTGATGATAACAGGGAGCATGAACATTTCTGCTCAATGCAGGAAAGTGGCAGCGAAGGCAAACAAGATGCTGGGGTGTATAGCGAGGGGGTTTGCATCCAGGCAGAGGGAGGTGATCTTGCCCCTCTACAGGTCACTGGTCAGGCTGCACTTGGAGTACTGTGTGCAGTTCTGGAGGCCATACCTGAGGCAGGATATCAAGGTACTGGAAGGAGTGCAGCGGAGGGCAACAAGGATGATAGAGGGAATGGAGGGGACAGACTATGAAAACCGGCTGGAGGAACTGAATATGTACACCCTGGATGAGAGGAGGGATGGGGGGACTTGATCGGAACTTTCAAGTATCTGAGGGGAATCAACATGGATGGAGCCAATGGGGTTTTTAAACTGAGGAAGGGAAGGGACGCTAGAGGGCACGGGCTAAGAATAGAGGGGGGAAGATTTAGGAGGGAGATGAGGAGGCATTACTTCACAGAGAGTGAGTGGTGTCAAAGTGGAATGCCCTGCCAGAGAGGGTGATATCATGCAAAATTTTGGGTAGCTTTAAAAGGGCATGGGACAGAGAACAGGGGAGAGCACGGGTAGGTGAGGCTGAGAACGGCTGAGGATGGACAAAAGGGAGGGGGGTGGGGCAGCTGCAACTTAGCGGAGCTAGCTGCACACTTGAGCAGTTGTTGATAGACTAGGAGGCCTGTTTCTGCTGCACATTCTTATGCTCATATGTTCTATACAATTTTAAAGGCAGCAGAATCAAAATATACCTTTTTGCCATGAACCCACGTAGGTCAGTATTTAAAGTGCAATTAAAATCCCCCCCCCCAAAAAAAAATGTTTGCTGTTGCTAAATGGGGCTTTATATCCTCCAACTGCTACACTCTTTCTGCCTTCAGCTGGGAGCCATATACCACTATGAACTGACCAAGGGAATTATGCCACATATCGTCCACTATCAGCCCACGCCCTGGCTGCAGATCCATTATCCGATGCAGTTTAAGCCAGGGGCTTGAAAACAAAATACCCACCCCGTCTGCTTTATCACCCCCAAAGGACCAATAAGAGGGCCCCCATACCCAGACTCTCTGTGCCTGTTGAACCACAGCTAATGACTGAAACCAGGATTCCTATAACAAAATAATATCAAAGTTAAGATCATGCAACCAATAAAACACAGCACCCCTCTTCATGCCCTTTAGCAGGCTATGGACATTTAGTGTGGCTATAGTAAATTGTGACATTTAAGAAGCAGAGCAAAAAACAAGCAGTACAATCATTTCTTTTTTTTCTTCTTCCGTTTTTTGCCATCAGGCCGAGACACCTCCATCTCCTGGGAGGTAGACCGGGATGTGGATGCATCCAATTCAAGGTCCCCAGCATCTGTATTGCCCCAAGTGGGCATGGACAAATCACGGAATAGATTGTCTGTCTCAAGAATCTCTGGTGCCATTTTCTGTTGTCAGAGACTCCGATGCCTGGGTAATGGAGTTTTCCACTCTGGATAGTGGGGGCTAGACTCTGTATCTCCCTGAAGTGCTACTGACTCCAAAACAGTGGGGACAGGCAGAATCTGGAACACTACCCACTGCCACTGCCTCCATTTCCGTAGTCTGAATGTCTGTGTTAGGCTCAAGCTGGACTACTACAGCTTCCCGGGGCGTCAGTACTTGTGGAATGCTGGCCACATTCTGGCTCTTCTTCCTTTGCTGTGCTCGCTTGATGAGGTCATCAGGATTTAAAGGGTGTGCCGTATTGTGCGCTGCCCAGGGACATCCTTGAAAGACATGCCCATGTTCTTTACACAAATTACATCAGGCATGGTTGGCACATTGCAGACTTATGTGCCCAAACTCCCCACAAATACTGCAATGTAATTTGTCACAGACATTAGACAGGTGCATCTGGGCCCCACACTTGTAGCAAGCCTTGGGTTGCCCAGAATAAAAACACACACCCCTGTCTGGGCCCAAGAAAAAGCTATTTGGCAGGTGCACCACCCCTTCATCAGTGTGTCTGGGCTTTATTTTGAATTTCCAACCCCTAGTCCAGAAGAACCCATCATCAATGATCACCTCCAGAGTGCTCAGAACCTTGCACCTTTGCTGTAACCAATGCTCAATGTCACTGACGTGCAAGCTTTTGTTGCCGAACATCACTGTGATGTATTTTATTGTGTCTGATAATATTTGGACCAGAAACTGTCTAAAGAATGAGGTGATCAAAAACTTATATCAAAGTTGTCCTTCCCCGGCACATGGATCAGGGTGTAAACATCAGATGCCATAAATCTCATTGACTCTTTCAACAGGAGTTTCCCCACGTAGTGGTGGTCTGGACTGATCTCCATGCCACCTTTGTACCTCAGCCAGATAGCGTTCCGGGGGCTGGTTCTGCTTGAGTAAACAAATCAGAAAAACAAGTTCCTACACTCGGGGTGAGGGGTGGGGTGGGGAGATAAACCCGGTCTGCTGACGGATGGGTCTGCCACAGCAGCCATGAACTGCTCCATTCTCATACTATCCTGGGACCCTGACTGCTCAGTTGGTATGTCCACACAACTGTCTTGCACCATTCCTGTTGGCTGGAACACATCCTGCTCCTGCTGTACATCTGATGAACCCTGCCCCAAGTCCATACCCCCAACTTCCCCATCACCAGGAGAAGTGCCCATCATATCAGGTACTGTTATTTTTGTCTCTGGTATGGCCTGAGCTGCCATAAACCCCCTCCCTCATGCTTGCAGTGTCTTGTCCATCCTGTACCTCTTTTTGGGCCTGCTCCTTTGTCTCTTTCTCAGTCTCTATCTTTATCATGTTACTGTAGTCACCCCCTGCTGTATCCTGCCTAAAAGCAGACTCCGAATGATTTACCTGCTATGAGCCATAGCTCCCGATCTTTAAGTCATTGCAGTAGTTGCCATGGAATCAAAATCTTCCCACTGCAGATCCAGGATCCCTTTTCTCTCCGCTGTCTGCATTCAGCCTGCTCACTTCAATGCTTTCTCTCTGGGGACCACCCGGACTGTTCAGGACTTGCAGTGACAGTCTGGAAAGCTTGCCTGATTGTATCCTGCACTGTGAGCTTCTCTGGTGAGTGTCTGGGAGAGGGAGTTTGGGGGGGGCAAAGTTTTGCTGTCTGTGGGAACTGAGAAAAACAAATTCACACTGGTCCCTGGTTGCTCCAGTGGCATAGCCCTGGTCCGTCCGCTTGGAGAGGAGGGCAGCATCTCTTTCTGCATGGTGTACCGTTCTTCATCATCCACCAACATTTGTAAAATGATTATCCTCCTTTCTTCTAGCTCCTGCTCCAGCTGAGCTGTGGCTCCTGCCATATCATTCTCTGTCGTGGTCATTGCCCCATCCTCCTCCTGTAGGCTCATGTCTTCTGAAAATTCCTCAAGCGCCACCTCCTCTGAAGCGTCTGATTCATTCTGCGACATTTCTACTCGCTCACTTTCTCTGTCCTCCATAGCCATATTGACTGGGGTGGAGGACTGTACCCCAGCCTGCTGCACCTCCGAGTCTCCAAACTCCTCTGACTCCTCCATCGGGAAATGGGCCAACAGCGCCCCCTCCCAATGAGAAGGGGAATTTTTATTACGAAAGAAAAGCTATGAACAGGAAATCATATTAGAAACAACTCCACCACAATAAATGCAAAATATTTATCATCTTCATCATATCATAATACCATAATACTAATAATCACCACCACATATTTCCCCAGAAACACCCGTCACACCACCGTGCACTTATCAACTTACTTAAACTAAAATAATCTTACAAATACAACTACCGACCAACAACTACTTAAGACATACATGTTAGCTATTGCATTACATCATGGAGTCAGCCCCAGAAAATGTCTCCACCATGTCACCAAAACGTAGTGGGTTAACCCTGTGTTATCCCTATTAAACACAATTTTAATTTCATTTTGGATTACTTCCGCCAACCCTTCTACTAACACATATTTTTGCTGTAAGACATATTGACATCTCACTTGCCAATTACCCCATTTTATATAGGCAAAAATCATCTGCAAAGTTCCAGGATGGAACACTTGCCACCCATCACCAAAGACATCATATACCAAAACATCATAAGTCATACTTTGAAAGATAGGGGTAACCCATCATCTAGAAAGTATAGGCCATACCCTTTTGATATATGAACAACCAAAGAATAAATGCTCCATGGTTTCTACCTGCAATACACATTCCTCCCCTCCTGCAATACCTTTAATCCAATATTTTAAGATGGTGATTCTCCCTTACATTCAATTTCCCATGACGAAAGAGCCATATCGTATCCCACATTTTTGGAGGTAATCTCGGGTCAATGAGTTGATTTATAAAATAACTATCCGTTATATTTGAGTGGCATGTAAACCAAGGTGCAATACTCAACTTAACTCAAACTTTATTTATAAAAAAGTGCAATCCACCAAGATGTCAACAGCCCTTGTACACAATAAAATTCAAAAAATAAAAGCAGCAATAAATAAAAAAATACATATCTCTTTCAGCAGTTTATCCAAATTCAGAGAAAGCAAGATTAAAAAGAGGTGACTTTAGTGCAGATGTAAAACTCTTCACAGTCAGGCACTCCCTTATCTGACAAGGTAGAGAGTTCCACACGGTAGGTTCTACAAATTCAAATGCTCTAGCACCTGAGGTCTTCAAACAAATCCTGGAAACCTCTAGCAATCCCTCCTTGGCAGAGCAGAGTGGGCAGGGAGGGCAGTAGGGACGAAGAAGATCATGCAGGTAACAAGGTCCCTGTCCATGTAGGGCATTATAGGTCAGCCAACTGACTTTGACGGTGATCTGCAACTGAATAGGCAGCCAGCGCAGACCGCGGAGCACAGGCGTGACATGGCAAGATTGAGGCAAACCAGTCAACAGCCTGGCAGCCACATTCTGTATCAGCTGCAAGCGGTGGATATCAATCCCCAGTAGCCATAGGTACAAGGAGTTGCAATAGTCAAGGCAGGAGGTTACAAAGACATGGACCAATGTAGGAAGGTCATCAAGCTGGACCAGGTGCTTACTCTGGGTGATATTCCTCAGATGGTAAAATGAGGTCTTGATGATGGATGACCCTGATGTCTAAGCGTCAGCACCTCATCAAAAATAACGCCCAGGTTTTGCACCCGATCAGAGGCCTTCAGTTGACTGCCTCCAAGCATGAGCCTGGAATGCCGCCCAGCCAAAGGCCCCTCTTCCCAATGACCCAGGTCCACAACCAACACCTTGGTCTTGTCAGGGTTCAACTTCAACCAGCTGGCACTCATCCAGTCCTGGATCTCAGCGAGGCAGTTGTTAAATATCGAGACAGCTCCATCCTGTTCAGGCACAAAGGATATGTATAGCTGAGTATTGTCTGCATAGCAGTGAAATCTCAGCCCATACCACCTTGCAATGTCTCCCAATGGCAGCATATACACCGCGAACAACGTGGGTGATAAAACAGAGCCCTGCAGTGCCCCACAGGACAGGGAGAATGGGTCAGAGGAGTAAATCCCCGACACCACTTTCTGGGACCTGCCAGTGAAGAACGAATGACACCACCTGAGGACTATACCAGACAGTCCACAGATCAGCTGCAGGCACTCTAATAACACACCATGGTCCATGGTATCAATTGCCACAGAGAGATCAGGGAGAATGAGGATGGAACGGCTCTTCTGATCTCTTGATATCAGGAGATCAATTAAAAAAATTAGTTCTTAAAATATGATTATACAGGTCTTTTCTAGATTTGCTTATCACATCAATTGCAGTAGTTTTCCAGATTTTCAATCTTTTTACAAAGGGACACCAAATTACCCTTAACCCCCTGAGGTAAATTACAAAATACTCCCCATGACCCCGAGGTCCATTAGGTGAACAATATGGGAGACCGTACATTTTGGTGGGCTTTAAGAACTGGTATGAAATTTGCATACAAATATACAGAAAAGAAAAAAAATCAACAGGGTTGATCATATTAAGTCCTCCTTGTTTAATGGGTCGATACATAGTGGCTCATTTCACTGGGTTTAATCTACTTCCCCATAGAAGTCTAAAAAAATGCTATATACTGTAACTTCTAACTGAGTGGGAAGTGGGAACACACAGCTTACATACAATAAAAAAGGTAAAAGAATGTTTTTTAACAAACAAATCCATTTTTTTCTTAGTCATAGGCCATGCTTTCCATTTTTCCACTTTTGATTCTGCTGTTTGCAATACGGCTGTCCAGTTCTCTATAGCGGGATCCAGTCCTCCAATCAGAATACCTAAAATCTTAACAGGACCCAGAACGATTGTTATCCCAGCAAGCTCTCCCTCCTGCCTCTCCTGGGTCCCTTTCAAAGCCAAACACATACTTTTGTCCTTATTAAGGGCTGCCTCAGAAACCAATAAACAGTCATGTACAACAGACAGCGCCACTTCGCCAGACTTCTCATCTGCTACCATCAGGCAGACATCATCCACATATGCCATGATACACGGATATACCCTCCCCTGCAATCCACCTATGTGTCTAATGTGAGGATGAAGTTCTGTTTTCCTAAGGAGTGGGTCTATATTAAATGCATATAACAACAGGCTAAGTGGGCAGCCCTGTCTCACACCCTTACATAAGTATACTGCTGTCCCACAAGGCCATTAACTACAAGGCGAGTAGTGATAATCTTATAGAGACATCTAATCCAGGCCACAAACACCTGCCGTATCCCATAATAGTGTAAGACAGAAAATAAAAATTCATGGCTAACCGCATTAAAAGCCTTAGCCTGATCCAAACTATGATATATCCCTTGGTTTTTGGTGCAGCACACACTTCTCTAAGAAGAAACAGGTTGTCCTGCGCCAATCTCTTCGGAATGGCACATGTTTGAGTTGATGCAATTAAAATGTGAGCTACATTTGACAGTCTAGTACGTAATAATTTACATAAAATCTTCCAGTCTACATTGATCAGGCTAATCTGCCTCCAATTGTTTAGGCCCCATTCATCCCCTTTATTATATAAATAGATCACAATACTTTCTGGCAATTCTGGCAGAAATACCAGCTATCCCTGTAGTATTTCATTGAATAATACCACCATATAGTATACCAGGACGTCAGTGAATTTTTTGTAAAGCTCTCCAGACAGACCATTGGGTCCAGGAGCCGTACCCCCTTTCAGGGATGCCACAACTGCTCGAACCTCTCCCTCAGAAATAGGAGCCTCCAAGCCTTCTTGCATCTCCTGAGGCAACTCTGGAACAAGGAGAGTCTGAAGAAACCTTGATGTCACACCAAGAGTATCATCTGTTGTGTCCTTTTTGTCAAACAAACCTTTTGTGTTCTCATACACAATTTGAGCTATTTCTAGATTATGTGTCACCACTGAACCATATTGACGGCGTAATTGGCTCATATACTTAGTTTCAGTTCTGTTGTTATAGCAGTCATATGGATTTACCTGATTACGCTTCCCCTGCATCCCATATTTCTGTGCAGCCACTAAAGTGGCTGCCCTGTCATACTGCACAGTACACATTTCTTTTTTAATAGTCACAATTTGAGATGTGTAATCATATCCAGTTTCATATGACCTGGAAATCACGGTTTGCAGGTGCATCTGTAGTTCCAAATAGTGCATATATTTGGCAGTATGCTTTTGTTTAGCCCACAGCCTAAAACCCCTCTTCAAGTCAAATTTTGTGTCCACCCACAATTGTATCAAGCTATCATAAAGTTAATAGACTGACAGTCGAGCATCCAGTAATTCTTGCAATGCATACCAAATATGTTGGTCTTCCAAAAATACGGTATTCAGTCTCCGCATATGATGGGTTACTGGCTTATTTATCGCAGCCCCTATTTTTAGTGCTATCAATCCATGGTCAGTAGTTTCTATAGGGAAAACATTTATACCAAGAACACGGCACCCTATGAGATAAAAGGAAAAAATCTTGAGGACAATGAACCTTTATAGAACATATGGCGTGAAGGGCCGGTCCCCACCCCTACACCATCTTTAAGTCATGATGTCTGTATTCATTTGTTCAAAACATTTGAATCATTATAAAGTTTATCAGTTGTCCCTGTTTTATCCCATAAGGCTAGTATACAATTAAGGTCCCCCCCCAGGCTGGCTCGCCGGTGCAGCAGTAGCACTACCATTTGTGATGCCAGCAACCTGGGTTCAGTAGCAAGCCTGGGCTGCTGGAGGGCCAGCCGGGAGAGAGGGATTAAGCACCTGACAGGCCGCTCTCCCTCTCCGGGGAGGGGTGGGCTGCATTCCCCGCTGCTATACTGCCACCACCTGGGTGACCACGGGTGGTGATAGTGTGGTAGGGGAGTCCAACAACAGGGGAGGGGTTGGCATTGGCTGGCGACCTGAGCAGAGGCACATCTTAGTGTGCCCCCATCTCATTGGTCATCCCTAGACTGCTGTTGCCAGATGGGGGTGGGACCAAAACAAGGAAAATACCCCACAAGTTGTGCCTGTAGATGGGCCTCGGCGTCGGGCAACTGAGGAGGAGTCTGGGGAAGCAGCACAAAATGCACACTCTCACTGACGGTAGGAGGGGGTGGGGCACTCCTCCACCCTAACTGGGGGGTAAACTGGAGGGCTTAAGTAATAGAGAGCATAGCACTCATCTGGGCATGAGACCCCAATTCTCCCGTCGCCAGGGCTTATTGGGATCCAGAAGAAAGGGGCAGCTGTGGTGCTAAGGGAAGTATAAAGCATAAGTAAAAAAAAAAAGCCCCCCCAAAAAACTACTGTCTTTTTGGTAACAGAAAGGTTGAATTACCTTCATTGCTTCAATCTATAAAGCTTTAGTCTGAGGGACATATAAGGTTATTAGCCGATAGTCTTGATACAAGTAGCATACATCAAGAAGGAGGGCTCTACCTGGTATCAAATCAATCAACCAGTTAATAATTCCTGGTGTGTTAAACAGGATACTCACTCCTGTCACTGGATCTTCTCCTAAGGACCAGAAAGAAGGCCGTCCAAACCACTCTGCAGAAGCTAATGTTGTATCATGCTAAGTATGGAACCTGGTATCTTGCAAAAAATGAACATGAAAATTTAAATCCTGTAAGACAGAAAAAGTTGTTAGTCTCCTTTTCCGGTTTTTGGTACTGTTTGTATTCACAGATGAAAAGGAAAAGCAATTAGACATTTATGCACATGTGGTAGTCTGGAGTCAAGTAGCTCCCTTAACAGATTTCTTCATCTTCACTTTCTCTTTGCCAGACTTCTTAGAGTCAGTCAATGCCAGATCAGTGTCAGTAGTGACCTCAGGGAGTGAAGAAGCAATGGATGAAGTATCCAATTCATCATCCGTATCACCCCATGCTTTTCTTTTAGCCAACACCGCAAATTTATTCTCCACTGGAATACCTTGTTTACAGGTCATTTTTGAGAGTGGAGGTTTCTTTGCAGGTTTATTCCTAGAACTTCTTCAGGGAAGGGGCTTGTTCCACTCCATAGGGGGTGGGGGTGAGGGGCATTGCCTCCTCGGTGGACACTGGTGTTTGTACTCCTTCTCCAGAATGTTTTTGAGGTCCTATAGACAGTGGTGTCACACTAGTGTATTCATTATGTGCATGTATCCTATCTCTTTGAGCCCCCAGAGGTAGTTGGTGGTTCAGGGCATCCATTTCAGCAAGCGAAGCCTCACCACCAGTCTCCATAGCTGACGACGGAGGCAACACCTCCATCGTTCCTGTCTGTAGCCAATCTAACAGATCTTAAAGTAGGTCTAGCCATACCTCTCTCCTGGGCTCTAGAAACCACGTCTTCCTGTTCTTCACTCTCCGCAGCTGGCCTGTTATGTGCTGCCCATGAACAATTTCTAAAATAATGTCCAACCTCACTACACATGTTACAGCTAATTGGCATTGGACATCCCCTACTCACATGCCAGATTCCACCACACAGAGAACATTTTTGTTGTCACAAGCACTGCTCAAATGTGTATAGGTCTTGTCCTGTCGAGGAAGGCTGGGGCCTGTCAGCTGCACCTGACATCTCAGGTCGGGGGAGGGTTCAACTCTATGGTCAATATGAATGGTAGAAGTCTGAGTTATATGGGGACTTTCATTGCCTGCTGCTGTTTGACCATCACACAACAGAATTTTTCCCTCACCTCCTGTAGGTGAATGAGGAGCCAGCAATGATAAGGTGGGGTTCTGGGTTAACTCTAATGAAGAGGGGATATGGAATGGACTGCCACTCCCAGACACAAATTCAGGTGATAGCATCTGGCTGGCAGATACAGGTCCTGGAGACTGCCATGGTTGCTGCCCTGTGCTTTTCACCCAACCTGCCTGTCATAAAGCTTCTGCAATTGTAAGACCTGAGGCAGAAACATTATTGTCAAAGAAGTATGCAACAAAGTGTCATTGTCAGCAGAACCAGTAACAAATTATTCCCCTTCTGTATCCGAGTCTGTTCCTTTCTGCACACCAAACAAGCCACCTGACAATATCACTGGTTCCTGTGCAACACTGTTGTACTGCCCCTGATTCAGGCTATTCATTTCTGCAGGAGGCATAACACTGTACATCCCCCCACCACAGTACTTTTTAGAGGAAGCCTACATTGTTTGGAACCACCCCCCCCCCAGTTCCTACAGCTGTCTGTGAAAAACCCTCAGGCATACTGGACATACCTGACTGCTGCGAGGTATATCCCACAGACATAGAACTCCTCCGCCTCTCTTGCTCCATGCAGGGGCCAGTTTCCATCACCCGCCACTTCTGTGGCATCCTCCATCATAACTAGAATCCTTCCGATGTCTGCTGTCGATACTACTGACTCCAACAATGCTGACAGCTGCATGCCCAGTTTCAGTCCTCCATTTGTTTCCTGTGTGTCCATCAACAAAGGTCTGTGGTCCTCCCTTGCACTCTGCACATTGTTCCATCTGCTTTGCAGTAACTGCTCCTGCAAAGCAATTACTTTGGCAAGCTGTCGCCATTTACATTCCAAGTTCAGGAATAAATTGTCCCATACATCTTGCTCCGTCCTCTGAACCAGCAACGACTTCACCTGTGGAACCTCAGAACAGGTAAGCCAGTCGACATCTTCAATAACCATCGTGACCTCTATAGCTGGCGATACATGAGGAGAGGCCATCCCTCCTGCTCCTTCCATGTCCACCTCACTACTGACACCAGGGTCTGCTATCACAGCAGTGCCCCTACTCTAAAGTAGGGGAATTTTTGTTAAGAAAGAAAAAAAATATAAACAGAAAGGCATATCAATAACATCATCACCTCATTACGAATACAAGAATCATCATACATAACATAACCCAAAACCCTGCAACATCCACCGCCATTATACCCAAACACACCTAGCCCACCATCGTGCAGCCTTTCTATACCCTATAGTAAAATGCTTGTAACTACAACTACTGGCCACAACTCATAAATCATGCATAACAACTGCAGCCATGACATTATGGAGTCAACCACAGAAAGTGTCTCCACCATGTCACTAAAACTTTGGGGGGTAAACCTGCTTGATCCCTCTGAAACACATTTTTTTATTTCAGTTTGAATAACTTCTAACAGTTGTTCTACAGTCACTTCCTTTTGTTGTAAAACATATTGACATCTTACTTGCCATATACCCCAATTTATACAAGCAAAAATGATCTGTAGAGTCCCTGGATGAAATACTTGCCACCCAACACCAGAAACCCCATAAACCAAAACTTCATACATCATACTACGAAATAAAGGGATTCCCCATTGTCTAGCAATTAGCGACCATAATTTCTTTATATAGGAACGGTCAAAAAATAAATGTTCCATAGTTTCTACCTGTTGTATACATTCTTCCCTCCCACAATATCTTTCCTCCAGTACTTTATGGTGATGATTTCCCCTTACATTGAGTTTACCATGGCAGCAAAGCCAGATAGTAGCCCACATCTTTGGAGGCAATCGTTGATCTATTAGTTAGTTGGTTTATCAAATAGCTATCTGGGATCACGGAATGACAAGTAAACCATGGTTCATTATAGAACAAGATTTGTACTACCTGAGTATACAAATCTTTCCTAGAGTTTGTCAGGACAGCAGTTGTTGAAATGTTCTAATCCTTTAATTTCTTAAAAAGGGATGCCAAATTATTTTCAACCACATGTGGTAAATTACGAAAGACTCCCCAATTTCCTGAAACTCATTTTGTCAAAAAAACTTGACACCTATCCTGAAAGATAAGGGACCAGACCTTTTATTGGGCTTTAAGAACTGGTACAAAATTTGCATGTACATATGTAAAAAAGAAAAATACCACAGGGTTTACCATATTAAGCTCTCCCTGTTTAATAGATCTGTACTTAATGGCTCGCTTTACCGGATTGAATCTGCTACCCCATAAAAGTCTAAAAAATATGCTATAAACTTTAACCTCCAACTGAGGGGGCAGAGGAAACACATAACTAACATATAATGAGAGAGGTAAGAGAGAAGTTTTTAACAAAAAAAGTTCTCTTTTTCTTTGTCATAGGCCATGCCTTCCATTTTTCCACTTTTGATTCTGCAACTTGCAATGTGACAGTCCAATTTTCCATGGCAGGATCTGGACCTTCAGACATAATATCCAACACCTTAACAGGACCCAGAACCATTCATACTCTGCAAATATTCCCTCCCGCCTTTTTTGTGTGCCATGCAAAGCAGAACACAGACTTTTATCTTTATTAAACACTGCTTCCAAAGCCAGGGAAAAATCCTGAATAATAGATGCCAGATTCCCAGATTACTCATCTGACACCATCAGACAGACATCATCAGCATATGCCACAATACATGGGTATACTGTCCCTTGCACCTCACTCACATGTCTAATATGAGGATGATGTTCTATTTTACAAAGAAGAGGGTCTATACTAAAGACATACAGTAAAGAGCTAAGTGGACAGCCCTGTCTTACCCCACCCAACTGTACCCTTTCACTTAGAAGACCATTAACAACCGGTCACGTAGTGACATTCTTGTAAAGACATTGACGCCTTGCTACAAATACTGGAGGGATCCCATAAAAAAGTAAAACAGAAAATAAAAATTCATGAACAACAGCATCAAAAGCTTTAGCCTGATCCAGGCTCATGACATAACCCTTAGTTTCTGGCATTGCACATACTTCTCTAAGAAGAAACATGTTATCCTATGGCGTCCTTTTAGGGATAGCACAGGATTGGGTTAAAGCAATTAAAATGCAGGCTGCATCAGATGATCTATTACTTAATAGTCTGCACAAAATCTTCCAGTCCACATTAATCAGGCTAATTGGCCTCCAATTATGTAAGTCACTTTTATCTCCTTTTTTGTATAAGTAAATCAAAAAACTTTCAGATACTTCTGGTGGAACTGTCATCTGCCCTTGTAATATGTCATTAAATAATACCACTAGACAGGGATCCAGAACATCAATAGATTTTTTGTAAAGTTCTATGGACAACACGTCTGGTCCACCTGGTTCTCCCTTTCATAGATGTCACAACCAAACGAGCTTCGCCCTCAGGAATAGGAGCCACCAAGCCCTCCTGCATCTCCTGAGGTAATTATGGAATAAGGAGAGACTGGAGAAATCCTGGTGTTACACTAACAACATCCTCAGTTATGTACTGTTCAGAAAACAGGTGTGTGGTATGCTCATGCACCAGTTTAGCCATTTCCAAATTACGGGTTGCAATAGAACCATCTGAACAGCATAGTTTACTCATATACTTGGATTCAATTCTGTCATGACAACAGTCATATGGGTTAACCTGAGTCCACTTCCCTTGAGTCCCATATTTTTGCTCTGCCACTAAAGTGGCCAACTTGTCATACTGTATGATGTTTATTTCCTTCTTAACAGATGCCCACCACTGACAAAATTGTTTTAAATCAAATTTTGTATCAACCCACCAAGAAAGTGAGCGATCATAAAGTTCAAAAACTGATAGTCGAGCGTCCATCAAGTCCTGTAATGCAAAACCCATATGTTGATCCTCCAGAAGTGATGCATTCAGTCTCCACATATGGTGGGTTACTGGCTTATTTGCGGCAGCCCCTGTTTTTCTTGCTATTAAACCATGGTCAGTAGTTTCAATAGGGAAAATCTGATACCAAGAACATGGCACCCAATGCGACAAAAAAAAGAAATCTATCCTGGAGTATAGTAAACCTTCCTAAAAGGCATGGCGTGGAGGCCCCCCCCCCGCCTCATCCTTAAGCTGAGCCATATATATTAATGTATTCAAAAAATCAGAATCATTATACATTTTGGTAGTTTTTCCTGTCTTAGCCCATAAGGAGAGTATACAATTAAAGTCTCCCCCAAAAATCACAGTCTTCGTAGTGAACAAATATGGTTGGATCACCTTCAAAACTTCATTCCGTAAAGCTTTGGTTTAAGGGGCATACAAAGTAATCAAACAATATTCTTGATACAAACAGTGTATGTCCAGAAGAAGGACCCTGCCTGGAATTAGGTCAATCAACTGATTAACCACGATACCAGGAGTATTAAACAAGATACCCACCCCGACACTGGATCTTCCCCTATAGACCAAAAAGAGGGCCCTCTAAACCATTCAGCAGAAGCCAATGCGGTATCATGCATAGTGTGGAACCTGGTATCCTATAAAAAATAAACATGACGACCAAGATTTCTCAGAATACTAAAGGTAGTCAATTTCCTTTCCCTATTTTTAATACTATTCGTTTTAAGAGAAAAAAAAGAAAAGCAATCCGACATTTATATATCCAAGAAAATCCCAATGTTCTGGGGTCAAGTATTTCCCTTGAATGCTTTCTTCAGTTTCACTTTCTTTTTATGAAATTTTTTTTTGAATCCATTGATGCCAAATCAGTATCTGTAGTAACCTCTGGAAGGGAAGAAGAAATAGAGGAGGTATCAGATTCTTCACCCGAATTTCCCCTTGTCTTCCTTTTGGCCCAAGACTGAAAATTTATTCTAAACACGAATTCCATCCATACAGACCACTTTAGAAAGTGGAGGTTCTTTACCAGTTTTGTTCCTAGAGCTCCTCCAGGGAAGGGGCTTGTTCCATCCCAAAGGGGTGGAGGGGGCATCTCTTCTCTGGTGGAAACTGGCAAGACATGGCATTGTCCTCCACTTCCCAACCCCTCTACAGGTCCAGTAGGCACTGATGGCACACTCATGCTCTCCTCACATGTATGCAGCTCCCCACTATGATTCTCCAGAAATGACGGATGGTGTAGGGACTCAGAGTCAGCCACTTGACTCTCCCCAGTAAGGGTAGGTGACTGAGAAGACACCCCTCTGTCAGACCTGGCCATAAGCAAGCTGACAGTACTTAAAGATGATCAAGCCATATCCCTTTCCTGGGCTCAGGAAACCACATCATCCTGTTACTCTCTTTCTGCCTCAGGCTTATTATGTGCTGCCCATGGACAACTTTAAAAGAAATGTCCAAACACACCACACATATTGCAGCTGAGGGGCATTGTACATCCCCCACTCACATGGCCAATTCCACCACATGAAGAACATTTTGTCTATCACACACACTACTTAAATGCATATAAGCCCCACAATGAAAGCATAATTTGAGCTGCCCAGGATAGAAAATGAAGCCCCTGTCCCTGCCCAAGTAAAAGCGACTGGGCAAATGTTGAATAGTACCATTTAGCTGGGGGAGACGAACCTGAATCCTCCATCCCCCTGTCCAGAACTGTTTTGAGTACATATTGGGATCCGGAAACCCTCGCACAGTACATTTCATCTTTAACCAGTGAAGAATATCGTTTACACAGACCCCTTCATTTTTAAATAGAACCATGATGACTTTAAAAGCAGGTTTTGTCAGGGAAAGACAGTAAAGGGGGACCACTATGGTGTATATTTAACGTGTTGGTATCTCATCCAGAATTTTTCAAGCCCGGAAGCTGTTTTGAAGCTTAAATCAAAGACAGAGTCCCCAGATGTATGAATTAAAGCACAGACCTCAGAGGCCGGAAACTGTAAACTTTCTTTTATCAGTCGCTTCTCCACGTAGATTCTATCGGGAAACACCTCC
Source organism: Neoceratodus forsteri (assembly GCA_016271365.2). Lineage (NCBI taxonomy): Eukaryota > Metazoa > Chordata > Ceratodontiformes > Ceratodontidae > Neoceratodus > Neoceratodus forsteri. The sequence goes on from CM057453.1 coordinate 423,091,312, forward strand.
AGTCCCCCTTGATACTTGAGCCTGACAGCATTCCAGCATTTAGCAGGTTCTGAAGGAGCATGAAAAAGACCAGCATAAATCCTGGAAGGTGGAGGACTTGCCTTGTTGGGGGGTGCGACCCAGGAGCTGCACCTGATGTCTCAGGTTGGGGGGGATGAAAGACTTTATCTCTTGGAACATTAAGGACAACAATGTCTTGAGCTGGATGAGGACCTGCAACCCCTGCAGTATTTTGTCCACCACCCCGCATCTGGCCTTCTTCAACTCCTTTTGAAGAATGTGGAACAGGCAATACTAAAGTGGGATTCTGAGTCAAAGCCAGGGAGGCAGGGATATGGAGTGGACTTCCATTCCCAGACCCATATTCTGGAGAGAGCAACTGGCTGGCTGGAACAAGTCCTGGAGACTTCTAGGATTGCTGCCCTGCACCTTTTACCTAGCTGGCATTTTCTAGTGCTTCAGCAATTGTGAGACCAGAGGTAGACACATTATTATCAAAAGAAGATTGTAACAACATTATGTTTGGCAGTAGGAAGGGAAGGATCATTGACACACATTAGTTTCATCAACCTTGAAGGAACCTAAAACAATAGCTCTTTCTCCCCCCAGGCTGCTGGAGGTCTGAATCCAAGCAAGGAAGAAGGAGACTACTGAAGACTACAGGAAGTTCCTGTCCCAGAACAGGAAGGGTGAGAGTTGTAAGGGCACATAGGCAGTAGGAAAGTAGATGTAAAAATACATAGAGGGAGGAGACAGTAAGCATACAAAGCAACAGGAGAGGGAACACAAACTAAGTCACGATGGGAGTGGTGCAGTGCAGTGCAGTGGCTGTGGGGCAGCAGTGTTCCAGGAGACATTCTGGAGGATATGATGCTGCCCTGTTTGCAGGCACCTTTCTGGTCTGAGGGAGGAGGTTGCCCATCTCCAGGCTGACCTGGCTAGGATTTGTGAAACCTCTTCCCCCACCCAGGGACCACCAGGGCCACCACCACTACCTCAGAGGTTGCCAAGAAAGAGGAGCAGTTGGACCAAGGTGGGCTCAGGGAGGGAGAGGGTGGTGGAACAGAGGTGCATCCCTCCAGTTGTACCTCTCCACAGTTCATATGCTGTTCTGGCGAAGAGTGGTTCCTCTATGGAGTGGAGACCAAGGAGGATGCTGGGAACCTTCACAAAGGAGACCCACAAGAGGGTGGCATGAGATCCCACGGGGAAGAAAACACCTCCTGGTGGGGGACTCAATTATTAGTGGGTAGAATTGAGGGAGGAAGGGGATAGGTAGGTAAGATGTCTGCCTGGTGCCACAGCTCGGAGGGATAGGAAGCAAATCCTCAGGATCACGGGAGTGGCTGCATGAGGGAGGGAGCTGGATGCCATTGTCCACCTAGGGACAAATGACCTGGCTGTGAATGGGATCAGAACAGTGCAAGAGGAGTTTGTAGAGTTGGGGAGGGGCCTTAGACAAGTAGCATGTATGGTGACCTTCTCGGAGGTGCTGCCTGTCTATGGCAAGGATGATGGTAGGGTATTCTGCACCACGGGATTCAATGAATGGTTGAAAAACTAGTGTGGAGCTCAGGGTTTTGGCTTCATTGGGGACTGGGGAGCCACCTGGAGGGATGCAGTCCTATACTGGTGCAATGGTCTGCATCTGTCCAGGGGGAGAACCAGGATCCTAGGTGATAGGTTTAAATGCTTCATTGGCAAGCATTTAAACTAGCCAAGGGGGGTGGTACTGAAAAGGAACATGGAAATTTCAGCCTCCTCCCACAAAACACAGCAGTTAGAGAGGTAAACATCAAGGTAGAGGTCAGTAGGGAGCAGGACAGGGGTAAATGCAGAAAAAGGCAGTAAGGACAGGGATGGGACTAAAAGGGGTAAGGCCATCAAAAAATGGAGGGTGATGAGTACCAATGCCGGCAGTCTGTGTAACAAGCTCCCTGAACTAGTGGCCTTGATAAAAGAGGAATGCCTGGATATTATGGCAGACACTGAAACATGGTACATAAAGAACCATGACTGGGATGTCAACATACCAGGATACACAGTCTACAGGGGGGACAGGGTGGGTAAAAGAGGAGGAGGAGTAGCTCTCTATATAAGGGAAGGGATTAAAGCAACAGAACTAAAGAGTAAACAGGAAGTTGATGAGTCACTATGGGTCACCCAGGAGACATGAAATTGCACCACAATCCGCATGGGGGTTGTGTACAGACCCCCATCTCAGGGGGAGGAAATGGACAAGGAAATGATAGAAGGCATCCTTAAAATGACAGAAAAAGGGGAGCTATTGCTGATAGGGGACCTGAATATGCCAGATGTTAACTGGAGTACCTTTGCTGCAGGCACATCCAAGAGCAGGGTCATTCTTGATGCCCTACAGGGGGCATGCCTCAGACAGCTAGTGCTGGAACCCACTCGGGAGGGAGCAATCTTAGACCTGGTACTCTCAAATGGGGAAGGAGAAAGGATCTCAGATTTAGAAGTGGGTATCCATCTGGGAACAAGTGATCACCAAACAGTGTGGTTCACAATAAACACAGCCATAGAGTCAAGCCATACAAAAACAAGAGTATTGGACTTTAGGAGGGCTGACTTTGGAAAAATGAGAGAGTGCCTCAGAAAAGCACTAGCAAACGGGCAAGAAGGAGGGGTAGAGGAACAATGTAGAATAATCAAAACAGCCATCACAGAGGCAACAAGCCTTTGTGTGAAGCAAATCAACAAAACAAAACGAAGGAAAAAAACACTATGGTTCTCAAAAGAGGTGGAAGGGAAGGTTAAGGAGAAAAGGATAGCATTCAGGAAATATAAGGAAACACAGAAGGAGCAGGACAGAGAGCTTTATCAGTTAAAGCACAGGGAGGCAGGGAAGGCAGTCAGAATAGCAAAGGCACAAACTGAGGAAAAGAAAGCCAACTCTGTTAAGAAGGGGGATAAAACCTTTTATAGGTACATTAGGGAGCGACGAAAGACCAAGGGAGCAATACAGAGACTTAATAAAGGGGAGGGAATGTGAGCAGAGAGTGACAGTGAAAAGGCAGGGATACTGAACCAATATTTCTGCTCAGTATTCACAATGGAGAGGGAGGTACCTAACCCAAACAAGAGAAACACTCTGAATGGGGGTCGATACCAGTCCATTCACAGAAGAAAGGGTTTTGAAAGAACTCTTGAAACTGAGGGTGGACAAAGCAATGGGGCCTGATGGGATTCACCCCAGAATTCTAAAAGAACTAAGGGTAGAACTAGTAATGCCACTGACTACTCGCTTTAACAAATTATGGAAGGATGGGGTGGTACCTGAGGACTGGAGGATGGCAGATGTGATTCCACTTCACAAAAGTGGGAGCAGGGCAGAGGCAGGAAACTACAGACCAGTTAGTTTGACCTCAGTGGTAGGGAAAATGATGGAATCACTTCTGAAGGAAAGAACTGTTGAGTACCTAGAGGCCAGTGGGGCACAGGACCCAAGACAGCATGGTTTCACAGCAGGAAGGTTATGTCAGATGAACCTAATAGATTTCTTTGACTGGGTGAACAAAGTAGTAGATTAGGGAGGGGCTGTGGATATGGCCTACCTAGATTTTAGCAAGGCATTTGATAGTCTCACACAAAAGATTAATGTACAAGTTAGCCAACCTTGGAGTGGGTTCCAAGGTGGTAGCCTGGATAAAAAACTGGCTGGACAACAGAACACAAAGGGTAATAATAAACGGAGTCCATAGTGAACAAAGAAGAGTAACTAGTGGGGTAACACAGGGTTCGGTACTGGGACTGATCCTCTTTAATGTCTTTATAAGTGACATTGGAAAGCACCTGGAAGGAAAAGTATGTCTCTTTGCAGATGACACAAAGATCTGCAACAAAGTTGATACACAAGGTGGGGTGGAAAGGATGAAAAGGGACTTGGCAAGGTTGAAGGAATGGTCAGATATATGGCAGCTCAGATTCAATGCAAAGAAGTGCAAGGTAATGCACCTGGGAAACAAAAACCCAGTGGACAGTACACAATGGGGGGTGAGATAATAGCAACAACAAAAATCGAAAGAGACCTAGGAGTAATTATATCAGATGACCTAAAGGTGGGCAAGCAATGTGAGAAGGCACTAAGGAGGGCTGGGGGGATACTAGGATGCATAGGGAGAGGCACCAACAGTAGAAAACAGGAAGTTGTTATCCCTCTGTAGAGACAGTTGGTGAGACCCCATCTGGAGTACTGTGTGCTATTCTGGAGACCCCATCTCCACAAAGACATAGACAGAGTGGAGGCTGTTCAGAGGAGGGCAACCAAAATGGTGCAGGGTTTGCACCAGAAGACGTACGAGGAGAGACTAGAGCAGCTTAATATGTATACCCTTGAGGAAAGGAGGGTGACGGGGGACATGACAGAAACCTTCAAGTATCTCAAGAGAATTAATGAAGTATAAGAGGGTAGCATCTTTCAGAAAAAGAGACGTGCAAGAACAAGGGGCACAATTTGAAGATGGGGGGGATGGCTCAGAGGTAATGTTAGAAAGTATTTTTTCACAGAGAGGGTTGTGGATGCATGGAACAGCCTTCCTGAGGAGGTTGTGGAGTCAGGAATAGTAAGAGAATTCAAGAATGCATGGGACAGACATAAGGCAATTCTAGTGGGGGGTAGGAGGAAGTAAGCTGTTGATTAACTAGAATCTGCAGCTTATCCATCAGGTAGGGAAATAGGCAGACTAGGTGGGCAAAGAAGTCTTTATCTGCCATCAAATTCTATGTTTCTATGTTTTCAGTGGAACATGTAACAAACACTTCCCCATCAGAAACAGAATCTGTCCAGATTTTTAACCCAAATGCAGCCCCTGACAAGATCTGAACTGAAGCCTGCATCTCTCCACCATCAGTCCTGGAATTCAGACTCTCCATATCTTCATGAGGGAAATTAACCTGAGACCCTCCTGCCTCAGGAAGATGAGCTGAAAGCTCTGTTTGTCCAGAAACATCCCCCTCAGTGTCTAGCAATGTTCCCACCACGCCCTGTGGCCCACCAGACATACCTTGTAGTTCTGAAGTATTCCCTGCCAACAAAGAACTCTTCCATTTGTCCTGCTGCTCCAGGCATCTCTTTACAAAATAGCAGCTTTAATTATGTCCTCTATTAGCCCCAGAAAAGCATTCATGTCTGGTGTAATTTCCAATGAGTCTGGCAATCCTGGTACTGGCTGTATATCCAGATCAGAATGCACCTCGGCGTCTTGTTCCATTGGTGAATTTCTTCCATCCTGCTCCTTCGTTTCTGACCATGTAGTTCACCTGTCATATAAAAGGTGCTCTTGCCAGGTGATAACTTCTGCAAGCTGCCACCTTTTACATTTTAGATCCAGGAACAAATTGCCCTGGACATCTTGCCCCATCCTCAGAGCCAATACTTGCAAACCACTTGAAACGCCTAGGCAAGTAAGCTGGTCAGCATTTTCTATCACTTTTTCAACCTCCTCAGTCCCTGAAACAGGAGGAGAGGTCTTCCTTCCTGCTCTGTCCATGTTCTCCTCGCGTCTGACTCTAGTATCTGCCATCCAATGACAGCAGTGCCTCCTACCGAGCAGTAGGGGAATTTCCCCAGTGTCCTGGTCAAATTTCTCCCATTCACTAAAAATACCACCAACAGTGTAATCTGGTTTAAGGTCAGTTGGCATCCATCTGTATTCCACCTCCCCCAGGACAAGGCTGAAAATACACAGACTTGTCTAGTTCTCCTTTCCTAGTCAACAAAAACAAAATAAATTAGCTAATTTTCAACATTTTTCCACCAAAATTTCAACATAGCCATTTTTTCATACCACCTAATAAACGTGACAGGTGTCATATTTCAGATCCTGAATGAGATGTGTTTTCACATATATGGTACAAAATGACATTTCTGCCAGTATCCTATAAATGCCACATGTCATGTTTAGAAAGGGGAGTCATAAACAACTAATTTAAAAATTTGTGGTCCAAATAAAAAAAAAAAATTATAATTAAAAAACATTATGTATAGTACCAGCCTTTACCCCAGCAGGTAGTACTTTGTGCTCCTATGCCAGTGAGCTGAGTTTAGAGACAAGCTCAGTGACCCAGCTGGATGGGCAGAGGCTTGGGGGGAAGGTGCTGTCATGTGACATCACCCTTAGCCTGGAAAGGGTAGGTTTATGGTTGCCTGCACAGGCCCAAGTAACATATAATGAAGAGAATTCTTCACTTGGCATAGGCCCTGAACCTCTACACCTGTGGTTGTCAGAGGGCCCTGTGATTCATCTGAGAGATGGGTTTCTTTGTCCCGTGTGTCTGTGTCTGCAGCCATAAGGAAGCACAGGACCCAGAGGGCTCTGTACTTCTACAGTCCACTAGACAGCCCCATGAATCCTTGACATCTATTGTTGCACTGAAGTGCAGCACCTGCAGGACCCTTCACTTCCATAGATGGATGGAGTTTTCCCTGGTGCAGGGCCCAAAGGGCCCTACATGTCTGCATCTGTTCATGGGACCTGCATGAATGAGTATATGATTCCACTGTCTCAAAAAGAAAGGAAATCCTTTGCAAAAACCTTCATGAATGCACCAGTTAGGGGTCAATTTAATGCTACAAAAGTAGGGAAATGTGGCTTTAGGGTTTCTAACCCTAACTCCCCACCCACCTCATCCCCCCAAGCAGCAAAAGGAAAAAACATTATGTTTGTGGGTCTACAGAGTCTTGGCGAATCCATGATGGAGTCTTTCTTGGGGTTGTTAAACCTAATGCTTACCTCTTCTCCTGAGCAAACAAGGTCAGTCATGATCTCTTTTCTTCAGACCCGCAGGGCACTGCATGAAGGAAGCTACAACAGATTCTGTTGGCAACATATGACAAGACATTCTTCTCTACCTTTGAAGAGTGTATCACTACAAGACACTGGCTTGAAGCTGTACCTTCGGCTTCACGCAACAGGCTATAGGCTGGGAGTTAGGAGTGAGCATTAGGGTTGACAACCATAAGGAAGTCGCCACCACAGATTTGCCAAGACTCCAAAGACCCAAAATCCAAATTTTTTTTTTCCTTTTGCTGCTTGGGGGTGAAGGTGGGGATTTAGGGTTGGAAACCTTAATGCAACATTTCCCTACTTTTGTGGTGTTAAGTTGAACCCTAACTAGTGCATTAAAGGGACACTGTCAACTCATTTTGCATCATACTATTTCAATTTGAAAATTCACATTTTATTTATTTTTCGTTGACCGGGTAAGTGCACTAGACAAATCCTGCCTATTTTCAGGCACGACCCGGGGGAGGGGGATACAGATGAATGCCAACTGACCTTGAACCAGATGAAACTGTTGGTGGTATTTTCAGTGAATGAGGGAAATTTGGCCAGGACTCCGGGGAAATTCCCCTACTCTTTTCGATAAGTGCCATGGGATCTTTAACATCCACCTGAACTACCACCAATCCAGGCAGATGGGACCTCGGTTTAATGTCTCATCCGAAAGACGACACCTCAGAAGTACAGCACCCCTCTCATGCTGCACTACAGTGTCAGTACTGGGATATTAACCCAAGTGCCAGATGTGGAAACTGAACCCACAGCCCTCTGATCTCCCGGCTTCAGAGGCGAGTGGGCTGCCTACTGAGCCACTGACACTTTTATGATTGCTTACCTTCTCTAAAATTCATTGGTGGTGTTGATGGTCTAATCTGCCTCCTTTCTTAGCAGAACTGAAGTGCATGATAATTGTGTAATTATACCCAACTTTGTTTTGTTTCAATCCTTGATCTACTCTTATTGCTCACTTCCTGAACATTAGGAGCACCTTAAGCAGTAAACCACTCATGATGCAATAGTCTCCTCATCTCCCACTGAATCTTGAGTGGCTAGACTATATTGAGGGCCTTCCCAAGTCCAGGAAGAATGCAGTGCGAGTTGATTAAACAATGTAAACAAACATGTTAGTGTGTGGTAACACCAGTATGGTTAGCAGTCTCTTTTTCACTTTTAAAAAGAAACAAGCATTTATCAATGCCGAATGTTCACTGCATTACTTAAGGAACAGCATAAAGAGGTGCTCCATAGAGTTCAATGGGGGCAATTTGTAAAAGCTTGTTTTTATACTTTCCAGTGACAATTTTGTCAAAGAAAAGCAGTCGCTTAACTAACAAGGACCTTCTTAGGTAAGCGACTGCATTTTTTTTGACAAAATCATCACTGGAAAGTATAACAAGCATTTGTCAATGCCGAATGTTTGCTTGCTGGCATTGGCATTGGTAGTGCAGGAGTTAGAGAGATGCATAATAGGAATGGCAGTGAAGTATTGAACTGGTATACTTCCACCCTGCAGAGACTGACAGGTGTTGGGGTGTGCCTTTGGGTCATTGGCCATAACACTCACACCATTTCACCTCACCCTACCTGCAGACATTGACAGCAGTTATGGTGCCTTGGGGTCTTCGGGCCTTATGCTCACCCCATTCCATAAGGAAATACACTGAGATGGGTGCAGTATAGGAGAATGGGGTGAATGTTAGGGCCGAAGATCCCGAGGCACACTTCAATGCCTGTCACTGGCTTCAGGGTGTGGGTGGAATGGCGTGAGCATTATGGCCGATGATCCCAAGTCACACCCCCGATGCCTGTCAGTCTCTACAGGGTAGGGCATTATGGTTGGAAACCCAAATGCCCTGGGCATTTGTTGGTATTTTGGCTCCAAATTTTCAACATGGGTGTTTTTGTGACCCCACCTCATGAACAGTGGAACTGTCATTTCATTACTCAATCCCGAAAGGTGATTCTGCACAACGACTGTGCTATTTGGCACCACAGGTGTGAAAACACATTTTGGGCAGGATGTGAAAATGACAGCTATACTGTTCATGAGGTGTCATGAAAAAATGGTGCAGTTGAAACTCCGGAGTGAAAATATGTAAAACTGGCAACGTTATGAGCGTGCGTAGAAACTGCGCAACGCACGCCTCTAGCGCAATCCTTTTTTTGGACTTTTTTCACCAAATTTTCAACATGGCCATTTTTGGACCTCTCCTCATGAACAATGGCACTGTGATTTTGTTACTCTGTCCTGAAAGTTGATTTCCAACAGCGACCGTGCCACTCTGCGCCACAGGTGTGAAAACACGTTTCGGGCAGGATATAAAAAAAAAATATTACAGCTGTACTATTCACAAAGAGGTGTGAAAAAATGGCAATGTTGAAATCTGGAGTGAAAATATTAAAAATTGATGAAGTTATGAGCGTACGTAGAAACTGAGCAATGTGCACTCATAACACAGTCATTTTTGGGAATTTTTTCACCAGATTTGCAACCTGGGCTTTTTTTGGACCTCTCCTCATGAACAGTGGCACTGTCATTTCATTAATTGGTCCCAAAAGGTGATTCCGTGCAGTGACTGTGAAATCACCTTTCGGGACAGAGAAACAAAGTGACAGTGCCAGTGCCTGTGTTCACAAGATGGGGTCCCAAGAACCTCATGTTGAAAATTTGGGGCCCAAAGTTCTAAAAATAGCTGAGATATCAACCTCAGTTAAAGCCCCCCCCCCCAATTACCACAGTGTCAGTTGCTCAGCAGCTTGCACACTCGCCTCTGAGGCTGGAAGATCAGAAGGCTGTGGGTTCTATCCCCACTCCAGGCACTTGGGTTAAATCCTAATACTGACACTGTAGTGCAGCATGAGGGGGGTGCTGCACTCCTGAGGTGCTGTCTTTCTGATGAGATGTTAAACCGAGGTCCCATCTCCCTGTTCTGGTGATAGTTCAGGTGGATGTTAAAGATCCCATGGCACTTCTCAAAAAGAGTAGGGGAATTTTTATTGAAAGAACTGCAGACACAAAATTATACTATTAAACAAAACGTATACATTAATATACATAAATTATAAAACAAAAAGAAAACACATTAATGTTATAAATTCAAGATAGGCATACAGTGTGACTTAACAATATTGTTCCTGTCAACATTCAAGGAGGTTTTGCCCAGTGCTCACAATTAATCCAAAGTACTTCCAGTCTCTCTTCTGTACATCTTTTAGCATCAAGTTCATATACTTTCTGTAAGGAAATCCTAATATTCCTATCCATTTCAATGTATGAAATTATTCTTTGCTGAGTAAGCCATAAACCAAATATAGTATCTGATTATGGCCAAAATGATATACATAGTTTCTGAGTTATATTTTACCAATCCATGTTCTATTTTCCCATATACCAAAGCATCATATGATAAGTTGCAAAACATGGGTTCCCTCCATTCTTTGGCCAGATACAACCAGAAGCCTTTTGTATATTCACATTTTAAAAATAAATGTTCCTGTGTTTCCAGGGTTTGCACACATGCTTGTCTAACACAATATCTCTCCTGTACCTGCTTATGTTTGTGATTATTTCTCACCCCCAATTTCCCATGCAAACTAAGCCATACTGTGCCCCATATAAAATCTGGCATCCTCTTCAATTTCAGTATTCTTAAATTAGTTTGCACTCTAGTTGCTGGACAATCCCCTAAGCAAATGTTTTCTTTATCCTCCTCCTCCTCCTGTAAAATGTGAGAATATATTTCTTTCCTACTTTAAATCTTAACCTCTTCTTTAGTGATATTCCATTTTATCAAGTTTTTCACGTGTTCCAGTCCATATATTGGAAGTATTGGGACTCTATGCAAAGAACCAGGTTCCTTATCTGTCCATGCCATAAAGCATAGCTGTATCCAATACATTACTTGTTCTTTCCTTATTGCTTTACCTGGTCTCAAAGCGCCCTCAAAATTATATGCTATGAACAAACTGCAAAAAAAAAGCAACCGGGTTCAACGTGCATAACCCTCCCTCTTCTATTTTCCTGTAGGTTATTATTCTTTTTATGGGATTCAACCTATTTCCCCATAAGGCTTGAAAGAATAAACTGTATAAGGTCACTACCAATGTTTGCGGAGGGGGAAACACATAACTTATATATGAAAATATGGGTAATAGTAAGGTTTTGATTGAAAGCACCCCTTTTTTCTTAGCAATTTGTTGCCCTTTCCAGGAATTAACCAAAGTGGTAGCTCTGGATATTCCCATTTCCAAATTCTGTTTGTCCATATCTGCTCCTCCAAAAATAATTCCTAATACCTGGATTGGACCTGCTGCTATCTTTATTCCTGCAAATATGTTATCAGTAGGGATGGGGGTATTTCCTAATGCCACTCCTGAACTTTTATCAAAGTTAATTTTGGACCCAGAACACCATGAGAAAGATTGACGAAGTTCATACAAGGACTCTTCTTTAGTTAGGGGATCTAAACACAAAACTAGGTCACCTGCATAGGCCAAGCCCTTAATGGTAGTCAAACTTGGGCTTAGCTTTAACCCTATTATTCTTTTGTCCTGTTCCAATTTTCTTAAAAATATGTCAATACAAAACACAAATAATAAAGGGTTACGAGGACACCCCTGTCGAACACCTCTTTTAATTTTAATCTCCTTTCCTGTCCACCCGTTTATATTGGGGGTAAGTGAGGCCCTTCTATATAATGTCTGTATCCATCTTATGAATTCTATAGGTATACCATATTCTTTTAAAATATTATACATGTACTGGTGTGATATTTTGTCGAACGCCTTCTTCTGATCAAAGCCAAGTATATACCTTTTAAATCCTCTTTTTCTGCTCTATGAAATATCTCTCTAAGTAGTATCAAATTATCCGCCTGTTTTCTACTTGGAAAGGTGCAAGTCTTAGTGGGGCTAATTAATTTTTCTGCAACTTTAACTAACCCAGTCAATAAGATTTGACTTAATATTTTGAGATCTGTATTCAAAAGACTAATAGGCCTCCAGTTTTTTAGCTCTTCTCTCTCCCCTTTCTTGAACACTAATATTAGCATTGCTTTGTACATAGAGCATACTAGGTGCCTCTACTGCAACATTTGATTAAAAACTATCTCCAGGGCTGGTAATAAATCTTCACAAAATGTTTTATAAAAGTCTGCTCCTATTCCATCTGGGCCTGGGCCTGAATTACTTTTCAGTCCTGTTATAGCCACTTCTATTTCCACTTTTTGTATAGGGTTACTCAATTGGGCACTGCCATTTACTCCCAGCTTTGGTATTGTATCCAACATACCTTCACTTTCACATATCATTGGGATGTCCTCAAAAACCTCAGAAAAGTGTGACTTAACCTTTTCCACTATTTCTCGAGGTGAAGCAGCGATACGATCTGTGTCTACCCTCAAGCTTGTTAAAATTCTATGCTCTACTCTTTTTCTGTATTCTTTAAAAGGGTCAATAGAACCCTTTCTTAAGTCATGCCAAATCTCATTTCTTGATCTAAAGATTTCGCCCTGTCGATTTGTGTCATGCACATTTGTTTTTTGATTTCTGTAATTTGGGGTCCTAAATTTAATCTGCATGTTTCTGTTTGACATATTAGCTTTTGCAGCTGGACCCTAAGTTGAAGATACTTCAAATATTTCTTGTTCATGATTTCTCTAGTTAATTTTTGGAAAAACATAATCCATGACGTTTTTGTGTCTTCCTACCAGAGGACAGCGTTCTCATATAGACTAGCTACTGATAATCTGGCCTTCCATTCTTTTCTCCAAACTTTTTCATTTGTTCATCCATTAATACTGAACTGTTTAACTTCCAAGCATTTTTTCCTACATCTTGGTGTGTCTTCCCATGTGACCTTTACTGTAATGGATTTGTGGTCAGAAAATTCTCCGACTTGAAGATTAGCGTTTACAAGTATTAAAACTTCTGAAATAAATATAAAGTCGATCCTCATTGATAGATGCCCCTTAAAAAACATATTACCCCCAGTGGGAAACTTGATTCTATAGGAATCTATCAATTTGGAATCTGAGATGATTTCTTTTAAAACTGCGGAGTCACAAAATATTTTATCAGTTTTACACCTCTATCCTCTCTCCCTAATACACAGTTAAAGTTTCCAGCCCAAAGCAGTAATCTAGACGTACATAAGTATGGATGTTTTTTTTTTTGTAAGGAGAGTGACCCTAAGTGCCTTTGTCTCTGGGGCATAGACATTTACTATCCTAAATCATTCTGTCAAAAAAGAGATGTTTATCATAAGGGCTCTGCCTGGTTCAATATCAACAAGTTTATTGACTCTAATGTTGGGGTTACTTAGAAGAATCCCCACCCATCACACATTTCTTGGCCTATTGACCAAAAGGAAGGCCCTTTGATCCAGGATTTAGTGGCAGATTGTAATTCAGTATTGGTCTTTAGCCTGGTATCCTGAACACAAATAATGTCACTTTTTTCTTGAGTTAAAACTCTAAACACCGTAATCATTTTAGCTAGTCTTTTCTTGCCATTAACACTAGCAGATGATATCAACAGGGAAGACATTTATCAGCGTACAGAGACGAGAAGTACCTCTAGGGCTCAAGCAGTTTTGCTACACCTTCTCCTTCTTGTCCTCTGGGAAATATGTGCATCCCCCCCCTTCTGTGTCTGAAGTGGCCGAGGTAACTCCCCTCCTGACTCTTCATCAGATTTTTCTGATAGTAGTGCTGAATATTTGTTTCCCTTCTTCCAAGAGTCCTTCACAGCTTCTTTGCCTTTCCTACCTCCTGTGTGTTTATCTGAAAGTGTCTTTCCTGATCTGCTTCACTTTTTTCCATTACTTTAGTAAATTTATCTTCCTGACTAGGTGGAGGAGGCATCTCCTTGTCTTCAGGGTTTTCTATGCCTGCATGTCCAGCTTCTTCTAATGCCTGATTGTTTTCTGCTTGTTCCTTAGGAGCATTAATTTCCTTCTGATTTGTTGCTGTGGATGGGGTTATTCTTGCTTCTGAAATAACCTCATCATTTGGTGTAGCAGAAGCCAGTGGGTCAGAACTGGCATTAGCAGCTGTAGCCACTCATTGGGCTTGTATTTACTGGGCCTTGTTAATGAGGCCTTCTTGAGATGTGCAGTCTTTGCTATTATGGGAAGCCCAGGGGCATTTAACATAACTGTGACGTGTATTTTTGCACAGATTGCATTTAAATAAGTTAACACATGATGCAGAAACATGACCATGTTCTAAGCAGTGGCTGCAATGAGGTGCATCACACACTGCGCTTAAATGAGTATGTGAGCCACATTTAAAACATGATTTGGGTTGCCTCATGTAAAACAACATTCCTCTATCCTTGCCTAAAAAGAAGGTGCTTGGCAAATGCACCGGGCCATTGTTAGTAGAATATGGCTTCACCTTGATTTTCTAGCTGCCATTCCATATTTGCTTGCTATCTAGTATAGGAGCTGGTTTATCCATGATTTCACAGCGCTGCCTCAACCAAAACAGTATGTCCTCTACATGGACCCCCTCATTACAAAACATGATGGTAATATACTTTATGGCTGGTTTCGTAAGAGGGATGGCCATGTAAGGGATCCACAGTGGGTTATTTTTGAGGGTATGGTATTGTGACCAAAATCTATCTAAGCTGGAAACAGTTTTAAAGCTCACATCATAATTGCCATTTCTCAGATGTATTAGAGCAAATATTTCTGAAGGAAAACATTTCATGGTACCTTTAAGAAGCTGTTTACCAATATATAACCTGTCTGGAGGTTCCTTTAGGCCTCCTTTAAAAATTCACCTGACCGGATTCTTACTAGGGGCAGGTTCACCCTTATTCTAGAACAAATCTGATAATTTAAACATTGGGTTTAGCCATGCTTTTTTTGTAGGGTCTTGCAAAATGTGTTCAGCAGGCCCCATTCTGGTATTCTGCTCAATATCAGTTACAGTAAAGTTTGTTCTGTCTGTTTCAGTTGTTTCTGCAGTTTCTTTATCGTTGGGGTCCTTAGTGATAGGTGAAAAGTTCTCCTCCTCAGGCTGTGTTTTAACTGTAAGGATGACAGAATCAGAAGCTGGCTCTGTCAAGGGTACTTTATTATACCACTGCACTGTTTCATCACTTGCATCAGGTAGCCAGTCTCCCTTTTCATTTTGCAGCCAGCCTGCCCCTTCCAGTACACGGGAAGGGGACCAATTTTGTTGCAAAACTCCCAAATCCTGCTGCTCATCCAAAAGTATAGCTTTAGAGCAATGGGCTTTGTTTTTACCACTGAATGCACTCTCTGTATTACTCTGTGGCTCAGCTGGCGTCTGTGTTGTATTTTTAAAACTATTTCCTGCTGTTTACGCTGTTCCCAGTCACGCTTAGCAGGACAAGGAGCCGTGACAGTGATTTCTCACTCCCTCGGCTTTGAGCACACAGCTGAATGCTGTTTATTACTGCCAGCTGGGAGAGTACTGTTCTGTTCTGGACTAGCGCTTGAACTTGCCACTTGCTGAACTCCTGCCACATCACCTTTCAGCTGTTTTGGTGAGTCATTTTTGACAACAGACACAGGGCTATCTTGCTTCTTTGATAGTTCAGTCATTAAATCTTCCCTCTTTAATTTACAACATTATTCTGCATTCAGTAAATTCTGCACCAGTTTTTCTTTTTCTGCGGCTGTATCATTATCATTATTTAAAGAAGATAGTACCTCAGCTTCATTTGTGACATTTTCTACAATTTGCAATCAATCCATATCAGATTCCAGGAAACATACAGGCACGTCAGATTCTTCTTCGAAGTTCAGGTCATCATCAGCAACAGGAACAGAAAGGGATTCCTTCATCTCTGTCTCCTCTGTTAGCAGTCCTCCTCCTCCTGGATCCACAGGGGCAGCCATCTTGGCCAAAAAACAGGATGTCAAAGGTTCCCCTAGAGGTGAGTAGGGGAATTTCCCCCATTCACAAAAAACACCACCAACAGCTTAAAATCTAGTTCAATTTCAGTTGGCATCATCTGTATCTCCTTCCCCCAGGACGAGGCTGAAAATAGGCAAAAAATTGTCTAGTTCTCCTTCCTGGTCAACAAAAACAAAATAAAATAAATAAATTGACTCCCATTATACAGTGCTTACTGATTTCTCAGTTTGCAGTTCAGCTTTGAAGAGTGCAGACACGTCCTGGCCCACAGATGATCGCTGCTCCTGACCTCTGGAGGTAAGTATGGGGTTAGGGGGTGCGGGAAGGTGGGTGCACAGAGGAGGGTCGGATGGGAGGGGACTGGCAAAACGATGAAGGATCATTTTCTTTTTTGCAGGTTAAAAAAAAAACTCTGGGGCACCGTTTTCTTTATTTACAGATAAAAAAAAATATACATTTGGCACACTGGGATGGGCTCCCAATGTGCCACATGAGTTGGGGTGACATGATACCAACGAGGATTGGGTACCCCCATCAGTAAATAAATTGAACTTGGGGGGCATCCGACACTGGGAGTGGGCATACCATTGTCAGGGAAAATACATTACGAAAATTGTCTGGGCACACTGGGGTGGGCTCCCAGTGTGCCACAATGTGGGGGTCAGATACATGCTGACACGGTGATTGGGTTCCCTGATGTCGGCTTTTCCTGGGAGTGTGTGGCTGGCATATTTATTTTTTGAAATGTTTCACCAGGAAGGCGTGCATCCCCCCATTGTTCGTTTTTGCACATGTGCAGAAGCAGTGGCTCTACTGCAGATGTACGGAATTGGCTGCATTCCACACATATTTGTTCCATGACCGAACAGTGATCAGCTGTTTGGCAGCTGATTCTTTTGAAGTTTTCGCACACACTACTCATAGCAATAAGTCTGCAGTGCACAGGCACGGCAAACTTAAAAAAGATTCAGAATCAAAGTACTGTACCAGCCACATCAGCACATTCTACAGAATGCAAACAATCATGAAATATGTTTTTTAAACTAGGGACAGTGTGAAACCTAAAGGGGTTGACAGTGTCCCTTTAACGTAGTTTTTTGCAAAGAATATATAAAATATATACATATAAAATATATCACTAGAATGCCCACTAGTGCCATCTGTAGGACAGTCACTAAATTACACATGAAATACAATTCAGATTACCTACAGAGGTCCCTACTTTTGTTGACCATCCCCATTTAATTTTTAGGTACCCCCACTACCCACCCAAAAAAAGACATAAGTTTCAGTTATTTAGTGCTGTGTGTTGTTTATTTCTTTTTGACTCAATAACCAGGATTTAAGTAACACAATGCAGTAAAACCCCAGTTATCCAAACCTCAATTAACAAAAAACTCTCAGTTATCCAAAACTGTGGTGTGTCTCCCAGCTTAATTGACTTCAATGTAAAGTGCTCTCACATATCTGAACCTCTATTTATCCAAATAATTTCATTCTCCCCCAGCACATTTGGATAAATGAGGTTACACAGTAGTTTTTTTTTTCATTTTCTTCAATCCACCAGGTACTATGAAAGTGCCATACTGTGTACTGTAGTCTCAACTGTTCTACCTACATCATGAACACTGTGCCAGCCATAACACTAGGTACCTTAATAATTAAAAAAAAAATTGACATTTTTTTTCTTTCTTATTTCATTGGTTGACAAACTAATTGCATATACTCCTGTAGAGTCTTGCTGCCTCTCTGATGCCAGTGACTGCAATGGTGCACAGAAGCTTGTTGTAGTCTGATGTTCTGTTCAAATGGTATGGAGATTATTATGCCACTCCCACACTCTGGTAGATCACAGCAGCTGAAGTCTTGTCATCTGTCCAGAGCTTTGCTCGCTCTCTTTCTCTCTCTCTCCCCACAGATGCACACTAAAAAAAAAAAAACAGGATCTTGTACAAGCTTTGCTTAAACCCAATGGGATACCAAAAAAAATCCAACCCGACAGATAGAGTGCTGGGATGTAAGGGAGAGGAGCTCAGCAGAGGAGTGAGGTGATCCTGCCCCTGTAAAGATCCCTTGTTTGTCAGTACTGTGTGCAGTTTTGGAGCTCACACTTGAAGAATATTGACTGTTGCAGGGAAGGGAGAGGTGGTACTGGTGGGAGACTTGCCCATGGTGGATTGGAGGGTACTGGCCACAACCTGCACCAAGGGTCTGGTGATCCTAAATGTGTTGCAAAGGAGGTTAATGACTTAGGGAATCACAGAACCCACCAGGGAGGGGGTAATGCTTGATCTGGTACGAATGAATGGGAACCACATCCAGGATATAAAGGTCGAGGAGCCCCTGGGAGAGAGTGACCATCGCACAGTGTGGTTCTGGTTGGATATGGGCAGGGAAAAGACCCCCACTAAGACTAAAATCCTGGATTTTAGACAGGCAGACTTCAGGAAGATGTACAAGCTACTAAGGAGCATCCGAGTGGATATGGTGGTGGACCAAAGGCGGGCTATGATCAAGGATAGGGAATAATGGTTGCCACAAGGGAGTGCATTAGGCTTAAAGGGAAGAACTCAAAGGCCAAAGCACCCAGCTGGTTTAGTATGGAGGTTGCCCAGGCAGTAAGGAATAAGAGGTTAGCCTAAAGGAAATTCAGGAGGATCCAGAGGGGAAAGACAGGGAGAATTACCTGAAGATGGCTAGTGCAGCAGATAAAGTAGTCTGGTGGGCTAAAGCTCAGAAGAAACTGCAACCAGCTGAGGAAATTTAGAAGGGGGGAAAGGCTTTTTTTCACTATATTAGTGAGAAAAGGGACAAGAATGATAAGATTATTAGGCTAAGGAAAGAGGGCAGGACATGAGTGAAGGAGAATGGGAGCAAAGAAGTGGTACTGAATGAGTACTTCTGTTCTGTCTTCACCAGGGAAAGAAATGTACCAGTGCCACTAGGCCAAATGAGAAGAGAAGGGGTGTGAGAGGCACAGATATTTTGATAGAGGTGGACAGGGTTGCTAGCATGGAAGGTAAATAAATCCCCAGGACCAGATGGCATACACCCAAGGGTGCTGAGTGAATGGGTGGTGGAGCTGGCAGATCCCTTGACGGGCCTGTTCAATAGTTCACTGGAGTCAGGTGTAGTACTGTAAGACTGGACAATGGCACATGCAGTGCCCCTCCATAACAGTGGTCCCAAGGATGACCCAGAAATTACAGAATGGTCAGTCGGACCTCAATTGAGTGCAATCTCATGGAGACCATACTTAGGGCAAGGTTAGTAGAGTATCTGGAAGAGAATGGTCTCCAGTGTAAGAGCTATATGGGTTTATGGGCAGGAGGTCATGTCAAACAAATATGATTGACTTCATTAACTGGGTAACTAAATAGTGGACAGGGCCAAGCAGTGGACATCCTTTTCCTGGACTTCAGCAAGGTCTTTGACTCTGTACCCCTCAAGAGGTTGAGCAGGAGGTTGACAGATCTAGGGGTTTGCAAACAGTTGACCAAATGGATGGAAAAACTGGCTGAGAGGCAGGACTCAGAGCAAGGTGGTGTGTGATGAGCTTTGTAGCACCAGGGAGGTCACCTGTGGCATCCCACAGGGCTCAGTGCTTGGACCAGTACTCTTCAATGTCTTTGTCAATGATATTAGGGAGGGAATTAAAGGAAAAATGTGCCTATTCACAGACAACAACAAGCTCTGTCAGAGAGTGAACACAGCAGAAAGGATACAATGCCTAAAGGATGATCTGAAAAAGCTAGAGAGGTGATCCATGATTTGGAAGCTTGGCTTCAGTACAAAGAAATGCAAAGTTGTGCACATTGGATTCAGGAACCCGCTGACCGAGTACAGCCTGGGAGGGATCTGAGTATCTGCATCAATGGAGGAGAAGGACTTAGGAGTGATGATCACTAGTGACCTGAAACTCCAGCAATGTAGGAAAGCAGCAGCAATGGCAAATAAAATGTTGGGCTACATTGCCAGAGAGATCCGCAGCAGGTGAGAGGAGGTAATACTGCCCTTAGATAGGTCATTAGTGAGGCTGTATCTAAAGTACAGTGTATAGTACTGGTGCCCATACATTAAAAAGGTCAATAACTTACTGGAGATGGTTCAAAGGAGGGAAACAAAGATGATCATGGGCCAGCAGGGTAGGACATGTGAGGAAAGATTAGAGGCCCTGAACATGTACTCTTTGGAGGAGAGGAGGAAGAGAGGGGACATGATTGAGACCTTCAAGTATTGAAAGGACTAAATAAGGTGGATAAGGAGGGTCTCTTCAAGCTTAGTGGGAGCTGAAACATGAGGGGACACAGTCTCAAGTTGGAGGTGGGAGGTTAGGAGAGAGCCTAGGAGGCTGTTCTTACAGAAAGAGTGGTGGTAGATTGGAATGGTCTTCTGGAGGAGGTGGTTTTGTTGAAAATGGTAGGCTGCTTCAACAGAGGCTGGGATAGAGTTAAGGGAAAAATGTGGGTCAATGGAAGGGTGGATTAGGGGAAGGGTAGATAAGGGGGTCAGGGTCAGTAGCTTATGCAGAGGAGCCTGCAATACAAGCAGACTAGACAGACCTAATGTCCTTATTTTGCTGGCTTCATTGTGTGTTTATATGTTTGTAGGAAGGACAGGGATAGGCTGGAGACGGTACAGAAGAAGGTAACCAAAAATGATCCAGGATCAAGGAAAATACTACATGGAGAGGCTGGAATATCTCAACACGCACATCCTGAAAGGCAAGGGGGGGGTATGATAGAGACATACAAGTACCTCCATGGAATAAAGAAGGTGGACTGCAAGGGGTTGTACACACTGAGTGGGAACATAGGCACAAGAGGGAACTCAATGAAGCTGGTGAGTGGGATTCAGGAGAGAGGCCAGTAAATACCTTTCCATGGAGAGAGTGGTTGACTAGTGCAAGAGCAGCTAAGGGAGGTTATCCATGCTAGTCAGCAGAAGTGTTCAGACATGGGTGAGACAAATATATGGGATATGCAAGGGTAGATGGGGAGGGGGAAGATGAAGCAGTGTGTGACCACAAGAACCATTGCATCCAGTCTTAGGTAGGGCTGGGCAGATTGGTGGGACATTGAGACTTTTGCTGCTATCAACATCTATAGTTATCTGTAAGCCTGGGAAAAGTGGTTCTTGAATCATAGCCAAATAAACATGACATGCATACAATTAAGATGATGCCATGTGGATGGCAATACTATTAGAAAAATAATCTAACTATGCATTTCATATACATCATTATAAAATAAGTAAAAGCGAAGTAAAACACTAAGCTAATAAGACACTGATAGACTGTGTTTTAACCTGTGTCTGCTGTTGTGCTGCACCGCCACTCACTCTCATGTCATCACAGGGGAAATGTTAGGTACATCTGCACAAATCTGTACCTAAAGGGTACTATTCAAGTTTTTAGTACACAAAAAGTGCTTCAAAATAACTTTAAAATAAAAGTTGTGAGTTTTTTTTTCAAGAAGGCACATATGCATATACAGTATATCATTATTTTATGGAATATTCTGAAATAAAATAATATAAGGGAGACAGGAAAAACACTTTAAGTTTCAAAAGGTACAATTCCTTACTGAAAATGGTGAAGGAATGTGGGGGGGGGGTGAAGGAAACACAGGGCAAATAAACAATTGCCCTTGAATACAAATATTCTGACTGACACTTTCTCAGAAATTTTTTTATTTTATTTAACCCTTAGGTTGCTAGAAGATTTAGAACGTATAGATTTTTAGGATGTGTATACATGCCGGCGGCACAGCAAGGGTTAAATATACTCATTATTAATTAACAGCATTTTCAGTAAATATAGTACACAGACACTAGCCTCAATTATTGCAGCATACTGACAGGACTGTTTTTCAACATTAACTAGAATCAGGATGCCTGGGACAGTCACATCACTAGAATTTACAATTGTCATAAACTGCATTGACATCCCTTGAGATTCAGGGCAGGCATTATTCTTCCTCCCCATCCCTCAAAAAAAAAAAAGTGTTTTGTCATTTGCATGAGCAATTCAAGTTGTGTGTACAGGTATTTTCAATAACTTGCTCAAATATTTAAACACAAAAGAAAACCAAAAGCTGCAGTGGAAACACTTTGTTCCATTAAGTTCTCATTAAGTTTAATTTGCATCCCAAGGCTCGAGGGACAAGTCAGTTGATACAATATTCATTTTCTGCTTGAGAATTTTTACAGTAAAATGGTAATGGTTATTGATGCCATTATCTGCACTAGGCACTTGGGATGGGCAAATGCTAATCGGAGGTTAAGCCCCAAGAAGCATCTGGTACTCAGACAGGAGAGCTGACTTCTGTCATTATGGTTAATTAAAAATAAACTTTTTTATGCATGCATACTCAGACTTTTTTTTTATTCTGGCCTCTTACTTCACTGGTTGTATGAACCGTTTCTGCTCAGACTGCTCACGAGTGAAAATACAGATATGTTTAAAGCATGTCTAGTGAAGATGGCATCAAGAGATGTTGCAGCTTATCTGTTTATTTGTATTGTATTAGGTTTTTGCCATTAGAATGTTAAAGAATGAAATAGTTACAGCAAACAATACTATAGCAAAATAAATTATGTTTATAATGTTTATATTGCACATTTTCTGCAAAATAGTCATACATAGTGTACAAAGGATGATGTGTTTATTTATTTATTGATTGAGATATTTTTTTTTCACCAGATAGGTGCAGTTTCAAGTGGACCTTGTTCAGGTATGACCCATGAACAGAAGGACAGTACAGATGTATAGTGCAATTGATACAACACTTAGAGTAGAAATATGCATACAACAGTGGAACAGTTTGGGGACTGGTTTACAGGAGATACAACAAATATAGAAGCACAGAAACACAGAAAGAGATGGGGAGAAGAAGACTCTTAGTTCATCTTGTCCGCCCATTTCCTACCCGAGTAATACCAGCCTACACTTGGGCACGGCTAGGCTGAATGTCCATTGGTAGTTTATCCCCTCATCTCCACCCCTTCACTGTCTTAGTTTTCGCCAACCCCTTACAGCTGTGCCATGCTCTCCTGAAATCTGCTACCATCTTTGCATTTATCATCTCCCCGGCAAATCATTTCTTCTATCCACCATCCATTCTGTGAAGAAGTACAGTACGTTCTTCCTTTCTTCCTGAATCTTCCCCTCCCCCACCAGTTTATAATCATGTCACCATGTTGCTGATCCCATACTATGTTTGGTGATGATACTCTAACCTGTTTACCCTTTTCAGAAACATTAAAGGTTTATATCATGTCTCCCCCTTCCCTACTGGCCTCCACAGAGTACATGCTCAGGCTGGCAAAAAATTCTGCTTGATTTTCTTTGCTGATTCTGCATAGGGTTACCACCTGTTCCAATTTTTGCAGGACCCAGTCCTGATTTGGGTTGCTGTGTCCTGCAGAAAAACATGAAAAATACGACATGCCGTGACCTTATAGTAGAAAAAAAATATTTTCTGAATTTCCTTTAAATGTTGCCAAAAACTATAATACCTTAACTAAAATACCTTAAAATGATAAACACTAGAAACAGCTAAAAAAAAACTACAGCACTTAGTCTTAATTCTGATTATTTGGAGAAAACAAGTCTGTTGCATTGGTCGAGGTTACATATTGTCCTGTGAAAAATCATGTTTCATTAAGAAATGTCCCACTTTGGACTTCTTAAAAGGTGGTAACCCTAATCCTGCAGGATCTTTGTAGCCTGTCTGTAGACAGAATCCATTTGGTCTTTATCCTTTTTCAGGTGCAAGCTCCAGAACAGGACACAGTGCTCTAGGTACTCACCAGTGATCCACAGAGGGGCAACAATACCTCTTTTCTCCTATTGGAAAACCCTCAGCTCTGGTACACTGGGTTACTGATTTGAAGCAATTACTAATTCCCCAAATCCCTTAATTCAGTTATCAGGCAGATTGTTTCACCCTTTAGCAAATAACACATCTTTGGGTTAACCTTGCCTATGTGCATAACTTTGTATTTCTTCACAATATACTTCAGCTGTATTACCCTGGAGCAGCTCTCTAACTTTTTTATGTCCCTTTAGATTTCCTTTACCCCTCCTTGGATTATGTCCTGCTATACAGTTTAGTGCCATCTGCAAAGTGGCACATTTTTCTCTTGATCTTGTCCTTATGTCACAGATGAACATATTAAACAGTACCGGTCTCAACACCAACCCGTTTGGTACCCAACTTGTGTCCTCCCTCATCCCTGAATGTTCCCTATTTACAATTACCTTCTGAATCCTTCCACCTAGCCAACTTGCTACCCTCTTTGTTAACTTTGCCCCAACCCCTAGATTCAACCCAACTTATTGATAAGACATCTATGGGGTACTGAATAGATACAGCACATCAGCTGCTTGGCCCTTGTCCAATGGTCTAGTTACAGAGTCAAAAACTTGATTAGTCTAGCATGACATTCTCTTCATGAAGCTTTGTATCTTGGAGCCCATATGCTTCAAGAAATTCCGCCAGATGCTCATTGATGCTAGTCTCGGGGGGGGGGTGTCTCACTGTTGATTTAAGACTAACCAATCTGTAGTTTTTTGGGGT
The DNA here is from genome assembly GCA_016271365.2 of Neoceratodus forsteri. Classification (NCBI taxonomy): domain Eukaryota; kingdom Metazoa; phylum Chordata; order Ceratodontiformes; family Ceratodontidae; genus Neoceratodus; species Neoceratodus forsteri. The sequence continues at coordinate 423,115,594 of CM057453.1, forward strand.
CCTCCCTGCTCTTGTGCCTGGGGTGACCATGTACCTCCACCTCAAATCTGCTGGGACTACGCCAGTCTCCAGGGAGTGGTTAAACAAAACCACTAAAGGCCATTCAAATTATGACTTTATTTCCCTTAGCACTCTGGGGTGTAGCCCATCTGATCCTTGAGATTTAGCCACCCAAAGTGCCCTTAGCAGCTTAAGTACCTGATCCACTAACACCAGTCCCAAGCTCAGTTCTCTCTGGCATCCCTTGTAGCTTGCCTAGAGCAGTCAGGGAGTGGGATCCCTGCCTCTATCATGAATACTGGGCAAAAATACTCATTGAGGATGTCAGCCTTTTTCTCATCCTACTCTACACATACTATACATTTCCCAGTTTTAGTCTCACAATACCCTCTTTGATATTCCTCTTCTCTCTGATTTATCCAAAGAAGGCCTTTTCCCATCAGTTATCCTCAGTTCCATCTGTGCCTTTGCCATTCTTACAACTCTGCTTTCCGCTTTCATTTTCACTTAGTATACCTCTGTATTACTCCTAGATTGATCCTCTCATACTTTTTGGGTGTACTCTTTTTATTGATTTTATCATAAAAAGTACAGACACATAAAAACACAACAGCACATCACATAAAAGGAACATCATCCATAAACGTTTTACAGATGGTCCATTAACAGTTACTACAGTCACAGACTGTTATTAATGGTAATGCTATGTTAACCAAGTATGATATTACCACTCAATGGTCCCATGCAGAGAGAAAGGAGCACCCCCCCAGGCTACAGTGCAAGGAATTCGAGGGAGGAAGGGTAAGACCAGACAGAAGACCCCTTTCAGGTTAGCCCTCTCCCATCCCACATCCTCTGAATTTTATACTAAACCTACTCTTAGAGTTTGTGCCTCCAAGGGTGACAAAGAATCCAAGAAGGGTTCCCATACCCTAGAGAAATGTTCACCCTTACCCTTCAACATATACAAAAGTGTTCCATTGCCAAGGTCTGGACTGCCAGGGCCCTCCAATGTTGGACCGTGGGGGGGACACATGAGACCCATATATTAAGAATGCAGTGGCATGTTAATACCACTAAAACCTGAAGCCATCTAGGGAATAACTCCCACCCATCTGCCCTAAAGTCCTCCATACCAAATAACATAGTAATTGGTGTTATTGAGATCTGGCTCCCTGAGACAGACAATATTTCTCTTGCCACTTCAGCCCAAAATTTCTGTAAAACCAGGCATGTCCAAAAATAATGTATATAGGATCCCAACTCAACTTTACATCTCCCACACAGAGGTGGGATTGCAGGGTTAAACTTATGTACAGAGGAGAGCAATATAATTGGTGCATAAATTTATACAAAGATTCCTTGTATTTGTTACATATTAGTATACCCAAATGAAAGCTTAACAAAAGTCTCCAGTCCTCCTCCTGAATAGCCATGACACAATTCCTAATATCTGGAAAGTAGCTAGAATTACACCATTTCCTAACAAGCATTTGTCAATGCCGAATGTTGTCTCACTGGCATTGGCATTGGTAGTGCATGAGTTAGAGACGCATAATAGGAATGGCAGTGAAGTACTAAAGTGATGCCTCCCCCACCCCCACCCTCCAGAGACTGACAGACATTGGGGTGTGCCTTTGGGTCATCATCTATAACGCTTATGCCATTTTACCTCACCCTACCCTGTGGACACTGACAAGTGTCGTAGTGTGCTTTGGGATCTTTGGGCATTATACTTACCCCATTCCATAAGGAAATATGCTGAGGTGGGTGCAGAATAGGAGAATGGGGTGAACTTTGTGGCCAAACACTCCAAGGCACAGCACGATGCCTGTCACTGGTTGCAGGGTGAGGGTGGGGGTGGAATGGCATGAGCATTACAGCTGATGATGCCTGTCAGTCTCTATAGAGTGGAGTGCTACAGTTGTAAACCCTAACACCGTAGGCGTGTGTTGGTATTTTCACTCCAAATTTTCAACATGGGCTTTTTGTGACCCCACCCTCATGAAGAGTGGTACTATCAGTTTGTTAGCTGAAAGGTGGTTTTGCACAGCAGCTATGCCATTTGGTGACACAGGGATGAAAACACATTTTGGGCAGTATGTGGAAAATGACAACTGTATTGTTTATGAGGAGATGTAAAAAAATGGCAACATTCAAAATCTGGAGTGAAAATATGAAAAATTGGTGAAGTCATGAGCATGCATAGAAACTGTGCAACACTCGTCCATAACCCAATTATTTTTGAGATTTTTTAACCACATTTTCAGCATAGGCATTTTGGGACCTCCCCTTATGAACAGTGGCACTGATTTTGTTAATTTGTCCCAGACGTTGATTTCCCACAGTGACATTGTGTGCCACAGGTGCGAAAACACATTTTGGGCACGATGTGAAAAATGACAGCTGTACTGTTCATAAGGAGGTATGAAAAAATGCCAGTGTTAAAAATCTGGCATGAAAATATTGCAGATTTGTGAAGTTACAAGGGTGCAAGGATGGAAACTGTGCAATGCATGCTTGTAACACAGTCATTTTTTGGAATTTCATTACCAAATTTTCAACATAGGTATTTTAGGACCTCTGCTCATGAACAGTGTTACTGTCATTTCCTCAAACTGTCACAAAAACTGATTTCACACAGCGACCGTGCTATTCTCTGCTGGACGTGCAAAAACATATTTTGGTCAGGATATGAAAAATGACAGCTATATTGTTCAAAAGGAGGTGTAGAAAAATGGCAGTTTTGAAAATCTGGAGTGAAAATATTACAAATTCACGAAGTTATGAGTGTGCGTGGAAACTGTGCAATGCATGCTCGTAAAACAGCAATTTTTTGGATTTTTTCAACCAAATTTTCAACTTAGGCTTTTTAAGAACCCCCCTCATGAACAGTGGCTCTGTTGTTTTCTTACTCGGTCCTGAAAAGTGATTCTACGCAGTGACTGCAAAATCACCTTTCGGGACCGAATAACCCCATGACAGTGCCTGAATTCATGAGGAGGGATCCCAATAACCACATGGTGAAAATTTAGCGTCAAAATTCCCAAAAATGGCCGGGATATGCACCAAAGTTGAAAACCCCCTATTTATGCCATTATACAGCTTGCTGCATTTCTTCAGTTCGCGGTCGGCTTTGAAGAGTGCAGACGTGTTCCCGGTCCACCGAAGATCATCGCGCTGGGCTCTGGAGGGAAGTATGGGGTGGAGGGGGTTGTGGGAAGGCAGGGTGCACAGAGGGTGGGCACAGGTTGGGGGATGGGGCAGGGAGACCGCAAGGGACCATTTTCTTTTACAGATAAATAGACAAACACAAAAACATTGTGGAACAGTTTTTTTACAGGGTAATTTGGCACGCTGGGGCGGGCTCCCAGCATGCCACCTGAGTTGGTTTTTTTTGGGGGGGCTGTAGCTGATGGGGGATTGGGCACCCCCATCAGCAAATACCAGTGGGTGCAGGAGAGCTGAGGGGGATTCGTCACCTCCCCCGGCACACAGCAAATCGGGGGAGGACATTATGCCAACTGGGAGTGGGGTCCCCCATCGGCAGACTGAACTCAGAAGGGGGGACTGAAGCTGATGGGATTGGGCCCCTGTTGGCAAAGAAAGACTTTTGGGGGGTGCATGATGCCAAGGGGGATTGGGCACCCCCTCGGCACACAGCAGAAATGGGAGGGGGTTCATTATGCCTATGGGGAGTGGGAGCCCCCGTTGGCATTGTGACAGGCAGCAGTCACTGCCGCCATGTTGCTTGCGCGTCAGGAGGCGTGTTCTGGTCCCACTGCATGAGAGCTTTGCTCTCATTGCAGCAGACCTTTTTTTTAGATCTGGTGGCCACATTAAATATGCATGGTGTCTGCGCCTGCTGATGGCTTATTGGGGAATGAGGGATGCACCTACTGTTGCATGCCTTGCATTCCCCCACATTGACTGCACCTCTAAATCTGCTACTACTGCAATATGTTGGCTGGCGCGCATGCACGAGCTAACATAAAAAGAGCAATCCTAATTACCGACCTATAGCTATTCTGTCTGTGCTTAGCAAAATCCTGGAAAAATTAGTGGCAACCCAATCCATCGATTATCTTCAAAAACATAACCTTCTATCTTGCTCCCAGCATGGTTTCCGCAAAGGCACTTCCACTGCACTTCTTAAACTTACAAATGACATCAATGCTTCCATGGACTCAGGCCTCTTGACAGGTGTGGTTTTTATTGACTTAACTAAGGCATTTGAACTAGTAAATCACACCCTCTTCCTTGCTAAACTACGTTCCCTAGGCTTCTCTGCCCACATAGTGGCCTAGTTTAAAAGCTATCTTTCCGACAGGAAACAGGCTGTAGTTTTCAATTCAGCCATATCTGACCTCTTGTCTATACATGTTGGTGTTCCCCAGGGCTCCAAACTTGGCCCCTTGCTTTTCTCAGTCTTCATTAATGACCTTCCATTGCTTGCACCTATCTGTTCATCTCTGCTTTACATGAATGATGTTGTTATTCACCACAGTGCAAGAAACATCTCTGACATAAGCCACTCTCTTGCTTTGGACTTCTTAAGTATCCAATCCTGGCTAACATGCTTGTTCTCAATACAAGCAAGACACACTTCATGATCTTTGGCTCACCTGCCAGACTAAAAACAAACCAAAATGCCCTCAAAATATCATGTGCTGATGGTTCTCTACTGGTCAACACTAGCTCCTTTAAATATCTGGGTATTCTTCTTGACGAATCTCTGGATTTTGATCTGTACATCACCACCACCTGTAAATCTGTCAATGCAAAGATAGGAGGTGCCTACCACACTGGCTATGCCCTAGCCCCATCAGCCAGACTAACTGTGGCACCAGGCATTCTGTTCCCAGCCCTGGACTATGGCTCAGGCATCTACCTCTCTGCCACAGAATCCACCCTCCATAAATGGGACACCACCTACAGTATAATACTATTTGCCGCTGTGCCTCTGCATCTCCATGATACAAACACCACTGTCAGATCTATGCTGACCTAAAATAGCCCCGCTCATCTGCCCATTGACTCCAGTCATATGGCTCTCTGATGGCATTGTCAGATCAGGCCTTCCACAACCCCTCTCCTATGGGCTCTGATCTGCCTTCCAAGCTCTTCTACATATCCCCAGATGCAAAACCAATATGGGTGCATTGGCTTTCTCATATACAGCTCCTAAATACTGGAACTCCATACCTCAAACTATTTATCAAGTTCCCACCCATGCCAGCTTCAAGAGACTTCACAGTGATCACCTACATGCTACCAGCCCCCTGCACTTGCTTTCATCCACCTTAGGCCATTCCTTTCTCCCTGCTTCCATGCCCCTAGGCAGCTACTCCTCTTTCTCTTATCCCTTACACTCTTCCTCTGCCTCCCACCACTATCCCCTACCTGCTGTACTCTCCTAATGCCTTTGGCCACATAATGGCACTTATTTTATGCTGTATATACATAATTTCAAATGCCTGTTTTCTCATATTTTTTTTTGCATTTTTTTGTGTTCTTTACATTGCCCTAATGTTATGTTTCCCCAACCCTGTAGTTGATTGTATGTTGATCCCCCTCCTCACTGTCTTCATATCTCATGTACTGCATCACATGTATATGAATGTATTTGTATACTCATGAATGTTTCAACTTGTATCCTCCTGTTTTATACCTGAAAATAGGCCTAGTGCACCCACCCAGTTACCAAAAGCAAATAAATAAATAAATCCCTTGCCATAGCACCTTACTCTTATGGGTAAAATCAGGGAGAAACTGTTGGTCTTGTCACACGGCTTTCTGGATGACACCTTTGGGGTCCAACTTAGCTGTGTACACTAGGTGCTCCACCAGTGCCAACAGCGATGCAGTAACCAGATCCTATCCATTCCCCTTGCATATGCTCTCACCTGTAAATACCAGAAAAAATTTGTTTTTGGTAAGTCTATGTCCCCCTGCAGGTCTGCAAAGGAGTGCATCCCCTCTCATGTAAAGAGATTACCCATACACATCACCCCTCAATCTTCTCATTCCCTAAACCCTCTGTCTGAAGAAACTGGCAAAAAGAAAGGGTTCCCCACTACAGGTACTAGAAGTGTTTCCTCTTCTAGTACACCTCTACAGTGTCTGAGCTGCTCCCATGTCTCCAGTACTCAGACCACCAATGGATTTGCCAAAAACAAATTAAAATATGCCCTATGGCCACATTTAGCCAGATATGCAGACAATCGGCCAGGGCAGCCTTCCTCCTCCAAGTCCACTCATCCAACTTCAGAAGGCTGGTTCACCCAATCCTATAGGCATCTGTGTTGGATTGCCATATAACTTTTTAGGTCAGGGAAATTTAGGCCCCATTTAGAAATGTCTTCCCTGAGTCTCTGTAGGCTCATCCATACCCTTTTACCCAGCAACAAAAAAGTGGCAAATGCCCCATCCAGCCGTTTCAGACCTGTTTTTGAGAGACACATTGGAAGCATCTGTCTCATATACATTATTCAAGGTAGACATTCATTTTAATAAGGTTAATGTGTCCCAGCCATGATATAGGCAGTTCCCTCCAGTGTCCTCATAGTTTTTTTTAATGAAGCCATCTTTGCCTGGACAGCATCTTGCACTTCCCTACAAAACCAAAGTGGCCTCAAAAATTAAAACCAACAAATGACTGCTGCTAGGCATGTAGTGCCTCTGAAGACAATGTGGAGATTGGTAACAAGAAAAAACAAACACTCACAAAAATCTAAAGCTCCTTTTGTTGTGAGTAGTAAAGTCAGCAGTATTCACGATAGAAAGCAGCTGGAGGAGCCCCCACAAACACCAATTAGAAAATGGGCAAAGAAATTCCTGAACTCTGATTGGCTGATACCCCTGGGCAGGTGGGCATCTATCTGACAACAGAGCCTGGGTAAAAAAAAGTACAAGTCCCAACCCACCTGATCACAAATATCATTGTGCCCATAGAACTTTCATTGTTAAAATGCCACCATTTTTTTTCCTCTCGCTTAGCGAGAGATACAGCCCTTCCAATGCACTGAGTACCAAGTGGCAGACAAAATGGCAAATCCTCTCTGTTTGATTTATTTTCTAACAGTAAATAAATAGTATGCGGTTCAAGTGTAAGAGCGAGGAAGAGAGCAATTGAGCATCTCTTCCGAAACTCGCTCATTTGCAACAAGAGTGCCACTCTCCCAGCCACTACGCTACATCCCCTACCCCCAGCTACCTGCCTGCAAAGTTTAACCTAGTACCTCATATATCTCCGAGTCAGAATGTTAGCCAAACCACCGGTAAGTGAAAAACAACTTCTCACTGGAACGCTGCTGGCACTTCAGTCCTGGCCACTGTCAAGACACAGCACACCACAGCAACTGAAATCCATCAGCTGATGCTATTCACGCCGGCGAGCCTTCCCAACCGAAACAGATCCCAAGCTGAAAACAACCAAACAAAACAACAACAAAAAGCATCATTTTAAAAGAAAAGGTGCCGGAAAGGACATGCAGCACGGTTAGGTTTTCACTTTCTTTTCTTTAAAAGTGAGGGAGGCGATCCACAGTCCATCATTGCAGCGAGTCAGCCACCTCCCTCTCACCTCGACAGCAGTTTAATAATTAAAAAACTTCGAGTTGTGATAGCCGCTTCTGCTGTCATACATCCTTACTGCTTGCTCGCTATCGATCTGATCCATAAATGAAAACAAAGGTATGTCACTTACTCAATCAGCTTTATATTTCAAATACAGCTTACACTCCTCTGACTGCTCTGTTTTTATGATCATTCCCACGCTATCTTTGTACAGAGGTAAGCCCTTCTGCTGTGCAGTCAGTTCTGAAAAAAATGTGTTTCATTTTTTTTAAAGTAAAAACAAACATGGCAAATATATTCGATTTACATACTGAATATTTTGGACCTCCTTGTCTCACTCCTGACTCCAGCTGCTCAGTATGCAGTATTTTTACCGCTCACAGACGTTCTGTTGGCCAGTATTGCAGGAGCAGCAGGCTGTTGTCTTTTCTTTTTTAACACACCATAGATGCAGGAGGGGAGGGGGTCAAACTCAACAAGAAAAATGTGTATCTTCTTATACATGTGGTGGTGTGAGGGGAGTAGAAGAGAATGACTCGGGGCAACAGCAGACAGAACACCACAGAAACACAGAAGGACTACTTTATGAGGAAAATACTTAAACTTTATTATTACTCTATTTCTTTTATTTCTTGAGATTTTTAAAATATCACCTAAAAATGCCACAGATGATCCATTTCTAAGCGGTAATAATACCCTCCAGGGTGGCGGTATAGGCAATACCGACCTTCCAGGGCTATAGGCCCTCCGCCCGCGGCGTTGGGCCTCATTACGCCCCTGGGTGGTCCGGTATAGCACACTACCGCCCACCCTGTCGGCTATTATTGCTTACATAGTTTTCATGGCAAACACCTGTGCTTCGTCAAGAGTCACAGTAACTGAGGCTACTTTTGCATCAGATTTTGTCAACCTCTGTCTTGACCTTTGGGATGAAAAGGTGATTTATGACCAAGAGGCTAATCTAGTGCATCTACTGAACTGTGCAGAGGTATGTTGATGATGTGCTCATAAAGGGATGTGGGAGCAGCTAGGATCTTGCAGAATAAAGGGGTTTTAGCTTCTGTATATCCCCATATCAGTTGTGTTTTTTGTGTGTGTGGCAGGTGCCCGGTGTTTTCTGTTACTTGGTTTCAAACATTATTGATAACAAATTTGTCTACATTAGCATTTGACATGTTCAGTAAATCTGTCTTCAGTGAAATGTCTCATAGAGAGATTCCCTACATGGACTCCAAGGTACAGTATGCTTATATTACTTCATTCAACCCATACAAGGACTATAAAAGTGCTCAAATATCCTACCCTCTTAGGATTTCCAGTGCATCAATAAAGAGAAAATACTGTTTGCAGATAGACTATAAAAAAATCTGAATTTCATTAAAAAAATGCAAGAATGCATGTTCAGTCTAATTCATAAATTGAAGAACATATACAGTATTTCTTTGTTCAGATTAAGTTAGCTTTAAAATGTAAGCACAACTGCTTTAGTTATTCCACACTAGAGCATTTTATGAAGAATGATGTAAGCTCTGGTAGACCCAGGAACAGATCTTGATGCAAAGGTCCTAGGTAGATGTTTCACATTCATCATAAACCATAATAAAAGATGTTGTAAAGTCTCCAGTTGATTAAACTGCATTGGCAGAGATGTTCATTAACAGGGATATTATCTTGCCTACCCTTTTGAAAGACCATGTCCATTAGTTCCATTCTTAAGTCTGTAAAGGTCTTTCTCAGTTTTGGATTTTGAACTGATGTCAGATAGAATTCCCAGTTCCATGCCCAGAGATGCATTACTTCAAGGTGGAGAGCCACATATTGAAAGTGCAGATTTCAACTTAACAAATCTGTTGACGCAATTAGAAAAACTAAAACTGCAAGAACTAAGCCACTTTTTCAAACAAATAACACTAGAGGGATACATAGAGTAAGGATAGCCTCCAAGGGGGGCTTGTGGTAGAAAAATATCCTACCTGTGGCCTAGAAGAAGTGAAAGAAAAAGTTCACTGGGAAGAGGCATTTTCAGAGTGCACTAATAAATTGATAACTGTGCTCATCAGGAGAGATAAGAGACACTTAGAAAACATTGCCTAAGACATACAGGAAGTACAAAATCAATTACAGCAACATAAACACCATCCTGAGCTCAATAATCTCAACAAAACCTATATTACTAAAATTAATAAAGCAGAAAAAGAAATGTTTGAATGTGAAAAATCTAAATTAATTAGAGATTCCAGTTACTTTGAAAAAGGTGACGTTTTTGCGTGGGAACATAGGACCCTCTCGTGTTGTAGAGGGAGGTCCCACTCAAAAAAAAGACCACATAAGCATAAAAGCAGACAGTGATCTAAGTCTGTACAATTTCAAAAGCCACCAGAGCAGTCATAGAAATCTGAAACCGACTCATCCTCCAGCTCAGAAACATCTATAGCCCTTTTTTTAGGGAACAATCAGCAACAGAAAACAACAAGAAAAACAGGTTTAGGAAGAAAAGAACAAGATGAGGGTGCAGAGGAAACATGCACAATTCAAACAAAAGGCAATGAAAGAACCTTGAGAGGCTGGACATACAACCTGTAAGTCCAACTGACCATGTCTTAACAAAAGAATAGAAATCCATTTTGGAAAAGGGTCTCAACTTTGTTCCTACTCCTCCCACTAAGTTGTTTAAAGTCAAGGTCAATGCTTTTAAACTTATTTGCAAATTTGAAATTGACTATACATTTCCACCAGAACAGCCAAGCACCAGGAGAGGAACTTGCCAATATGGGGATTACAGAAATAATATCACCTCAAATGGCCCATCTTGACCTGGATTTTACAGACACTTGCGTGAGGGATGTGGTAACCACTGATGAAACTGAAAGTTTCAACCAAGAGATAATAACTATGATTTCTCACTCTGTTCCAGATAGCATACATCACTCTGAATTACCAGGAACATTACAAAAATTCATATACATGATTGACTTGGATACTTTACTATCTGAAGCATCATGATATTTCTACAGATTTTCAGACCATTAACACTGGTATGAGAAAATCTCACTTGGGACCAAAATCAGTTTTCTCCCCTAACATAGGTTTTAATCCAGTTTTGACATCCCTTGAAAATCTTTTACTATCCGAAACTGAAAATGTGTACAATAACAATGTAAAACAGCACCATAATAATGTCACATATGCAGAATGAGTACTGGCGGAAATATAGAATATGCAGGGAGTAGTTATCAAACCATCGGACAAAAAGGGAAATAGAGTGCTAATACCAGAATCTACAATGTGTATAAAAACAAAATCATCCAGTTGTTAGAAACTGATACTGATTATGTGAAATTGAACAATTACCCTACTGGTCATCTCAGGAATGAATTGCATGACATGCTTGATTGGGTCATACAGGGTGGGTGGGTTACAACAGAAGCGGGGGTCCTTCAGATGTCTAACCTGATAACACTCACCCTGTATACTCTTCCAAAGATCCACAAAAACCTCATTGGAGCCACCCATACATCCCATAATTTCTGAGCTGGGATCCTTATCTCAAAACCTTTTCATCATTTGGATTTCTATTTACAGCCCTCGGTATTAAAGTTTTGATCTTATCTAACAGATAGCATGCTTTTGTTGCATAAGCTACAGGATTTTACATGGAAACAGTGGTACCAATGGCTCACCATAGATGTTACAAGTTTGTATACGTGTATACCACACAACCAAAGTATTGATGCTACAAGTCATGTTTTACAGAAACCACAGGTTGAACCCAACATTCTAAAACTTTTTGTACTGAAGGTCCTTGAGTTTAAACTTCACAGAAATATTTTGTTGCTTGAATCCACATATTGCATGCAACAATGTGGCATGGCTCTGGGGGGTTGCATTCACACCCTCCTGTGTCAATCTCTATATGGGCTTGTGGGAGGAGATGTTTATTCACAGTCCAGGTCAGAATGTTTTTCACAATAAGGCAGTTTACTGGGGATGGTTTATTGATGGTAATATTTGTGTCTGGCATGGCACAGAGGGAGAGAGATCAATTTATCCATGGAATATATCAATTCTAATTTCATGAACCTCAAATTTACAAAAGAGACAAATGAGAAAACTATTAATTTCCTGGATTTCTCCCTCTCTGCCATGCCAGTGCAAAATATCATATCTTCGAGCTACAGAAAGCCCACTGCTGGGAGGTCTCTGTTGCATTACAACAGGTACCACAACAGAAAACTTAAAAGATTCAGTTCCTTACAAACAGCTACTATGAGGCTGGAGGAACTTTTCTGATGACACAACGTCTGATAAACAGGCTATAGAACTAATTGAACGGTTCTTCGAGAGGGATTACAGTCAGGAAATTTTGGATCAGGCACTGTTCAAGGTAAAATGAGTAAACAGAGAGAGACCTTGTTAACCCCAAAATTGAGACAGTAGCATGACACTCAAGAGGTTAGAAATCAAAGACTAATCACATTTGCCACAGATTTCAATCACTTTGCAAGAAAAGTGGGAGGTATTGTCCACAGATTACGGTCCATACTTAAATCGTACCCCATTCTTAGTGACGCTATTCAACAGACACCAAGAATTACTTTTCACAGAGGAAGGAGTGTTGGGGACAGAATTATGAAAGCCACTTCATGCCATCCAAACTAGAGAGATCACATCTAAATTGGTTATCCCCTCAAAAGGGTTTTCAAGTGTGGGTGGTGTAGTGTGTGTAAACATGCACAAGAGCAGTCATTTAGTAAAAAAAAAAATTCCATAGAAATCAAAAAATTCATACAATGCACCACACCATTTGTTGTCAACTTTGCATGGTGTACCTGTGAAAAGTATTGCACAGGATGCGCTATACATCCACTTAAAAGATGAGTTCAAGTCTGCAGGAACATATCAGGGCCATAATCAATCAAGATTCCAGAAATGCTTTGGGCTACCTTATTCAGATAGCCCATAACTCAAACCCCCAATCTCTTGGATTCATGGCCTTTGAGCATGTACTCCCAAATGGAAATCACACTAAAATACTCCTTCAAAAGGAAACCAAATGGATTGTGAATTTGCATACAAACTCACCAGAGGGACTTAATGAAGATGTTGATTTTACACCTTCTCTATAAGATCCAACAGCTTTCAGTCTTATAGTTACATAGAAACATAAACTTTGCCAGCAGATAAGGAACACCTGGCCCACCTAGTCTGCCCATTTTTCTCTGCCTATAGTATCCCCGCAGATCCTACTTGATCTCTTGCTGATTTACCCCACTTCCCTCTCCCTAAGATTCCCTTATGCCCGTCCTATGAATTTTTGAACCACACCACTGTTTTCGCCCCCACCACCTCCACTGGAAAACTGTTCTAGGAATCTACTGTACCAATCTTTCTGTGAAGAAGTACTTCCTCACATCTCTCTTGAATCTGGTTTGTTTTGGTTTGTTTATTAATACTCTGGAAAGGTCCATGGGCCAAAAGCCCATTTTCATGGGTGACCAGAACAGATAAACAATACAACAAAATAAATATAGTATCAAGAAAAACAATACAAAACAATACAAAAAGAAAACAGTTCATACAATATAAAACATCAAGAATAATCAAATGAAGTACTAATCAATAAAACATTTACATTGACTATTAGACGATAAATTGTTCCTAGGTACATGCCTAAAATTGTATAACAAATTCCCAGCCCAAGGTATTAATATAGAAATAGAGTTGAAAAAAGTTGATAGTTTGTAAAACATTGTTTTCTGACCTGTTGTTGTTTTCATTCCAGGCACTGAGAACTGAAAATTTAAGGATGACCTGGTAGACACTATACTAGAAAGTTCTTTAAAGATTACATGGAAGGAAGTTGGAATTAAATCTAATAGCACCTTTCTCTGCCCATCTCCAACTTCTTATCATGCCCCCTTATTCTTGAGCACCTTTTTTAAAAAAAAAAATACTTCCCTCTTGCACCTTGTTAACTCCCCTGAGGTATTTAAAGGTCTCTATCATATCCCCCATCCTCTCTTCCAGGGTGTACATATTGAGGTCCTTTATTTTCTCCTCATAGGGCTTCTGTTGCAGACCCTGTACCATTTTAGTTGCCCTCCACTAGACTTCTTCCACTTTATGTTCTTTCTGAAATGTGGTCTCCAGAACTGGACACAGTACTCTAGGTGAGGTCTTAGCAGTGATCTATACAGAGGCAACACCACCTCCCTCTTTCTGCTGGTGACACCCCTCCCTACACACCCCCAGCATCCTACTTACCCTCCTAACTGACATGTCACACTGCCTGGCCACCTTCGGATCATCCGATATGATCACCCCAGGTCTCTTTCCTGCTTGGTGGTCATTAGTACCATCCCCTCCAGTTTGTACTCTGTCCCTCCATTTCACTGCCCCAAGTGTATTATTTTGCACTTTTTCACATTGAAAGCCAGCCAACAGAACCTTGACCACTTCTTGAGTTTTCTCAGGTTGCTGCTAATCCTTTCCACCCCCCTCCCCCGGAGTGTCCACCCTATTGCAGAGTTTGGTGTCATCGGCAAAGAGGCAGACCTTCCCTTCCAGCTCCTCTGCAATGTCATTTATAAAGACATTAGAGAGGACCGGTCCTAGCACTGATCCCTGAGGCACCCTCTGGGTCATCCTCCATTCCTCTGAGTGAACTCTGTTTACCACCAGCCTCTGCTTATATACTCTTATATACTTGCTACTGCTTTGGCAGAGAATCTGGTATTAATATATGTCTTTTGTCTTATTCTCCCTCAGATAAAACATATATCCATTTCCATCTTCATCTCATCCCATATCTTCTCTACCTTGGGATACTGTGCAGAACAGGTTTAAGTAAAATAATTTTTAAATCTTAGATTTGCTACTCCTAACTGTCCTTCTTTCCTACAGGTTGCTGTTATCCTTCTTTCTAAATCTACTTTGTTTTGACTGTTTATACAAATGGAGTAATGCATTGTCACTTCCTTCTGGTTCAGTTTTGTACTTTTCTTTTGTCATACTTTGATGGGCACAATGCCCTAACTGTTTTTATTAACCCCCTATCCCTATCCCTATCCCTTTCCCTTTCCCTTTTCCTTTACTTTAACCCTCCTTTTACTGTTCCAATTCACATGCAGTAATTACTCTTTTTCCCCTTCTACCTCTCCTTTTTGACTATCTGCCCTATCCTGCTCCTTACTACCCCCATGTCCCCCCAAACTCTTCCTTACCTCCCCGACTTTCCCAAAGCTTGGATGCCTTGAATATATTCAGTTTAGTTTATATAACCCTTTGAGAACTGAATATGTTTGAACGTATATAGATTCTGGACATATATATATATATATATATATATATATATATCCATGATGTCTCTAAACTGCATATGAATTCACCATGAAAAGCTTTGATTGATGCTCCATTTGCAGTTTGTATTGTCTCTATAAGTTTTTGATACTGAGTTTCTTTAATCTTGTCATATTGTGCACCCATCAGGAGCATTAATAACAGGCTTAATTAAATGGTAAAGTTAAAATAATGAAGAATTTTCCTTAGCCCTATCTTATATGGGCCAGCCCTGATTAGGCAGCACATGTGGATCTGATAACTATATTTTCTCATTCTTTGCTTTGTTTTGATTTGTTTAAAGATTTTTTGTTACTTTTTTATATGTGGGGTTGTCTAAAATGGTGAATTAACTGACTGTTAGACAAAAGTTTGCCTTTTTGGTGATCACTGTCATTTTAAGATACTGGCTTTAAAAAGAACTCTCTTTCTTGAACAAGCCATGCCCCCAGATAAAGACGTATTCTGCTGAAGTGCCGGGCAACTTGTTCTGTAATTTTATATGTGTGAAGTGCTCAAAATATACCTATGTGTTAAGCTAAGGCATTTGTTTGCTGCAATCTTTAAATCCCTTTTGAGTGTCACCTTTTGGAGTTCTAAAGTCTCCAGCTGGTTTCAACTACATTGGCAGAGATGTTCATCATCAGGGATGTTATCTTTTCTGACCTTTTGACAGGCCATGAACATTACTTCCATTCTTAAATTTGTAAAAGTATTTCTCAGTTTTGGATTTTTAACTGACATCAGATAGAATTCCCAATTCCATGTGCTTTTGATTATAGATACAATATAATAGGGCTGCAAGTTTTTTTTCTACCAAAGAACTGAACACCTAGATGTTTGGGTGCTCAGTTCTTGCAGACTGTGGTGAACACTAGGGGAAAATAGGTGTATCATTGGTTCAACTAGGTCTGAAAGGTTTGGTCTGCAGTCTGTACCTAAAACAGTTAAGCAAACATAGAAACATAGAAAACATAGAAACATAGAATTTGATGGCAGATAAGGACCGCTTGGCCCACCTAGTCTGCCCATTTCCCTACCTAACGGATACGCAGCAGATCCCAGTTAACCAACAGCCTACTTCCCCACTAGAATTGCCTTATGTCTGTCACATGCATCCTTGAATTCCCCCACTGTTTTTGACTCTATGACCTCCTCAGGAAGGCTGTTCCATGTATCCATAACCCTCTCTGTGAAGAAATACTTCTTCACATTACCTCTGAGCCATCCCCCCCTCTATCTTCAAATTGTGCCCCCTTGTTTTTGCACATCTCTTTCTCTGAAAGATGCTACCCTCTTGGACTTTGTTGATTCCCTTGAGGTATTTAAAAGTTTCTATCATGTACCCCCTCTCCCTCCTTTCCTCGAGGCTATACATCTTTAGTTCCTTTAGTCTTTCTTCACATGTTTTCTGATGCAGACCCTGCATCATTTTGGTTGCCCTGCTCTGGACAGCCTCCACCCTGTCTATGTCTTTGTGGAGATGGGGTCTCCAGAACTGTACACAGTACTCCAGATGTGGTCTTACCAACTGTCTGTACAGAGGGCCAACAACTTCCTGTTTTCTACTGGTGATGCCTCTCCCTATGCATCCCAGTATCCCCACAGCCTTCCTTACCGCCTTCTCACATTGCTGGCCCACCTTTAGGTTGTCTGATATGACTACCCCCAGGTCCCTTTCCATTTTTGTTGTTGTCCGTATCTCACCCCCCATTGTGTACTCTTCCCCTGAGTTTTTGTTTCCCCAGTGCATTACTTTGCACTTCTTTGCATTGAATCTAAGCTGCCATACATCTAATCATTCCTCCAACCTTGCCAAGTCCTTTTTCATTCTTTCCACCCCACCTTGTGTATCAACCCTGTTGCAGATCTTTGTGTCATCTGCAAAGAGACATACTTTCCCTTTCAGTCCCTCTGCAATGTCACTTATAAAGACATTAAAAAGGACCGGCCCCAGTACTGAACCCTGCGGTACCCAACTAGTAACCCTCCTTTCTTCACTGTGGACTCCATTTACTATTACCCACTGTGTCCTGTTGTCCAACCAGTGTTTTACCCAGGCTACCACCCTGGGACCCACTCCCAGGCTGACTAATTTGTTTATTAATCTTTTGTGTGGGACTGTGTCAAATGCCAAAAGCAGACAGAGTATGAACCACAGCCTTATTTTAGTGATGGACTCAACTTGATGATGTGAGATAGCGTGATAGTTCACTCATGTTCTCATCATTGGCTGTTAGGTAGCTCACGCAGGACCCCAACTGATCTAATTTGAATATCTAGGAAATTCTTCAGAAAGGCCAAGTCTTGATAGAAGTTTTACCTAAAAGGAGAAACATCAGGGCTGCTGAAGAGGGAATATTTAGGAGGGTAAAGAAGAAAAAATGAAAGTTAAACCTCAGGCTTAGCAGTGCATTACAAAACAGCATACATCTGGGACCAGTGACTTGCCCTGAGAGGGAACTGGGAAGGAAGGGGAGTGGTATGTGCATGGGCAGTGGGCAGATGGGGTATGAGGTGGCAGTCTGCCAGTGCCCAATTGTCTAATCAGCACAGTCATTATTTTCTGTCAGATGGAATAAACATTTCTTAGTGGTTGCATTGCAGAACAAGCATTAGAACAGAGCATACACATACAGACGGACTGAGGCACCTGCAGCCTGTGATTTAGGACTTACAGAGCAGAGGACAGAAAGCAGACAGCCTGCCAGTGCCTAGCCACTGGTAGTTGGAATCTTTGTGGCATCCCATAAAAAAATTTAAAATAAAAAAACAAATGTTTTTCTTGTGACAGTCTTTGCATCCCCCCAAGTTGCAGAAGATCCTCCTCCTGAGAGCTGAAGCAGCCTATCTGTGTGCCGTCCTGAGCAGTGCTATTGCAGTGTGATTTGAACAGTGGGCAGCTAGTGTATGCCAGCTAGCAGTCTGCCTATACCTGGCCACTGGTAGTGTGCACCTTTGTGGCATCCCATAGAAACAAGTATTTGTCAGTGCTGACCATGTTTGCTTGCATGCTGTTACATGTTAGAGCACCAGAATCTTGAGACTATGGGCAGGCCTTTCTTACCCTTTCATACACATGTGAGCACATATATGGAACCCAAACAAGCAGAGGAAATAAATAATTAAATGCCTTAGCTGGGTTTTGAACCCAGGTCCCATGTAATACCATTCTGGTTGCACTACTGCTGTGCCACCAAGGCAACTGGAAACCTGGAACTCCCAAAAGCACCTTACTCTTTCTCTGATGCACAGCCTAGTGCTGCACAGATAATTTCATTTTCATACACAAGGGTGCGGTGTGCACATATATGGAACCCAAATAAACTGGAGAGAGAAGGAAATAAGTACATTAAAAACATTTTGACCCCAAATTTCCAACACAGTCTTTTTATGACCCTGCCTTATGACCAAGACAAGTTGAATGTTTTAAATTCCATTTGGAAGGTGATTTTGTAGAATGACTGTAAAAACATGTTTTGGATGGGATTTCAAAATGATACCCGTCATGTTTAGAAGGAGAGGGGGTAACACAAGGGCTATATTTAAGCAATAAGGCACGACAGGGTGTGGTATATCATGGGATATCATCACGCCTCAGGTGGTTGGGCACGAGGCTGCAGGCCGAGTGCATCCAACCATCCGAGAAGTGATGATATCCCATGATATACCACACCCTGGAGTGACTTATTGCTATTATGAACTTGCTCAAAACATATTTTTCATAAAAACGTAAAAACTAAATATTCATAACCTTGTGAAAATGAGGTTTTAGGGGTGTTGGATGGCTACCTTTCAAGAAAATAGTTCCTGGAAGGGTCTGGACAGCAGGTAGCGCTGCTGTAACTGTAACTGACATTTGTGGAGGAGGTGTAGCTGTGAAGTAAGACTGTACCAGCCCTGTATACTGTGGTCAGGAGCCAGGGGAAACTGTGTGCGCTTTTATTTTTGTTCTTAAATACTGTAGACAGGATTTTGTAATGCAAGCCACCAGAAGGGGACGGAAGACATAGACTGAAATGGAGCTGACTGAGTAGCAGGGAGACTTCTTGTCTTTTCAACAGATCGGTAAGTTGCTAGTTGTCAGTATTTAGCTTGGCAACTGATAGGGTACACACAGGAGTTTTGATGTAAAAAACAAAATAAACAAACAATGTTTTTCCAAGCGCTACTGTGTGTGGAAAATGGGCGGTTGGTCGAGCAAGCGCGCGCCTCTGGGGAGAGAGCGAGACAGCAAAGTCACACGTAGAAGCGGTGAGCGCTTCATTTTAAAAGAAATAGCAGTTTGTAGTGTGGCAGTACATTTCGGCTAACTGAGGCTGCTATAAAATCTACATTCCTTTGTAGTGGCAGGGACACAGGGTGTTTTTTGTGGGAACTGAAGGAACAGGTGCGGATGTGATTTTGGGAGAGTGAGGAGGCTGGGGACTGGAGGTTTTCTGAAGCCGTGATGATATAGCCCGATATCATCATGGCTTTAAAAACCTGTCGGCCAATCAGCTTCCTCCATTTACGATCTCCAGTTCATAATAAAAATTTTAGGTCAGAATCTGAAAAAAACAAAGTTATGGGAGAACATTGGAAAATTCCAATGTTTCTTCAAAACTGTGTTGCTTTTTGACATTTCAACCCCAATTTTTCAAAATATTCTTTTTATCACTCCCAACTTATGATCAAAACAGGTGGAATTTTTAAAATACTATCCAAAAGGTGATTTTGCAGAGTGACTATGAAAACATGCTTTCAGTCAGTTTGTGATCAGACTCTGGAGAAGTACAACATTAGGGGGTCATCAGAGGAGGTCAGCAGAGAACTGGATAGGGAGGTGAGGATGTAGGTAGGGTGAGTTGGTGGGAAGTGAGAGGAAGGTGAGGGTGGGTGCTTAGGGTGGTCAGAGGATCAGGAGGAGCATAGCATGCTGATGGATGGTTCTCTTTGTTTTAGGAAAACATTGCAGATACTGACACTTGAGGACTGGGCACCCCAGTGCTGGTATGTGGTTTGGCGGCATAGGAGGTGCACACCCCAGTGTTGCATGCTGTTGGAGGTAGCATTTTCTGGTGGCAGGATTGGGCACCTGACTGCTGCACTTTGGAGGGGTTTGTGGTTTCTGAGAGTGGTGTTGGGCACCTGACCACCAGACTTTGATAGTGGGATTATTGTCATTTTCAGTGGCAGGGTTGGGCATCCGAATGCCATCCTTTAATGTGCTTTTTTTTGTGGTTCCCAACTGTGGGGTTGTGTATCTAACTGACTTTGGTGGGATGCAGTTTGTTGTGGTTTCTGATGCCACAGTTGGGCACCAACTGCTGTTTTTATTTGAGGGGGGTTGAGTTTTCCAATAGTGGGGTTGGGCAGTCGACTACCTGACTTACTAAAATCTGGATGGGATGGAAGAGGGAATACCAGCAGGATTGAGCACCCACTGTCAGCTATAAAGTTGGATTGGATGGCAGGAGAGATGCTATTTATCAGCCTGATGGTGTAGCATGAAAGGATGCAACCACACTGTGATTGGTGTGGCTGCATCTTTTCACATGTGACACGTTTCTGCCTATCAGCCACAGCAGCAGCCTTGTCAGCATTGGTTTTTGACACACACAACTGCTGGTGGCTCAGCTGCATTGGCTGCTACAGCACATACCTCCCCTACTACTACACTGTCCGAGTGGCCCCAATATGTTTTGCTTGCACATGCATGCAAGCAACATAAGATGCAAAAAAATTAAAAAAAAAAGTCTTCCCATTCCTCAAGTTGCTGAAGTTCCTCCTCCTGAGTCCTGAAGCAGTCTGTCTGTGTGTGCAATTAACAAAAGTTTAAAAATTAGAGCAAGTAGTTTGTAGGTGCAAAGCTTTAAGAAAGGGATCAACAGAGAGGGCAAGGAGCAGGTGGATTGAGATCACCTAGTCGCATCAAAGAAAATCCAGAATGAAGTGAAGCTGGCTAGAGACCCTCAGCCTCAAAGGGAACTACAAGTGTCAAAGACAGTAAAGAAATAGCCCGTAAAGTATCACATGTTGTAGGAATCACTCACAGTGGCACTGCAAGGGATTGTAACATGAGCAATCATTGTAGAAAGAAGGAAATAGGTATTGCCAGTGCCAAATATATTTGCTTACATGCTGTTACAAGTTAGACCAACAGTATGGTGAGGCTACGGGAAAACTTTTCTTAATCCAGTAGCCACTGTGTCATGGACTATGGGTTCCATTGGGCTAAGAGGTATACAGCTGACAAAATGGTGCACAGAATCAATAAACTTTTTTATAAGTTCACAATTTCTTCATAATTGTTTTGACATGTTGACCCCAAATTTTCAACGTAGTCTTTTTATGATCCCATTTTGTGATCAAGACAGGTGGAATTTTTTTAAATCCCATCTGAAAGGTGATTTTGTGGAGAAAGAGGCAACTTAAGACGATGTCTTGCAGGTTGTCTGGCTTTGTGACTGACTTGCTAGTCATCCCTGTTAATGGTCAACTCTGCAGGGACAAGGAGACAAAAGGAAAGAAAAAAACACATTTTAATGTCTTGCAAGCAAGGTGGAAGCCCCTCCTGTGTGAGGATGGACTCACCACCAACAGTGAGGATAAGGAATGTGAATAACATTGAAAGTATTTTGCCATGACAGGAGACAAAGTTATACCTTGCTGGGCCTCAGGTCTTGTTACCTTGAAGGGCTGACTGGCTGGCTGGAGGCTCAACTTGAGGGCTGCCTGGCTGGCTGGCAGGAGGTCTGCCTGGCAACAACATTTATGCTGGCATAAGAGTCCATGTTTCTAAATCTGGATGCATGCAGTGGAGGTGGTGGTGGCCTATGTTATTGGTGGATGTGGAGGGTACAAGCAAGCCAGAGGAGGAGGAGGTGGAGGTTATGTCCTGATTGCTGGAGGATGCATGGTTACATGGCTGGCAATGGCATTTATGCTGGCTTAAGAGTCTGGGTTTCTCAGTCGGCATGCATGTGGTGGAGGTGGTGGTGGCCCATGTTATTCGTGGATGTAGAGGACACAAGCAGGCCAGAGGAGGAGGAGGAGGTGGTGTCTTGATTGCTGGAGGATGCACAATCTGCATGACAGGCACCGACACTTACACTGGCTTAATAGTTCATGTTTTTCAGTTTGGATGCATGCAGTGGGGGTGGCAGTGACCAATGTTATTGTTGGCAAACATGGCATTTAATGATGTAGTGTTCAATGATTTTCTAGTTTGTCTATAGGCATCACATAGGAGAGGTAGGTAATCAGATATATGCATGGCACAGCAGCACAACTTGGGTAAAAATATAATGACAGGAAAACAAAACCAAATCATAAAGAAAAGGATTCAACAATGCGGAGGACAGGATGGATGGAACACTTTCTTTTTATGCATCAATCATCCTCATCAAGGAAGCAGCCCTCACAGTCTTCCAGACTGGAGTTGTCACCATATGGGAATTCTTCCTCCATCCATGCTTCATCTACCTCAGTAGAAGGCAATTTGCCAGTGCTGACAGCCACAGGCTCTTTAGGTTCATCTTCACCACCACCGCCATCTTCATGTGGTAGGAATGCAGATACGACTGTGTTGTGAAAAATAGGCCCCGTATTCATTTTAATAAATGTTAGCATGTCAGCATTTCTAAGTACAGATTTGTAAACCTGTCCCACACAATGACCCCTGTCAAACTGAATATCCTCTCCACACTGACTCTTGAGAGTGGAGAACTCTGGTGTGTGACTACTACAGAGGTCAGTACTGGCAAATCAGTGACCTTGCTACTCCAGTACAGCAAGGACTCTTCCATGATGGTAAATTGTCTATTGTCTGCCAAATATGCATCCACCATGTGCTGTGCAGTCCACAATCCTGCTGCCTCATTAGCTTCCTCCTCTTCCTCCTCGTCTTCAATTCCCACCTGGCACAACACATCCCAAAGTGGATTTGTTTCTTTTTTCTGTTACATTTCAATGTTTTATCAGTCCATGTACCATGTGAGGTGGTGCAACACCCAGTCTCTGTTCACTATCATGTTGTGCCTTACATAACTGTGACGTTAACATCTGTGCCCCATGTACCTGTCGTATTAGAAAATCAATTAAAATTTGAACCTGATCATGCCCATCTTCAGGTATTGATGAAAGACCCTGTTTATATCATGGGTCCAGCATGGTGGCAATCCCAAAATCTGCAGACTGCAGAATGCAGGAAATACGGCTATTTTGGAGCCTGTGTGCCATTAAGGCACATCTTCCTGTATCACCACCTGCCTCCAGCATGTGCTGTACATTCAGCAGCATCTGCCTCAGCACCTGCCGAAGTAGGATGGCCAGACTGATACAGGGAGTGTTCCCAGTCACTGCCTGTGTTGCAAGTTTGAATGACCTTAGAATCATGATCAGGACATCCATTAGTCATTACTGATCTGTTGTCAGAGACACGGATACTCTGGCAGTGTCACAGCTTGTATGCAGCAGCAGCTATTCAGAGATGGATTTGTTCTGCTCATGCAAGTGCTGAACCAGGTACAGTGTTGAGTTCCATCTGGTGATGACTTCCAGCTTCATACATTGCTAAAGCATTTATTTCTGGATTGGCAGATGCCTGATATGGTAGCAGGCCTTTCTAGGAATGGGTAAAGTGGGCACAGATGTGATGGGCCACAGTCAGCATGAACTTGATTTCAGGATATGTTAGACACTCCAGCACATTGAGATTAAGACAGTGTGTCAGGCATGGCACCCTGAGAAATCTTCCGTCACTGATGTATTTCATTATGTTCAAGCCATTATTGCTCATAATGAAAACTACTTTTAGTGAATAGAGGTGCAGTCAGTCATCAATCTCAGTCAGGAGCAATTCTAACATTTTCGGACCTGTGTGTGATCCAGTTACACTCTTCACTGCCAACATGTCAAACTGGCCAATACCCGGCGTATTGCTACCATTGCAATTGTGCTTAGTACAGTTTTTCCCCAGCCAGAGTCAAATACTACCCAGGCACCTGTGCCCAATGTGCTGTAATGCAGATAGGGGCCACCAGCTGTTAGGCCAATGGTCCACATATCCATACTGAGATGTACAGGTATGTACAATGATGCTGAATGCAGCAGGGCATAGATTATCATGTGTGACACTGTCTCTTAAAATTCAGGATGGCATGTGTGGATAAGTAAGTTCTTGAGAAAATCTGCAATTTGGGACAGGCATGCACCACCAACCTTCTACAGTAAATCCCATGTTCTCCACAAAAGAGAATGACAATAGATCAATTGCCAGTTTTTCACCTGTTGCTGCATTCAGTTCACATGCAGTAGCATGATCAGGTGGGTATTTGGCATGATGCACAAACATGCTATGCAATATATGCTGAACCTTTCTGGTTGTTGTGCTACCAAACAGCTGGACATTGTGTGATGGCATGTCTGGTGCATAGTATGTGACTGCTGGGCATTCAAGGGTGCTGCTCAGATGAAAGCAGTGATTTTGTTTTTTTTCTGCACTGGGGTTGCTGTGCTTTTGTGCCTCTGGGTGCTAGTACGCAACCCACCACTGCTATGACCACTACTAGGCAGTCCCACAGACTCCTCCTCATCTCTGTAGTAGTCCTCCTCAGTCAGCCCTCCCTCCATGGGGACTATTTCTCCTGCTGCTTTCTGATGCTTTGGAAAATGCAAATGATAAGAGAGAAAGAGACTCGCTGCACTGGCTTCCTTTTGGTGCAGAGTCCAGCATAACAGGTACCTAGACTTTAGGTGTGTGTTTTGGGGCCCCCAGTGGCTAGGTGGCTGCCCTTTTTTCCCCTTGACTAATGTGCGCTTGGCACAGCTGACAGATGACAATTCTTTCATCAGCTGGGTCCAATACATAAAAATCTCAAACTAGAGAGTTTGTACCCCTTGATTGTACAAGATGGTGGGAGTGGCACATGGAAAGGGTGGAAATTGGTGTATTTTATGATGACTTCTGCATTTCAACACTTGGTGAGTCATGCGGTGTAATGGGCTCAACACTGGTAAGAGGAACAACTGCTATAGTATTGAGGGGGGCTTTGGTTGCTCCATGACATACTGGTGTGCAATGCTCCACATGTTCAGCAGCATCACCCTTCCTCTTTTTCTTTTCCAATTCCCATAGGGGATCCGAATCATCATCCCCACCACTGCTGATACCCTTCAAACATACATATGAACATACAAAAGTTGTCAGCAGAAGAAGGCCTAGAAGTCTATCTTATCTGCTCATGTTGCAGACTCCATACTGGCAACTAAGGACTCTGCCCCACTCCCCAACTGCTGCCCCCTTCTGCCCACCAGCCTTGAGACTTATCTTCCTTTTAACTCTGTTCCCCCTTCTTTTGAAACCTCCCACACTCTCCAGTGAGATCATATCCTCTGAGAACTCATTCCACCCTGCAACCACTCTCTTGGTGAAGAAATGCCTCCTGAACTCTATCCTGAAACTTACCCCTCCAGTTTAAGGCAATGCAACCTCATAGCTTTGCTTTCTCTGAGACTGAAGAGGCCCCTTCTGTCCACCCTGTTGATGCCCTTCAGGTACTTGATGGTCTCAGTCATGTCCTACCTCTTTCCCTCCACTCCTCCAGGGAGTAAATGTTCAGGAACTCCAGTGTCTCTTCTTGTGTTCTGCCCTGCTGACCTGTAATCATTTTTTGTCACCCTCTGGACCACCTCTAGCATTTTATTGTCCTTTTTGAGGTAGGGACACCAGTACTGCACATTATAGTCCAGGTGTGGCCACACCAGTGATCTGCACAGAGGCAAAATGACTTCCCCCACTTGCTAGTGATTCCCTGGGCAATGCAGGCTAGCATTTTATTGGATTTTACTGCTGCCTTCATGCAGTGTAAGGAGTGCTTCAAGTCACTAGTGATCATCCTTCTGAGCTCTGTCCTCCTCATCTTCACTTACTCCAGACTCTGTCTCCCTCTCATCATCTTTAGTTGGAGACCCCTTTTTTCAATTTAGTCTTTTCTGATTATGCAACAGTCAGATTTCCTTCCTCAGGCTCTGACTCATGGTCAGGCTCCACACACTCATTTTGGAATAGGAAACTATCACCAAGATCAGGCTCAGCCCCACCACCACCAATTGGAGATGTTAGCAGTGGTGTCCCCTTGGGATCGGTACTGGGTCCAATAATCTTCCAATTATTTATCTCTGACCTAACAAAAGATCTGACCAGTTTGTCATAAAAATATGTAGATGACACAAAAATAGGGGCTTGAGTGCAACATCTGAGCAAAGAATTACATTTCAAGCTGACCTGGATAAAATGTCTAACTGAGCAAAGTGGTGGGAAATGAAATGTGATATCAATAAATGTAAAATTATGTACCTGGGAAAAATAGTACTAGACAATATACTTTGTGTGGAAAGCAGCTATCAAAAACTACATATGAAAAAGGTCTAGGGGTAGTAGTCATCAGTGATTTTGAGTATCTTGCAACTAGGAAATGTGGCAAAAGCTAGGGCAAACAGGGTCTTCTGATCAATTAAGAAGAGCATTAGATTGAGGGACAAAAATGTTATTTTCCACTTTATCGGGCCTATGTCAAGCCACACCTTGACTATGCCTCACAAATATGGTGCCCATACAAAAAGGAAGAAATCATACAACTAGAAAAAGTTCAGAGTAGAGCCACAAATATAATTTCACAACACAACTAAAAAGTATGGACCATGAAGTATGTTATTTAAATTTAAATCTTATGTCACTAGAAACACGTTGAATTAGGGGGACCTCCTAATGATGTTCAACATTATGAATAATCCACACCTGTTAACCAAGGTAAATTTTGATTTCAATCTAATATAATCAAAAGAGGACAACCTCTGCAATTACTAGAACATAATTTCAACTCCATTAGATGTAAATTTTCTATGCAAACAGAATTATTAACCATTGGAAAAACCTACCTACTGAAATCATTGTAAGTGAAAAAAGATTTCAAAGACAGACTAGGCCAATACATTTCCTTGAGAAGACACTTTGGTTACTATTAAGTAAACCATGACTGTGACATGGCCTTACTGGGTTAGACTCTGTTCAGGAAGGACTGGGTAGGAAGGAAAGGATCGGGTTTATGTGATCAAAAGCATAAAAGCCACAGAGATACAGAGAATACAGGTGGAGGCAGAGGTACAGTGGGTCACCCTGAAGATGGGAAATGGAGCCACTATTCACACTGGAGTGGTATACAGACCATCAGCACAGAGGGGAAATTAGATAAGATACTGGTGGAAGCCACTGGAAAGATGGCAGAAAAGGGGGAGGCGCTGCTGGGGAGGGACTTTAACCTGCTAGGTGTGGATTGGAGCCTTCCAGCAGCAGCTTCAGCTAGAAGCAGAGACATCCTGGACTCTCTACAGGGAGCATTCCTCTGGCAACTAGTCAATTAACCCACTCGTGATGGGGCAATACTGGACCTGGTACTCACTAACAGGGACAGTGTTGCAGACTTCAAGGTGAGAGGACACTTGGAGACCAGTGATCACTGTACGGTACAGTTCAATATAAAGATGTCTACAGAACTATCCAAGGGTGAGGGTCCATGACTTCAGGAGGGCAAATTTTAAAAAGATGGGTGAATGCCTCAGGGATGACCTTGTAGGGGTGGGTGACCTGGGTGGGGTGGACAAACAGTAGATGAAGATAAAAGGGACAATAGTAAAGGCAACAAACCTCTGCGTCAAACAAGTGAGCAAAAGTAAGAGGAAAAGAAACCGCTATGGTTCTTTAAAGAGGTGACTGAAAAGGTAAAAGCTAAAAGGGTCACATTCAGAAGGTATAAGGAGATGCTGAGGGAGGAAGATAGGGAGGTGTGTGGGGGAGGGAACAGAGCAATGCAGGAAACACAGGGAGGACAGCAAAGGCGCAAGCTGAAGAGAGAATAGCCCAGGAGGTAACGAAAGGTGACAAGACATTTTTTAGGTACGTAAGTAAAAAAGAGGAAGACCAGAGGTGGAATTGTAAAGTTAAAAAGGGAAGGGGGAATGTGCAAAGGGGGACCAGGAAAAGGCAGATGTCCTGAACAAATCCTTTTGTTTAATGTTCACAGAGGAAAGAGGGGAGGAAGGGCCATAAAAAGGTGACAAAAGCTTTGGAGGGAGGGAGGTGGACACCAGTCCTGTTTTGGAGGTGAAAATCCTGAAGGGACTTGCTAATCTGAAGGTGTACAAAGCAATGGAGCCAGATGAGGTGCATCCAAGGAAATACTGGTTGCACCTCTAACAGTTCTATGTAACAGCTCACTGGAAACAGGAGTGGTTCCCAAGGACTGGAGGAAGGCAGATGTAGTTCTACTACACAAAAGTGGTTGCAGGGAGAAGGCTGGCAATTATAAGTCAGTCAGCCTGACACTGGTGCTGGGAATGTTAATGGAATCACTGCTGAAGGAAAAGTGTGTGGAATATCTTAAATCCAGTGGGTTACAAGACCCAAAGCAGCATGGTTTCACAGTGAGGATGTCATGTCAAATGAATTTGATAGCTTTCTTTGACTGCGTGAATAAGGAACTAGATCAGGGTGGAGTGGTGGACATGGCCTATTTAAATTTCAGTAAGGCAACTGACACCGTTCCATACAGGAGACTAGTAAGCAAGCAGGGTAGCTTAGGAGTGGGTCCAAAAGTGGTAAACTGGATAAGCAGTTGGTTAGAGGATAGGCGACAGAGGGTGGTAGTAAACAGAGTTCACTCCAATGAAGGGAGGGTGACCAGCGTGGTGCCTCAGGGATCAGTGCTGGGACCGGTCCTCTTTAATGTCTTTATATGTATTGCAGAGGAGCCAGGAGAGAAGGTCTGCCTCTTTGCAGATGACACCAAAATCTGCAATAGAGTGGACACTTTAGGGGTGGTGGAAAGGATGAGCAGAGGCCTGAGAAAACTAGAGGAGTGGCCAAGGGTATGGCAGCTGGGTTTCAATAGGGCACAGAAACCCAGGGGGCAGAGTACAAAATGGGTGGAGTGGTATTGACAACCACCAAGCAGTAAAGAGACCTGGGGATAATCATATTGGATGACCTAAAGGTGGCCTGGCAGAGCGATAAGGCAGTAGGGAGGGCGAGTGGTATGCTGGGATGCATAGGGAGAGGTATCACAGGCAGAAAGAGGGAGGTGTGTTACCTCTGTATAGAATGCTGGTAAGACCCCACCTGGAGTAATGTGTACAGTTCTGGAGACCACATCTCCAGAAGGACATAGCAGAGTGGAGGCAATCCAGAGGAAGGCAACTAAAATGGTGCAGGGACTGCATCAAAAGCCCTATGAGGAGAGGCTAAAGGACCGCAATATGTATACCTTAGAACAGAGAAGTGATAGAGGAGATAAGATAGAGACCTTTAAATACCTCATGGGGGTAAAGGTACAGGAGGGGTGTATTTTCAAAAGAAAAGGTGCTCAAGAACAAGGGACATGCTATGATGCTGGAGGAGGAGTAGACTCAGGAGAGATGTGAGGAAGTACTTCTTCACAGAAAGAGTGCTGGATTCCTGGACTAGCCTTCCAGTAGAGGAGGTGGTGGGGGCAAAACCAGTGGTGGGGTTCAAGAATGCATGGGATAAGCACAAGGGAGTCATAGTGGACAGGAAGGGGGAGGGAGAAGGAACTGTAGATCGGGCACAATCTGCAGTAACAGTGTGGGTAGAGAGAAATTGTCAGACTGGATGAGCCAAGCCATCAAATTCTGTTTCTTTGCCTCTATGTTACCAACCCCAGAGCCCATAGATGATGCTGCTGTAGACATAATTTTTTAGCTGCAGCATCCTTTTGCCCCACAGAATGCACACACTTCTTGGCCACCTCCCCTGCACCTTCACATTAGGCAAGCATTTCTTTCCAATCATATTATATATTTTATGTACTTAGATTTATAATTTATTTATGACTTTAATAACCGGGTGAGAGCACTGATCCCAGGGACTATTTTCAGGCACGACCCAGGCCATAACACATGGCACAGGGACAGTGGAGTACAAGGTAACAGTAATACACATGAAACAGATTAGATACAAGCAACAATAGTTAGCACAATATACATGTTTGATGCATAGGTCCATTTGAGAACAGTGAATACAAGGTTTCAATATTAGACTTAAGGAGATTTGGTACAAAACAAACAAATTGTAGGCACAGTGTGCGATGTGTGACTGCAACATCCAGTGAGCAAGTAATTCACAGAATACTCAGTAAAAAATATATATACAATATGTACAGTCAAAGAAGTCCAATATTACTGTGAAAAATACAATACAACAGTTGTAGGCAGGGGAGTTGACTAGTGTGGGTAGGTGGGTAACCCCTGGGCTGGGGAGTTGACTAGTGTGGGTTGGTGTCAGACCCCAGGGAGCAGCAGCAGGATGAGTATGCCAGGAGCCAGACTTTAAGGTGGGACTTGAAACTGGAATGTGTGTCAATGGAACGGAGTTCAGCCTGTAGTTTATTCCACTGCAAAGGGGCAGCTGCAGACCAAGCTCTGCTACCCGTGTTGGTGGATGCCCTAGGAACAGCTAGAGGGGGAGTACTATTAGAGCGGAGGTTGTGGAGGAGCATTCTGGTTTTCAGAAGGGCAGTTGAGGGGATTCTGGAGCCATGCGGATGACATTGTCTACCATGCAGCAGAGGGCTAGGTCAAAGCGACCATGTAGCGGTAGCCATCCAAGGGTATTATAGAGGGTACAGGGGTGGGTGGAGAATGTGGCCAATAAAGCAAAGCAACAGGCACTGTTATAGGCAGTGGAGAGTTTAGCCATGGCAGTAGCTGAGGTCCTGGCATAAATAGAGGAGCAGTAGTCAAGAATAGGGAGAAGATTACCCTGGACAATGGCTAGTCTGGCTTCAGGGGTAAGGTATTGCCTAAATCTAAAGGCAGCACCTAACTTTTGATGGAACCTTCTGACAAGGGAATTTGCATGCTCAGTGAAGGTGAGGGAAGGGTCGAGCAGTACTCCTAAGTATTTGTAGGTGTTGACATCCTCCAGGGCTGGGCCATCTGGGGTGAGAATGCGTAAGGGGGCATGGTTTTTAGTTTTGGCCAGAAAGGGCTTAGATCTAAACAGCATGGATTTAGTTTTTCTGGCATTTACTAAGAGGAGTTTTTTTGAGAATCAGCTGTGGGCCGCAGCATATTTGTGCGAAAGAACTGAGGAGATTGCGGCCGTGGATTTGTCACTGTGGAAGAGGACAAGGTCATCAGCATACAGGAGAGAGTGACAGTTGAGGAAGTCAAAGGGAAGTGCATTAACGAATAAGGAGAAAAGGAGGGGATCCAGGATTGAGCCTTGAGGGATCCCCACAGAGACAGGCAGGCAGGCAGGGTGGAGGAGCAGGTTTGACCAATACACACGAATTGTGAGTGATCGGTAAGGTAGTTAGTGAACCAGCTTGTGACTTTCTGAGAACAACCAAGGAAGCTACGCTTGGAGGTAAGGAGAGCATGGCTAACCAAGTCAAAAGCCTTTGAGAGGTCGACGAAGACAGCCCCGTTGGCTTTGTCATTATCCATGTTAGAGAGGATGTGGTCAGTCAGAAGGGTGAGGGCAGTGGCAGTGGAATGATTCTTGCAAAAGCCATGCTGTTGGTTGCATAGGAAGGTGTATTTGCCTGTGTACTCAGTGAGCTGATTGTGGACTACTCTCTCAAGTAGTTAACTGAGATGAGGGAGGATGGATATCAGACAGTAATTGTTGGAGGATTTGGGGTCACCAGATTTAAGAATGGGGATAACCTTAGCTATCTTCCACTGGTCAGACATGGAGGAGGTGGAAAGGGCAAGGTTAAAGATGAAGATGAGTGGCCTGGCAATCGCTGGAGAGATCAGCTTAAGGAAGACTGGAGATAGTCCATCAGATCCGGAGGAGCCGTGGTTAGGTAGACTTTTGAGTAGCTTCACTGTGTTGTGTATGGAGAGGGCTTTACAATAAATGGGGGTATTTGCAGGTGAGTGGCAGAGCTGGAGGAGGATGGCAGTGTATCAGGTATTAGGGCTGAGCTTTGAGGTTGGGCAGTTGGCAGCTTATTTAGATACATGGATAAGTTGGTGAACTTTAAGGTTGACACACTGGCCACATTGTGAGGGTCGGTCAGCAGCCCGTCCTGGGAGTTGAGATGTGGTGCAGCATATCAGGGCGGGGTTTAGGAGGGAGCTGTTTGAGTCTCAGAATTTTCTAGGGTCACCAAGGTTGGCCTTCTGCAGATTGCGGAAGTGGGTCTATTTCAAACATTTGGCCTGTTGTTTACATTTGTTCCTCATATGCCTGTAAGCATCCCAGAGAGCAGGAGAGGGGGTTGCTTTGAAAGTGGACCAGGCACGGTCTCTGGCCTTCATAAGGGTTAGGAGGTCTTTAGAGACCCAGCGTGAGCACCCGCCTCTGACTCGTCTGGTGGTGACAGGGAAAAAGCGGTCCTGGAGTATTAGTAGAGTTCAGGTAAATGTGGAAACTGCCGTGGCTGCATTGGAAAGGGAAAAAAGCATGGACCAGTCCAAGGACTGGGCCTCCTCAAGGAGATTTGTGGAGACTGGGCAGCTAAAATTTCTGAGAGATATGTATTTGGGTGGGGGGGGGCGCTTTAGTTTGGAAGACCAGAGGAGATAGGTCGGTGAGGGATCGCTTATAGAGTCAGTCATGGTACCAGTATGTAATGCTTGGTCCTCCCTATTTATGAGGATCCAGTCTAGTAGAGTCTGAGTGGCCAAGCGTGGATTAAGTCTGGTGGGGAGAGCGATTGCCTGCACAAGGTTGTGCTGCTTTAACAGGGATACATAGTCAGGCTGGTGGCAGCTCATCCAGTTTAGATTAAAGTCGCTAAGAAGGATAGATTTCTTATGGGGAGTTAGAGAGCTCAGGCCTTGGAGGAGGCTGGTGAGTCCAATAGTTCCAGTCATGGGGGGTTGTAGCAGCAGCCAATATAGAGTTTCTTGCAGGATCCCAGGGTCAATTCGGAGAGTATCCATTCACTAGGTGAGGAAGGGTCAGAGTGTAGGGCAATGCTAGCTGAGAGAGGTTCCCTTAGGAGCAGGCTACACTGCCACCTTTTTCCTGCCTGGCCTGTCGAGGTGTAGGTAGGAGTAGCTAGGTATTTTGAAGGTGTTTTCGGTGGGGTGTGGCTTTAGCCCTGTTTCAGTGAGTCCCAGAATATGGGGCTTGTGTAGCTCAATCCAAATCTCAAGGTCAGTGAATTTAGATGGAAGGCTACAGACATCGATATGTGCAATTTTAAGACCAGGGGCATTTGTCCAGATGCTGGAGGAGGGGGTGATATGGCAGTTTGTTGGGCCAGGGTTGCACTCAGTGTCCCCAGCAAGGGACAGTAGTGATAGTAGGAGAATGTATGGGCAGGAGGGAATAGTAGGAGACCAGGAGAGGTTAGCCAGGTAGAAGCCAAGGAGGTGGCATTCTCCTTTAGTGAGTAGGATGAGAGAGATGTACCCCAGGGTGGACTTATCCCTAGTAGTGAGTGAAGAGGGTTGAGCCAGGGGAGAGGGGGGGAATGAGAGGAAGGAGAGGCGCTGTTGATCGCAGGCCAGCACCGTAGCGCAGAAGTTGGTCAATACCACTGCAGTAGTTAGGGAGATGGCCCATAATATAGCCAGTGCCAGCTTTATCTTTCCAAGGGAGAGTGGGGAACAAGGGGAAGTAGTAGATGAGAATTAGCATGGTCAGCCTTATGAAGGGGGAGAGGAAGGAGTGGTAAGGCAAGGGGCTGTTAGAAATGTAGTTCTGTGGGGCAGGACCACACTCTAGGAGGTGTTCTGCAGCTTTAAATTTGTGTAGGGCAAGATGGCCAATGGGAGGAGGTGCACAGAAGGGGGAGTGGTTTAGGTGTATTTAAGAAGTTGTGGAGGAGGGAGTGTGGAGGGGGTGAAAAAATCACACAAAGAGACACACAAAGGAGAGACTGGGAAGATTAAGGGGTCTGGCTAGGCTAAAACACGGAAACTAGCAAAGGAAACAAACAGCATTTTACTCTTTTTTTTCTACCAGAATGAACAAATGCAGGCTAGTAACAGTCCTTAAACAAACAAAAAATCAGCAGTAGGAGTCCCAGTTTTCAGTTTAGCTGTAATTGGTATTATGTACACACACTAGTAGCGAGGTCCAGGCAGCACAGACTACAAAATTTGTGCACGGGCGTACAATTAGGCAAGAAATGCTTGTTTCTGTACCGGAGCAAGGGAAAGTAATTTCAAACTTGGCAGCACAGTCCTGGGAAAACAGCCATGCTGGATTCCAGAGCAAGCCACTCAGGGAGTTCACCAAGATGGTGAGCAGCCAATGGGGGCACTGCAGTCAGATGGCGCCAGGAATTCAGAAAAAAAAATCCAGGATCTTTGCTGCAACAACAGCTGAGGGCTGAAGATCTGGCTTTGGCAACTACCTGCGCTTGGAGAGCGGTGGGTGGGTGGCAGCAGGTGGGCTCCCAGTCTAGCCGCTGTAGTCAGCAGGCAGCTCAAGCTTAAAAGCAGCTATGAGGATGAGGTGCTTGCCCGAGTGGGCAGCAAGCCTGTGCTTGGAGAGCAGTGGGTGGGTGGCAGCAGGTGGGCTCCCGGTTTCGCCGCTGTAGTCGGCGGCAGTTCAAGCTTAAAAGCAGCTGCGAGGATGAGGTGCTTGCCCTAGTGGGCAGCAAGCCTGTACTTGGAGAGTGGTGGGCGGGTGGCAGCAGGCGGGCTCCTGGTCTCGCTGCTGTAGTCGGCGGGCAGCTCAAGCTTAAAAGCAGCTGCGAGGATGAGGTGCTTGCCTGAGTGGGCAGCAAGGAAAGAAAAAATGAAAGAAACCCTGAAGTTAAACTAAACAGCAGCAGGCAACACCTCCTTATAGGGATTAGCAATTGATTTTGAACAGAACAGTTTAATAAGTTAATAGTAGCTATAGTAGAAGTACAAAAAAGTTTTTTTCATTTTTTTTCACATGACAGGGGTAATTAACAATTTGCTATAAGTAACACTGTGCCTTTAAGAACTAAATGAAATACCTACAACTAACATAGAAAGAGACTGACACAGTACTTCACTTAACCACTACAAACTGTACAACAGAAATAAAATGAGAAATCACAGACCATAGATAAAATTCATTAACAAGAAAGACTGAGGAAAACAAATGTGAGATATCTGCGGCAAACAGACTAGTGCTCGTAGTAAAAAATGTTCAAAGCCACCCATCTTAATGGGCTGCCTTGTTAGGTGAAACACCTCCCCTCTCCCACTCAGCAGTGCATCACTAGACAAAACAAAACCACTACTTTAAACAAAATATATCAGCAAAACGAGAAACAAACAACACTAATCTAGCTGCACAGGCCTCTCTAGATCTTTTGTGAGCAATCTGGTTTAAAAATAGTCAGTATTAAGATTGATTATAAAGATTTTGGTTTTTTTGCTCAGACAAGCAGGGACAGACTTCTCTCCAACTCTCTTTTCAGAAGACTGCACTCAACACAGCATTCACATGGCATACAGATCATTTCGGTACCATGTGATCTCTGATCCATTAGAACATAATGAATGTCAGTTGTGGGCTTCACCTCGCCAGTGAAGTTATCAAACTCACAATTTGGGAAGTTATTTCTATACTGTGGACTGACACTTCACAAAGCGGATAAATTTGCAAACTGCTGCAAATTCATGAAGCAAATTTTACTAACTTTGCACTCCACTACCCAGAAGCACTTGGGGCAGACAATTATCAAGGATTACCCATGCTGGACTTCTATGACTGCAACCCTGCGAAAGCAGTCCAGCAAATGTGTAGTCCTGCTGTCTCTGCTGCATGCCAATTACTTCTTTACTTAGCATGAAGTTAAGAGGGAGAAGCACAGTACAGTACAGCCAGCATTAAACTTTGGTTGCAGTGACTTTCTAACTCATTGTTTAACAAGTTGCTTTTTGGTTGTTTTGTATTTGAATTAAGAGTTTTTAATAGTTGAATCTGTATAATAATGCAATGCAAAGCTGTAATTAAATTGAAAGTATACCAGAAAACAATCTGATTCAAAAAGGCTCATAGTTCATTATCTACTGTTCTTGACTGGAAAGTCACTTAAATTCATAATTCAAACTCGTTATTGTATTCAGTTATCAGCTCAGTAGCAATGAAGTTGCTCTAAAGTTTAATGATGACTATAATGTACTCAGGAACAGCAGCAATGTGTGCTACAGTATCACCCTCACAGCATGACTCTCATAAAGGCCAAACAACCACAAAATGGTCTAGTATGACCACCCACAACCCCTGAAGGATAGGAATAGAAAACCAGGAGTCTGTTCCGTACAATCACTCATGAACTAGAATTCAGATATGGAGAAAAAGAGCCTATTTGAACTTGTATTTTTTCATACACGTATTGATTGCTAAAATTGTATTTTTATCCAGGTACAATCTTTAGGAATGAAATCCCTGTTTTAAATAAGAATTCCCTGTACAATATAACAAAACCTACATACATTATTGTACAACAGACAGCAATACAATAATATTTGGCATGCGATACTACTGCACATAATAAACAATTAAAATGCAAACAAGCACACAGGTGCAATATAATTTAACATTCGAAAACTGTTGCACATAATAAGAAATTATAATCAAGTGTAGCATACACAATTCTGATTAAGATGTTTTCTAAGAACATACAGTAAACACTGTCATAGTGTGAAAACAGCAAATGTTTTGTGAGCATAAAACCCCACTTCATCAGAGCCTTATGTACACCTACAAAAAATCTCTTTTATTTATACAAATAAATACTGAACTGTACCACAGAAACACCATCTTAAATTTGATATGCCAATTTTAAAACATCATTTAAAAATTTTGTTATTTTGCATATGTATAACCTGGGGATTATTTTTTAAAGTGCATCACAGCAGCCTAATGAAGTAATCATTATCAATTTTACAACTTTTCTTATAATTTGCTCATCATAAAATAGTTTTTACTTATTTTATCTGGTTAACAATGCACACTGCAATGAAGTTATTCTAAAGACATTCTGGCCACATTATAGACTCCATAATATGTCTCCCCTCTATAATAGTGCTGTCTCTTGTGCTAATAGATGTAGTGCTTTTCTCAGCTTTTGAAGTCTAATATGCTAAAAGAATTGTTTATGGGGGGAGGAAACAAACAAAATTTAACATCACTATCAAGCCAAATAATCTTCTTGTTATCAATTACGTACAGTATATTATGAGTACAAAAATGCTAAAACAGATTTCACTTCTTAGATTTCTTACCCCTTGTTTACTATGTGTGACAAGCCTTGCTCATTTTTAGGCAGCACAGAAACACAAATGTAGTGCTATAAGAAAAGAAAATGTACTGTCAGAAGTATTTTACATGCTTTTCTATTTATAGTCTTTTATTTACCATTGCTTGTCAAATGTATGTGCTAGTTAAGTCTCTTTAAAAACTCAGTGCCTTGATAAATAGCCAGCTTTCATTCTTCTAAAAAAATAAATGCAGGGTATGCAGTTTTAATTTCTGCAGAGCTGTTAATAAGACAGCAAAAACACAGGGTATATTTCAGAGCTTACTTTATAGCTAGGGTTTAAAATATTGCCACGTCTTAACTTTCCTTCTGATTGTGGATCCAGGACCAACACCTTAACCAAAAAAATTAACAACAGGCTGAACATTAGCACATGCTGAAGCGCTTATTATCTGTAAGCTTTTGACTGATTTAGAGGGAACAAAAGCTTGCCTTTTTGTTTGATATAAAATAACTTACTTAGCTAAACGTTCTAGGTGCCACAACTCTGAATGCAGTCCTCTATGTGGTTCTAGCTGTTAAAGGGGACGGGGAAATATTTCCAGTGTGTAGCTGTTTACAGTGTTCCTATTTTCAGAAATGAAGGAAAGAAAGTCTACAGACAAGGGGTAAACAACTACATCAGGAAAACAGAGCTGATGCCAATGATTCCATTAGGTGCATGAGACTTCTGAGATAGATCAGGAAGATGGGTGAGGTTAGTAGGATCACCTGATAAAAAGGAACATTTTCTTAGTAATGGAATGCACAGAAAAAAAATTGTAAACCTGGGCTGGGATATTCAGAAGGGTTGCACATGCGCAACACACTGATGTGCTCTGGCGTGATATTCAAAAGGGGAAAGTGTGTGGCACAAATCCCGATGCGCCGGGGTGCATCATTAATGTATGCGGTGCAAGTAAGGGGAGCATGCCCATGCATACCCCCGCACATCCCGATATTCAGCCCAGGATGTGCGGAGCCCATGCAAGCACAACCCCTACATGCACTGCACACAGTTGTTCCAAAAAAAGGCACAGCCAGCCACTCACAGGTGAGCTGCTGTATTGCGGGGCCTTAACCTGCAGCTGCCAGCTGTGGGTGGCCACCCGAGCTCCAGCGGTACCCTCCATAGGGTAGCGCCCCTCCATGCCCGATCACGGGCAGAAGTAGGAAATGAAACAGTCTTATATCCCTGGTGGTCCAGTGGACCGCTCGCAGCCTGATCGCAGGGAGAAGTATAAGAATAATATACTCCTATATCCCTGATGGTCCAGTGGACTGCTCGCAGTCCGATCACAGGCAGAAGTCATAAAAAAGATCAGATCCCATCCCATGTGGTCCAGCGGTACCCCTCCCCACCCTCCCACTGGGCCCCGCCACCCGCTCCACCCCGATCAGTGGCGGGGCGGCGGCCTCTCCCACCCGCCAAGCCACCCGCCGAATGACTGTGTATAGTAGTTGTACACCCATTGTCCACAGTGTGGTCCAATGGGCGTACAGACCATACTGTACTACACAGTTCAGATATGTGAATGGTTGTGACATCATCAGCAGCTCGTCACTGAAATTGACTTTTTTGAACAGGCAGTGAACTAATGGTTACAAAACGACTTGTAACTTTTGTTTTCTATTTTTTTACATTTTTCCCAATTTTTTTCTGGGGAGCTGGCAGGTGGCTCTGCCCCACCTTCCTCGGGGATGGGGGGTTGCATCTTGTCCTGGCCTTATGCTGGGCTCATCATGGAGCCTTCCAGCTCAATTTTTCTTCCAGCCCCTGCTGTGGCTGCACACGCACATGTGAAAGCATGCATGCTGCAGTCTCATAGCATCCACCCTTTCTTGTGTCGCTCCCGACCTGTGTTACCCCCAAGCCTCCACCTGGGGGCAGCCGTACAATGGGAGCAGCGACATCCCTCCCTGGGAGAGGAGAGTTGCCTTGCAGCTGCTCAATCCAACTCCCGCCCTGCCCCCTGGCTGACTCTCGATGACCCAAGCTCATCCTTGAACCTGGGTTACCGGCGTAGCATGAGGTGTGGCATCCAGTGCCTCAACCCTCAGTGCCACCGGGCTGGCTATGACTTGCAACTTTTAAACAAAGTAACTTACAGATCTGATTTTTAGCATGAGGATGATTGAGGATATGCTGATCCAAATTCTGAATTTATTGATGCCAAAAATGTTGGCCTCGGTCCCACTTTAATAGATATGATGGGAGTACCACCTACAAGAGAGGCTGCTGGTTCCCATACACAAATCACTTTAGAAGGCCATCTCAAAAAGCACGTCAGCATCTACTTCAGCTACAGTCATAGATAGAAAGACTGAAAGAAAATATCAGAAGGATGGACAGTTGGAATACCTACATGTCCATCCTGATCATCAAACGGTAGTACAGGCTGCTGCATGTGAGACAGCAAAAGTCTCCCCGCCTGCACAGTCCCCTGAAAAAGACTCCAAAAAATAAATGTTATGGCCAGAAAGACTGCATATCAGCTCCCCTGCTTATCAGGCAGGCAACTTATTCAGCACATAAAGCACAGTGGCAGAAAGAATTGTGGGATACAATTCTGGCACTGGCTGATAAAGCAGATGAGTTAGCACAGGACATAATTACCACAGCAAGATCAGTCCTAGATGCTACTAAATACCATTTTCACACTGATGTGGGCACTAACAACACTGCACCTAGAGTTTTAGCCCATCTAGTGTCCTTAAGAAGATTGTTTTGGCTAAGGACAACCATCCTTTCCCAGAACTCTCAGACCAAAACAATAGATTTCTCCTTTGAGGGAAACTCACTTTTTGGTGACAAAACAGAAGCTTACATGAAAAAAGTGGATGAATACAAAGGCATTTGCAAGAGTAACAATGAGAAGGAAAAGGCCTCTACCTCCTGCAGACCTTGTGGAAGGGGAGGCAGGGGATACTGCGCAAGAGCCTATACTTTATACGCCCCTTATGAGTTCCAGCCACAAAGAGGCTACTACTTCCAGGAATGTGTAAACATTACCACATCAAGTGGGTTCTGGAGGTAGTGGTACAGGGTTTGCTTCTGCCTTTCAGAAGATTTCTGAAACTGCAAAAACACAAAAGCTTTCCAGCTCACTCTCCCATAGAAAGAATTCTGCTGGACATGGAAGTAAAAAACTGCTGCAAGCAGAAGGCAAGCTGTGGAAAAGGTCCCTTGCTCTCAGTGGGGCAAGGGGCTATTCTCAAGGTACTTCCTGACCCTCAAGAAAAATGTGGAGTGGCAACCCATTTTAGATCTCAGATATCTGAACAAGCAAATAAAAAAGAGAAATTCAAGATGGTCACACCGAAAACAGTGATACCATCCTTATAGTCAGGTACTAGCTGGGAAAGACATCTACTTTCAGATTTCAGTCCAAATTCCACAAAATCAGAATGTGCTAATTTCTCCCAGCCCTACCACAACAGAATCCTTCACAGCAGGCCAGCCAGGACCTGCAAGGGATTTATTACAATTAGTGGGACACATTGCTGTATCCACAGCTGTGGTCCATGGATCAGGTTCCAGATGAGAGAAATTCAGAACCACTTAAAGGAAAATGATCCTAAGTGTAACCCCCTCATCTCGGGAGCTTACCTGGCTGCCACTTGGGGCTGCTGTTTCCCCGGTTTTCCCCATTTCTTCTCTTGGTTCCTGGCTGTTTCCCCTGGCTCCTGCAGTTTTCCTGGTTTTTCCTCTGGCACCCACATTGTTTTTTAAGTGCGGGGCTGGAGGAGCCAACTTGTGGAGCCACCACCCATTTTGGCACGTTGGTTCTGGGCCAGAGCTCTGTGCGTGTGCAGAAGCGCATTTTATTTTGGCCATTCGTGGCCATTTTGGTCTGCTTCTCCAGTGGTCCTGGTCCCCCTGGCAAGCAAGATAGGGACCAGAGACCTTAGGTGGACTGGAGAGGCAACAGGAGGAGAAAGAAGAGTTTTCATGAGCGCCAATCACGCTTGAGATATGGGAGCCACCTCATTAATATTCATGTAGTGGCTCATGAATATGAATGAAGAAAATCTGTCTAGCATCTAGGGGCAAGCGAAAGCGGTGCTAGTGACAGGCAACCAAACAAAATGTTTAAAGGGTGAAATTGTGTGATAGGGCAGGAAAGTGGCCACAAAATGCTGGGGTGCATTAATAAATAAAATGTTTGTGTTGGCTATGGAGGCTATGAAAGGTGAGCGCTTGTATGGATTAAGAGGAGACTATGTGTGGCTGCCTAGGGGCAAGGTAAAATGGCAGCAGCAACAGCAAAAGGGCTGATGGGAATCTCTGAACTGTGCAGTCGCTTTACAGGGCACAGGGGTGGCTACATCTCTGTGGGAAAATAAATAAATAAAGTTTTTTATTTTTTATTTATTAAATTCTCGGATTACAAATACCTTTGAGCAGAAACTGCTCATTTACAAAGGTTCCACGTCAAAGGAAGAGGGTCAACACACATACAGAGGTAGTAAAAGAATGCATAATAAACAACCAAAACAACTAAAGAAAAATAAAGATACTCAGTTATAACATACTTTGAGATAATATTCATATAACGAGCAGCTTAAGTAGGCAGCTGGCTGCGGTAACAATAAGAGATAGAGGCACATAGGCAGTTAGTATTGCAGGCGTGCGACTGGGAGAGGAAGTTGGCAGGCTAATGGGCCACTGTCTGATGGTGGTGGAAAATGTCTTGTACCAGTGGAGATACGAAGCAGGAAAGGAGTCACAGGGAAGGCCCGGTGCCAGAGGGAATGAGACTGGGAAAGGGCGGGCCGTGAGACATGAGTGAGCTGGGAGGTGTTTAGAGAGATCTCTGTTCAGAGAAGCAGTCACATTGAATGGTAGAGGTGAGGTAAAGTTTGAGATTCCTTTTGAAGGGTCCAAGTGTAGTAGAGGAAGGTGCTTCTTTATTGAGGGAATTGAACCATTGAGCGGCTCTATAGATAAAGGACTGCTGACCCATGGAGGGACGACATCTGGGAATCTGAAAGGTTAGAGATTGGGAGCCACGTGTTTGTTGAGTGCCACTGTAGGTAGTAAGGAGTGAGCTAACACCAGGTGGCATGAGACCGAGGAGAATCTTTTTGGTAAGTAAGCAGGTCTGGTATTGTATTCTGCTGCGTAGGGGTAGCCAGTGAGTTCGGTGTGAGCCCCTCCACAGGAAGGGGGTCTCCAGCCCCTAGTGAAAGAATGGGGCTGCAAGACTGGGAGAGGGCCTGCTTGGGGGGCTGCCAGCAATCTGTCTCCCAGGGCTGGTTGTTGCCTTTCCCAATCTGGAGAGAAAAGAGAAAGAGAGCTGCAGGATCCTGCTGCTGTGGTAGGAAGCTGCACCACAGCTGTGAAAATAAGAGAAAAGGATGCTTGAGAATAGGAAACGGATTAGAGAAAAGGACTAATCCTAGAGAGGAGAAAACCTCCTTAGAATTCATCTGCACCTCAACAGTGAGATGGATGTTCTGAGATGTGTGACGAGAGAGTTGTGAGATAGGATTGTGAGAAGAAAAAGGTCCTCTCTACCCAGCAAAGACAAAGCATCTAAAGAGAAAAGGGGGAAGGACACCAGGTCTGAGAACTGGTTGTAGCACTGAGAAATGGCTACTGGAAACTGGATTGGAACCAGGTTTCAAAAAGGCTGAAGAGGGAGTCTCTTCTACATTTATCTGCACCTCCACAGTGAGAAAAGAGACTTTCTTTGATGCATGAGTGAGAGAAAAAGTTTCTGGAATTGTTTGTGAGCCAGGGCAAGAGTGCAGCTATGTTACAGTAGAGAGTCTATGAAAGCAGAAGGATGGGCAGGTGCCTTCCAGGCTGGGTACTTGCTGTCTGCTCCTGAGATACAGCTAAGAAAAGAGTCTGTTATGATGAACCTGCAGTTCAGGCTCTGCATGGCTCGCCAGAGCCTGAGAGACAGGAAAGAAACAGAGACTTCATTGGTTACACACCATAGCTGGTTATTTTGGAAGAGAAAGATGATCTGAAGTTCCATCCAAAACTCAGGGCCAGGTGGGGAACTTTCTAACCTCCATCAAGTGGGGTCTGCTGGCTGCAGGGGACCATGGGTTCATACTCGAGTGCTAGGGCACTCTTACCTGTGAAGAAGCCAGGCCATGGGGCCACTCCTAGGTTTGGGTCCTTTGCAGTCAGTAGGCCTTGTGCAGTGCTCTGCAGTGGGCCTCAGTAGGTTGAAGGGGACAAGCTGAGAGACCTTCTATCAAGCTGAAGATCCAAGCTACAAAAATGTTGCCCCTTCAATTTCGCTCAAGCATCAAGCCCAGGTTCTGCATCTACTGATCCACCAGCCTTAGGACTTCGGTCACATGTGCCACCTAAGGACGAATTTCACAGAACCTTGAGTAAAAGCAGGAATTGTCCTGCCCCTGGGGGTTGTATATAGTTTCATGCTCAAGTATGCCCACTGAAGTAGGGGGTAAAGTCAAAGCTTAAAGTAATCAGAGAAAATGTAAAAAGTTAATTGATTCATCAAGCATGCCTGCCGACCAACTACATCTCAGGCCTGCACCTAAAGATCTGGGTAACCAGGAACAGAAATTGGGGCATCATTCTGAACTTGTACCATTTGGGGTCTGGGTATGGTAACACCTGCAGCAGTTAGCTAGTTAGAGAGTTGTGTCTGCAATGATCAAAAGGTGGTTTGAGGGTAAACTCAAAAGGGAAAATGATTGTTGAAAATGTCAAATCTTCTAAGGGACTTGCACCAGAGGGAATTAGCATTACAACAACAGCTGGAAGATCTTAGAAACCGCAATAGGCGGAATAATTTACGTCTACACGGCCTCCCAGAAGATACTGAGTCGGGCCTGATGACTTAATTTATGGGCAGTTTTGAAATAAATATTGAATTTAGATGGGGGCAGAGATCTAGGAATAATAAGAGCACACCAATCACTCACAACAATACCAAAAGACCCAAAACCTAGACCACGTTCCGTTGTCATGGCTTTCATTGATTACAGGATCAAAGAAGAAATTTTCTGCATGGCCTGGTCGAAGAAACAAGTCTTATTCGGTGACGTCTGCCTATTTTTTGGCCAAGACTATGCACCCCAAACTCTTGCCCGTAGACAGAAAGCGTATGTGGTGGTGAAAGCACTTAAGCAAGCAGGCTGCCAAGCACATCTGGAATAGCCATCAAGAATTAAAATAAGTGCCTCAGATGGGTGGCAGTGTTTCCAGGAATTGTTTGAAGCGGTTGAATGGGCTAGACAGCACAGTGTTCAAG
Organism: Neoceratodus forsteri; assembly: GCA_016271365.2. Classification (NCBI taxonomy): domain Eukaryota; kingdom Metazoa; phylum Chordata; order Ceratodontiformes; family Ceratodontidae; genus Neoceratodus; species Neoceratodus forsteri. The sequence continues at coordinate 423,160,004 of CM057453.1, forward strand.
TTCCTGATGAGGGCGCTAGATCTACAGACAAATTTGATGTTCGGAAGACCTGGCAGTTGAAGGGACCCAAAAACACTCGAGCTACGTGATCAGGGGAACCTAATTCAGTATGGGACCATGTGTGTTCTAAAACGATCCCCCAGCCCGATAACACTATAACCGCTCTTCGCATGGACTCTCCCCAGGCCGATGCTAATACAGGAATAGGATGAGTACAGCAAACTATTTTTTTCTGCTTGGCTATCTTTCCTTTTGTGAAAGAAAAGAGCTTGTCAGGGCTCTACCCGGGTGACTGCCTCTGGACACTATGGGGGTGGGGACGATGGTTTTCAGCTCTACCCATAAAGTTTGCTTAGCATACCCGAATACAGCGATTTGCAAAAGTTCCAGATATTTAAAAGATATTAAAGACACTTTGCTAATACTTGTAATTCTGTTGATATTCAGCCTTGTTGTGGGGAAAGGAGGTTTATTTCTCCGGGCAGGGCATGATATGGTTCACTAAAAAAATCAGCACATATTGGCTGGATCTGACAGATGTACCTGATGGATTTGGTGGAGAGGGGTGTGTGACTGGGAGTGGTCTGATCCTTCTTGGGGTGGAGGGGCCACCAAAAGGTGCAAGAGATTAGGGAAGAATTTATACAGACTGGGGCCATGCATGATATGGTCTGTTGGAAACGGATTGCACAGATCTTCGCGGGTCTGGGGGAACAATTTCCCCCCTGTGAATCTGACCTCCTTTCTCTGGATAGACACGCCTGACATAAACAACGGGAGTGGGGGGTGGGTTGCGATGGACATTATCCAGGCTGGTCTCATTGAGTGCATAGCTTCACTAACACCCTTTCATTTTGGGTGAGTTTGGATAAAGCATGACTATATTAGAGGGTGGACAGGCTGAGAGCACCATAGGGTGCATCAGAACATCTTCCCCTAGAGAGGAAAAAAAAATATATATAAAAAAATCAATCAATGGCACACAAAACATAGCCCGAGAGGGTTGTGAGATGGTGTCCTCTGTGGCACACCCCTGGATTTCTCTCCTACACAAAAGTGGACTTTTAGAGCATGGCATGCCCTGGGAAATGGCGGGGGGACGAATGGGGGGAGACTCTTCAGGATACCGAGAAGTTTGGCTGTGACTGATGGTCTGTGCATGTGTTGGCTCCCTCAAGTCAAGAGTTTTGAACTTAAGCCAGAAGGTGAGGTCCTCTCCTGGTCCACCTCCGGCCTTGCGGCGGTTGGGCCCTGCTGCTCGGGGGGGGGAGGACAGCTCCTAGTGGTGTACTGCGCTAATCCATCACACCAGAAGGGTTTCCTTAAATTTGGTAGCAAGTCTGAGTTGAATCCATGTCAAACTACCATTGAGGTAGGCCTATTCTGGCAGGGAGACTAGACAAACAGTCTCCTACCTTGCTTCTTAGAGTTTCTCCAGAAGCAAGAAATAGGGTATAGTCACACCTTGAAGTGTCACTAATGTTTGATATGCTACTCTTGTGGCAGTTTGTAAATAGTTATAAATGGTTACTGTTTGTTGAGTTATACTTAACTTTTTTCATTTTGTTGATACAGGCTTATGATCATTCTCAGACAACCCGAAAGCTATTAAATTTATTAAGATGGGGGATTTAAGAATAATATCATGGAATGTCAGGGGGATTAACAGTCCAGTGAAACGAGCTAGAATTTTACAAGAACTACAAAGACAGCATGTCTCTATTGCATTTGTACAGGAGACACACCTAAGTGCAGACGAACATAAAAAGCTACGTAGAAGTTGGGTGGGAGAAGTCTTTGCTGCAGAATTCCAACAGCATTCTAACAAGAGGGAAGTGGCCATATTAGTAAGAAGAGACGTCCCCCTACAGGTCACACAGGTAGACTCTGACCCAGATGGTAGATATGTGAGGCTTAGAGGAGAACACAGGGGTCAACGATGCACCTTTTTAAACCTTTATGCACCAAATGAGGAACGCGAAAGAATACTTTCTCTGAATAAAGTCCTTCCAGAATCAGTCTCGGACCCCCATAGTCTAGTGATCATAGGAGGGGATTAACTCAGTTGTAGATCTACAGTTAGATAGATAGTGTTGGTTCCAATTCTACAGGCCCAGCCCATGCAAGTAAAGCCTTATCCAGATTATGTTCAGAGTTATCCCTGGTTGATGCCTGGCAATTTATCCATCCAAAAGCAAGAGATTTTACTTATTATTCCCCAAAGTATAAAATGTACTCTAGAATAGATTTTTTCTTAACTTCTTTTAATATGCTACAACATCTCAACAGGGTGGTAATAGGCAACATCACCCTATCTGACCATACCCCAATTTCTTTGGAGATGAAACTGGCCCTCAGACCTAAAGAGTCATTATGGCGCCTAAACGTCAGCCTTCTGACACACAGCGAATTTACAGATTTAATACAATGTTCCACACAAGAGTTCCTAGAAGTCAATCCACCTGGGGACACAGAAGCTGGGGTTAGATGGGATGCTCTTAAGTGCTACCTGAGAGGTATTATCATCAAATACGCAGCTGGATACAAAAGATCTAAAATAAAGGAGAGAAGTGAATTGGAAAAAAAAATTTCCCAATTAGAACTAACTCATCAGAGATCATTAGGCCAGTATACCAAACAAGAATTGGAGGAATTTAAACTTAAACTTAACAGAATTTTAGACACACAGGTAGAGGGCCAACTCCGTTACTCCAAACAAAAATACTATGAACAAGGCAATAGAGCAGGAAGACTGTTGACTTGGCAGCTCTGAAAAGAGAGATCCTCACGAGCAGTCCCTAAACTTTGGCCCCCAGGGAGCAAGAGTTTGATCACTTCTCCTACTCTTATATCAGCCCAGTTTCAGAAGTTCTGTGAAACCCTTTACAAAGCAGATGGGGAACCATTACACTTAGAACGTACACTTAACTATCTGAGTAAGTTTCAACTCCCTAAGTTAACAGAACCTCAGAAACTAAAGTTGGAATCCCCTATCACCAATGCTGAGATCTTACAGAAAATCAAACAGTTAAAACATGGCAAGGCTCTGGGATTGGATGGGTATGTGGCAGAATTTGATAAAGAATTCCATGAGATACTGACACCCCCATTTAGAGATGCCCTTAATGAGTTAGTATGGGGAGAAGGGGCGGCCCCAAGATCCTGGAATCAAGCACAAATATCTGTAATCCTTAAACCAGGTAAAGACCAGGAAGACTGTAGATCATATCGCTCTATTTCCCTACTCCCGGTGGACTCAAAGATTTTTACTGGAATTATGGCAGATCGTCTACAAGAATGTATGCAAGCCCTGGTACATAGTGACCAGACAGGCTTTATTTCTGGACGATACTTACAAGACAATATATGCCGGCTATTAAACATTATCTCAGCACAAAAGAACAAAAAACAATTTCAGCTAGCCATCAGTATGGACGCTGAAAAAGCCTTTGACAGGGTAGATTGGGTATTTTTAGAGGAGATCCTTCAGAGGTTTGGTCTAGGAGACAAATTTTTAGCCATCATCAGAACCCTCTACCATGCACCAGAAGCTAGAATCAAAGTAAACAGACATCTTTCTGAGAGATTTTCCCTGAAACGGGGAACGAGACAGGGCTGCCCACTCTCCCCACTGTTCTTTGTCCTATCCCTGGAGCCACTAGCGGTTGCCATTAGAGCTAACCCTCTAATTAAGGGAGTGATGGTTGAAGGCTATTCCCCAAAAATTGCATTATATGCTGATGACTCTTTATTTTTTATTTCGGAGCCTGAGACCTCCGTTTCCGCCTTAATCAGTGCACTAGAAGAGTATGGAAAGTTGGCAGGTTATAAAATTAACCACACTAAGTCAGAGGCCCTTGTCCTGAGTGGTGCCCCCTCACAGGAATTTAAGGCATTATTTCCATTTGCCTGAGCAAACAAGAATAGCATCCAATACCTTGGGATTATGGTATCTGTGGATCTTACTCAACTTTACAAAATCAACTACCTAAAATTATTTCAATCCCTAGAAGCAGACATGGCTAGATGGCAAATACTGCCACTAACACTATACAGTAGAGTTCAAACCATCAAGATGAATGCCTTACCCAGGCTCCTCTTCCTTTTCCAAACCCTACCAATACAGGTCCCTAGAGACTTCTGGATCAACCTTCAGAAAGTGACACAGAGATTTCTCTGGAACAACAAACGCCATAGATTAGCCCAGAACATATTACAAGTCCCCAGAGAAAAAGGAGGCCTAGCCCTCCCACATTTTATTTTTACTTCATGGCTGCTAGAGGGGCACAATTGTGTACCTGGGCCAAACACAGAGTAGATTCCGGCTGGTATCTATTAGAAGAAAAATCTATTGGAGATTGGGCACTTTGGGCATAACCCACTAATTCTATACCATCAGGAATCCAGACTCAGAAGTTGAATCCATGGGTGTCTCACTCTATAAGAATACTGAGAAAACTCAGGAAACTCACACGTACTCCAGAAGGCTGAGGCCCACTTTCTTTAATAAGGTTTGAACCTTCATTTACCCCACCTAGACTAGATGCCGGCTATCAAAGTTGGGACACAAGATGTTTATCTACTGTACTTTTGCACAATGCACAACTAACGGTATTTGCCTCTCTTTCACACAATTATCAAATAAATTCCAATTACAGAAGCAGGATCACTTTAGATTTCTGCAGGTCCATCACTATATATCTTCTTCCAACAGAATTCAAGAAAGAAGTAGAGACAGAACAGATTTGGAAAATTTCTTTTATTGGTGTATAACAATTAAAGGCAATATTCACTCCTTATCCCAGTTGTATAAAATATTACTTAACAACCTCCCATTAGGGAGTAGAAAAGGTAAAACAAAGATGGGAAAGAGAATTAAACATTACTATTCCACACTCCGTTTGGGACAGACGATTTAGTAGAGGATGGCCAGCAACTTGCTCTCCAACATGGCGAGAGTTTCATTGGAAAATTGTCCTGAGCTACTTCCTTACCCCCAGTACAGTGAAGCATTTTGGCCACCACCAGTCTGATCTCTGTTGGAGGGGATGCGGAGAGAAAGGAACACAAGCACATACGTTCTGGGGTTGCCCAAAACTTTTGTCATTCTAGAGGGAGATACATTCCCTAATATTAAGAATCACGGAATTACAAATCCCTTTTTCAGGAGAAGATTTGGTCTTGGGACTTCCAACTTTGCTCCTTGGACCCAGACAATCCATCAAACTAGCCCAGATAATGAGGGTGGCAGCACTGAAATGCATTACTGCCAAATGGCTATCTCCGCTTCCCCCCACAGTACAGGACTGGCGGGCCAGAATGGCTCAGCTGGAAGTTATGGAACGAATCACAGGTAGTTTGAGACTACAAAATGAGAGTTGTGCCCAAATATGGGCCACCCAGTACCAATATATACAAAATAGGACGGTAATCCCAACCTAGGGCTTTAAAGGCCTACCCTGACCCTCAAAACTGAAATATATAATATAGTATTTAAAGAGGATGTAATCTTAAACCTGTTTTAGTGTTTTACTTATTTTTTACTATTAACATTTTGTTTTTTTGCTTTCACAAAAGCAGAGATTAGAGAAAAGTTTGACCATTCTGGATGAGCATTTAGGCTCACCATAACTTACTAGTAGCCACTTACTCAGTTTGGTAAGAATTAACATGTCGGAAACTCTTGTATAAATCGGATTAAGGTTAATCAGATGTATATCTAACTTGAACTGTGCAACAAAACAATGGAACATATCTGATATTTAATAAACCTGAAGTTACAAAAAAAAAAGAAAATGTCAAATCTGCAAATGCAAATTTAAAAGAATTGTTTTTCATAGCCTGTATTCCATTCTCCCCTTCCTAACCCTCCCCATGTAAATAAATTATGAAGTTATCGTTTTGGAAAAGATCTGACTCAGGAGCCTCATTTAGTGAGCATGTTATTATCTGAAGTTAGAAATGCCAAATATTAAATGTGGGGGATATTGATTAATGCTGTGTCTATGTCTGGGGTGACTGTTGGGGAGGTGGGTTGGTATGACATCCCAAGGGGTTGTACTGGTAGAGCTCAGACCCACTAATTGTATTCCGGGTGGAGGCACTGACATTTTAATTATTATCTTTGGAAAGGACCCCCATGTAACAACTAATAGGAACCCAGGCCCCTTAACCTGGTTAGTGGCCACCCAGGCAAGGGTAGTAGCCCTCAGAAAGGACAGCACCAGGGCTACACAAAGGTAGAACCCACTCTCAGAACTAGTGCTAGGTGCAAAACCATTGGTAAGGTTACTAGACTGCTGGAATGAAGAAAGCAACCTCAAAGAGGGCATTTTCTTCCTTCAGCAGTCACCAGCATGTAAGCTAAAAATAGATGGTTCAGTCCTGGGGTGGGGTGCACACCTACAGAATCTTACTGTAAGTGGCATCTGGAGACCACTGAAATCCCTGGAGCATATCAACCTCTTGGAGCTCAGGGCTGAGTTGCTAGCAATGCAATCATTTTTCCCTCAGCTGCAAGGTCCATCTGTCCAAATGAGAACAGAAAACACCACAACAATGTAATACATAAACAAGTAGGAAGGAACAAGATCTTCAAAACTGTGTACAGAAGCAATGGGGATCTGGGATCTGGCATACTCCCTAGGAGCAAACATCTCTGTGATGTATCTACCAGGCAAAGACAATGTCTTGACAGACTCCTTAAGCAGAATCAGCCAGGAAAATCATAAATAGGTCCTGAACCATCAGGTTCTGACCACTGTTTTCAGAAGGTGCAGCACTCCAAAAAATATATGTTTGCCTTCTGGGAGAACACTCTGCCCCCACAGTTTTGTCGCAGACCACCAACCAGAGAGACAGTCCCAGAGGATGACCCGGCCTTGGATTGGGACAGGAAGGCACCTGTATGCCTTCCCACCATTCTCACTCACACAAACAGTACTCCTGAAACTCAGAAGATAAACCTCAACAAGGATTCTAATAGTTCCAGATGCAGCCAGACAGATTTGGTACCCAGTGCTCCTGACCCTGTCCAATAGGAATCCAATCAGTCTGCTACTGAGTCACAATCTGCTGATTCTATCCCAGGGCAGGATGACATTCCCAGACCCCAGGACATTATGCCTGAGGGCATGGTTCTTGAAGAGCTAGATTACTCTGGATTGAACCTCTCAGAGGAGGTTCTGAACATGCTTTAAGTTTCCAGGAAACCAGCAACCAGGAAAGCATACTCCTCTAAATCGAAGAGATTCTCAGACTGGTGTGCTTCCAGAAAGATAATCCCAGTTGAGGCAGGGTTAACTATAGTCCTGGAGTACATGGTACACCTGCACTCCCTAGGCCCAAGGTCATCCACACTCAAGGCACACCTAGCAGCAGTATCAGCTTATATATCAGCAGACAAGGGAAAGTCACTGGCCTCACAACCCATCTTCAAAAGGTTTTTTATAGGCTTCAGCCACTTGTACTCAGTGGTAAGGGACCCAGTCCCACCATGGGATATCAATGTCAGCCTTGCCCAGCTTATGGAGGCTCCTTTTGAACATATGGACACTGTAGACCTAAAGTATGTCACATAAAAAAACATATTTCTGATTGTCATGACCTCTTCTAGGAGGGTAAGTGAGTTGCAAGCCCTCTGCACAGAGCTGAATTACAATAAGAAGTTCCTACCTAAGGTGGTGTCAGAATTTCTCCTGAACCAGTCAGTTGCCCTTCTGTACTCTATCCTGAGTTCTCCAGTCCAGGTGAGCAGATACTGCAGAGCCTGGATCTGAAGCAAGTACTAAACATCTACCTAAATTGGGCAAGGATGTCAGGTCTTAAGCTACTCAGATTTTGTCACCTATGGTGAGGTTGGCAAAGGCAAACCAGCAACCAAGAGGTATATCTCTCACTGGATAGTCTCTAACATGTAGTTCTGTTATGAAGAAACTGAGAAACTTCTACCCAGAGGCTTAAGGGCACACTGCACTAGGGGTACCTCTCTGTCTGAGGCATCCACTAGGGGCATCCCATTCTTTTTTTTTGTGATTATATTTTCTTTTTGTAGCTGCCGAGCCTCCTAACCCCGTGAATGGGTCTGCCCCGGCCACGGTACCTGACCACCTCAGGAAGCACCCCGGAGTGGGGACGCAGAAGTGGAACTGTCGTGGCTGAAGGGTTGGCACTGTGCCTGGCTCCTATGCGGGGGTGGTGATTTTTCCTGGCTAGGGTCCCCTTTTTTGGAGCTAGGATATGCAATGACGCAAGGGTGCGTGTGTCTGTTCTAGCTGCATCTTACGTCTTGGTGTGGCATGCTTTGTCCCCAAGCCTCCGCCAGAGGGCAATTGACGCCAACACTCTGGACCCCCCACCCCAGAGAAAGAGAGCAGTCCTCCAGACGCTCGATCCTTCTCCTCCCCTGCTGACCCCCAATGACCCATGCTCATTCCTGAACACAGGTCACCGGCGTAGTGTGAGGTGTGTCGTCCAGCGCCTCAAACCTCAGTGCCACCGGGCTGGGCAGAGGCATCCCATTCTAAGATATTTGCAAAGCAGTTACCTGGAAAACAGTACACACCTTCACAAAGCAGTGATTCCAGGTAGCAATCCCGCGCTTGCAGCCGAGACAGAGTGCTGCACCAGAGATTTTGAACTTGGCGCTTTTTATTATACCCTGACTGTTTGTTGCCGGGTGGGCTCAAAGGGACTCAGGATTCTTTTGTAACCGGTGCGGTCGAGAGGGCAAGCTGGTTCATGCCCTCCCCACAGCCACCGAAAATCCCCACATGGAAAAATGGAGCAGCCCAGTGATTCCAGTGCGCTCGAGAGGGCAAGCTGGTTCAAGCCTTCCCCACAGCCACCGAAAATCCCCCCGCAAAAACGGAGCAGCCCAGTGATTCCAGTGCGATTGACAGGGCAAGCTGGTTCAAGCCCTCCCCACAGCCACCGAAAATCCCCCCACAGAAAAACGGAGAAGCCCAGTGATTCCAGTGCGGTCGAGAGGGCAAGCTGGTTCAAGTCCTCCCCACAGCCACCGAAAATCCCCACGCGGAAAAATGGAGCAACCCAGTGATTCCAGTGTGGTCGAGAGGGCAAGCTGGTTCAAGCCCTTCCCACAGCCACCGAAAATCCCCCGCGGAAAAACGGAGCAGCCCAGTGATTTCAGTGTGGTCGAGAGGGCAAGCTGGTTCAAGCTCTCCCCAAACAGCCACCGAAAATCCCTCCGTGAAAAAATGGAGCAGCCCAGTGATTCCAGTGCGATCAAGAGGGCAAGCTGGTTCAAGCCCTCCCCACAGTCACCGAAAATCCCCCCGCGGAAAAACGGAGCAGCCCAGTGATTCCAGTGTGGTCAAGAGGGCAAGCTGGTTCAAGTCCTCCCCACAGCCACCGAAAATCCCCATGCAGAAAAACAGAGCAGCCCAGTGATGCCAGTGCGGTCGAGAGGGCAAGCTGGTTCAAGCCCTCCCCACAGCCACCGAAAATCCCCCTGCGGAAAAATAGAGCAGCCCAGTGATGCCAGTGCGGTCGAGAGGGCAAGCTGGTTCAAGCCCTCCCCACAGCCACCAAAAATCCCCCCGCGGAAAAATGGAGCAGCCCAGTGATTCCAGGTAGCGATCCCGCACTTGCAGCCGAGACAGAGTGCTGTGCCAGAGATTTTGAACTTGGCGCCTTTTATTATACCCTGACTGTTTGTTGCCGGGTGGGCTCAAGGGGAGTCAGGATTCTTTTGTAACTGGGTAGGCTAAATGGGAACACAGTGATTCTGTTGTAACAACACTTATTGAAAATCTGTGCCTGAATCAATTGTTTCCCTCTGTAGCCTTACTGTTTTTGAATTTTGCCTAAGTCAATGTAAAGCTGCACAATTTACATTTGCTGCTTGTAAAGCCACGTACCTGTTGTTAGCTCCACCTCCCTACCGACCAATACTTAAACTGCCTTTTTTCCTTTCCAACAGTGCGGTCGAGAGGGCAAGCTGGTTCAAGCCCTCCCCACAGCCACCGAAAATCCCCCCTCAGAAAAATGGAGCAGCCCAGTGATTCCAGGTAGCGATCCTGCATTTGCAGCCGAGACAGAGTGCTGCGCCAGAGATTTTGAAGGCCCCGCCTTGCTCCCCACCCCCCCCACCACCACCCTTGGTGAGCTCCTCCTTTTATAGGGTTGACTTCATGTGTGCGTGAACCAATCAGCCCACTTTCCCATTAGCCCTTATACTATTCAGCCACTAGTGGCCACCCTAGAGCAGCTCTCAAATCTACTACTAAATGCAGTATCTCCCATTGATAATTACTATGCTTTGCCTAACCTTATCTTTCCTTCCACCCTCATCCCACCCCCTATACTAGCTCTTTGCCACTCCTCCCTGTGAATACAAAGCCACCCTCCACTCCTCCTCTGCCCTAGTGGACCACACTCAGCACCACTGGCATAACTGGTCCCTGGGGGCCACTATCCTCCCTCCCTCCCTCCTTCCATGCAGAGCTACCGGCCTTATATATCCCCTTCTACTTGGTCCCGAAGCCTAACTTACAAACTCTTAACCGTCCCCCTCTACGTTGGTCATCTCAAAAGTCCATGCGCCTAGCAAGGCACTTCCTGGCTCTTCTTCTCCTTATAGCCGGGGACATAGAATGTAACCCAGGTCCTCCATCCCCAATAGCTGGGCGATCTTCTGCATCGGCTACCCACCTCCCAAGAGGTTTCAAAATAGTCCACCTAAACATCTGCAGCATCCTGAACAAAACAGCAGCCCTACAAACTACTGTCCTATCCCTTCGCCCTGATATTGTAATCATTACTGAATCTTGGCTGAAGCCCCATAACCTTGATGTGGAATTCTCAATACCCAGGTTCTCCTTAATCCGCCAAGACAGACAGGGCAGAAAGAAGGGTGGCGGCACTGCCATGTATATCTCCTCTAAACTCCAGTTCTCCATAATCTCCCCTACTGTACCCAAAAATTCAATAGATTCCCTACTAATCAAAATCCCCCTTCCACACTCTATCCCTGTATACATAGTAGGGTCATACTGTCCACCAGACACACCACTGGGTAGCATCCTTGACCACCTTGGCAACCTGAGGTCCCTGATGGCAGGCGGTGAACTCCATATCCTTGGTGACTTCAACCAGGACTGGCTAGGCAGCGTAGCCACCAAAACACGTTCCCAAATAAATGCTCTAAACCTGTCCCAGCAAATAGGGAACACACTGCCTAAACCACAAATCCAAAAGCATACACTACTGGATTGGGCCCTCACCACCCACCCTCATCGGATAGTTAAAGCTGGCTTACTACCAAACTCCCTTAGTGATCACCTATGATTTATATGGTGCGCAAGATCTTCCAACCCAAGGCCCCTCCCCCCCGCACGCTTTACAACAGAGCTTACAAATCCCTTGACTTAACTGCTCTCCTAAATGACCTTACCAACATTGACTGGTCAGTCATCACTAGGGCCACCTCCATGGACGAGGCCCTAAACTTTTCTCTACCAACTTCCTAGCTATCTGGAACTTGCATGCTCCTCTCAGAAGATCCAGAGCTAAGGAGGCACACAGCAGGTAACAGCTAATCTCCTGGAACAGCCTACGAGCCGAGGGCCGGAGCCTGGAAATCATTCAAGGCAACAGGTGCTCAAATGGCTCTGCAACACTACAGATCACTAAGAAATGCCTGCACTAGACTCATACGTCAGGCCAAATCTAACTACTTTAAGTCTGCTTTCAACAATAACTCCGCTCACTCTACACAATTCTGGAAATCTATGAAATCCCTTCTAACCCCCCCGGCCCAACCCCCTACCACTCTCAACATACGTGGAAGCATCATCGTGGATCCTAGGGTGGTTGCCACTGAGTTTAATTCATATTTCTCCACCACAACATCTTCTCTACTCGCCTCCCATCCCCATCCCCGCCCTTTGTTCCCCCTGCAGTATCCTCTCCGGCCTCCTTCTCGCTGTGCCCAGTCACACCTGACCGGGTACTAAAAATACCGCAGTCACTCAACCCATCCAAAGACAAATGCCCATCAGGCCTTGACTCCAAAATGCTCCTGCTCTCTGCACCTGCCATAGCCTACCCTCTAACCTCCCTCTATAACCTGTCTTTTAGACTCGGGTCAGTCCCTACTACATGGAAACAAGCCACAGTCATTCCTCTAGCCAAAGGCAGTGACCTTTCCTCCCCATCCAACTACCGACCCATATCACTGCTCCCCATACTAGCCAAAATTCAAGAGCGCCTTGTACTAACCCAGCTCCACCTCTATCTTGATGCCATATCATTCTTCACCCCTTTCCAGGCCGGGTTCAGGAAAAATCACTCCACCACCACCTCTCTTCTTTGCCTCACTAACAACATCCTTACAGGTATGGACAAAGGGGAAATAACTGCAGCTATCTTTATCGACCTGGCCAAAGCCTTCGACACGGTCTCGCATCCCCTGTTGTTGGCAAAACTCACTCAAGCTGGACTGTCTGTGTCTGCAAATAACTGGTTCCATTCATACCTGGCAGGTAGGTCACAATCAGTCCAGATTGGCTTGGCTAGTTCCACTTCTCTTCCTGTCACCAGTGGAGTCCCCCAAGGGTCTGTTCTTGGCCCTCTGCTGTTCTCTATCTTTCTCAACGACCTGCCTGTTGCCTGCCCACATACCGCCATCCACATGTACGCAGATGACACGGTGTTGTTTGCCTCTGGCTCATCCCCCAATGTAGTGACAGCCTGTCTGCAGAAGGACTTCGACTCCATCCAACGTTGGTTCCTCTCAAATCAATTATTTTTAAACTAAATTTAAACTCCCTCACCTTCGGCTCTCGGGCCAAACTAACCCGCCTTTCTGCCCCCCCCCCCATGTTCTACACTCTGGATAGCTCCCCACTGAAGGCCTGCACTTCCTACAGATATCTCGGTGTCTGGCTAGATCAGTACCTTGACTTTTCTGCGCATATAGATGCTCTACACAAAAAACTGCATCCCATGCTGGGCGCCCTCTACCGCAACAAAAATTGCTTCCTTTTACCAACACGACTAGCAATAGTCCAAAAAATGGTCCTCCCGATTATGGATTACGGCGATGTAGTCTACTGTGCTGCCCCCCAAACTTCCTTATCCAGGCTTGACCCCCTCTTCAACTCCTTCTGCCGGTTCGCCTTGGACCATCCTTCTAATACTCATCACTGTGACCTCTACCAGTCCGTGGACGTCCCATCTCTCCATAACCGGTGATTGCTACACTGTGCTAGAACCACTGCCAAATTCTGGATGCAGACACTCCCCTCCTACCTGATGTCCTCCCTAACAGCCTTCCCCCCCACCAGCTTACGCTCTCAGGAACCTCGACTCTCGGCTCCTTCACATCCCGTACAGATCCACCCGTCCGCCAAGCTGCCTTCAGCTTCAGGTTGCCCAAATTATGGAACTCCTGGCAGCGGATATTAGACATGCCACTAGTACTCCACACCGGAATGCCCTTCTTAATACTCACTTCTCTACATACTGCTCCTGTATTCCTCCCCCTAGAACCCCTCACAACCTAACTTCCAGCATTTAACACCAGTCTGGTTATACCTTTAAGTACTTTAATATTTTTTACAGATCCATGTGTTTGCTGAAATTGTACCTGTATATTGTAATTATGACTGCTCTCACCAACTGTCTTGTACCACACTTATATTTACGTATGTTTACTTCTGTATTACTTTACCATTTGTAACCCCGGGCATCTGAAATCGAGCGGTACTCTGCTCAGTATGCTTTCCTGGTAAAACTCTTAAATAAATAAATACAGTCCAGGAAGGATGCCACCTTTGGAACTGCTGTCTTGCAGAACCTTTTTCCTAAGTAGGTTCTGGAAAAACTAGGAGGCACAACCCGATGTTAATATTCCATCTTTGATCTGAACAGCCTGTTATAAAATCTATTTTTTTTAGTATAACAGATGTAGAGGCTCCTTTCATTGGTGAAATAACTGAACCTTTTTCTTGGATAACTTCCTCAGAAGTTGAAGAAGTCATAACAGCTACTAAGAATGACAAATCATCTGGACCTGATGATATTCCTTCAGACTTTTATATACTTGACATTCCTTGGTGGGCTTGGATTTTAGCAAACTTTTACATTAAAGCAATCATGTATGCTTTCACTCCGCATACGTGGCAAGGAAACTTCGTAGTTCCAATTTACAAAAGATTTTACTGCTGCTTTTGAATCAATATCAAGATCTCTTCCTTGGAGAGATCTTGAGCTACTACAGCTATTTTGATCCTGCTTTTAGAAGCAGCATATTTGGGAGAGGAACAAGGGAAAGCAGCTACAGCTCCACCTCCCCCCATCACATAGCAGCTAGCTGAGACAACTAAATGTGAGGGGCCTGTAACCTGTGAAAGCAGTCAGGTGTGCCTCAGATCCATTTCTATTCTGCTTTTAGAAGCAGCACATTTTGGAGACCCATTTGGGAGGCAACACTTCCCTGCTCTCCAGAGCACCAATCCTGGGTGCCATCTTGCACATCCCTCTGCTCCTTAAGACCCAGACCATCAAGCAGACCCCCATATGAAGGATGAACACACAAAGGACATTGGAGTCTGCTCACCATCATCAGCCCAATGAGGCAGCTGGCGGGCGACCACTCTGCTCCCTTGCTGACTCAAGTGGATCCCTGCCCATCGGATCCCAGGTACACTTGTATTGATTGGGGGTTGCATTTTAGAGAGGAGCTAATTCCATCAGTACAGCGAGAATTGTATTGTGGTGGAGAGATCCCTCCAGTTGTTGGCGGGTTACACTGAGGTGGGGAGTGATTCATTGAGTTGTCTGGGGAGGCTGCATTGTTCATCAGATCCCAGGTACACCTGTGTTGTTCTGGTGCTGTACTTTGGGGGATTGCTGCTAAGCATTTGGGGGGTAGTGTGATTGTGGGCTTGGGGGCTTGCTATTAAACTGTTGCTGGGTATTAGTGTGTTTCTGGGTTTAGGCAATTACTATTAAACTGTAGCTGGGTATTAGTGTGTTTCAGAGTTGAGGGGCTTGCTGTTAAATGGATGCTGGGTATTAGTGTGTTGCAGGGTTTAGGGACTTGCTGGTAAATGGTTGATGGGTATTAGTGTGTTGCACGGTTTAGGGACTTGCTGTTAAATGGTTGAAGGGTATTAGTGTGTTGTGGTGTTTAGGGGCTTGCTGTTAAATGGCTGCTGGGTATTAGTGCACTTTGTGGTTTAGGGGCTTGCTGTTGCTGAGTGTTGGTAGGACAGCCTTACTAGGTTCAGGGACAGGAGGACAAGAAGCACAGGAAAAAGGAAATGTGGGAGTAGTGCAATGCAGTGGTTGTGGGGCGGCAGTCTACAAGGAGACCTTTTGGAGACTGCAGTGCTGCTCCATCTGTGTGCACCTCTCTGGGTGCAGGAAATAGGTCTCTAGGCTCCAGGTGGCACTGACTGAAAGTCAGGAAAACATCGCTAGACTCAAAATTGTGTTGACTAGGAGTTGGGGGACCATTTTTCCAACCCAGGGGTCACCTAACCAGACACCGCTGCCACAAAGAATGCCAGAAGGGAGAAGCGATTGGACTATGGTGGTCTCAAGAAGGGCAGGGGTGGTGGGATCTGGAAGGCTGGGAGATGTGGGACACAGGCACATTCCTCGACCAGTATCACTAAGAAATTCCTATGCCATTCTGGCAGAGCAGGACTGCCAAGAAGTGGCACCCAAGATGGTGGACAGTGAGGGTGTGGGGGTCCTCCCTAATGGAGTCCCCAGGGGAACACCAGAGAATGAGGAAGCAACTTCTGGTGGGGGCCTCTATTGTCAGGGGGATAGAGTTGGGGGAAGGAAAGGGGGTAGAAAGGGAGGTAAAGTGCCTACCTGGTGCAACAACTGTGAGGGATGGGAAGTGTATCCAACAGATCATGAGGGCAATAGGAAGGAAGGAGGAGCTGGATGTCATTGTCCACCTGGGGATGAATGACCTAGCTATGGATAGGACAGAAGCAATGCAGGAGCAGTTTAGAGAACTGGGGAAGGGTTTTAGGCAGGTAGCACGTATTGTAGACTTGACAAAAGTGCTTCCTGGCTACTACAAGGAGGAGGAGGAGAGAGAGAGATCTGCCCTAGGGCCTTCAGCTCATGTTTGAAGGAATGGTGAATAGAAGAAAGGTACGGCTACACTGGAGGCTGGGGTTCCACCTGGAGGGATCAGAGCTTACACCGGGGGAATGGCCTGCATCCATCCAGGAGGGGAACAGCAGTCCTCAGTGGATGGTTTAAATGTTACTCCGATGAACATTTAAAATAGCAGAGGGGGCGGTTGAAGACAAAGGGGAGGCTGTAATTGCCCCCTCACCCACAGACTGAGAAAGAGAGTAGAGAGATCCTAAGAGGAGAGAATCCCACTGGGATGCAAGACAATCAATGTAGCAGGGGGTTAGCAAAGGAGGAGGAGGGAGGGGGAAGAGGAGTAGTCAAAATAAAAAGTGAGGAAGAGGGAACAGCTGAAATAAGGAAGAAGTTACAAGAAAAGGGCTCACGAAATCTGGAAAGCCACGTGTGACAATGCTAGAAGTCTAGGAAATAAGATTAAAGACCTGGAAGCCATCATGGTGGAGGCAGTCCATGATACTGGTGACATTACTGAATGATGGTGCACTGACAACCATGTCTGGGAAATGGTCTTACCAGGCTACATGGTGTATAGAAGGGATAGTGTAAGAAGGAAAGGAGGGGGAGTGGTGCTTTATGTTAAGGAAAACATAAAAGTGACACATGTACATGAAATTCAAAGGAGGCAGAGGTGTTGTGGATCACCCTTGAGTCAGGAAATGGAGTCACTATTTGGATAGGAGTGGTCTACAGGCCTCTGACACAAGGAGAGGACTTGGATAAAGAAATGTTAGAAGTAACTGGCAAAATGGCTGAAAAGGGGGAAGTGATGCTAGTGGGGGACTTTAATCTGTGAGATGTAGATTGGAGCCTACTTGCTGGAGCATCAACTAGAAGTAGAGACATCCTGGACTCCCTGCAGAGTGCATTCCTCAGGCGACTAGTCAGTGAACCCACTCGAAGTGGGGCAATACTGGACCTGGAGCTTACTAATGGGGACAGTGTTGCAGACAACAGGGTTGGAAGTCTTCTGAGGACCACTAATCATCGCAAAGTGTGATTCAGTATAAGAACCGCAGCAGAATCCAACCACACAAGGGTGAAAGTCCTGGATTTCAGAAAGGCTGACTTTACAAAGATGGGAGAATCCCTCTAAATGGGCCTGGTAGGGGGAGATTTTCCAGGTGGGGTGGAGGGCAAATAAGCCAGACTAAAAGAGGAAAACCATGGTTTCCAAAGCGCTCACACAGATAGGTGCGGGGTGCAGGGATGAGGTGTGGCACACCAAAACACTGACAAAACAACAGAAAGCCACCCTGCACTCCAGAGGTGTAAGTTGAAAAAAAAATTCAAGAAATCCCAAGGGGATACCAGTGAGACACATGTGAAATAGGCAAAATAAGTTGGCAAAAAAGTATTGACAGTTTATTCTTCACTACTTCAACATGCAACGAGATAACAGCACTGGGAATACCATTACCCAGCAGCCTTGGTGCATCGCTCCAATGAGCTTCGTCAGGAGGCAAACTGCTGGGATTTCAAAAAGAGGGCATAAAGCTGTACCTCAGGCAAGTAAGCAAAAGTTGAAGGAAGAGGAGACTGTTATTGTTCTTGAAGGAGGTGGCAGAAAAGGTAAAGCCAAAAAGAGTGGCATTCAGAAAGTATAATGAGACCCAGAGAGAGGAGGATAGGGAAGTATATCTGGGGAAATTAAGGGAGGCAGGCAAAGCAGTAAGGAGCATTAAAGCACAAACTGAGGAAAGAATAGCTCAGGCAGTGTCTCAAGGGGACAAGACATTTTTCAGGTATGCTAGCGAGGAAAGGAAGACAAAGGGAGGGATTGTATGGTTGAACAGGAAGGGGGAACTGTACAAAGGAGGACCAAGAAAAGGCAAACATCTTAAACAAATGCTTCTACTCAATGTTCACAGTAGAAGGGGAAGGGGAGGGACCATGGAAAGGCACCAAGAGCTTTGACTGGAGGGAAGGGGCACCAGTCCCTTTTCTGAGGAGAGGGTCCGGAAAGCACGAACTAATCTGAGGGTGGACAAAGCCAAGGGGCCAGACAGGGTATATCCAAGAGTGATGAAGAAATTCAGGGACGTACTGGCTGCACCTCTGGCAGACATGTTTGACAGTTCATTGGAGACCAGTGTGGCCTCAGAGGACTGGAGAACAGCAGCTGTAGTCCCACTTCACAAAAGTGGTAGCAAGGAGGAGGCAGGCAATTATAGGCCTGACAGCCTGACTTCAGTGGTAGGGAAATTAATAGAAACACTATTAAAGGAAAGGATTGTGGAATACCTGGAATCCAACAGACTGCAGTACCTGAGGCAGCATGGTTTCACAGAGGGAAAGTCATTCCAAACAAATCTGATAGATTTTGTTGACTGGGAAACCATGGTGTTGGATCAAGGAGGGGCTGTGGACATGGTCTGCCTAGACATCAGCAAGGCCTTTGACATTGTTCCACATATGGGACAGGTAAATAGGTTGGGTAGCATGGGGGTGGCCAATAAGGTCATTATCTAGGTAAGAAACCGGTCAGGGGATAGGAGGCAGAGGATGGTGGTAAATGGAGTTTGCTCTGAGGAGGGGAGAGTGAGCAGTGGGGTACCTCAGGAGTCAGTACTGGGGTTGGTGCTCTTAAATTTCTTCATTAGTGACATAGCATATGAGCTGGAAGGGTAGGTCTGCTTCTTTGTGGATGACAACAAGATCTGCAACAGAGTGAATACTCTGGGGAGTGGGCGTGCAAAGGATGGTAGGAGATTTAAAATGATTTTAATTCAAAATTTTGGCAGCTAAGGCTTAATGCAAAAAAAAAAAAAGCAAAATAATGCACTTCGGCCACAGAAACTCGGGGGTGGAGTACAAAATGGTGGGAGACATACTTGCAACACCCAAGCAGGAAAGGGACCTGGGGCTAATCATATCAGATGACCTAAAGGTGGCCAGACAATGTGAAAAGGCAATCAGAAGAGCTAGTAGGATGTTGGGGTGTATAGGTAGGCGTATCACCAGCAGGAAGAGGGAAGTGGTGTTGCCCCTATATATATAGGTAATTGGTAAGACCCCACCTGGAGTACTGTGTCCAGTTCTGTATACTGCATCTCAGGAAAGAGACAGAGTAGAGGAGGGCCAGAGGAGGGCTATCAAGATGGTGCAGGGTCTGCATCAAAAGCCCTACAAAGAGAGGCTAAAGGAGCTCAATATGTACACCCTGGAGGAGAGGAGGGAGAGGGGGATATGATCTTTAAATGCCATACAAGGGTAAATAAGGTACAGGTGGTTTGTATTTTTCAGAGAAAAGGGTGCTCTAGAACAAGGAGTCATGATTAAGGCTGTATTTTATTCATGGAAAAAAGGGTTCGATTTCACAGCGTTTGCATGGGAAATCTAAATAATTTCATGGATACATCACTAATTTCAAATTTTGATTTTACATCAATAAATATAAAATAAGTTGCACAACTGAAAAAAACAGCAGTTAAACTCGATTACAATCATCACAAACATTTAAAATCGGTTAAAAAAGTGCATCTGTGCCACTAAACATACATTAATTATTTTGCTGCAGCATTGAATACATCTTTAGATTTTTGGGCTTTATACTACATTGAATATCAGTCAACACAGAACCATAACAAGAAAATGATCTCTCAACACTGGCACTATGAACAGGTACACTCAAACAGCTAAGAGCAATGCTTGACAAATTTAGGAATCTTTCTTTACAGTCCTGCCAGAACCCAACAATATCTATGTTACAATATATGAAAGTGCTGTCTTGTACCTCTTGAATGTAGGATCTTGCCTTTACATTTTCATCGAACAGAGGAATGCTGTCACAAATTACCTCTTCTGTCATCACAAGGTTTCGTGCCCTTGATGGATTAAAAATTCTAACTGCAGCAAAAAATTTGGCAGCCGACTGATGAAATCTGCCACGTTCTGTCATGTAGTCCGAGATTTTATTTGAACAGTCAGATAAACATTTTTTAGTTTGTGAGTTAATGGCAGTTTCTGATTTAACCTGAAGGAAGGTAACAAAATCAAGCAGTTCGTCATATAGCAAGCGTGCTCTCACATCTTCACCCTCATACTTTTCCAGCATATGAACTAAAGGAGGTGCGTTCTCGGCAATTTCTTTGATACCTGTGGTGACAGTTTGATCAGCTGACATTGCCACTACATCCTCACAAGCTCCACTTTCATCTCTAAAAAATTCACTGTACTCAGGGAGGTGTTCAGCATGATAGAAAATTGCCTTGAACCAGGTGCTCCACCTTGTGATGACAGGCGTTGGTGGTAAGGCGACTGACAGGTCTTTGCTGGCTAGGTACTGTTTAAAATGAGCCTTTTGAGCTGGGCATGCTGTGAATGCTTTTTTTACAGCCACACCAAAAGTGTTGACATCAGTAAAAGTTTTACGCCAAATGTCTCCCGGAAGATTTAATAGATGGGCAGAACATGTAACATGGACCCCATTTAAAAGTATATGCTTTAGACTCTGTAACCAACACTTATTCATGTACATAGCATTGTCTGTGATGTATGCTGCAACTTTGGTATATGGGACTTCATATTTCTGCAAACAATTCAGGACAGCTTGAGAAACCGTTTTAAAATTTGTAGCTTCCAGAACGGTACAGTCTAGTAGTATAGCTTGTAATTTGGTTACAAAAGGATTACTTGATTGCAAGTGGACTGCACTAATTGAAGGTATAGCCACAATGTTTAGTATGTATCAGTCCTGTGCATCAGTAGTATCGTTGCATATAATTGAAATTGTTTCTGCCTCTAACACTTTTTTTTTACCTCAGCCACATGAAATCAATACACTTTTGGCAAATATTCTGAATGCAGCCACTGCGATGTAGGTATCAATCCAACTGATTTTAAATTGGTTTCAAGGTAACAGTATAGGCTGTGGTTATCTTGAGCATTCAAAGGAATATTAGCAGAAGTAAATGCTTCAACTAGATTGAACAGTGCAATTTTCCTGCTTTCCTGATGTTCAACATTGGTATGAAACAGCACTCGTACCATTACCTGCTTCTCAGCTACAGCGCTTTTGCTTACTTCGAGTTTCCTTTTCTTGGCAACATGAGAAGAAGACTTCGAGGTGACGATAGCAAGAGGCTTTTCGTTTATGGTCTACGGGTATATTGCAGGTTGAGCAAAATAAAATATCACCCGAAACGTGAAAGGTGCTTCCATCATACAGGGTGCACCTATGTTTGGCATACACTTTACCGAGTTTAGAAGCAGAGGTAGGCTTTTGTGGCAGAGACATTGTGCGGCATACTGGAAAATTGGGCTACTACCTAACAATTTAAAACAGCTTGAGATCAAAAAACCAGTCACACAATTAAACAATTAAGCTGTTAAGCGCTTAAGAAATCCCCGCTTTCATGATTTTCTGCATAGATAAAGCAATTGGGAAATGACTGAATGATTCCAAAGCTGTCATATTAAGTGTTTAGGAGATGATTAACTTAATTGCAAAGTAAACAGGAGATGAAAGGAAGACAGTTATACCAGTTTTGCCGAAATTAATGGAACCTGCTGATTTTCACGGTATCCATGAATTTCGTGCATACCGTGAATTAATTACAGCCTTAGTCATGATATGAAGCTGGAGGGGGGTAGGTTCCAGAGAGATGTGAGGAAGTACTTCACAGAAAAGGTGGTGGATGCCTGGAATAGCCTTCCAGCAGAGGCAGTGGGGGCAAAAAAAGTGGTGGGATTCAAAAAAACCTGGGACAGATACAAGAAAATCATAAAGGAAGGGAAGGGGTGGAAGAGACAGTGCTGTAGACCAAGGAAGGTATGCAGCAAAAGCAATCACAATGAAAATGGGCAGACTGCATGGGCCGAGTAGCCCTTATCTGCTGTCAGTTTCTATGTTTCTAAATAGATTAGAACCTACTGGTTTTAATAAGACAGTTATACTCCAATACTTGGATCAAAATTAGATATATAAACTATGGGGAATATACAGAACATATTTTGACTAATTTTGGAGTCAATCAAGGCTGCGTACTGGCTCCTACTTATTTTAATCTCTGCATAAATAAGATTCTTAAAAATTTTGTAAAACTAGATGTTCATGCTCCAGAAAATTTTGATTAAAAAATCCCTGTCCTTGCTTATGCAGACTATCTGGCCCTTATATCAATGTCCAAGGAAGACCTTTAGGAAATGTTGAATGAGCTTGTATTTCTAACTAAACAATTAAAGCTTGTTCCTAATACTAATAAAACAAAAATTATGTTTTTGGAAATGTGACTAGTTTTAAAAAGACTCAGTTTTACTTAAATCATGTCCCTCTTGAGGCTGTCACAAACTTTCTTTACGTTGGTCTTATATTTAGCTCAAATGCTAAGTGGAATAAACATATTCTTAACACGTACTAAAATGAACACATCAGCTAAGGCACTAACACGCTTTAGTAGACTATATGGTGGTTGTATGATAACACCGTTAATAACTGCAGTAAATACAAAAGTAGTTAATCAAGGCATCTATGCTTGTGAAATTTGGAGATTTATGGAAGTTAAACTTCTTAAAAGTATAATTACTAAGCTCTATAAGGAAACTTTAAAACTCCCTAAAAGTATCCCAAACTCACTAATCAGAGCTGAGTTGCATTTAGTAAGTTTAAAATACATTATACACTCAAGGATTCTAAAATGTTGGCTACATAATCATGCACACTCATGAGTTATACAAACCCCTCCAGTTGGGGTTTCGGGCGAGGCATAGCACAGAAACCACGCTTGTTCGGGTGCAGAATTATATCCTCAGGGCTAGAGATCAAGGGGAAAGGACAATTCTTGTTCTCCTCAAGCTCTCCTCAGCATTTGACACTGTGGACCACTGTGTATTGCTGGACCACCTTAGACAATTCTGTGGACTCACCGGTACTGTCATCTGATGGTTTGAGTAATTTTTAACCAACAGGAGGCAAAGGGTTGTGATGGGGAATTTCTCCTCCACCTCTAGTGCCCAGCTGTGCAGAGTTCCCCAGAGTTTGGTCTTGTCCCCAATGTTGTTCACAGTATTCTTGCTGCCCCTGGTGGGGGGGATCATTAGGAAGTATGGTCTGGGGTTTCATTGCTATGCTGTTGATACCCAGCTATATGTGTCCTTTGCCCCAGGAACATCCAATGCAGCAGAAGTGCTAAACAGTTACCTTGCCGAGATCAATAACTGGATGACCTCCAGCTGGTTGTGGCTGAACCCTGATAAGACGGAGGTATTGGTGGTGGAGTCAAAAACAGTGTGGGATAGGATGGCCTCTGATGCAGAGACCAGACTTATTCTGGGATCTGTCCCATTGAAGACTTCCTCTGAGTTGTGGAATCTTGATGTCATCCTGTACAGGGGTTTGATGACAGAGGCACAAGTGTCTTCCACTGTCCACTCCTGTTTTTTCCATCTCATGGATGTTGCCAGGATAAAGCCCCTTGTGCCACCTCTAGACCTCCCCACATTGATACATGCCTTGGTGACATCAAGGCTTGACTACTGTAATGCACTCTATTTCGGGGTCATGGGAAGATCTCTCCACAGACTGCAGCTGGTGCAGAATGCAGCTGCCACGTTACTTATGGGCAGCCTAAATATTGCAATATTGCACCTGTACTGTGTGAGCTGCACTGGCTGCAGGTCAGCTGGAGGATCCTCTTTAAGGTGGGCCTTCTCACCTATAAGGACCTACATGGCCAGGACTCTGGTTACTTGATGGACCTTCTTACACATGCTGTCTTTGTCCGTCCCCTCCGCTTCTTTGGTAGGGGCCTCCTGGTGATTCCCAGGACGAGGTTAAAAATGGCCAGTGACAGGGCTTTTAGTGTTGCCAGCCCTATCCTGTGGAATTTGCTACCCCTTGGGGTTAGGGATGCCCCATCTTTGGAGGTATTCAAGGCCCACCTCAAGGCCCTCCTGTTCACCCAGGCCTTCACCGACCCAGTTTTTTAAAGTGAGATCAGTATGCTAAGGTCTGGTCTAAGTTCCCAGCCACCATGTTTTTAAATCTATCTAGGCAAATTTATTTTATTTTATAATTTATGGAATTTAATATTTATTGATATTTATTCTGGGTTTTTGGCTGTGTTTACTGTCTACTTCATTTGTATGGTGCCCAGAGCCTCTGGGATTGGGTGTCTTTTTAAATAAAAATGGCCTTGCCTTGCCTTGCCACTAGTGCTGGTCGAAGTGGCTCCAATTTGCTCTGTGAAGTGATTCACGGAGTAATGCAGAATTCGCGAAGTACTCTGCAATGTGAAGCAGAGTATTTCGCGTCATAATGAGGAATGCAAAGTCTACTGAAAGCAATGACTTTGCGTTATTCCACCTTCCCCAAACCACTACTCCACTAATTTTAAGATGAAGTACATTGAAATAAGTGTACTTCACATCATTTCGCCTTGGTGAGCTCCAAAGGCAAATTTTGCAGTGATTCATGGGATTGCAGGTCACATGGGCTCTAGATTGTTCTGCACAGCCTCAGTTCAGGGTAGCGTGTGCAGGTTGCTGTAGGAGACAGTTTGCTCTGAGAGCTTTTCGCGATTCAAACCCTCTAAAATCTGTTAAAAAAGCCTTTTTGAGTAATTTATTTTGCTCAAACTTTAGTGCATCGATTGTAGGAAACCCTCCTGTGCTCATATCATCGAGTGTTTATTGTTTGTGTGTGGATTTTGAATGTTAATGTACAACATTTAGTCTGTGTACTGACAGACAATGGAAGTGTGCTTTGGGGAAGGGGCATATCTGTGGTGTAGGTAGATTTAAGTTGGAGAAATAGGGAGTTCTTTGTTTTTTGGTTATATTTTTCTTGTATAAATGTGATAATATACACACAGTAATATTTTCAGTAATTGCTGACATTTTTTTGCTGATTGTGTTGTGGACCTGGTGCAGCAGTGCATAATTTCAGGCTGTTTAAAATATGTGATATATTACTGACGTTTTCAATTTGCTTGGACAAAGTGTGAGTGTGTGTGCAAATGTGCAATGTGTGACATCAAATAATACACCTTTTATTATGCCACAGTGTAATTGTAGCAGTGTGAACCTGCTATCCACTGCACCTGCATAATTTTGTACTGCCATTGTGGTATCTTGGTTTTGCACTGTTACTGTAATCTGCAGTCACAGTGCTCCCCCTCCCCAAACCGGCAAAATATATTTTTTTCCAGATTGTATTGTGACTTGAGCACCACTGGTTAGTTAAGGTGTTGTTGAACTTGTGACTTTGCATCTGTATCTCTTGTTGAAGCCACGGTTGTTTTTCTTGGCTTCACATCCAGCAGCCCAGCGTGAACGTTCCAAAATCTAAATTTGTTTAGAATATTCTTGTTGATCCCCCAAAATGCCCACAAAGAGACATGCAAGCAACGCTGTTTCTCGCCATGGCACTGCTGCTAGTGGTAAGATTGTCTGTGGGCGTGGTAGTACGCAGTCGCAGAAGTGCATTGCTGATGTGAGAAAAGGTATTTCTCCTTCAAAGTTTTTTTACAGCACAATTGATAGCTTCACACATAGTTGGAGGA
Organism: Neoceratodus forsteri; assembly: GCA_016271365.2. Classification (NCBI taxonomy): domain Eukaryota; kingdom Metazoa; phylum Chordata; order Ceratodontiformes; family Ceratodontidae; genus Neoceratodus; species Neoceratodus forsteri. The sequence continues at coordinate 423,185,653 of CM057453.1, forward strand.
GATGATGTCCCCACTGGTGGTGTTAGTGCAGTTGCTGGTGGTATGAGTATTGCTGCCTCAAGTTCCACTTCTGACCAACTGACCATGTCCAAAAATATAGTTGAGTGTAAAGCAGTGAGTGACAGTGTAGATGATGTCATACTCCCCAGTAACATCCCATTGGTAACGGAACATGAGGATTTTGACCATCATGGCAATGATAACACACAATGTCACATTTCTTTCACTGCAGTTCAGGTCACGCATTTGCCATGCAATGATTCACAGTGTGGTGAAAAAATATTGGGTGATGGTGGTGTTGATGATGAATCTGATGATGCTGATGTTACTGTGGTTGCAGCATGCAGTCCACATGCCAGTTTCCAAGCAGAAGATGCGGATGTGGATGATGTTGATGAATATGATGATGATGTCAGTGACCCCTGCTGGGAACCGGAGAAAAAGAAATTCAAGGTGGCTGTGTCTGGGTCTGTTTGCATTAACCCCCTCCCCCGGAAAAAGTTATGATTTAGCAGTTTTAGTTGATGATGATGATGACCCAGTAATAATGATAGGTAGTTGTGGTGGTCAGTTGCAGTCCAAGTGTGTCTGGCCTGAAAAATCATGTAGCACCCCAACCCCCCACTTCAGGACTTAAAAATCCAGAGTCCAATAAGCAGCACCAGGGACATGTTCTCTTGTTTGGGATTTTTTTGTGCAAGATGCAAATGATGGGTCAGTTGCAATCTGCCAGGTTTGCCATGCGCGTATGAGGCAAGGTAAAAAGGGGGGCCATCTGGGCACAGGGGTACAGCATACACATCTTAAGAACAGGCATATGGCACTGTGGACCCAGCACAAGATGGCAGCTAATACCACAGTAGGGCGTTCACCCTTGTCATCAACCATAATGAGCATGTTATCCCCTTCCATGACTGTAAGATCATGTAGGAAATTAAATGTGTGCAGTAGTGATGGAATAACAGCAGAGGATTACTACAGGCATGATGAGATGGAGGAGCATAACGATTTTGAAATCTTGTCCAGAGGTGGTGAGAGTTGCAGTTTTGGTGGTTGTGGTGACTGCAGTATGTCTAGTGCAAGTGGTGCATTAACCCCATTCGTGAATCTGGGAAAATAACTTCATTTGTGGATTTTTCTTCACCTGTGCAAGCGTCTTCATCACACGTCCACACTCCACCCCCTGACATTCACAGAGCAGAACCATTTGTCATCACACCCCATGTAAAACATTTAAGTCAGCCCACGTTACAGAGTGTTTTTGTGCATAAGCTGAAGTACCCACCCAATCATATAGTGTCACATGAACTTAGTGCTGCTGTAGCTGAAATGCTGGCAATTGATCTTTTGCCCTTCTCCTTTGTGGAGAATTCTGGGTTCTGGCAGTTTGCAGCACGTGTCTGTCCAAAATGGAAAGTCCCATCCAGGACATACTTTTCCACCCACGCTTTCCCTGAGTTGTACCGTACAGTGTCTGACTCTGTAAGACATGCCCTTCAACACTCCTCCTCTTCATTCATCCATTTAAGTATGGATATATGGACAAGTGGCAAAACAGCGGGGAGTTCATATCTGTGTATAACTGTACATTGGGCGCAGGTACCAGGTGTTGTTTGTGCTGTTGGTAGTGTGAATAATCAGTGTCATGAAGAGGAGTGTCATGGTAGCAATCTTCCAGAAATTCAACAGCAAGCAATGATTGCTATGCACAATGTGACCTGTTCACACACTGGTAAAAACATGTTGGACTTGATACTGACTGAAATTGACAAGTGGCTGAACCCCCGTCCCTGAGAGCTGGGTTCATAGCAAGTGACAATGGGTCAAATGTGGTGAAATGCATCACAAATGGTGGCTTTGTTCGGGTTCCATGCATGGCCCACTGTTTAAATCTCATGGTGCAGGAGTTTCTGCAGCACCCTGATATAAAGGAAATGCTGACAGTTGCATGCCATATCTGTTCTCACTTTACAGGCTCTGCAAAGGCCTGTGACCAGCTTTGGCAATTGCAGATCTGAAACAGACTCCTGCAGTACTTCTTGAAGCTGGAAGTTATCACCCAATGGAACTCCATGTTATACATGGCAGAGAGGTTGTATGAACAATACAAAGCCATCACAGAATATCTTGCTATGCACACTAGCTGTGACAGTTCTGGGGCCTCCATGTCTATGACGACTGAACAGTGGCACCTCATGGACTCTGTAATAACAATTTTGAGGTCTTTTGAACATGCCACACAGGCAGTGAGTGGCGAGTCTGCCTCCATTAGCCAATCAATTCCACTGCTGCGGGTGCTGAGGTAGACATTGGTGAATGTGCGGCATAGCCTTGATGTTGCCGGAGACAGTGCTAGCAATGTGTTGCTGAAACACTTGCTGACAGTATTTGACCAGAATCATCACATCTTGAGCATTCAGCATAGTGACAACTTTGCAATAGCAACAATGTTGGACCCACGATACAAACGTGGAATTGCCTCAGTACTGTAGGGCAGGCCTGAACAGGTAAAAAATGTCAGTGGGCAACTGGTGCGCTTGGTTCATGGGGCACAGAAGTCACGTGCCAAGGTCAGCAAACCTCAGCAGCATAATCAGGCTGAAGGTGAACCTGAAGGAGTAGTATCAAGCATCAAGCATATCCTGTAAGGGGAAGGGGACTGCAGTTCCAGGTGGTCTGTCATCAAACCGGTTGGCGTTAATCCACTTTAGGAGTGTTTGTCCTAAATGGGGATTTGTGACATAAATGATTCCAGAGAACAGGATGATGCGTCAACCACTGGACTTAGCGCAACACAGTGAATGGTTGAGTCATACTTGTCTGAAAACAGGCATCTGTCAATAACTGATGATCCTCTTTTATACTGGAGTGGAAAGGTCAGTGAATGGCCAGAGCTGACTGCAGTGGCACTGAACTACCTGACATGACCACCCTCCAGTGTAGGTGTCGAGAGGGTATTCAGCTCAGCAGGTGCAATAGTGCGGGATCATCATACAAACCTCTCTCCTGCAAATGTCAGTTTGCTGACATTCATAAAAATGAATGAGAGGCACATACCAGCTCAGACTGCAACCTCAATATTTGTACCCCAGCCTAGTCATGGTTTTGCTGATGTAGAAATTGACCATCCTGTTGGCACTGGCAGTGGCAGCATGAAACAGCCTACTACTGACGAAGATGATGACACAATGGAGAAAGAATTTCCCAGTGGTCAGACTTCAGACATAGATGACTGTGAGGGCAACTTTCTTTATGAGGATGATGATGAGGTTAATGTTGACAGGTTTTAACTTAAGTAGTTAAAAGGCTGTCACATTTGTTGTATGACACATGTTTTTTTCTTCATAAAGTTAAATCAGTGTCCCACTCGGAGTGACTCAAATTCCATATGTCACGTCACATTTGTAACACAGAGCACAATATATCCTGGCCTCTGTACCACCACCATAAGACTGCTGTTAGCCACTGCCACTATAGAGAATGTCACAGTGTGCCCCTCTGGACCACCACCATAAGACCGTTGTTAGCCACTGCCACCAAGGGGAATGACTTTGTGTGCCCCTCTGGACCACCACCATGAAACCACTGTTAGACACTGCCACCAGGGGGAATGACTTTGTGTGTTCTACTGGACCACCACCATAAGGCTGACTGCTGTTAGCCACTGCCACCATAGGGAATGTCACCGTGTGCACCCCTGGACCACCACCATGAAACCGCTGTTAGTCACTACCACCGGGGGGAATATCTTTGTGTGCCCTCCTGGACCACTGCCATAAGACTGCTATTAGCCACTGCCACCATAGGGAATGTCACCATGTGCCCCCCTGGACCACCACCATGAAACTGCTGTTAGCCACTGCCACAAGGGGGAATTACTTTGTGTGCCCCCCCTGGACCACCACCATAAGACTGCTGTTAGCCACTGCAACCATCACCAGATGCAGGAAGATGTGAGAGTGAATGTCATCATGTGCCTAAGCTATGACCACCAGCACTCATCACTACCATTCTGACGATGTTTTCCGTTACATGTCTTAACCATGCCAAGACAGAGGGAGTTGAACAGAAGACTACATCCATCAGCCACAGGCCCAAGGCTTCTTACTATGAATACTATAAAGTGAGTATATGTACTAATGTTTTTCATGTTATTCAACTTCCTTTAGCTGTGTGTTTTGTTTCCTGTTGCTTTTCCGAGCTGCAATGGTCAAACAAATATGGTCAACTTATTTTTTTTTTTTTACAGGTTAACAAACGACTCTCCTTCACTGAAGGTCTGTACCAATGGTGCAGCATTACTGTGTACAGCAACCTATGGGATATCCATTTCCATACTGGTAAGTATATCAATTTTATTTAATCTGTTCCTTTCTTTTTCATAAAAGTGCAAAAAATCTGACTGATGATTTGTAAAGTAGGAGACATGTACGTCACAAAATATTTGCCCAACACATCATGCACTGTATTCCAGATTTGCAGCTGCAGCCATGCCAGTGTTGAAAAACGTTTGACCCAGGTCATGTGACTTGACAAGATGTGATTTTAAAATGTAACTTGAGTTAAGATGCAGGGACACTGACAGAGTGTATTTCTTATAGCCTGGTACTAAATTTAATTGTGATCTGATGATCTGGTGTTCTTGTGGCTTTACAGCTTGCTATCTGTGTTAATCCATATACCCGTGGTGGAACAGTCACAGCTTAAACATAATGTGTTACTGCTGCAATCAAGTTATAATAAGTCCTTCATTTCTTTTTTTAGGAAATTTCCAGATGCTTTGTTGTGTCATAGTTACCTTATCCAAAGAACTTCAACATTATACCCCCCAACCCCCACCCAGGCTGGCTGGCAGACATGCAACAAGTAGAAGCCATATGAATCGATGATAACCATGCCCATCATTGCTGGACTGGAGAAGGATGCAGGATAAAATCTGTGAAGAAGTAACCAGACAATAAACCATTAATGAGACCGACTTGCAAATATGATGACCCCCCTGAAAACAAAATACTTACCTTCATTGGCTTGAGAGTATTCTATTACCAATTCCAATGCCACAATTTCTCAAGCACAGAAATGCACACACCAACAGTATGTAACCTGTGACAGAAAACAATACAATGAGTACATGTATATTTATGTCACCCCCCCAAGAAAATACATATATGCATATATGTATGTATGAACTCACCAAGGCTACTATTGGTGTACACACAAAGGGCACCCTTCCTGTTGAGATGATCGCAGCACAATTTGGGCAACCAACAGTTTGCTCAGTGTTATCATTTGTGAAGGTACATCGAATGGTCATTCATGTTATCCCTCCTTCATACGGGTTGGCAAGACACTGTGCATCATCACATCATCATCGCAGTAAGGTCAATACACAGCAGCATTACATGTAATTGCAACAGCAGCAGCATTTCTCGTAATGCTCCCAATTCACTTTGTTAGCACTGAAATTTTCTAGACACAAGACAGTTGCATTTTTTGGGATGCACAAAAATTCTGGTAACTGTGCTCATGACTGAGTGTGCCATTAATTCTGGGACACTGCATTTGGTGTAACACTCCCATTTCACTTTGTCAGCACTGGGGAATTTTCTGGACATGACAGTTGCATTTTGGGGATGCACAAACATTCTGGTGACTGTGAGTGAGCACTGCATGCATGACTGAGTGCACCATTAATTCTGAGACACTTTGCATTCATGCTATGCTCTAATTTCACTTTTTCAGCACTGGGGAATTTTCTGGACACAAGGCAGTTGCATTTTGGGGATGCACAAAAATTCTGGTGACTGTATGTGATCACTGTGTGCATGACTGAGTGCACCATTAATTCTGGGACACTTTACATTTGGTGTAACACTCCTATTTCACTCAGTCAGCTGACTGGAGCAAAATGCTAAGGTGCAGTAATCTGAACAGAAAAAAGTAACACGTAAGTACTAATTAATCATGCTTGTTTTAAAAAATAGCTCACATCCAAAGTAATACATTGCATGTTATTATGACTTCAAACAGGATACTTTTTGTATAAATCTTTGTTTCTTATTACAATTTTTTATAATAGATGGGGTTTAAGGTTCTATCTATCATTCAGGCCCTGAGGCCTGACACTCTGCATTGTAAATATCCAAAAACTTTCATGTTTCAGCAATAGTTTTTTTCAGGTGTGATTGTAGTGAAGCTGTTAGCTGTCGGCACTCAGGATTTATCGGTTGGAATCATATTTAATTAATTTGAATTTGCATCCAGACTTACGTCCGGCTATTTTACTTCTGATGCTGTGAATGTGACTCTACTTCTGGGTTTTGTTTTCTTACACTCCATTATCCTGCCTCCTCTTCCAGAACCTGAAAACAGGTTCACAACAATCTAGTCTTTTCATTGCGTTTGCTTGAGCATTACTACTGCAGTTACTCTATTCCTGTGATTTTTACATTTACATGACTGCTTCAATTTACTCGTTTTTTTTTCAAAATTTTTTGCTTAAAATTTATAGAATTTTGGTAGCCTTTTATCTAGTTTTAGCAGTCTCAGCTCCACTCTAGCCATAGGAACACATCTGAGCAATTACCAGAGTAGACCATGAATCTAAATTCTTCTTAACATTCGAACTGACAAAAAATGAATATCCAAGGTTGTGTGAATTTAATACCCAAAACAAAGATTGTCTGCTGGATACCAGCACTGTTTTCTTTAAGGTTATAAAGCAAATTTTGTCAAGATGGTCTCTCAAAACATGCTGGGGCAGTTGTTGTGGTGCCATATCTAAAAGAAAAAAAAAGGAGATGAAAACTTTAAGAATAATAGAACACAGTATAAATCACACAAGTATTTCAGAACTCACAGAATTGATGCTTAAAGCACAGTTTCAGACAACAGCAATTTTACTTTATTATTGAACCAAAAGACACAGTAGTACAAGGACTGCTGAATATTGGTCAAGCATTAAGTTAATTTGAAAAAAATGGTTTTAAACTGAAAAGGCTGTCCTAGGAAAATAATTTCATTGACAGCATATCTGGAGGTGAACGGAGCCCCCCATGGCCTATGAATTTTGAAAAACCCCACCTCAGGGCAGCAGAAGGATGGCTTTTTAGACAAATGGAGGCATGTAAGCCATGAGGCAAGTAAAACGTATATAGAATTGAATTTGCAGGAGGACAAAAAAATTCAAAAAGAAACAGAGGAAGAATTAAGTAAAAGGGAAGCAGCTCAAGGAGTTTATACATTTGCCCCAACATACTGAATTAAGAGACTCCTTCGAAAATGATTTACTGAAGTATGAAAATAAATTGAAAAAAGTTAAAGAGTCTAAATTTGAAAGAGTCACTGCAGACCTCTTTGAAGGAAAAATCTTTAATAGGGGTCATTTTGAAGGTGCATATGAGTATTCACCCTTCACTCCTAAGACAATCTTGTAACACAAACAGAATCCATTGAATTATGGAATGGAAAACAGTGAAGTAGAGAGTTTGGAACAATTGAAGTCTTTTAGAGGAAAACAGTACATCAGGGACAATCCACTACCCCACCCTATTTGAGCCCCATCACAGCAAGCGGCCAAACATATTTCAGGGCTACATAAATGCACAAAGAGGGAAAAGGAAGAGGAGGTAGAAAAAGCACAAGGAACAGAGAAAGAGAACAGAATCCGAGGAGGCAGCCCAGGGTCAGCAATAAGCAAGAGATGTGATTAATCTCTCACCAACACAAACGTTTCATCTTTTTGAAACCGTCGTGGACTCGATTTTGTCAGAAACCTGAGCCGGAAGTCCTTTTTTTAATAGAAGGAGTATGGAAAAGGAAAAAACAACAACTCAGGAGGTAAGTCAGAATTCAGTGACTTCTTTGGGACCAGAAAATAACACTGAAAGGCAAATAACTAATTATTGATTGCAGACCATACATTGTCTTTTACAGCATGTGGTCTACAGTTCTCAGTTAAAAGAAAGACATTTTACTTCTTACTTTGCAGTTTTTTTATTCAGAGCCACTCTCCACCGTGATCTCCTTACCACTGCGGCCGCTTCCTGAACTGTGTTGGTAGGGTGATGCTCATGCGCGAGCGCATTCCTTGTTGTTATGTTGCAGTAGCTATGTAGCTAGTGCAGCACAACTATGATGACGTAGCTACTGCAGCATAACAACTCTATTCTAGGGATGGATTTCCATCCCTAACAATGTTCCACCATACACTATAATACCAATAACAACTTTTTTCATATGAGCAAGTTGAAAATGTCCACTTTTAAGCATTGGGCAAAATAAACAGATTACCATCAAACTGGAAGACAAGATGTGGGGCTCATTTGTCATATTAGACAGCCAGAAACTGTTGCAGCAACTGAATAACACATCCTATTATGAAAAATTACCTGTTGACTCCACAAATAATTTCAAGAAAACTATAGATGAAAAATAGAATAATAGATAGGTGAGTGTCTATTACAAGGGAGTAATACCATTGAGAAGTTCTGGGGACAAAGGAACCTCGAGAGCGAAGCTCGAGAGGTTCCCTTGTCCCCAGAACCTTGAGATGGTATTTCTCTGGAGTAATGGTCATTTACCTATTTTTAATTTTTATAATATATGGATGCGAGTTTTATTGGTGTGGTACTGTGAGGGCAGGCTTCCTTGCAGTGAGAACTCAGACACTGAATGTCTCCGTCTCCACCCCCATCCCGTTGTGTCACGCCTGCTCGCTCACTCACTCGGTGACTCTCTTGAGTGAGTTTTGTTTGGTACACAGTCCTACCTTTACTTGATGTTTTCCATTGGTGTATGTAGGATTAGCCAGATAATTGGGTTGCAAAGCAGTGGCACTGGAGTGAAGGGACGATTTTCTCTCGCTAAACAAGAGACGGCCGCTATGTTTTTCCAGTGGTTTTGCCCACCCACAGAGAAATCACGTTGAATCAGGCAGTGCGGTTTTCTAAATGTAACCTTGCATGGTAAGAGGTTGCTGTGGGGATGTCTGAAATAGGCCTATGGCATTTCAATGTTTGGAGGTTGTGCTCTTCAGGTTTGGTGATAATACTATCATTCAGAGCTCGAATTATAGTATTATCACTTGTCAACAATGGTATTATCACTTTGGGTACTGTTGTATTACCAGGATTTTTTTATATGGGATAGGATACTCTTATTTGGCTATCTCCATATATTATTATCTTAAACTTGCTGAAAGAAACAACTGGCTATCCACACAGACTATGGACTTCCTGACTGTGAATTCTCTTGTCAGAGCTTCTTTTATTTAATCCCTAAGGTACATAAGCGTTTGAGCAATTCACCAGGACAACTAAGTGTATCTGGCAATGACTCCCTTACTGAACCATTGGCTAAATTTGCTGATTACTGTATCAGCAGCTTTGCTCAAAATCTCCCATCCCACATCAAGAATTCTGAAGATATTCCTAAAGGGACACTGTCAACTCCCTTAGGCCTCAAAGTATCTTTAGTTTAAAAAACACATTAAAGCTGAAATAGCTGGTAGAGTGGTTCTAATTCTTTGTTTCTAAAAACTGAAAAACAGATTGCCCACCATACTGGAGTTACCACACAAAAACAGGTTTGCCTGGACTTGGGAACACCGCAACGGAGTCTAGCCACTTCTGATGCAGTGGGTGGAGAAGTGACTACTGCATCATGAGTGGCTGCACAGTTTGGGGGTTTCTAATGTCTAGGAAGTATGCAAGAGCAGAAAATCAAAGATTTGAAACAAAAGAAGTTTGGGTGTATTATACCTTTAGCATGTATTTTAGTTCTACTTAGAAAGGTAGAAGATAAAACCACAAATATCATCAAAGAATTTTAGATAATGTAAACAACCATAACCTGTGGGCTTTGAACTAGAAATAATATGATGCAAAAATGTTTGACAGTGTCACTTTAAAGTCCTGAATGATTTAGCCATTCACACCAATAGTTACCTGGTTACCTTGGATGTAGAAGCACTATAATCTAATATCCCTCATAAGAAGGACTTAGAAGCCATGTTATCCTTTTTAGAGGGCAGACAGGTACAAGACCCCCCCCCCATGATTTTCGGATTCAACTTTAAAACTTTGTGTTGGAATACAACACCTTTTTTTATATGGAGAACTACTACATTAAAAAAATGGCACGGCTATGGGGCATGTTTTGCACCTGATTACACAGACTTGTTCCTTGGAAAGTGGGAGCAAGATGTAGTCAGGAATGATAATGTCAACCACTATCTGAATAAGACAGAGATGTAGTGATGCTTTCTCAGTGATGTCATTATTGTTTAGTGTGGATCGGAGCAAGATCTGTTGAAATTTGTGAAATTCTTTGAAGCATGTAATGAGAACCTAAGATTCTCATTGGTCTTTTGCACAAATAAGCTTCCTTGATCTGACTATTTCCAAAGCTGGTAAGGGGAGAGTTGCACTGGATTTGTTCAGAAAACCGACAGACAGAAATACTCTACTGCCAACAGCAGCCATCCGTGCCACACAGTATATATCTGGCATCCCTAATGGTCAGTTTATTCATGTTAAAAAGAATTGTGGAGACAATGAAAACAACTCTTTGCAAGCAAATGAATTAGAGCAAAGATTGAACGACAGAGGATATTCAAGAGAAATAAAAGCTAGGAGGGAGGTTGGCAACACTGAAAGGGCAGAATTGTTGAAAGAAAAAGGTCCGGTGAACCAAAGAGACCAAAGAATTTGGTTTATCTCTACATATCATGCTCAGTTCAAGGAAGTAGGGGACATTGTAAAAAAAAAAAAAACACTGGCACTTGGTGGCTGTAGTTCCTGGCTTGAAGGATTCGGCAGACACAAACCCTAGACTAGCTCATAGGTGAGGAAAAACATAAGGGATGTTGCAGTACATTCAGTTCAACCCTTTCCTGATAGACCAAGAATGTGGCTTCCTGATAGAATTGATGGATGCATTAAATGTAGAAACTGTAAATACTGTTCTTCTGTAATTACATCAAAAATATTTTACAATTTCGAAACAAAAAATCCAGTTATGGTCAGAGGCCTCATTACCTGCACAACCAAAGGGGTCATTTACAGTATTTAGCCACATTTACATGTGGTTGTTTTTATGTAGGCAGAACAAAACACCAGGTTAAAATCAGAATTGGAACACTTGTGATCTATTGAAAATAATGATCCCAACAATACTCTTGCAGTTCATATCAATAGGTCCTGAGACAGACCCATACATTTTCATTTATTGGTGTAGAAAACCTACGAAGCACAGATGAGGTGGAGACCTTGACAGATTCTTATTGAAAAGGGAACAGTATTGGATCTTTTCATTGGGGGCAACTGCTCACCCAAGACTTAACGATAGACTAGAGGTCACTCATTCCTTTAGATATCCTTATTGGCATTTTATTTCAAGCCACTCCCCCATGTATATAGGCACACATACAAAGATATCATTTACTCTGAGTCATAGAAGATTATCAACCCCCCCCAACTCTAGCATCCATTATCATGAAAATCCTTGGGACACCACCTTTTGGTTAGCTTCTAGAAATGCTTCTTGCTCAGGGTTCTGCGAGATAATCAATTTTGTGTGAAATACTAGATTTATGACGTCCATTATGGTGTTCTGAAGTACTGCTGTGATTTATACTGTATTCTGTTATTCTTAAAGTTGTCGTCTTTTTTTTTCTTTTAGATATGACACCATAATGGCTGCCCCAGCCTTAAGGGAAACAGTGGTGGTATCCAGCGGATTATCTTTGTTTTGGGTATTAAATACATCCAACCTTGGATATTCATTTTTTGTTGCCCATTGAAGTTCATGACTGTGCTGATATTAAATGCTGTATCTATGCAGTAGCATGGTGCACTATATCCGTTCATGTATGCTCTGACATCTTCTGAAACTGTATTGTTTGGCACTAACATTAGCCTCTACAGGTACAAGTTCCTGTCTATTGGCTGTTTTATCTTTAAGTCACCCCACTTTCTTCAATGTTTAGATCACCCACTTGGCTCTTCCTCGAGTCTCATTGTAGCTTGATAAATAAATGTGAAAACATTTTAGAAATGATATTTTAATCAGATGATGTGTACTTTGAATCTATCAGTAATCAGGATGAAATGGACTCAGTTTTCAGAAGGAAAGCTTTGGTGCAATTGTAGAGCAGCACTGGTTCATATATTTGGTCCAGGGATATCTGAACTGCTCACTTTTTATTCTAATACAAATTACTAGAAACAGTTCTTTTAAGTTTCAGCTGTACTTAACTGTAGGCTACGAATTATTACCAGCTATCCCGGCATACAACAGCTTTTTACTATGTACAGATTTTTTTATCCTTAAATTGCATTGCTCTGTTTTGCACTATGCTGGGGTTATTTCTTATGTTGGGATTGTAAGTGCAATATACCTTTATGGAATGCCAGTTATAAGAGGGACACGTCATCAAGATGTCAGCATTTGAAAAAGCACACATGCGTGAAATGTGTTAGGCTTGACATGATGCCATCAGTGTGAGGAGGATTGATCAGGAAATTCTCTGAGGCAATGCGTGTTTGCTCCTAACTCATTTTAATGAACTATTTATTCTCTGTACTGTTGTGCACAGCTGAATATTTTTTTTTTAACCAGAAGAGACACACTAAGCTGAAAGCTTGTTTACAGGTATGACCTGGGAGCACAAGAAAGTTTAGTGACTTGCTCAGGGTCACACAGTATGCAAGTGGGGGCTGTAAGATTCAAACCCAGGTCTACAGGCTTGCAGCTCAGAGCCTTAAACCACTGCATTATACTACCTCCTTTATTTCACACAATGATGGACACACTGGTAAAACATTGCCTAATTTTTCTACTTGAAATGTCAGCCGTTTTTTCCTCTAGTTGTGCAGGTGCTTACTACCCTCGCAAACTTTGAATTTTTAATGTGGCACTGCATATCCCAGGTGTGGCTCCAAACCCTGTAGTACAGTAAATTATGGAAAATTTGTATAGTTGTATGAAACACACCAAAAGCAATGAATTCCATGGCACTGCATCTGTTCTGCAGCAAGATATGAGTTCTTTGAAAAATTCCCAGTGCATGGAATCACAGAATTCCAGTGGCCTTGATTATAGCCTTCCTCAAATGATGTAGCACCAACTGTGTGGTAGAGATTGAGAGGAAAGTTTAGCCAAAGTCAAAGTACAAGGTGCTACTTGTGGTCGTGGAACACTGCCTGAATCCTAAGGTTGTTGTGGAGTTGGTAGCATAGGAGGTGGTTGAACTGGAGAAGATGTCTGAGCACAATTTGGTCATGTTGTTAGCGGGGGAGCTGGATTTAAGCAATAACAACTAAGAAGCCAGTCACATCTGAGGGATTAATGATCAGTTGGTGGATGGATGGCCTGAGGTGCAGCTCACCACTAGGGTCATGAATATTTAATTAGACTTATACTAGTAAGTAGCATTGCAATATTTATTTATTTATTTATTAAATTTGGATGACCGGGTAGGCCCACTGAGCCCCGAAGGTCCTTTTTTCAGGGGCGACCCAGAATAACAATACAAGTTATAAGAATGAACAAGGGCATAAGAAACATTTGAGGCATTGTGAGTTACATCATGAGGTGGTTACAGTAAAGCAAAATAGTGGATACAGCCATGGTTACAGGCATGGTAAAAGAAAAGCAGTGGATGCAGGCATGGGTACAGGCATGGTTATCATCATGACATGTAAGCAATTGGTAGTACTTTGCATATAGTTTATTCAGGGGTTACACATGGCCTCTGGCATGCAGTCTGTATAAGGTGGGTAGTAGGAAGGTTAGGCTAGGAGACGGGAGTTGGAGAGGAGGGGAGTACCTTAGGAGCTTTTAGTGCCATGACAGTGGCATGCACTTGAGGTCAGCAGATGGGACTTAAGCCTGGTGCGGAAGTTCATGAGTGAAGTGGAGGCCTGGACCTGGGAAGGGAGCTTGTTCCATTGGCAGGCTGCTTGGGAGGAAAAGGATCTTCCGCCAGCATTTGTCCTTATCCTAGGGACTTCTAATAGCGTTCTATTTGAGGTCCTTAGGTTCCTAGGTTGTGTTTGAGGGTTATGGTCCCGGCAATGCTTGGCGGAGGCGTGGGGTTTGAGAAGCTTGTAGGCCTGGACAAGCAAGGGTGTTGGAGGCGGGCGACCAATGGTGGTGTCAAGATTGGCCAAAGTGTCACAGTGGTGACATCTCGGTGGTCTAAGGTTGCGAAATGAGCTATTTTATTATATAGGGTTTGCATCCTGGTAATCTCTTGTTTAGCCATGCCCTGTATAATAGGGGCCACAAAGGTCAGGTTGGGTAGAAGGACGCTGGTAGCTATGGAGAGCCTGGCTTCAGGGATGAGTTGGTCCCTGAGTCGGTACAGGGTGCCAAGTTTCTGAGGTAGAGTCCTGATGACCTGGTCCACATGTTCCTTGTATGTGATATTCTGATCCAACGTGAGGCCTAAGTGTCTAAGGGAAGGAACTATGTTAATGGCTCTACCAGAGAGTGAGGTTAGGGAGAGGGATGAGGACCTGTCAAATCCCAGGGATCTTGGCCCAAATAGCATTGCCTTGGTCTTGTCGGCATTTAGTACCATTCTGTTCTTACATAGCCAAGTCTCTAGTGAAGTGAGATCCCTTTGGAGTAGAGGGCCCAGGGCAACCACGTCACACAGGGGTCGCAAGATGACAGTATCATCAGCGTACTGCACAACCGAGCTTTCCCCGCAGTGGATACGCAGGTCGTTGGTAAACAAGGAAAACAGGAGGGGGCCTAGAATTGAGCCCTGAGGTACACCCTGGTTTAGGGGTAGTGGGTCAGACATGGTCCCTTTCCATGACACCCTCTCTACCCTGCCTGATAAGTAGCTCCCAAACCACTTCAGGGCATGATTGTCTAGGCCTATATTTTGCAGCTTCTGTAGCAGCAAGTTGTGGTCAACAAGTTCAAACACCTTGGATAAGTCTATAAAGACTGCACCAGTGGGTATCCCTTTGTCCATTGCCCTGAGAACTTCATCCGTGAAGTTAATGAGGGCAGTGTCAGTACCATGATTTGTTCTAAATCCATGTTGGGAGGGGGCAAGGAGCTGATGAGCTTCCAGGTAGTCCCTGAGTTGATTGTAGGTGACTCTTTCTTGCACCTTAGCAAGTGAGCAGAGGAGGGAGATGGGCCTGTAGTTGTTGAGTTTTTCCCTGAGCCCCCGCTTTGTGAATAGGGACAACATTGGCATGTTTCCACGGGTCAGGGACTGCTCCTTCCCTCAGTGATCGATTGAGGAGCATGGTTATAGGCCAGGCTAAGGAGGTAGCTCCTGCCTTGAGTAGCCGAGGGTTGATACCATCGGGTCCCCCTGACCCTATCGTTTTCAGGTTCCTTAGGAGGTTTAGTACTTCAGTGTGTTTAGCCAGTATCAGGTGAAATGGGGGTCTTTCCATGTGAGGTGGTTCATCTGAGGTAGGGGGAAGAGTCTGGGGAGACAGGCAGGTCTTGTAGGCCTCGAGGTCTGAGAAGTGCCTGTTAAGGGCAGCCGATATTTGAGAAGGGTCAGCTGTGAGCTGACCGTTAATCTCCATGGGACAGGACTCAGGCTTTTTGCTGCCCTTGATTAGGTCATTGATATGATTCCAGAATTGCTTGGGGTTGCCCAGGCTGGTTTTCTGGAGGTGTGTTAAGTAATCTCTCTTAGCAAGTTTTATGGCTCTCTTGGCTTTGTTCCTCAGGGCTTTGTATTCAGTGAGATCTGCCGGGAGGGAGGAGAGCCTAAACTTTTTCCAGGCTTTTTCTCGAGTAGCCGTTAGGGCTTTGAGGAAGGGAGAGATGCACTTGTAGCAGCTGCCTTTAGCCCTCATTCTCTTCATTGGAGCAAAGAGGTTGGCCGCTGTGGTTAGTTCATCCTGGAAGTATTGCACAGCCTCAGTAAGAGTAGGGAGAAGATTTGTGGGGTTCCAGTCCAGACTACCTAGGTAGCGATTGTATTGTAGTTCATAGAACTTGGAGAAGTCAAGGGCGGAGAGAATTCTAGGTTGGACCTTGGGTGGTTTGTTTTTCCATATACAGAAGATTGGGGAATGGTCACTCAAGGAGTCTGCCATTGTGCCCACACTCTGCATATTAGTGAGGGTTAGACACCAGAGCCCAGTCAAGGGTGGTGTGGTTCCCAGTTTTGTAATTAAGTCTGGTCGGTTCAGAGATGACCTGCGTCAGACCTGCTTCATGGGTAAGTGACTTTGAGGCATGACCAGGGTCCTGGGCCCAGCTAATGTTGAAGTTGCCCAGGATTAGTTGCTCCATTGTTACCTTGGTAGCCATATCATTTGTGATGGCTTCAAGGATTCGAGGGCTGATTTTGGTGGGTGGTAGATGCAGCCAATTGTTAGTTGTTTGGTGTGCCCTAGGATTATCCGGATGTATATGCTCTCTCCCTCAGCAGTAGGATTAGTCTGCTGGGGTAGAGGTGACCTGAGAGGTCATTCTTAGCATAGATTAGGACCCACCCCTTTTTGGCTTCTCATCATTCTGGGTAGCTATTGCAGCCTGACCTGAATCTCGTGGTCATGGATGTGGGCTTTTAGCCAGGTTTCAGAGATGGCTAGTAAGTCCGGTTTGTAGAGGTCCAACCAGGCCTGGACTTCATGTATTTTTGGTCTAAGACTACATATGTTCATTTGTGCTATCTTCAGACCCTTGGTGGCTGCCCATTGATGGTCCTGGGGGGATGCTACCAAGGTTTTGGGTATGTATGGGCCAGGGTTAGGTTGGATATCACCTGATAGGAGAAGTAGCAAGACTAGTAACCTGAGCAGTTTAGTGCTAGGTATTGAGATGAGGTGTCTTCGACACGTCCTGCTCATATAGTAAAGCAGGTCATAGCATACACCCTTTTTTATGATCTCATGCTCTGTTAAGAGACTAGATATACTTGAGATAGGGTAGCTGCTAAGGAAGTCGTCGGGGGGATATTATGTAGATTGCTCACTGGTTCTGGGGGGGAATGGGTCTATGAGCCTGTCCACCCACAGTAGGGTCAGTGAGTAGATTATAGCAAGTAGTACACCCCTATTAGGGGGAGGGACACTTGGGTTCCTAGCACACCAAGGAGGGTGGAAGGAAGCATATACTAAGTAAGGCATTATTATTGGATGATGTCAGCATAGCGTAGGTAAGAATAGGGTGCTCAGAGTCTATCTGACTTGAGTCTGAAGGGTGGATGGCAGACACTGAGGGCTTCCTGTTTTCAGCTGCAGAGCTGTCGCACAGGCAGTTTTAAGAAAGTTGTCAGCCTGTTCAGTGAAGCTTAGGGGAACCTCAAACTACAACCTCCCCTTGTAGCAGCACCGGGAAAGAAGTAGAATGATAATGCAGGCCATATTGCCCACGATTGAGTTCAGTGATTTGTGTAGAAAGACCAAGAATCCCTCTAGTGGCTGGTCTGTATAACCTGCTAATGGAAAACTAGCCACTTAAACAAAGAAAAAAAAAGAAAAAAAACTTCTATTACACAGCTGAAATGTGCTTAGTTCTATCGAAAATCTATTTATAAAAAGTGCCAGATGGCTGAAGCAGGGGAAAAGTCCTGGCCAATCAGAGTGGGTTTGCTGGAAGCACCCATGTTCCAATTGGCTGCGCTGTCCCGTACCTTCCAAGGAGCTGCAGGAGGGCGTCCTGGTCTTCAGAAGTAGGAAAATGCTGTGCAGGGTTGGCTGCTGGTTGTAATGGATTGGAAGTGAGAATTTGTTATCGTAGAGCAGTCACTTCAAAAACCAATATCTTAAATTGGATGCTGGGCTACATAGCCAGGGGAATTTCCTGCAGGAAGGCAGAAGTTATTCTGCTGCTGTACAGGTCTCTAGTGAGACTGCACCCAGATTACAGTGTGCAATATTGGTGCCTTTATCTTAAGAAGGATATCAACTTGCTGGAGGCAATCCAGAGAATGGCAGCCAAGGTAATCTAAGGCCAGCAAGGCAACATCTATGAGGAGAGGCTCAGGGAGCTCAGCATGTACTCTCTTGAGGACAGAAGGGAGAGGGGGAACATGACTGAGACCTTCACGTATCCTGAAGGTATAAACATGGTGAGCATTGAGGGCTCTCTTCAGCCTTAGTGAACAAGACCACTAGGGGTAACAGCTTAGAGATGATGGAGGTTGGAGGAAGGTTCCGGAGGGAGATGAGGGGGTATTTTGTCACCGAGAGGGTGGTGGCTAAGTGGAATAAGTTGCCAGTGGAGGTGGTATCCCTAGAAAATGTGGACAGCTTCAAGAGAGGATGAGACAGGGTGAGGGGGGAAGCTGCAGTCAGTGGGGAGGGGTATTTGGGAGTGGTCAAGGGGGATATGGAGAGGGGGCAGTTCCATTTGTAAACACAGTGGGAACTGCACACTCAGGCAGACTAGATAGACCTTAAGGCCTTTATCTGCTGGCACATTCGTATGTTTGTGTGTCTGTATCTTAGCTTCTAAGATCGACACAGAAGACTGAAGAGTAAGTAGCAGGTCTCAGAGTTTCAAGGTAGAATCCAAAAGTGCCGGTGATTAAGCATCAGATGGATGTTCATCAGATGATTTTAAAGTAGAGGAATGATGTTTAAATGATTGTTTTCTTTTTACAGTAAGTAGATAAGTTACATTATGAGAATGCAGTACAAACAGAAGTGTTGTCAAGGTTCAGTCTTTGAATTTCAGAGGGTAAGAGTGACAGGGACTTTTTTGGAGCTTCAGGAAGGATGCTAGCACATGAGGATTGACTTTGATTTGAAAGGTTCTCTTTGTTATTGTTTTTCTGTGGGTCAGTATTTCTGATTGATAATGACATGATGTGACAAATAAATGTTGGAACATGGAGCCTAGGAGATGTTTTAGGTGTGGATTCATGAAAGTTAGGATGTGGAGTCCAGAAGATTTTTAGGTTATGAACCTCAAATCTGTTGGTATACAGAACCTGTGTATGCTGAGGCATTATTCCTTCAAGGCTGGGCTTACAGCCCTAAATCTACTGAGGCAAGGAACCCTGAAGTAGTTGGGGTGTGGAGCCCCGATGGTGTTTTGGTGTGGAGACTTGAATGACAGGGAGTAGAGCTTTAAAGTATTTGGGACATGGCACCCTAAATCTTTTGGAACATGGAGTCCTGAAGTTGTTGGGCATGCTGCCCTGAAAATGTAGGGGTACAGAGCCCTGTATTTGTCAAGATGTGAAGCCCCGTCGGTTTCAGTGCACCAAGGAGCCTTGGAGAAGATAGACCATGGAGTCCTGAAGATGTTTAGACTCAAAGCTCAGTTTATAGGGTGTGGAGCCCTAAATTATTGGAATGCAGGGACTAGAGCATGCAGGGGTGCTAGATCTGCAGGAGTACTGGTTCAGTCTTATAAATGTTGGGGTCCAGAGCCCTGAAGGTTTGGGGTTATGGATCCCTAAACATAATAAGAGATGGAGCCCTGTAGATGTTGGGGCATAGATCCTTAAAGGAGTTGTGGCATTAAGCCCTACTGAGAGGGGAGTAGAGATCTGAATTATTGTGGTGCAGAAGTCTTAAGATATAGGGGTTCTGGGTCTGCAGGTGTAGTAGCCTGAAACCCTTTAGATGTTGGGATAGGGAGCTCTTAAAAGATTGGGCATGGAGCCCTGAAGGAGTTGAAGTGTAGAGACCGGTACTTGTTGGGGAGTGGATCAGAGCCCTGTAGATTTCAGGGCACAGAGCCCTGGAAATGTTTAGGCACAGACCCCTGAAATTGTTTAGGCATAGACTCCAGCATATGTGGAGTTGGGAGCCCCAAATGGTTATGGTGTAAAGTCCATAGGATATAGAGCCGCTGGGTACTGGGCCTGCTGTTGTACTGGCTCGGATCCCTATATTGTTGGATGTGGAGCACTTACAATATTGGAATATGGAACCCTGTAGATGCTGGGCCATGGCCTTAAAGAAGTCGGGGCATAGAGCCCCAAAGAAGACAGAATGTGAAGCCTTTGAGCTATTGGAAGTTAAGTCCTGAGTGTATGAGCACGTATCCCTTAAGAAGTTGGGGTGCAAAGGCTGAAGGAGGCCTTTAATAATTTAACAGCCTGGGTCCAGTGATGTTAGATAATGAAGGACCACCAGAGGGCAAGTCTATGCTTAATGCAGAGCCCAGTCAAACATGACAGTTTAGTCAGAGGAAAAAAAAGGAAGGTAGTAGTCAGTGATAGGAACTCAACTGTTTTAGAGTGTCACAAACATCTGAATGACATTCACAGTCGACTGCTATCACTGACAAGGCACCTGAGAGCTGTCGAATGACAGTAAAAAAAAAATGACAAATGACAGCAGACATTCTCTTTTCCACTGAACCATGTGTCCTGTAATATGAGCGAAAAACAAAAGTTTTGCAGAAGTTTTCACAACACAGACAGCACCGATTCAATTTTCCCATGGAATGAATGTGAAGTCCAGACTTCTTCTGATAGGAGGATCTGGAGTGCATGTCACTTCCAGTTTGGTGGCCAGCACAGCACAGTGGCAATCAGGAAGTCTTAGGCATCAGAAAATCTAAATATTAATAAAACTGCAATGCGGAAAAATAGGGGCTCCTTGAGGTTCTGCTACATACACCCTCCTTAACTTGCAGGTAGGCTCAAAAATATCAGCACGGTTACCTCAGGTGTCTCTCTTTAACTTATAAGTTTATGAGGAGAAAATAATTTCCTGTAAACATTTCAATTTGTGATATGTTTTGCAACTTGAATTGACTGTCCACCTGTAAAAGGCTATTTGAAATTACCTGAACACTGTGCTACAAAAATGAAATAAAGAACACTGCTAGTAGTCTTTCATGATCTCTGCAATGAGACAGAAGGTTAAAAAAGAAAAACACCAGATAATATTGACGACATGGATAGCAATATTAGTGTTAACCTTCAAATTTTGTTAGGGGAGGGGATTGTTTAAACAGGAAATGCACACTAAGCCAGAGCTTGTTTCCAGGTGTGACCATGGAGCACTAGGGAGTTAAGTAACTTGTTCAGGGTCACACAATATGCCAGTGGGGGCAGATGCGATTCAATCCAGGTATCCAGGTTTGCAGCTCAGCATCCTTAACCACTACATCATATTGCCTCCTAAAACATATGCCCTGCAGTGATAATGGGATTAATGCAAAGTAAACTGAAACAGATCCTTCATGTTTATTGTTTATTAACTGACTGCCCTAGCAAAAAGAAAAAGTGAGACAAAAATCAAACTATTGACTCATAACACTGTCTGATGTATTTATTTTATTAATGCATAACAGATACAGTGAGTTAGGACATGATATTGTTAAAAATATTCATTTTTGAAAATTGCTCCTCAAAACTGGTTGATTGCTAATCAATTTTGAATTTGATTAACAATGCCTCTAATCAACTCTCTGGCATTAATGTATGCCTTGGACTCACCTGAGAATGAGGGCTCACTCCACGCAGGGTGGAGTGGATAGGTAGCTTAGGCTGGGCACATAGGACAATTTAGCTAGATTAGGGAAAGTGATGGACTCACTTCTGAAGGAAAGAACTGTTGAGTACCTAGAGGCCAGAGGGACACAGGACCCAAGACAGCATGGGTTCACAGCGGGAAGGTCATGTCAGACAAATCTAATTGATTTCTTTGACTGGTGACCAAAGTAGTAGACCAGGGAGGGTTGTGGACATGGCCTACCTAGACTTGTAAGGCATTTGACACAGTCCCACACAAAGATTAGTAGTCAAATTAACCAGCCTGGGAGTGGGTCCCAGGGTGGTAGCCTGAGTAAAACATTGTCTGGACAACAGGACACAGAAGGTAATTGTAAATGAAGTCCACTCTGAAGAAAGGGGGTTACTAGTGTGGTACAGCAGGGTTCAGTACTGGGTCCTGTCCTTTTTAATGTCTTTATAAGTGACATTGCAGAGGGACTGGAAGGAAAAGTATGCCTCTTTGCAGATGACACAAAGATCAGCAACAGGGTTCATACACAAGGAGGCGTGGAAAGGATGAGAGGGACTTGGCAAGGTTGGAGGAATGGTTAGAAGTATGGCAGCTTGGATTCAATGCAAAGAAGCGCAAAGTAATGCACCTGGGAAACAAAAACCCAGGGGAAGATTACACAATGGGGGGGAGGTAGTAACAAGAACAAAAATGGAAAGGGACCTGGGGATAATCATAACAGATGACCTAAAGGTTGGCAAGCAATGTGAGAAGGTAGTAGGGAGGGCTGGGGGGATACTGGGATGTACAGGGAGAGGTATCACCAGCAGAAAACAGGAAGTTATTATCCCCCTGTACAGACAGTTGGTGAGACCCCATCTGGAGTACTGCGTCCAGTTCTGGAGACCCCATCTCCACAAGGACATAGACCGGATGGAGGCAGTTCAGAGGAGGGCAACTAAAATGGTGCAGGGTCTGCAAGAGAAGCCATACGAGGAGAGAATAAAGGAGCTTAATATGTATACCCTTGAGGAAAGGAGGGAGAGGGGGGACATGATAGAAACGTTTAAGTACCTCAGTGGAATCAACAAAGTCCAAGAGGTAGCATCTTTCAGAAAAGAGATGTTCAAGAACAAGGGACACAATCTGAAGATAGAGGGAATGGCTCAGGGGCAATGTGAGGAAGTATTTTTCACAGAGAGGGTGGTGGACACATGGAACAGCCTTCCTGAGGAGGTTGTGGGGTCTAAAACTGGGGGAGAATTCAAGAATGCATGGGACAGACATAAGGCAATTTTTGTGGGGGGTAGGAAGAAATAGGCTGTTGGTTAAATAGGATCTGCAGCTTATTCTCTAGGTAGGGAAATGGGCAGACTAGGTGGGCCATGCGGGCCTTATTTGCCGTCAAAGTCTATGTTTCTATGGCTAGAAGAATCTTCAAAAAACATCACAAATCATCACTTTTATTTAGCAAATCACACAAATAAAAGCCTACAACAACAGGGATGCTGCAGGGGATATTCCTTACTTTATATAGCAGGAGGAAAAGAAAGAAAAAAAAAACTATGTTAGGCAGAGCAGTGCACTGAAAAGTAGCAGGACTCTGTGACCAGGGGCTTGCTTTGATGTGGAACTGGGAGAGAAGGAAGTGTGCTTAGGCAGTAGGCAGTACGGGAATGAGCTGACTGCAGTCTGCCAGTTCTGAATTACCTAAATCAATCATTTTTTTTAATATGAAGATCAGTGAGTCAGACTATGCAGGAACATTTATTTGGCAGTGGTTACATTTTTCTTTTGAGTAAGCATGGCATGGTACACAGACCCTAAGGCCTGATAAAGGAGTTACTAGGTAGCTGGCAGCAAATGAGTATGTGGTAGTAGCCTGGTAGTAGCCATGTGACCAGAACAAAAGGAAAAAACCTTTTTCTAACTAGAAAAATAAGGACAACTGTTTTTCCAGTGATAGCAATTTTTTTAGTACAATCAGTGTGCACAGTATAGCACAGAGCCCTGATACCCACAGTGAGGGAACTGTGTAGCAAGTGGGTGACAGCTGGCAGCCTGCCAGTGTTTTGCCAGCTTCTTCTAACAGGCTTTCAGGGACTGAATTTCCATCTATGTACCTACATCCCGGTCTGTTGTTTTCCTTTTAGATATTTACTGAATCTGATATTTAAATATTTCATGAAGTCTAGACTGCATTACCATGCATATTTATTTTATTATTTGAATTATTTTATGATGCTTACTTTGTTTTTGATTTAATCATTGTGTCTGTTCTGTCTTTTATGTGTAATGTTTGTAATGGCACCCTGAGCCACTGGGGAATGGCGTCACATAAAATAAACACTACTACTAGTACTAGTACCAGTAGGCTTTTATGTGGCATCCTATAAAAAATAACAATTCCAGTCTTCAGGCTCTCAACTTCCTGAGGTCTGTCCTGTGGCATTGTGTGTGTCTCCTCAGTTGCGCAAGTATAGTGTGATCTAGGCAGTGGGCAGCAAGTTGGTGTCAGCGGGCAGCCTGCTGCTGCCCAGACTCCGCTAATTTGTGCTTTTGTGGCATCCTATAAAAAATAAAACAAAATACAAAATAATTTTCTTCCTGTCTTTGGGTTCTCAGCCTCCTGAGGTTCCTCCTGAAGCACTGTGTGTGCCTTCCTGATGTGTATTAATGTTGAGCTATCTGGGCAGTGGACAGCAAGCGGGTGTCAGCTAATACCCTGACAGTGCCCAGCTGTGCTAGTTGGTACATTTATGGTATGCTATAAAAAATTAGAAAAACTACAAACAACATATTTATTTTCCAGTCTTCTTTCTGCCAACTTCCTGTGATTCCTCCTGTGGTATTGTGTGTCCCTCCTGAGCTGTACTGGCATAGTGTGATATGGACTTTGGACAGCAAATATGTTAGGAGGCAACCTGCTGATGTCCAGCTGCTGCTAGCTGGCACTTTTGTGACATCAGCAACATAAATTATAATTAAAAAAGAAAGTTAAAAAGATAAAAAGACAAGTATTTGGGGGTCTCTTTTAGGCAGTGGTGCAGCAGAGAGGGCACTTCACCTCAGACTCAATGGGACCTGGAAATGTAGAGAAAACTACTTGAACAGTCCATAAAGTATCACACATTGTAGGAAACACTCATACTGGCACTGCCAGGGTTGCAACTCGAGCAATAACTGTAGAGAAAGGTAAAAATAAAGGGGCACAGCAGGTAGTGACTTGGGTAGTGGAGGAGGAGGAACAAAGCAATTTTGGGGACCCTGGGGATAGAAATGGAGTAAGTATGCAACTGATAAAAGTTATAGCAGCAGGAGGAGGAGGATCAGGTGGAACAGATGGGAGTCAGACTTCAGGCAGGAACAAGAAAGAAATCCAAAGAAGACAGACAGTGGTTGTCAAAAGAAACAAAAGAAAGAGGCCCCAAAAAGATAAAGTGAAAAACAAGCACCTAAAAAAAACAGTAGAAAAAGACAAGTAGTACTCTAGGGTGAGGAGAACACCTGGTAAAAGTAGAAAAAGAACTGTTCCATGAAACCCAGTGAACTGGTGGCAGGGGAGTACGAAGTGGATGTGGAAGAAAATGAGCCATGGTAACCAATCCATAACCTAGCCAACTACAGAAAGTGCCACAAGGAAAGACAAAACTGGAGATGTCAGTGGTGTGGGATTTCTTTCAAGTGGACAAAGAGTCATGACACATGAAGTCCAGCTTATATGGGCTGTGTCAGGCCATGGAGAGAACAAGGCTGGAAATATCTACCATGAAAAGACATTTGCTGAAGCCCCACAGATCCTAGTATGACAAGAGGTGGCAAATGTATGGCACCATCAGCAGTACTATGAGGCTTTGAAGCTGACAGTGATGGGGAGGCATGGGGAGGCAAATGTTGAGGGTAGAGAGGAAGAGGAAGAAACTCGTTCAAGTGGCAACAAAGCACAGTCCCATCATACTGTTATTTAGCTCATTGTTTTCCACATCTCTGAGAGGCTACAAAACCCCATCCACTTACATCCCCAGGAACAAGAAAAGTAGGAGCTAGCTTTCAGTTTCAGCTAAACAAAACACTCAACTGTCACTGGTTGAGTTTTCTGAAACAAAAGCATACAATGTATGGAAAAAATGTTAACCACTGACTTTCTACCACTCTCCCTTGTGAGCAGTGCAGATTTTCTATCGCCTATGCGGGTTGCAGTGCAAAGGCACCAAACACCCACCAATACCTACTTTTCCTACAGTGGCTCTTCAGGATTTGTATCAGAGTGTCTACAAGACTGTGTCACATGCCCGGAAAACAGCATTTATGCCAATGGTTCACGTCACCACTGACATGTGGAAGAGTGATCAGACCACTGACTGCATGGCAGTAACTGCCCATTGGATCAGTTCCTCCTCTTCCTTCTCTTTCTACTCCCCTGGGTTAAGTGGCAGCAGCAGCCAAAGCACTAGTTGCAAGGGCCCTCCAGTCTACTGGGTTTGACAGTAAGCATCATGCAGAAAACTTGTTACACCTTCTTCAGCAGAAGTTTGATGAGTGCCTGACAACATATTCACTAACACCAGGATTTAGAGTATCAGATGATTCAAAGAAGATTGTAAAGGGAGTAAAAGTGGTGACTATATGTTCCATGCTCTGTTACTGTATTAACCTGGTACTTCAGGGATTCTTAGCTAGAGATGCAGCAAATGTTTACTTTGCCATTAAAGTTGGTGCAAAGTTGGAAAACTTCATTCTTTGTGAAGTGGGGTTAAGTTTCCTCACTCCCCCCCCCCTTCTAACAGGGTAGTTCTTTTTTTTTTAAAAAAAACTTTAAAACAATGTCAACCACCTTGCCAACTATGAGACAGATGTTACCTCTTCCAACACCCAGACTTTTAGAGACTGTGCACCCTCACCCCACTACCCTCTAGCACCTTCCCCCATTCCTGATGATGTTTACTACAACAAAAAAGTTGCAACTGCCTGTCAGCCATGTACACATCTCCCTTCCCCCACCCATGCCATATCACCTGAACACATCTGCCTTCCACAGGTGTTACTATAGGGTGGACATCATCATTCATTTGTTCTGTTGCAGAACATGGTCTGAACATTTGTTCTGTTGCAGAACATGGTCTGAACATTTGTTCTGTTGCAGAACTGGTCATCTTACAGCTTGCTGTTCAATGCTGGATGTTTTTCTTTTCCACAGGTGCTGTTACTTGTTGCCTTTTATTTGAGGCTAGGGGGAAGGTGGATGGGTGCTAGAGAGTGGGGTAGGGCGGAAGTTTTGGTGTGATCTTCTTGACTTAGGGGATATGGGGATCAGGAGGTGAATAAGTTTAAGTGGCATGACATGGGTGGTGGGAAGTGAGAACTGTACATGTCTGGCAGGCAGCAGTACCTATTTTGTTATAATAAACTTCATGAGAAAGGTGGGGGAGGGTGAAGGGAGGTGGGGGCTGGGGGTTGGGTGGCAGTGCATAATTTCTACAGGTTTGGGTGGTGTGGTGGGCATTTGTCTCACAGAGCTTGCACTGCTTTAAAGGATTTTAAACAAACAACAGAATACTTCACCTCATTTTCACTGTTACTATATCCCTCAGTTTTAATGAAGCCAGCCCTTTGGCAGATTGACAGAAACAGCATCATTTTACACATTCACAGTGTTAAATGGCTGAAATAGATGCTGTTTCTGTCACTATGCTAACCAAAAGTATATGTAAAATGTTTCTAACTTGCATTGTAGACTGGCATACACACGGTGACAGAAGCTGCACAACAGGGCCTATTCACCAATGGTGCAGATGGGCTACGTGCAGCATGTTCAGGCATATATATTCCAGTACACCCATGCGCACCACCGTTGCATTTCTAAATGAGTTATGCCCCTCCCCACAGATCCCTGGCCAAGCGCGTGGGCGGGCTGGGGTCTCCGCGGGGGGGGGTTCCAGCACTCTGCCCCATGCACAAACAGGCAGAGTGCCTTATGCAGGGTGCTGGTGGCTGCGCATCTGGAAACCAGCTGTAACGGCTACGTGCCCCCTCCAGTCGCTGCTGCCGGACCCGCTGGTGCTGGTGGGGGGGGTGATTGGACCCCCGCAGGAAGGTGCCCCTGTGGTTGGGGGATGGAGATTGAGCCGGGGGTGAGTGGCCTGCACATGTCCCCCCCAGGCCACACTGCCAGGGCTCTATGCCCCTCCGGCAAGATGGCACCATACTGGCGCAAGGGAGCCACTGCGGGCCCAGGTAGGGCAGCCGATTAATTGCTGTCCAGACTCGCATCTCCACCCCCATGCACCTGCATGCCTGGGGGCTGGGACATGGAAGAGAGTTGAGCAGGGACCACTGCTTCTTGAATACGGTCATTGCTCGGTTCTCCCATGGGTGCGGAGCTGCACGTGTCTTTCGCGCCTGCTCCGCACCCCTTAGGCCCTGGACACACAGGAGAACTTAAAACAGTTTAAGTGCCTTAAAATGGTTTAAATCCCCCTAGCACTGTTTGCAGACAGACTACAAACCTCTTAAAACATTTTAACAAACGTGTTTTTAAACCCTGCTAGATACCTAGTCTTAAAACCATTTTTAAAAACGTTTTGGAGCTAGCATGGTTTTACTCACAGGTCTGTCCAGGAGTAAAAGTGTTTTAAGCTGTAATGGTTTAACTAAAACAGTTCTAGCTGCAGTGTGTCCAGGCCAGCACAGTTCTGTGTGTTGGACTTAACACAAAATAGTTACAAGGAGAACAGGTTTAACACTAGCAGTGTGGCCACACTCAACAGTTATCAAAAATGGTTACTGAGTAGTGTGGCTGCACTGAAATGGTTTAGCTAAACTGGTTTTAAAAACGGTTTTCAAAAACAGTTCTGTAGTGTGTCTAGGGCCCTAGTGTACAGGCCCCAATATGAATTGGTGGGGGGGGGGGTAATCCATTTCTGTCCCATAAGCAGTTCACAAGCCTAATTTATGTGTGCCCACAATTAGCCATTAATGACAACTACATGGAGAAATTGTCTACATTACTTTTTGAATCCCTACCTCAGAAAGTTTTCTCACTGCAGCTCGTAACTATCCTAACACTCACACAAGCTGCATTAACTGTAACTGGGTTTCCCAGTTTGAAATTTAGCCAGCCCATAGAAAGACTGACATAAACTGCCTTATTTTACATTTTCAAAGTACTTGTTGAAAGAAAAAAAGTGCGGTTTCTGTCACTGAATATCAAGTCTCACCTTGGAGTCTGTGGAGACTGGTATTCAGGCTATGGAAGTGTGGAAGTAAAAACCTGGCACAGTGCGCTAGCGCATGGTTGAGACTCAGCTTGTTCACCGATTGTACCTTGCGCTGTTGAGAACACGCTTGCGAATCACCTACAGCTGCCTGGCATGACTGTTTCTGTGGGGATGAGCATGTAGTTTGGCAAAGCCACTAATTTCAGGTGACTACCTTCTAAACAAGCAAATTCAGTTTAATCATAATACAGATGACTTAAAAAAGTTACAGGAAGCAATAACACATGACACTGGCTGTTTTTACTAACGTGTTTAATGCTGTAAAAAAACTAAATAAATAAGCATTCACTATCTGACAGTATCTCTTTAAGTTTCACAGGGCCCCAGCTCTGGTAGGGTCTACAGGATTCCATGAATTGGTGATTAGGTTATTTGATAGTCACACACTCGTTGACTCTTGTAGACCCTATCAGAACCGGGACCCTGTGACACTCAAGTTAGGTGAAACACAGGCTGCTGTGAGAACCAAAACGTTTGGGAAAAGAATCTGCATTTCTACTGTAGTACTTCACCATCACATTCATGTTAACCATTGTACTGTGGTTAGACTCCCAGGCTTGATCTTCAAAAGGATTTTTTTTGTGTTGGCAAGTTTTTTTTTTTATATATCAATACAGAGGCTGCCTAAACCCTTTTGAAATTCATGGCCCAGAAATTCAATGTGCAGTTAAAAGATTTGAAAAGAACGGGTTTATTGTATGCAATAATGCGAAAAACAGTCCCACAGTCAATATTTCATATCTGTGAAAGATAAAAAATTGATATTATCTCTGGCCAATAGATGCACAGTAAACTGCTTCCTTCTTTACAGTGCAAACAATATTTGAACATACTGTTAAAGAGAACAACTTCTGATGAAAGTTTACATAGAAAAAACATTTGTGAAACAAGCTACAGTAGGTTTCTCTTACCCATCCCCATTACTTTCTAACCATTTTCCTTGTTCATTGACTGTGTAGTTAGAGAGGGCCTCTGCCAGACTCCATGAGGTTTCTGTGCACTGATGTTGATCCATCTGCTTGGCCAGGACCCCAGCAAAGGCAAACAAAATGACCAACTGACTCAAATTCATTTTACCCTCCAGCTCCAGCTGGCCAACAACTCACCAGAGCATGGAACTGGGCTCCCTGAGACCACTGCCAGATCCAGGGCAGTGAAGGCAGTTCCTTATATATTTAAACACGGCCCAGTTCTGTTGTTCCACATCGTCTGCTACTTGGAGCAAGGTTCAGGATATTGTACTTGGTGTAGGTCACCGCTTATTTCCCAGATAGTACTGAAGGCAATCTTCTGCCAGAAGCAGGGTTTCCTCTTTCACTGAATTGCTCATTATGAGGGAGGGGAGCAGGAGTGTAAATAGATTTTGTAAGGCTGATGTAAAGTGAGATTTTTTCCCTAGTTTCGAGGTGTTCCAGTTGCACATACACTGCTTCAGTTTGTCCTCATCATTTGGCCTTGTCTGGAGGACGAGGGAAGACTTGATGCTGGAGGTCCTGTCTGGCTCCCACCTACTGCACCTCCACTCTGCCTTCTTCCAGAGAGCCCACACACTTCCTCATTCTGCTCTTTAAGTCCCACGCACATCATGTGATGCACTGTAGTCTCAGCCCATGCAGGCATCCCTCAGCTCACAGTGAGTGTGCATCCGAATCTCCTCTTTTTTTGACATTGTGCACCTAGTTTGGGCATACCTTTCTCCCAACCTGTCATCACAGAACTGTGGGGCACACTGACACTCAAAAGAAGTGTTGAACACTGACCTCAAATGTTGATAAACTATACACACCCCGAGCACTGCAGAAAAGGGGCTTTAGTTGTGCAAAGTTTATTTTACTCCAGCATCACTGTGATTCCTGGAGGCGCTGTTTTAAACTTCCCGCTACTCGGGGAGACTGAAGCTGACTAGCCCACGTAGCTGGGCTTTGGAAAGCCACTTTTGCACTACCAGGTGGGGTTTTAACCCGATCTTTTAAGGGTGGGTTACCCCCATATTCTGCCCCAGGTCTCAGGAGCGCTTGTGACAGTTGCCATAGCAACGTAGGCAGTGTCACTACACTGCACTTCAAGTAGCTCGGCTTCAGCAAGCGGAGTCGAGCGTGGAGCGGAGGTGACGTGGGCAGAGGCCAGCGGCACCTGTCAGTGTCAGTTGAGGGAAGGAGCCAGAAATCCTTTCTGCACCACAAAAGGGCCATTAGTAGCAATTGGATTTTAGGTAAACTTGTTTTTAACAATGGAACTGCACATGGGTTTGCATGATAGGGATAATGTTTCTTTTAACGCCTGTCTCACTTATAAAATGTATGAGGAGGGGGAGAAGGTTGATTCCTTTATTTGTGATAAATGTATCTTAATTGAAATTATGAAACAAGAAATTGAATCATTGCAAAATAGAATTAAACTCCAGATTGAGATATCTTCACTAGAAAAATTCATTGATTCAGCTCTAGATGACTGTGTTGAACAACAAGAACATGCTCAGCTAGTAGGGGCTATAAACATTGAAAGGGAAGACATACTTTTGGGAGCAAGAAACTGTTTGGACTCTAAGGAAAATGATGATTGGTGCAGAGTGGAAAAGAGTAGTAAAAAGGGAAGGCAGAATATTGGTGGGTATGGGCAGATTGATCTTCAAATTAAATATAGCATTCTTAGTACAGTGGTAGACCAAGACATAACTGATAAAGTGGATCCAAATACTAGTGACTGTAGGGAAGGTCATGTAGATATGATAGGGTACAATAAGCAGGGGGTACAAGGAGATCATATATTAAAAAAAGAACTTTTGGTTATTGGTGACTCCATCATTAGAAACATCGATAGAATATTATGTCAAGGTAGGAATGAGTCAACAATTGTTAGTACCCTACCAGGAGCAGGTATAGGGGATGTTCGTAAAATGTTACCAGGATTATTGGAAAATACTCTAAATCCAGTCACGGGATTGCATATAGGTACAAATGATGTTGGAAAAAGGGCACTCTTGGAAATTCAAAGGGACTTTGAGGCCGTCGGGGAAAACTTGAGGGTACATGGATCCCGAATTTTGATATCAGAGATCCTGCCCGTACCTCGAGAGGTGGCAGGCAAACATAGGGACATTAGACAGCTAAATGGGTGGTTGAAAAGGTGATGCCATAGGGAAGGTTTTGTATTCATCCAACACTGGGACACCTTCCGGGACCTAGGCTTATTCAGGAAGGATGGGCTACATCTAAACAAACATGGTTCTAGAATACTAGCTAAGGAAATACAGAAACAAGTTGATAACTATTTAAACTAAGTACCAAGGGGGTAGGGGTCATCCATCAAACTTCACAGACATCTGAAAAAAACCAAAATACTTGAGAACACTAGAGAATCTCAGGACTGGAAATGCCTCTCCCTAAATGCTAGGAGCCTTACAAACAAATTTGAGGAATTAGTCTGTTTGTTAAATACTGACAATGTCCAGATATGTGCCATAACTGAGACATGGGAGACATCCACAGACACCTGGGACCATCATATACAGGGATATGATTTATATCATATGGATAGAGTGAGTAAAAAGGGTGGTGGTGTAGCACTATATGTATCCAACAAATTAAAATCGGTAGCTATTGAAGTTCCAAAAATACCAGGCATTGAGCATTTGTGGATCAGGATATTGCCACCTGAGGGCCCTAATATCAAAATTGGGGTAATATATCGATCTCCTTCAGTTTCCACCCAAAATGATGAGGCGGTGTTAAAATATTTAGACTCCTTAGAGATTACAGAAAATATACTTTTAGGTGACTTTAACCTGCCCGGTATCAATTGGTCAAAACAAACAGGGGAGACATCAAATGAGTTAAGGTATCTGGACTCTTTCTTATTAGCTGGTTTTAATCAATATATAGGGAGTAACACAAGAGGGGAAAAAACATTAGACCTTGTGTTAAGTAATTTAGGAGACTTAATTAAGAATTGTTGTACTTCTTCACCACTCAGTTCAAGTGATCACTGCATGATTAGTTTTGAATTGAGCAGGGTTTTTTCAAATACTTCTGGCTTAACCAAGGTTCGGAATTTTAATAAAGCCAATTTTAATAAGATGAGAATGGAACTCCTGGATTGGGGATGGAGGAAAGGTTTTGAAAATAGATCATTAAAGGAAAACTGGGTTAGCTTGGAGAAAAAAAATATTGACTTAATAGATATGTTTGTCCCACTAAGGAAGAAATACAATGCTTTGGGTAAAATTCCCTTGTGGCTATCTCCCAAAATTAAAAATTTGATCAAAAGGAAAAAAAGAGCTTATAGAAAAGCCAGAAAAAATGAGTGTGCAACAAATTGGGCCATGTATAAAAAATTATTAAAAGAAACTAAAAGAGCTATTAAACAGGCAACTCGGAAACATGAGCTAAATTTGGTTACAAGAGTGAAAAATAATCATAAATCTTTTTACACTTATATCAATAATAAAAAGGGAAGTAAAACTACTGTGGGGCCCATTAAGGACCAGGATGGTGAATTAGTTGAGGACTGCCAAGCTATGGCGGGGCTTTTCAATACTTATTTTTCATCAGTATTTAATAGTAAGTCAAAAGATAACAGAGACCATCTGTCAAATACTGATTATAAAACTGTTCTAAATAAAAAAGATATTGAGGGTAGACTAAAGCACCTGGACCCTAATAAGTCTCAGGGACCAGATGGAATCCATCATAGAGTTCTTAGGGAATTGGCAGAACCTATAACAGCATTGTTTCAAAAATCATTGGACAACGGGGAGGTGATTGAGGTATGGCGTAAAGCAAATGTGGTCCCTATCTATAAAAAAGGATCTAGACAGGAAGTGAGTAACTTTAGACCTAAGAGTTTGACTGCTGTCCTGGGGAAAATATTAGAAACTATTATAAAGGATCAAATAGTGGAGTTTCTGAAATCAGTAGGGGACTGTGATGATGCACAACATGGTTTTAAAAAGGGGTTATCATGTCAAACAAATCTCCTTGAGTTTTATGAACACGTGAGTAGGGCCTTGGATGATGGTATCTCTGTGGATGTGGTGTTCTTGGATTTTCCAAAAGCGTTTGACAAAGTCCCACGTGGAGAATTGGTTGGTGCTCTGATAGATCATAAAATACCGGGGTACATTACAATCTGGGTAAAGGCATGGTTGAGTGTGAGAAAGCAGCAGGTTTGTTTAAAAAGAGTTTATTCTGATTGGTTGGGAGTGGAGAGTGGAGTCCCCCAGGGATCTGTTCTGGGGCCCTGCTTGTTTAATATATATATATACACTCATTGTCTGGTGGAGGGGATGTTTGGGAAACCAAATTTGCAGATGACACTAGAATTGGTATTAGTATCAGAAATGGTGAGGATGTAATGACATTGCAAAAAGCCTTATTTAAAATGGAAAGTTGGGCTAGGAAAAAGTTATCCTTTAACTCCGACTTTGGGAAAAATAACAAAAAAGCTAATTACATTTTAAATGGACATATATTGTGTAAAGTAGTGGAGGAAAGAGATTTGGGTGTTGAAGTGACAAACGATCTCAAGTTCCATCAGCATTGTAGCCAGGTTATAAAGTCCGCTAGTGGTATTCTTATCAACATTAAGAAACATATAAAGAGTAGGAAGAGGGAAGTGATTGTGCCTCTTTTTGGAGCACTGGTGAGGCCACAGTTGGAGTATTACCTCCTTGTCCTTTCGTCCGTGGTTCTTCTTTTTTGGCAGGGGAAGGGCCGAGCCACCCACCCCCATCCCCAACCACCCCACACTACACTCCTTTTATAGGGTACCACAGTTGTGACATTTCCTGTGGCAGAGCAGGAAGGGGTGGATCAGTGGGGCCTCCACAAGGTGAGCTCATTTACAAGGGCACTAGTAATTTAACTTGTTATAACAAATTAAACAAAACACAATCAAACCATTACTTGCATTTTTGTTCCTTTTTTTTCCTTCTAATTACTCTGACTAGGTTATAAACCCAGCAACTTATCTGGAATGGATATCATTAACTGCAGGTACTGTGGAACAAATTTCAGAAGGACAGTCTTACAGGATTTAGGACACTGTCCTACATGCTGGGCCTTTGGACATCTTAGGGCTCAGCTCCGGGCAGCATGGGCAGAGATTGCACGCCTCAAATTTCATATTCAAGAGGAAATACATTACAAGAACCACCCGCCATTTCCCCAGCATCCAACAGAAAAACCTCGACCGCAGAGGGTAGTTGGTCCAGGAGGTTGGAAGGTGGTTAGGAGGGGCAAATCGGGTGCCCCATCACTCTCTGCTCTCCAACATATTACCTCCAAAAACCATATAAACTCTACAAACAGGTATCTGCCTCTATCTCTGAAATCAAACAAAGAGGCAGAAGACACTGCAGAGCAGGAGACTGCAGCACAAGAGCTAGCACAACAAAACTCACCCAAATCAGGAACCAAAACAAAAAAAGCAAAAAGGAAATCCAAAAAACTTCTGATCATAGAAGACTCCATGATTCGAGGAGTTGATACCCATCTCCAGCCAGGGGTAATGGTCAGATGTCTCCCAGGTACATCAGCATGGAGAGACACTGACCGCATTGCTAAAATTGTTCACAAAGCAGGAGAAAACATTGATGTCCTAGTACACATAGGGACTAATGATCTCGCCAGCCGGTCAGTTGTGGAGACCAAGGAACACCTGACCAGGCTGGGTGACAAACTATCATCTATTTTGTCCGGCATCTCCTTCTCTGAGATCCTGCCAGTCTGGGAGAGGGGAGCAGATGGATGGAAGGTCAGAGAAGGGGAGATAGGGGAGCTAAACACGTGGCTCAAGGGCTGGTGCCAGGAAAAAGGACACAGATTTGTAGGGAACTGGCAACAGTTCTGGGAGCGAAAGTTCTTTAAATTTGATGGACTGCATCTGACTAAGGAGGGAGTCAGTGCATTGGGACAGAAGTTTGATGTCTTTGCAGAATATTTAAACTAGCAAATGGGAGAGGGTGCAGCACCCATACATCGAATGGGAAGAACACCCTCCCCTCAGCTAGTGGTCAAACAGGGATTCAGCATGTTTGCAGTTCATTTGCATCACCAGGTAAGAAAAAGGTTTGTCTCCCCATACGCATTTATTGTGGGTACCAAACCCTCACCCAACAACTAACACACCAAAATCTGGCCAATGGAAAATCATGTACACAAATGCTCACAGCCTGGGAAATAAGATCCCAGACCTGCAGGCAATAATGTCAGAGGCTAAACTGGACATAGTAGCAATTAGTGAGATGTGGTTTACCAGTAACCACACTTGGGAGACTTCAATACCTGGCTATGTATTGTTCAGAAGAGACCGAGGTGCAAAAGGGGGAGGAGTGGCCCTGTATGTCAATGAAAATATCAAAGCTACAGAAATTCAGAATACACATAAGGAGCCAGAAGAACTGTGGGTCACCCTGGAAACAGAAATGGGACAGCCATAAGAACTGGGGTTGTCTACCCCCAGACCAAGGGAAGGACATAGACACATTACTGTTAGAAGATATACAAAACATGACAGCTAAAGGGGAGGTTCTGATAATGGGAGACTTCAACATGCCGGATACAGATTGGTCAATACCAGCAGGAACATCTGCCAGAACTAGACACATAGTGGATTCCCTGCAGGGGAGGGCCTCAAACAACTGGTACAGCAACCCACAAGAGACAGGGCTATCCTAGATCTAGTACTGACTAACAAAGAAGGATCACAGATCTCCATGTAGAAGGTCACCTGGGGCCAGTGACCATCACATGGTATGGTTCAATTTGGCTACTACATCTAAATCATTCCATTCCAAGGCAAAAATATGGGACTTCAGAGGAGCTGACTTTGATAAGATGGCCAACAGAGTTAAGCTAGCCCTGACAAAAGAAACACAGGTGAGGGGTACAGGCAAAGTGGGCAAGCATTAGGATGCAATACTTGAAGCAACATCCCATTGTGTTAGACAGAAAAGGAAGTGCAAAGAAGAAGGAAACCACTTGGTTCTCAAATACAGTAGCAGAAAGGTCAGAGCCAAAGGCTGGCCTTCAGGAAATATAAGGAACACAGCGGGATGAAGATAGGGAGGCATATCAAACTGCCCTAAGGGAAGCAGGAAGGCGTGTAAGGCAGGCAAAGTCCCAAACTGAGGAAACACTAGCACGAACAGTAAAGAAGGTGACGACTTTCTATAGACATTAGTGAAAGGAGAAAGTCCAGAGGGGGGTATTGCTAAGCTTAATGGAGAAAAGGGAGCATGTGAGGAGGAGGACCCTGTAAAGGCATCTATCCTAAATAGATACTTTTGCTCAGTATTTACTGAAGAGAAGGTAGGGCAGGGCCCACAGCTCAGCATCATGGACACAGGGGGAGGGAGGTGAGCACTACTCCCTTCACAAAAGAAAGGGTCCTACAAGAGCTTGCTAAGCTAAGGGTGGATAAGGCAATAGGACCTGATGGCATACATCCCAGGGTACTTAAGGAGCTAAAGGTGGAACTAGCAGAGCCATTAGCAGAACTGTTTAGTGAGTCTCTGAGCACAGGAGAGGTCCCAGAAGACTGGAGAAGGGCTCATGTGATCCCGCTCCACAAGAGTGGTAGCAGGGAGGAGGCAGGGAACTATAGACCAGTCAGTCTTACCTCTGTAGTGGGCAAGATTATGGAGGCACTTCTTAAGGAAAGGATAGTGCAACACCTGGAATCCATAGGGGCACAGGATCCAAGACAGCATGGGTTTACAAAGGAAGGTCCTGTCAAACTAATCTCATAGATTTCTTTGACTGGGTAACCAGAGTGGTGGACCAAGGGGGAGCAGTTGATGTTGCCTACCTTGACTTCAGCAAAGCTTTTGACACTGTTCCACACAGAAGATTGATAAATAAGCTGGGTAGGCTCGGGGTGGGTCAGAAGTTGGTCAACTGGGTGGTAACTGGTTGACGGGCAGAAAACAGAGAGTGGTGGTAAATGGTATACAGTCAGAAGAGATGCAAGTCACAAGTGGGGTACCTCAGGGATCAGTCCTGGGCCAGTCCTCTTCAACATCTTCATTAGTGACCTTGCAGATGGACTAGAGGGTAAGGCTTGTTTGTTTGCAGATGACACCAAGATCTGCAACAGAGTAGATGATCCAGATGGGGTGGGCAGAATGAGAGAGATCTTGATAAACTAGCAAAATGGTCAGAAGAGTGGCAACTGGGATTTAATGCAAAGAAGTGCAAAATCATGCACATAGGAAGAGAAACCTGAAGCCACCTATAAGCTTGGAGGGAGTTGCTAGCAGTCACAAAGGAAGAAAGAGACTTGGGCATCATCATCACTGATGACCTGAAATCATCAAGCAGACCCCTAAAGCAGTAGGCAAGGCTAGGGGGTGTTAGGGTGTATTAGTAGGGGTATCACAAGTCGTAGAGGAGGTAATAATCCTCTTTACAAGACACTAGTTAGGCCCCACCTGGAGTACTCGTGCAGTATTGGAGGCCACACCTTCACAAGGACATTAACCAAATTGAGGCAATCCAGAGAAGGGCAACCAAAATGGTGCAGGACTGCATCAGAAGAATATGAGGACAGATTAACAGAGCTCAATATGTATACCCTTGAGCAAAGGAGGAGAGAGGTGATATGATCGAGGCATTCAAACACCTTAAGGGCATTAACAAGGTGAAAGAGTCCAACATGTTTAAATATAAGAAAAATAGCAGGACAAGAGGACACAGCATGAGATTAGAGGGGGCCGATTAAGGGGAATGTGAGAATTCTTTTTTCCAGAAAGAGCGGTGGATGCATGGAATGGCTTACCACAAGAAGTGGTGGCTATGAATACAGTGCAGGGCTTCAAACAGGCATGGGATAGGCATAAGGAGCAATACAAATGACTATGAATAGTTAGACCACTGACAGAGCAAAGGCCGATGGCACATTTATAAGGTAGAAAAAGAAATGGGCAGACTGGATGGGCCTTGCGGTCCTTATCTGCCGTCAACTTCTATGTTTCTATGTTTCTATGTATTGTGCACAGTTCTGGTCACCTGGTTTTAGGTTGGATATAAAGAGGTTGGAGAGGGTTCAGAGGAGGGCTACCAGGTTGGTAGCTGATGTTAGGGACCTGGACTATGAGGACAGATTGGAGGATTTGGGGATGTTCACATTGGAGTATAGGCGATTGAGAGGGGACACGTGTATGGTGTATCATGCACTTAAAAACTTCAGTCTAAGGGATAAACTGGGACTTACAATAAGGGAACAGCGATATGACTCTAGGACACATTCATGGTAACTTATGGGGCAAAATTTTTGGACCATGAAAAGAAGACACTGGTTTAGTGTTAGAGTCATTCCAGTGTGGAATAACTTACCTAAAGAGGTAGTTACTAGTAAGACAATACTTGAGTTTAAGAGGAAACTGGACAAACATTGTATAGCAAACAAAATAGGGAGTTACCATAGTTAGAGTTAACAGCGAGCACAATGGACATAAGTCTTCTTTGCTCTGAAAGTACCTATGATACCTATGATCACAGAACATTATGAATAGATACATGCTTTAAAGTTTGAGTTTATAGAACTGTCTTTCTGTAAGTCAGCATGTTTTTCAAGTGGATGGATAAGGGACATACTGATTCTTGAGGGACATCCCTCATAATGTAGGACTCTTTAGACTTATGGGTTTCACTCGGAGTCCTTTGTCAAAAACCTTTTTAGCTTTTCCATTCCTCAGCCTCAAGTGTCCCACATGACTAGGGATGTCCCTTATTACAGCTGCATAATGACAGCTATGCTGATGTACTACAGTTACATAGAAAAGGGGTTCTGGAGGCATGTGACTGGGAATGCACCACAGCTGTCTCCTTATACTGAGTGGAGTTGAAGCACATCTGTCTGTGTCCTCTCCTTTCAGTACAGTGCACTTCCTTCCTCTCCCCCCATCACACTATTTTCCTGTTCCCAACCCACTGGTCATACCTCTGTTGTGGCTGCCGGTAATGCTGGCCCTCGTCACACACAGTGCCATGTATCAGAATGAGAGAGTGGGGAAAATGAGAAAGGAGCACTTGATCACTTGCATTTGTTTTGCACTAAATCCTCCTCCTCCCTTCTCTCACTAGTGTCCACTGGACAGTTGCCACTTCTGGATGCCATTCCATGTCCTCCTGCATCCCCTTCCTGCTGCCATTGATTGTGTCCCTCTTAGTTCCTTGCAGTTACTACTGCTGTCTGTCTCCTGCCAGCTTGTGGCCTGAGCCCCTCCAGCCAACAGAGACAAAGACTGAACAGCTGCGCGACTCGGGCTTGGCTTCTACAACATCACTCAGCCCGAAACACACATAGCAGCACTTGCTGTCAGCTACCAAACTGCAAGCATCATGGGAATCATACTGCATTTCTCTCTCTCTCTCTCTCTCTCACTCTGAGGTTGGGGTCTCTGAGGGGGTCACATATGCCCTCACTCTCAATAGAACTGGTTATTCCAAAATCCACTTTGCTGCAGTTGGTTGCTCAGGTTCCTGAAAGAGGTACCCCTCGCAATAATTAAAGAGCTAGCAGCACCAAAACCGGCCAACAGAAGCATACCTCTAAACAATCCCTCATTAACAATGATGTCCCTCAATGTATCCCTCAGAATAAGTGTTCTAGTCTATCCCAGATCTGTTCTATATTGGTAAGGTGATATAAACTAGAATTTAAAGCAGAATTTCTTAAGGTTTTATGATGCTAATACAAACTTAACATGCACAATAAAGGCACTAGTTCTAGGATAGTGTATACATTAAAGGAGAACTCCTCTGAGGTATTAGTATAACTGCAAGCTGTATATGAGCTCATGGGAGTCCAACATCAGCCAAACACTGGAAGTCATCAGAGAAATGAAGATGACAGTACACTGAAAGTTGTGATGGGGGGCTTATGAGCATCTGCATCCAGATTACTTCAGTTCTATTGCAGTAGCAGCCATTGTGGCTCTGACCAGAGTTTGTTTGTGTTGGGCTTGACATGGTACAAGGTGCAGGCAGAGTAGCATGTTTACACACTAGCAAAAAACACACTGTAAATGAACCCACTGAAACACTGATTGCTCTGCACCATATCGGAACAAGTTACAATACTCCTTTGGGGATGTATGTGATAACTTAGCGATTGCCGATGGTCGATTGCTGTCAGGGTGACGGCACATCACTGAAAAAATATTTTGGCGTGTACTCCCTGGCACACAGAAAAATGGTGCGGGGGGGTTGGAATTATTCACTTTATGCAGGGGGCATGTGCTCCCCTGCACCCCCCATCTAAGATTCTCAACTCCAGGGGAGTGCATGTTGGGGGGGAGTTGCAAATGTGGAACAAATAAAAATTTGGGCCGGGTGCAACAAAAAATACATGCGCCCAGATCTGAACCTAGCACCATTTCTACCACAGCCCTGTACCCACCCACCATGCCACAGAAGCAGCTTGGCAGCTCACCACAGCGCCACCCCCTACAACCCCTCCATCCTCTCCCACCCCATGCTCGGCATGCTCGCTCCCCCCCCGCTCATGTAGGCATGTAGCGAAAGGATGTCGCTATGTCACGCACCCCCCCATCCGGTAAGCCCCCTTCCCCAGTTGCCCCTATGACAGGTACCGCGACTGAGTTACCCTTTTGGTAGGTGCCCAATTGCAGTCGCTAAAGTCACAGGATACCCCCTGGCAGCTGTTTACACTACTGCAACTCATCTGCACTGGTGACAGTGGTAAAAATCAGGTAGTATAAATGCACCTTAAAAGCCTCCACCCTTCACTGCTTGATACAAAGACATCCTATACCATATAACACCCTGGCCCAAGAGTACCAATGCCTGCTCACTTGGGCCTGGGATTATGCACTTCAGTGGAATCATTTTGCATGGCAGATAACTATGTGTTATTTGCAATATTTTGTATAATGAATATTTATAAATTCACCACAAATTGTTTGACTTCTGTATTTTCTGTATGCAGAGCTGGAAGTCTGGATTATGAGATTAACTTAGGTCTTCTTCATGATAGCACAACTAACATACCAGCCACACACAACAGCCTGGGCTGGGCTGATCATCATTCTTTCTATCATCCCATCCCTAGTTAATTAAGCAATAAGGCCCAACACAGCAGTCCTTAATCAGTACAATAATGCATGACAGGATGTCCATTATAGTAAGAATACAGCCCTCTCCAGGAAGTGAGGCACAACAAAACATTATCTGCATTAACGCACACCCTGTGATGCCTTATTGT
The DNA here is from genome assembly GCA_016271365.2 of Neoceratodus forsteri. NCBI lineage: Eukaryota > Metazoa > Chordata > Ceratodontiformes > Ceratodontidae > Neoceratodus > Neoceratodus forsteri. Next base: position 423,227,564 of record CM057453.1, read on the forward strand.
GGCTATAAAATGGTTCCTCTGATTTGTATTTGAAAAACTGAGTAGTGAGGTTCAGAACGTTAAGTATTTATGACATGTGCTGTTGTGCTAGAATAACACTTGGCCATGTGATCACACCTGACCAATCATAGATCTTGGTTTCTCTTATGCACTTTATAATAGCACAATAAGGACTAGTTGGGAGAGTTATTGCCTGAGTGAAGTCGATGGCCCTAATGACCAACTAGTCCTTATTTTGCTAATAAAGGAACAATACAGAGGTCCTTATTGCAACTATTTCTCCCTGTGGCATTTTTTAAATTAAAATGACGCTAAAAGACAGCATTTTAATTTAAGAACTGTTGAACAGTTGTATGTGCTTTTGTACCAGCGATGAATATGTGGATTGTACTGAGTCATTCAAACATAATATTATGTTATGACTGATAGTAACCTGGATCATCATGTGATTTGATTGTTGGTAAATATTACAGAATGCTGGCATTCACTTAAAAGAATTACTTAGCTAATAATACATCAGTGTGTGAATAAATTCCGTTTAATGGAAATGTGGTTTGTAAAAGCATTGGGTTTTAGATATTAATCACTTAACTTTAAACTCAGGTTAGGCTGAAAGAGGTCAACTATGTAATTGTGGAATTAACCTTTGTCATTTACTCTATTTGCTGCTAAGTATTTCCCAGAAATGAAAAGCTGTGCATCAAGAATATTGATTATCGAGCTTCTAAAAATGTTTAGCAAATAATGAGAATTATGTATAATACAAATTAAAAATATTTGATGTTGTCCAGTAATGCTTAAAAAAATCACATGTAACTGCTTTTTTAGTATTCACTTTTTTACTTATATTCTATTGCATGCAGGTGAAATACAATTCCACATAAGTCCTACAGACTGTGATCAATTTGGGAAATACAGCAACATGTAACAGTATGATTTAAATGTCACACGGCACCTCCACTTTGATGCAACATTCGAGGCTATCCATTAATACGTGTGCAATAAACATCAAGAATACAGGTAATGTAAACCTAGAGTTTAGGACACATCCCAGATAAACGTAGGAGAGTTGTTATCCTCTGCTATCTTTGCTTTGCTTAGTGTCCCAAACAAAAACTCTTCAGAGTTCATTTTCTTTTATGTAGACTGATTGAGCTTCCATCTAACCCATCATTTATTTGTCATATACTTTAAGTGCAATCAGCAGGCTTTTAATTCACTTTAATATAGTTAGGCTATAGCATGTTTAGAACTGAACATCAACAACCCTTATTTACTGATCCAAATGAGCACTCTAGAAACATTAAGTGGGCATTGATTTTTAGCATAACATCCAGTAGCACAGATTGTCAAAGACTTAGCGCCATCTAGTGGGAGCAAACATAAAATATCAGGTGTCTACATAGTGGGAACACTGTGAACACATAATGGCAACTAACATGGGAGAAGCACCTCTGCAGTGTACAACATAGGAGTCAGCCACTTTAATCAGCCAGCACATGAGCCCAAGAAGAGTTTTAGTGGGTAGCACAAATGTTCATCCGCTGTTAGGTGGAAATCCCCATCAGCTACAAATCACACAATACTACTAAAATGTTAGATGGTCTTGTATACTATACACCAAAGCACCTGTATACCATATATACCCTACTCAGTCTGTAAGGCCTGCTTCTTGTCTTACTGCAAATTGTTTGCAGATCTATAGGTTTAGAGAAGTGAAGACCGTACCTCTGTGATGCATCTTTAACCTGCTGGCAATAAAATAATGTCTCACACTGAGCTCCTTCAGCTGGCACATGACGCCATCGAACCATTGACATGTCTTCCTTGTAATGTAGGTGGGAGTAGATAAATCTGGGCTTCTGTGTAATGTAAGTTATTAGCTTGACTTGCCAGACTACTTAGAGACTTGCACCTCTCTGTTCCAGGTTCCTGGTAGCTATTAGCAGTGCTCTGCTTATCTCTGCTTCTGTCGGCACTCTGTATAGTGTAATCTGGTATGCTTGGAGGATCTGTGCTGGAGTGTCCACGTTATGCATCTCAGAAAAACATCCATGCAAATATTCTTTTGGGTTGTCTCCCTCCAATGACTCTGGGATGAACCAGACATTCACCACCATAGCAGTGTTTTCAAGCTGCAATGTCTTTTACAAAGCAAACAAAGATAACCAGGGTCTTCATCATCCTGTTAACCACAGCCTTTGCTCCAATTTTGTCTAGTCTATTCTAGCCTCAAAAAGAGCAGATCTAGACCTTCCACTCCAGCTCATGCATGGTTTATTAAGAAGGCACTTGTCAGCTCTAAAACAGCAATGTCACGTGGGCCAGCTAGTGCTCCTCTATTTCCGAGTTCATTTTCTTTTATGTAGACTGACTGAGCTTCCATCTAACCCATCATTTATTCCTCATATACTTTAAGTGCAATCAGCAGGCTTTTAATTCACTTTAATATAGTTAGGCTATAGCATGTTTAGAACTGAACATCAACAACCTTTATTTTTGCCTGTTGCTCTCCCCAGCATTTGATGAATCTGTGGATCTGCCATCATGCAAATTTAGAAGCAAAGTTCACAACAGGTAATCTATTATATGATAAGTAAATAAGTGCAACTTTAAAGAGGCTCTTTTGAGAGTAAATAGATTTAGTGGTGAGAGTGTTCCTTTCAAATATCTAGCCAGTAAGGCTACTTGCTCCTGCTTCATTGTTATAATTATGTTAGCAAGAAAACCTGGGTTATGTTACACCGACCCCAGTTGGCTCCACATTTATGTTGAGAATCAAATATGTTGGAGAGACAACCTGATTTGTTTTATACTAGCATAAGAGCAAACCTTAATCCCAGTTTATGGGTTCTCACATAAATCCCACAGTCGTAAAGTCATAGAATAACAGTTATCAAGAAACCCATACTATAATATCATACAATTGCAAGCAAAGTTTGAATATCTAGTTAGCACTCATGCAAACAATGCAGACCGAGTAGATGTTATTTAGGCAATAATTATGCAATTAGATTGGTACAGTACCAGTCTATACCAGTCTGTCCACCTTAGTTCAATTTTGTTGTTGTTGACAGTTTTTTCCTTTTGGCTTTGGTGGGGCAAGGGGAACTAGATTTGTTGAATTGTCTACTTGCGGCTTGCAGCAGTTCATAATAGTATTCGTAAAGATTACAACTTTAACTAAAGATGCCATAAGTCTGTACAGTACATAGTTGTGAGCTGGTCTCAGTAGTGGAGGACAACTTGGCACATGCGCAGTCTAGACGATGACCTATTAAACTGTACTTGCTATCCACTGGGTGGACCACCTCCTTTGCAAGGATGAAGGTTTTGATCCCCATAAGGTGCCACTAGCCCACCTGCACCTAGACTTGCATTACCCTCCTGCAGTTACAATTAATGGGTCATTAATAATAATGCATGGTCTAACTCAAAAAGGAGCCTGCTACTTAATGTTTCATAGCTCCAATGTCAGTGTTGGTAGGACCCTAACCCACACAATGCTAAATGTGCTAAGACTGATTTCTCTTCTACTGGTTCTCCTTTCTGGAGATATTCAAACCAATCCTGGTTCCCCCATAGTAAATTTTACTATTGGCTTCCCTCACAACCCAAGCTGGGTATCTCCCAGGGGCCTAAGAATAGTTCACATGAATGTCTGTAGCCTACAACCCAAAATTCCTGGGGTCCAGAGTTGGGTAGACCCGTATAAGCCAGACATACTCATTGTGTCAGAAACATGGCTCAAACCAAACATTTTAATGCATGAAATTGACCTCCTGGGCTACTCTGTCTTTAGAAAAGACAAGGAAGGCAAGAAAGTGGGAGGGGTACTTATCTACACAAAGGCTACCCTCTATGTATCTCTCACCTCTCTACCTCCTTTAGACTGCCCTGTCAGTGAAGCAATATTTGTTAAAATAACACTTGGTAATACTAAGTTCCTTCTCCTAGGAGGTCTTTATAACCCTCCCAGAGTAGCCAGTCTGGCTCTTGAGGCCTTAACCAAGATGTTGGTGGATCAACCCCTTCTGAATTAATCCTTTTGGGAGACTTTAACCCCACTGGGCGACTGACTCAGAACTGGGTTACAAGACATTGCTACTAGATGCTCAGCCGACCCAGATCATCACCAAACCCACAAGGCACAATGCCAAAAGAAGTAACCACACTATTATTGACTGGGCGCTTGTCTCCAACCCCCTCAACATACAGGTGGGGGGTACTCTCTCAGATGCCTTGAGTGATCACTCTCCCGTATTCTGCATATGGCAGAACCGATCACCCCAAATTCCCTCTCAGGTCTTCACTGCAAGGGATTTCTCTAACTTCACAGCACCCACTTTCCAATCTTATCTGTCTAGCCTTGACTGAAGCCCTATCCTGCATCTCCCAACCATTGATGAAGCTCTGGAATACTTCCAGAATTGCTTCATGTCAGCAGCCAGCAAGCATGCTCCACTCAGGAAACTCAGGGTCAAGGGACAATTCTATAAATGGATTACCTCTGAGCTTAAGACCCTTGTGGCACAGGAAGATAAGGCATAGGAGAGTTACAAGAAGTCTGGCACATCCTCAGACTGGGTTGCCTACAGGGTGCTGAGAAACCAAAGTAAAACCATGTGCTAAAACTGCAAAATGGAAACTGTTAAAAACCTCCAGCAGGTCAGCTTGACTGACCCTAGGTGTTTTTGGCAACAAATCAATGGTCTGATGAAAGGTAGAAGCAAAACCCTGCAAGGTCCAATTGTCTCCAATGGCCAAACAATTATTGACTACCAAGAGGCATCCAACGCCTTCAACAGCTGTTTTACTTATCTAGATGCATAAAAAGCTAACTTCCAACCCCAGGCTTCTGACTAACCAAGCTCCCCCCAGACCAGAACCTAAGCACCTGGAATTCCACCTAATGAGGGTAAAGCAAACAGATGTGCTCTCTCTCTTAAAGAAAAAAAAGGTTAGAGATACTGCAGGGTCTGATGGGTTGCTCCAGATTGCTAAAGGATGCTGCCCTTGTCATAGCCTCTTCCATCACCTGGCTAATCAACAGGTCCCTACTAGAAGATGTCATTCCAGCCAAATGGAAAAGGCCCGTGTAGTTCCAATCCACAAGGGAGGTTCCAAGGAACCTATTGGAAACTACAGGCCAATCTTGCTCCTTTGCATCCTGGCCAAGATCCAGGAGTGGCTCGTCTATAACCAACTCCATGATTATCTGGAAATGAATCAACTGCTGGTATTCAGTCAGCATGGGTTCAGATGAAATCACAGAACTGACACTGCACTTATCAAATTCACTACCGACATCCTTAAGGCCCTCGACAATGGTACCTCCATTGGTGCCATAATCATCGACCTTACTGCACGAAATCACCATTCGAATAGAAGTTGAAAATTATCTCTGCCCTTGTTCATGAGGTGGGGTCATACGAAGGCTAGGTTGAAAATTTGGTGTAAAAATATTAAAAAAACAATACAGTTATGAGCCTCTGTTGAATTTTGCAAATGCAGGCTCGTAACTTTGGTAATGGTTGATCACAACCTTCTGTTAGACAAGCTAAAACTCACCAGCCTAGACCACCACTCCCTAACCTGGTTTGAGAGTTACCTGTCCCATCGCACCCAACAGGTCACATGGAAGAGATCCATATCGGGTCAACTACCTATTAAGAAGGGAGTACCCCAAGGCTCTATCTAGGGGCCCCTCCTGTTTTCCCTGTTTGTAAATGACCTCAGTAATAACTGTGGTGGCAGCTCAGTAATACAATACGTTGATGATGCTGTACTTTACAGAACCTTAGATAGTGTATTGGCCCCTTGGGCCTCAGCTACAGGAGGACTTCACAACTCTAGAAAGATGGCTGTTGGCTAACAGGCTGTTGTTGAATGATAAGTAAACAAAAGTCATGTTGTACAGACCTAGAACTCTAGGCTCAGCTAGAACCCTACTGCTCCCCCTTGTATCCTCATCAGGCACGCCCATAGAATTTGTGAGCTCATTCAGGTACCTGGAACTTGTCCTGGACCAAGGCCTCACTTTCAAATGCCATATGAACCATGTCACTGGAGCCAAACACCAAAAGCCAGGTCTACTATACAGGCTGAACTCATAATTTATCCCGGGAAACCAGGATAGCAATAGCAAACAGCATCCTCCTACCTAACATTACCTGTGCTGCTCTAGTCACTTACCTGAAGAGAACTTGGTAGGATGCAAATACTTTATAATAAGATTGCTCAATTTGCAACCAAATCCCACCCGAGGCGCCATCACTGTGAGGAACTTGACTCTTTAAACTGTCCGTTCCTTTCCCGATGGCTTCAGTACCCTCTCCTATGCACCGCCTACATAATATTAAATGGTTCTCACCTAACAGGCCTTGCTGGGCTGCTGGACCCCAAGCACCCAGGTAGATTACTCTGTACCTCTTCTCTGAAGCTCCTGGACGACAGTCGACAGCAGGTAATAAGTCCTTCTCTCATGCAGCTCTGATCCTCTGTAACAATCTCCTTGACAGTCTGCAAAACGCCAGCTCTCTAGTATCCTTTAGAAAAGGGCTCAAAATGCACCTGCTTGAAAACAACCTATGCACGTGCCAGTGATGATCCAACAGTAGACCCCAAGTAACCTACCCTGCCCAAGATGTAAAGCCCCAGCAAAAAAAAAATGCACAACTACATAAGCTGAACAGTGTGAAAATGGCCAGAGTGGTTTGATGTCTGTTTCCTGTTACCATAGTAACTTGTATTAACACTTTGTCTTTGTTCGAAGCCACCTCCTTCTAATTATAATGTGTTTATTAAATGTCTAGGTTTGTTCCTCTAAGATGTAAGACATCTTGAATTGCCGTGATGGTTCCTAAAAATTGTCTTGTAACCTCAAGCCCTTTTTATAGTAAAGTAAGATTTTTTTTCCATTTTTAATTTCAAAAGTTGTTCATATTCAGGTGATTTTGGATAAAACTATTCAGGTAACTATAACTGAAGATGTTTAAAGTTTCTGAGAAATGTTACTCATAGGCATACCATCAGTGAGTGTGTTTTTATACTGCTGTAAACAGACTGGCCAAAGACTAAGTGAGGTATCATTTGAGTCCTCCCTTCTGTCATTGTCCAAATCAAGGTCCCAACATCACAATCTGTCTTTGCTTCAGATATTGGACTTAAACCCCAACCATCGCCTGTGGCATCTGTCATGTTTCTCCCTTAGAACAGTCCTTCCTCCCTAGGCCATCATGTCCATCCCTCTCCTATCTCATCTGACCTTCCTTCCCCACTCCCTATACCCTCTTCCCCTCCCCAACCCACTTGCCAGGCCATGCCTACAGTACTTATCAAAGGACTCTTACACCTCAATCTTCTTTGCACTTTGATGCTAGAGGAACTGCCAGTCCTGCTCACTATGACTCTGCCAATGATGTTTACTGTATAAACTTTAGCTCATTACCTTACGTCCATATATCTGTATGTATGCAATTGTATTTAAATGTCACTACCTCCCGTTGAACCTATTGCTATGTTCTGGTGGAAGTATCTTGTTACATGTGATGGTTATATGTTATTATGTTGCTGTTATTATTACTATGTAATTGTCATGTACGTTCACTCAACCTGTTATGTCTTAACCCTGTTGGCAATTGTTTTGCCCCTGGTCCATCTTGTAAATGAGCTTGTCTCAATGATGTTCCGCCTGGCAAAATAAAGATATTGATTGAAGTGAAGACATATGTCACTGTGTGCAGAAGTCTAGTTAGTTAAATTTTATGCTGATGACATTGTTTTATTTTTCAAGGGAAAACAAATGGAACTGTTGATTTCTGTTACAGTCAGACTTTATTTTGGTTCAAAAATGGTTGCAAAGAAATGGTTTGTTATATAATGTTTCTCGGACCCAAGTCCCTTGTATTTGTTAGTAAACCAAAGATTTTGTCTATCCATTCTTTAATTATTATGAGAGGAAACAGAGTAATGAGATTGAAATGGTGGATTCTTTTAAGTATCTAGGTTTTTATGTGTATCAATTTTTAGGTTACAATGTCCATATTGAATTTTGATTTAAACTGTAAATAGTACTGTAGACTTGGCCAACTATATAGAATACATAATTATCTTTCCTTTAATTCTAAAAAGCTTTTGGTTATGTCTCTCATATTTTTGGTTATTGATTATAGTTTTCCAGTGTACTGTTCTGCTACTGAAATGGCTTTGAACAGAGTAAAAATGTCATACTATAATGCTTGCAGATTTGTTCTGAACTGCTCCAGGTGTACAAATCATTGTAATTTGTATTCTGTGTTGAATTTGTTTTCATTTGATGCTTGCTGTTTTAATTTTTGTTTGATTTCCATTTGGCGGTTTTTACATAGCTCTATATCCTTTTTAGAGCTGCAGTGGGCGTAGCTCTGCAGACCTCTTGCTATTAGAAAAAGACTCATTGCATTCCTTCCAACCAAACAACATGTTGGAGTTGCAACACAGTCCCCTCCACATCCATTAAGCACTCATATCATTGTCTCCATTGGAAGTCACATTGCACTATATTTGTTGCTGTGTTGGCAGTCACGGTGGAACACGGGGCACTGTGGCGTGTCCAAGAAGGCCACCAAACTGTATTGCGTGTGCGTGACTACTAGCACATGAGCAGTGCAGTGCAGCAGCCATCTTGATCAGACTGTGCTGTGTTCCACCATAACTGCCAATTTCTTTTATTAATTATACATATCCCCCACCCAACCCTCCTCTCAGCACCCACCTCCCCAAAAAACATAACAATGACACTGGAAATGCCCATTGTCGCGGTAGTGTTCTGTGACCTTTTTTTATAAAAAAAATATGTTTTTCTCTCCCCCAACCTGACCATCCCTCTCAGAACTCCCTGCCCCACCCCCAGAATTATAACAGTGACACTGGGAGGGCCCGATTCCCCACTGTCGCAATGGTGATTCCTCTCTCCTTTTTTTTAAGCTGTAAGAAGAAAACCGTCCATAAATGTCTTTTTTTTACCCTGTAAAATGAAAATTGTCCATCGATGTCTTTTGTGCCGTTACCTTCCCGTCACCCAACCCTCCCACTCAGCACCCATACATGCACCCCCAAGCCCTTACTTACCCATCGGGGCTCCAATGCCATAATCCTCTCTGCACCGCATACACGTCATCTCTCTTCAAACCTGGACTGTGAACTGAAGAAACAGGTATGTGATTCAATGTATTTCAGTGGGGTTTTGAACTTAGTGGCATAACTTCTACATTGTTGCTTATTTTTGGCCCACATTTTCAACATACGTTTTTTGGGACCCTGCCTCATGGACAATTGCACTAACATTGGGCAAATCTGTCCTGAAAGGTGATTTTGAAGTCCCTGTGTAAAATTACCTTTTGGGCAGAAGTTGAAAATTTTCTCTGCCCTTGTTCTTGAAATGGGGTCATAAGAAAATTATGTTGAAAATTTGGTGTAAAAATATAAAAAAAAAAAATTAAGTTATGAGCTTATGTTGAATTTTGAGAATGCAGGCTCGTAACTTTGGTAATTTTTAATATTTTTACCTCAAATTTGCAACATAGCCATATCTCTATAGCACCTCATGAACGTGACAGCTGTCATTTTTCAAATCCTGGCCAAAATGTTTGTTTTTTACATCCCAAATGGTGACTTCACAGTCCCTGCACAAAATCACCATTCAGACAGAAGTTGAAAATGTTTACTGCCCTTGTTCTTGAGGTGGGGTCATATGAAGGCCAGGTTGAAAATTTGGTGTAACATAGAAACATAGAAACATAGAAGTTGACGGCAGATAAGGACCGCAAGGCCCATCCAGTCTGCCCATTTCTTTTTCTACCTTATAAATGTGCCATCGGCCTTTGCTCTATCAGTGGCCTATCTATTCATAGTCATTTGTATTGCTCCCTATACTATCCCATGCCTGTTTGAAGCCCTGCACTGTATTCATAGCCACCACTTCTTGTGGTAAGCCATTCCATGCATCCACCACCCTTTTCTGTGAAAAAGAATTTCCTTACATTCCCCTTAATCGGCCTCCCTCTAATCTCATGCTGTGTCCTCTTGTCCTGCTATTTTCTTATATTTAAACATGTTAGACTCTTTCACCTTGTTTATGCCCTTAAGGTGTTTGAATGCCTCGATCATATCACTCTCTCCCTCCTTTGCTCAAGGGTATACATATTGAGCTCCGTTAATCTGTCCTCATATGTCTTCTGATGCAGTCCCTGCACCATTTTGGTTGCCCTTCTCTGGACTACCTCAATTTGGTTAATGTCCTTGTGAAGGTGTGGCCTCCAGTACTGCACGCAGTACTCCAGATGGGGCCTAACCAGTGTCTTGTACAGAGGATTATTACCTCCCTCTTATGACTTGTGATACCTACTAATACACCCTAACAGCCCCTAGCCTTACCTACTGCTTTGAGGTCTGCTTGGATATTTAGGTCATCAGTGATGATGTGCCCAAGTCTCTTTCTTCCTTTGTGACTGCTAAACTCCCTCCAAGCCTATAGGTGGCTTCAGGGTTTCTCTTCCTATGTGCATGATTTTGCACTTCTTTGCATTAAATCCCAGTTGCCACTCTTCTGACCATTCTGCTAGTTTATCCAGATCTCTTCTCATTCTACCCACCCCATCTGGATCATCTACTCTGTTGCAGATCTTGGTGTCATCTGCAAACAGACAAGCCTTACCCTCTAGTCCATCTGCAAGGTCACTAATGAAGATGTTGAAGAGGACTGCCCCAGGACTGATCCCTGAGTGCCCACTTGTGACTTGCATCTCTTCTGACAGTATACCATTTACCACCACTCTCTGTTTTCTGCCCGTCAACCAGTTTGCCACCCAGTTGATCCAACTGGCCACCCAGCCTACCCAGCTTATTTATCAATCTTCTATGTGGAACAGTGTCAAAGCTTTGCTGAAGTCAAGGTAGGCGACATCAACTGCTCCCAGCAGTCCCACTCTGGTTACCCAGTCAAGAAGTCTATGAGATTAGTTTGACAGGACGCTTCCTTTGTAAACCCATGCTGTCTTGGATCCTGTGCCCTATGGTTCCAGGTGTTGCACTAACCTTTCCTTAAGGTGCCTCCATAATCTTGCCCACTACTGAAGGTAAGACTGACCCGGTCTGTAGTTCCTTGCCTCCTCCCTGCTACCACTCTTGTGGAGCGGGATCACATAACCCTTCTCCAGTCTTCTGGGACCTCTCCTGTGCTCAGAGACTCACTAAACAATTCTGCTAATGGCTCTGCTAGTTCCTCCTTTAGCTCCTTAAGTACCCTGGGATGTATGCCATCAGGTCCCATTGCCTTATCCACCCTGAGCTTAGCAAGCTCTTGTAGGACCCTTTCTTTTGTGAAGGGTGAGTGCTCACCTCCCTCCCCCTGTGTCCATGATGCTGAGCTGTGGGCCCTGCCCTACCTTCTCTTCAGTAAACACTGAGCAAAAGTATCTATTGGGATAGATGCCTTTACGGGTCCTCCTCCTCCACATGCTCCATTTTCTCCATTAAGCTTAGCAATACCCCTCTGGACTTTCTCCTTTCACTAATGTATCTATAGAAAGTCTTGTCACCTTCTTTTACTGTTAGTACTAGTGTTTCCTCAGTTTGGGACTTTGCCTGCCTTACTGCCTTACCTGCTTCCCTTAGGCAGTTTGGTATGCCTCCCTATCTTCATCCGCTGTGTTCCCTTATATTTCCTGAGGCCAGCCTTTGGCTCTCTGACCTTTTCTGCTACTGTTTTGAGAACCAAAGTGGTTTCCTTCTTCTTTTGCACTTCCTTTTTCTGTCTAACACAATGGGATGTTGCTTCAAGTATTGCATCCATAATGCTTGCCCACTTTGCCTGTACCCCTCACCTGTGTTTCTTTTTGCCAGAGCTGGCTTAACTCTGTTGGCCATCTTATCAAAGTCAGCTCCTCTGAAGTCCCATATTTTTGCCTTGGAAGGGATGATTTAGATGTAGTAGCAAATTGAACCATACCATGTGATGGTCACTGGCCCCCAGGTGACCTTCTACTTGGAGATCTGTGATCCTTCTTTGTTAGTCAGTACTAGATCTAGGATAGCCCTGTCTCTTGTGGGTTGCTGTACCAGTTGTTTGAGGCCCTCCCGCAGGGAATCCACTATGAGTCTAGTTCTGGCAGATGTTCCTGCTGGTATTGACCAACCTGTATCCGCATGTTGAAGTCTCCATTATCAGAACCTCCCTTTAACTGTCATGTTTTGTATATCTTCTAACAGTAATGTGTCTATGTCCTCCCTCTGGTCTGGGGGCCTGTAGACAACCCCAGTTCTTATGGCTGTCCCATTTCCTGTTTCCAGGGTGACCCACAGTTCTTCTGGCTCCTTATGTGTATTCTGAATTTCTGTAGCTTTGATATTTTCATTAACATACAGGGCCACTCCTCCCCCCCTTTTTGCACCTGTAAAAATATATGAAAAAAAAAACAATACAGTTATGAGCCTCTGTTGAATTTTGCAAATACAGGCTCGTAATTTTGGTAATTTTCAATATTTTTACCCCAAATTTACAACATAGCCATATCTTTACAACACCTGATGAATGTGACAGCTGTCATTTTTCAAATTCTTGCCAAAATGTTTTTTTTTACATCCTGAAAGGTGACTTCACAGTCCCTGCATGAAATCACCTTTTGGACAGGAGTTGAAAATTTTCTCTGACCTTATTCATGAGGTGGAGTCACTGAATACCAATCTGTGGTCATATGGACATGAATGAGGTAGGTTGAGGAGAGATGTGAGGAAGTACTACTTTACAGAAAGGTTGGTGGAACTGTCTGTTGGCTGAAGTGGTGGGTGTGAAAACAGTCAGGGGATTCAAGCAGGGCTGGGACATAATGAAGGGAATAGTGGTTACCGGGGGTGACAGGACCAAGGAGAAGAATAGAGAGAGGATGGGAACTGGGAGGTTTAGTACCCTGGAGGAACAGTAGGTTCCAGGGATTATAGGGAACTCAGGCAGACTGGATGGACCTCTGATCTTTTTCTGCCATCATTGTCTATGTTTCTATAAGAAGGTTATGTTTTAAATTTGGTGTTAAAATATTGAAAAAAAGTTTATGAGACAAAGTTGAATTTTGCAAAAACAGACTCATAACTTTGGTAATATTTAATATTTTTACCCCAATTTTTCAACATAGCTCTTTCTTTACAGCACCTCATGAATGAGATACTGTAGATATCATTTTTCAACTCCTGCCCAAAATGTGTTTTTGCATCCTAAAAGTTGATTTCGCAGTCCCTGCACAAAATCACCTTTAGGCCAGGAGTTGAACATTTTATCTGCCCTTCTTCATAAGGCAGGGGCATAACAAGGCTATGTTGAAAATGTGTGGTAAAAATAATAAAAAACAAATTTTCAGTATTTTTATCCCAAATTCCTTGGCTGCAGTTTTATCGCCTCTGGCCAGACTTGTCTTTTAAGAATTTGCTACAGTATAGTGAGACTTCTCATGTTACACATTCATCCACAGCATCAAAACTGAAACTTCCTTTTTACAGAACTTTTTTGGCCCAGCGTTCACTTCTCTATAAAGCCATTAGAGACTGGAACTTGTTACCTGCTGACTTTTGCTGGTACAGGGCTTATGAATTACTGCACAACAAAATTTAACAATACTGCATAGATAACTCAACTTGTAAATGTTTTGACTGATTACTGTATTATGATCATGTTTGCATTATTTTGTTACGTACTTGTTTTGTCTTCTGGTCCTCCACGAAAACTGGCATTTGATGCCCTCTGGGTTTACCTTGATAACAAATATAAAATAAAATAAATAAATAAAAAATATATTCCCAGTATAGGTCAGGCAATGATGCTTTTGCAATTTTTCACAAATACCAAGGGCTGGATTTTCAGAGTGTGTTAGAACTAAGTCTCATGCCATAGCTGCTGTTGTGGAACAAATATTTCCACATGGGCAGTATGTCTTTTTTTCTGCAAGGCAGTTGTGCAGCTTCCAAAATTCTGACTAGACCAAGTCAGGCTGGGAGTTTGTATCCCGTTATTGCCCCCCCCTTACACACCTGTTCAATCTTTCTCTCTCCTCTGGGATAGTCCCCTTGGCCTGGAAAATTGCTATGGTCTTACCCCTCCATAAAGACAGAGACTCCTCAAGTCCAGGTAATTATCGCCCCATCTCCCTCCTCCCCTCCCTTGCTAAGTTTCAAGAATCCCTAATCTATTCTACGGTCACTGATTTCCTCATAGTCACCAACACCCTCTCCTCACACCAAGCCAACTTTAAGAAGAACCACTCCACCACATCCTCCCTAATGTGTTTCACAGACACCATTTTCTCAGGAATGGATATGGGTCACATTACTGTTGCAGTCTTCATTAACCTGGCTAAAGTGTTCAATTCAGTGTTCTACCTGCTCCTGCTCAGTAAGTTCCACTCAGTTGGCTTAGCGGCTACAGTTGTGAACTGGTTCAGTTCCTACCTCTCGAACAGGAGCCAATCAGTCCAGGGGGGCTCCACCCTCTCTTCCCCCCTCCTAGTCCTTACTGGGATTCCCCAAGGCTCCATCATCGGCCCTGTCCTGTCCTCCCTGTTTATAAACGACCTCCCCTTGGCCTACTTTCACACACACATCCACATGTATGCGGATGACATGGTCATCTATACAACTGGTCCCTCAACCCTTACTGTAGAGACCCCTTTCCAATGTGATTTCTACAGTGTTCTAAAATAGTTCCAGGCTAACCACTTAAGGATAAATATAAAGAACACAGCCTCCATAACTTTGGGTCAAGACAGAAGCTATCAACATTTTCAGTTCCCCCTGTCTTCTCCACCCCAGATAGCTCTGCCCTAGAAGTTGTATCTGTTTTCAGATACCTCAGAGTATGGCTCAACATCAAGCTAGATTACACAGTCCTTACTGACACCCTGAACTCAAAGCTCTGCCCTAAACTAGGTGTAATATACCACAATAAGGATTGCCTCTCCCTCTCTGTGAGAAGAGAGCTGGTCACAAAATCCATCTTCCCTGTTCTTTACTATGCGGACATCATTTATGGCACTGCACCCACCTCTTCTCTCACCAGACTTGACACCCTGCTAAATGCCTTTTGTTGCTTTGCCACAAACACACCTTTCTGCTCTAACCACTACTCCTGCTACTCATCACTTCCTATCCCTCCCCTCTCCCACCATCGCCGGATGCACTCCCTAGCTTTTATCATCAAATATTAGTTTGAACAACTCCCCTCATACCTTTCCTCCTTACTAGACCTAGCCAGGCCCTACCCATACCCCCTCTACTCCAGATCATCCTGGTCCTTCTCTCTGCCCATCCTTTACCCTACTGCTGAACAATTAGCTTTCTTCTTCTGTATGTCTTCCCTTTGGAACCAACTTGCTTCCACATTCCAGCAAGCCAACTCACTCGCTGCACTCAAGTGTCTGCTCCGTGCCAATACCTCTAACATTTCCCCCAAGTTAGCCCTGGTCTAATTTCAGTGCTCCAGCTCTCATCTTAATGCTAAACATAACTTTGTACCATGCAAATGTTGTGTATGTTTTACTGCCCTTGCAAGTTTGTATTGTTCTTTTTTACTGCACTTGCACTTGAAAATGATGTAATTCCTGGCTGTATTACACGTGTTCATGTAATGTTTGTATATTGTTCTCAAATACCCTGTACACCAGGTTGCAGCTGGAATGAGCCCTGGCTCAGTGTGCCTTTCCCGGTTACCAAAAATTTTAATAAATAAAGATAAAATAAACTTTGCCACTTTGTTCTAATATTTATTACCTTCCCTTCATGTAGCCTTTTTTTAAATGATTTCTGGCAGCTTATGGGTTGGCCAGTGTCTCAAGTGCTGTTGTGCCCAGATGGCACCCCTTTATTGCACGATAGGTAGCTTCTGTATTCATTTTTTTCATTTTACCAGGAGTAGCACACTAAGCTGAAAGCTTTTTTACAGGTGCGACCTGGGAGCACAGGGAAGTTAAGTGATTTGCTCAGGGTCACACAATATGCAAGTGGAAGCTGTGGGATTCAAACCCTGGTATGGTCTGCTGGTTGTCACCAGATTTGCAGCTCAGAGTCTTAAACCACTGCGCTATACTGCCTCCCTATTAGTATTAGGTATCCTTGTGTTCAGCTGCTCTTCCTTTTTTTCTTACAGCCAAACCTCCCCTTTACTTTCTAATGTTTTCTTTTTAATGGATCTCTTTACTTTAAATTGAGCTCCTACTCCTGTTATGTCTGCTGCTCAGTCAGTGCTGAGACCCTTTTTGTGCCTGACCTACAGCCAGCACTTCAAAATGGCTGCAACACCATGTCCCCCATGCTCAAGATGGTGGATGTTCTGGCACACATGCACTGGTAACTGCACAGCAGCCACCATGCTCATGATAGCAGCTTTCTGCCATGCATGTGTGGCACACACGTGAACCTGAAAGCACGTTTACCCTCTGCTACCGTGCCACATCCGGCATGCTCTCCTGGTGGGAAACTGCCTCCGGACTGAGCTGCCACACTGACTGTCTGATCTTATTTTTTAGCCTGGCCACTCTGCAGCTGCTTCCACTGAGCTGAGTGAATCCTCAGGATCCCTTTTTCTGTGCTTCAGCTCCTCTGTATCCCAGCTTACCCCCTGACTGCTGAAAGCAAGCCTTATTACCATTTTTTTTCACTCACTCTTTTTACTCACTCTCCTCCCCACGTAGTCCTGTGACTGTGATTCCCCTGCTTGTGCTAGCAACTCCGCATCTCCAGCCCCCCACTTGCATTCTACTACAGGATGCACTTAGCATGATGTAACGATGCAAGAAAGGGCAGGAGGACAGAACTGTGGCCCCACCACATAATTTTACAGCTGCCCAAAGACCAGCTAGTTGCCCACCCCTACCATGCATCAATGCAACCAAAACCAATTGGCCCCACTAACCCCATGATTACAACTCTCTGCAGGATGTGTTTGGCCTGATATAAGTGAGTGCAAGATGCCCATGCCACAGACCTGCTGCATAGACTTGCCCTTGTCAAAAGTCACCGTCACCCCCCAGTCATGCAGCCACATGGCCAACCCAATCATCTGCTAGCTGGATCTATTCAAATTGTCAGCTAGCTGGGTCCATCTGTCGAATACTATCCATCCAATCATCACCAAAAAAACAGATGGTACCTATGCCTCTAGTTCTAAAGCAGGCAGCAAGCTAACGCCTCAAGCAACAGGCTAATCTCCCAACAGCTACTCCTGTACTTGACCAATGTGGTCCAATAGCTAGATCAGCCATAACTTTCCTTCTAGCTCCAGACGAAGCAGCCGTCTGCCCTTCAAGGCCATGCCAAATTCATACATATCTATGCTACTATTACAGCCTGCCTCATAAAGTCCCCCCCCCCCCAAGTCTGGGCAGCATTCTGACTTACCAGATCTATTCTGCCTATGGCTGTATACAGCGTGCTGCTGCTGCAGCCAAGACAAATAATTTTGTTCAGAGGGAAGGAATAAAAGGGGGTGGGCTTCAGTGTGCTAACCCATATATACCTCTCTTGCTCATCCCCTCTGGCCCAAAGCTCCCCCCACCACTGGGTGGCCATAAGCTCCTAACTTCAGCCCTTCCCTTTTCACATCCATTGCTCTCCACTGACTACTCAGCCTCTGCTCAGACATCAGGGAAGGTCACACAGACAAATGCTCACCTGCTTCAAGGCTCCCCTTGGCAGGTTGTCTATTTATAAAGATTTCATCTGCAAAATATGGTAAGAAATGTGGTTCTAATGGTTTGAAAAGTAATTTTCTTAGTTTTTGTGAACACTTGTGTCACAGGGTGATCTGTGATAAGTAAGTGTTTTAGAAAAATGTTAACCCCCCTTCAAAAGATATAAAGTGCTTAGGTGTTCTAGTTATTTATAGTACAGGTATGGGTGCATCTTTGTAATGAAATGGGGCCAGAAAATATTTGTTTGAGGCTCCTTTGTGGATTCATTTTCCTAATAGGAATTATAGGTGTCCTGACAACGCTATGAAATAGTGAATGCCCGAGTTAGAATTTCCTGCTGCTTTTGGAATGTATTTGAATAATAATAGATGCTAGTAAGCAATAGTGCATAAAACGGTGCCTTGAATTTTGAAAAGCTCTGCTATTTGTCCCTATATTTGCAGTGGGAAGCAGGAGTACTTGAATAGTAAAAGTAAATAGTAAAGGTGATTAGTGGAAACCGCCATTTGGGGACTTGCAGGTGATAGATAAAGGCTTTTCCTCATGGTGGTGGGGCTTCTCTAATTTCATACTTACGCAGGCTGTGTTTTGGGAGATAAAAGGGTTTAAGCGCAGTGCTGTGAGTTTGGTAGTTCTTTATTAATTATGCAATCCAGGGAGATTGACAAAAATAGGCTTGAAAGAATGTCTGTAAAAGAAACACACAGTTTAGTGCTGTTTTGCACTACGTGGGGTAAATATATGAATGAAGAAAGGTAGACTGTTGTGAGTTGTAGGGTGTTCTCCCCCCCCACCCGAGTGAATGCAGTGGAAAAGCTTGTGTTTTCCTTCAGCTTTGCAGGCGTTTGCCTGTTAAGGGGAATAGTTTTAATGGTATGACTTGGGGTAGGGTTATGCCATTCAGCTGAACAGCTGAAAAAGGTGAAGGAGCATGGGGTCGGGAGCAGTAAAGTCGCCGCCCGTATAACTGCAAAGACATGGTGCAGTTGCTCCACGGCGGTGCGGCTTAGTGTGTTGTATGTTCTGATTCCTGACTAGTTCCCTTTGCTTTGGTGCTGGGTGTGGTGGACCACTATGACTTTAGGCACATTTGTGCTGCTGGGGATAATGTTACTGGGGGGTTGGTTTGCACTTCCCTAGATAATTATTTCTTGTAGGGTACTGCTAGCAAATGTGGTTTCTCAGGTTGGGAGCTGCCCTTTCTCGCCCTTGCTGTATTCGCACTTACTGTTGGTTTTCTGGCTGGGGCTTGGTTAGAATGCTGTGGGGAGGATTGTTTCTTGTTTCCACTTCACCTGTGTGTAGTTTAATTAAAGGGCTTTAAAATGCTGACATAGAAACTGTTCAAAGAAACTGAAGCAAGTGGGTTTTATTACTACTTGTTCAAACATTTACAGTTAGGTGAAAAAATTGCCCTAATGGAAGGAGATCCACTTACTCTGTCTAGTCTGCTCTTCCCTGTGTATATTCAGGACTCCTTTAGGAGCCTGCTGGCCTGTAGTCACTAAATTTATACAGCCTAAGGCAGGACAGTTTGAATGAAGTTGGAGGCCATTAATTATTCATGAAGTCTTTTGGGTTTTCTTGTAAAATACAAATTATAAAGTATTTGTTTCTAGTGTTATGCTATATAAATGTTATAACATTACTGTTAAATGAAGATTGAAGTAAAAACAATTTGTATTGCGTAGATGAAAATTTGAAACTTTAGATGGGGTGGGCTCAGAGTCACATGGGTTTCTAAGCAAGTATATAAGGGCTGTTATTGCAAGCTATTTCAGATAGGTGTTGGGTCTGGAGACAGACTCCAGCAGGGAGCCCAGTGTATTGCTCCCAGGTATTAAAGCAAAACACCTGGGATGGCTAGCCCTTTCTGGCCATGTATTCCCAGTGATGTTTTTGATTTATATTTTTTTATTTATGTCATACCAGTTCACTGTTTAACTATGTCCTGCTAAAAAGAAGAAAGAAGCTGAAGTAAAAATAAATTTATTAATTTTTTACCTGCAAATTGTGTTACACTACTGTGCAGTTTGTTCAGTCCACGAAGTCACCCACATCCTACGACACATTGTGGCAGTGGTGGGATATTGTAGCTGTCCTGACCAAGGCCTAGTGGACTGTGGTGTTGCAGAACAGAACGGCGGGTCCATGGGGGTGCTGTGAAGTCCATATCCCCCTGGATGTTGACTAAATGAGACTGGAGGTACGACCTGTGAATATGGCGCCAGTGGTGATGATGTCAAGTGATGATGGTGGCCTGGGTGAGCAGTGTCCATGAATGACTCAGATGAGCCTGGTATGCTACCTTTTTGAGTGATGGGTGGAGGCTGAGGATCAAAGAAGAGAGGCCGAGTAGAGGTATGTGGAGCTATGGATCCAGAAGTTAGATGGTAGTGAATCATGCAGGGAAAATGGGCTGGACAAGGTGGATGCAGAGATGCCTGTGCTACCTATGTTCCCTGGGATGGAGTGTGCTAATGAGGAGATGCCTGTGCTACCTATGTTCCCTGGGATGGAGTGTGTTAATGAGGAGAGGCCTGTGCTGCCTATGTTCCCTGGGATAGATTGGATGGGAAAACATGGAACTGAGACTTTAGAGAAGTCCTCAGGTGAAACTGGTCTGGACTTTGTGTGTTCTGGGGTGAAGTCTGCAGACAGGGTAGAATCGTCCATCAAGAAAGAAGAAGCAATAACTGCTGAAGGGACATTTAAATGTGTTAATAATAAGTTTTCTCGTGTTAATTGGAAACAGCTACAAACAGGAGATGTTGAAGTAGGTAGGCTTAGTAAGTTGACTACCAACAAAACAGGGAATAGTAAAGGGAACATATTACATAGAAACATAGAATTTGACAGCAGATAAGGACCGCTTGGCCCACCTAGTCTGCCCATTTCCCTACCTGATAGATAAGCTGCAGATTCTATTTGATCAACAGCTTACTTCCTCCTACTCCCCCCACTAGAATTGCTTTATGCCTGTCCCATGCATTCTTGAATTCTCCCAATGTTCCTGATTCCACAACCTCCTCGTGAAGGCTGTTACATGCATCCACAACCCTCTCTGTGAAAAAATACTTTCTAACATTACCTCTGAGCCATCCCCCCTCTATCTTCAAATGGTGCCCCCTTGTTCTTGCACATCTCTTCTTCTGAAAGATGC
Source organism: Neoceratodus forsteri (assembly GCA_016271365.2). Taxonomy (NCBI): domain Eukaryota; kingdom Metazoa; phylum Chordata; order Ceratodontiformes; family Ceratodontidae; genus Neoceratodus; species Neoceratodus forsteri. The sequence goes on from CM057453.1 coordinate 423,248,438, forward strand.
TACCCTCTTGTACATTGTAAATTCCCTTGAGATACTTGAATGTTTCTATCATGTCCCCCCTCTCCCTCCTTTCCTCAGGGGTATACATGTTAAGTTGCTTTAGTCTCTCCTCGTATGTCTTCTGGTGCAGACCCTACACCATTTTTGTTGCCCTCCTCTGAACAGCCTCCACTCTGTCTATGTCTTTGCGGAGATGGTGTCTCCAGAATTGCATGCAGTACTCCAGATGGGGTCTCACTAACTGTCTGTACAGAGGGATAACAACTTCCTGTTTTCTACTGTTGATGCCTCTCCCTATGCATCCCAGTATCCCCCCAGTCCTCCTTACTGCCTTCTCACATTGCTTGCCCACCTTTAAGTCATCTGGTATTATTACTCCTAGGTCTCTTTCGATTTTTGTTGTTGTTATTAACTCACCCCCATTGTGTACTCTTCCCCTGGGTTTTTGTTTCCCAGATGCATTACCTTGCACTTCTTTGCATTGAATCTGAGCTGCCACGTATTTGACCATTCCTCCAACCTTGCCAAGTCCTTTTCAACCTTTCCACCCCACCTTGTGTATCAACCCTGTTGCAGATCTTTGTGTCATCTGCAAAGAGACATACCTTTCCCTCCAGGTGCTCTCCAATGTCACTTATAAAGACATTAAAGAAGACCGGTCCCAGTACCAAACCCTGCAGTACCCCACTAGTTACCCTCCTTTCTTCACTGTGGACTCTGTTTACTATTACCCTTTGTGTCCTGTTGTCCAGCCAGTTTTTTATCCAGGCTACCACCTTGGGACCCACTCCAAGGCTGGCTAACTTGTATATTAATCTTTTGTGTGAGATTGTGTCAAATGCCTTGCTAAAATCTAAGTAGGCCATGTCCACAGCCCCTCCCTGGTCTACTACTTTGGTCGCCCAGTCAAAGAAATCTATTAGGTTAGTCTGTCATGACTTTCCTGCTGTGAAATCATGCTGCCTTGGGTCCTCTGCCCCACTGGCCTCTATGTACGCAACAATTCTTTCCTTCAGAAGTGATTCCATCATTTTCCCTACCACTGAAGTCAAACTAACTGGTCTGTAGTTTCCTGCCTCTGCCCTGCTCCCACTTTTCTGAAGTGGAATCACATTTGCCCTCCTCCAGTCCTTGGGTACCACCCCATCCTCCAATGATTTGTTAAAGAGAGTAGTCAGTGGTGTTACTAGTTCTACCCTTAGTTCTTTTAGAATTCTGGGGTGAAACTCATCTGGACCCATTGCTTTGCCCACCTTTAGTTTCAAGAGTTCTTTCAAAACCCTTTCTTCTGTGAATGGATGGGTATCAACCCCCCTATTCAAAGTTTCTCTCTTGTTTGGTTTAGCTATCTTCCCCTTCTCTTCCATTGTGAATACTGAGCAGAAATATTCGTTCAGTATCTCTGCTTTTTCACTGTCACCCTCTGCCCACATTCCCTCCCCTTTATTAAGTCTCTGTATCCCTCCCTTGGTCTTTCTTCACTTCCTAATGTACCTATAAAGGTTTTATCCCCCTTCTTAACAGAGTTGGCTATCTTTTTCTCAGTTTGTGCCTTTGCTATTCCGACTGCCTTTCCTGCCTCCTTCTGCTTTAACTGATAACGTTTTCTGTTCTGCTCCTTCTGTGTTTCCTTATATTTCCTGAATGCTATCATTTTCTTCTTAACTGTCCCTGCCACCTCTTTTGAGAACCATAGTGATTTTTTTCCTTCATTTTGTTTTGTTGATTTGCTTCACACAAAGGCTTGTTGCCTCTGCGATGGCTGTTTTGATTAGTCTCCATTGTTTCTCCACCCCTCCTTCTTGCCTGTTTGCAAGTGCCTTTCTGAGGCACCTCTCTCATTTTCCCAAAGTCAGCCTTCCTAAAGTCCATTACTCTTGTTTTTGTATGGCTTGCCTCTATGGCTGTGTTTATTGTGAACCACACTGTTTGGTGGTCACTTGTTCCCAGATGGCTACCCACTTCTAAATCTGAGATCCTTTCTCCTTCCCCATTAGAGAGTACCAGGTCTAAGATTGCTCCCTCCCGAGTGGGTTCCAACACTAGCTGTCTGAGGCATGAGCCCTGTAGGGCATCAAGAATGACCCTGCTTTTGGATGTACCTGCAGCAAAGGTACTCTAGTTAACATCTGGCATATTCAGGTCCCCCATCAACAATATCTGCCCTTTTTCTGCCATTTTAAGGATGCCTTCTATCATTTTCTTGTCCATTTCCTCCCCCTGAGATGGGGGTCTGTACACAACCCCCATGCGGATTGTGGTGACATTTCCTGTCTCCAGGGTGACCCATAGTGACTCATCAACTTCCTGTTTACTCTTTAGTTCTGTTGCTTTAATCCCTTCCTTTGTATGAGAGTTACTCCTCCTCCTCTTTTACCCACCCTGTCCCTCCCTCAGACTGTGTATCCTGGTATGTTGACATTCCAGTCATGGTTCTCTGTGTACCATGTTTCAGTGACTGACACAATATCCAGGCATCCCTCTTCCATCAAGGCCACTAGTTCAGGAGCTTGTTGCACAGACTGCGGGCATTGGTACTCATCACCTTCCATTTATTTTTATGGCCTTACCCTTTAGCCCCATCCCTGTCCTTAACACCTTTTTCTGCATGTATCCCTGTCCTGCTCCCTACTGACTTCTCTACCTTGGTGTTTACCTCTCTAACTACTGCATTTTGTGGGGGAAGGCTGGGATTTCCCTGCTCCTTTTCAGTGTCTCCCCCTTGGCTAGTTTAAATGTTTGCCAATGAAGCATTTAAACCTATCACCTAGGATCCTGGCTCCCCCCCCGGACAGATGCAGACCATTGCACATGTATAAGCCTGCATTCCTCCAGGTGGCTCCCCAGTCCCCAATGAGGCCAAAACCCTGAGCTCCACACCAGTTTTTCAACCATTCATTGAATCCCATGGTGCGGAATACCCTAGCATCATCCTTGCCATAGACAGGGAGCACCTCCAAGAAGGTTACTGTACATGCTACTTGTCTAAGGCCCCTCCTCAACTCCAGACTCCTCTTGCACCACTCTGATCCCATTCACAGCCAGGTCATTTGTCCCTAGGTGGACAATGACATCCAGCTCCCTCCCTCCCTCATGCAGCTGCTTCCATGATCCTGAGGATTTGATTCCTGTCCCTCCAAGCCGTGGCGCCAGGCAGGCACCTTACCTCCCTATCCCCTTCCTCCCCCACTTCTACCCCCCTAATGATTGAGTCCCCCACCAGGTGTTGTTTCCTTCCCCTGTGGGGTCTTGTGCCACCCTCCTGTGGGTCTTCTTTGTGGAGGTTCCCAGCATCCTCCTTGGTCTCCACTGCAAGTGCCTCCATACAAGAACCACTCTTTGCCAGAACAGCATATGATTGTGGAGAGGTACAACTGGAGGGATGCACCTCTGTTCCACCACTCTGTCCCTCCCTGAGCCCGCCTTGGTCCAACCACTCCTCTTTCTTGGCAACCTCTGAGGTAACGGTGGTGGCCCTGGTGGTTCCTCGCTGTGGGAAGAGGTTTCACGAATCCTAACCAGGTCAGCCTGGAGATGGCCAACCTCCTCACTCAGACCAGAGAGGTGTCTGCAAACAGGGCAGCATCACAGCCTCCAGAATGTCTCCCGGAACACTGCTGCCCCACAGCCATTGCACTGCACCACTCCCATCTTGACTTATTTTGTGTCCCCTCTCCTGTTGCTTTGTATGCTTACTGTCTTCTCCCTCTATGTATTTTTACACTTACTTTCCTACTGCCTATGTGCCCTTACAACTCTCGCCCTTACTGTTCTGGGACAGGAGCTTCCTGTAGACTTCAGTAGTCTCCTTCTTCCATGCTTGGATTCAGACCTCCAGCAGCCGGGAGGGGGGGAGAGTTATTTTTTGGGTTCCTTCAAGGTTGATGAAACTTATATGTCTCAGTGATCCTTCCCTTCCTAGTGCCAAACAGGAAGTTCCTGTTGTCAGTCAAATCCAGTGGCTATAAAAGTAGAACTGGCTCAGGGTGGGAGGGTGGAGGTTTGGGAAGGAGGGCAATTAGTAAAAAATCTATAGTTTTAGACTGCTGTTTCTTGCTCTGAAACCAAAGTTCTCCGCTTTCAAAAACAGCAGGATGCTGTAATTGGAGACACTTGCTTTTGTACTCCAAAGCTCCTAAGCTGCACCCCCAATTAGATTCACCCAATGCTCCTGACTCAGTAAATTAAGCTGAGACAGCCCTCTTCCTCGGAGAAACACACAGTGACTTTCTTCTTTTTTTTTACTTAAATGAGATCCCCTTCTTCTAGTAAAGTATCTGCTTGCTTAATCCAAACAGGTACTGACTCCTGCTGAGATAGAAGAGATTTATCAGTAAAAAATCTGTAGTTCTAGACTGCTGTTTCTTGCTCTGAAACCAAAGTTCTCCTCTGTCAAAAACAGCAGTGGTGGTATGAATTCAGGGATGGGATATTATGCCACATGAGGCCTAACCCCCGTACCCAACAGATTGAAGCAAGGGTGGTGGTACCAAGGGCTTACAGGAGGGAACTGTTGGAGATAGTATGCAGGGATGTTCAACCCCTAGATCATGAGGTGGTGTTGGGACACCTGACACCATACTTTTATTGGCCAGGAATGTACTGCCAGGTAGCGACATATATAAGAGGCAGGACTGTTAGCCATCGTAGGGAGATTACAGAATGTGGGAAAGTAGCCCAGAGGGTTGAAGTTCACAAATGGTGGCACCCATGGAAAAAGGGGAGGTCTGCACATAGAGTAATGGGTTCCAGATGGTAGACAGCTGTTCAGAAATATAGTAGAAATGGCCTAGCTATAGGATTTACTCTTACAAGTAAATAATAATGGTTGAGGTTACATGCGATAGGAACATGGTGGTACATGTAACCCAGGTCAGGGTATGAGTAAATGACATTCCTAGGGTAATAGAAAAGTCTCTTGAGATGTTATTTAGTACAGTGCTAGGGTGATGGCAGAGAGGTGTATGCTTCCCTGGGGTGGACTTTGGGCATAAGGAAGGGCCATAGCTTTAACACCCCCCCCGGGTAGAATATGAGGGATTGACACTGTGCTATCTATTGTTATGTGTCTCAGAAACTGAGTACTGAGTATATTTCTCAGACAGTTATGAAAATGAAAGATTGATGGGTGGAGTGTTATAATGGAGTGTTATAATGGAGTAACCTCAGTTACATACAATGATATAATATTGCTTAAGACATGTTTGTATATTGTGTGTATTATGAAATGAGATTTTGAATTTGTATATGCCTTGTGATCCTAAAAGATGTCTGATGGCTTCAAAGGGGTGCATGTTTTTTTTATTTATTTATTTAAGAATCAGTTTACAACCTTTGAGCCAGAGGCTCGTTTACAAAGGTACTTCGTCACATAAAGACATACATTGCGTTTCAGTTACATAGCACAGATTTGCCAAAAATCAGTAGGCATTCACCAGAGGTGTCACGTCACATTGTGGTCAGACAGATACAATTGGGTACAGGGTACATGTAATCGATAGCAGGTATTAAACAAGCATGTAACTATGCTGAAGCATTAAGATTTTATTTTCTTATGTTTCGTCTTTTATATTGTTTAGTTTTTCTAGTTACACTTTTTGGACTGGGGGTTGGCCGCCTTCAGCTGTTTCTTTTCTTTCTGAGCTGTCTGATTTTTTTCTAGCTTTCTTTTTCCTCTGTTTCTGGTCACAAGTATATGTGTTGTTTTAGAGGTTTACTGTCAGTGGGTACTCTCCAGAAAACAACTGTTGGGAACATTGTTCAGGTTGCTTACTCTGTTCCTAAATTGATATATGGATTCAGTAGCATAGTGTCGGATAGTATATTAGTATATCAGATGCCTGATCTGTTGAAAGATGCTAAGAGGGATCATTACATAAGCTCCAGGGTAATTGATGACAAGGTATTTCTTTTATAGAAATATTGGTGCTGGCTTGCCAGTCCAGAAGGGATCCTGGGGTGGAGCTCTTTGGTGTGTGTGGGCGGGAGCTCCAATAACCCCCCCCCCCGCCTTTATGAAGAATAGGTTTTGGACAACCAATGGTTGCCCTCTTAGGTGGGGAGGAATGTCACTGGGTGACCTGTGATGAGTGAGGGTTTTAGAAAAATGTTAACCCCCCCTTCAAATAAAGTGCTTAGGTGTTCTAGTTATTTTTAGAAAATGGGCAAGATTCTTCACGCTCTGTGATTGGCTGATGGGCACTACAGGGGGATACATTAACTTTCGATAGACACCTGCTTAAAACAAGCACCAATTTGGGGTGCCGCATTACTGAGGATATTTATGGGCACCCTGAATTTTCAGCGTCATCAGCTGCCATTTTTAATCTCTCACTTAGTGTTAACAAGAGGGTTGGGGAGTGAGTTCCTGGCAGGAAAATCCCCTCAGAGCAAACCTCCTCTCCTCTGCACCCCCCAATCTTTCAATTAGTTTAACAGCAGTCAAAAATGTAAAAAAAAAAAAAAATTGTAAAAGAAAGCCGACAACCTCACCGGCTTCACATCACCGACACCGCAGCTTTCAAAATGACAGCTCGTGCCTCCCCTACAGCAACAAAACTCTTGTCCTGCTTGCCCATGCTGCCTGCCTCACACTGACCCCGACTCATTCTCTCTTCCTGGACCAAACAATAACAATTCTACCCCACAACAAGAGCCTTTACATATTTTAAAAAATGCAGAGTACCACCTTTTTTTCTGCAGTTTGCCACTCAACTTCTGTGTCCCCTGATCGCATACGAAACAACACTGCAGCACTCCAGTTCCATAGCTCAGCTGCTCGCTCCCTGCTCACATAGAAACATAGAAACATAGACTTTGACTGCAGATAAGGACTGCTAGGCCCATGTAGTCTGCCCATTTCCCTACCTACAGGATAGGCCGCAGATCCTAGTTAACCAACAGCCTATATCTTCCTGCCCCCCACAAGAATTGCCTTATGTCTGTCCCATGCATTCTTGAATTCTCCACAGTTTTAGCACCCACTTCCTCAGGAAGGCTGTTCCATCATCCACTACCTCTCTGTGAAATAATACTCTCACATTGCCCCTCGTGAACTGCCCTCCTTCTATCTTTAAATTGTGTCCCTTGTTCTTGCAAGTCTCTTTTTCTGAAAGATGCTACCCTCTTGGACTTTGTTGATTCCCTTGAGGTACTTGAAAGTTTCTATCATGTCACTCCTCTGCCTTCTTTCCTCAAGGGTATACATATTAAGCTCCTTTAGTCTCTCCTCATATGGCTTCTCTTGCAGACCCTGCACCATTTTAGTTGCCCTCCTCTGAACTGCCTCTACCCTGTCTATGTTCTTGCGGAGATGGGGTCTCCAGAACTGGACACAGTATTCCAGATGGGGTCTCACCAACTGTCTGTACAGAGGGATAACAACTTCCTGTTTTCTGCTGCTGATGCCTCTCCCTATACATCCCAGTATACCCCCGGCCCTCCCTACTGCCTTCTCACATTGCTTGATAACCTTAAGTTCATCTGATATGATTACCCCCAGGTCCCTTTCCTGTTTTGTTGTTGTTACTACCTCCCCACCCATTGTGTATTCTTTCCCTGGGTTCTTGTTTCCCAGGTGCATTATTTTGCACTTTTTTGCATTGAATCCTAGCTGCTATACGTCTGACCATTCCTCCAACCTTGCCAAGTCCCTTTTCATCCTTTCCACGCCTCCTTGTGTATCAACCCTGTTGCAGATCTTTGTGTCATCTGCAAAAGGCATACTTTTCCTTCAATCCCTCTGCAATGTCACTGATGAAGACATTAAAAGGACTGGACCCAATACTGAACCCTGCGGTACCCACTAGTAACCGCCCTTTCTTCAGAGTGGACTCCATTACAATTACCTTCTGTGTCCTGTTGTCAGCCAATGTTTTACCCAGGCTACCACCCTGGGACCCACTCCCAGGCTGGTTAATTTGACTAATAATCTTTTGTGTGGGACTGTGTCAAATGCCTTGCTAAAGTCTAGGTAGGCCATGTCCACAGCCCCTCCCTGGTCTACTACTTTGGTCACCCAGTCAAAGAAATCTATTAGATTTGTCTGACATGACCTTCCTGCTGTGAACCCATGCTGCCTTGGATCCTGTGCTCCACTGACCTCTAGGTACTCAACTATTCTTTCCTTCAGAAGTGACTCCATCACTTTCCCTACCACAGAGGTCAGACTGACAGGTCTGTAGTTTCCTGCCTCTGTCTTGGTCCCACTTTTGTGAAGGGGAATCACATCTGCCTTCCTCCAGTCCTCGGCCACACCATCTCCCATGATTTATTAAAAAGAGTAGCCAGTGGTTTCACTAGTTCCTTCCTTAATTCTTTTAGAATTCTGGTGAATTCCATCAGGACCCATTGCTTTGTCCACCTTCAGTTTAGGAGTTCTTGCAGAACTCTTTCTTCTGTGAAAGGACTGGATCGACCCCCTATCAAAGTGCTTCTGTTAATTGGATTAGGCACTTCCCCTCTCTTTTGTGAATACTGAGCAGAAATATTTGTTCAGTATTCCTGCTTTTCACTGTCCCCTCTGCCCACCCACGTTCATTCTATTCAGCCTCACTGTCCCTCCTTTGTCTTTCAGCTGGCTAGTGTGTACCTATAAAAGGTTTTATCCCCCCTTCTAACTGGGTTGGCTATCTTTTCCTCAGTTTGGGCCTTTGCTATTCTGACTTCCTCCCTGCTTCTTTCTGCCTTAACTGGTACAGCTCTCTGTCCTGCTCCTTCTGTGTTTCCTTATACTTCTGGGATGCTATCTTTTCTTCCTGACTTTCACAGCCACCTCTCTTGAGAACCATAGTGGCTTTTCTTTCATTTGATTTGTTTATTTGCTTCACACAAGGCTGTTGCCTCTGTGATGGCAGTTTGATAATTCCCATTGTTGTTGCTCACACCTCCTTCTAGCCTGTTTGCTAGTGCTTTTCTGAGCGCTCTCCATCTTGCCAAAGTCAGCCCTCCTAAAGTCCAGTACCCTCACTTTTGTATGGCTTGACTCTGTGGCTGAGTTTAACGTGAACCACACTGTTTGATGGTCCTTGTCCCCAGATGGCAACCCACTTCTAGATCTGAGATCCTCTCACTGTCCTCCCGTTTGAGGCACAGGTCTAAGATTGCTCCCTCATGGAGTGGGTTCCAGAAACTAGCTGTCTAATGCCTGCCACCTGTAGGGTGTCAAGAATGGCCCTGCTCTTGGATGTGGCTGCAGCAAATGTACTCCAGTTAACATCTGGCATATTCAGGTCTCCCATCAACAGTATCTCCTTTCTCTGCCATTCTAAGACTGCCTTCCATCATATCCTTCTCCATTCCTTCCCCCTGACATGGGGGTGTACCTAACCCCTGTGGATTGTGGTGCCCTTTCCAGTCTCCAAGGTGACCCACAGTGCCTCCTCTCCTCCTGTTTACTCTTTTGTTCAGTTGCTTTTATCCCTTCCTTTACATGAGAGCTACTCCTCCCCTCTTCTCCCCTGCCTGTCTCTCCTGTAGGTTATGTACCCTGGTATGTTAACATCCCAGTCATGGTTCTCTGTGTACCATGTTTCTGTGACTATTACGATATCCAGGCATCCCCTCTTCCATTAAGGCCACCAGCTCAGGGGCTTGTTGCCCAGACTACTGAGCATTGGTACTCATTACCCTCCATTTTCTGATGCTACCCCTTTTGCCCCATCCTGTCCTTCTTGCCTTTGTCATTTCTCCATTTACCCCTGCCCTTCTCCCTATCGGCACCTCCATGTTGGTGTTTGCCACACTTACTACCATGATTGTTTGGGGGGGGCTAGGATTTTCCTGCTCCTTTCCAGTGCCTCCCCCTTGGCTAGTTTAAAAGCTTGCCAATGAAGCATTTAAACCTATCACCTAGGATCCTGGTTCCCCTCCCGGACAGATGCAGCCCATCATGCCAGTATAGGCTTGCATCACTCCAGGTGGACCCCCAGTCCCCAATGAAGCCAAATCCCTGAGCTCCACACCAGTTTTTCAACCACTGATTGAATCCCATGGTATGGAACACCCTAGCCTCTCCTATGCCATAGATGGGTAGCACCTCCGAGAAGGTTACCGTGCGTGCTACTTGACTAAGGCCCCTCCCCAATTTCACAAACTCTTCCTGCACTTCTCTAATCCTTTCTTAGCCAGGTCATTTGTCCCTGGGTGGACAGTGACATCCAGCTCCCTCCTGTGCAGCTGCTTTGGCAATCCTGAGGATTCGGCTCCTGTCCTCCAAGCCATGGCCAGGCAGGCACCTTACCTCCCTCTCCCTTCCTTGCCCAGTTCTACCTTCCTAACAATGGGAGTCCCCACCAGGAGTTGTTCCCTTCCCTGCAGGGTCCCCTGCCACCCTTCTGTGGGTCTCCTTTGTGGAGGTTCCAACATCTCCTTGGTCTCCACTGTAGGTGCCTCCATAGAGGAATCACACTTTGCCAGAATGGCATAGGGATTGTGGAGAGGTACAACTGGAGGGATGTGCCTCTGTTCCACCACCCTCACCCTCCCTAGGCCCACTGTGGTCCAACCGCTCCTCTTTCTTGGCAACCTCTGAGGCAACGGCAGTGGCACTGGTGGTCCCTGGATGGAAGAGGAGGTCCCACAAATCCTGGCCAACTCAGCCTGGAGATGAGCAACCTCCTCCCTCAGCCCAGAGAGGTGCCTGCAGATGGGACAACACCACATCCTCCAGAACATCTCCGGAAGACTGCTGCTCCACAGCCACTGCACTCACCACTCCAATCATGTCTTATTTCTGGCCCCTTAACTGTTTGCAATCCTTACTCTTTCCTCTATTTTTTCTCTCTCTTCCTTACTTTCTGCCTGTGTGCCCTTTAAGCTCCTGATTGTCCTGTTCTGAGACAAGAATATCCTATATTTCTCAGTAGACCACTTACTTGTTCAGAGGCAGACCTCCAGCAGCTAGAGGGGCGGAGGAGCTACTCTTGCCCTTCTAGGATGGTGGGTCCTTGGTGGTTCTGTGATCACTCACTTCCTGCCCCTAAACAGGAAGTTCCTGTTGTCAGTCAAATCCTGTGCCTATAAAATAGAACTAGCTTTGGGTGGGGGCTGGAGGAGGGGAAGGAGGGCAATATAGTCCAAGAGAAGTTCAGTCACACAGCAGTCCTTTCTCCTGGTGTCTTCTGCCAAGCTATTAGCAGAATCTTTCTAAGTGCTTTTTAAATGTAGCTGCCTTCTAGCTAAGCCACTCCCCCTACTTACCAGATCTTTCTACAAGTAATTTAAACCTCACAGCAGTTAAGTCCTTGCAGTCACCTGAGATTTACACCTAGATGACTTTTCAGTTACCCATTCAGTTCAGTTAACCCAAACACACACACTTTTTTTTTGTTTTGTATGTTAGTTTTTTTACCCTAAATTAAAGCTCCAAATACAAAAGTTCTTCTACTTTAGTCCCAGCAGAGAAGTTCAGTTACACAGCAGTCCTTTCTCCTGGTGTCTTCTGCCAAGCTATTAGCAGAATCTCACAATCTACCAACCAAGAAAAATAATTTACAAGCAGAAGGAACAACTCATGGATGGGACGGGGGGAGGGATGTTTAAACTAACAATGTCCTGGGTACTACTTTCAAAAAGTGACACTGCAACAAATAAAAATAATCTCACAAACAGCAGCACCCTCTAGTGGCACTAAACCAGTAAGCTAGTAAAGGGACTATTTTACATAATCTGATGTTTCTGTGCATTTTTACTAACATTTTACACTCTTTTTGTATTAAATTATTAGTAAAAAAATTAAAAATGATATAAGTCCATTTTCTAAGTGCAATAATACCCTCCAGGGTGGGTGGTATGGGCAATACCAGACTGCCCAGGGGCTATAAGGCCCTCCACCTGCGGTGTTGGGCCTCATTACACCCCTGGGCAGTCTGGTATTACGATATACCACCCACCCTGTTGCGTATTATTGCTTGCATAGTACAGGTATGCATGCAGCTTGGTAATGAAATGGGGCTGGAAAATATTTGTTTGAGGTTCCTTTGGGGATTCGTTTTCCTAATAGGAATTGTAGGTATCCTGACAATGCTATGAAATAGTGAATACCCAAGTTAGAATTTCCTGGTGCTTTTGGAATGTATTCAAATAATAATAGATGCTAGTAAGCAATAGTGCATAAAATGGTGCCTTGAATTTTGTAATGCTCTGCTATTTGTTCCTATATTTGTAGTGGGAAGAAGGAGTACTTGAATAGTAAAAGTAAATAGTGAAGGTAATTAGTGGAAACCACCACTCGGGGACTTGCAGATGGTAGATAAAGGCTTTTCCTCATGGTGGTGGGGCTTCTCTAATTTCATGCTTATGCAGGCTGCATTTTTGGAGATAATAGTGTTTAAGCACAGTGCTGTGAGTTTGGTAGTTCTTTATTAATTATGCAATCCAGGGAGATTGACAAAAATAGGCTTGAAAGAATGTCTGTAAAAGAAACACACAGTTTAGCACTGTCTTGCACTATGTGGGGTAAATATATGAATGGGGAAAGGTAGACTGTTGTGAGTTGTAGGATGTTCTTCTCCCTTCCCCCCAGAGTAAATGTGGCAGAAAAGCTTGTGTTTTCCTTCAGCTTTGCGGGCGTTTGCCTGTCAAGGGGAATAGTTTTAATGGTATGAATTGGGGTAGGGTTATGCCATTCAGCTTAACAGCTGAAAAAGGTGAAGGAGCATGGGGTCAGGAGCAGTAAAGCCACTGCCCGGATAACTGCAAGGACATGGGGCAGTTGCTCCGTGGTGGTGCGGCTTGGTGTGTTGTGTGTTCTGATTCCTGACTAGTTCCATTTGCTTCGGTGCTGGGTGTGGTGGACCGCCATGACTTTAGGCACATTTGTGCTGCTGGGGATAATTGCTACTTGGGGGTTGGTTTGCACTTCCTAGATAATTATTTTTTGTAGGGTGCTGCTAGCAAATGTGGTTTCTCAGGACGGGAGCTGCCCTTTCTCGCCCTTCATGGACACTACTATTTAACTATGCTGAAAAAAGGGTCACAAGGCGTAGTAGTGTTAAGGGTAGACTGAAATAGTTTAAGGATGCATCTTTTACATTTCCTCTTTTCTCAGCACAGAAAATAAAAGGTATTGGGAATAAAATTGCTGTATTTGCACTTGCTGTTGGTTTTCTGGCTGGGGCTTGGTTAGAATGCTGTGGGGAGGATTGTTTCCTGTTTTCACTTCACCTGTGTGTAATTTACTTAAAGGGCTTTAAAATGCTGACATAGAAACTGTTCAAAGAAACTGAAGCAAGTGGGGTTTGTTACTACTTGTTCAAACATTTACAGTTAGGTGAAAAAATGGCCCTAATGGAAGGTGCTCCACATACCCAACCCTTCTCTCTGGTCTGCTCTTCCCTGTGTATATTTAGGACTCCTTTAGGAGCCTGCTGGCCTGTAGCCACTAAATTTATACAGCCTAAGGCAGGACAGTTTGAATGAAGGTGGAGTCTGTTACATGAGGTCCCTGCACCCTTATTGGTACCACTAGAGGTACACTGTAGACAGCTAGCATTTAGGTATGTTATACTAACATACAGCAGGGTTTTAAATAATTGATTAGCAGTTTTTTCCTTGGGACAATACTAACTGTACAGAAAGTATTTATATAGGTTTTCTAGAAGTGTTGTGTTTATTAAACACAGTGAGGCAAGAGCTATGCATTTTCACAAAGTTTTAGCACTTTTATAAGCAAAACGCTAATCAATTTTTAGAGTTAAATAAAACCCTGATACAGGGCTAAGGGCATCTACCATATAAGAGTAGAGGTCAGAATATGTATGCATATTATTGTTATGCACTTTATTTTCTAATATACATATGTATTTCTTGCTTACAAGATGTTAGCACACCTGTGTCCTTGTAATGATTATGATATGAGTCGGCATTGCCATCTTCTGATCTGTATTATTACACGGCTATGCACAAACTGTACTTCTTTGTCTTTATAAAGTGATGACTACTACAAAACTGTATAATGTTATCTTGGACTGAGGAGCCACCTCTAATTTAGCCAATAGGGCTCATCTCTGTGACTAGAAATGTTTCTGTCTTATAGTAACCATGGTAATTATTGAAGGTATATAATGTAAGACATTATGTCCTCTACCTCGGAGACCCCAAGAGACACGGAGAATCCTCGAGGTATAGGGAACACTTAGCATTGGCTCCCAGTTCATATTGGTAAGAATTGTTTAGGGCAACTGTGATTATCCTTTTGATAGTAATAAACAAGCTTTATTACTCTTATGCAACGTGTCTGTGATTCCTTGTATGCCCATTATTGCCAAGAACCTGAGAGTGAGGTTTAGACCTCCTGACAATTGGTGACCGTAAGCAGGCAATATTTGGTGTTTGCAGTTTCACTTGTTGTTTACAACTTTTCCCTTCCCAATGGGGCCTGTAGGTGTGCATTCCCGCGCCACCTCTCCCATCTTACGACCACTTTGTAATCACTTTTTAAGTCTGGCTGCTTACTGGGTGTGGTTGATGCCCACTCAACCCACCCCATGGCAGTTTTGAATTGCAGGCTTACAAGTGCACAGTACCCCAAATGTGGATAAGTGCACCTTTTGAGGTTCGCTACACAGCACTGCACCCTTTTCACAGTTTGATTTTTTTGTTCCCTCCCACACAATGGCCATTATATCAAATATCTGGGCAGAACTGAGACTCGATGTCTCAAACTTCCTTGCCTCCCATGGAGGATGGGCTGACTTCGCGCGGGACGCAAGTCAATCCGAAAACCCTGTACTGGGGATTTCAACTCAGTACCCAGAGATGAGACAAACAGCCAGAAAGCTAGAAGCTAAAGGGCTGTTGGTCGCAGCTCTCTATGCTGCTCTGGAAACCTCCGAAGTGAGGTTTTGAACCATTGATCTGCACATCTCATCTCTTAAGCAGGAGATGGGGTTGCAGGAAACTGAATGTGTGAGATGAGAACAGGATTTGGAGTCAGAACTCCAAACTCTGAGAAATGAAAAGGATTCCCTTTTGCATCATTCTGCACAGGCAGGCGAGCAGGAACTTTGTATGTTGAAGCAGGAGTGTGAAAGGTTGAGACAGGATAAGGGGCAGGCTTTGCAAATGAATGACTTGTTAAGTAGAATGAATGAGCAACTGAGTGAGGAGTTGGGAGAGATACAGGATGAGATAAACCAGGTACGTAATGACTTAGAGGTAACTACTAGGGACAATCACGAATTGAGCACCACGTACAGAGTGTTACAGAAGCAGATGCAAGATGAGTTGGATATGAATTTTGCAAAAGTGAGCCATAAGGAATGTGAAAACAAAATGGCAAAACTGTGCTATCAGTGAGAGGTGCTAGCTGGTCACATCAAGGCGATGGGAGGTGTAGCCTCCGCCTTGTCGACGTCATCTGGTGGGGAGGATTCAGATGACATTTCACAGTACAACACCCAGTTACACCCCTACTATGGCCCAGATAAACCTCCCCACCATCCACAAAATGGTGGACCCCCATCACATGACACCCATACCTTACGTCATTGATGGCATGACGCACAACATGGGGAAGCCAACATGGTGACCACCATGATAGGGGAAGCAGGCCTAGGCCTAGTCCCGACGGCACCACCGGTAGCCATTATTAATGTGGAAGACAGGCAGGTGATAGAGACGATGATTGAGAATGACATAGGCAATGTGCCCATCTCTGAGAGAAATAAATGGGTCCTTAGAACCCAGATCAGGCTTCTTCTACGAGAGGCTGGTACTCAGGAGGGCATGGTTTGTACTGTGGCTGAAGCCGCAGCTCAGGCAGCCCTAGATGGTGCCTGGGGTAATCTACCTCCACCTGATTGTCCCAATAATCCCCTACAAATGGCCTACTCTGTTCGGCAAATAGCTGACAGCATTGGTCAGATGAGCCCGTCCGACAACCTCAGTTGCCACTTGGAGAAGGTGCGTGCTAAATGCAAAATGCTTAATCTTGCTGCAGACTAGCAGGTCCAGATCCTACGCCAGACCATTGATCCTGGACTGTGGGCAAAACTCCCTGATGCCGTCCACCAGGGTGGCCACACCACCTTTGACGAAGTGTCAGCTGAACTCATTTCTGCACACAGCCCAGGTGTAGTAGGAGTGATGCTCACATGCTCTGTAAAACAGAATGTGAAGGAAAGTCCAGTGACTTTCCACCAGAGGCTTTGGATGGCCTACCGGGCAGGGAAGCACCTTGCAGGAGAAGCCACTGATGTGGACCTCATTGAGTATAAGACCCTGTTCCTCTGGAACATGATTCCTGCAGTAAGAGAGTAGGTAGAGCCAACCACCTATCCCACCATGGAGAGGTTTGCCGATATTCTTCGAAAAACAGAGAGTTTATCAACTCTATATCCGTGATTCAGGTTCCAAGAAAGTAGCTGCCATTGAAGCCACTCCAGAGGCCACAACGCATTACATGGTGGAGAGACAGGCCCAAGAGAAACAACCCCTCCCCACAGACAACCAACATCCCCAGCAGGCCCAACAGCAACAACAACAGCAACAATCCTGGGGTGGGAACCAGAACTACCACAAAAACAAGAAACACCATAAGAATAATAAGGGTAAACCACAAAGGTCAGTCCCTTCATCTAGGGAAATAGCCGATGAGAACCGGAAATTCAGAAAACTTCTCAGGCAAGTGCACTCCGTAATGGATGCCATTCCTGTACGGGCCCTTGTAGCTATACAGCCAGGAGAGTGGGCCTCCATAGGCCATGGGGACACCAGAAGTATAGTCCCTCAGGCCCATGCAGGCCTGAACCTGGAAGCGGCACCCTATATAGCATCAGTGCAGCATGGTGAAGTGGTTCACAGGAACCAGGCCCAGACTCTCTTCCAAGAGCTCCCCCGTGCTCCTACTTTTACAGATTGACAATTACAGGCCCCAGTTCATATTGTAAACAAGCTGGTCTTGGATACAAATGGAAGGCCCTGCACCGAGGTCGAAGTCAGGGGCCGCCTACTAACAGTGCTGTTGGCTACAGGTGCGGCCGTGTCTGTATTACATGATAACCATCCAGACACATCCCCTTGGTTCACCGGATAGAGGACCAATATGTCTGGGGTAGATGGAACTAGGTTGCCTGCATACCGTTCCCTACCACTACTTGTGACACTGTGACACCTGAAGGCATATCATACCTTTCAGCTGATGGTACTGCATGACAACCCTATTATTATCGGAATTGACTTCCTGATGCCACATGGCTGTGTGGTAGACCTAGCCAACATGTTACTGATACAGATTCAGGGACAATATCACACCATCATGATCCTTGACTCGCATGTGGTTGCAACAATCTCTGCAAACAACAACGAGTATGATGTCATAGATTTGTTCAAGAACCATGAGCTTTTCCCAAAGCTCCTTCCCATTCTACAAAGGCATCTGGCAACAAGCATGACTGTGGCAGGATGCACACTGTCATTGAAGTGAAAGACCCAGCACACGAGAGGCAAGGGCAATACCCCTTCCCACCTGAGGCCTTGCCTTCTCTTAGGAAAACAATAAAATCACTCCTCAAGCAAGGAGTAATTAGGACATGTGTTTCCACTGCAAATTCCCCAGTGTGGCTAGTGAAAAAAACCCACAGGTGCCTGGAGGCTTACTATTGACTACATGAGACTAAACCAGGTCACCCCCAGTTGTGCCCCAACTGTGGCATCAGCACCAGACGTGCTTAGACTACTGACCCCTCACCAACAATGGTTTAATGCACTGGATATCTCCAGTGGTTTCTGGTCATTGCCATTGGCCCCCATGAGTCAATATAAGTATTCCTTCACTTTTGAGGGCAGGCAGTACACATGGACCTGCTTACCACAAGGATTCCATAACAGCCCTTCCCTGTTTCATTTATACATGATGGACGCCCTTGAGGGTTTCTCTACTCCCCAATGTCTCTTGCAGTTTGTGGATGACCTGTTGCTGGCCACAGTCACACAGGAACAACACCTGGATCTCTTGGATGAACTATTGACCCTCATCCAGAGGGCAGGCATCAAATGTAACCCTGCAAAAAGCACAACTATGTCAGAAAGAGGTACTCTTTCTGGGTCTAAAGATAACAGACCAAGGCCAAAGTCCTACCTGAAAGAAGATACAAGGATGGCAAGATTTGCCAGTGCCCACCAGCGTGGCCACTCTTAGAAGGTTTCTAGGTATGGTGAATTATTCCAGGGACTTTATTTGTGATTTTGCTCAGAAGGCTACTCCTCTGTATGAGCTACTGAAGAAGGACATTTCCTGGAACTGGGGTCCCTTTCACACCCAAGTTGTGACATCACTGAAGCAGGCCTTAGCCTCAGCTCCAGCCCCAGCTCTGGTCAACCCCAATCCAGCACTGCCATTCCATCTGGAATGTGCTACCTCTGATATTGCTATGTCTGCTGTGTTGGCCCAGAAGGTTCATGGCACCCTGAGATCCACTGCATATGCATCACAGTTCTTGACCCCAGTGGAACAGAAGTACAGCCTTTGTGAAAGGAACCTTCTGGCAACCTACTGGGCTGCCAAGCACTTTCTGTATATCATTGGGTACTCTCCCTTGATCATCAACATGAACCACACCCCAACTACCTTTTTGCTATCAGACAGAGTGAAGGATGGGTCAGTCTCCAATACCAGACTGACACATTGGTCCCTTCTTCTCCAGGATAGAGATATTAAGGTACACCCAATAAAAATGCCATCCATGCTGGCCCATGGCCACTGACAGAGCAAAGGCCGATGGCACATTTATAAGGTAGAAAAAGAAATGGGCAGACTGGATGGGCCTTGCGGTCCTTATCTGCCATCAACTTCTATGTTTCTATGTTTCCATGGCCTCCTTTTCCAAGGATAATCCCATGACTGTACACTGCAACCACCTGATCTCCCAGATCCAGGTCCTTTCCTCCCTGCTACACCACAACTACTTGAGAACACCTCATTGTGTCGTGTCTTTACATATGGCTCAGTTTCCTACTACCAGGGAGAATAGATTGCAGGGATGGGCATATTAGTCCTTTACCCTTATGGTAACACTGAAAATTTCCAAGCGTTGCAGTGTGGCATCATCACAGTATGCTGAGATGGCAGCGGTGGCCTGTGCCCATGAGTTCATCCAGCATAGAACCAAGGATACCATCATTTTTACAGACTCTAACTGGGTTTGTTGTTCCCTTACATAATTTCTTCCTTTCTGGCAAAAGAACTCCTTTACCTCCTCTGATGGCAGCCCAGTGAAACATAAGGAACTGGTAATATACATTCATTCACTAGCACAAAAGTTTGCACACAAACTCTATGTACACAAAGTTAAGGCCCACACCATACACAATCCCTATCATGCCTTCAATGACACTGCTGACACACTTGCAAAGGAAGGGGCCCGAGTGGGGGACACCTGGATGATGGACCATCCAGAGGCAGTGCGGCCATGCACATTGCTGCAGTCAGGAAGAAACCTGAACCCTTTTCCCCTTTGGACCTATCAGAAGCCCAGCATGCTGATTCTGAACTCAAAGATGTGTTCAGATTCCTTGACAAGGGTACTGAGAAAAATCTACCTATCCATAATCTCTACTGAAGGTGTGAAGGTAAGTTACACCTGTCTCCTGATGACAAGCTCATCTGGTATCAACCAGATGACACCCCCACCAAGTTGTGGGTGGTTTCCCATCATCTTAGGCCCAAATTCTTGCACCAAGTGCATGATACCCCCACTGGTGGACACCAGGGAGTAGAGAATACACTCCAGAGGCTTAAGACCACTGCTTGGTGGCCTGGTGTTACCAAGGACGTTAAACAGTACAAAGAAAACTGTCTTGTTTGTGCACAAAATAACCCTATCCCTACCAAGCAAAATGCCAAACTACTACCACAAAGGCATTCTGGTCCTTGGCATGCCATACAGATTGATTTCATTGGTTCCTTGACCAATACCAGCAGGAACAACAAATACGCCCTTGTGGTGACTGACATCTTTTCTAAGTGGGTTGAAGCTTTCCCCACCAAGACATGTACTGCTAAAACCACTGCCAAAATCCTGGTGGAACAGATTTTCTCCACGTGGGACCTACCTCTCAAGGTAGACTCAGACAAAGGAACCAGTTTTACAGGTGAGTTGATGAAAGAAGCAATTGAACTCCTTGGAGTTCATCAGAAGTTCCACATACCCTACAAACAACAACTGGATATTATTTTGCTGGATTACAGCAAGGCCTTTGATAAAGTCCCTCATGGTAACCTTATTAAACAAGCATTTGTCAATGCCAAATGTTTGCTTGCTGGCATTGGCAGTGGTAGTGTAGAAGTTACAGAACTGCATAATAGGAATGGCAGTGAAGTATTGAACTGAAGCCAACCCCACCACCACCCTGCAGAGAGTGACAGGCATTGAGGTGTGCCTTTGGGTCGTCAGGCATAACGGCCATACCATTTCACCACACCCCTACCCTGCAGACACTGACAAGTGTCACGGTGTGCCTTGGGGTCTTTGGCCCTTATGCACACCCCATTCCATCAGGAAATATGGTGAGATGGGTGCGGTATAGGAGAATGGGGTGAACTTTGGGGCCAAAGAGTCCAAGACATAAGAATCCCAAGTCACACCCCTGATGCCTGTCATTCTCTACAGGGTGGGGCGTTATGGTTGGAAACCCTAACAGCTCAGGCATTCGTTGGTATTTTCACTCCAAATTTTCAGCATGGTTTTTTTGTGACCTCCACCTCATGAACAGTGGCAATATCAGTTTGTTAGCCGAAAGCTGCTTATGCACAGCGACTACGGCATTTAGCACCACAGGTGCAAAAACACATTCCGAACAAGATGTGAAAAATGACAGCTGTACTGTTCATGGGGAGGTGTAAAAAATGGCAATGCTGCAAATCTGCAGTAAAAATATTAAAAAAACTGGTGAAGTCACAAGCGTGCATAGAAACTGTGCAACGTACACCCGTAATGTAATTAGTTTGGGGATTTTTTACAGCAGATTGTCAACACAGGCATATTGGGACCTCCGATCATGAACAGTGTCACTGTGATTTTCTTTATCTGTCCCGAACAATGATTTCCCACAGCGACCATGCATCTCTGTGCTGAAAGTGTGAAAACACATTTCTGCCATGTTGTGAAAAATGACAGCTGTACTGTTCATAAGGAAGTGTGGAAAAATGCCACTGGTGAAAATCTGGACTTAAAATATTACAAAGTCATGAACTTACGAGGGTGCGTGGAAACTGCGCAATGCTCACTTGTTACACAGTCATTTTATGGACTTTTGTCACCAAATTTTCAACATAGCCATTTTAAGACCTCTGCTCATGAACAGTGTAACTGATTTTCTTAATCTGTCCCAAACTTTGCTTTCACACACTGACTGCACCATTGTGCACTACATGTGCAGAAACACATTTTGGGTGACATGTGAAAAATGGCAGCTGTACTGTTCATAAGGAAGTGTAATAAAATGGCAATGTTGAAAATCTGGAGTGAAAATATTGAAAATTCGCGAACTTATGAGCGTGCGTAGGAACAGCGCAATGCACGCTTATAAAACAGTCATTTTTAGGAATTTTTCCACCAAATTTTCAACATAGGCTTTTTGAGAGCCCACCTTATGAACAGTGGCAGTGCTGTTTCATTACTTGGTCCCAAAAGGTGGTTTCGTGCAGTGACTGCGCGAAATCACCC
Source organism: Neoceratodus forsteri (assembly GCA_016271365.2). Classification (NCBI taxonomy): domain Eukaryota; kingdom Metazoa; phylum Chordata; order Ceratodontiformes; family Ceratodontidae; genus Neoceratodus; species Neoceratodus forsteri. The sequence goes on from CM057453.1 coordinate 423,270,103, forward strand.
TTCGGGCCTGATTAACGCCATGACAGTGAGAGCATTCATGAGAAGGGGTCCCAAAAACCCCATGTTGAAAATTTGGTGCAAAAATTCCAAAAATTGCCTGAGATATGCAGCAAAGTTGAAAAAACCCTATCTATCCCATTATACAGCTTATTGGCATTTCCTCAGTTCGCAGTCGGCTTTGAAGAGTGCAGACGTGTTCCCGTCCACTGAAGATTGTCGCACCGAGTCTGGAGGTAAGTATACGGTGAGGGGTGTCGGGAGGCAGGGTGCACAGTGGGTGGGTGCGGGTGGGGGCAGAGACAGCGAGGACCGTTTTTCAATTTCAGTTTTTTTAAAAACAAAGGGCGAGGCAGCGTGGGACGTTTGCCACGCTGGGGTGGGCTCCCAGCATGGCACAAGGATATGCTTTTAGAGGCGTGGAGCCAGGCTGGGGATTGGGCACCCCGTCGGTGACAGCATCTGTTGCCATGCTGGGGTGGGCTCCCAGCGTGGCACAAAGACTGCTGTTTGGGGGGGTGTGAAGCCGATGGGGGATTGGGCACCCCCGTCAGTGACAGCATCTGTTGCTATGCTGGGTTGGGCTTCCAGCGTGGCATCCTGTACTCTGGGGGGGAGACAGTGGAGCCGACCAGGGATTTGGCACCCCCATTGGCTATACATGTGTAGCCACGCTGGGGTGGGCACCCAGCGTGGCATGTGGACCTCTGTTTGGGGGGGAGCACAGCACAGCTGACAGGGGATTGGGCACCCCCATCGGCTATACATTGTGTGCGTGGGGGGGTGAGCATGCAGTATGAGTGCGTGTGTGTGTGAAGGGGGAGTGCGCATGAGCATGCGATATCTTATCGCTGCTCACTGAAGTGTAGCTCTCCCTTTCAACTGTACTCCACTGCATTTTCGACTGCTGTCATAGACAGCTCCAGCAGGCATTGGAGAACTGCGGCCGCGCCTGTGAACGTACTGACTGAATTGGAAGAGGGCTGCCACACCTCCGAAAACTCAGATGATGGTACTATGTTTCTTGCACATGCGTGCAAGCAAACATAAAAAATGGAAACTCTAGGTTTTTCCTACCATCTAGTAAATTGGGTAAATGCATGGTTGACCAATAGAACCCAGAGAGTTGTCTTGAATGACTGCTCTTCTAATCCTGGTGCAGTCACTAGTGGGGTTCTGCAGGGCTCAGTGCTTGGCCAATCTTGTTTGACATCTATATTAGTGACATGCAAATAAGAACCAGTAATTGGTTGTCCAAATTTGCAGATGACTCAAAGCTTGGGGGTCCAGTGGATAACACACAGGATTCTGACTCACTTAAACTAGATCTACAAAATATTGAAAAATGAGCCCTTGACAACAAGATGGAATTTAATGTTGATAAATGTGTGGTTTTGCATTTTAGGACCCATAATCCCAAAAATAATTATTATATAAATAATACTTTGAAATCTACCAACAAGGAAAGGGATTTGGACATATTAGTCAATTCAAGACTTACATCTACTCACCACTGCTTAAAAGTAGCTAATTCGACCAATGGGTTACGTAGGCAAATTCAGCGTTCCTTTGTCACAAAAACCGAACAATGTCTGATTCCTCTTTACAGAGCTTGTGTCAGACCTCTCATTGACTATGGGTCTCCATTTTGGAACCCTTACCTTAAGGCAGATATTGACCAATTGGAGACAATCCAAAGATGGACAACTAGGATGGTCCCGAGACTAGCAAATAGCCCTTATCATACCAGACTCATTACAATCGGCTTAAACTCACTGCAAAATAGAGGAATCAGAGAGGACCTACTGTTAACATATAAGTTACTAAAAAAACAGAACTTATGTATAAGTGTGGATTTATTTTTACAACCAGGTGAATTGTCCCTAGATGTCATACCAAGCAACTTATTGTCCCGCAGGCAAGGACCAATCTTAGACTCAACTTCTTTTCAGTGAGGACATCTAAACTCTGGAATAAATTACCACAGGAATTGGTAGATTCCGGTAACATTGATGCATTTAAAAAGGGGCTTAACTTTTGGCTAAACTAGAACCATATAACATAATTTGCCCACATTGTGTGGGGGAAATCTAGATTGGCCTTGGCCTTCTTTTTTCCTAAAATACCTAGTAAGCCCACAATCCTCAGGTTTAGCAGAGAGAGCCAATAAACTGATTAAGCAAATGCTTTCCAAATTCATTGAAACATAAAAACAGAAACATAGAATTTGATGGCAGATAAGGACCGCTTGGCCCACCTAGTCTGCCCATTTCCCTACCTAATGGATAAGCTGCAGATCCTAGTTAACCAACAGCCTACTTCCTCCTACCCCCACTAGAATTGCTATATGTCTGTCCCATGCATTCTTGAATTCCCCCACTGTTTTTGACTCTACAACCTCCTCAGGAAGGCTGTTCCATGCATCTACAACCCTCTCTGTGAAGAAATACTTCCTCACATTACCTCTGAGCCGCCCCCCCATGTTCAAATTGTGCCCTCTTGTTCTTACACATCTCTTTTTCTGAAAGATGCTAGACTCCTGGACTTTGTTGATTCCCTTGAGGTATTTGAAAGTTTCTCTCATGTCCCCCTCTCCCTCCTTTCCTCGAGATTGTACATCTTAAGCTCCTTTAGTGTTTCTCCATATGTCTTCTGGTGCAAACCCTGCACCATTTTGGTTGCCCACCTCTGGACAGCCTCCACCCTGTCTATGTCTTTGTGGAGATGGGGTCTCCAGAACTGTACACACTACTCCAGATGTGGTCTTACCAACTGTCTGTACAGAGAGCCAACAACTTCCTCTTTTCTACCGGTGATGCCTCTCCCTGTGCATCCCAGTATCCCCCCAGCCCTTCTTATTGCCTTCTCACATTCCTGGACCACCTTTAGGTCATCTGCTATGACTACCCCCAGGTCCCTTTCCATTTTTGTTGCTGTCAGTATCTCACCTCCCATTGTCTACTCTTCCCCTGGGTTTTTGTTTCTCAGGTGCATTACTTTGCACTTCTTTGCGTTGAGTCTAAGCTGCCATACATTTGATCATTCCTCCAACCTTGCCAAGTCCCTTCTCATCCTTTCCACCCCACCTTGCATATCAACTCTGTTACAGATCTTTGTGTCATCTGCAAAGAGACATACTTTTCCTTTCAATCCCTCTGCAGTGTCACTTATAAAGACATTAAAAAATACCGGCCTCAGTACTGAACCCTGTGGAACCCCTTAGTAACCCCCCTTTCTTCACTGTGGACTCCATTTAATATTACCCGCTGTGTCCTGTTGTCCAACCAGTGTTTCACCCACTCCCAGGCTGCCTAATTTGTTTATTAATCTTTTATGTTGGACTGTGTCAAATTGAGGACAATCCCAAGGATTGGGATTCCCAACTGCCGTTATTCCTTATGGCAATTAGGGATAAACACTCAGCCACTACCCAGTTGACACCCTTTGAGGTGATGACTGGTAGAAATATGAGATTACCTGAACACCTGTTGCTTGACCCCCCCCCACTGCAGACTGTGTGTCTGTAGACCAATATGTGGAAAAACTCAGACAAGACCTCATACACACTCTCATTTGTATGCTGTTAACTGCATGGGCAAGGCCCAGCAACAGTCCAAGATCCAGTATGACAAATACACACAAGAAGTGATTGACAGGTTGGGGATCAGGTAATGGTTCTCAGATTTGCACATCCCACACATTCCTTCTCCATTGTCAACAAGCTCAGTTTAGCAGTCTATCAGGTTAGTCTCATGCATAACAACAAACTGACTGACAAATGGTTACACACAAACCAGCTGAAACTGTATAAAGGAGTATAATTACTTTTCCTCACCCCATTGGGTGGAATAGTACTAATCCACTAATGCTTGATTTTCCTTTCCAGATACTGACAAGATGGCTATCTTGTTCCATTTTCTCCTCATCTCAGGAGTTATCCTCTGCATCCAAGGAAAGGTAAAGCACCTCCTTCCTCACCTTTCTCCACCTGCAACTATGCCAGAGGGAGTATCCATCAATATACACGATGATTTGATTACTGTCCAGGAAGGTTCAGATGTCTACCTCACTGCTTCGGTTGTTGCTCCTGATAAATCTTCCCTACAAATTAAGTGGCAAACTACTTCGCAAGGGCAAATCCTCCCTGTGGCCAAACTTTCCAAGGGAACTTTCCATGGCTGGCCCAACACAAAATTATCCCCAAATGGTTATCTGTCCTTGCTCCAAACTTCTCTTAGACATTCTGGTTTATACAATATTACTGCCTTAATTGATTCCTCATATTGTAATTCCTTGTCTAAAGACTCTGCTAGGAAATGTTATGCTGTACACAACATGACCTCAGCTGACATGTACTTATCTGTGTTGCCCCCTATGGACAAACAGCTTTTGGAATGTCCAAAACACACCCCTGGTCCTCATAGTGGTCTCACAGCCACTGCTTTACCTGGTACACTTATCAATAACTTACAATTTATACATATACCTGTTTTGTTCAACATGACTTACTGGAATATGAAAGAATTTGGCATGTGTCATACTACTAACATTTCATTGTTTTACAGTACTTTATTACTTGATAGCTTAGCAGTTTTCAAATTCGTACTCAAGAGCCTATTGCCGGGGTATATTCCACCGAGCAGAGGCAATTTCAAGAGAAAACCTAATCCTGATGATCAAAGTCATAAATGCAATAAACGTGAAATAGACAGTTCTGATGTCACTGGTGCCACAGGCACTGTTTCTGGTCTTTTTGGTACAGCCATGTCTATTTGGAATAAAGCCGAAATTGCTGCTATCAAATCACATTCACAGAAATTACAAACTGGTTTGGCAAATGATATTATATCCCCTTTATTGCATGGTGTGGATGGCCTTAGTCAGGAAGAAAGATATACTGTATATAACATGCACGATATTGCTAAGGCATTTACAGATTCTAAATATAAAATTAACGCTCTCATTGCACGGAATAATAAAGAAGTAGATAAGCAATACATTGTCCATGAGATATTATGCTCAGCCTATGGCTCTGACATTATTACTACCTTGAATTCGGAAGAATCCTTGATATTATACATGATAGACATATTTCTAAATGGTATTGTCCTCAGTACAAATCCTCTAGCTGTGTTTTTATGTGCATGCTGCAGACTATAACTATTTCACTTTCTACAGCTAGGAATTTGGGTTTTGCAACCAGGCACCCTAATACTGATCCTTGTTTTACTACTGAGAAATGTTCCATTAAAGATACTATGTATGTTTCTGTTACTGTCTCTTTATCACATATTGATCCTACTACAGCTTTATTTGATAAGCTCACATCTGTACACTCCATTGGGCACCTTGACGAAGACATCTACAGAGGACGCCTCGACTTACCTCCTCTATTAGCTTTCCATCCTCTTCTGGATGCCTGGGCCGCCCAGCACATGGACTGCTGTGTGAAGAAAGGGTATATTTATTTGTGTCACTGTGATGTATTTGATGTTATTAAACCTTTATGTGGCTATTCCCCAGACAATATCAATTGGTCCTTTTCTATGGATGATGATATCACCACTAATGCCATAGAATACCAGGACTCAACATTGGCTCCAGACAATTCCAAGCTCTACCAGTCTTATCAAGAGGAGGTTCACCACCTGTCAACACAAATTTCTAAACAAACTTATACTTGCCCAGCACAGTTGCAGAAATGGAGACTGCCTACTGTTAAAATGCAATATAATTTAGATGGCGAGTATCGTGTAGTTACAAATTTTAAAAGTTACACTTACTGACTTAAGACATGTTCTATTGATAGTCCAAACTTCTGCTTCGTGCCCCATCAAAAGTCAGTTATTGGGCACAGTTATTACACCCGTCCCTCTTATGGATGCTGACATTATTGATGGTAACCCTGATTATCTGCTTACACTTTCTGAGTATTTACCTTACTTTAATGTACACATTGACCCCCTCACCTTGACATTGAAATCATTTTTAGAAAGGAAAGACACCCACCTCATCCACATCAGCAATAATATTTCTAAAGCTAATGAAGCTATCTTTGCACTTATTAATGATGGTGATATGAATAGTGCACTTACTAACACTTGGTTAGAGGTTATATTTATAGGTTTTGTATTATACAAGCATTTTTGATATTTTTTTCTGATTATTATGCTTTGCTGCCTACGGTGCACATTACGCCAACACTGTGAGCAGCTGGAGTTCCTTTATAAGGCTCGTGCATCGGGTCTGTAAAGACCCCTGCTTCCTATCCACTTCCTTACTTTTGCTGTGTTGCCCCTTTTGAGGCAACAATGGGGGAATGTTACATGAGGTCCCTGCATCCTTACTGGTACCCCTAGAGGTACACCGTAGACAGCTAGCATTTAGGTATATGTTATACTAACATACAGGGCTAAGGGCATCTACCATATAAGATTAGATGTCAGGATATGTATGCATATTATTGTTATACACTTTATTTTCTAATATACATATGTATTTCTTGCTGACAAGATGTTAGGACACCTGTGTCCTTGTAATGATTATGATATATGAGTCTGCATTGCCATATTCTGGTGATCTGTATTATTACACAGCTATGCACAAAGTGTACTTTGTCTTTACAAAGTGATGACTACTACAAAATTGTATAATGTTATCTTGAACTGAGGAGCCACCTCTAATTTAGCCAATGGGGCTCATCTCTGTAACTAGAAATGTTTCTGTCTTACAGTAACCATGGTAATTATCATAGGTATATAATGTAAGACAGTACGTCTTCTACCTCAGAGACCCTAAGAGACATGGAGAATCCTCGAGGTATAGGGAATGCTTAGCATTTGCTCCCAGTTCGTATTGGTAAGAACTGCTTAGGGCAACTGTGATTATCCTTTTGGTAGTAATAAACAAGCTTTATTACTCTTATGCAATATGTCTGTGATTTCTTGCATGCCCATTATTGCCAAGAACCTGAGAGTGAGATTTAGAACTCCTGATAATTCCATTAATTATTCATGAAGTCTTTTGGGTTTTCTTGTAAAATACAAATGAGAAAGCATGTGTTTCTAGTGTTATGTTATATAAATGTTATGACAATACTGTTAAATGAAGATTGAAGTAAAAACAATTTGTATTGTGTAACTAAAAGTTTGAAATTTTAGATAGGGTGGGATCAGAGTCACATGGGTTTGTAAGCAACTATATAAGGGCTGTTATTGCAAGCTATTTCAGATAGGTGTTGGGTCTGGAGACAGACTCCAACAGGGAGCTCTGAGTATTGCTCCCAGGAATTAAAACAGAACACCTGGGATGGCTAGCCCTTTCTGGACAGGTATTCCCAGTGATGTTTTTGATTTATGGTTGCCATTTATGTTTTTTTTTAATTTATGTCATACCAGTTCACTGTTTAAATATGTTCTGCTAAAAAGAAGAAAGATGTTGAAGTAAAAATAAATTTAATTTTTTACCTGCAAATTGTGTCACACTACTGTGCAGTTTGTTCAGTCCACAAAGTCTCCTGCACCCTACGCAACTTGATTTTAAAGAAATGGTATAGTATACCTTTGTAGTTTCTTATTTCCGTTGCATACAGTATCATAGAAACATAAAATTTGACAGCAGATAAGGACCTCTTGGCCCACCCAGTCTGCCCATTTTTCTACCTAATGGATAAGCTTCAGATCCTAGTTAAAAAACAGCCTACTTCCTCCTACCCCCAACTAGAATTACCTTATGACTGTCCCATGCATTCTTGAATTCTCCCACTGTTTTTGACTCCACAGCCTCCTCAGGAAGGCTGTTCCATGCATCCACAACCTTTTCCATGAAAAAATACTTCCACACATTACCTCTGAGCCATCCCTCCTATATCTTCAAATTGTGCCCCCTTGTTCTTGTACATCTCTTTTTCTGAATGAAACATCCATGGTGTAAAAACTGGCAAGAATTGCCCCCCCACCTCGCCAGCTCCCATTCAAAGGTAAGTGTGTTGGTTTATAATTATTGACCTATCTCCTTTACTGCTTGTGCTGTCCTAGAAATATGTTTTGAAACAGATGAGTAATTTGCATTATTGTACTAACTTCTTAAGCCCTTTCCAATCTGAGTTTAGAGCAAGGCATTCAAACTTTAGTAAGAGTTATCAAATCAGTTCACAGTGGTACTATACAGATGAAAAAAAAGTGACTAAGAAGGACCATTTGTGTGGACTTAGTGAACATATTTGACACTGGATAACAGTTTACTGGTATACAAATTGAATCAGTCAGAAATGAAATCTGTTCTCTGTTAGTCCATATTTAGCCAGTTGGAAGCAACATATAAAGATTTCAAAATTTAAACCTTAGTATTTACTATAAATCATGGTGTGTCTCAGGGATCGGTCATGGGTGCCCTTTTTAGTCATTGTTTTTATATGTACATTGCCTACTGTTTGCACAACTTCCCAAATTCAACAGTATGCTTATGATAAGAATTATGCAGTTTTATAGAGCATTATGGGGGGGGGGTCATTGGAGCCTAAACTTGTACCATAAATTCATTTAACCACTCCTTCATAATTTACTGTCCTGGCTATCTAACAATACACTTTTCTTAAACCAGTTTTAGATTTTGGTTGACATACTGACAAACTAATTTCAAAACTTCATAATTAAGTTAGGAATACTTTACAAAGGCAAGTACTTGCTTATCAATAACAGCCAAGAAGCAGATTGCAAATCAAATTCTTAGTTTCCTTAGAGATTAGGGTAATGATATCCATGACTCAGATCTTTTAGTTCAACTAACATGACTAGTAAATGTTGTACATAACTCATTCTGTAATTTTGTTCTTTAGTGCAACTATCGTAGTTATTGTCAAATGTATTGTGACAGAACCCATGACTCTGCCACCACCTTTGATAAACCAGGAAGGCCTTGTACAAAGGGGTATGGGATGAGTCTTGGAGGCACTCCAATCAGCTGAGGAACTTGGATCTCAGTTCTTGGTGGTCTCTGAGATAGCAATGCATACTGGCTGGTCTTCTAGTGCCCTGCCTAAATTAATAGTAGTAACAGCAGAAAATGCCAGGTGTGCTCAGTGCAATGGGCGGTACACCTCTAAACCTAGCTAAATTTCAAAGTTCAAGAAGTGCAAGGATAAAGGGCACAAGTTAGACAAAAAAAATCAAATAAATATTTTAATAGGCATAGCACCTCCAAAATATATTCGGCATCAGCCAGTAAAACAAAATTTGCATACATACGTACCAAGGTGTCGTATGTTCCTCTCTGATGACTGTCTGGGTGGAAGTTAAAGACTCCATGACTATTATTGAATAAATAATGTATTTTTCCCCAGTATCCTGGCAACATTCACCCTGGCAATAAAGAAATTCAGTGTAACCCATTTCTCCAGGATACAGCTGGATATGACTTGTCACAGCTCAGTATGTCAGTCTAGGTCAAACACTAAAAATAAACAATATGTCTCCATTATGGATGCTCAGATTTGCAAAAATACATTTGTTAGGAATGTTTAGGATTTTGGAAGCTCTAATTTTGAACTGGAACCCAAAAATCTAAAAATTCTAGTGGACAAGAAATACAGATCAGTACTTGTTCCATGCAATTGCAATCAAATTTCTGACTCTGGAATCAGATTTTGAAATTGTATTCTAATTCCAAGTTCAGTTTAACTGTTTTTAGGATTTATGATTTTCATTCTTCCATTCTGAAAATCCAGAATCTTAAAAACGAGTTGGAATCCAGTGAATGTGAATCTATAAATCAGATTCTCAGCACCCCTAGTCTCCATGTACCTTTCCTGGGTGTAAATTAAAAGTTAATGGATTTCAACACCCTGTATAGTGGACTGGAGTTCACATGAACAAATGCAATGCTTTGCTCACATAGTAATGGCTCAGAATAATCTCTGGATTGAAAGAGCATGCCAAAACAACTTAGTCTTTTCTCTCCAGGGGAAGTCTCTAACTAGCAGCACAGGTTCATTAATGGATGCACGTAAGGACAGCTTCACTCCCTTGTTTTCTGCTGAAAAAGTGTTCCTTTACAGTAAGTGGCTGTGAGACTAGACCAGCATATGCATCACTCCTACTGTTGTGCTGCTGCTCAGTACATGATCTACTTCCATAGGCTAGTAAGGTCTCTGGCCTCTTCCCATGGAGCACCTGCAGTAATAGAAACACACATTACTCACACCACATGCAATCCATTTAGAAAATGGTTCACACAGGCACAATTTGCAGAAAAGCTACATTATTTCCCTCATGCCATTCAGCCGCAGATATTGTATATATTGAGATCCCCAACTTCAGATGGAGAGCAGAATATAGTGCATCACTGATTTTTACCCATTCCGCAACACTTTTTTGCACTGTGCTTGAATTTTCAAAATGGGGAACAGGAATTGCAGTGAGGTACTTTTATGTGATCCTGATTTCCATCCTTGATGCATAACTGTCTTTTGTGCTGCTGCTCCATTTAGGAGGCATTTCTTCTTCATCCTCAATGAGCTTCATCTGTCATCACTTTGCCCAACCTTAGTATGCCATACAGTCTACAGGTCTGTGTACATGATTTAGCAATTTGGCAGGATAGGCCACCTTCAGCCAAAGCTATAGTCACAATATTATTGTGAAAGGCAGGAGTATGAAGCCAACCTCATTGCTCTGGTTGTCATAGGCACTAAATCAACTTTATACTGTATATTGTGGCAGGATGTAGTCAGTCAATCAAATGTTTATTGTTCGGTGATAAATGTAGATCTCTATAATGCAAAAAAAAAACATATAAAATCAATAAGCATCAATGTACAAACACAGTTAATCATAGCTATATAAAAATTTACAAAAGGCAAAATTCAGAGAACATGATATCATTTTGAATAATATTAAGAAACCCCATTCATTTACCCCTATAATGCAGCAGAACCAGTGCTCTTTTTCAGTTTATTTACTTTGATAACAAAGAAATAACTAGCCAGTTGATTAATAATAAACTCCTCTTCAGTTATAAGGAAAGTTAATACATTTTCTGGCATATACAAGAATGCAGTCAGAACCAGGACGAGCCACTTTTTTTTGGCTTTAGCATACCATGGAAAAATTAACAAGACATGCTCCAGATCTTCTCTATCACCAAAGTTACACTTATATTTTGTTAATATGTGGATTTTTAAAATAATACCGTAGTAAAGCATTCAAAAAGTTCCTGGTAATACTATCGCTCCCAGAGTGATAATACTACCATTCATGAGTGATAATACTATCATGCAGGTGCTATAATAGTATAACTCAGGACCTGAATGATAGTATTATCACTAAATCTCAATGGTATAACCGCAAGTCTGCCAGCCAACATCTTTGAAAGCGTGCCTCCTGATTGGCCACTTTCCTTAGTCAGCAGGCAGAACAAAACTTAAAACATGGCAGGCAGCCATCTCTCACTTAGTGAGCATGAACTGAGTCCTCAGAATTTCCCCATTTGTTTATTTTTTTATCTTAAGTCTGCCCAAAAATGGCATCATCTGGTTGATCCTGCATTCCCGTTCCCCAAAAGATGAAAAGGTAGGACTGCCTACCAATTTTACTGTGCCGTGCTTACAGAAAGTAGACAGATGGATGGGCAGGTGGGGAGTGAGCAAAGAAGACAGCATGAGACAGTGTGGCAGTCAGCCAGGACCGAGACAGTCCTTCACTGAAGCGACCAATCACCCGTAACAAAATGTACAAAAAAAGAAACTCAGATCCATATATTAAAAAATTAACAGATAGGTTACTGTATATTGCAATCCAGTAAATCCATCTCAAGGTTCTGGGGACATGGGAACCTCTTGATCTTCCCTGTCAATGTTCCCTATGTCCCCAGAACCTCTCGATGGAATTACTGGCTTGTAATATACAGTAACCTATTTATTATTCTATTTTTTTTTTAAACTCATCTTTATTATGGAAAAAGAAAAACCAATACATTACAGCCTTTCTTCACCTTACAGAACTTATTACACATTGATGGTATGTTAACAAATAATGGTGGCCTTGTCTACTTGATAGCTACTAACCCCGCATGGAGGTTAATGAATCTAAGGTAATATAGTGTTACATTTTCTGCAGGTATCTAGGACCTCCAGATTAACTTATTTATACCTGTTTGCTTTAATACTTCCACCCTCCATTACCCTTTGTTAACCAATGTGTTATCTTGTAGGTGCCATAGAGTGTACCTTCTGCCTGGAGAATCCAGGAACCAACATCTCAGCAAAGAGCAATAAACAAAAACAAAGAAAATAAATTCGAACTTCTTCAAACCGTGCACTTGACTTTGTCCTTGTTTTGAAAACCCTTCCTCTTCACTTAGTATCACCTCTTTGCTTAGTACTATATGTATGCTGATTCTTCCTCTTCTCCTATATTCCACCATCAGTATTGCTCCACAGATATTCTACTCACTGTTTTCTACTTCTAAGTATCTCACTGTATGTGCTGTGTACTTGCCACCCAGTTATCCCACATCTCACTGTGTTTGTCCATCTGCAACCTCAGCTTTGCAGTAATGGCTTCCACTCTCTTGACCTTTTCCACCCTCAGAACCCAGGAGTTGAATGTAGGGGGGGTGCTCTTCAGCCAATTGGCTGCAACCTCGTTGAAAGCTACTAGACTAAGGATTCTGAAGAGTTTTTGGGACTTGGCTTTTCTGATCTCCTTCCCCACCTATCCCAGGACCCACAGTTTAAAGTCCATGGGGAACTGAACCCCCACAGAATCTGGAAAGCTCATTCCTTGTGTCACCCCAAAAACTTGTGACATGTGGGCATGCCCCAAAAATGTGAAAGTGGGTGCTTGATTGTCCACAACCTCTCCAGCACAAGACTGAGTTGGTAGTTGCAAAGTGTCAGGTGATTGAAAGGGTGTGAAAGAACCTGGTTGGACACTTCCACTTAAATTCTCTCCAACCTGGGGAAGCTGTGACTCTCCAGCCCCTTTCCCACTCCCTTCTCCAGACCTCCACAGATAACTCCATTCCAGATTTTGACTGCCATTTTGCTCTGAGGTCCTCCAGCATCTTGACATCTGTCCCCATTAGAGCCATGTATGCCCCCAATACTTTTCCCCTGGGATCCTTCAAGGTGGCTGCCCAATAAAGAAAGTTTTCTAGGGAGGACATTTCCCTCTCTACTTTTTGTACTATTTGATTGGATTGCATGTAGTGCCTAATCTGGAGGTATCGCTGAAAATCTGAATTTGGAAGGGCAAACTTGGTCTGTAGATCCCAGAATGGCAAGATGTTCTTGTTCCGGATTAAGAAACCATATCTAGCCAACTTATGATGGTTCCATCTGCTGTATGCTGGATCTGAGAGAGCTGGGAGGAAGTTTGGGTCACCAACTATCGCTGTCAATGGGCTAATGGCATTAAGTGTATTTGTAAGGTTCCTTGCCTTCACAATGACCCTCATAGTATGCCTGGTACAAGTGCTACCAATTTCCTTCCATATATTATTCTATTTTTATTCACTGAATCTGAATTCTTCACATACCTAGCCACAAGAATATTGCTGTTGAAAATTTCAAATTTCTAATTTTTAATTAACATAATTATTTTTTCTCTTCAGATCTGTTATTACATCTAAGTAGTATATATATCCATAACATGGGTCATTAGTGACAAACCAGGGAAAGTATTTTGAGTTCCTGATTTTCTCAACATCAAGCATTTGCTTACACATCGTAATTCTGTTGTTTTTATACTTCAAGCTAATAGTTGTATGTTTCATTATGTAACACCAAAGAGATTCCAGTTCATAATCCCTTAACAGGGTTACCTAAAAGCCAACAAGATTGCTTACATTTGAGCTCAGATCACTTTAAATTTTCTTTTAAACATAAATTGGTAATTCTGTGCTCGCACATACAGGTGATTTTTTTTCCAGTAATTTATTTTTCCAGAATCAGATAAGATTTTAAAGCAGTCTAGTCCCAGTTCTGATCTTAAATAAATAAGTGGGAAGGATCCCATAACACCTAGCACTGGTCTATACAATTGCACTGCTATCTTTTCTAGGTTTTCAGCTTTGTCTGAGCCCAATATTTCAACCACATACAATACCTGTGAGACTAAGTTTGCATTCTTAACCTAAATTAATGGCCTTTGGCTATTGCCACAGTATTAGTGGTTACATTTTCTCAAGTCCATCACTGTACATTTTAACTTAGTTTTAATATTCTGCATACACTTTACCCATGAGCAGTTACAGTATATGAAAAAATAAGACCTAGGTAAGTGTAACTTTATACCGTCTCAAGGGTCACAGCACCCATGTTCCATTTTCCATTTTTATACTTACTGCCAAAAATTATAACTTGACCCTTTAGTAGATTAAATTTTCATTTGAAGTTTTTGTAACTGTTCTAACAAAGTATTTAGCTTTTGCTGAAGACTGGATTTACTAAGAAAAAACAACAAGATTACCAGCATAGGTTAATGCCAGAATGAAAACTGAACCAATCTTGCAGGAATCTGTAGTTGAATTTTCTAGTTGAAACAATATTTCATTAACATATATGTTCAAGAGTGTGGGGGCAAGATACATCCTTGCCTGACTCCCTTATTGGTCAGAAATGTGCTTGTAAGATGTCCCTTGTGCTTAGGTATACCCTAGCCCACGCATTAGAGTATAGATCCTTAATAATTGAACCAGGTTGGGCTCTATTCCTCAAGCCAATAACTGCATCCAAAGGAAAGGCCTGGATATTGAACCAAATGCTGAACTGTAATCTACAAAAGAAAGGTATAATTTCTCTTTATGAAGTATGACATATTTTTCCAGTAAGTTTTTTAAAATAAAGCAATTGGAGACTGTACTGCAGTCTTGTCTAAATCCAGCATGGAGGTGCAAGACACAACCCTTGCATGTAATCTGATTATTAATTTACGCTAATAGAATTATGTGAAGACCTCAGACATCACATCCAACAGGCTCGAATGGGAACTATTTCAGATCCCTTCAAAGAACCAGGCAGATAATGGTCTTTAATATGTTTGTTACCATAACTAAGTAGAACTTCAGCCCAGTCGTTAGTACTGCCAAGATAAACCTCAATAAGGATCATATCTGGACCTGGGGCCTTATTTCATTTAAGTGATAAAATAGCTGCCCTGATTTCACAGACATTGAAGAGCTCTAGGCTTTTACTACTTTGAAAGCAGTCTTAGGTTACAGAGTCAGACACTATCCTGTCTTTTTCAAAAAATGACTAGAAGAATGTTTCATGAAAGCTCCAGGAGCAATATGTGTTCCTGGGGTATAACTACAATTATTGGCCACTAATAGCCAGACAGCTTTGATATCATTTCATTGTATAATATTAACCATTTTCCCCACTGATTATTCTCTCTATTTTTTTCTTACAAATATAACCCATATGCCTTTCTTGCTGTATTAAGTGATGAAAAATTCTTTCTTGGGGAGCTGCTCTTTATAAATTTAATCAGGGCACAGAACTTTAGATTTTTTTAATAGTGATTATCAAACTACCCTTCATTTAGATACATTTTACTTTTTCTTCACGTGTATACTGTATATCTGCACAAATATGTTTGAATAGAGTACCAAGAACATCCTACATACTTTTGGCACTTAGATTATCAAAGCCATTACTGACTAACTTCACAAATAGAGGAGTAACCAACAAACTCAGGTTAAGTTCTATATCAACATCCCACATTACTCTTTTTTAGTTCTATCACAATGGGGTCTATGCATTAACATGTATATCCACAGCGCATAGGCAATCTGAATTCTGAATTCCATGAACCATGGGTCATGTGGACCCCTGGTGACATTTATAGAAGGAGCATGCACCCCTTGCACACATAATCCCCCAGCCAATCACACGGCTATGCACTGTGGGCAGTCTGGGGGCATATCCAGGTGAGTGTCTGCACTCCACACTATTCACTAAGGCACAGAGTGCTGGGCAAGGGGGCACAGGATACAGCAGTGGGGACCCTGCCATATTTTTTATGCACTCCTCCAGTGACACCTACCAGTCATGGTGGGACAGAGAATCTCCTCATTGGTATGCCCCAGTCCCACTGGGCTGACTGGGCTGACTGGAAGGGCTAGGGGCATCCAGTCGGGCACTTGCCTGCACATTTATTAAAATGGGACCCATACCTACCCAGAATCCCCCTACTGGTGTGGAGCAGGGAATTCACCAGGGAACCCAAGACAGGCATCCAATTGGATGCCCACCTTTGTCCATTGAACTGCCCTGCAGTTGTGCACATGGAGGGGCTGGGCCACAGCCAGGCATCCTGCAGGGGTGCATGGTTGTGCATACTGCACACCCTGCACCTGCCTCCAGGTGCATAGCTACCCAGCCCCACATTAATGCATTAGCCCATATAATAGAAGGAAGCATAGTAGTAAAAGACTTTAGTTCTTTATTTGTTTCAATATTATTCCAGGTCAGAATTAAAGGAAAGGGACCACTTTCTCCTCTGGTCATAATTTTCACATTTTTCCATACAGTTTGGGGCTTATCCCATAAGTCCCTTGATAAAGCCTTTACAGGTGAAACCGGGTCAGGTTTCCAGCCATTTTTTTTGCATATGGGTTGCCGAACACAAGCCACGTACTGTAATGTTTAAATAAAATTGTATTTATTAAAATCCTTAGCATTCACTGCATTTGCTGTATCCTGGTGCCATATGTTTTCACTGCTCTCCATCCTATATGAAAGAAGCACCATATGAGGACAAGTAGGTTGGTTGACTGTCTACATCATCATTAAAGGAGTAGTCCACCCAGAATTTGCAAAAACATATGTTATGCAGAGTGTTTTGATATGTATGTTAAGTCCCAGTGTTTCTTTCCCTCTGTCTGCTATTAGGAGTTTTTTCTAAAATAGCCTGTTAGCTGTATGGTAGTTGTACGACCCCTGGGGATCTCCATCACAAATAGGTTTATTGTCTTTCTTTCACCTATGATGCACCCTGTCTCATGTGGCAATGATGTAGCCAGGCCCTTAGATTTAGCATGTGCACTGCTTTAAAATCAGTTCTCAACAGCAGAGCTTTGTAACTGTTCTTATCCAGGGAGCACAAATGGCAACAGTTACAGTTTAGCAGATACCTGAGAGCAAGCTAACTGAGGTTTCTGTAAGAAAACAGCTGCTAATAGCTCTCATTCATTATTTGTGTTTTTGGTGTGTGTCAGGTCTAGCTAGCACTAGCAAATGTTTTCATTTTAAAATGTTATTTCATCAAACTACACACACAACAACAAAAAACACAGAAATTGCCCCAGATCATCAATGCTATAATTAGTAAAGACTGTAGCTGTTTTCTTACAGAACACCTACTCAGCTGCCAAGTATTTGCTAAACTGTAAATGTAAGTACCATCATTCTACTAGAAGGAATTGGGAGTTAGGGCTGATTTTGCTCTGTGACATGATTTTTATTTATTTATTTTTTTGTTTATTTTTTGTTACAAATGTAATGTGTCTTTTTAATAAAGTGTAAAAATATGTATGTGTGAGTTATTTAGTTTGGAGAATATTTGTTTTATTAATTGAAAAAGTGTGATACACTAAATGTGTACTGCAGTGAATCATTGTAAAATGGAATCAAATGTGTAGCTGGAATAGTCACTGTAATCCTGTTGCTTTCATGCCATACCACACACAGGAGAAAAGCTGACTTCAAAGTATTTTGCAGTTTCTAGGCTGCAGCTTCATACCATACACTTCATTTGCAAAAACATAAATAAATATAAAAATCTTGTCACAGATCAAAATCAGCACTAACTGCTAATAGAATGCTGATACCTACATTTACAGTTTAGCAAATACTTGACATCTAACTGAGTGGGGTTTCTGTAAGAAAACAGCTAGAGTCTATTAATTATAGCATTGATGATCTGGGCAGTTTATGTGCTTTTATGGGTGTGTATAGTTTGATAAAATTAAAAGTTTTAAAATTAAAAAACTCCTGCTAGCTAGACCTGATGCACATAGAAAACAAAAGTAGTGAATTAGAGTTATTTAGTAGCTGTTGTCTTACAGAACCCCCAGTTAGCTATCTCTCATGTATCTGCTAAACTGTAACTGTTGCCATTTGTGCTCCCTGGATTAGAACAGTTACACAGCTCTGCTGTTGTGAACTGATTTTAAACTGATTTTAAAGCAGTACGCATGCTAAATCTAAGGGCCTGGCAACATCATTGTCACATGAGACAGGGTGCATCGTAGGAGAAAGAAAGACAATAAACCTATTTGTGATGGAGATTCCCAGGGGGTCATAAAACTGCCATACAGCTAGCAGGCTAATTTAGGAAAAATTCCTAATAGCAGACAGAGGGAAGGACACACTAGGACTTAACATACATATCAAAATACTCTGCACAATATATGTTTTTGCAAATTCTGGGTGGACTTCTCCTTTAAGGCAGCCATTCGAAGGGCACAGATTACAGTCATTCATAATGTTAATCAGATTACAACCAGAAGCATTCACTTTCATATCTGTGGAGTTTTTCACCAGTTTGTACATATCCTCTTAAACTAATTTTGCAATAGTATCATCAACCAAACCACCATAGAGGTCTAAATGTAATTATTTATCTAGTTAAACATTTTTATAAATATCTGTCTCATAGTTATCATCTGTGCTGTACAATACTGTGCTTTTCTCTGAGATTTGTGTTTTATGCATGCAAATGTACTTTATTGAAGTCCATGAAATAAAATATATTGTGTGGAGTCTGGAATAAATAAACTGTACTACCAATTGCGATGGTGTTGACTACTTGGCTTTTACCAGTTAAACCGCAGAGACACCAGATATTAACAGGTTCGTTTAAATGAAATCATGGGGGTACCGTGAGAGCTTTTTGTGCAATGTATGTAAGACAGTGAAACATATTTGTATTTATTTATTGCAGACTGAAAGGCAAAATGAGGACAGATATTAGCAGCCACTTGGGAAAATAATGGATGTCCCCTAGTAGTTACTCACCCAAGCAGAAATTACATATTGCCTCAAACTGAGAATTTGTTTTCTGTTCCAATTCATCTCTGCTTGAATTGGTGTGGTAGAATTTCCAGCTGAGACCTCCTGTCGTTCAACGGTTTACTTTTACTCATATTGGTTTGTAAATTCCCAGGCTAACTCTGTCAAATAAAGTGTTCCAGAAAATGACTGCATTTTCTTTGGGAAGTGGACCTTGGTAGGATAGCTTGCCACATGAAGCTCATGTTAAAGTCTTTTTTCTTTTTTATTTCAACATCATACTTTTTCTGCACTGTGTATACTGAATTTCATTTGTCAAACCCACTAAAATACAAGTGAACCAAGAATTCTGGCACGATAAACTTTTTAAATTCATAGTTATCTTTACAACATTTGTGAAATTCATTCAGGATTTACTCTAAAGCACTTCACATTCAGGGTCCTCTTTGCAAACGGGTCTGTTCTGCTGACATAGTAAATTTCATGTTATAAAATAACTGCTTCTAGAAAAAAAGAAATCCTAGATATTACCTGAGATGGGTACACCGCACATTTCTTTATGTTTCTGTTGAAAAAAAAACAGCCCTGACCTGTACACAGCTGGTACAAATGTATGTCCCTAAATGCCCTCTTCAGCCCTTCTGGGGCTTTTGGAATTGGGGCCAAGTTGTTTATTCATAGGCCATGCTGGGAGCCATCATTTTTTTCTGGATGTGCATCAAGCAGATACTTTTTTACTCTTTCTTTATCTCCTTTGTTTCCCTTCCTGCTAGGCAATGCCCTCAGCTGCACTATGCCATAACTCTGAACAACTTCTACCCAACACTGGCTTGTACTCTATGCCTCCTAATGGTCAAACCTACCTACTGTATCTAGTTACAGTGAGACTAAAATGGTGAATGATAAGGTCAAACCTGTGGATTAGTTGGTGGGCTACAGCACACTGGAATCAGAGATATTACATCAAAAGCCATCCTGGCCATTTTTCATTTTTCTGCACTTCCCACTGACATTGACATATCCAGATACTAGCAAGTGCATGACCAGATGTGTCCTTCCATTCTATTACTTGTCATTGCACACACCCAAGCCCAATGGCTGGAGGCAATGATGCATAATATGCCTGAGCAACAAGGTGACTTCTGCACTGAATGTGCTCAGCTTGGGGAATTGTGAAAGTTCTTGGTTGTGGTGAAAGCAGTATGCTTGGGCCATTCCTCCTTACCAGTAAACAGTGCTGCCCAGTTCAGTGATGTGCTGTGACCCTGACCGGCCACACTGGTTCAGAGGAATTGGGAAACAGCTGTAGAGGCATATCTCTCCTTTCAGGATCTGAGTTAAGGGGGGTAGCAGTTGTACAACATGGGTGCTGTCTCTAGTGGGCTGGTGGTGGTTATGAACATTCTAGGTAACTGAGTGACAGCCTCCCCCCAAGACTAGTGAAGCACTGGAGAGCAAAGACAAGAGGGGGAAGTTTTTACAAAAGGGAAATTAGCTTGATTGTTGGCCTCACCCCATATCACCATCCCTGCATGCCTGTCCCACCTCCTTTCTAGTGACCCTTTGAAAGGTTGAATTTCAAAAGCCAGAGTATAATAGGGTGCTGGGAACTCATTGTGGATGACTGCTGAGTGAAGAGCCATCAGATAGCCCTGGAATGGAAGTGGAACACCAGGACTTGTGTGACTGGCAGATATATGGGACCAAGATGGTCAATGATGGAGAAGAGTCACAGGACACAATCAGGTGGGGTTAAAAACAATAAATTAAAATAAATCAAAGCCTTAGCAGCCAGTTTGGGAGTGCAAGGTTACTTTCATGACTCCAAGGATGTTTTTACAGTGTGTAATGTTCCATTTAAGATTGAAGAAGGAGGCCCTAATAATACAGTTCACCTGCTGAATGTTTGGAGGCTTCTGTGTTAGTCAGCCAAGTACTGGTATACATACAGCACTCTTGAAGTGTGCATTAACATTTAAAAAGCATATTGGTTAACCTGGACCTGGATACACATATGCCAACACCTTCCAAAGTGGAAAGCATCATTCTTACCCCTTAACCTGGAACCAAATCAATCTCAGCATTTTATAAGTTGATTATTGGTAGTCTGATCCTGCAAACTGATGACTATAGACAGTTCTGGGGTAGGAACCTGGGAACCGAGGTGACCCCTGACATATGGAGAGTAGCCACCCATTAGATTTCCATTTGTGCCCAATCTAATAATCTGTGCCAGGCCCAGTACAATTTTCTATACACAACATATTTCTCTCCACAGAGGCTGTACATACTGCACCCAGAGACTGCCCCAAACTGCCCAAGTGGAAACCCAAGAGGGCACAGCATTCCACATGGTGTATGGATGCAGTATGCTCCCGGGCTACTAAGGTAAGGGTCTCAGATTTGTGGGGTGTGTTCTGGGCACCCAACTGTCCAATACCCCACTGGAATTGTTACTAGGGGTTTACACAAGAGTAGGTGGACATATAGCCGTCTGTGGAGCTGGCTTTGCTTAATGCCAGAAAAATGCTAGCAAATCACTGGATTAGTGTGTACCCCACACCAGTTAGTCACTGGATTACTAATCTGTTGGAGTACATGAAGATGGAAAAGGCTGAGTACAAGGCCAATGGTAATAGGACCAGTTCCAGGTCATGTGGAGCCCACTAACTGTGTCATCGGAATTGGGCACCCTGCAGGGATAAACACAGGAAGCTGGATAAATGCCCCTGCCCTGGTGCTAAGACAATTTGCTGCAAAGGACAGCAACCAGGGGTACAAGGTATATACACCTACAGGGCCAAGGGGATACATTTTGTGTCCTTCAGTTTAGCCTGAGACAGGCCTATGCAAATTGCTTATGAAATTATGAGGGGAGTAATGAGGGCATCAACCAGGTTGATGTAATAAGACCAAGTATCTTGCATTTATTGACAGGTGTAATCTGTGATATATTAAGCAGAGTTGATACTTGTCTCTGTAATAGCAAATATATCAATGAACTGATGGCATCTATGTAGCTATTTTGGAAAAAAAATTAATAACGTTTACAAAAAAATGTAAAAAACCAGTCAGGATGGCTAAATTCAGTATCATCCTTCATGGTCACATGCCCAAGAAGACAAGATATCATGTGGCTCCAACTGAGATTATTATGGGTTTAATAAGAAATAAATATGTAGCTGATGAAATTTAAGAGCTCTGGAAGACCATGTGTACTTAATCTGTCAGCTCAATATAGGCATCATCTGTACCTGACAAATTCTTATGCAACTCAAGAAATATGGTGTATTCAGGTTGTAGAGATCTAGTGGTCTAGGATCTCACAATTGTCATTAACCACCAAAATAAGTGTCAACTAGCCACTAAGGAAATGTACCTCAGACATACATGTATTTGTTTCTTATTTAAAAAGAACTGCATTAAGCCTGAAAGCATTTTTCTGTCTAGGTGCTTTTTTAAAATACTGGTTCCAGTTCTATTCTTACGCCTTCCTTCCTAGCCTAGTAAACTCACTGGCCATTTCTGAGTTATACACTGGTGGTGCGAACCATTTTAGAGTTGCAAGATGTGGTGTCCATTTCAACTGCAAGAGATCTATATGTAACCCCTAGGTGGCACTACCCCAAGGGCTACTACCCCTGCCTGCTTTACTACTAACAGGTTAAGGGGTCTGAGTTCTAAAACGGGTGCCTCCACCTAGAGGTCAGGGTTGGTAGTGGTCAAACTAGCCTGGGCACAGCCCTCTGGGACACTGTAACCCCCATTGGTTCCTGCTAGTGGCCTACACAATACACAATATTTACTTTCACAATACCCCTGATATGCTTTGTCAGTACCACACAGTTTACACTTACCACCAGGGCCTGTTTCTCCAGTGCAACCCTGAGGACTCCCTGTAAAACAAGGTTAGACAGAACAAATGGCAACAGTACAATACTTCGAGCACAAACTGGAATCACAGTCTGGTTGAATTGTAGAAAAAGAGTAGATCTGATTTATTCAGGGGGGTGTGAACAAGGAAGGGGGAAATCAGGTGAATTAGCTTAATTACCCTACAAATCACACAGCTGTTCATGTAGTCAGAGTCCCTACCACAGTCACACTCTCTGGGTACCCAGGTGGAAGGAATCGTGGGCTAGCCAGGACCATTGCCTGGGGTAGGCCGGTGTTGCAGCTGGTTGGGGTACTGAAATGGAAAAGCAACTTGCACAACACACTATTTGTAAACTGGAGCCAGATGGCTCAGTTAGAAAAAGAAAAAGATAACAAAGACAATCAGGTGACACACTTTTGATTGAGCTATATGTTGCAGGGAGCTACCCTGGTGGTTACTCATGATACTCAAGGCTGGACACAGGATGGATGAAAACTGAGACATCAGATGGACTCTCTGGAGTGCCAGGAGATGCAGGGCCTGCACAATTCACCGAGGCATCATTCCTGTTCAGGCGTGGAGCAGGGGGCTGATCCCCGGGCAGGTCTCTCATTGACGGCTCTCCTCTGTGCAGCAGGGTAAGATGGCAGGGCCCTAATGGCAAGGCCCAGTCACAGGGAACTAACTGTGGATTCAGTACTTTTATGCCGGACAGAACTTCCAGCTTGCAGAACACAGTTCGTAACATGGGGAACCAGGTCTCGACCCCCACTCAGTACATAGCACATTTACTGTATATGCACGGGGAAGCCGGTCACAATCGCTAGGTTCTCTGTGCCACACAGAAGTTATGAAGGGAAAAGGGATTTCTGGCAGGCCGATTGCATTCAGCACAATCTTTGGTCCTCCTCCTCAGCTAAAGCCTGATCAAGTTCAAGTTCAAGTTTATTGCAGGAAAATCCATTGAGCAAGCTCATTCACAAGGAGGTCCTGTGACATAAACACTTAAAGTACAAATACAGATAGGTAATAACAGTATATACATGAAATGCACGTTACATGATACAGGCTGGATATACATACAAGGGTACCACATAGGGTGACCGCAGGTGGTAAACATTGATATGAGACAGGGAAGCGACTTACAGGTTGCATACTGATAAATGAAACATGATGACTGGTGTGTGCAATACATATACAGTATTTTGGCAGCTAGAACAAACAACAGTCTACAACTGATATGGGGGGGAGGAGTGATTTGATAGAGTAGCAGTGGAGTAAGCAAAAGATAAAGCCAGGAGTAGAAGGGAAGGAAAGCAGTTAATATGACAAATCAATTATACCTTACCAGTGGATAAATATGGCACACATGGGAAGGAAGAGACTTAATGACAGTTACAGGTGTCTTTTATTTTGGCTGAACTTAGCGATTTATAGAAGTTTATTGAAACTGTGCTAGTTAGTTTCAATGCGGTTTGTAATTAGTTCCAAATGGAGGAAGGGCATATGCAATAGACACGTTTACCAAAGGAAGTCCGCGTCCTTGGTATGTCAAGCATAATAAAGTCTGATTTTCTTAACGAGTATGCACTATGTGAGATACTAATAAGGGAAGAGAGAGATAGCTTGGCAATTTCTGCAGGAGCAGTTTAAGAGTCCATAGCCCAGCATGGAGCAGGCGTCTAGTAGTAAGGGATGTCCAACCAACAGCTGCATATAAGTCACAGTGGTGCGAACGGTAAGGGAAGTTGGTAATGAACCGTAACGCACGGTCATAAAGGATGTCCAGTTTACTTAGATTTGCAAGAGTGGTGGAGGAATAGATTACATCGCCATAGTTGAGTAGGGGGAGAAAAGTGGCCTGTACAAGCTTCTTTCGAGTTTCAAGGGGGAAAAGGGGCCTATTTCTGTAGAAGAACCCTAACCTTGCTTTTAACCTTCTAGAGACATCTTCGACGTGGTCACTGAAAGATAATTTGTTGTTGATCCAGATACCTAGATATTTAAATTTGGTTACAACTTCCAGAGGCTCGTTTAGCGTGGTGACAATGAAGTCTTGGGCAAGGGTATTGGGGGGGTCTGTGACAGCACTGCGGGAGAATATCATCGCTTTAGTCTTCTTAGCATTGAGCAGAAGCTTTGCCTTTATTAGATTATGCTCAAGTTGTGCAAAGTCCGCTGAAGCACCCTTGACTTCAGATAACGATGAGCCAGAAGTATACAACACAGTATCATCTGCAAAAAGTGCAGATTGGATGTAGATATGTTAGCATCTAAGTCATTAATGTACAGAGAAAACAAGATAGGGCCTAAGATGGATCCTTGGGGGGACTCCTCTTGCAACTGGCAAGGCAGCAGAAAAAAAGCATTCTGCCTTTACTTTTTGGAATCTTCCAGTTAGGTAGCTAGAGAACCACTGGGTGGTATGGTATGTGGCACCCAACTTTGCAAGGCAATTGACTAATAGTTTGTGATCAACAGTATCAAAAGCTTTGCTGAGGTCCAAAAAGACTGCACCAGTTACCTTCTTAGCATCTATAGCAGAGCTCCAATCATTGGTTACATTTGCTAGTGCAGTGATTGTGCTATGATTAGCCCGGAAGCCAGATTGAGCTGGGTTAATGAGAGAGAAGGTTTCCCAAGTGAGATTTTAACTGAATATGGATCAGTTTTTCGAGAACTTTAGAAAGGATAGGCAATATGGAGATAGGCCTATAGTTGTTTACATCGCATGGGTCACCAGATTTAAACAGAGGGAGGATATGTGCTGATTTCCAGCAGGACGGCACAGTAGCAGATGTAATGGAAAGATTGAAGATGTGGAGAATTGGGGCAGTGAGATGGGCGTAGCCTGACCTTAGGAAAAAGGGTTCCAAGCCATCGTCCCCTGAGCTTTTTTTGGTGTCTAAGTTAAGAAGAGAATCTTCTACTTCTTTATAAGTTATCTCGCGCAGTTGGAAGGGGCTGGGTGTAGGACTAGATGTGGCTGGAGGGGTATGCTGGCTCACCGCAGCACCAGCATAAGGTGACGAGTCAAAAGCTAATCCAGCTGTGGCAAAGTGGGAGTTAAGTTCCTCCAGGATTAGGGACTTGTTTTCCACAATCTTGCCACTTGCAACTATCTTTGTTGGGACAGAGGGGGCCATGAGCCGTCCTTCTATAACTTTCATAGTCTTCCATATTTTATGAGGGTTACCTTTAGCTTGTTCGAGAGTAGAAATATAATAGTTAGCTTTAGCAGAGCAAAGTTTTTTCATACAATTATTCCTGGCTGTTCTAAAGGCCTGCCAATCCGAAGATTTTTTGGAATGTCTAGCTTTAGCCCAGAGCTTATCTCGAGCTATAAGGGCTGCCTTGAGATCCGAGGTGAACCAGGGGTTGAATTGTTCCACCCTTACTTTGATGAAAGGGCATGTTTGCTTATTATTGTAGTGAGTTTGTCATTAGGATGCAAGCTGCCTTGTTGACATCTTTGGCTAGGTAAAGATCTTGCCATCTGATCATGCTCAGGTCAGATAGGAAGTTTACTGCACTGAATTTACGAGGATCTTTTGTTATAAAGATGGGTTGTGGCCGGCCTTAATTTGAGATCTTATGCAAGCAACAATTCCATGATCGCCATGTCGCTAGAAACACTGCCAAATGAGATATTTTGTGTGGATGGGTGGTTAGTACCACATCTAGAATGGAACTGTTGGCAGTATTTAGAGTGTTGTTCCTAGTAGGTTCACTGACTAATTGCCCAAGACCTAGCTCGTCACAAAGGGATTTGAGGCCGGTGATTTAGGTGACAGCCAGTCCATATTTAGATCTCCTAGAAATATTGTTTCAGTTTTGCATCTACTAACATGGATTTCAAAAGATTAAGGACTTCATCACCACCAGACGGGGTCTATAGCCACCTAGGATAGTGATACATTCCGAGGAGGGAGATGAAGGCTCAGCGAAACTAACTCAAATTCCTTGGCTAGAGATTTGCAACTAATATTGGTGACCAAGTACTTAGATTTGGCGTAGATAACCACACCCCCGCCTCTAGACTCTCTATCTGCTCTAAATAAATTGTAGTCCTGCAGTGATTATTGTTGATCAGTGTTCGTCTTTTTTAACCACGACTCAGTAATTATGATAAGGTCTGGGTTAACGTGTGCAGCCCAGGCTTGCAGCTGTACAAGTTTTTTAGGCAGGCTTAAAATGTTGACCATCATCATTTTGAGACCTGTGGCCTCAGCAAAATAGATAGGCGAGGTAAGTTGTGGGGGGGCCAGGGTTGAGCTCCACATTTCCTGAGCAGAGAAGAAGCAGAAGCATAACTTTCTTTAAGGAGCTTATAAGAATGGAGACTGCTTTTTCATTTCTTTGCGGAAACCCATATCGTGCTGCGCAAGAGGCGGCACCACTGTAATGACAGTTGATCGTGATCAATGTAAGTGCTTGGGTAGACATAGGTGAGGACAGTAGCAAGGGCGTGTAGGCTAACCGGGGGAATGGGCTAAAAGGGGAGAGGAGAATGACATAGTGTCTGCATGGTAGACTGTTATAACATTAGGTATTGATAAGGTACATTGGAGAACTGAATTGCATTGAGGTACTTTGAATTGCACTGTATTGCTGAAAACTCTGCACCTTAGGAGCAATAAAACACAATAAGGAGAGCCATGGTCCCAGATTGAGTGGTCTCGTGATTTGTATTAGTGCAATATTTTCTAGGCAAGAAATTTGCCCACCTAGGTACTCACTTAAAACCTAGATGAGAAAATACAGCAGAAAGGGGATCAAGGAGAGCAGGAGCAGCTTAGTTAGTGGCCATCCACCCTTCAGACTCAAGTCCCCTTGTAGCAGCACCGGGAAAGAAGTAGAATGATAATGCAGGCCATATTGCCCACGAATGAATACAGTGATTTATGTAGAAGACCAAGAATCCCTCTAGTGGCAGGTCTGTATAACCTGCTAATGGAAAACTAGCCACTAAAAAAAAAAAAAAGGTAGTTGGACTTATCCTGGTCTTGGTCGGTGGCTGGCTGGGTGCCGGCCGACCTTGGGTGAGCTGAAGCAGCCCTGTTCAGGGGCAAGCAGCTAGAGAGAAGAATACAGAGCAGGTCTTAAATAGCATAGAGGTAAAGGGGTTAGATTTGAGCAGTTTAGTAAGACAAAAGGTAGTTAGACTTATCGGCACCAAGGCAGAGTGCTTGGATGGGGGGCGCTGCAGGAAGAGCAGTCAGACAGAAGAGGTGTAAGCACTTTAAAACAGTAGTAGAAATTACAATCCAGCTAATACAGTTGAAAAACTCCTAATAACACAGTTGAAATGTGCTTGGTTCTATCGAAAATCTAACAAAGTGCCAGGTGTCTATAGCAGAGGAAAACTCCTGGCCAATCAGAGTGGGTTTGCTGGAAGCACCAGTGTTCCGATTGGCTGCGCTGTCCCGTACCTTCCAAGAAGCTGCAGGCGGGTGTCCTGGTCTTGGTCTGTGGCTGGCTGGGTGCCGGCCGACCGTGGGTGAGCTGAAGCAGCCCTGTTCAGGGGCAAGCAGCTTCCAAGAAGCTGCGGGCGAGTGTCCTGGTCTTGGTCGCTGGCTGGCTGGCTGCCTGCCGACCGTGGGTGAGCTGAAGCAGCCCTGTTCAGGGGCAAGCAGCTTCCAAGAAGCTGCAGGCGAGTGTCCTGGTCTTGGTCAGTGGCTGGCTGGCTGCCAGCCGACCGTGGGTGAGCTGAAGCAGCCCTGCTCAGCCCTGATCCCCCTTTAGGAGCTTACTTGGTTCACACCAAACTCGGATTTAGTCTGATAATGACTCTCTCTCTCTTTCTCTCCCTCTCAGAGCAGTAAAACTGGCACGCAGGCCAGAAATCAGGCCTTTCCACAGCTCTCCTGCTCAAAACTACGCAGATACCTGCTCGAGCTATGCAAGCTGCCTCTCCCTCAGCTTCCAACTCAGATTTGGCTAGCCAGCAGACAGCTCAGGGGTTTTCCCTCAGATCCAAAAGGTTTAGTTGGTCAGTACAGCTGTCAATCGCAACAAGAGCTCCCCTTTAGTTGCAAAAGGGTGCCAACAGTCCAAAACTACAATTCCCACAGTTTTGGGTCCATACAACCCCTATTAGCAGGCTCCATTTTAGAGTCCCCACCATCACTGATTGGTCCAATTCAGCAGTTCGGGACCAAAATGGAAGAGACAATCAAAACAGTCTTTGCTGCAAAGAAGGCAGGTTAGAACACACTGCATTATCATTACTACTCTAAATTACTTTCAGCAAATAGTTACATCCTTCTGCAGAGCTCCCTCTGAACAATTAGCGATGGCAGAAATTGAGCTATTTTCCAGCAGCCTAGGCAGGACTTGAGCGTGCCAACACTATGCCCCCCCCTTTCAGATTAATTATCACTGCAACTAGCAGCTCTTAAAGCGACAGTACACGGAGGCTACACAGGCACTCACTGGCAATACATTTAAACGGCTAGAGCGCCAAACACTAACCGGGCAGCAAACATTTGGGCTAGCTCATGGAAGACTTTTCAGGAACCCCCATTTGTAGGGGGGGTTACACCATTCCCTGCCTGGAGAAAACTTGGTGTCCGCATCAAATTGGTACCATCACAATAATAGCAATTGTAAATCATACTGTACATCTATACCATTAGCAGGCTAGGCCTATAGCTTCTAAGTCATCAGTCAACATATTCAACCTTTACTATACACATTCTCCTCATTTCACAGTACAATGTCTATTCTAAATTACATTAGGCATATTTCACACATGTACTTTACACATCCTGCCATACAAGATCAGGTAACAACTTCTTGTACATTGAACAATGTGAGAGGGGGCTCTTCCCTATCAGCTAACCTGGGACTAGATGGGGCAGGGGCACCATACCTAGAGGGCAGGACAATCAACCGGGAATTGGTA
Source organism: Neoceratodus forsteri (assembly GCA_016271365.2). Classification (NCBI taxonomy): domain Eukaryota; kingdom Metazoa; phylum Chordata; order Ceratodontiformes; family Ceratodontidae; genus Neoceratodus; species Neoceratodus forsteri. Next base: position 423,299,899 of record CM057453.1, read on the forward strand.
CTTAGATTCAGTTTGGGCAGTGAGCTCTGGGAAACATAAACCCCCTTGTGGACCACATTGAGAGGTACATCTACTGGCCTCTCAGGGGACTCAAAACTAAAGCGCACCACAGGCTTGACAGCTTGGCCAGTCTTTCTGGGGGGAACAACCACAGTCTCTGTACTTTCAGCTTCAGCCTTGGGGCTTTCATTACTTGTGAGTGGGACCTCTGCCTGGGTAGGAAGGTTCAAACTTGGAGCACTGTCAGCCACTCGCTCTGTAAATTCTGTTTCTATGACACTTTGCTCACTTGGAAGGCACTCAGGCACTAGAAGGGAATTATCATCACATTCAAAGTATTCTTCAGGTTCTGGCATGTCACCAGAATGACTCATATCATCGGCCCCTTCCTCAGGCAAATCATACAGTTCCACCATACAGAGTGACTCAATATTGTCAGACATGACACTTTGCATTTCACTTTCAGGGATCATTGGCTCCAAGGATGAAGCTGGGGAGTTAGGCAGTCCAGAAGGCCCAGCTTCATCCCCACAACTGATCAGCTGGTTACCTCTAAACAGCTGACTCAGTTCATAAGAGGGGTAATAAGCATAGCTGCACTCACTCTCATCAGAAATGGACTAACAGTCTTTATTGTCCTGGGCTTGCTGTGGAGAAAACCTCAAGTCTGTGACCACTGGGGTAGGTTGACTCTGTCTTTGTTTTGCAGCAGCACGTGTCACTGGTCCAGGGGGAACAATCTTAGGGGGTTCAACTTCAATCATGACTTGGCCAATAGGTAGTAAATGGTTGCGGTGCATGGTCTTGACAGCTTTTGAGTTGTTTTCAGGCTGCACTTTGTACACAGGTAAATCATCCAACTTGCCTACTACTATATGGGGAAGATGGTGCCATCGGTCAGCAATTTTATGTTAACCATGCAGTCCCAACTTTCACAACAACACACGGTCTCCAGTTCGAAGCTCTTGGGCCTTTACTCTTTTATCATGTCTCTCTTTATTGCCTAAGTTTCTCTTTGCGGCCATTGTCTGGGCCAGTTGGTATGCATGATTCAATTGAGCTTTCAGTTTTTACACATATTGTATATAATTTTCAGCTCAGACCCCATCTGGAGAGACCCCGAAACAAACATCAATTGGCAGCCGAGCCTCTCTCCCGAACATGAGGCAGTAGGGAGAGAACCCGGTAGCATCATTTTTTGTGCAATTATAGGTGTGTACCAAGGTGCTAGTCTGCTGGCTCCATTTATGCTTGTCTTTTAGGTGAAGGGAGCCTAACATGCCTAGCAGGTTGCGATTAAAGCATTTTGGTTATGGATCCCCCTGCGGGTGATAAGTGGTGGTTCTTGACTTTCGCACCCCCCATAGAGAGAGCATTTCTTTGATTAAGTGACTCTCAAAGTCTCTACCTTGATCAGAATGAATTCACTGGAGGGTTCCATAGTGGACAAAGAAATTCTCCACTAGCACTTTGGCCACGGTGAATGCCTTTTGATCTTTGGTGGGGAATGCTTGTGCATACCGTGTGAAATGATCCATAACCACTAACACATTACCAATGTTTCACTGTTCAGGCTCCAAACTCAAAAAGTCTATGCAGACTAGTTTCATTGGGGTGCTGGTAGTAATGTTAACAAGCGGGGCAGCCCTCTGAGGCAGGGCCTTTCTCTGCAAGCAGCAACTGCAAGTCCTTACATGGTGCTCCACATCGGCCCCCATCTTGTGCCAGTAAAATCGAGATCATACTAGATCAAGGGTTCGGTCGATACTGAGGTGGCCCATATGATTGTGGAGGGACCTCAGCACCAAATCACTCAAGGCTGTGGGCAGAACCAGTTGCTGTTTGTCTACTTGGCCACCCAGATCTACTGTCTCTCTATACAACAACTGATTAAGCAGCTTCAACTTGGGGCCTTCTTTAAACAATAAAGCAGTTCGCAAATCAGAGGAATGCAACTCTCTGCAAGGGGGGCATCAAGGGCTGGCTGAAGCATAGGATCTTGGGACTTAGTCCACTGAATACTGTCATTGTCAAAGTGAGGTAGTGCACTAATATCTAAAGTGGAGAAGTGACAGTACGCAACTGGTATGCATGTATCAGAGGGGCACAAGCAATCTACTAAGCAGTCCACTGTGTCCACAGACATCTGTTCATCTTTATCAGACTTTTGGCACAGTGCTTGAATGTCAGGTTCAGACAGACTGACCCAGTCTTTTTCGGAAGTGGACCTTTGGGACAGGGCATCAGCATCGATGTGATTCAGGCCTGATCTGTATTCAACAGCATAATCATAGGTAGACAATGCAGAAAGCCACCGATGCCCAGTGGTGTCTGACTTAGCTGAAGTCTGCACATAGGTCAATGGGTTATCGTCAGTCCTCACCAGTATCTTTGCCCCATATAGGTATTCATGGAACTGGTCAACAATGGCCCATTTTAATACCAGGAATTCCAACTTATGCACAGGTTAGTTTTGCTCTGATGGGGTCAGACTCCTACTGCGAAGGCCATGGGTCTCAAACCATCCTCATGGTCTTGATACAACACAGCTCCCAAACCTTGTAGACTAGCATCAGTGTGCAGCACATAGGGGTTGGTGGGATCAGCATAGGCGAGAATGGGGGGCATGGGTGAGCTGGTATATGATTTCATGGAAAGCTGCTTCACAGTCAGACGTCCAGTGAGACCTGAAATGTTCACCTGGGTGGAAGTATACTCTTTCTGTTCCTGAGGTGGCCCCTTTCTTGTATTTAGGGTTCGTGGGAGGATAACGCTGGGTAATATTCAGGAGTGGGCGAATCACCTTGGAATGTCCTTTATGAACCTGTGGTAGTAGCCACAGAATCCGAGGAAGCACTGTAATTCTTTCAGACTGTGGGTCTGGGTCCAGGTGGTCAAGGCCTCAACTTTATTGGGATCAGTCTCTTTCCCCTCGGTGGATACTATGTGCCCCACATACTTCACGGAGGTCTGAAAAAACTGGCACTTGTCGATGGACAGCTTGATGCCAAAATCCTCCAATCGGTCTAATGCTTTAAATAGTCAACTCTCATACTCCTCCAATGAACTTATAAACACAATGACATCGTCCAAGTACACCAGGCATTCCAACAAATTCATATCCCCCACCGCACGTTCCATCAAGTGCTGAAACATGGCTGGGGCACCCAATATCCCCTGTGGCATCCTCAGAAACTCATAGAACCCCAATGAACAGATGAAGGGTGTTTTCTCATAGTCTTCCAGGGCCATAGGGATCTGGTAGTACCCACTGCAAAGATCCAACACCGAGAACCATTTGCTCCCATTCAAACAGTCCAAAGCATCTTGTATATGGGTCATGGTGTAGTGATCAGGGATGGTCTGCCAGTCCAGGGTTCGATAATCCATGCACATTCTCACTGTCCCATTCTTCTTACACACAGCCTCAATGGGTGAAGCATAGGGGATCCTGGATTCTTGTATCACAACAGCCACAAGCATTTCCTGCAGATGTCTTCTCACATTATCTATATCTGCTGGAGCAAAGTGCTGAGACTTCTCATGAAATGGCTGTTCGTTGTGCAGGTGTATGTGATGCTCCGCACCCTGGACACATCCCACATCCCATTCCTTCAGTGAAAACACTTGGTCTCTCTGGGCAAGTTTCTTGCTGATTCTAGTCTTCCATTCAGTTGGCAATGGGGAGTCACCAAAGTCAAACAAGTCGGGAGTCACTCTATCAGTTGCACCAGGGTGCTTGTTACTGGGTAACACTGCAGTGTCTATGCAGAGTACTGTAGCTAGGGTGCAGTCTCTATTCACCCAAATCTCCCTATCTGACACATTGTGAATCTGGACCATCACCCGTCATGCACAGGCATGAGCATGAGCAGGCAAGATGCTGGACTTGACCAACAATCCTTCTGGCAATTTTCCATTGCCTGGTACATCCAGCATTAGTATTCTATTCTTGACATCTTTCCATAAGCAGACCTCCCCTTTTAGAGTACACTGGGTGTTGGGGGCTAGCACCATCGACTCGGGATCCTTCTTCCATACAACCCCGACCGGTTCATTCTGGTTCACCTCCTAGGGATTCTGCTGCAACTCATAGGCCCTCTTGATCAGCGTGGGAATTCTCAGAGCCCTACCAGACCAGTGCCCCGTTTCTCATAGCATAATTGTGCCAGTCTCCCAAACATATGAGCGTTGGTCCCAATTAGCAGGGGAACCCCATCATACAGTCCAGTAGGGGGACACACCAATGCCAAGGTCTGGACTTGCTCTGCCACTCCCACTACCAAGGTAGGAAAAGAGAGCCAGATCTGAATATACCCAGAGTAGGGGTACGACTTCTCACTCAATCCCCAGACATGCAAACCTTCCAAGGGTTGTAAGGGCACATCAGGCAGGTGCTTCCGATACCAATCTTGAAACATGATAGTCACTTGGGACCCACTATCAAGCACGGCTCGGGTGGGTATACCGTTCACCTTCACTGTCGTCTCCATCATAGGACCCACCACCTTGGACCATTCTGGTGGCACAGACATAGGTATCGACTGGGCCATGGCCTTTGAAGAGTAACATTTTCGAGCAGCTCCCCCTGGTGGTCAGTTGTTATTTTGTTGAATTAAAGCTAGTAGTCTAGTAGTGACCCTCCTCAGATTCTCTGGTGCACGGCAATAGTAACAGGTGTGTCCATCCTCTCCACAATGATAGCAAAAGGTGGGATCTCTAGGGTCTCTAGGGGACTGCAGGCCATCCCCAATTTTTTGCACATCAGAAGCACTTCACAGTTCCTCTTTGATTTGTGACTTGTGTCCTTGATCCTCTGGACTTCCACCAGGTTTGGGTATTTGTGTGGTTCGTTGAAGGTCTCCCACCAGGGCTGTCAACTCTCATACTTCCTCCAATAGGTTACCCTCAGTCCGGGTTTCTGAAGAAACAACATGCACCCCACCCCAGTTTTTGTCTCTGGGGGTGCCTGATACAGGTCAGGTTCTCTGGCCACCTCTGTCAATTCTTTGATCAGCTCCCTCAGCTGCTGCGCCTCATCTACGTCACTTCGCTCAGTGATCTGGCAGGTACCAACAACCCAAGCACAGGGCTTCCAACCCTCTTCATCATTCTCTGTTTCTCAAATCTCTTTCATAAGGTGACAGTATTTGGAAGGATTAGTCTTCCTGTCTTGTAGTTTAAGTTTTAACATCATCACGCTGCAGTACTTGGCTGACTTTAAAATATGGTCCAATCTGACTCGGTTTAGTTCCTTAGCTGGCACCCCTCCTTTCCTGTGAGCTCTCTGCAGAACCCTCTCAATTCAAGTAACAAATGTGGACAACTTCTCATTTTTCCATTGCTTAGCGAACTTGAATTTCTACAGCAAATCATCCCCCGACTCAATGCTTCCAAACACTCCTTCCAGTGCAGAGAGGTATTTAGCCGCAGTAGCCTCTGGGCTAGTGGCTTGCAAGAAAAGGATGGCCTTCAGTGCAGGGCCCCTTAAGCTCTCCATAAGTCTCTTTCTCTTTTCCTTCTTTGAGCACTGCCATTCCTGTACCAAGGGGGTAGCATAGTCCATCCACATTTCCAGGTCATCCTCCCCTGTAGGCACTGGGACTGTGCCTGACGAAAAGTCTAAGTTTACGGTATGAGTCCAAGTGCACTGATGGAATTACTATGGGCGAGGGAACTACAGGGGAACTCTTAGGAGAAGCAGGAGACATGGCCAGGGACTTCAGGGGTGTGTGTTCCCTTGGAAAGGTCTAGCACCTTTACTAGCTCTTGTGCAGTTTGTTCTTCAGATGCTAATAACTTGAACAACTTATCCTTAAACCCCTCTATACTGGGGGACCTGCCTGGGATAACTAGATCACTATGCAGGTGAATGACCCTCCACCCCTTCTAGGTCCCTTCCAGCAGGATAACAGGGGGTACCTTCTCTGGATCTATTGGAGAATTACAGGAGAGTAAAACTACCATGGTCTGCTCAAACAGGTCTGAATCCCTCCCCTTCACTTCAGCTTTGCCCAAACCTTTGACATGTTCCACAGCTTCTATAATACCAGCATTAGTGGTCCCTAAGGGGACATCCAATAACAGGAGGGACTGTTGGGGATCTAATCCCTCAGCCTCACTCCACCCCATCATTTGGTGCACCAACAGCTTATGGGATGCGATTTTGAGCTTGGGCGTAGCAAGGTCCTCCATTTTCTCACCAAAACTGAACATATCAGGGTAATTCCCTCCTTTGACCACCAGAGGATGCTAATCCCAGTGGTGCCTCCAAGATGTAATCCCTAGGTGGCACTACCCCAAGGGCTACTACCCCTGCCTGCTTGGCAACTAGCAGGATAAGGGGTCTGAGTTCTAAAATGGGTGCCTCCACCCAGAGATCAGGGTTGGTAGTGGTCAAACTGGCCTGGGCAGAGCCCTCTGGGACACTGTAACCCCCCTCCATTCCTGCTAGTGGCCTACACAATAATTAGTTTCATAATACCTCTGATAAGCTTTGTCAGTACCCAGACAGTTTACACTTACCGCCAGGGCCTGTTTCTCTGGTTCAACCCTGAGGACCCCTGTAAAACAAGGTTAGACAGAACAAATGGCAACAGTACAATACTTTGAGCACAAACTGGAATCACAGTCTGGTTGAGTTGCAGAAAAAGAGTAGATCTGATTTATTCGGGCGGGTGTGAACAAGAGAGGGGGAAATCAGGTGAATTAGCTTAATTACCCTATAAATCACACAGTTGTGCACGTAGTCAGAGTCCCTACCACAGTCACACTCTCTTGATACCCAGGTGGAAGGAAAGGTAGGCTAGCCAGGACCGTTGCCCGGGATAGGCCGGCATTGCAACTGGTTGGGGCCCTGAAATGGAAAAGCAACTTGCACAACACACTATCTGTAATCTGGAGCCAGATGGCTCAGTTAGAAAAAGAAAAAGATAACAAAGACAATCAAGTGACACGCTTTTGATTGAGCTACATGTTGCAGGGAGATACCCTGGTGGTTACTTATGATGCCCAAGGCTGGACACAGGATGGATGAACATTGAGACCGCAGATGGACTCTCTGGAGCACCAGGAGAAGCAGGGCCCACACGATTCACTGAGGCATCATTCCTGTTAAGGCGTGGAGCAGGGGGCTGATCCCTAGGCAGGTCTCTCATCAATGGCTCTTCTCTGTGCAGCAGGGTAGGATGGCGGAGCCCTTGTGGCAAGGCCCAGCCACAAGAAACTAACTGCCGATTCAGTCCATTTATGCTGGACATAACTTTCAGCTAGCAGAACACAGTTTGCAACGTGGGGAACCAGGTCTCGACCCTCACTCGGTACACAGCACATTTATATGCACGGGGAAGCTTACTGAACCAGGCATAGCATTCCCTGGTCACAATCGCTAAGTTCTCTGCACCACACAGAAGTTTTGAAGGGAAAAGGGATTTCTGGCAAGCTGATCACATTCAGCATAATCTTTGGTCCTCCTCAGGTAAAGCCTGATCCCCTTTTAGGAGCTTACTTGGTTCACACCAAACTTGGATTTAGTCTGATAATGACTATCTCTCTTTCTCTCCCTCTCAGAGCAGTAAAACAGGTGCACAGGCCAGAAATCAGGCCTCTCCACAGCTCTTCCGCTCGAAACTGTGCAGATACCTGCATGAGCTATGCGAGCTACCTCTCCCTCAGCTTCCAACTCAGATCTGGTTAGCCAGCAGATAGCTTGGAGGTTTCCCTCAGATCCAAAAGGTTTGTTTGGTTGGTACAGCTGTCAATCACAACAAGAGCTCCCCTTTAGTTGCAAAAGGGGGTCAACAGTCCAAAACTACAATTCCCACAGTTTTGAGTCCATACAACCCCTATGAGCAGGCTTCATTTTAGAGTCTCCCATCACTGGTTGGTCCATTTCAGCAGTTCAGGACCAAAATGGAGGAGACAGTCAAAACAGTATTTGCTGCAAAGACGGCCGGTTAGAACACACATTATCATTACTAGTCTAAATTACTTTCAGCAAATAGTTACATCCTTCAGCAGAGCTCCGTCTGCACAAATAGTGATGGCAGAAATGGAGCTATTTTCCAACAGCCTGGGCAGGACTCTAGCATGCCAACACTCTGCCCCCCCCTTTCAGATTAATTATCACTGCAACTAGCAGCTCTTAAAGTGACAGTACACGGAGGCCACACAGGCACTCACTGGCAATACATTTAATCAGCTATAGTGCCAAACACCAACCGGGCAGCGAGCATTTGGATTAGCTCATGGAAGACTTTTCGGGAACCCTCATTTGTTAGGGGGGGTTACATATAGTAGTACACAGCTGCATTGTAGCAATAATGTAAAAGCTGAACCAGGAAAAGAAAAACTGCATAAAACACTATTACTAAAGTAAAGGTTGAGCAGGCACAGATCCACAGCAAGGCCAGGATAAGTGCAATCCACAAAAATTGAGCCCACAAGCCCCATGCCCTGATGCCAGTCTGCACTGGACTGCATCCAAACCCCCCACCCAGCTTCCTGCATGAGTCTGGAGTTTTGCACAGGGACAGGGAGTGTTTAGGGGAGAGCTGGTGGGATTAGAACACTGGTTAATTGCTTCATGGGGTCTGACAACCTCTACATGATTTGAGCTGTAATCCACTTCTGTATAGCTCAGTGGTGCATTGGATGTGTGTTTGATCAGGAAGCAATGGATTTGCCATTTGTATCCGGGTAGGAGCACAATGTTGTGTATTTTCAGCAAGAGACCAAGGTTTGAATTCTAACAGGTACATATACATGTTTGTCAAGAAGTTTTTCAGTTGGAACGTCACTTGAATGCTGATCTATAATGGCATGGATTTGGAATAGAAAATTATACTGAAAAACAACTTAGTTAAGAAAAATAAAAGGTTTAGGAAAAAGGTTATCCGTCAGGACAGGAAGTTTCTGCCAGGAGAAATTCATGGTTTATTTGTGCAGTGAGTATACCCCATACAGTACTATGTATTTTTAAAAATAAAATAAAAACATGGTGTTGTGCACTGCATCCCCCTTGCCTTGTTGGATAGCTGGGGGCATTTTTTGGAGGACCTCTTTGGGCCCACTGTTGTCTAGGGTGCTAAAGTGTCAGGAGTTACATAGGCCTTATACCTGAGGTACCCATTGCATTGCTTACATACCCATCCTGTTGCCTGTGCAGCATGTGTCTAAAGAAGGGTATCATGGCACAGAATGGCCTCACACACCCTGGTGGCCCACAACCTTGCTGTCCATATACTGCAGCTCCACAGACTGGGTTGAGGCCACCCTTCGCACCAGTTCTATTGGTGTCCAGGTAAGCATGGAGGACTCTTCATGTTCAGAGAGTGGCCTCCATGTGTCAGCACCACCCTATGCACCCACATAGGGATGTGTAAGATGTTGTGGATAGGGAATTAAATCACAATATTTGATTGATTATAACTGGATTGCCCTTCTGTGATAGGGACCTGAAAATTGACATGTGTACTCTGCATGGCATGGTCTGAGAACTTGTCAAATACAGTACAATTTGGTCAAGCAGTTTATAAGGTGGCAGATCAAAACAACTGATCCAATTTAATGAAAAACATGATGGGATATACATGCAAATTACCAAGACAATTTAGGCTAGTTCTGCATTATTCTGTTCTCACCCTTAGCAGATTGTGTGAGAGGCCCTTTGGCACCATACATTCCTGCTTAAAGCAGAACCAGCCTAAATTTTCATGGTGATTTGTGTATATATATATATATATATATATATATATATATATATATATATATATAATTATATATTGCATTAGGGGTATGTGCGATTTTGCATTTCTTTCAAACCTGGCTTTGTTGCCAATGCCCTTTTTGGGTAACCCTTGCCTCAATGCTTTTCTGCTGAGGTTCATTGTCATTTTAGCTTTTGATCCACTTTAAGATACTTTATTGAGAAAAGAAAACAGAAAAATCATCCTAATGGTATGAAAACTGAAAATTTCACACGTGTTAGATCATTATCCAAAAGTATTGCTTTTAAATTTTGAGAGCAAAAAATTGAATGATTATTTTTTTAACCTTAACATTTTTCATAAGGTGTTTTCTCAAGACTTTAATCACATGAAATGAGACCAGAGGAATGTGCCATGTGGTGATGACATCAGGTTAAAAAAAACTTTCTTACCCTCTACCAGCACTAACTGCAGCAAAAAAAGCTTTCTTAACCTCTACCAGCACTAACTGCAGCAAAAAAAACTTTCTAACCCTCTACCAACACTAACTGCAGCACAGGAGCCCATCCCTGGTAACACCTCCACCAAGGTCTAAATAGGGTACTGAGATCACATTCTTGGTGATGCTGAAATGCCCTGTCCCCCATTCCCAAATTCTGAATGCAACACCAGGATTCCATCCCTCGTGCCGCCAAACACCATTTGACACCCCCAAAAGTCTGAATGTAACACCAAGAGCTTATCCCTCTTGCCACCAAACACCCCCTGACACCCCCAACAATTTGAAAAAAGCAGAAAGAACCCATCTGTCTTGCCACCAAACACCCTGACCCCCATAAAAGTTTGAACGTGGCACCAGGAGAGCATTACTCATGCCACCAAACTCCTCCTGACCCCCTAAGAGTCAGAATGTGGCACCAAGATAGCATCAGTCATGCCACCAAACATCTCCTGACCCCCAAAGGTCCGAATGTGGCACCAAGGGGGAATCACTCATGCCACCAAAACACCTTTGACCCCCCAAAAACTCAGAATGCAGCACCACATGTCTGTTTCTCATGCCAGAAAACACCCACCAACCCCCCAAAAGTCTGAATGTGGCACCTAGAGACCATCCCTTATGCCTCCAAGCAACACTTGACCCCACCAAATGTCTAAATGCAGCACCAAGAGATCATCCCCGATCCATCAAAGCCTGAATATAGCATCAAGAACCCACCTCTCATGCCACCAAGCACCTCTAACCCCCAAAGCATGAATGTCGCACCAAGAGCCCATCCCCTGTGCCACCAAACACCTCCAAAACAGTCTGAAGGCAGCACCAAGACTCCATTCCTCATGCTACCAAAAACCACTTGGCACCCCAAAAAGTTTGCATGTAGCACCAAACGCTAGTCCCTCATGCCTCCAACACCCCTGACCCCCTCCAAAGCCTGGATGTGGCACCAAGATCCCATCCCCTGTGCCACTAAAACATGTCTGACCTCCTTAAAAAGCCTGAATGCAGCACCAACAGCCCATCCTTCATGTCACCAAACACCCCCTGACTCCAACTCAAAAGTCTAAATGCAGTACTGTTATTTATTTATTTATTAATTAATTAAAATGTTTTACCAGGAGGGCACACTGAGCAGATTACTGCTTGATTCCAGGTGCATCCTGGGGAAGGGAGATAGAGGTGAGAAGTCATCAAGGTACAATTAGATTCAGAGTACAAGAGCATAACAGTGATCAACAGTAAAATAGCCAAGTACAAATGGACGCAGAGTACAAATATAACATCAATGGATTTACAGTAGCTATTGGGGACAAAACAGAATGAATACTGAGCATCTCAAGGTTAGCAACTTAGTGAGAATGTAAACAACATGACGGGTCAGTGCCAGGTCAGGTTAGTAAGCCTTTGCCAAGGCGCTGGATGAGCAGATGGTCAGCTGCAACCAGTGAGCCTTTGTCAAGGTGCTGGATGAGTAGATGGTCAGCTGCAACCTAGCCACAAGAGCAGGGTGAGGAAAAGTGCGCATTAATGAGTGAACTTAAGCGATGGGGTGAGGATGTGAGCTGGATGGTTGCAGGAAGGGAGTTCCATATTTTGGGCATGAGATGGCGGAATGCAACTTGGCCAACTGAGGAGGACATGGCCAGAATGGCCAGGAGGCGAGTGTCTGAATTTCTGAGGGAGTACCCAATGGGAGAACGTGCAGCTAAGGTAGAGGCATGATACAGTGGCAGGGACTGGGACCAGTACTTGGCTGTTAGCTTAGTGCAGTGGGATTGGCGGTGATCATGGAGTGACGGAAGGTAGAGAGTCTGATAGAGCTCGCAGTGGTGGATGGAGAGTGGGCAATCAAGGGAGAAATGGCAGAAGAAGTGGAAAAAGGGATCCAGTCTGGCTAGGGCCGACTTGGGAGTGGCACTGTAGACTATGTCCCCATAGTTGAATATAGGGAGAATCATTTTCTGTACTAGTTTGTGGTGGGCTGGCAGCAGGATGCTTCCATGGTTACGGTAGAGTGCACCCAATTTTGGGTGGAGCTTCTTGTGGATGGCATCAACATGTACAGGAAAGTCAAGGTGCTGGTCGAGCCAGACCCCGAGGTATCTGAAGGAGGAGCAAGCCTCCAGAGTAGTCCCATCCAGGGTGTAGAAGGAGGGGGTGACGGGGAGCCTTGAGAGTCTTTGCCTTGTGCTGAAAGTTATACTGATGGTCTTCTTGGCATTGAAGAAAAGCTGGTTTGAATGAAACCAGAGCTGGACATCATCAAAGTTCTGCTGCAGCCTGGTCACTACAACAGCAGTCGAAGGGCCTAATATATACAGAACCATGTCATCCACATACATATGTATGGATGTATGTGGGCAGGCAGTGGGCAGGTCATTGAGGAAGATGGAAAATAACAGCAGTTCTAGGACTGAGCCTTGGGGGACTCCTGTGGTAACTGGAAGGGAGGATGAGGAGGAGTCACCTATTTTCACAGACTGGGATCTGCCTGCCAGGTAGGAATGGAACCAGCTGATGGCCATAGCAGAGAGCCCAACGCTGGAGAGCTTGTCTAGAAGGAAAGCATGGGAGACAGTATTGAATGCCTTTGCCAGGTTGACAAAAATGGCAGAGATGATATGATCTTTGTCCATGCCATCAAGAATGGAGTCTGTGAGCTGTAGGAGAGAGGTGGTGGTGGAGTGAGCCTTCCAGAAGCCAGACTGGTAGAAGGAGAAGAAGGCAGAGGAGTTGAGAAAGGAAGAGAGTTGGGAGAGGACTAGGTGCTCTTGAAGCTCAGCCAGAATTGGGAGGAGGGAAATAGGACAATAGTTACCGGGGACCTAGAGGCCACCACCTTTGCAGAGAGGAATAACAGTAGTGTGCTTCCATTCTGAGGGGAGTTCAGCTAGGGAGAAGGATAGATTAAGAAGAGCAGCCAGGGAGGCAGTGATGGCAGGAGCTGACAGTTGGAGCATCTTGGAGTCCATCCCAGAGGGGCATTTAACTTTGGATGGGTTTAGGGAGATCAAGGCAGTGTAAACTTCTGAGGGTATAAGCTTACTGAAGGAGAAGGTTGGAGCAGAGGAAGGGCCCTGGTGGGGTGGGCCGAGGGGAGGAGACCTGGGCAGGGTGGGCAGAGGGAGGGTGCTGGAATGGGGAGGGAGGAGAGCAAGGACAAGGTGCAACTTGTAAAAGGAGTTAAATTCTGAGGTGACTGCAAGGGGCGTTACAGCGGTGCTCACTATATTTAACATGGGGTGGGCAGCTGGGAGGCTGGGGAGAAGAGAGATTTGACCACTTTCCAGAATTTTGATGGCTGTTTTAGATTGGACTGGAGGGATGCTTGGAAGTACTTGGCTTTCACCTGCCTGATTTTCCTAGTGCAAGTGTTGCATAGGAATGGTATTCTGTGACGGTGGCGGGGAACAGCAGGCTTCAAAGGCCTTCCAAGTTGTGTCTCTGGCTTTGGTAAGAAACATGATGTCTGAAAAGATCCAAGGCAGGTGAGTGCCCCTCATACGAGCCCATCTAAGTGGGGCGTGGTAGTCCCACACTGATAAGAACTTGTGCTTGAAAAACTCCAGTGCAAGTCAATTGATAGTGCTAGAGAGATGAAGGACTAATCAGTGGCTGCTAGGTCTCTTAGGAGTGAGGCAAGGTCCTGGGATTTATATGACCTTGTGAGAATGATTCTGGGAAGTGAGGCTTTGGACCTGAAAACTTTTTGAATCATATATATCATATGATGGTCACTTAATGAGTCAGGCAATAGGCCTGCTGCAATTATGCGGTGCTGGTGTGAGGTGAATGACCAGTTAAGGAGAGAGTGGTTGTTCGATTTTGTGTTCAGCCATGTAAGTTCAGAGATCATCTGTGAGAGGTTTAGAGCCACTGTCTGGTTACAAATCTTGGTAGTAGAACTAGCAACCAAGTTTAGATTGAAAATCCCCAGGATGTGTAGCTCACCCCTACAGCACAGGATTTCAAAGAGCCCACATGTGCCAAGATGGTGGAAGTAGGGGAGTCAGGGGCACAGTACAAACCAGCTATGAATAGTGGTGTGGTGTGGGGGAGGGAGAGTTTAATCAGCAAGGCGTCAGTGGACTGGGAGTAAGAGGGTATGTTGACTGGGGTAGATTGGATGGAGGAAGAAATATAAATGGCAATGCAATTCCCTTCTGTTACCTGGGCGGTCATGGCAGATAACAGTGTAACCTGGGACATGTATTTCTGAATCCATGTTAAGGGGTTTTAACCAAGTTTCTGAAATAATTAGGATGTCTGGTTTTAGGGAGGCAACCGTTGGTTGAAGCACGGTTATTTTAGGCTTCAGGCTGCAGATGTTTAGGTGCATCAATTTTAGGCCACATGGCAGCGAAAGTGGGCTGGTAGTTGGTCCCATATTTGGCTTGATGTACCCCGTGAGAAGAAACAGAAGTGTCACTAGAAATTTAGTAGATGGCATGAACTGCTGATGCTTAAGGGATGCGGGCTGATGCTGAAAGCCTCTGCCAGGGATTCGCTGGGCAGAAGAATTTAAGAGTATTAGTCTGGCGTGTAAGAAATGGGGGAGGATTGATGGGCCGGATAGCATTTGGAGTGGTTGTGGAGCTTGGTGAGGCACAGTTGTTAAGAGGGTGTTAGGTGTTGCTGGCCAGGCTGACAAGATGCAGGGAACCAGCCTTTCCTCTGGCAGCACGGGGTAGGAAGCTGGGGGGAGGGTTGCTAAAGGAATCAGGGAAGCAGATACTGCCAGGGAGAGAGCGTAAACAAGATGTTTGTGGTCGGGCCATCCTGCTAGTAAGGGTTTACACAGGTAGCTGCATCTAGTGGTTGGAGCAGATAATCTGTTAATGGGAAAGTCGACTGATTGGTTTAGTCCCGACACGTGATCGCCTATATATAAGCACACAAACAACAAGGGTGGTGGTGGGGGCAGTGGGGCAGCCGACACAAAGTGCCAGCAGGGCACTCTAGTTGAAAGGGGAAAACATTTGTCCATGGCTCAGGCCACCGCCCTTTAGTGCTGAAAGCTGCTAAAGCTAACAATTACCTTGAGATTGCTTCGGGGAGAGCTGCTTCATGGGGGGCCCTCTCGACCACCAGGACAGGAAACTTGAGATTGCTTCGGGGGAGGGCTGCTTCACGGTGGGCCCTATCGAACACCGGGACAGGGAACCTATCCACACCCTGCCCTCCAATGTCTGAAACCAGCACCAAGAGCCCACGAGGTTCAGTTGAACATTCCTAACCTTCCAGATGTCTTGTGCGGTACTTTGAGCCTATCCCAGGTGCTGCCAACAACCCCCTCAATATTGCATGCAGCACCTGGAGCCCCTCCAAAGGGCTCCTGAATACCTAAAAATGTCCCAAACTCTGAATGCAGCACCATGTGCACATCCCTAGTGCCAACAACCTCCCCACAGCTAACTGCAGCACAGAAACCATCCCGGTGCCAGCAACCTCTCCCACAGCCTAACTGCAGCTTGAAACCATCCCGGTGCCAACAACCTCTCCCTACAGCCTAACTGCAGCACAGAAACCATCACGTGCCAACAACCTCCCCCACAGCCTAACTGCAGCACAGAAACCATCCCCGGTACCAACAACCTCCCTCCATAGCCTAACTGCAGCACAGAAACCATCCCCGGTACCAACAACCTCCCCCTACAGCCTAACTGCAGCACAGAAACCATCCCCGGTGCCAACAACCTCCCCCCACAGCCTAACTGCAGCACAGAAACCATCCCCGGTGCCAACAAACAACTCCTTCCCTTCCATTCTTATGGTGACTGGCAAAGCAGTGCCATTTACTTCCTTGGACAACATCTGGCTGATTTCCAGTATTACAACCTGCATATATAGGTGTGTGGTAATAGAAATCAGACAATGGCTGGCTAAGCAAGGAAGTGGTGGGGTTGTGCCAGTTGCCATTGGGAATGAGAGGACGGGGCTGGGGCAGTACATGGAAGGGGTACCACTGAACACCTATGACTGCTTCGCATGGGGCTGGGTGAGGGAGTGAGGTACCACTGGACACCAGTGACAACTTGGTATGGGATGTGTTGAGGGGGAGGGATGTCACCAAACATGAGAATCTGCTTGGCATGGGATGGGGAGAGAAAAGGGTGCTACTGGACACCAGGGAGTGCTTAGCATTTATAGATTTGTGATCATCAAAATCAGACAATGGCTGGCTTATGAGGCAAGAGATGGGTCTATTCTGGTAACTTGCTGGAAGGAGAGAAGGGGTGGTGCATAGACATGAGTGCCACTGGACTCCTGTGGCTACTTGACATGGGACAAGGTGAGGGACTGGAGCACCACTGGATACCAGAAATTGGTTGGCACGGGAACAGGAGAGGGAGAGGTTGCCACTGGACAGTAGTGATTGCTTAGCATGGAACAGGTAAAGGATAGGTTCTCAAAACTGCAACAGAAGGGAAATGTGATGTTAGGGTAAAAATTCTTGTGAATCTTGGCAAATGCGTGGTGTGGTGTTCCAAGGATTTTGAAAGATTGCACAAAGCAGTGTTAGCATGTCATTTAAAGGATATAAACCCTTTACAGGTGTCCGACAACTCAAATCTAAAATAGTGGAGATTTAGTGCGGCTGCCATTTTATAACATAGTGCTCCCTTACCTTCAGTTTTTGATTTGACATGTTTTCATCATGTTTTAAAGTTGCAAACAAACTTCCCCTGGGTTACAAAATCAGTGCAATGATCCAGCCATCAGATGGCACTGACATAAGATGTGATGATGTCATTGAAGAGATGGTTACTAAAGAGAAATAGTAACCCTTAGTGCAGGACCATTTCTGCTCCTTTTGTGTAAATTCTAAAGCACACTATAAAAGGACTCTCTCCTAACATGTCCAGCATGTTTGTGTCCCAGTGAACGAGTGGAACAGCGAAAGAATGCAATAGGAGTAAGATTGGCACCTTAGGCATCAACAGGTGACAGAAAGCATGCAGGGAACTTTGCTGGTCCAGCAAGATAAGGTAGACTACCTGTATACTGGTTGCTGCCTGTTTAAAAGGATATATTGTCAGTAGGATATAGGTAAACAATCGTGTAGGGTAGGAAGGGTAAGACCTACTAAGGTCAAGCTAAGGGCAACTGAAACACACAATAGGGTGGGAATTGAGGCAACACGCCAACACCTTATCTAGGGTAGGGGGAGAAAGCAAGTACAGGAAGTCAACTATCCTAAAATACCAAGGGACCAAAAAAGGAACTGAAGGAAAACTCTGTCTAGGGTAAGGGGACAAACACAAACTCAGAAGGGGAAAGGTAGACGGAAGCCAAGAGGAGGGTTAATGATAAGGGAAGCCTAAAGGCAATGGAAAGGCAGGGAAAAAATGTCAGGAGGATAAACAAATTACCAGGCATGGGACTGTTGCCGTGTAATGGGTGTGGGGACGCATTTATCAGAGACACGTTCTGAAAAATAAGGTGCTGCTTCATATTCAGGCACCTCTCTGGGCTGAGAGTAAAGGTTGCTGGACTCCAGGCTGAACTGCGACAGAGTGCACCACCATTTTCACCAGGGGCCACCTATTTTATAAATCGCTTCCCAAAAGGATGTCAGCATGGAGACATATCAGCTGGACCTTTGGGTACTCTGGAAGAGTGGCAGAAGAGGAGAACACCCTCAGACCTTACCACTGTGAAATTCGCCCGCCATTATGGCAAAGATGGAAGCCAAGAGGAGGCACCTGAGGCAAGAGTAAGAGAGGGGTTGGGGGTCATCAAGACAGCAGGCTCCATGGAGAATGGGAGTGTTCCCTGGACAAGGAGGAGACAGTTGCTGGTGGGAGACTCCAGTAGCCGGAGGGACTGAGTCGGGGACAGGGGAAGGGAGGGACAAAGTAGTACAGTGCATTGCAGGCACTTTGGCAGGGGGAACTGGAGGGTGAATCTTGGAGCTCACCAGGGAAGAGGGGCTAGGGAGGGAATTGGATATTATTGTCCACCTGGGGATGAACAGTCTGGCAAGCGAAGCTTTAGGGGCAGTGCAGGATAGGTTTAGGGAGCCGACAAGGGACCTGAAGCAGGCAGCTTACACAGTGGCCTTCACAGAGAAGCTGCACATGCACAGTCAGGGGAAGGCCAGGGAACTCCTTACCAGGTCCTTCAACAAGTGGTTGAAGGCTTGGTGCAGGGAGAAAGGTTTTGGCTGTATCAGGGACTGGGGTCATCCTGGGGGATGGAGGCCTGTACAAGGAAGATGGCCTCCATCTGTTCAGGAGGGGATTGGTAGTCCTAGTTGGAAGATTTAGATGCTACTTTGATGAGAATTTAAACTAGCCAAGGGGGTAGGCAGAAAGACTGAGGGAGGCAGAGATTGAAGAAGAATCAGCATTTATATAGTGCTTTTTTATATGCACTGTATCCCAAAGCAGTTTACAAGCAATGCTCGACTGGTAGTGAAGTGACTGAATGTGTAGTGACAGCCATTTTGCACATCAGCTCCCACACACAGCCTTGGACAGTTGCATGAACCGGTTTTATGGGAAGGGGAATGCTGGCAGGGATACACTGGGGAAAATTACATTGCTTTTTTTGTAGTAAGTTATTGTGAATAAATATTGGGGATATTTTACGACCACCTCTTGCTTATTGGGCACTGTGGGTATTGTTATGGGTGAGGTCCATTATGGACCAGTGGCATTTGGGGAAGTACCGTTGGCTTAGAACTGTAGACCTTATGTATTATCTAGATAATGTTAACAATGTGGTCAATAAACTGTGTGCTTGGAATATTTCCTGTTCTCTTATGTCCACAGAATCCAGGAAGGGACTGTATTTGTATATTTTAACAGAGAGTTTTTTCTGTCTCCCCTCGACCTTTGCCTGGAGCTACTCTCACCATGTTGACGGATGATAGGATCCCACCACAGATGTGGGATGTTACTTGGTTGTGTTTATATAGACGCTTAGGCACCCATAATTATAAGAACTATAAGAGTGTGGATGAGAGATTTTGTCCCAGACGGTTGTGCAACTCATCTAGAAACACAAGAACATCTTTCTTTTGAATGCCCCTATATAAGAGAGTTTTGGAGTAAGGTAGCAGTTACGTGGCATGAGCCAGGGTCTGTGCCTGTGGTCCCATCAGACTCATCTTATAGTGATGATGCAGGCAGTGGTGCATTCTACCTCTGACAAAATGCTGCTGTGCCTACTGTTGCTACCACTCCATCTCCCTCAACACCGAGAGGTCCTACATGCCTCTCCAGCACTCCTGCCAGGCACCAGTCTCCTGCTATTTGCACACCATCTGGCAAGCATGGAACATCCTCCATCCATAGTCAATGACAATAGTGGAAGCATTCCAGGCCAGAACTAAGTACCAGTCATCACATCCAACAGTTCAACACATCACACATCTCACAGGTGCAATGATGGCATTGGATCTGCAGCCCTTTTCACTTGTGGAAGACACTGGCTTTCATATACTCGTGTAGCACTTGCAGCCATGGTACTAGCTCCCACCATGTTCCATTTTTATGCACTGTGGTGCCAAAGATATATGAGGTTGTGAAAATGGCAATTGCCACACTACTCTCAGAGGTTGTGGGAGGAATTTTCCATGGTATCGCAGACATCTGTAGCAGTATAAACTCCATGCATACATATTTCTCCTTAACCACACACTGGTGTGTGCAAAATCCTATGTCTCCTGTTAAGGATTTCTCCTCCTCTCCTTGTGTCACTGGCTCTTCCTTCATACCTCCACAATCTGGCAGTCAGTCCAGGTCTGCTCTTCTCAATGTTGGGCTAATGGAGAATGACCACACATTACTGAACATCCTGGCATTAATTCAAGACATGCTGCAGTCATGAACATTTTGTGCCAATCTATATGTTTTGTTCATCATGGATAATGGGGCAAATATGGTGAAAGCAGTTGCTGACGGAAATTATGTAAGCATTTGTTGCTTTGCCCACACCTTGAATCTAATGGTAACATCTTTGCTACGTCACAGTACTGAGGCTATCAAGACAGTCTCCAAAGCATACTCCATCTGTGCTATTTCTCATCTCTCTGTAAAGGCGGTCAGCAAACTAAGAGAAGTACAATAATGCCTCGGTCTGCCTCAGCATAGCTTGATACAGGATGCAAGTACCAGATGGAATTCATCATATCTGATGCTGTCTAGACTGCTAGAACAGAAGTACGCACTTCATGACATGGCAGTGGACTGAAACATTGGGGGACCCTAGGCCACCATGAGTGGTCACTGGTGGACAAAATGAAGAGAGTGTTTGGGCCACCTGGGAGGAGCACCCACTAATGATTTAAGTGCATCCAGTGCCACTCTGTGTCAGGTGATCCCAGCAGCGCATATACTAACAGCATCAGTGGAGAGATATGTAGAGGAAAACAGGGAGATTCCAGATGGGGCAGCTGTGCTCATTGAGCAGCTGCAAGCTGAACTGGATGCAAGGCTTGCAAGTGTGTTGGATAGTCGCAGGCACATTTCTGCAGCCATGCTAGATTCCCAGTTCAAATGTGAAATCCTTCACATGGCTATGTATAACCAGAGTGATTCATTTTTGACAAAAGTTATGTGATGAGCTGACTGGTTACATGTGAGGACTGGTGCAGACACCGGCAAGCTGGCGCAGGTCATGATAGAGAGTGAACTCCATATGGAAGGTCTGGTTCTGCTGCTGGAGATGGAGAAGAAACACCTGTTACTGAAAGTAGCACTGATGGTGGGAGTGAGTGGGCAGAGCTCAGCACATCCTTATGTCAAGAGCATCACAAGAAGACAAAGTCATAGCCTTTTTCCATGGAAAATATCTTGAACTGCTATTTTGTGGAGTCTCTTGGGCCATTTCAGGTTGATCTATTAGGCTACTGGGCACAGAAGATGCATTCATCTCCTCACTTATTGCAACTGGCTGAGAGATACAGCAGTTGCCCCCCCCCCCCATGAGTGTGCCATCCGAGAGGATGTTTAGCACAGCTGGTGATGTTGTTGAGCCTCATCATTCAACACTAGACCCTGAACATGTCAATGAAAATAGAGATAAGGTCTGTCAAGTCTGCTTTTGCTGACTGTTTTCCTTCATAATGTTAACCTATGTATTTTTCCCCCCATTTCCCTTCTGCAGTGTTTAATGCATGCACTTTCATTATAATACTGTATAATTAAATACATTGGTGCCTATGCACTAATGGGCAGAAAGTACATGCCAGAGGTGTGTACCCTGACCGCATAGCTATGTGCCAGGGGACAGGTGTGAACATGCCAGTATGCACTAAAGCCAGTCACCTGTCCATGGCCCCTGCCTCCCTCCAGTGCACAGGGCAGCCGGGGGTGGAGTTGTGGACCTAGGCAGGCATCCAATCAGATGGCCGTCCTTGGTCCCAGAGTGGATCACCTGCCTGGGATGGCACGGGTCCGGGTGCATGAATAGCTATTGCAGGGACCCGGACCCATGTGGCCAGGCCCAGTAGTCCTGTGGTCCCCTCTGCCCAAACCCCTGTGGCATCATGCCCGACTGGCACACATACAAACCCCCACCAGCAGGATACCCCTACCCATCTTCTGGGTCCCCCATCAAACAGCATAGTCCAGTACCCCTCTTTATGGATAAGCCCACCTTCCCCCATTGCATGCAGAGCCTTGTACCTGTAGGTATTGTCCCTCCACACATTCTTCTGTGCCTCATCCCCATATGTGATGGCAAACCCCCCCCCCAAATGGTGCATCAACGAGAAGAACCCATTCATGTAATACAATGCCCTACCACCCCCGGATCCCTGCTTCCCATCCTGCTCATTGGTGGACAGTGGCCCCCCCACACCATCAACAGCACTATCTCCCATCCCCGACAGTCGGTGCTGCGGCGATGGATGGCTAGTGGCACACCCTCCGCACACCACCCTGGCCATCTGCTGTCCAACTGATGCTGGGATCTCACTGCCTATTTTATAGCAGCAAGCTCCCAGCATCAGCTGTGCTGCTTGCCGTCCATCGCCTTGGCACTGACTGTCAGGTACGGGGGAATGGAGGCTGGTGTTGTTGGTGCTGCAGGGGGTGGGGGGCACTGTCCACCAATGAATGGGCTGGGGAGCAGGGATTGGGGATCGGGGGATGGTTGGGCATTGTATTACATGGATGGCTTCTTCCCATTGGGGCACTGTTTGGGGGTGTGCCATCACATACAGGGACAGGGCACAGAAAAGTATCTGGGGGCAGCACTTATGGGTATGGGACTCTGTCGTGCAGCAGGGGGAGAGTGGTTTTACCCATAAAGAGGGGTACTGGGCTATGCTGTGTGGCAGGGGAAGGGTGGGCTTACATATATACAGATGGGTACCAGGCTATGTGGTGTGGCGGGGGAGGGTGGGTTTACACATAAAGAAGGGTACGGGGCCATGCTATGTAGCTGAGGAGGGTGGGTTTACACATACAGAAGGGTACAGGGCTATGCTATGTAGCTGGGGAGAGTGGGTTTACACATACTGAGGGGTACAGGACTATGCCATGTGGTGGTGGGCTGCCATCTCATTTCCGGGGCAGGGGCATGGCTGTGTGTGTGGGAGGGTTTACATACTGTTGCTGGCACTAGCCGGGTGATCTGTGTGCATGGGGCTTGGTACATAGGGCAGTTACAGCAGGGTCTCCACAGCCATAACCAGTGCTCTCCTATGCCTCTCTGTGCGCAGCATTGTGTGCCACTGTGAATGGCATGTAGTGCGGGCATGCCCCTATCCCTCCTCCCAGGCCATCCTCATGCACAGCTGACTGCTCAGCTGGGAAATCAGGTGCACGCCAGGCATGCGCTCCTTTGGTGAATGTCACCAGGGATCCATGGGTCCCCTGCTGTGCAGCATTCCCATGTATCTATGCCTACGTGCCTGGTTTCCGCAGTGCGTTGGCATAGTGAATAGGACCCATTAACTTTTTTTGAACCCGATACTGTATATCTTCTCTTCTTCTTACTTTAATACATGTTATTATCATGTATCTTAGAAACAGTAAGTATGCAGAACAAAATCACAGCTATAATAACCCCAAGGCACATCAAAACACAATGAGTGCTAATAAATTGCTTCTCATGTTATGACGTGAGGTTGTGAAACTGAGTGCACTGCAGAGTGCACCACTCACTACTCCACTTTAGCGTAATGCCTACAAAAAACAACATTACCAAAATCTTTCTGCTTCTCGGTACACAAATATGTCAAACAGCTCAAACAAGATATCCAAAAGATACACTTGTTTGCTGCACAACATATGGGCAAGGCCCAGCAACACACCAAAATACAATTTAACATATTTGTCTACTGACATCCTATCAGCAGTGGGGGCACCAAGGTCCAGAAGTAAGTGTTCTGGAAGTCTCATGGACTGTTCGGTCACGACTTCAAATGGGGTATACTGTGTACTTGTGGAGGGTGTTCCTCTTATTGCCATAAGGAGCAAAGGCAATAATGAATCCCATTCTTTGGGGTTTTCCTGAACAAATTTGGATAACATAACTTTGATCTGCTTGTTAGCCCTTTCCACCTGTCCTGATAACTGTGGGTGGTAAGGAATGTGAAACTTTTGTTTTACCCCTAACAAATCCAGTTTCCTGTATTACTTTGGCTATAGAGCCGGACCCCTGATCAGAATCTACCTTTAGGGGTAAACCCCACCTGGTAAATGGCTGGTTTACCAAGACATTTGCAGTCACTTAAGCTATGTTGCTCTTTGTTGGAATTGCCTCGTCCCGTTTGGAAAATAGGTCAGTGATCACTATTGCAAACTTATTGTTGTTCTTAGTGGTTGGCATGGGGCCAATGTAGTCAATCTGGATGTTGTTCCAGGGGCCTGAGTGCCTCTGGGGTAACAATTTAGCATTTCTCCAAGCTGGTATAGGATTATACTGTGCGCAGATCAGACAGTTACTGATGTAGTGTTCTACATCATTTCTTATGTGTGACTACCAGACAAAGGATTTCAATCTGTCTAGGGTTTTATCAACTTTCCTGGTGTCCACCAGTTGGAATGTCTTGTACTTGGTAGGTAAACTCTACCCTCAGTTGTTCAGGAACTACATTCACTTATTGTGATTTTTTTTTTTTTTATTAATATTGGTCTTCTTACAAGCCCAAGTTATATACCGTAATGCAGGAAAGAAACTAGTGACCCCTAAACCTAAACAGCAGAGTACCTCACAAGCCCACGGGATCTGAAAGCATCCTGTGCAGTTCACACTGAAGTCCTAGAAGACACAGGGCCTGATTCCAAGACAGGTACATTGGACGTAAATGCAGTACGCCAGTCAAAATAGTGCAAAATGCAGAATCGCCAGCCAATTGCAACCAGCTTTGATTCCAAAAGAACAATTATGACTCGACCTACAACTGCAATGACAAATGCAAGATATGACACAGTTATGCCAAAAGATGCATACGCCAATGTGTAATGCACCCTATGACAGGCGTAACACACTAGCACCACAGAACTGCTTTTCCAAAACAGTTGACATGCAGAAATACAGCAGATGAAGGTCGCGTAAGTTAGAACAAGTAATAGCTGTACTTAACAGTGCACAGGCCAGGGAAACAACCCCCCCCAGCCAGACAGCAGCACACCACACAACTAGTAGGACCCCCGACGTGGACCAAAGGCAAACAGTGGCACACCCAAGCAAATGTGCCTAGGACATTCAGGACAGAGTGAGATGGGCAGCAGCATGGCCAGACATGCCAGTGGAAAGCGAACACCAGACGAGGTGCAACATGGACCACAGCAAGCAGCAACAAGACCCCAACACAGAATGTGGGACAAGGCAGTGCCATGTTGCACAGAGATGCAATGGGATGTACAATGGAGAATAGTGCTGTGCAATGTGGGACAGTCTGGAGGGAAGCACTGCTTACAGCTGAGCAATGGGACACACTGCACGGGTGGCAAGAGGGGTAGAACAGGGATGGCAGAGGCCTGTGAGCACAGGCACCACCATGGCCCCCCCATGGCAGTAGTAAGGTGGCACCAGCAGCACAATGGGGGACACACAGTGGCACAATGCAGCACTGGCAATGGCATGGCACCCATGCCAATTCCACCATGCTGCCAGGGGAGGTGACAGCAGCTGCCAGGTGACATACAACATAAGTGGCTGCACAGGAGCAGGAACAGTGCCCAGGCATGCCGAGCAGCAGCCGTGAGGCAGGACCATGACTGTTGGATATCAACCCAGGGGACCAAAGCACACATGCGCAATGGGCATGGGGATACAGGAGGCAAAGGGCACACACAGGCCATGGAAACAATGCCAGGACGATGGCACCACCAGGCACAACACCTCTGCCATGGCCCCTGATACATGTAAACAGTGCAACCACAACAGGGACATAGCACTGGGTGGCATAGACCTGTAGATGTATGGTGGTGAGATGCACCATTGCCTGTGCCACTGACACCACCCACAGTGACCACTGGTCCCCTAGGTGGAAAGGAGCCATACAGGTCCAAGGCCACCACACAGCTGGGACATGCAAGGTGTGGCCGCATGTGGCCTGGCCCAGGCACGGTGCACTGCAGTACACAGGACACCGTGTGGATGTGGCCACCGGTGCATGCCAAAGGCTGTAAGATGCACAGCCAGCACACAGACACCAGGTGCACGGTGGGGATGCACAGGGGACAGCACAGGACCACTACAAGTGTGCCCCCATGTGCATGGTGATACATACATGCACACGCCCATGCACACCAGAGAGAGAAGCACAGAGTCAGGTGCTTACAATAAACATTTAATGGTCAGTATGGAACAGGTAAGAACAACAATAAACAGGTAAAACAGCAATGTACAGGTACAAGCAGCAGTAAAGGGGTAAAACAGCAATAAAGGAGTAAAACAACAGTAAAGGGGTAAAACATCATGAAACAGGTAGAAGCACAACACAACAGCAGAGGGCCCCCCCAACACACTCTGCCCACACAGCCCACCCACACTGGTCCATGAGGCTGCCCCCATCAATGTCACCCCCTATATACAAGCCCCCACCCATAAATACAGCCCTACTCCCCCCCCACAGCACAACACAGTCTGCTGTTGTAGGTGCTAGCGCCACCAGAGCTCCCCCAGGAGGGTGCCCAGGGAGCCTTGCAATCTGGCCAAGTCCCCCAGTATGGTGGATACCAGCTGGATCAGCCGCTGGTTGTCCAGGTCCAGCTGACCAGGGTCCAGCATACCCCCTTGGCTAGGCTGACCCCGAGGTGCCCCGTCACTGCCATCCTGCCCACCTGGCGGTGGCTGGTCCAGGCCACTGCCGCCTACATGGTAGACAGGGTCGTCCGTTGGCTGCGAGTCCACATCCTCCACCTGTGCATTGGTCGGTGGCGTCGCTGATCCCTGTGGCCCCTCTGCTGCAACTGCCACCAGCGGCCCAGTAGCCGGCATGTCCATGGCCACAGCCCCTGCAGCATCCTGCACTGTGAGCAGTCCAGCATCCGGCTGTCCCTTGGTCCCCTGCTGCCCAGCATCTGTGGGATCTGGAACCACCAGCACCTCAGCATCCTTCACCATCTCCTCCTCCCATGTTGATTGAGGGATGGGCCTCACCCTCTGCAGGTGGCGCTGGGTGCGGCGGAGGTGGGCCTTGGCATCAGCCGCCTTGACCTCCACCATGGCTCTCAGTAGGGCCCTCTGTTGGGGTGTCAGTCGGCTATGCACACCTGTAAGGATGCAAAAGCTGCGATCAGTGCAGATCCTGGACACACGACACGCACACACATGCAACATAGAGATGCTGCAGTAGCCACCATGGGCCAGCACAGCATGGGCACAACACATAGTACACACTGAATGCACCTACCTGCCCTCCAGTGCAATACCTCCTGTCACAGTCCCCCAACACAAGCATCCGGCTTGCCCTGGTCTCCGTGTATAGCACCTGTGGGGAATGGGGACATGGTAACACATGTGCACCACTGCAGACCATGGCCTGTGCATTGGTGCTGCACCGCTGTGTGGCAAGCCATAGACATACCCACCTGCACCCGCATCCTGGCCCATCCTCATCTCAGCATCCCTCCACCTTGTCATGCTGATCAGCCACTCCAGGAGCCCCAGGTCCTGTCGTGCAAGGTCCTGCCAGCAGTGTTGTAGCTGGCGGATGGTGCAGGGCATGCCACTGCTGGCACTCAGACGTGCCCCAGTGGCCTGCCATGCTCTCACTCTGCCGCAGTGTGCCTCCTGCACCCTGGTGGGAGTAGTGTCCACCCCCACTGCTGGACCATGTTTATGAGCATGGCAGTCTCCTGTGGGGTGTAATTAGGAGCACGCCTGCTCAGGCTCAGGCCCACGCTCCGAGGCATGATGGATGCAGTGAACAAGCATGTGGGCATGGGAATGTATGGTACAGACCTGTAAGGGAACAAGGCATAGCACACGTCAGTGCACAGTAGTGAGGCATCCATGTTGACAGCCCCTCCCCTCCACATGCAGCCCATCAGGACATGTGGTGGTGAGCATGGCAGATGGGGCTGGGGCACTGTGTCACTGGGCATGGCATTGCACCGTGCGTGCCGCACCCTGGGGGTGGCACAGCAGGGTGGTCCAGCACAAGCATGCCCCTGCAAGACATCAAAATTGGTTTAAAGACATATTTATTTAGTTTAGCTTTTATTTAGTTACGGTCGCTATATTTTAATGCTGTTTTAATCTATATTATGTATATGTTTTTATGTACAGTGCCTTGGTTCTGAAAAACGCTATATAAATAAAGTTGATTTGATTTGATTTGACATGACCCCTACCGACAGTGTACACACCACCAACACACACCTTAGGTGGCATGGCTTGACTGTGTGGTGCCATGCACACACACACACCGCACCACCCCACACTGCCACGCACCTGCCTCAGCAGTGTACTGCCATGCTGCCAATACCAGGCACAGGCATGCCCAGGCACATAGCCATCCATCACACATCTGTGGCCTACACTGTGACCGTGCACAGCAGTCTAGTCTAGCTGCATGGAGTCAGCCTGGCATGTGGTGCCACACGGCATGGCACCTGCTGCCCATCGGCCCCTTGGCACTCCACAGCAGGGCTTCGTGCAGTGTGGATGGTGGCCAGCATCACTACCCAGCACTCTGCTGTATGTATGCACAGTCGCAGGTGCAGGGGTACATGGCACTGCCCCAGTACACCTGTGCCCAAGGTGCAGTCCCATGGCCCCCACATGCAGACAGTGTTACTCTGTGCTATACACCTACCTTCCCTGTGCTCCCTGTGTGTACCTGTGGGTGGCACTGATGCCTACATTGGCTCTCCTGGATGGGCAATTGGCATGACAGCACATTAGCAAACAGTACAAACAGTGCCCTCAGCATACATGGAGGTATTGCAGTGTCCACCTACCTGCACCAGTACAGTGTAGGAATCCCCTAGACATGTGGAAAGGTACAGCTATATTAGGATCAGTTTGTAGAACAGGCAAATGCAAATGTGCAGGCTGTGCACTGTCCAGCACTCACCTATGGTCTGAGTGTGTCACCCCGGTGCAACAGAATGGAACATTGCATTAGCACATGTCTGCTGTTATGACTGTAGCATATTGCCTGGGGGTGCTGTGCCTCAGTAATTACCAGTTTGCAGGGTGTTTCCCACCTGGACCTACTGTCCACAGTTGAATTTGCCTGTCAGCACTGAAGCCAGATCCCCGTCTCATGCCCTGCATGTTGGTCTGTGGCCTAACTTCTGCCTACGCACCTCTACTTGCACATGGCGCATGCACAGTCCACATGTGCATTGCAGGATGCAACTGCGCACTTGCGGTTTGTGATACCACAGATACGCAACTGCAGTATGCACATGCTGCCTGTACACACTTGCAGCCTACATGTTTGCCGTGTATATGCGATATGGGGTCAGAGTCTCACACAGGCATCGGCTGTGTGCGACATGCGAGATGTCCTGTCACAGCAGTGGTTATGAGGGAGACCACACAGCCCTTTCATGCAGACATATTTACTAGTGGATGGTTACATAGGTGGCAATGCAATACTGTAGATGTGACAAACCTTCACACATACCCACACCCAGTGACTGTGCACAGCACACACACGTGACTCACAATAGTGCCCCCACCGGTGCTCCCACACACACACACAGACACACCCATGCACACCCCTCACACACAGCACATATCAGTACCTCGTGCTCACCCCGAGTGCCACACCTCCTAGCGCCTGCCCCCCATAGCAAAGGGGTACCACGGGTGCATGTCTGTCCAGTGCCTGCTGCTACCACCCAGTCCTTTTCCGTTTGGCAGACCCTGTGGTGGCACTGGGTCCACCCTTCCCATGCTGCAAGTCTGCTGGGCCACCACTGTCACTGGGTACTACTAGCACTGCCGGCCTTTGGGGTCTTCTGTGCCTTCCTGGTGCAAGTGGTGCACACTGTGGCACTGTCTATGGGCCCATCCCCTTGGGCACACTGCCGTTCATGGCCTACTTTCGTGCCTCCACCTGTGCTACCTCCTGCCGTGTGTCACTGGTCCTGCACCCAGTGCCTTCTGCCCCAGGCCCCTGGTGATGGGTGTTGCTGCTGACCTCTTCCCTGCTGCTCTGGCAGCTTGTGGTACCACTGGTGCATGTCTGGTGGGGGTTGGTGGCCAATATTGCCCTGGTGCGGTGGGTGTTGCTGGAACAGGGGGCTGCAGTGCCTGTGACACGGGCTCTGTCAGTGGTGCCAGTGGTGGGGCCACCTGCAGTGGCGCATCTGGTGGTGATGGTGCTGGTGGGTGCTGCTGCCGCCCAAGGGGTGCGGGTAGTGGTGGCGGTGGTGGGGTGGGTACTGCTGTCCATCCCGCTTCCCCTGGCAGTGGCAGTGTAGTCACCGCAGCTGTTGTTGGTGCTGGTGTTGGTGCTGGTCACAGCTGCTCCTCCTGTGACGCTTGTGTGATGGTGTCACGCACCACAGGGCCTCGTGGGTGCAGGCCTATGTGTGTGGCCTGCAGCAGGGCCACCAGTGCATCCGTCTGCCTGAACTGCAGTGCCACTGACCCCTTGACGGCCATGGCCAGGCAGGTGATGACACACGTTGGGTGAAGAAGTCAACCTATAAAACTGATTACGAAAATCCAAATAAGCAATGTAATCCTCATTCCATTTATGCCTCCCAAAAGAAATAAACAGACTCTTAACATCCTGCTTCGTATCTGCCCACCAGTGTGCCTGAGAATCATAAAGCACCCTCACAGAGTTCCGAGCAACAAGGAGGGTCTGCAATCTATGTTGCATATCCAAATCTCGTAGCAAAGAGGAATTCAGTTTCCACCTAGAAGCAACCACAGGAAACCTGGGAGGAGAACCAGACATATTTATTGGACAAAGTAGGACCAAATGGTCTGAAAATTCACAAAGACAAAGAAGAAAAGCGTGTGTAAACAGAAATTTCGATACAAAAATCAAATCTATCCTAGTACGAAAGGCACTACACCTATAGGTGGCCCCTACATCTGTATAAAGTTCCCTATAAGCATCTTTAAGAGAGGCACTCTGTAAAACCTTTAATAAAGCATGGGAGTCACAATACACTTTAGTTTGGACATGATCCTTAAAGGGACACTGTCGACCTGTTTTTCATCATATTATTTCTAGTTGAAACCCCACATTTTATGATTGCTTACCCTCTCTAGAATTCACTGATGTTGCTGTTTGTTTCGTCTGTCTCCTTGCTTAGAAGAACTGAAATGTATGGCAATGTATATTTATAAACAACCTTGTTTTTGTTTACAATCCTAGTTCTGTTCTTGCTCTATACCTCCTGGGCATTAGAAACACACGCAGACAGTGCAGTCACTCATAAGGCAGTAGCCTCCTAAACTCCCACTGCATCCTGAGGTGCTAGAATGTTTTGTGGGTGTTCCCAAGCCCAGGAAAGATGTATTTGGAGCTGATTAAGGAATGTAAACAAACCTGTTTTGGTGTGATAACACCAGTATGTTGGGCAGTCTGTTTTTTACTTTTGTAAAGTAAATATGAGTTTAAATCAAACTACCAGCTACATCAACAATCTTTACAGAATGTTGGCAATCATAAAATATGTTTTTTAAACTAGGGACATTTTGAGACCTAAGGGGGTTGACAGTGTCCCTTTAAACCTAACATCTAGGCTGCAATTCATGTCACCTCCCTATATTACCTGTTTCTGAGTAAACAAATATGGCTGAATACTAGTAAACAAATCGATCCGTAAAGTCTTAACTTCGGGGCATAAGTATTAATGAAACGAAGAGGGAAACCCTTATAAACACAATCCAATAACAGGGCCCTCCCAGGGTGTATGTCCCCCAATTTAGAGACATGAACAGAAGTATGGTTGAACAGAATGCCGAGGCCATCAGCTGCATCCTCCCCATAGGACCACAAAGTAGCCCACTGGTCCCTAGTTTAGATGCCTATCGAATATCACGTATACAAGTAAATCTTGTTTCCTGCAAACAAATTATATCAACTTGTAGAGAAAGAGACAAAAATGTAAACATGCCATCCTTTTTTTATAGTTCTTAATACTACAAGTATTTAAGGAAGCAAGTTTAATTTCTGCTGTGTGTGATTAAAGCAAAATATTACCATCAGGACTTCCGAATATCTTTTTTCCATTTCTTCCCTTTCTTTTTCTTACCTTCCAAACCCCCCCACCCCTCTTCTTCACAATCCATTTCAGAAATGATCCCAGATTTCTTGGAGACATCAGATTCTGAACCACCCTCCTGATCCTGCAAAATGTGGAAAGTGTTCTCAGTTGGGATTTCTAAAGGTTGACTCAGTTGCCGACTAGAAGCCTTTACCCATTTCGGGTGGGGGTTTTGAAACTCCAAAATGGCATACCATCTTGTTTGGGTGGGGGCACAATAATGGAAGAGGTCCCAGAAACTTCAGCAGAGGACTCTTGTGAATGCTCCGGGGGGGTTAGCGTCATGAGAGTGCTCATCCAAGTGATGCCCTGAGGCCTGTGCGGGTTCTGAAAAATGTGGATCCTCAATAGGAGTTGAAGTGGAGGTAGTGGGGCCTGCACCGGATGAAGGAGCAGAAGTAGTATGGCCTTCACGGGGCATATCCCTGCTCTGATATCTATCTTATGCATTGTTAATAAGATCTTCCTTATTAATACCCCCTTGTTTATTTTGTCCAGCCCAAGGGTGATAAGCATGACCCTGTTCATCGCAAAGATTGCAACGAACATGTGTTCCTGCAAGTCCCACTATCATGATCAAACTCTCCACAGAGAGCACATTTCACCTGGTCACAGGCACTGCTGAGATGTCTCCTGCTGCCACATTTGTAGCAGGCCTTAGGCTGCCCTGGATAGAAACATACCCCTCTATCCTTACCAAGAAAAAGGCTGTTAGGAATTTGAACCACATCAGTCCCACAATATGCAATTTCACCCTGAATTTCCAGCCACCTGTCCAGATACGCTCCCCATCAATGATAGCTTCTGGAGGCCCCAAAACTGTACATTTGTGTTCTAGTCAAAAAAGGATATCCTCCATGTTCACCCCTTCATTCCGAAACATAATATTTACTACTTTATAAAGATGTTTAGTAACCGGAATAGCCCTGAAAGGCAACCACAAAGGTTGAGTTTTACAGTTTTCATACCTATTCCAAAATTTGTCCAAACCTTCAAAAGTTTTAAAATGGGAGGGCTTTAAAGCTTGAGGTTCAATGGGCAGAGCAAGAACATCACTCCTCCATTGAGCTGAAATATGTCACTTTTCTTGGACGACCTCAGGATTCGTTTTCGTTGCAGCCGAGGCTGCACCAGCTCCCACTTGCTACTCTATAGTTTGACTTCCGGCTGCTCCTGTTCATATTGACAGCTCCTCCATCTCCTCTGTGCACCTCACTCCTTTGTCAGTGTTTTCTGCTGCATATCTCGTGGCCTCTCCCGCCTATCTAGCGTTCACCTGCTGCTTTCCCTGTCCCCCCCGCCTCTGCCGTTGAGCCACTGGTTGTGGCCGAATCGCGTTTCTCCTCGCTCCTCCATTCTCCTACCACTCGTTTCGCAGCTCAGCACATCAGACACGGCTTTCTGTGCCTAGACTTCCATCTTGTCTACAACTCGTTTAGGTGTAACATTTCATGTCGTTGCATCAGTGGGTATTACGCCGATCTTCTGCAGGCTGTGCTGTGCAGGTGGCGATAAAATTGAGATGCGGTGCTGCATGTCTATACCGGCCAGCATTCATCCAGTTGGTCTCTGGAATTTGATTTTCAACTTTGCATTTCGACATCAGTGTTATGGATTCGTCACAGGCCACTATCTGCCTGTTTCAAGTGTATTTCGCTCTGGCCTGTTTTATTAAAGATGTCAAGTTTCAGCTTGCACTTCTTAAATGGATGCATCGCTGGAGAGGCTCTGCATTTTTCACTCCTGCTCCATCGCCTGCATTCTCCTTTCACATCTGATCCTCATGACCACCATTCCTCCTGGCTTTTGACCTGCTGGTGCTTCTGTGCCTTTGCTCTCTGTGCTGGTCAGCTGGTTGTTCATCCCGTTAGTGTTCTATTGAGCCCTTTCATCATCTCTACCTCGTTCTGCATCTGCTGCAGTTTCCGACTCAACTATTCAATTCGGTTCTTTTCTGGCACGTACCGGACCTCTTCTACTTGGATCAGGTATTTTGTACTGCTTGGGGATTGACATGCCTTAACAGGGGGCTGCTTGTGTTACTTTACTATCTGGACTTCACTATCTCTACCCCCTGGGTTCTTTCTTGTTGCTCGCACATGTCACAGCTCTTTCGAGACAGGGTTCAGCCTTTAGTCCATGGCATTTGCCAGTATGTACATGACCGCAGGACTTCCATTTTTCAGCATCGGCTGATTTTCATCTGCCTCATCCCCCTGTTGCTCCATGCCACCTATTTCTTTTAATCGTTATTCTGTATCTCATTCCCTCGTTTGCTTTTATTTCCAGTCACTCGTGCTTTCTTAATTCTCTGCTCAGTTTTTCATCCTTGTGCTTCAGCATAGCCTTCCATGCTGTGCCTCATAGGCGGCTCTTTTTAAAAAAAAAAACTCATATGGCAGAGCACCTTGGTGCCTTTTCACCTCGGTTTGGGCCCTCTGGTCTGCCTCCTTGCCTAGCCATGTCCCATGCATTTCTTTTCAGGTTTCTCTATGCTTCCACCTATGGCTGTTTACTCACCCCCTCATGGCCCACCATTGATGCTTCTTTTAGGGCGTATCCATCATGACTCTTATGCCATCCTCTATCAATCAAGCTCATAACTCCAGTCATTGTTCACTTGGCATTACCTCAAGGTTTCTCTATTTACATCGCTTACTCAACCATTCCCATCCTTGACTCCTATAGATATCTAATCGACTTCATCCTCAGAGTCCTATAGTCCAAGATCTTATTGTTTGCATCCTCATCCAGTTTTGATCCTCAATCACTCTAATCGAATTGCCTCCAACCTAAGTTGCCTTCTTGGCCTCAGAGTCTACATCCTTTCTAGGAGCCTATGCCATTTATTTCCTTCATACAAGTTTGTTTTCAAAGTTAATTCCCGTCCCAAAAAAAAAAGTTATGCCTTTCCCGGACGCCATGTCTCTTTTCTTCGTTCCACCCGTTCTGCTCCTTGCCCGCACGTCCTGTGCTTCTTTGAACTGCCTCAATCTCCATGTACCGGCTGGGTCCTTCGATACCAATTTGAACCTCCCTTGTCCTTTGTTATTTCATACCTCGCTTTCCTGTACCTGCCCCTGGGCTTCACTTCATCGTATCTCATCCGTTTCCTATTTCCCTTCCTCGTCCTAGCACCTTTTTCCTCCCAAATAACTCCGTCTGCCCTACAACGGATGATTCTTTTGGCCATGCAGATCCCACCTCATGTACCACCTCATTGATCTGCAGCCTCCTGCCCCGTATCCGTTCCCTGACTCCAGTACTCATTACCCGTTTCATACCCCACCAAGCCTCCCTTCCTGGATACATTCCGTCATCTGCTGTCCTGGATTTACCCCAGTCATGGTTTCTCTCATTATCGTCAAACTTGCTCTCATACCACCATATCTCGCCTCAACCCGCTCATTTCTTTCCATCACTTCTTCGATATGCCTTGGCTGCCTCCCTCTTGCCTGCGGCGTCAATCACCTTGATTCAACTCTGTCTCCATTCTTTACTATGCCTTCCTGTCAGTCACCCCTTACTAGGGGCTGGCCAGATGATATCCACTATCTTTCCTGTTTCTTTCACATTCATTTCAGAATCTACCTCATTTCGTAGAACCTATTTCATCTCATCGCTCTATTCCTTCCTGGCTCCACCTCCTTTCGAGATGTCTACTTGGTCACGTGGCTGACCCTATCTGACCTTCCATTGATTCGGGCCTCCATGCCACCTCATCCAGCTTACCCTCTTACCCCATTGCAGAGCCTTCCTCCTTCATGGAGTCTACTTGCTCCATGTAGTCCATCGTAAGTCCCTTCGTATGTGATCCTTCATCTCCTTCACCCCTCTGCTCCGCGATGCCTGGCCTTGACCTGTTCCTCTCCTTCAATTCCTCTCTGGGCATGCCTTAGCCTGGTTTGTTGCCCAGTCTATGCTGTTCCTTGCTCCATTTGGCCATGCCTCTCTGACTCACGTGCCACCTAATCATGACTCACCCCGTGCAGTTCTCCTCCCTTACCGGCTATGTCCTATGCTGCCCTATTGCCCACCGTATCGTCCTTCATCCTTTCGTACCATCTCTCCAGTGCCTGCCTTCCTGGCATCCTCACTCTTCCTAACTCCTCCCTTCCTGTTCCCTTCCTCAGCCTAGCGCTTATTCTTGTCTTGCCAATCGTGGATTTATTCCGCTTTTGGCTCTCCTCCTCGTATTTCGTCTGGTTTCACTCCCCTTAATCACAGTCCTGTGCTTGCCCTCTCGATCGCTGACCCTCTCGTTCCAGATACACCTTCATGGCCTTGGTGTCTGTCTCCTTTTGGAGTGCATCATTGTTCATATCGCTCCATAAAGCCTGATACCTTCCTTCATGTTCTTTCCTTTTCATTCCAGTCTCCTCTTCTTCCTGTTCTGTACCGGTTATTCAGGATTCAGCCATCATGGCTTCCTTCCGCTCTTCAATTCACTCATCATCATTCTTCGTCCAGTTTTGATCCTCGATCGCTTCACCTGAGTTGCCTCTGGTCCCAGATCTCCCTTATTGGCCTTAGACTCTACCTCCTCTCAGGGTGCCTCGTTGGTATACTTCCTTTGTGCCAGTTCATTTCAGTTCTTTTCCATCTCCTCCTTCTAGTTCCCTTCCGGCTATCTGAGCTTCCCTCCTCTCTTGGCCTGCTCTCAACATTCTTTTTGGGCATACCTATCATAATTCCTATGCCACCTATCAGCTGCGGCTATCCTGCCGAATGCACAGAGTTCATAACTCCAGTCATATCGAGTTCATGACTCCAGTCATCTTTCACTCAGCATCACTTCAAAGCTCATCTATCTACATCACTTACGCTAACATTCCTACCATCTAATACCATACTGCCTCATTGACTGCAATCTCAGAATCTAATTGTTCAGGGTCTAATCTTTTACATCGTATAATCAAGTATGCCTCTTAAACTCCGGCTTCTGCTCACTTGCATAGCTCTATAAAATGCATCGCTCCACCAAGACAGTCTGCTATATCATTGGTCTCCTCATTCACTCATCTGGAATATCCCTGTGAGCACATCTGGATACCCCTTGCTGCTCTGACTCATAAATGGATTCACTCCCTCCTATCCTTGCTTCCAGATCTACTGTCTCACATTGACTACTTGAGCATACCCTCCTTAATTCCAGCAAGGTTAATCTAGTTCCATCGTTCCCTCTAGCATTCCATCCTTGACTCTGATGCTACTCATCGACCACAACAACAGGATTTAATTTTTCACATCGCATAATCATGCCTTATCTACCTCAATTTCTACTTCCTCGCCTCACTCAATCATACCTATTATTGATCTTATTCTTCCTCATTGACCCGCCAACTTTCTGCAGCGATAATCATTATCTGTATTAATTTTGCCTCATATTCACATTGACCTGCGCGCAGCTTTATGTTCCATCTTCGATCTGTGCTTCTTTTTAGTGATCTTCAGTATTCCATCATCCTCACTACTCACATCCCTCTAATTACCATACCCTTTCTTTTAACAAATATACATCCTCAATTCAAGAGTCGTCAGCCTGGAGGGAAGGAGACCTAGGCCTTGGATCCCCAGAGTTTTCCTCCTCAAAAGGTGTTTTTTCCTCTCCGCTGTGCCAATGGTCATAATATTAGTTAGAATTAGTCATTTTCTTCTTAGCTAGTTAGGTTCCGCTGTTGGAGGAGGCAGATGGTGGACTGGCTTCCCCTCTCTCCTCAGGAAGTTAGCCCTTCTCACAGAATTCATTAATCACTTCCTCTCTTTGATGCTCGACAATTCAGGTATTCTTTTTGGGCTTCTTCCCAACCTACCTTTAGCCGACTCATTCATTTCCGGCACCTGTGGGGGGGGACCCTCACTAGGGTTCCTTGCATCGTACCCCTACAGGAAGTATATCCCATGGATAGAGAGGCAGAAAGTCACATAAAATTCAAGTTACTCAAGTTACACAAGCATTATCATATCATATCCAGTTGTGTAAGTACACTGAATGGGAGGGCTTTAAGCCCAAGGTTCAATGGGCGGAGCAACAACATCACTCCCCCATTAAGCTGAAATACGTCACTTTTCCTGGATGCCCTCAGGATTCGTTTTCATTGCCCACCATCCACCCCCCCCTCCTTCAGTGGCTAGCCTCTCTTACCCATGGGCTTCTTCCTAACCTACCTTTAGCTGACTCATTCATTTCTGGCACCTGCAGGGGGGGACCCTCACTAGGGTTCCTTGCGTCATACCCTTACAGGAGGTATATCCCACGGATAGAGAGGCAGAAAGCCACATAAAATTCAAGTTACTCAAATTACACAAGCATTATCATATCATATCCAGTTGCGTAAGCACATTGAACTAATGTCAAAGGTATCTTCACCCCTTATATTAATCAGAGCATAAATATCATTAGCCTGAAAGTTCATAGAGTCTTTTAACAATTTTCTAGCAACAAAGAGTCTATCAGGGTGTTCCTCAAGGCCTCCGTGATAGCGAAGGCAAACTGCATTCCTTCTGGGCACTTGTTCCAACCTATTGTTACGAAATAATGCTGAGGAGGGGAAACAGGAGGGGAATGATGTGGAGAACCCTCCAGAATCCCTGTACCCAAAGTATCAGCAGTATCAAAGCCCCCCCCCCGGAGCAGTATTATTGTTCAATACAGAAGTCTGACCTTGCAAAGAATCCACAGTGGCCCCCGAATCAATATGTGGAGAATCCCATGAAAAAGTCTCCCACTGAGAGTCTGGCATCCATTTACCATTCTTCAAAGTACAACCTGCATTAGACAAGGCACTATCCTTCAACCAGTCACCAGTTGGGTAGGAGTTCTTTCTCGCGGTTCTCTTCCGCATTCCTACAGTTTGCATGTCATCCGAGTGAATCGTCCCAGCTGAAGCTGTCAGATTCGGCTTCTCAGAAAGCAAAGCAGAAGCCAGTAATGCTGTAGGAATATCAACGGTTGTCAGTGAATCAGCCAAGCCAACATCACAAGTTGCAGTCTGTAAAGTATTTACCG
This sequence comes from Neoceratodus forsteri, assembly GCA_016271365.2. Classification (NCBI taxonomy): domain Eukaryota; kingdom Metazoa; phylum Chordata; order Ceratodontiformes; family Ceratodontidae; genus Neoceratodus; species Neoceratodus forsteri. The sequence continues at coordinate 423,338,770 of CM057453.1, forward strand.
AGGTGTTCACCGGTAATGTAGATACTGGCAGTCGGGGCTCAGCCACTAAGCCACAATCTCCTGTCACATGGCAGTCACCATGCTGCACTCCACAAAACTCCACAGATGCACCCAAAGTGCTCGCGCCATCCCTCGCATGAACCACAGTGGGGGAAGCAAGCCCAGACTACACATCAGCTCCAACATGTTGTTCCATCAGCATCTTAGAGGCGCCAGCCCTGTAAACACAGCAGCCAGTCCCCCTACTTGTGAGTAAGGGAATTTCCCCAGTGTCCTGGCCAAATTTCCCCTATTCACTGGAAATACCACAAACAACTTAATCTGTTTCAATCTCACTTGGCATTCATCTATGTAGGACTGTGAAGGGGGGAGGGGCAGCTGCGAAACAGGGTGCTAGCTGCACACTCGAGCAGACTTGATAGACCATGTGGTCTGTATCTGCTGGCAAGTAAGTAAGTAAGTAAGACAAAGGCCATTGTCCTTAAAGGTTTATCGTATGATGCCCAGGAATTTGTGACACCAGATATTGAGTGGCCAAAACAGAACCCTGGCCCACCCAGTGGTCTAATTGTCACTTCCCAACTGGGTGCCTTAGTTAATAATGTTCCCACTTTTTCCAAATTATGTTATTGGATACTTTGGTGGCATACCAGGTATGCAATAATGACCCCTATACTGGGGCTGATAGTACCCCACACAGAGGATTTTCAAACCCTAAACCTAGTGATACAGCTGATAATAGTAATAAACCCATACTCACTGAGTATTTTGTTGTAGAAACAGGTATCGCCTCAGGCCTATTTGGCTCTGGTATGTCAATTTGGAATAGGGCTGATATAGCCAGCATTCAAGCACAAATGGCAAAAGTTCATGACAGTATGAAATATAATATCATACCTCCCCTTTTGCATGGTGTAGATGGTCTCACTCAAGAAGAGCGATTTACAGTTTATAACATGAAGGATATTGTGAGGGGATCTGACCAGACAAAGGACATGATTAATGAACTAATCTCTGCTAACAATCATGAAGCAGACAAGCATCACATAGCCAGGGAAGTCCTTTGCACTGCCGATGGCTCTTATGTTCTTGCAGCCCTTGGCAATCTCTTCCAGGATCTAGAAATAGGATGTATCCCTGATCTCATACATGACAGATGTATGGGTCAGTGGTACTGCCCCAAATGCACTTCTATTGCATGTGTTAACAAATGTTTATCCGAATCTAGCGCTATTCCCTTGTCAATGGCAAGGAACCTTGGGTATATCACCACACACACCAGCATTGCTCCATGTTTCAAGACTTATTCTTGCACAATCAAGGATGCCATGTTTGTGACTCTCACAGTATCATTGCTGCAATCTGACCTAGCAACTTCCATCTTTGATCGTCTGGCAACCGTCCATTCAATTGGTCATCTTTATGGGAACATTTATCGTGAAAGGTTGGAACTACCTCCTTTGTTGGTTTACCATATGCACTTGAACTCTTAGGTGGCTCTGAATATCGATTGTTCTACCTGGAAGGGCCTTCACCTTTTATGCAGATGTGATATCTTTGAACTTGCCACGCCAATTTGTGGTTATTGGTCCAATAACTGGGACTGGGCACCCTCTTTGGATCTATCTTTGGAGAATCTTAATGGATCTAATTTGAACTATGAAACTTCATCTGACACTGGGAGAAACTGTGGATATACTCCTGGAGTTGCTGGTAGTTTACGGCTTGTGGACAATGATATTTCCTGTCCTGTTCGACTTAGTCTCTTGTTTATTTCTGTAATGACCGCACTTGGGAAATGGTGGTGCCAGGCTAAGAATAAATGTAAGAGCAAACAATTGTGGCAGCCAGCACTCACCTAAAGGCACACATTATGTGTAGGCTCAGTGAATCAATATGGACACTTTTTGATTCCTTTGTGTATAAAACTTTAATAATAAATATCCACCAAAACAGGAATAACAACTTACTCACTATCTGCGGCAGTCTTTTGAATGTTAATCATAACCAGCGAGTGAGTATAATACATTCAAGTCTAAGTCCAAGATTCAAAACTGTTAGCTGGAGCCCTTCTCCCATACTCTTTAGTAGATCATGAGGATTTTAGGGAGGTCGTGAAACTTGCAGAGCCTCATTACAATGTTCCTCATTGAAGGTACTTTACCTGTGTTGAAATACCCAACATTTATGAGGAATTGAAGAGGGATCTGTCCTAAATCCCTCTGTTTATAATCCCGCATTAAAAAATCCTGGGAAAAAAATCCAGAAATACTAAAAGACCGGCATCGCATGATCCCGAATTAAATAATCTAGAAATGCATTTTTACATGCTGAGGACAAGACTTAGAGGGTACAGTGGATAGCTATAGAAATTATACATCACCTGGAGGAGCAGATTGAGAGAGTAATTTATTACTAATGCACTCGGAGATAATAAAGCTAGAACTAGATGACACAAAGTGAAACTTTTTTAGCAGCTGCATAGTAGCCATCTGAAACTTGCTTGTTCAGTCCAGTGTGTGGCTGTGAAGAACCTATTTAGGTTTTTCAGCCCTGTGCCTCAGGCCTGATTCATGCAGAGAAATGCCTTGCTCTCTCTCTTTCCCATGCTACTGATGCTGTCCCCGTCTCACGCTGCTGACAAATCTAAGTTGGGCAGCGACAGATGAGAGAGTGAGAAAGAGAACTGCAATAGATAAGTGAAGAAATGAAAGACCAGCCACCCTGCATGGAGACAGTAGTGCATGAGCATTGGTATGGCAACACTCGCCATCTGAAACTTGCTCCCCATTTAGCTGAACTGAGAATCGACAACCAAAATGGACAAAGAGATGAGTGAAGGAAACCTGCTATCTGAACCATCACTGGATGCTAACATGTTTTTTAATTTAATAGTAGTCAAGTTAAGGGCGTCAAGCGAAGATGAACTGCAAGAATGAAGAATGCATGTCAAAGGAAGATCCAAAAAGTGTAATTACATGGAGCAATGCTCCCTCAGGTCAGCAAGGGTGTAGCTATCAGTCCTGGGATATGTGAGTGGTGATAGTGCAGAGGTTGGGGGCTATAATTTACACTCCATGTCTGTGTTAAATAAAAGGCTCACAGTTGGTGCCAGGGTTACAGCTGTTACAGAATAGATGCTGCTACTGCCATCCTCATATACTGAACATGATTCCCTTTACCTAGACAAACACTCAGGAAAGGCAAGAATGAAATAACGCATCAGGATTTGTAAATATCGGGATTATTTACCGTTGGTCTAAAAATCACTTGGGAATCCTCCGACAGTATTTTTTTGGTCGGAATTTTTGTTTGTGGGATTCAGTACCTAACCCATTAAAAGCAACAGTCATGCTTACACTTAAAACTGCAGAGGGCGGGGTTATTTAAGTCACAACAGATATGTTAACCAGCAGTCAAAATATAGATTAAATGTCCCTTACAGCTCATTGGGTTAGTTTTTCATGTGCTTCTTTAAAAACAGAAACAACCCCAAAAGATGGTGCTGCTGCATATAAAGAAGTTTGGGCAAAGTCAGACAGCTGCAAATATCTTGCAAGAACTATATGATAGGGCCTAAAGTCAACAAGTTTTTTACAGTAAAAGTTTAACATCAGTGGGAACAGGACCAAATTTGGCATGAAAAGGACACTGTCAACCCTTTTTGTATCATATTAATTGTAGTTGAAATGAAAACCCATTTTTTTGGATTTTTTACCTTCTGTAATATTCACTGATGTTGCTGTTTGTGTTATTTGTTTCCTTTTTAGTATCACTTATGGCAACAGGACAATGAAAAATGTTTTCCTAAAAGAGCAAGTTTCTGCTACAAGTAAATATTAACATGCCTGTCAAATCCTACCTTGATTAACTCTAATTCCATACCTCCAGAGCAATACAAAGACACCCCCAAAAGCCACTCTTGATGCTGTGTCTCCTCTCTCTCCCCTCTGCATCATGATTAACTAGACTGTGTGATGGTATTCCCAGGCAGGAAAGATGCAGTTGAAGTTTATCAAGGAGTGTGGCACTACATACAAACTTTGTGGCACACCAGTATGGGCCTGGGGTGGTCTATTTTTCACTTTTAAACAGAAGAAAGGAATCAGAATCAAACAACCAGCTACATCAGCAGTCTTTTCAGAATGTGACCTATCATAAAGTCTGTTTGTTTTCAAAATAGGGGCAATTTGACCCAAAAGGGTGTTGACAGACACTGTCCCCTAAACATCATGTGTCATCTGCTGCAGTTGCATTTAATATTTCTTGAGATATTATGTGGTGGGGAAACCACTTTTATATTTATGTGAATGAAATACACATTTTACTTACATGGCAGCTGGCCAGTTGATGGTAGGTAGGTAAAGTTTTATTCATTGTTACATAAATATGTATAAATTGTTGATCCCCATTGATCTACTAGTTAATTTTCAGTGGGTACTATTTATGCAATAGCTGGTTACAACAGTAAAATAACATCTAAAATAAAACATTCAAGTGCTAATGCATTATCTTAGAAAGTTGTATGTATTATTTCTATTTGCCAACAAAAATGTTGGTATATTCATGCATTATCTTAGAAAATTGTTTCAATTGTGCTTACACAATTGGATGAGATATATACTTGCGTGACTTCGATGCGTTGTGGCTGTTCGCTTCTCTATCCACGGGATATACCACCCTCTAGGGGAACAACGCAAGGAACCCTAGAGGAGGGTTCCCCCTATAGGTGCTGTGGGAATAATTCCCTTGGCTAAAGGTAGCTTAGGATGAAGCCCACAGGAAAGAGAGATGAGCCACTGGAGGAAGAGGGGTGGATGGTGGGGCAACGAAGAAATAAATCCTGGAACAATCCAGGAAGAGTGATCTTTTTAAGGCCTGATGTGGTAGTGACGTAGTTTCTCTGTCCATTGAACCTCAGGCTTAAAGTCTTCCCATACAATTGTGCTTATGCAACTGGATGAGATGTATGCTTGTGTGACTTTGATACATTGTGGCTGTTCACCTCTCCATCCATGGCATATACTACCCTGTAGGGGTACAATACAAGGAACCCTAGAGGAGGGTTCCCCCCATAGGTGCCATGGATTATTTCCCTGGGCTAAAGGGAGCATAGGAAGAAGCCCAAAAAGAATACCCAAAAGGGTGTCCAACATCGAAGAGGTGAGAAATCAGAATATATCGAGACCAGAAAGTAAGGAGAGAGATGAAGATGGGAAGGACAGGAGAAGAAGGAGATACAATGAGGACAAGGAATGAAATGAAAACTGACAAGATGCAGAAGGGTGAACTTCCTAAGGAGAGAGGGAACAGCTGGGGCCAATATCCGACTCCATCCAACAGCAGAACCAAATAACGGAACCTATGAAAGCATTAACCCTGTCTAGTATTATGACAATCGGCATGGAGAAGAGGAAAAACCCCCTTTGAGAAGGAAACCTCTGGGGATCCAATGCCTAGGCCACCTTCCCTCCAGGCTGAAGGATGTTTTTATTAGTGACAGCTTGGCTACAGCAATTTAATGTCAAGATCGAGGATGGGGAAAGTCCAGTTTTAGAGGAAGCACTGTCTCTGTACTTCTAAATGGACAGCTGTTGAGGAATGCGAGCAACGTATCTGCAACTAGATGATCAAAAGCAAGAGAGGATGTACGATGATGGAAAGAAGTCTTGATGGCTTGAATGGTGTAAGAGGAGGAATGAAATGGATAATGTATGATTATGATGAAGAGGCTTGGAAGGCCAGCACAGTTAAGGTGAAATATGAAGTGGAAGATGAATGATGACTGAGTGAAGCCATGAAAGCTAGTACCATTAAAGGGACACTGTCAACCTGTTTTGCATCAAATTATTTCTAGTTAAAAACATGCATCATATGGTTGCTTACCTTATCTAAAATACATTTATGTTGCTGTTTGTTTTGTCTATCTTCTTGTTTAGTAGAACTGAAATGCATGATAATGTATATTTATAAACAATCTTGCTTTGTTTACAGTCCTGGATCTGTTCTTTTACTGCATACTTCCTAAACATTAGAAACACCCCCAAACAGTGCAATCACTCATGAGGCAGTAGCTGCCTAAACTGCCACTGCATCATGAGTGGCTAGGTTGTGTTGTGGGTGTTCCCAAGTCCAGGAAAGATGCAGTGGGAGTTGATCAAGGAATGTAAACAAACCTGTTTTGGTATGGTAATGCCAGTTTGGTAGGCAGTCTGTTTTTCACTTTTTAAAACAAAAAAAAGAATCAGAATCAAACTACTAGCTCCATCAGTAGTCTCTACAAAATGTTAGCAGACATAAAATGTGTTTTATAAACAAGGGACACTTTGAGGCATAAGGGGGTTGACAGTGTCCCTTTAAGGTGAGCTATGAAATGAACGAGGTACAATGATTGGCGAGAAGCCTGCCAGCCCCGAGCAAAGGGGCAATGGACATAAAGGCATGTCTCCGAGTGGAGGTCAGGTCAGGTTGAGATAGCATGAATCTGAAAGGGTTATGCTCAAGTAGTCGATGTGAAGGAGTAGACCCACATAGAGGTCGGAGGAGCGAGTGATGCCCAAATGCGGTCAGGAGAAGACTGATGGTGATAACTGCAGAAGTGCAGCAGTTCAGTGAGGTAGCATAAGACCCAATGATAGGTATACTCGATTAATCGATGTGAATGAGTAGACCCTGAGGTCAGAGTGAGCAAAGGAGAACTGGAATCAGGCACCTGGACACCAGATGGACCAAGGTAAGAGGAGGATATGAATAAGGAATGTGATGGCAGGATAGGGAAAAACTCCAAAAGAAAGCAAAGGTCATGGAAGGAGCGGAAAGGAGGGTGGAGGGAATGGGAGGAGAAGAGAAACAAGTGGAGTTGACAGGGGTAGACACCCCTGATACAGTGGACACAGGTAGAGAGAAGGACTGAGTCAATAAACCAAGGCCAAAGATTGAGCAGGTAGTGCGGCCACAAATAGTTAAAAGAGCAGGGGGGTGCCAACATAAAATGGACTAACATGATGACACCACAGGCACAGCACAGCCATCCTGAGGAAATGAGTTAAGAGTGGAAATGCCATTGCAACAGGACAGGACATGAGCAGTGGGAAATTGCAGGTGCTGAGCATAACAAATCAACCAGTCAAGTATGCAAAGAACAGTCTCAGCCAGGGCAATGAGAAGCCAGGAGTGGTGAGCACGACAAACTAGATGAAGCGAGACCTGGGTGTATATATAAGTAATGACTTTAAAAACTGGTCACAATGTAGTCTTATAGCCAAGAAAACAGGACACCTAATTAATTGTGTCCATTGATCCTTTCATACCAGATCAGAATCAATACTTGTCCCCCATACAAATCTTATATTAGACCTCATTTAGACTATTGCTCCCAGCAGTGGACCCCGTGTTTAAAGAAAGACATCCACATTGTAGAAAAAGTCAAAGGAGATTTACAAAATTTATAACACATTGTAAAAGTAAACTGTATGAGGTGAGACTAGTGGTCCTAGGTCTATGGAATTTAGAATTAAGAGGAAAAAGGGTCAATATCCTACCCCTGTCCAAACCATTAGAGGATCCATGTATGATGAACGAGCTTGGTCTGGTGTATAAGGACATTGTACATAAACTAAGGGGGCATGAGAGACAGTTGATAGACAAGATATCAAAAAGTGATTTATGGAAATTCACATTTCTCCCTAGAGCTGTAAGGCTATGGAATCAGCTACCTTGAACAGCTGTAGCTGCACCTCATTTTTTACATTTTAAGACTAGACTAGATCAGTTTATAAGGGATGATAACTTAGGTTAGCACCACTGAGTAGTGGGGACAACACTTATGGGCTTTGACCTTCTGTTGTCCTAAATTCAAAGTATTAACTGAAGTATTAACCGAAGTGTGATGCCTCAGGTATAATGCGGGGCCAACACACTCAGGAGTAAATTACTGAGGTAGGTAAGCACCAGGAGCTGGCAATCCAGCAGCTGAAAGTTGGGCTGAGAGCAAAGGAGCATGCCCAGGTGATGCATGCAGCTGCAGCTGGGGTTTAAGAAGGAGAAGAATGTGATGATGTCATGCCCAGGAACAAGGAAGGGGGAAGAACGCTGGAACAGTAAATGAAGGAATGATAGGATGGATCAATCAATCAATCAAAATCTTTATTTAGTCAGGCGAACATCATTGAGCGTAGCTCATTTACAAGATGGACCTGAGTGGTCATACAAATAAGAGTACAAGTATTTTTACATAGACAAGAATAACATAAACAGTAGTACAATGACATAAAGTGATAATATACAACAATTTACATATATACAAGGCACAGTAAAACCATTTAACCTGTAAGAAAAGGAGACAATGGGTATAGCAGGCATAATATATAAATTATAGGGCCTAATTGGCTTTTATGAGACTATATCAGGTGACTGGAAAATAGAAGTAGAACTAACATAATGGAAACGGAAAAGGGGTGGGAGGGTAGGTAGGGTGGGGATTAGGCCTTATAAAGCAATTGCAGAGCTCTGGAAATAGGGTGGAGAATAATCTTTGAAGGATGTTAAAGGTAAGAGGCTATTTAGCTTCATGGATTTTTGGAGTGAGTTCCATGCAACTGCTAGTGAGTGGCTGATAGCGGCCCTCCCAAACGGGTGCAGGCATTGGGGACCTTTAGTATGATGAGTTTACTGATCCTTAAGGTGTATGGCCTAGAAGTAATTTGGGTAAAACAGTCTGTGATATAGGTGGGTAGTTTGCCTGATAAAGCTTTGAATATCCAGATTGCAGCATTCCTATTTCTTCTGTGTTGTAGTGATGTCCAGTTGACTGCCATATAAAGAGAGCAATGATGGGTGCTGGAGGAAGGTCAGATAAAATCTGATGGATCTATGATACAGGGTGTCTAGCTTATTTAAGAGGGGAGTGAACAATGGCCATAGAGAAAGTCAGCATAATCAATGAGGGATAGGAATGATGCCTGGATTAATCTTTTTGGAGTCTCTGTTAAGGTAGTGTTTTATTCTAAAATAGACCAAGCCTTTGTCTCAGTTTTTTAGTAGTTCTTCAATATGGACAGAATAGTCAAGCCTATTATCAATCCAGACTCCAAGGTATTTGAAGTTATCAACAAATTCCAGCTTCTTCCAAGTAGGGTGGATAATTGTAGGTGGTGGGTGATGGGTAGTGGCAGAGCAACTCTTGTGGCAAAGAACATAGCTTTTGTTTTTTTGGCATTTAGAAGTAGTTTTTTCCAGTAGATTGTGTTGCAGGATGGAGAATTCAGATTGTAACAGCTCACAGGCTTTAGGTAATGAGGGATTGCTGACATATAATACAGTATCATCAGCAAACAGATGAATGTTAGATTGAGTGAGGTTGGCATCGATATTATTAATATAAATGGCAAAGAGGATGGGGCCAAGAATAGAGCCTTGGTACACCTCTTAGCAGTGGTTTTAAGGTGGATAGGTAATTTCCATTTTTACCAGTTGTGACCTATATGATAGGTAGCACTTAAACCAGTTGAGTGAGAGAGAATCCAGTCCTAGTGAGCTAAGGGAGGTGATTAATGATTCATGATCCACTGTGTCAAATGCTTTACTCAAATCCAGGAACACAGCACAGGTACTGTTCTTCTTATCCAAGGCAATCTGCCAATCGTTAGTTACTTTGGCTAGGGCAGAAATGGTGTTATGCCTTGATCTAAATCCCGATTGTGCTGAATTTAGAAGGTTATTGTTATCCAGATAGTCCCTTAATTGTGAGTTTACTAATTTTTCGAGCATCTTGGATAGTACTGATAGGATGGAAATGGGCCTGTAATTGTTGAGGTCCATGGGATCACCAGATTTAAGTAGTGGAACTACTTGAGCTGTTTTCCAAGTGGAGGGAATGGATCCAGTAGTTAGGGAAAGATTGAAGAGATGAGTGAGGGGGGCAGATAAGACGTGTGATGCAATTTTAAGGAAGTAGGGATCCAGGGAGTCTGTACCTGCACTTTTAGAAGTATCTAAATTAGAGAGGAGGTCTTCTACTTCTTTCAAGGATATTGGGTTGAAGGAAAAAAAATTGAAGTAGCCTTTTGTCCCACAGTGGATTGAAGGTTCAAGGAAGATCTCAGGAGATTTGCAGGTGATGAGTCAAATGCTAGGCCAGCTGTGGTGAAGTGGTCATTGAAGGTATTTAGGATTTCTTGTTCTTGGATGAGGCGACGATGCCAAGAGAGGGCACAGGAAGGGTTATGAGGAGCTAAGGAAGGATTAGTGAAGGAGAGTGAGAGAATATAAATAGAAGTAGGGGGCAGGAAACCCAAAAAGAAAAGGAAGCTGGGGCAAGAGGGAGGAAAAGCATAGAGCGGTGCGCAAGGTGCTGGGTGCACCACGTGATGCCAGACTAGAAGTGCTGAAGAGGAGGAAGAGAAGCAGACATCCTGGAGCCCGGGGAAAACACAGGATAGGAGTGAGGAAAAGCAGAGTGAGGTATGGGGAAGGGAGGGGGAGGGTGAGGATGGTGAGCCAGCAGCCAGAGGGGCTGAGGAAACATGGGCAAAAGTCCAAGTGAGGAGAAGGGAGAAAAGCGAGAAGCAGTGGCGCCTTCAGCCACAACGAAGAGAAGAATCCTGGAAAAGTCCAGGAGGAGTGGCCTTTTAAGGCCTGATGGGGGGGTGACATAGTGGCTCTGCCCATTGAACCTCAGGCTTAGGGCCTTCCCAATGTATTATTTGCCAACAAGAATGACTGACATATTACTTATAGGGCCCAATTTTAGAAAGTTGTTGGATTGCCACAAGGGACTTGCTTTGGGGAGCTGGACGCCAGGGGTGACTTGCAGCAGTCCTTGTGGTGATCATGATTTTTGAAGGGAACCTGTCACAAACCCTAACGCAAGTCCCGTGAATCAACCGCAGAAAGTTAGACCAGCTCCCCTCGGTCTAACTTTGCGCCATTCGGGGAACCAGTTTTCAGGGCTTGCACCAACGCAGTTGCAAAGGCTGCTGTATCTGTCTGTGGTTCCTGAAGAATCACAGTCATCAGAATATCTTGGCAAATTTGAGGGAGGTGTTTGCTAAATGGTTGGCAAGCAAAAATGTAAAAGTGGGAATGACTGTCAGTGACAGTGACCGAAACATCAAGGCAGTCCAGGAGGGCAAGAACACACATTTCGCATGCCTGGCTTACTGCATAAATTTTATTGCAAAACAATTCATTGAAAGCAGTCGAGTGGCTGGAGACCTGTTAGGCACTGTCGATAAAACTGGCACACATTTCTCACATTCAGTCAAGAACAGGAAGGATCTGAAATAACTGCAGGGGGACAAACATCTCCCTGAACATGCTCTCAAGCAAGATGTGACCACCCGATCGAATTGTACATATTATATAGAACATAGAAACAGAGCAACATAGAATTTGAAGGCAGAAAAGGACTGCTTGGCCCAGTCTGTCTGCCCAGATGTTCCCTACCTATTCTATCTCCGTGGACCCTATCTGGTCTCCGTTGTCCCTCCCACCTCCCTGCATCCTATCTAGTATAACTATATGTCTAGCCAATGTATACTTGAAGCTCCCCATTGCTTTAGCCTCCAGCACATCTGTCAGCAATCTATTCCAGGCATTCCTTACTCTTTTAGTGAAGAAATATTTCCTCACAGCACTCTTGAAACCCCCCTCCAACTTCATGGCATGCCCCTTTGTCCTGGTGCTTGTTCTCATTTGAAAGAGACTCCTCACTAGAGGTGGCCGAATATTTTATTTTGAATATTCAACTGAATATTCATATTCAGGGTCCCAAATATTTGTCAATTCAGTATTTGTATTGGTTATTCATGCACTGTTGGGGTGGAGTAAGAAAACAGTGCTCCCTACCCTCCTCCCCAGCCTAGTCAGGTTAAAAACATCCCCCTGTCCCCTCACATTCTGCAACAAGCCCACTCCCACCCTCCTTCCCCTTAGCACCCACAGATGAAGCTTTAAAAAAATTAATAACAACAAACTCCACAATGGGCAACTGGCACAATCAGTCACCTCCATGACCAGCCACTGTGTCCTCTTGCCATTTTTTAATGAAAAAAATCAGCCACAGCAGCAGTACTCATGTCCCACCCTCCTCCCCCAGCACCCATATTTCAAAAAATGAACCAAATAAGTCCCCCACCAGTCATGGGATGGTGACTGACACAGCCCACCTTTCTCCACAGCAGGCTGCCCTCTTGTGAATGGTGCTCCCATGTTTGCTCACATAGTGAAACAGCTGATCACATGCTTTCAGGCTGACCCATAGTCATTCCAGACCCTCTTTTTCCTCTTTGTGCCCGTGAACCTCCGTGGCCTTGATACCCTCCTTCACAGATAAGACAACCTCTCCTCCTTTTCTCTCTGCTCTGTCTCTCCTGAACAGAATGTAGTCTGGTATATTTATTTCCCATTTGTGGTGCTCAGTACACCACGACTCTGTTATAACCACTAAATCTAGATTAGCCTCTGCCATGGTGTGATATGTTAGAGCGGTTCCATTAACTGCAACAGGCAGTGCATGAATACTACACCTGCCTTGCCTGGCCACAAGGTTGAGGGGCCTGGGTTCCCAAAATTTACTTTAACTGGTTCTTACCCAAGATATTGTGTTACATTTGCGCAGTGCCTCCACCCAGAGTTCAGCTTTAAGTGGGCTAACACAGAACCTAGTGCAACCCTCCGGGATGCTATACCCACCCACGTTACCACAACCCCCTCCCAGACATGACCTAATAAACATTTCCTCATAACTGATACAGTTTCACATTTACTGACTGGATGCTAATAATATGCTCACGGCACAGGTACTGTATCTGCAAAACAACAGTAACAAAGTTTATTTATATGGGGAGTGTTAGGATGGGTGAAAAAGGAGTAGAGGTTAGGCTATATACATTTTTACATTCAGTTTGATTGTTTTGGTTTGGTTTGGATAATGATTAACCGTTCACATTTTAAATCACATATTAATCACATTTCCCACCAACCTCTAGAATAACCAGAGCCCTGGCTATCTAACTGGCTGCAAAAATCAGTTAACACAGTTATCATTAAATACCCACCCTGGTACCAGTCCCCACATTTGGTATGAGACTCCACAATCCTAACCTTAATCTGGGTACCCAGTAATCAAAGTCCATAAACAGGTGCAGGCCCGATAGATGGTGCAGCTGTACGTTGGCCGGCTAGTTAGAAAGACTGAGGTTTAGACTTGAAATACTAAACATTTTAACTATATATAGCCTCTTTAGATGGTTCAGGGGAGGCCCTGCATTTACACACATTAGGATTCTGCGTAAGCAGGTTAGAATTCAGTGCTTCCAGCAAACGGGCACTATCCACGAAGGTTACCTTGCAGGCAAGCCAACAGCCAGTTCCCACCTAAACTGACTGCAGAGATTTTAAAACTTGAAGATCGAAACAACACTTTCACATTTTGAAGACCGAACCCCTCTTCTGGGCCAAAAACACTGGCAGTGTAACCAGGCCGGTCACATTACATTTAGCACATTTATATTTCTTAAACATTCAACACATTTACTTATTTAGAAACTTGTTCAAACCGAGAACATCTTCTAGCACATTTATATTTTCCCAAAGTTGCATTTAGCACATTTACTTATTTAAAGCAATTGTCCAGTTCGAGGACATCTTTTAGAGCATTTATATTTTTCCGGAGTTGCATTCAGCACATTTATCTATTCAAACATTCATCCAATCCAAGGACTTCTCTTTTTACTTCTTCTAAAAGAAACTGCGCTCTTGGCAATAACGGTTCCATTAGCTCACATGGGCTCTTTCTATTAAACTTGCTATTCAGCATTAGCTCACTTGGGCTCTTTTACTTTAACTCGCAATTTACCATTTACACACTTGGGCTCTTTCAATTCAAACACATTTATATATACTGGACCATTCATGGTAACTTAACTAATATGAATCCACCCTTTCTGAAAACCGATCAACTGCAGGATACAGACACATGAACAGTTCTAAACAGTTTCCTGGGGCTTTGCAGCCCCATTAAGCTTTTGCTTTAGTTGCACTTGCAGGTACAATTTTACTCACTCATGTATCCTCCCAGGATTGGCTCTCGTTATCTGAGGTTCCTGAAGACATCATCAGCACTCTCACTACTGAGGCAGGTTCAGCTCTCTCACAGATGGCTTGGCATGAAGTTGCAGGACCCACATTTTTTCCCCAAATGTGGAAAGGATTTGAGCTAGCCCCTGGAGGACATTTTCTGGCAACCCCCAGGCTAGCAGGTTTAGCTTTAGTCTACCACTGATTTCCCCTTTTGGCAGAGGAAAACACCCCTTTCCACTGTGGAGGGCTTACACTGGATCACTAGGCCATTTTTGGTTTGCTGAGGGCTTGAGCCCCCACCCCGTGGGGGGCTCCCGCTCAAATCTGCTTGAATCTGCCTGAACACTGTCTTTTATGGTGCTCTTCTGAGGCTCCCTATTAGCTGAAACTATTGGTTGCTCTGGCTCTGATTGGCTGAAAGGCTTGTCAATCTCACAAATGAATTATTCATAAACCTCCCTCAATGCAAAATTAGTTTTGCATTTTGGCACCTGAATTTAGGTCCCTGCAGTTCCCCATAAGCACTTGGAAGTTTCCCATGAACTTTGGCAAAAGTTCCACAAGTCCTGGCTTAAGATTCCCAACTTTCTGATTGGCTGTTGATGCTCTGTAATGGCTACTAAACACACAGTCCCTTAAGCAGAATTAACACAGTCTCAAATAAAGTCCTGGTGAAGCCAGAATAATTATTGTTCTTGCCCAGTTGCCCCACAGTTTAATAGCCACATGTGTGTCCTTTTAGTCACTGCCCAGCTTAAGCAATTTACTTAGTCTGTTTCCCTGTCGCTGCTGCCAATATTTTGTAACCCCCTTTGCAGTGGGCGGGCTATTATCTGAGTCCCAACATTTATCTGGTGCAGCCAGGATTAAAGTTATTTATTTATTTCAATCTCTCTCCCCTTTTAACATTTGTCCCCTTAGTGTACCAACGGCAGCTGCATCATTTATTTATATTTATTTTCCTGTGTGGCAGCTGCCAAAAAATACTGTTTTCCCCTAGGGCAGACAGACAGATCCTCATTAATATTCATGAGGATAGGAGCTCTGGCTCATTAGGGGGGATGGCACAGAGGTAATATGAGGAAGTACTGCTTCACAGAGAGGGTTGTAGATGCATGGAACAGCCTTCTTGAGGAGGTCATGGAGTCAACAACAGTGGGGGAATTCAAGAATGCATGGGACAGACATAAGGTAATTCTAGTGGAGGGTAGGAGGAAGTAGGCTGTTGGTTAACTAGGATCTGCAGCTTATCTGTTAGATAGAGAAATGGGCAGACTAGGTGGGCCAGGTGGTCCTTGTCTGCCATCAAATTCTATGTTTCTATGTATCATTAATATTCATGAGCCACGATCACTAGCACTTTGGGGATCTTTTCATTTAAAATGAAGAGAGGGCTGTCTTGGCCCTTGTTGAGGTCACCGGTCCCCACTCTATCTAACACGGGGACTGGGATCTCCAAACACTCTCCCACTCAACTGCAAATCAAATGGTCAGGAGATCAAAGGTGCAGCTTTGCGCATGCACGATCCCTGCAGCATTGGAGTGCCGAAGCAAACAGTGTCGAGGTGCAGCTTGAATTTTGGAGTCTGAATTGAGCTGAAATTACATTGGGGCTATTTCGGGGACACTCAGGGCACAAAAGGACTGGGGCTAGAAGAGGAGAAATTGCCAGCAGCCAGGAAGCACTTCAGAGGAGGAGCAGAAACAGGAGCAAAGGGCACAAGGTAAGTCACCAAATTGGTGGGGGGGGGCTACACTGACAATGCTGATGCCGTGTCACTGACTGGCTCCCTTTGCCATGTGCTGTCTGAGGATTAACAGCTAAACAGCATGTTTGAGACAGATGACTGTGTGCTGGCAACCATTCTTGATCCCTGGTTTAGAAACACTATGCAAACTATCTTGCCTGAGGATTCTTATTTTAAGTACTAGAAGGAGGTTCTGTTCGATAAGCTGTCAGAAATGGAAAGTGTTTATTCCTCCTATCAGTCTGAAAAAAATACCAGCATTCTTAACAGATTTGGCGGTCAACAGTCTGCAGATGTTGAAGATGAACATGAAGTTCGTGAACAAGCTACACTCAATGAACATGAGGAGGAGTTTGAGGAGGAGACAGAAACTGTCGAGAAGGTGGTGCCATCTACCTGTAAATCACTGTTGGAACACATGCTATCGTGCATATTTGTTTATTTAGTTAGTTTTGGTTGATAGAAAAAGGAGGAATAGACAATGCTGCCTATTTTCAGCCTAATCCTGGGGGGGATACAGATAGAAACCAACTAAAACTGAACTAGATTAATTGTAATGGCATTTTAGTGAATGGGAGGGAAATTTGGCCAGGACATCAGCGAAGTTCACCTACACTTCCTGTTGGCACCATGGAGGTACCCAGTGTGCAGGACGACAGTGGAGGGGGACTCTTGGAATGCAGAAGGCTCCTGTGCCTCTGATTCTCCCATTGGATACTGAGGAACAAGGGGTTGGTGATACAGATCTTTTGGCTGCAGAATTAAAACTTAAACAGGACTTGGATGACAAGAAAAAGCAACTACTTACGATGATGTCAGAGGTCAAATCCCAGCATGTGCAGGAAAAATCCAAATTGGATGATGAAAAGAAGAGAAAGAGGCTTCTCTATTAGACTCTTCAGTCTTCCTGAGAAGAAATTTTTGCAGCTTTCCCCAGAGCTGGTGACTTCTGCCTTGGCACTTGGATGCCCTCAGATGCCTATCCTCTTGGATATCTCTCTGGTTATGGATTGGACGAGAGAGGATGCCCTTCAGAATACTGGATAGCTTTACAGGATGGAAGGCAAATGGGTGCTGTATGCCTCCATTTCATTGCCTGGTGTGGATCAGGCTGTCCTGCTTGTGCCTATGAAGGACTCTCAGGATATACAGTCATCGGATCAATGGTCAGTGGTAGGAAATTCACTGACATGGGATACACCTACTGTGGCTGAGCCTATGGAGTGTCAGCAGCCATCCTCATCTGTTTTACCTTTTGCTTCAATGGAGACAGGTACAAATTGTAATGTGTCTCACAATGGTTGTCATGGTCCTTCTGAGTTTGAGAGGGTGCCTTTAAATGAACCTCTTGATATGAGTCCTGGCGTTTTGGTACCGTATCCTCCACCCTCTAGACCTCTTACCTATGCCAGTCTTTTTTGACTGCCAGTGGAAGCAGCGAAGCACCAACATGTAGTCCGGCTACAATACCAGGGAAGTTTTGACAAACTACCTGACCGTACTTTTGTGGGCCAGAATTTAATAAAGAATTCCCTGCATTTTTCTGCAGTCGATGTATACGCCTTCGTACATGCACTGGGGGATTATAATTTTGGTATTGGTTTTTGTACAGCAGCACTTTTGAATAAATTCTGGGCTACCTATTACTTAGTTAAGGATTCTCCTGATTGGTCTATGTTTGTGGCTATCCCATTGACAAAAACCCACAGTGAAGACAATTACTATTTTATTCTGTAATGGGGGGGGGTCCAATATTGGCTCAGACAGTGTTGTAAGGTTTTTGGCACACCTGACACCATTATTAATGATTTGGGTTTCTGGACTGGGGGGCTGGATGTTCAGAGTTAAATTACACCTGTCCGAACAAGGTACAGTATACAGCATCTTCCAAATTGTTTCTTTTTTAGGAAGGGATCATGGCATTTTTTTCTATGCTGGACAACCAAAGTCTTGTTATAGATGGGGGTCACTTTCTCACCTCAATACAAACTGTAATAAGATTTGTTGTGTTCAGTGTGGGATTTTGGTCATGCCACAAATCACTGTATGTTTCCGCCCAAATGCAATCATTGTGGGGAGGAGGACCATTCTTTCCAGTCCTGTTCCTGTGTGACTCATAATACTTCTGATTTTATGGAACAGGACTTTATTTATTTATTTATTAGCTTTTGGTAACCGGGTAAGTGTGCTAGGCAACAGACCTGCCTATTTTCAGGCACGACCCGGGAGAGCACAGGACATTGGTTACAATATGCAGAAATGCACAGACATAATATAGGTGTACAGAAGCAAAACAAGATATACATTGGGTAGTACAGTAACAGTTACATAAGGGTACATTTTAGGCATAGATCATAATAAGGATGTAAAATAAAGCAATTAGGGTAACCATAAGACAGCTGAGGACAGTAAAGACATCAAGGTTCATAGCCACCTAGACAAATTGCATGGGAGAACATTAGTGTAGTACTCAGGGTCATTTATATCCATACTGCAACAAAACATGCAAACTTCATCTGTGGTTCCCACTTCTGCCTCTCCCTCTGTGGCTCAGGGTCCACTAGTAGTGCCTAATATTCCAGCACCCCAGACTCCAGATGCTCTTTCAATGGTTGAATGGTTGTTGATTTGGCTTCTGAGTCCCAAGACATGCCTGTCCTTCACCACCACCCCCCCCCAATGTGTTTCAACTAGTAGGGAAGGGTAAAAGGGGAAAGAAAAAAGCAAAGAAAAAGGAAGTTGCAGTAGAGCCCGTTCCTTTGGAGAACCCATATTCTTCCCTGACTACCTGGGGGAATGTTCTGGATGATGGGGATTCTGATGTTTCGGGAAGTTCTTCCCAGAAGGATTTGCATTTGTAGACCCTCCATGTAACTTTTCTTTTTCTCATGTTTTCATTTTCAGTTTCCAGTCTGAATGTTAACAGTCTTAAATCAGATGCCAAACGGATAGCTACATTTGCAATTTTGGGACACTTTATGTGTCACATCTTTCTTTTACAGGACACATGTTTACATACACTTGATGATGTGCATAAGGCTACTGTGGGTTGGTCCAGAGGGGAATCTGTTTGGTCAATGAGGGAAGGACCTCTGTTCAGGATTGGGATTTTGTGTTACTAACCCAGAGGTTAGGGTGGTTAAAGTCGCTGATGTGTGTCCAGGTAGGGCACAGGTCATAGATATCAGTTTTCAGTCACAGGGGTATATAATTACTATTTATATGCCCAGTAGATGAAAGAGTCTCATATTGATCTTTTGAAGCTTATTTTAGCCATGTTTATTCATGGCCAAACCCTTGATGTTTGGGGGAGATTTTAATATTAGTTTACTCCTCACTGATATTTCCTCTACCTCGAGGAAGGAATATTGTGGCAAACACTTTAAAATCTCTACTGGTTCAGTCAGGCTTAAAGATGCCCATTTAGATAAATGTAAAGCACCCAAACATACTTTTTTAAAGGGTAACTTGTCTACCTGAATTGATTTTTTATTTCTTTCAAAAAAACTCCCAACCACTTGAGTGGAAACTGCCCTGCTTGAGTCTTCAGACCATGCCCTTATTGGGGTTACCATTTCAGCTCTGCCCGTGGTATGGCAGGTACTGGTGTTTGGAGACTGAATACCAGTCTGTTGGATGATCCCACAGTTGTCCAGGAATTGGATTTGGTACTCACTGCCAGAAAATCAGTTTTTTGTCTTTATGATTTGGTTATTTCCTGGTGGGATGATAGCAAAATTTGTTTTAGGGATTTTTTTTATGAGGTAGCAAAGCATAAGTGGAAGGACAAATATGCAAATTATCTTTCACTTCAGAAGGAGTTTCATATGTTCCTTTCCCCTTGAAGCTGCTACAAAAGTAGATTATTCAGAATGGATAGCTGCTATCAAATGTGATATGGTTTCCTTTCAATATGACAGACAGATTTCCTTGGCAACTGAACAGTGTTTTGGGACACAAGGGAAGAGCTCTCAAATTAACTGTTTTGAAGGCTGCAGGGTGAGGGTGACAAACTGATGTATTACGCAGTTAAGGCAGTCTTCTGGGCACATTGTAATGGGTAACTGATCAATTATGGATTTCTTAGAACAACAATATTTCCACTTAGTGTGGGTCATCAGTCCCACATTCCCCCACTGTGATAATGCTTTTGGACGCTGACCAGTTGCCCTGTATTTCTGAGGAAAAGCTTGCTTCCTTAACACAGGATATTTCTGGTTCAGAGCTGGATAGTATTATTAAAAGTTTCCACCATGGGGTGGTGCCCAGGTCGGATGGCTTGCCTGGGGAATTCTATTCACAGGGCTGATACACTCTCTCTCTCTCGAGTCAGGTGCAGGCCCAAATGCCACCCTCCCTCCCTCCCCAGAGCTCTGCTCACTTATAGGGGGACACCTGCCCTGCAATTGGAGGAAAAGGCTTCAGGTGCAGCTCATGTAGTTCTAGCCACTGGGGGTTGGATTTAAAGGCTGGGAGAGAGGAGCTTAGGGAGTTGTTAACTTCCCTTATAAAGTTACTGTGTTGTACTGCACCTAGTAACAGGGTTACCGGTTTACTGTGGGATTGTATCTAGGATTAGTGGGTGACCTGATTAGGCAGTAGGGGTGTATCTTGGACTAGTGGGGAACCTGGTGGCTCACCCAAGGAAACCTACTTGGAGGGGGATGGGAACACATGCCATTAGGGCCAGCATCTTTGGGAGGGTGGTGGGGTGCACAGGGTGTTGGGCAGCCATGATACTGGACTGGGCTTGGAAGTCCAGTGGTTGCCCAGTGTGCTACCAGCTGACACAGTTTAGGGAGGAGGTTGTGGGATTAGGGAGACAGCTGGGGGAGGGGGAGTATGGTTGGGGAAGAGGGCAGGGGCTTTTCCACAGGGTTGCACCAAGCACTAGGGGCGGGGGTATAGGGAAAGGAGTGCAGGAGACTACTCTAGGGTCACATAGGGACCCTGGCAGAGGGGGCCCAAAAGGAGGACACTACCAAGAAATCAGGCAGGTAACTGAGGACCCTCACAGAGGGGGGCCAGACGGACAACGTTCTCAAGGATGTAGGCAGATGGCTGGGTCTGGACAGAAGGAAACAAGGTGGGGAGGTGGATCGGACCTTAAGCTCAGTAACTGCTTCAATTCTCTTCTTCTGCTTGAGGATGAGAGGGGTGATGTAGCCATGACAGGGGTGGTTAGAGATGGAAAAGGAGTGGGGGGCAGGAGGCGGGGGCCGGATAGCAGGAGGAACAGGGGGGAACCTGGAATGGGGGAAAATGGGGGGAGCAGTGGATCAGAGCAGGAGGAGAAGCAGAGGAAAGAGGGAGGGAAGCGCAAGGAGAAGGACCCGTTGGGAGGAAAGGGCAAGGAGAAGGACCAGAAGTACAAGAAGGATACATTAAAGGGAGCTTGGGGTTTAGGCCAGGGGAGCACAACAAGCAAGGAGGGGCTGAACGGAGACAGTAAGGAAGGGAGGACAAGCCAGACTAGTTTACAAGCTGGGGGAGAAGGACCAGTCGCAAGCAGTGAGGGGAGAGGAGCAAGGTACAGAAGGATACTAGGGAGGAGAGGCATAGGATCGGAGGGGGGGGTGGCCAGGGTAAATGGGGGCGGCAGATGGCACCCAGATAAGGGGAGGATCAAGGGGCCAACTGGGTGGAGGGGCCGGTAGAAAGGATGAGAGACATGGAAGGGGGGGTAAATGGAGGAGAAAGAGCGGTCAGAGTGCTCCTATTGGGGGATTCTATGATCAGGGGTATCAAATGGGATAGGAAGGGGGAAGCCTGGCCAGTTAGAACAAAATGCTCCCCTGGATTAATGGTGCACAGGGCCAAGCACGAGGTGTATCAGCTGGCAAAGGATTGTGGGGGTTCCCCGGACATACTGATCCACCTGGGTACAAATGACATTGAGGGAAATAGCGAGCTAGAGATACAGGCAAGGTTCAGAGAGTTTACCAGGGAGATAAACCAGTGGCTCAGGGAGTGGTGTGAAGCCAGAGGGTATGGGTTGATGGGGGATTGGGGGAGACCTGGGAGGATAAGGGGCTGTATGCTAGAGATAGGCTCCATCTGAATTTGGAAGGAAGGGGAATCCTTAAGTTGAAAATAGAGGGGTTCATTGGTGAAAGGTGGGGTTTAAACTTGTGAAGGGGGGAGGGATGGTAGAAAAGGCTGTCAAGGGGGGTCTGATAAAGGAGGGACTCTGTCTCCACCCCCCTGGGGAGATGGAGGAATGTGGGAAAAGGCCAACTGGAAAGGTGCAGACCAGGGGAAGACAGAATCCCCATGAGAATATGAGCAGGGGAAATGGAAGTATAGGGAAATGGTGGAAGGTAGTTCTGCTAAATGCCAGTAGCTTGGGCAATAAAATCCTGAGCTCCAGGCGATGCTAACTGAGGGAGGGGTGGATGTGGCACCGGTCACTGAGACCTGGGCTACCACAGGACACAACTGGGACCTGAACCTGAAGGGTTACACTATATTCAGGAAGGACAGGGGGGAGGGAAGGGGAGGAGGGGTAGCAAAAATAGTCAAAAACTGCATTGGCATAGGGGGAGTAGAGGAGGTGGAGAGAATCGTGGAGGCAATTTGGGTCACCTTGATAACAAGGAGGGGGCAAGAGAGTAAAAATAGGAGTGGTGTATAGACCCCCTGTGTTGGCAAAGGAGCTGGAGGAGAGTCTGGTGGCAGATGTTGGGAGATACTGCAGACTGGGCAGGGGAAGGGTGGTGGTGTTGGAGGACTTAAACATGCCAGGAACAGACAGGGAGACTATGACATCCTCGGTGGCCAGAGAACAGAAGTCGTTGGATGTCTTTCAGGATGCGTTCCTAACTCAGCAGGTGGGGGAACCGACCAGGGAGGCGTGGGTACTGGATGTGGTCCTGGCAGACAGTGACCAGATTGGGGACCTGGAGGTAAGGGACCTGTTGGCGGGGAGCGACCATGCCATGGTCTGGTTCTGCCTGGACCTAGGAGGGGTAGAAGTCTGCACAAAGACGGAGGTAACTGACTTCAGGGGGTTGGATTTTAAGTAAATAGGAAGGATCCTTAAGGAGCATTTGGATGTGATTGGGCCAGACATGGACACAGACAGTAGGTGGGAAATCATCAGGAGAGTGGTGCAGAATGCTACCAGCACCTGTGCAAGAGTATGACGAAAATGTGGTAGGGCTCGAAAACCCTGCTGGTGTGCCAGGGAGTTCCAGGAGGTGGTGAGGGGGAAGAAGGCAGCCAATAGGCAATTCAAGTGCTCAAGTAGTGAAAGGGATCGAGGGGAGTACGAGCTGATGGCTAGAAGCCACTAGGGTGGTGAGGGCAGCTAAGGCAAGGAAGGAGCAGAACCTGGCCAGGGAGATTTGGAGAGGGAACAAGGGGTTCTTTAGATACATTGGGGAAAAACGAAGGGTAAAGTGGCAGATTGGCAGGATTAAAACAGGGGAGAGATGGGCACAAGACCCAGGGGAGCAGGCTGAGGTACTAAATGAGTACTTTGCCTCAGTTTTCACTAAGGAAAATGAGGGGGCTGCATCATACATGGGAGGAGACAATGATACTGAGGAGGGGGGGACCCTTACCGATCAGTGGGTCTGGGGAGAGGAGGAGGCATCACTGGCAGGAGGGAGAAGGCTAAGCAGGGGGACGAGGTAGTGGAGGTGGAAATCACAGCAAAGAGAGTGAGGGAAGCCCTCAGGTCCCTTACGATGGATAACGCACTGGGGCCAGATAAATTACATCCCAGAGTGCTGAAGGAACTGGTGGATGTCCTGGCGAAACCCCTGGCAGAGCTTTTCACCATCTCTCTGAGGACAGGGTGGGTGCCCCAGGACTAGAAGGTGGCGCATATAGTGCCTATCCACAAAGGGAGATCAAGAGAGGTGGCAGGGAACTACAGGCCCATCAGCCTGACATCGGTGGTAGGCAAGGTGATGGAGGACATTGTCAAGGAGAGGCTGGGGGGGACCTGGAAAAGTCAGGGTGCCTGGACAACAGACAGCATGGATTCATCCCGGGGAAATCGTGTCAGGCAAACCTTGTGGAGTTCTATGACTGGGTGATGAGTGCCTTGGATGTGGGTAGACCAGTGGAAGTCCTCTTTCTAGACTTCAGCAAGGCATTTGACTCTGTTCCTCATGGGCGCCTGTTGGATAAGCTGGGAGAAATGGGGGTGGGGAACCAGATGATCAGATGGATAGGCAATTGGCTTCAGGACTGGACCCAGAGGGTCGTAGTTGGTGGGATAGTCTTATCACCAAGGAGGGTCATTAGTGGGGTCCCACAGGGATCAGTCCTTGGGCCCTCCTGTTCAACACCTACGTCTCTGACATATGGACAGGTATCAGGAGTGAGATGAGTCTCCTTTCGGATGACTCAAAACCGGGGGTGGTGGTGGATGGGGAGGAGGGGAGGGTGGCCCTGCAGGGGGACCCGGAGGCTCTGGAAAGATGGTCTAGAAAGTGAAAGCTGAGGTTCAATGCAGGGAAATGCAAGGTACTGCACCTGGGGGCCAGAAACCCGGGCCAAGTGTACACCCTGGGAGGGGGGATGCTACAAGTCTCGATGGCTGAGAGGGACCTGGGAGTGGTGGTGGATGTCAAAATGAACAACTCAGGGACTTGTAGGAAGGCAGCAGCCAAGGCCAACAGGATGCTTGGATGCATCACTAGGGGGATCACCTCCAGAAGGAGGGAAGTGATACTTCCTCTGTATAACTGCTTGGTGAGGCCACACCTCGAGTACTGCATGCAGTTTTGGAGGCCACACTTAAAGAGGGACATTGAACTCATGGAGAAGGTCCAGAGGAGGGCAACCAAAATGATTTGGGGCTTGGGGGACAAGACCTATGGGGAGAGGCTCGAAGAGCTAAATATGTACACATTGGAAGAGAGAAGTGACCATGGGGACATGATAGAGGTCTTCAGGTACATGAAGAGGGTAAATAGGGGAGGACCAGTCAGGGTGCTTCGAAGGAAGGAGGGGAGGCAACTAGGGGGCATGGGTGGAAGCTGGAGGGGGGGAGATTCAGGAGAGAGAGGAGGAGGTGCTACTTCACTGAGAGGGTGGTGGCACCATGGAATGCGCTGCCCAGGGGGCTGGTGGAGGCAGAGACAGTGGAGAGGTTCAAGAGGGGGGTGGGACAGGTACAGAGGAAGGGTTCTGGAAGCAAAATCCAGTACAGGGAGAATATCCAGAACTGGGAAGGGAGAAACCAGAGAGGGTGAGGGGGCAGCAAGGTCAGCTCCCAGGGTGGGGGCTGACCAAACGAGCAGACACGAAAGACCGTTAGGCCTATTCTGCTGGTATTTTAGTATGTTAGTATATTTGGAGTGAATTGTCTACTGAATTGGCTATGTTCTATAATGCATTATTGACATGTTCTAATTTGCCAGACTCGATGTATGAAGATTTATTGACATTTCTTTTTAAATCAGGGGACAGATCTGATCTTTCAAATTGGAGGCCAATCACATTAATAAGTGTGGATTTCAAAAGTTTGATGAAACTTTTGGGCAAACGTTTATCGCATGTCCTTACTGACATTGTCCATCCCCCAATTTTGTTCCATTTCTGGCAGGAAATTTTCAATGCCCTTTTGCTTTTATAGGAGATGAATGAATCTGGAGCACAGGGTCCGGATGAAGGTTACATACTTAGCCTTGACCAATCCAAGGCTTTTGACGGAGTGTCACATCATTTTTTATAGCTCTGTCTTGATCAATATGGTTTCCCATTGGAATTTATGGAGGTTACGGAAAAGGAGTTGCCATCTGGAGCAATACAGATGGATAAATCCATGGAGCAAGCAGTTATGGCACCTGATAATGACAGAACAAACCCAAGTGTCTAAATAAACTAAATAAAATAACTCGAACGAGTTTTAAAAGTAACTTCGGTAAATACTGAATTGAACTGTAACTTTTTTGTTTGTAAGTACTGTGTCCCTTGTACTACTGTTCTGATGTCCTCCTTGTGACGAGGTACCTTTGCAAATGAGCCTCTGGCTCAAAGGTTTCTAAACTAATGTTTAGCTAAATAAATAAATAAATAAGTGAGCTGAATGATGCAGTGTTACTGGAAGGTGAGTGGGAATTACAGAATGCTAGCAGAAGAAGAAGAACAAGCTAAATTTGAGCTGGAAAGAGATTGTTTGCAGCTCAGACAAACAGAAGAGCAGAGTGTTGGGAAGCCGGCTGTCATGGACTTGTCAAATACAGATGTTATGGTTGAAATTGAAAGACACCCAGAAAAATGCTTGGAATGTGGAAACAGATTGCAGAGAGATGCACTGAGAGAATGCAGTCTGTTTTGGAAGATATGGGAACACTAGGTAAAAAGAGAAGCAAAAGGCAATAAGAATTACTGAACAGCTTTCACACAGACTGCAGGACTGGCAAATGGGATTGGAGAAGTGCTCCCCAGTGAAAGCTTTGGAAAATGCTGGCCAGAAAAGAATAAGTGGATTCTTGATCCAACAGAGCTCATAATAAAACAGTATGCTAGCATATTAAACAAAAAGACTGATAAACCACATGGAAATACATGATAATATTGAAACTAATGCAGAGCTAGCAAATCGTGATATTGAAATGTGTGAGATCAGCGCAGCGGCTGATAAAGCATAACGAAGGTCAGTTGCAAGGAATGCTGACTCATGAGGAAGTGCCTATTTCTGCAGGGGGCATACATATTGAGGTAGCTCAAAACCCTATTGAGGGGCAAGAGAGAATGGGCACATATGAAAGGGACAGAGTGGAAAACAATAAAGGAACACAGCAACAGAGTTCTGTAAGACTGGGACCCAAAGAAACTGAGTTGCAAGACCCAGCAGAAAGGACCTTGCTGAAGCCTCTTTTTGAACTGTCTGACCTCTTCCAAAACAGAAGAGAACCAGCTCCCAGAAGAAATGCAGTAAGCCTAATTTATAAAGGGGGCTAGAAGAACTGCCAGATATAGTCTACTGTACATTGCAAGGGCACTACTAAAATACTCTATGAAATATTTTGCTTTAGAGATATTTGCTTTAATACATGTAGAAGATTCAAACTTTGACATACATTTTAAAGCTGTGTCTGGGTTAGATAGATTTTGGGCCCAACATAACAACACTCCTTTATGGATAACTATTCTGGCTATACCATTTACAAAACTGGCTGTTAAAACAATCTATAAGAGTGAAGGAGTGAATGTTGAAGATATACCTTTCCTGGTTGTAGCAGAGATGTGAAATACTGGAAAGACCAGTACCCATTATTGACAGTGAACAGATATGGAATAGAGGGTGGAAGATAAAAGTTAAATTATACACTACAAATAAGGGAATTGTGCATCTTCCTAACAGTTTTTCTTGGGGAAAGACAGAGGTACTTTGTTCTGTGTTGGCCAGCTTAAATCATGCCATAAATGTGGGGCCTGAATGCATCTGAGTAATGAGTGTGATACACCAAGGTGTAACCACTGCTTAGAATATGGACATTTATCTCCAAACTGTGTCAATTTGTTCAAATGCAATTTGAGTGAAAGGGTGGGACACTCCAATGTGAAGTGCCCATGGGCTTTATATAATTCGGTGATTTCTCCTTCACATGAAGGTCTAATAGCAAGAGTCCAACAATTAGGGGCAAGACAGAGCTATGAAAATAGAATGGAGGCCATTAGGAGAGAGGAAACAGAAAGCAGAGCACAGAATACACTTCAGAAAGGGTAGAACCACAGAAGGGTAAAGAAACTGGTCCACAGGAAGAAACCGAGAATGAGATGCATTCATTACAGCCTACTACAAGTACAGGGACAGGGACAGAAACCGCATCTGCACAATCTACATTGTCATATGAACATACATACGAATGTATGAAATGCCAGCAGAAACAGGCCACATGGTCTATTGAGTCAGCTTGATTGTGCAGCTAGCCCCTCAACTTGCAGCTGCCCCACCCTTCCCTCCCCTCCTCACAGTCACCCCCTCCACTCTATCCCATCCTCTCTTGAAACAGCCGACCATCTTGCAGGAAATCACCTCCTAAAGCACAGTGTTCCACTTGTCTACCACCTGTTCCGTGAAATAACGCCTCCTGATTTCCCTCCTGAATGTCCCCCCTCCAACCTCAGCTGATGCCCTCTTGTATCCCTCCCTCTTCTGATCCTGAATATATCTCCTGTATTAGCCTTGTTTATCCCCATCAGGTACTTAAAGGTCTCTACCATAACCCCCCCTTCCAGGGAATACATGTTAAGCATGCTCTGCCTTTCCTCATAGGATTTTCCCTCCAAATCCTGGATCATCTTAGTCACCCTGTGCTGCACCCCCTCCAACAGTATGATTTCTTTCTTCAGGAATGGGTGCCAGTACTGCATGCAGTATTCCAGGTGCGGCCTGACTAGTGACCTGTATGGGGGAAGGATCACCTCACTACTTCTAGAGGAGATCCCCCTCGCTATGCAGCCCAGCATCTTGTTGACTTTCGCTACCACCTTCCTGCACTGAGCCGAGTTGTTCATATGCCCTGTTATTATTAACCCCAGATCCTTTTCCTCCTCTGTGCACCACAACTGTACCCCCCCTCCAACTGATAGCTCCTCCTCTGGTTCTTAGCTCCAAAGTGCAGTTCTTTGCACTTCTTAGCATTGAACCCCAAATGCCATGTTTCTGACCATTCCTGTAGCTTAGTCAGGTCTCTCTACTGTCCCCTCCACCCCTTGATGTCATCCACCACAGCTCCCATCTTGGTATCGTCTGCGAACAGACTGATCTTACTCTGGGTCCCATGTGAGATATCTGCTATGAATATCCCAAACAGCAGTGGTCCGAGTACTGATCCCTGTGGCACCCCCTCTTGTAACCGCTCTTGATGATGAGAGTTTCCCTTCCACCACCACCTTTTGCTGCCTGCCCTTCAGCCAGTTAGTGATCCATTTGAGCATCTTATTACCCACCCCTACATATTCCAGCTTCCTCCCTAGCCTCCCATGTGGCATGGACTCGAAGGCCTTGCTGAAGTACAAGTACAGGACATCCACTGCATGGCCCTTGTCCAGTTCCCTGGTCACCCAGTCATAGTACTCAATCAGGTTTGTTTGGCAGGACCTGTCTAAGAGAAACAGACACAGAAAATAGAGCCTATGCCCCCCACATCAGAGGAAGAATTCTTTCAAGTTATAAGTGAAAAGAAGAGGCTGATTAAAGGGAACAGTGTGATGGGAAAACAACAGCAGGTAACAGAGAGTAAGAGTAGTAAGGGGAGAGTTGTTCAGACAAAGGCTGCCTTCTTATAGGCTAATAAATACTTGGCTTTAGCTCATGGGGAAGCAATGGGGGATACAGAAGGCAAGGATGAAGACTCGGAGGCATCATCCATCACCTCCTCAGTGCAAGACAGTACATCAGATACAGAAGGCATAGTGGAATCCTCTGCTGCGAAAAGGACCAGATGGAAAATAAGATGCCAGACCTTAGTACATGGCTACCTTAACTGTAACCAGAGGTTGAAATAACTACCTGTCTGATTGTCCGAGGCATCCAGTTTTCCCCAGGACAGCTGATTTCATTTCTGTGCCTGTACCTGGGACAGGCACCGAGGGAAACAGCATTTGTGGGCACTAGGATCCAGGAGCTGCTGCCACCTGTAAGGGTGGGCTGTGGACGTCACCATACCATGGTGTCACATGCTGAGGGATGTCCATTCAAGCCAATGTCCCATGATGGGCTCTTTTGTATAGTCAGTGGTTTTGTCAAGCAGCAGAAATGAAAACAGTGCAATGGCCGGGCTAGTCTGCATATGTGTTCCTTGTCATCGTACATGTGCAGTTACCTATTTTCCTCCTGCTTTCTGCGCTGCATATTTCATTTCTCTGTGTGCTGTATGTGCAGTAGCAGACCAAGACTTGCTCCTCTTCACAGGCAGCAGAGTTCTGGGGAAAACTAAAAACCCTTTTCAGAACTGTCTTCTAATTAAGGGGGGTTCTTGGTAAGGGTAATTAGAAGCCATTGGAAGGGCTAGAAAACTGTAACTGAAAGCTCTTTTCAGAACAGACAGTTATAGCAGAAAGTGGGGGAGGCTTGGTATTTAGTGATTAGGAGAGACAAACACCTAAAACCCACTGTCAGGGCAGACAGGGGTCCAGAGACAGAAGATGGGGAGGCTGGTTAAAAATCCTTGTCAGAGTTATTAAGTAGGGGGAGATTTTTTGTGTCTGGGCTGTACACAGGAGCAGAGGAAGCTGATCAGCTTGTCAGGGCAGAGCAGAAGGGAGTTAATTAAAAGCCCTTATCAGTGCTACTACTGAGCAGAAGGGGGAAGTAAATTAAAAGTCCTTATCAGGGTAGTGAACTGGGGCACACTTGTTGAGTCCTTTTCAGGGCCATGTACCAGCCATAGGTTAATATTAAGTAGCCCTTCTTGGGATACCTTACAATGGGTGACAG
The DNA here is from genome assembly GCA_016271365.2 of Neoceratodus forsteri. Classification (NCBI taxonomy): domain Eukaryota; kingdom Metazoa; phylum Chordata; order Ceratodontiformes; family Ceratodontidae; genus Neoceratodus; species Neoceratodus forsteri. The sequence goes on from CM057453.1 coordinate 423,369,007, forward strand.
TTATTAAGCCCTTTTCAGGGCCATGTACCAGCCATAGGTTAATATCAAGTAGCCCTTCTTGGGGTACCTTACAATGGGTGACAGTTATTAAGCCCTTTTCAGGGCCATGTACCAGCCATAGGTTAATATTAAGTAGCCCTTCTTGGGGTGCCTTACAATGGGTGACAGTTATTAAGCCCTTTTCAGGGCCATGTACCAGCCATAGGTTAATATTAAGTAGCCCTTCTTGGGGTACCTTACAATGGGTGACAGGTATTAAGCCCTTTTCAGGGCCATGTACCAGCCATAGGTTAATATTAAGTAGCCCTTCTTGGGGTACCTTACAATGGGTGACAGCAATTAAGCCCTTTTCAAGGCCATGTACCAGCCATAGGTTACTATTAAGTAGCCCTTCTTGGGGTACCTTACAATGGGTGACAGCTATTAAGCCCTTTTCAGGGCCATGTACCAGCCATAGGTTAATATTAAGTAGCCCTTCTTGGGGTACCTTACAATGGATGACAGTTGTTAAGCCCTTTTCAAGGCACTGTACCAGCCAAGGCGCACTACTTATTAGCTCTTATTCGGAAACAGAAATGTAAACAAAAATCAACAGGGCAGGTACAAACTCCATGGAACAGTCAAAATAAAAATTCCAACTGTCCCTTGGACAGCCACCTACTATTTCTAGCCCTGGCTGTAACTATGTTAAATGTAAATAGCATTAAGAGCTATAGAAAAAGGTTGATGGTACTAACAGCTCTACAAGAAGGAAAAGGTGATATATAAAACACACGATTAAAGACAATGCAGAAATTACTATAGGCATCTAAGTTATGGCATAAGGGAGCCACCTTCTGGTCTATAGGGGAAGATGTTTGTGAAGGTGTAGGGATATTATTTCCTAATCCAGAGCTAAAAGTTACAAGACTAGTGGATATACACCTAAGGAGAGCCTAAATGTTAGGCACTGAGTATTTAACAAAGAGATTTCCGTTAATCACTACTTATGCACCTCAGACTAAGGCACAAAGAATGGAACTATTTAGGGAGATACAGCCTTATTTACATAATTCTAGAATGGTAGTATGGTGTGGGGATTTTAATTGTGGGTTAGCAAAAGAAGGTAGAGGCCTAAAGACTAAAAAATTATTCTGTGATTCGAATGCTTTAAAAAATATACTAAAAACTGCTAATTTAACAGAAGTACATAGAAGTAAATCATCAACAGGTGGGAACACCTGTTTTGGAGGCTCTGGGCTCAATTTTCAAAGCATCAGGATTGATGCAGGGGGTTTGCATCAAATAACATTGATGCAAATGGCGACTTGTGTCCATATTTGTAGCAATTGCGATTTTGTAATGCAGCCTGCATCAGTGCTCTGCTGGTCTGTGTCAAAGTGCCTTGTGTCAATGTTGCATCAAAAATCTTGGTGTGCCATGGCCACTGCGAATTGCATCAGAAAAAAGCCACAATATCCCCTTTTTGGGGATTCTAGAAGTCGAAGACCCGCTCATTGTGCCAATCTAAGCATGCACAAGTTAGACCAAGGTAGAGCTGGTCTAACCACACTTGAACATAAAAAGAAGCCCTAGCAGAGAGACACAGCAGAGTCACTTGGAAGGAAGCAGTGTGCAAACACAAGCAGCCTAATAGTGACAGAAAGAATGTCTGGACCACTAGCCCCACTGGGCATCATGATGGCAGTGGTAAGGTGGTGGAGGCATGCTAGGCATCATGATGGCAGGATTCGGGGGAATGGCATGCCACAGGTTCAGCAGAGAGTGACCAAGAGATATGCACCATGAGTGTTCCACCATAGAACATTCTACCAGGACCTCATGGAGGAGCAGTGCATAGCACGTTACTGCCTGAACGAGGCTGCCATCAGGCAGCTGTGCCAGGAGTTGCAGGAGGACCTGCAGAGTGTGACCTGGAGGAGGCATGCTATACCTGTGGACATCAAGGTGAGTGCAGCGCTCTGCTTCCTTTCCAGCGGAGAGCTTCCAGACCCCGCTCGTGATACAGTGGGCATATCAGAGTTAGCTGCATCCAGGTGCCTGAGACAGTTCCTAGAAGCACTGCTACGTCAGTCACATAAGTATATCTGCTTCCCATGGGATGCACCACAGCAACAGGCTGTGAAGTAGGCCTTATACATCCTGGCACCGTTCCCCCATGTTCTAGGTGCTATTGACTGAAAACACATGGCCATCAGAGCATCACCAGTGGAGGGGAGACATACATGAACCACAAAGACTTTCACTCGATGAAGATCCAGGTGGTGTGTGACAGGCAGCGCCGGATATTGGATGTGGTTGCTCGGTACCCTGGATCCTGCCATGATGCATTCTGTACATCTTCCACCACTGTGGCCTGTACAAGCCCTTCAAAAGGGGAGACATCAAAGGAGGATGGCTAATGGGTAGGTGGCAGTGGTACACAAAGGTGCAATAGGGGTTCTGGTGAGCATATGTGAGAGGGAAACCCACATGCAGGGTGTGCAGGAGGGAGTGCACAGGGGTGAACATGAGCACAACATGATGGGCAGGTGACGTAATCTGACAGTGTGGATGGAAGAATGTGATAGCAGTATATGCCTGGTGGGTTGTTGGGGGGGGGAGCAAGAGGTCTTAGGGTCAGTTGTCATGGGAAATATACAGCTAGAACAGTAGAAGGCCTGGACCGGGGAGGGTTGTGTGCCAGAAGCACTGACATCTAAAGGCAGTAAGAGTGTCATTGTGTTGGCCCCGAAGCAAAAGGGGGGGTGGTGAAGGGCATCGCACACATTGTAAGGAATCAGTAACATTCCCACCCCCCCCACAGGTGACAGTGGATACCCTCAACTGCCTTGGTTCAAGACACTGGTGTGACACCCACAGAGTGAGGCAGAGGAGCGATACAGTGAGGTTCTGGCAACAACGAGGTCCATCATAGAGAGAACATTCAACCTTTTGAAATCAGGCTTCAGATGCCTTGACCAGTTCGAAGGGGAATTGCAATACAGCCCTGAGATGGCTTGAAGGATCTTTAGGGCCTGCTGCAGCTTACATAACATAGCCCTGACACAGCATGTGCCACTGCCAGATGTGAACATCATAGACACGGACCAGAAGGAACTGGAAGAAATCCAGGAGGCAGACAGTGGGCAACCGCACAGACCAGCAGAAGCTGGGATAGCAGTACATCATGTGAGAGTGGACCTGATACAAAACCATTTCACCTGAGGGACACCATCATCCCAATGGTGGCACCAGCAGCAGTACATGTCATCCATGATGCATAGGCAGTATCAGGCACATGGTGATGTCTTTGGCACTGTGACCATGGGATGGCAACAAACATAACTGTCTGCCTGGTGCAGTCCATTGGAGATGGCAGCACTGTGTCAAAACCAGGAAGTAGCAGGTACCCATAGCATTAATGAAGGCATGGGTAGGTTGCCACACATGCCAGACAGTGACTGGAATGTACCGGGGAAGGTTACTGGGGAGATGCCATGCCTATAGTGTTGGTGGGTAGGGTGGATGTTGTGGTGCGTGACAGCCACAATTGAGTCCCAATTGCCATGACAACCAAAATCTCCAGGGGCATGTGAATCCCCACTGTGACAATGTGGGAAGGCCCCCCCCCCCGGGTGTGGGCCATGAATGTATGTGGACCACAGGGGTCCCCTGTGGCCATGTGTGTACTTGACAGTACCGCAGCCAGGGTGGCACCCGTGTAGGGCCCCAAGGTGTATGCTGCAAAAGGATGGCCAGAAGGGCAGGTGTGTGTTGTGACCATGAGTCATGGTTTCCCTATGGTGGTTACAATCTGAGTGTTTCAGCCCCACATGGTTATTGCATTACACAACAGGAGCACATAATATGACAGTGCAGGTGACCTATAGCCAGGTATACAATGCAAGAGGACAGAAGTGACTAGCCCCCCTGGGCCCAAGGCATATGGTGCCATGCCATTGACGACCCATGTTAGCCACAGGATCAACTGGCACTCTGTCTAAGACCCAGCAGCATGGCCTGTTGATAGAAAGATGATGTATGGCAAGGGTATCACCCCATAGACAGTAGGCGCATTATGGATATGCTACAGATGCCATCTGACCACTTGGCTTGGGACCCCTCTGGGACAGGCCCATGCAGGTGGCTGGGTGTGACAAGCCCCCCCACCAGCAAGTCACTAGTGTCATGAATATACACAACCCGGGTCGATGGTGGGGGACACATGTGCCAGTTGGGGGATTGTGTACCCAGCACCATCATGGGGGGCTGCATACTGGGGCCACAAGGTAGTGTTCAGTGGGCCTGTATAAATCTAGGATATGGTGCTGGGAGGCCTCACCATAGTGTGCACCTTGCATGTGTTGCCATGTGTAGCCTGGGCAGTAAGGGGATGGGTTGCAGTGTGTGACAGGTGGTTTTGCAGCCTTCAGGGTAGTCTGTCATATGTATGTTAGGGCAGGATGTTCATGCATGTTCTTGACCCGTTCAGGTGCATACCATGTCGCCCATGAGACCCAGGAGCCATGTACAGGAAGGGTGTCAATTGACATATCCTGCAACAGTGGGAGTCCAGCAGTGGCACCTCTGCTCCTTGTATGTCCTCAAGGCATATGTATGTGTGTGTCACTATGCGGCAAGCAACAACCTGAGTGGGGAAGTTGTTGATGATGTCCTGACGCTACATTGTTTACCTGTTGTGGGTTGCCACACAGTGCATCAAAGTCAATCCGCAATGTGTGCCAACCTGCAATGCATGGGCCTATGAGTGGCAGTAGTTTGTCTGTACCAGCATGCCCTGGCAATGTGCGACCATGTCTACCTTTTGTTGGTAGGTGGGATCTCGGACTTGGGACCAGAGCCCCTGTGGCATGCACTGCAGAACTCCACCCTTATGATGCCCTGTATGTCCTGAGAATATGGCACAGGTTTGGCCCTCCCGTTTTGAGCAGAATAATGGAATGTGGTGGTGGTGGGAAGTTGCATCCATGTATGAGGTGCCCGGGGGCGGGGGTAGCATTGCATATAGTAGAGCTTCAGCATCTGAGGCCCCATATGTGTTCACAGAGATTCTACAATAAGGGTTCTTATATTGGGGATTTGTGGTCTAAACATATTGCTGTGCACAATATAAGCACATCACTGGAAACACATGCATACCACTTTGTGTACAGCATGCACGCTGCACCTGTATCATGCCAGTCAGTGTGGGAACTGCCAGTGGCAGAACCATGCATGTCACACTCATTAACGGCATACTACACACATATGACATGCACACAGGCCCAGGGCATGCCAATGGCTGAGGTGCCCATGTGTCCCATATCCAACAGGGTGTCGCTGCCAAGGGTGTAATGTCCCCTCTATGGGGGTACAGTGGAGGGAGAGGCTGGTGGGGAAAGGGAGAACAAAGGTGGGTCATACACATGGACTGGGGGGACCAATGTGGTTGATGCACATGGTCAAGATTTGGGGGGGGGGAGTATGACGTGGGGTGCATTACATGCCACACAGACCCCTGGCCTCTCTCATTTGACAGAGGGAGTAGAACAGGTGATGGATATGCCTATTGCTTGTGCAGCAAGTCAGACATGCAGATACCGATAGCCCACCCATGATACGTTCATCGTACTGTATGTTGCACAGTGCTGGTGCAGCTCCATAGGTGGGACATTTCACGTGCACTACAGTGGTCTGGCTAATGGGTATGTGTTGGGGACCACATGTATGGTCAACAGTCTGACCTGTCTGTGCACACTGCACTGCAGCCTGCCAGTGTGCCACTATACCCCTTCACCCCTGCCTCCCTCATGCTCTGGCATGCCATTCACAGTGCAGTCATGTGCTCTAGCCTCAGTCTGACAAAGGATGACTGCCATGAATGTCTTGCTTTTAGGTCTTCATTACACAGCCTGATGTAATACACACATTGCCATACCTCATACTGTAATAGCAAATATCTGTGTTGTACTGTCTTTTTTGCATCACAGGCATGAAAGTAACCATTCCCCATACCCATCAAACAATCACTACCTTCCCCAACCATGTGATCTCTCCAACTGTTGTACAAATGAACCTGCCTTAGAGGTGTATATTTTGTGCAGGCAGTGCCTCTTCCCTCCCCTATGCAACATAAGTCACATTGCATTGGCCTGCCCTATCCAGTATGTCAATGTGCGGTGTCTTTTCTGTATAGCGGGTTGCCCATACTATGGAAGGCTGACACAGGCTGCTGCTGTTGCAGGGCCCTGCCTGTGCATCTAGTTTCCCTCCTGCCAACATTCCCAGAGGCAGTGTCTGCTGCATCTGTGGCTTGGTCCTGCATGGCCATGTGCTGTGGCTTATGGCCCAGTTTTTTTTTTGGGGGCATCACTGGGTGGGTCTGACTGTGCCTCCCCTGTGGCCTCACTACCCCCTGCCTCTGCTTCCTGCACATGCAGCTGCCTGCCATCAGGTTAATGGCATCCAGATGTGCAGGTTAATGGCATCCAGATGTGCAGGGGTCTACTGTATACATGGGGCCTACTGATGGATCTGTGGTGGTGGAGCTTTTATGCACTGATGTACGTGTAGGTCCCGGCACATTGTCTCTGGTGATGGGGACACGGGTGCCATATCAGACACCTGCATGCCACAGCCATGTGGGGACATCACTGGAGGCTGCATAGGCATGGGTGCTGCGGCAGTCTACAGTGTTGGGGCATGTGGGGGATGCATGGTGGGCACACCGCTGAGGGTGTTTAGTGGGTTGATTGGATGTTGCGTCCCAGTGCGATGTGGGTAGCCAGTGTGGCCTCGGCTGCAGTGCTGATGCTATTGTCAGCAATGCAGATGTAAATGTGTTAGTCTGCCTTTGCTGCAGCACCACTGCCTCTCCAGTGCTGCAGTGAGGTGCTCCATTGCCTCCATCTGCCCCAGTGCACATATACATAGGTCATGCACGACCCCCATGATGTCAGACAGCTGTGCTGTGGTGTCTTGTGTGGCCCCCTGTATGTCACTGGTGAGACCTGACAGGTCGTTCTTCCAAGCCAGTCCTTATTGCCGTCAGCTCCCGTGCCTGCACCTCCTGCCTGTCCACCACTGAATGACAGTAGTTGCCAAAATCTACGATTGGCGATGCCTGCAGGTGGAGATTTCGGACAGCCTCATCCAATCTTGCCTCCAATACATCCACATTTAGGGGACTCAGGTCTTGGGCAATGTCGTCTGCTATGCTCAGGGTACACTCGATATCACCGGCATCTACATCACCATCGGCCTCCTCCTCTTCTGCTGCCAGACCACACACTCCTCCCGCGAGGCACCACACAAAGGTGTCCCATGCATGGCTATGTGCACCATGTCCTGTACTGCTCATGGCTCAGCACCTATGTGGCAACCCCCTCCTTATCCGTTACACACATAAACCACTCAGATGCCAGCATCACTACACTGTGGCTTCCTCTGCTGCTGCTCACGTGCAGTGGCAGCCATACACCTATATTCTCCTCTATCTGTAAAATCTCTGGGGTACTTTCCCGCCTGTCTGCAGTACCTGTATTGGCCACCAGGGGGAATCCCCTCTATTCTTTTGCCACATGTGTGGACACCTGTGCCTTGGCATGGCTGCAACTGTATGTGCTGGTTACCCCTTGGACTGTGCTCTATCTCCACACATCACAGTGTTGTTCAGGGCCCTCACAACACGCTCCCCAACCCTTTATGCATCCCCATGCACCCATATGCCTGCACAGTGATTCCACCCAACTGTGTGCTCCATACAGTTGGCCTGTACTCCACTGTATGGTGCTGTTCTGCATGCCACACAGTCGTGGTCTTTACACATTGTTGTCTGGATTCCATACCCTCATGCACAGACACATGTATCATCAATGTGCAACCCTTGCCGCCCGCTGCAGACACTGTGCAGCACTGACACAGTGGCAGGCACTCCTTCTACACATGCCTGGGTAGGAATTCAGTTGCACAGACACAGGACAGCATACACACAATGGTATACAACAAGCCCCTTGTGCGTGGTTCTTGTGACACATACCACCCCCCCCCGGACCACCACCTGCCACGTCCCATGGCCCTGTTGCAGTAGTGGACTGTTATTTACAGATACATAGATTCATAGACATGTGATTGCAGAAAAGAACCTTCCTGGCCGATCTAGTCTGCCCATTTCCCCCCCTCTACTAGTCCCTCCCTTCCAAGATTCCCTCCTTCCTCCTCTTGACAACCCTCTGTGTTTGTCTCAGGCCTTCTTGAAACCCTACACTGTACTGGCCCTCACCACCTCCTCTGGCAGTCCATTCCAGGGCTCAACCACTCTCTCCGTGAAACAATACTTACTAACTTTTCCCCTAAAGGGTCCCCTTTCCACCTTCAGTCCATGCCCCCTAGTTCTTGTATCTACCTTCCCTGAAAATAAGCTCAGCCCCACTTTATTGATCTTCTTCACATACTTGAATGTTTCAGTCATGTCCACTCTTTCCCTTCTTGTCTCATACAAATCCAGCTCCTTCAGCCTCTCCTCATATGTCTTCCCACTTAGCCCATGCACCATTTTAGTGGCCCTTCTCTGCATCATTACCATGCCATCTATGTATTTTCGCAGATGGGGCCTCCAGAACTGTACCCCATACTCCAGGTGTGGCCTCACAATGGAACTGCAGATTGGCATCAGCACCTCCCTCCTTCTGCTGGTTATCCCTCTCCCTATGGATGCCAGCATCCTGTTAGTTTTGCCCACTGCCTTGTTGCACTGGGTCCCCACCCTAAGGTCATCAGTGGTTATGACTCCTAGATCCTTCTCCTGCCTGGTCGCAGCCATTATCTCCCCCCCCAAGTGTGTATGTGGTATTTGGATTCCTCCTCCTCCTCCCCAAGTGCATTACTGTGCATTTCCTGGCATTAAATTCCAGCTGCCATGTTTCTGACCACTCTTCCAGTAACCTTATCATCATCATCATCATCATCATCAGTTTTATTTTTAAAAAGCCCCTTCCATTGCTCAGGGTGCTCTTATAATAAAAGTACACATAAACCACAATTAAACCCACAATATTACACATCTTACCCATTAAACTAAATTGAAACAATCAACAATATTACATACCAGTCTATAATAAAACATATCTTAACCTTAACCTTAGATCATTATTCATTGCCTCCACCCCTGCCCCCCGGGTGTCCATCCTGTCACTTAGTTTTGTGTCATCCGTGAAAAGACAGATCTTCCCCTGAAGTCCTTCTGCTATGTTGCTGACATAGATGTTAAACAGAATGGGCCCTCAGCACCAACTCGTGGGGAACCCCACTCATCACCCCCATCTCCCCAGAGTATACCCCATTGACCACCACCCTTTGATTTCTACCTGTCAGCCAGCTCTCCACCCATTTTGTTATTTTCTGGCCCATCCCTAGACTCCCCAACTTATTAACCAGTCTTCTGTGGGGCACCGTGTTGAAGGCCTTCCTGAAGTCCAGGTAGGCCATGTCCATTTCCTCACACTGGTCAACCACCCTTGTCACCTTATCGAAGAATTTGATTAGGTTCATCTGACATGACTGTCCCCAAGTGAAACCATGCTGCTGAATGTCTTGCAGCCCTCCTCCTCCAAATAGTTAACCACCCTTTGTTTCAATATTGCCTCCATTACTTTACCCACCACCAATGTGAGACTGACCAGGCGATAATTGCCCGTGTCCTCCCTGCTGCCACTTTTATGAAGTGGCACCACGTCTGCCTTCTTCCAGTCCTCCAGTACTCACCCCGTATCCAGGGACAAGTTAAATAAACCCATCAGTGGATCCGTCAGTACGTCCCTTAATTCCCTGAGCACCCTAGGATGTAGGCCATCTGGCCCATTGCCTTGTCCACCCTCAATTTACCTAATTTCTTCCTTACCTCTTCCACAGTGATTGGGCTAGGATCTGCCCCCCCTCCCCTTTCCCTTCTCACTTAGTGCTGGTCCCCTTCCTTCCTCCCCCCCCCGTCATGAAAACCAAGCTGAAGTATTCATTCAGCACTTCAGCTTTCTCAAAATCCCCTTCCATCTGCAATCCCACCCCCCTTAATCCTTGCTATCCCCTGCCTTACATTCCTCTTTTCCCCTATGTACCAAAAGAACATCTTGTCCCCCCATTTGACCTGCCTAGCAATTCTCTCTTCTGTTTTTCTTTAGGCTTCCTAATCCTCTGCCCTGCCACCCTCAGCTTCTCTTTGTAAGTTTCCCTATCCTCCTTCCCCTCTGTCCTCTTATATTTCCTGAATGCCCTTTTCTTCTCCCCTAGTGCCGCCCTTACTTCCCTATTGAACCGCAGTGGCCTCCTCCTTCTTTTGTTATTCCTTACCCTTCTTGCACATCCCTCTTTTGCTTTAAGGAGCCCCCCTTGATCTTTTTCCATAGATCCTCCACCCCTTTCTCCATCCCTTCTCACTCCCTCACTTCCTCCTGGAATATCTCCCTCATCCTGGGAAAATCTGCCCACTTGAAGTCTAGGACATTTGCGGTGGTTTGACTAGTGTCATATCCTTCTCTGACCTTGAAGCCCACTGTGCTGTGGTCGCTATCTCCCAGGCTGGACCCCACCCCCACTCCCTCCATGCTTTCTCTGTTGGTTAGGACCATGTCAAGTATGTTTCCCTCCCTTGTGGGCTCTCTGATCAGCTGCTGCAGGAAGGCACACTGGAGTGTCCCTAGGAACTCCCCACTTCTAGCCGATCTTGCCGATAGGATATCCTAGTCTATATCTGGGAAATTTAGGTTTCCCACCAGCAGAATCTCCCCCTTCAGAGCCATTCTTTGAATCTCCCACTGCATCTGCATCTGCATGTCCGTTTCCTCACTCTGCATGGAGGGTCTCTATACCACCCCTAGTTTTAATGCTGCCCAGCCTTCCTTTTCAGCATGACCCACATGCTTTCCACTTCTCCCTGGTCTTCCATCCCTTCCGTGACCTTGATTCCCTCCCTGGTGTATAGTGTACTCCTCCTCCTTCCTACTGATCCTATCTCTCCTGAATAACCTGTACCCTGGAACCCCCACTTCCCAGTCATGGTGCTTGGACCACCAGGTCTCCATTACAGCCACAATATCTAATCCCTCCACCTCCATTAATGCTTCTAAATCTACCTTCTTATTCCCCAGGCTTCTGGCATTTGTGGAAAGTCCCTTCCATCAATTTTCCTGTCCATCTCCCCTACCCATAGGCATGTTTTCACTTAACATTTCTTCACTTTCCTGGGGGGGGGGTGGTGAATGCCCCCTGACACTCCTATCTTTTGGCGTGTCCTTTGGTGAGTCATTTCCTATCCCCCAATTTACTTGAAATCACATATTTGCTCTATGAATTCCTTCAATTTGATTTTCAGTACTGCCTTTCCCTCCCCGTTTAGTTGCAGTCTGTCCTGGGCATATAGGCTTTTGTCCTGCCATGTTGTCCCCCAGTCCCGCACTAACCCATACTCCCTCTGCTTGCACTGTCCCCCCTAGCCATTGGTTGAACTCGCTGATCCTTTGTTTCCTTTCAGTGCTTGCTTTATGCTCTGAAAAAGCTATAGATCGGAAGCACAGGCTGCTACAAAATCTAGCAGGTGCTGTGAATCTCACCTATACTTCCGACAGGCTGCTCCCATCCAAATAATTTGTCCCCAGGTGGAAAATCAGGTGTGTTTTCTCATCCTGTAGTTTGCCCCATGATGGAATATGGTGAATTACCTCTGATGCTGTCATACCCAGCAAAAACTCCACCTAAATCGCACTACCCCTGCCCCTCATTTAATTGCTCTTAAAATTGAGTCCCCAATAGTAGGACCCTGCCCCGTTTAGCATTTGCTTATTATTTATTTCCTTTTCCCTTCTCCTAGTTCTAGGCGTCCCTTTTACCTCCCTTATCTCCTCAACTACTTTGATTCACTCCTCCCTCTGAGCCCTGGTCCCCTCTTGAGTTACTCCCCCCCAACTCTCCCCACTGGTGTTACCTGCTTCTCTACTCCTCCTTGCCTCTCTTATATCGAACACTGCCCCCCCCCTTTGTCCTTCTGTTGCCAGTGCTCCCTCAGATTTTCTCTTTGAGTTGGTAACCCTCTCATTCACCTCCTCTGTTTTTCCCTCTAGGCACTTGCTAACTTGAGCCTCTCCATTACCTCCTGGCTTCCTTCTAGCTCCCCCCCCTCCCTTATCCTCCTTTATGCTGCCTCTCTCCTCCTCCTGCATGCTCAGAGTCCTTTCCATGCTCAGTACTATCCCTTCCCCTGTTACCACCGTTCCTCCTGTGTTTCCCTCAGTCTCGTCCCTTCTGTTTACCACCTTTTCCTGGGCCATGCCTGTTGCTCTCCCTGGACCATTTAGCACTCCCTTCCCAAGTTTGCCTGCTAGAGGAGTGTACCTGTTGGACACTTTAATACCTTTCCACTGCTGCTGAGTTATGTGGTCTTCTTTGAGGCCCCCTTTCCCTAGTCTTTACTACTTGCCAGGCATATCTCGCCATACCTCCTGATCCTGGACCCTTACCTCCCTGTCTCCCCCATCCTGCCCCATGTCACCTTGTCCACAGTCGCTCCCTTTGCACTGTCTTTCTTTATTTGCAGCCCCCCACACCCCCCTCTGCCTTCCATGCCCTTACCATTTCCTCCCCCAGTAAGTCGATCTCTGCCTCCAGTTGCACTAGTCTAATACATATTGAGCAACACCTCATCCTCCACATAGTTTCCATAAACACTGCTGCCCCACATCTGTTGCACCCCACTATCCTGCAACATGTAATATCCCCCTCCTCATCTAAAAAGACCCCTGTCCCTGTTTTCTTGAAGCCCCCTCCATCCCTCTGTCTCCCTCTGGTGCCTCCCCTCCATGAAAACTCATGGCCCTGCCCTCTCCACCTTCCTGAGTAACTCACTTTATGACTATATCCAAATGAGGTATCACAACTATACTTCCCCAGGCAATACCCTAATGGAGTAACCCTGATTATACCCCTGCAGTAACCAAACTATATCTCCCCTGGCAATATCCCACTGCGGTATCACAGGTTATACAACCCTTTTAGAGATAAACTAATCCCTCAATGCAGTATTCTTATACTAAAACCTTGCTGGCTCATCCTGCATTAACACAAACTATACCTCCCCTAGCAATACCCCTCTGTAGTATCACAGAATATACTCCCCTTTTTATAGATAAAATAAAATAATCCCTCAGTGCAGTATTCTCATACTAAAACCTTACCAGCTAGTCCTACACACTCCCCCATTGACAATTTCCAGAAGCAGTGTCCCACAATAATCCCTCAGTGCAGTATTCTCATTTTATAGATACAGATTTTATAGATATAATAATCCCTCAGTGCAGTATTCTCATCCTACAACCTTGCTGACTAGTCATTACACATACCCCCATTAACAATTTCCCAAAACCAGTGTTTCACATACAGTCACCAGTGTCACTGATGAACAGATGGAACCAGAAGCCCCTTCAAACAATATCTGGTTCAAGAAGTATCCAGCCCTCAGCACTGTTCCCCTCCTCTTCAGTTTATTCACCCAATCTCCAGTTCCTCAGTAGCCCCACCTCGCTTGTGCGGGTATTTGAAAAGTCATGGGATGGAGGAGGGTGAGGAGGCTGAACAGCTCTCCTTCTCTTCCCATGTGCAGCAACAGCCATGGAACATCAACGGCAAATGCAGCAAATCTGGTGCAGGGGATGGGCAGAGGGCAACTAGCTGCTTCACCCGCGGTCCCCCGCCGATGTTCTCCTCTGCTGCTCAGGACTGGCTGAACTGCTAGCAGACCAAGTAGTCTGCAATTTAAGGCTGCCCAGGATTTTAAAACTGGTGCCTTTTTCCTTGAACAGCCCTGACTGGCTGTGGAGCTTTCTGGATCTCTGGTGAGCGACAACGGCTGTGGAACAAGCAGCTGTCCTCCTCTGGTGAGCAGCAATAGCCACAGAACGCTCTCCTCCTCCTGTGAGCAGCAAGGCACATGGAACATCAATGGCAAATGTGTCAAATCTGCTGCAGGGGACAAGCAGAGGGCAACTAGCTGCTCCACCCACGATCCCCTGTGGTCTTCCGCCGACATCCTCCTCTGCTGCTCAGGACTGGTGCATAGTGCCTGGCACACTTGTCTGTTTGGCACACATCCTCTGGCGTAGACACAGTGGGACCCCTCAGTACTGTTGCCAGTGGTGATCCCCCCATACCCACTCCTTGTATTGCTGGAAGGTATCCCGGTCGGTATCTACCTCTATGGTGTGGCTGCTGAGGTGTGCAGCTACATGTTCCTTTTGGATGGTTAAGGGTCATTCCTGGCTACTGCCACCACCAGTGGTATTGCGCTCCTCCTATTGTGTGCCAGATTTTCTTTGCACCTGTGTCTGATGTCGTGGAAGCATTTTTGAAGCTCCCTGATGGAGCATCTCACTGAAGCCACTGCATTTACCCTGGTGGTCACCTTGTCCCAGGCTCTCTTTCAGCAGTCCTGCCGGTCTTTGTCACTGCCTCTGAACAACACAAATTCCACCTGGACTTCTATGTCATCAATGAGTGTGTCAGTCTCCTTGGAAGAGAAGTGTTTTTCCTCCTTTGCCTCCCAGCGGCCTGCTGTACCATGTGCTGCCCGCTCTCTGCAGTCATTTCCTGTGCCATAGTCACCAGTTGTAATTTGTGTAATTTCCTCAGGTTGCATCCTTTTATATGGTGAAGTCTGCGACTTGTGTTGTTTTGAGAAAGATCAACGCAAGTTGTGATTTTTCTAGAATCAGGCACATAGTGCATGGCACACATTTTTCTGATGCAATCTACAGGATGGCACAACTTGCATCACTCTAGGGGCCCTTTGAAAATTGAGCCCAGTATTTCTACAAGAATAGACTTCATATTTCTTTCTACTTCAATTAATATCTTGGCTGTTAACACAAAAGTATGGGAATACACAGATCATAAATCAGTACAAGCAGAAATAATGTGGCAAAATTCCCCTAGGTGTAAAAAAATGAGTGGAGACTGAATAGTACAATACTTTTACAAGATAAAGCTACCAACTTTCCGAGGCCTAAAACTGGGACGTTCATACTGGCCATGATCCCCCCACCCAGTGTGTCACTCCCACAGGCACCGCCACAGACAACGCTGCACACAATCAAGTAAATTTTGCTGCTTGCTGTGGCCATGCCACCCCACAGTAACACCAGTAGCAAACATCCAGATTAAAGCAATACATCAATCTGCTGCAGCAAGTTCTAAATCATGAAGTACAGAAAGTTAATAAGAAGCAAACCTGCATTAAACTGTGATTGGACATTCGAGCTGCATGTATTGCTCCTCCTGACAGTCCCATCCAACCTGCTTACACTCACCTCAACTGCTGAGCAAACTTCACTTCAGTGACTCCCACCACCACACCAGATTGTTTTCGCACACTTCCCTACAGCAGATCCGGTTTGGGTACCTTAGTTCACTACTGCCGGCCTCTTCTCTGTCTGGGGTCCCTCTCAGCTGCTGGCAGGCAGATGTCCACATGCGCTTGTTTGCTCTACTACCCAGTCTAATCTAACAGGAAGGAACATGCTTTACTGTGCTCCCACTGACATGCTTGCAGTGCAACACAGGCGCAGGGATTGAAGTTGCAAATTGCTGTCCAGCCCAAGCAGCGCCACAGTGATGCTGAAATAACTGTCACTCATGGATTAGCAATCAGGGCCAAAAAAAAAAAAGGGACAAAACTGCGACAAGTAAGCAAAAATCAGGACAAAAGTGACATTTTGCATAACTTGTGGGGACACTGGGACATGCTGCCTAAAATAGGGACTGTCCTGGGAAAATAGGAACTGTTGGTAGCTTTATTACAAGAAGATGTTAAAATGAGATGGAGGAGGCTATGGGAGGCTAGACTGTCAGCAGTTATTAGGTATGAGGATATATTACAGTGGTGGGAAGACACAAAACAATCATGGAAGGATTTTTTTCAAGAACATTCAGTAAATAAGGTCACAGGGAACTATTTGAAATATCAACAACTGAGAGGACAGCTACAGAAATGTATATCAAAAACAGAAACTACAAGAATGAACTATAGCGAACAAATCAGATTATTGAAGCAAGAAATGACTGCTATGCAATACAATAGGGCTAAATTTTTGGAATAAGAATTGAAGTTTGGGGCGCAAAATAGAAAGCAGACACATGATCCTTTTAAAGAATGTAAGGAAAGGGTAGAAACTAGAATCTTTAAACAAATTAGGACAGAGGAAGGTCATTTGGAATCAACCCTAGCAGGTATGCTGCACTTGGTAGAGAATCATATTAAGCAAATGTTTAGAAAATCAGTTGACACAGAGGCAGATAAAAAATGATTACACAACTGAACTTGCCACATGTATCAGCACAAGGAACTGAAGATTTAGTAAGTTTAATTACAGAAAAAGGAGTGGAAACATAGAAACATAGACTTTGACGGCAGATAAGGACCGCTAGGCCCATCTAGTCTGCCCATTGGGAAAGTGCTATTACATCTTTGCACAATGATACGGCACCAGACATGGATGGCTTAGGGTCAGAATTTTATAAAACATTCCGTAAAGAGCTAGTTCCTGTATTAGCATATATGTACAGTTTTATAATGGAGACAAAAAGGCTACCTGATTCTTTGTCCCAAACTGTCTTGATAAATGTTTTTAAGAAAGGAGAAATGGAAGATCTTAAGAACTGGAAGCCACTAAGTCTGTTGAATACACACTTTAAAATATTAAGCAAAATATTGGTGAAAAGATTAACAAAAGGTGGCAGAGCGTTTGATAAGCCCGTACCAAACTTGTTCAGTTCCAAACAGGAAGATCCAAGATAATTTAATTATGTTGTGGGAACTTTTTCAAAGGGGGGAGGACAATGTGCTGAAAGGTTATGTCATGAGTTTGGACCAAGAAAAAAGCAATGCTTACTGTAATTATCTGTTCAGTGCATTAAGAGTATATGGAATACAAGAATGCTTTATCCAGAGGGTAGAGTGCCTCTATTATAGTGCAAAAATTAGACCCAGTGTAAATGGATGGCTAGGGAAGGAGATACCGGCATGTAGAGGGGTACAACAAGGTTGCTCCCTGAGCCCTTTGTTACATGTTTTCAGCATAGATTTACTTTTAAGAAATGTTGATTGGGATGAAAGAGTAAAGGATATTACACCATTGGAGGGACATTCACCAGTGAAAATTCTTGCATATACAGATTATGTGGTGCTAATAACAGCAGCTAAAACCTTGGAGATAGCACTGATGGAACACTTAGAAAAAATGTTCAAGAATGTCGGGGTCCAGAATAAATTAAGGAAAATGCATGGGGGTTCCGCTAGGTACTACTCCAATGCCGGAGAGCAGAGAAATAGCAACGGGAAAAATAAAGGTCGAGAACATCAATATTCTAGGGGTATTATTTTGGAAAAGAAATGGATAGTGGGGGTAGCCAAAGTTCAGGAATGCGAGGAGACCATAGCCAGAGGCAAGGGGGAAAGTGGTGAGGGAAGGGGTGAAGCAAGGGGGAAGAAATGTGAAGGGTAGAAAGAAAGGGAGAGGCATGGGGGGGAGAAGGACAGTCCAGGAGAAATGATTAGAGGGTTGGCTGAAGGGGGGCAAAAGGCAAAAGCAATGAAAGGGACATGCAGAGGGATAGAGGAAGCTGGACATATGGGAGATGAGGGGGACTGGGAGCGTGAACAGAAGGGAGGGCTAACTGGGAAGGGAGAGAGGGTCATTATCCTGCGAGATTCAGTACTGAGGGGAGTGAGATGGGGGGTAAGTGTGCAAAAAAATAGTCACATGTGGGTGGAGTGTTTGCCAGGCATGATGGTGGGGACGATAAGGCCTCTTACACCCAAGTGTGTGGGGAAGGGCCATGGGAAACTTAACATTATGGCCCATATGGGAGCAAACGATCTTGCAACATGTGAGGTGGCAGAGGTGCAGGAAAGGTTTAGGGGGTAAGAAGGATCTGCAGTGAGGTGGAAAGATAAGTATCCTTCTCGGAAGTTTTACCAGTACCTAGAGTGAGTATTGCTAGGAAACAAAGACTTGCGGAATTCAATGGGGTGGGGTTGGCACCAGCATTCTGAAAGAAAAAATGAAAGAATATTTATCAACTAAGCTCTATTTAAACTGAAGAAGTGGGTGACAGGGTCAGCTGCAATCACAGTCACCAGGAGAGGGCTATCAAAGGGCCTACCCCCCTAGTAAATCCAAAAACGGAAGGATGAGAGTTGATGAAAGGAGGAGGGATGCAGATGGGGGAGGGACGAGGAGGGAAAGTAGACAGTGGGGGGGGGGCTACAGGGATCACACTGGAAGGCGGTGTCCTTGAATGCCAGGAGCCTGGCAGAGAAGACATCAAATCTTCAGGCTATGATGGCTGAGGGAGAGGTGGATATAGCAGCAATCACAGAGACATGGGCAACCCGACATCATTTATTTATTTATTTTTGTAACCAGGAGAGACACACTAAGCTGAAGCTTGTTTACATGTGCGACCTGGGAGCACAAAGAAGTTAAGTGACTTGCTCAGGGTCACACAGTATGCAAGTGGGAGCTATGGGATTCAAACACAGGTCTCCAGGTTTGCAGCTCAGAGCTTTAAACCACTACGCTATACTGCCTCCTCATGACCTCTCGGTATAGACTGTACTGAAAGGACTGAGTGAAGGGAAGAGGGGGAGGTGTGGCCTTATATGTAAGGGAAGGGATCTTATGCAGTATTGACGAGGAGGAGGGGGGCAGAACTGAGGCTTTATGGGTACAGCTGCAGGATACCAAAGGCAGGAAGATTAGAATGGAGGTGGTGTACAGACCACCCTCACAAGACAAAGGGACAGGCAGGGAGCTGGGGGAGCAGATACAGAGGTTAGCATTAAGGGGGACATTGTTGTACCGGGTGACTTCAATCTGCCTGGAGTAGACTGGGGAATCCCAGCAACCTTCTGTGCCAGGGAACAGGTCCTCTTGGAGGCTTTCCAGGAGTGTTTTATGGTACAGGGAGTCATGGAACCAACCAGGGATGGCACCATCCTGGACCTGGTGTTGCTGGATCGTGAACATGCTCAGAATACAGTAGTGGAGTTTCCACTTGCAGACAGCGACCACTGCACAGTGTGGTTCTACCTCAAGGTGGGAAAAGAATCAACCAGGACTAAGATGAGAGTGGTGGACTTCAGGAGGGTGGACTTTGGTATGATGGGGGATGTCTTAGAAATGTACTTGGCCAAAATCAGTCTAGAGATGGACAAGGATCAGAAATGGTCCGTTATTAGGCTGGGTCTGATTGCTATGACGAATACATTTGCAAAGAACCAGAGTAAGAAATCTAGGACCAAAAGAGCAATCTGGTTCACCAAGGAGGTCACAGTGAAAGTGAGTGAGAAGAGAGCATCTTTTCGTAAGTACAAAAGTACTAGGAGAGAGGAAGACAGGGAGGATTTCTCAGAGAAATCAAGAGAGGCAGACTGGGTGGTCTGGGCAGCTAAAGCAGCTAGAGAACTAAGGCTGGCACAGGGGATTAGGGAAGGGGAAAAGGATTTCTTTAGGTATATAATAGAGAGACAAAGTTGTAAGGATGTGATTGTCAGGATTAAGAGAGAGGGGGGTTGGGCGAAAAGTAGTGGGGAGCAGGCAGAGACACTGACTGAGTACTTCAGCTCGGTCTTTTCTAGAGAAAAAGATGGATCTGTACCAATGGGGAAAATAAGGGCTCAGCAGGGGGGATAGGTAGAAATTGATGGAAAAATACAGAAGAATAGGGTTTTGAAGGGCCTCAGGGCCCTTTGGGCGATCAAAGCTTCTGGACCAGGAGGTGTGCACCTGACAGTCCTGAGGAAATCGGGGAAGATCCTGGCGAGCCCCTGACGGACCTGTTTAACACCTCCCTGTAGACAGGTAAAGTGCCCCCAGGACTGGAAAATGGCTCATGTGATGCCTCTCCACAAGAATGGGCCCAGAGGTGAACCTGGTAATTACAGACCCATCAGTCTCACCTCCATTGTAGGCAAAAGACCATTCTCAAAGGTAGACTGGTGAGCTTTCTGGAGGTACATGGTCTCCAGGATGAAAAGCAGCATGGGTCTGTCTCAGGGAGATCATGCCAGGCTAATTTGATTAACTTTTTTGATTGGATCACAAGAGCATTAGATAAGGGCCAGGCAGTGGATGTCCCATATCTGGACTTCAGCAAGGCCTTCTACTCTGTGTTGCATGGTAGAATGCTTAATAAACTGAGGAACCTGGAAGTAGGGGAGAAATTGGTGAGTTGGGTCCAGAACTGGCTGCAGGACAGGAAACAGAAGGTGATTGTTGGAGGGGGGGGGATCGGACTATCGAAGCCTAGACCTGTGACTAGTGAGGTCCCACAGGGCTCTGTACTTGGACTGGTGTTATTTGACATCTTTATTGGTGACATAGCAGATGGTGGCAAAAGCAAAATCTGCCTATTCATGTATGATGCCAAGATATCTGGGAGAGTAGACACAAAAACTGGTCAGGAATCTGGCAACTGGGGTTCCATGCCAAGAAGTACAAGGTCATGCACCTAGGAGATAAGAACCCTGGGAACAGCTACTGGCTGGGGGGGTACAAGTATCCAGTTCAGAGGAGGGAAGGCATCTAGGGGTCATAATTATGGGAGACATGAAACACTCAGCACAATGCCATAAGGCAGCAGCCAAGGCGAACAAAATGCTGGGAAGCATCGCCAGGGGAATCAGCGCTAGGAAAGAGGAAGTCATTCTACCCTTGTACAAGTCATTGGTGAGACCACACTTGGAATACTGCATGCAGTTCTGGTCCCCTTATTTGAAAAAGGACATCAGACTACTAGAAGAGGTGCAGTGTAGGGTGACCAAGATGATTCAGGGCCTGGGGGGACAAATCCTATGAGGAGAGACTACGGAGCTCAGTATGTATTCCCTGGTAGTCAGAAGGGGAAGGAGGGATATGATAGAAACTTTCAAGTACTTGAAATGTATAAACAAGGCTGGAACAGAGGGCTTATTTAATCTACAAAGGGAAAGAGCCACAAGGGGTCATGGTCTGAAATTAGTGGGGGAATACTTGAAAAGCAAATGAGGAGGCACTTTTCACCGAAAGGGTGGAGTCAAAGAGGAACAAACTACTGGAGGAGGTGGTCTCATTGAGAATGGTGGATAGTTTTAAGAGAAGGTGGGACAAGGTAAAAAGGAGAGTCACAACTGATGGTAGGAAGGGTTGGGGGTAGAAAGGGTGGGAGAAGAATACTCTGGGGGGAGGGAAGGGGGGCAGCTTCAGCATAATTTACTGTGAGCTGCACACTTGAGCAGACTTAATAGACCATTATGGCCAGTTTCTGCTGGCATCTT
The DNA here is from genome assembly GCA_016271365.2 of Neoceratodus forsteri. Taxonomy (NCBI): domain Eukaryota; kingdom Metazoa; phylum Chordata; order Ceratodontiformes; family Ceratodontidae; genus Neoceratodus; species Neoceratodus forsteri. The sequence continues at coordinate 423,390,344 of CM057453.1, forward strand.
TGTATGTTCATATGTCCGCAAGATATCTGAAATTGGGAACAGTGTATACAAAAAGCAAATAGGACTATGGCAAAATTGAAAGGACAGCAAACATCTAAAAAGAAAAGAGTGCTATTGACAAAAAACACTGCTGCTACCAATTTTTTTATACATTAGCTATACCCCTTCCCCCACAGAGTTTGACAACTGTGTTACACAACATATTTTTTCAAGCATTTGGGGTAAATAGACTAAACCCAGTTAAGAGCGAAATTACATATAGACCAATAAAAGACGGAGGAGGGAACATGGTTAATCTGGTTATTTATATTAATAATGACACTGGGATTACCTTCAAGCCAGGTGATAGCATTTGGAATCATTAGTTTTGGGTGGCTTAGTCCTTGTATTGAGACCTGGTGTAAGCAGAATATTAGACTATTTGCTGGAGTGCAAAACTTACCAGGGTATACTAACGAGCTGATAAAAAAGGCAATAAAATGGGGGATTGCAAGTGAACAAATACAGAGACTAGATAGAAAAACACAAACTATATGAAGCAATTTTGCAGACAGAAATAACGGAAAAAATAGCAGTTCCTCAATGTCCAGCTACAGTGGTAAAGGTAGTACTGTCACAGTTAACCAACAGGAGGGTAGCAGCCTTTGTATGGGATACTTTATGGTTACACTGTTATTGGAAGCTAGGGGTGAAAAACAATAAACATAAAAAAATGGAAGCTAGATATTGCCCAGGAGAAACCTGTGCAGTGATATTAGAGACACAAGAACATCTGTTCTTTGGCTGCCAGTGCATAAAACCATTTTGGAGACTGCTTCCAAATGAGTGGGAAGAACCTCTATGCTCAAAAATTGCATCTAGAGAGTTGATGTTAGGCATAATGTCAGGTGGGTGGACGAAGTACACAACAGAAACTCTTCAGGTAATCTTTGCAGTGCTAAAGTATTGTATCTGACAGCCTCATTGCCTACGGGTTATACAACAAAGAAAAGTGAGGCATTATGAAATATCAGGTTCAAAAGTTAGATAGTGAAAAGTACCAATTAGAAAAAATTAAAAAAAATGTGGGTGAACTTTAAACTTCAAAAATATAAAAATAATGAGAAAAGTGAGCAAGATTTTGTAAGACTTAAGAAATGAGTGTGCAGTGTGCACTTCTGAAGATTTGTATTTTATTTAGAATGTATAGGGCCAGATATTCAAAGTTTAGTGCAGGGAGCAAATCCGTTGTGGTGGACTAGCGCTGAATTTGCACCCAACTGTTATATTTAAAAGGACATTTAGCGTCAGCGCTAGGTGTTAGCACTAATACTAAATTATAATGTATGTCAGGGAGGGACTGAGGGGAGGGGCCCTGAATGCTGGTGCATCGGCATATTCAAAGGTATAGCGCCGCGCTACAGGCATTAGCACAACCTGTAGCGTGGCGCTGAATACCGCTGAGAAAAGGCCAGCGGTAATGTGCTGGCAGTAATGTGGTGGCAGTGCCCCCCCCCCAAAGCATGATTCCCGATCCCCGGTGCACATATTAATATTACATTTTCCCTGGTAGTCTAGTGGTTCCCCCACCCCACACACATATCCCGACCCCCAGTGCACATATTTAAATTTCATTTTCCCTGGTAGTCTAGTGGTTCCTCCACCCCCACGCACGTATCCTGACCCTTGTATTGTAATATTATCATGTAATAAACACCCCATAGCTAAAACATGTCTCATTCTCTGTTTGAGTCTCTAGTTAATGCATGTATAACCTTTGTCAGTGGGCACCTAGACCAAGTCAGTGTCACGCTGTTGTCCTTTCATGGTCCTCCTACAACCATATCTCCTTACAGCTTGTCTGTCTGTTATAAGTGTCCAACATTTAGTTTCCCTGATTATGACTGTGTGTTCTTTTTTTGTAATATTATTAAGCAATAATAATAAAACATACCATAACTAAAGCATCTTATTCTCTGTTTGTGTCTCTCTTTCATGCAGGTGTGATTGTTGCCAGGGAGCGCTGGGACAAAGCCTCTTAAAGTTAGTCCTCCAGAACTACTAGTGTCTCACTCTTATCATGTCTCCTTCACCAGCATCTGTTCATGGCTGACAAATGCTAGATAGCTAGCCAGTCAAGTACTCTCTTGTGCCCTCCTCTTTAACCTCCTCCAGCAACCCGGACGCTTGTACCAACATAGAACCCAAAAACTGTCAGCCAGCCAAGTACTCTCTCATCTCCTCCTCTTCATCCTCCTCCAGCAACCTGAACTCTTGTACCATTATAGAACCCAACAACTGCCTCCCAGCTAGCAAAGTACTCTCTCATTTCCTCTGCTTCATCCTCCTCCAGCAACCTGGAGCCTTGTGCCAGCATAGAACCTGGCAACTGCCTGCCAGTCAACCAAGAACTCTCCCATTTCCTCCTCTTTATTCTCCTCCAACAACCAGAACTCTTGTGCCAGCATAGAACCCAGCAGCTGCCTGTCATCCAGACAAGAAGTATCTCTTCTGTTCCTCTTTATCCTCCTCCAGCAACCCAGTCCCTGTACCACTGTAGAACCCAGCAACTGCCTGACAGCTAGCCAAATACTCTCTCTTCTCCTTTGCTTCATCCTTTTCTAGCAACCTAGGCTTTTATGCCAGCATAGAACCCGGTAACTACCTGCCAGCCAGCCAGCCAGCCAAGCACTCTCTCATCTCCTGCTGTTCAACCTCCTCCACTAGCAACCCAGACACTTTTTCTAGCATAGAGCCTGGCAACTGCCTACCAACCAGCCAAGAACTTTCTCATCCCCTTCTCTTCATCAGCCACCAGCAAACTGGACTCTTGTACCAGTGTAGAACCCAGCAACTGCCTGCCATCTAGCCAAGTACTGTCTCATCTCCTCATCTGACCTCTTCATCCTCCTCCTCCAGCAACCCAGACTTCTGCACCAGTGTAGACCATGGCAACTGCTTCCCAGCTTTGCAAGCTCTCATCTCCTGGTCTTCAACCTCCTTCTCCAGCAACCCAGATACTTTTACTGGTGTAGAACCTGGCAACTGCCTACCAGTCAAGTAATGTAGTCTCTCACTTCCTCCTCTAACCTCTTCATCATCGTCCAGAAATCTAGACACTTGTGCCAGTGTAGAACCCATCAATTGCCTTCCAGCAGTCCAAGTGCTCTCTCATCTTCTCCTCCTCTTCATCCTCCTCCAGAAACCTGGAATCTTGCACCAACATAGAACCCATCAAGTGCCTGCCTGCCAAGTACTCTTCCATCTCCTCCTCTTTATCCTCCTCCAGCAACCCAGACTCTTGTAACAGTGTAGAACCTGGCAACTGCCTGCCAGACAGCCAAGTACTTTCATTTCCTTCTATTCATCCTCTTCTCCAGCAACCTGGACTCTTGTACCAGTGTATAACCTGTCAACTTCCTCCCAGGTAGCCAAGAAGTCTCTCATCTCCTCCTCTATACTCCTCTAGCAACCTGGACTCTTGTGCCAGCATAGAACCCAGCAGCTGCCTGTCAGCCAGCCAAGAACTCAATTGTTTCTTCTTCTTCATCCTCCTCCTGCAACTTGAACTGATGTGACAGCGAAGAACCCAGCAACTCCCTGCCAGCCAGCCAAGTACTCTCTCATCTACTCCTCTTCATCCTTCTCCAGCAATCAAGATTCTTGTGCCGGCATAGAACCTGTCAAGCTTACTGCCAGCCAAGTACTCTCACTTTTCCTCCTCTTTATCATCCTCCTCCAGCAGCCCTGACTCTTGTACCAGCATATAACCTGACAACTGCCTGCTATCCAGTCAAGTCCTCTCTCATCTCCTCCTCTCTAACCTCCCTCTCCAGAAACCCGATATCTGGCACCAGATTATAACACATTAGCAATAGCAAGTATCACCATAACACTGCACATTGGCTTTGCCACCAGCCATTGACAGGGTCTGCTTCGTATGGCATTCATCATTATTTACTATTTGTGATGCGTTATTTGAAGAGGTAGTATTAAATGTCACAAAACAGTCTTGGCAAGATAAGGTAAGGTAACTATGGCTATGTGCACATTTACACACAGTTGTCAGTTTCTTAGCATAATGTTCAATGTGTTTTTCTTTGCATTAACTCTGTTTAGGCTTTATTGAACTTTTCCTATCCAATATACTATCCTATCTGAGACATAAATGACCTGAAGTCAGATAACAGCCAGATAATCCAGCTGTTCTACAGATAACATTTGGGTCAAATAATGCATAATGGGGTCTATGCATGAAGTCAGGGCTACAGATGCACGGTGCATAAGAGACGTGTGATGATATATGATGGTATACCGCACATGACATGCCAAAGTGGCATTCACAAATGACACTGTGCCCAGCGCAGGGAGGGCAGATGTATAGCTATGCAGCAGACACAGTACATGCATGCCTCGGGAGCATGACCACATAGCATGACGTGCATTGTATTACCCAAGTGCGTCTACCATCATTCGCATCACTATGCAAGGTGGAGGGCAGCCATAAACTGCAGCTGTGTAACACAGGCACACAGGGTACAGCATGGAATGGCCATCTTGCATGGCTCCATGGGCAAAACACCAGGCAGAGCCCACTGTGTGGACACCCTGCTGCATGCAGGACACAGGCAATACCTGTCAGGTCACTCAGTGGTGGACCTGGTATACACTGGCACCAGAGAATGTGCAGGAGAGCTGGCACAATACAGTACAATATGCAGATACAGACATGAAATATTAAATCAACTTTATTGCATACCATCCACTGAAAAACACTGGGGAGCTTCACAGAGGCCATCGTGGGAGATGTGTGATGTGCACACAGATGGGCCTGGACCCATAGGCGGATGTATTTGGTTCCTCCCCCAAAGCCCTTGTGCACAGACAGTGCCCCTGTCATGCAGGGAAGGGCTGCAGAAAGGAAACCATGGAATTCATATCTGCCTCCCCAGGTCAGAGACACAGATGTGCAGACCATAGGATGACAGAGGACAGAGGCAGTGCAAGCTGCTGCCACACATGGCAAGCACTGTGAAGGACACAGAAACACCCCATACACTGAACAGCTGCCCCACTGTGAGGAACACCAACATGTGCCAATGGCATGGGCACGGCACATACCAAAGGGATGGATGCAGGGTCAGAATGCCCCCTGTGGCAGACCCAGGCACATCCCCCAGAGGTAGCACCAGGTGCAGAGGGATGACAGCAAAGATGTGTAATGCAGGGACCCACATCACCTCCACTCCCCACCCACAGACCCGGATGGCAGACACACACCACCGGAAAGAATGAGGAGTGTGCCTATGAAAATAAATGTTTATTCAGAAAACAAAACTTGGGCCCACCAGCCAGGCCCAGCCCCCAGCCCCCAGCAACACAGCCCCTCGTTCATTCATCACGGTTCTTAGAATGCCCACTGGGCCCAGGGGGCATTGTGGCAGTGTACTCCTGCAATTCCAGCAGCAGAAGATGTAGTGGTCCATGATATCCCTGGAAGAGAGGAGAGAGAGAGAGGACAGCTATGAGTGATGGGGTCACAGTGGGGTAACGCTGTGCACAGCATACACACATGCACCATGGACAACAGCTGTACATACTTTGGAGTGCTCCACTATGACCCATAGCCCCCCCACTTCATCCTTGTAATAGGTATCTTTGGAGCCCATCCTCCAAGACAGAAAGAGGGAGAGGTACTGGGGCACACACCTCCACTGCAGTGTCACCACAACAGATGCTGCACCATCCAGCTGGTCCATCTTCTCATGGACAATACTGTCCGGTCGCTCATGGCAGTTCAGCGGAGACAGAAGGGAAGGGGAACAATTTAGCAACACACCACACAACACCTGACACAGCAACACAGACACCAACAGGAGGTGCACCAAACAGGTCACAGGACACATGGGCACCCACGGGGGACAGAAGATGAATACCACTGCTGTAGGACATGCAACATGTGACAGGTGTACACACCACGGGTACACCATAAGACCTGTACCTGTGGGACATGGACAGGACAGTAGCACACAGTAAGGTAATAACACATCCACTTACCTCCCCCTGGCTCTGTAACCATCCAGATGGTACCCCCACAGGGTTGTCTGAGTATGTTGTGGAGGACACCCTCCTCAGATTATGTGGGTACAGCCCACGACATCCCACCTTTGGCGCCATTGCATTTGTACGCATCTGAGCTGCAGCTGCCACTATTTCAAAACTTAGAATGGTATGATGGATGTCAGTGGTTCTAGGTGAAATAAGCTAAAGTAAAATAGTGTGAGGAAGAATAGTGTAAACAAAACGGAGCGGCAAAAAAGAGCTCAGTGAAATAAGAGCTAAAATACCATAAAGTGTGACAATATACAGGCAGCCCAGATTAAAATGACACTTGCAGAACAAAACACACATCACATTGAGTGTTGCAGTTCTGAACACAAACATGTATTATGTACTGTTCACTTGTGTCATTTTTGTTTGGGCTATCCGCATGTTGTCATGCTGTATGGTATTTTAGCTCTTATTTCAATTTGCTCTTTTTTTTGCTGCACCATTTTGTTTGTGCTATTCTTGCTCACTCTATTTTGCTTTAGCTTATTTCAGTTAGAACCAATGTCAATACCCACTGATGTGCAAGACCCCATGGGTGTGCCAGGTCACAGAGCAGTTAAAGGAGGACCTGTGGCTGTGGCAGCAGTTGTTCAACACAGTACAACACGGTGTACAGTGAGGTGTAGCTGTCAGTACAAATACTACTATGTCTACGCAGGGGTCCAAAGGATGTGCCCCAACCTACTAATGAATGTTCTCCTGTGACAGGGTCAACAGGAGAGAGAAATGATTATGAGGAAACACCCCAGGTCTGTATATTCAGTCCTTGTGTCAGTGTGGCTCAGCTCTGTGATACACATTGTGTGGAGCGGTTCCGCCTGGACCACGATATGCTCTCCGGCCTCTGCCACATGCTCTGGGAATAGCTGGCACCTAAGACATGGAGGTCACATGCCACGTTTGTTGAAACAAAGGTGCTATGTGCCCTGGTGTCAGCCAGCCATCCATGTCAGGGACCCTGCATCAGTTCATGGACACTTTACTCCATCATATGCATGACCACATAGGGTTTCCTTCATCCATTGCCAAGATCCATGTCACAAAAGTTAGCGAGCAATGTGAGAAGGCAGTAGGGAGGGCTGGGGGTATACTGGGATGCATAGGGAGAGGCATCAGCAGCAGAAAACAGGAAGTTGTTATCCCTCTGTACAGACAGTTGGTGGGACCCCATCTGGAGTACTGCGTCCAGTTCTGGAGACCCCATCTCTGCAAGGGCATAGACTAGATAGAGGCAGTCCAGAGGAGGGCAACTAAAATGGTGCAGGGTCTGCAAGAGAAGCTGTATGAGGAGAGACTAAAGGAGCTTAATATGTATACCCTTGAGGAAAGAAGGGAGAGGGGGGACATGATGGAAACTTTTAAGTACCTCAGTGGAATCCACAAAGTCCAAGAGGGTAGCATCTTTCAGAAAAAGAGACGTGCAAGAACAAGGGGACACAATTTAAAGATGGGGGGTGGTTCAGGGGCAATGTGAGGAAGTATTATTTCACAGAGAGGGTAGTGGAAGCATGGAACAGCCTTCCTGATTAGGTTGTGGGGTCTAAAACTGTGGGAGAATTCAAGAATGCATGGGACAGACATAAGGCAATTCTTGTGGGGGGTAGGAAGAAATAGGCTGTTGGTTAACTAGGATCTGCAGCCTATCCTGTAGGTAGGGAAATCGGCAGACTAGATGGGCCAAGTGGTCCTTATTTGCCGTCAAAGTCTATGTTTCTATGTTTCTATGTAAGGATGCATTCCATGCCATGCATGGCATGCTGGATGTATTAGGTGCTATACATTGTACCAGTGTGGCAATCAGGGTACCTACCATGGACAAGGAGGTATACAGAAACAGAAAGGGTTTTCACACCATCAGCTGCCAGCTAGTTTGCGATGCATATGGTATCATCACTAATGTGTTTGCCAAGTACCCTGGGTTGACCCATGACACTTACATATTTGATGGCTTCAGGCTGAGTGGCCACCTCATGACACATGTTGGTGTCAATGGGTGACTTCTGGGTGAATATGGACATGTAGCATATGTGACACAGATGTGTGCACTGCTGTGGGACACTGACACATCTGTTCTGTACATACTGCCTAGGTGACAGCAGAAGCCCATTCCGACCATACCTAATGACACTATTCCCAGTGGCAAATGGCACAGAAGAAAAAGCATACAATAAAGAGCACAGGAAGACCAATGCCATTGCCAAGAGGACCATCGGGGTGTTGAAGGTGTGGTTCTGTTGCTTGGATCACACTGGGGGCATGATGATGCTGACCCCTGGGACAGTCTGAGGAGTAATCACTACATGGGCTGTGCTGTATAACATGGCCATGCACAAATGGCTACCCATGCCTGAACAACCGGTTGATGTCCCACTGGGTGATGAGGCGGGGATGACCCAGAGCACCCTTGTCCTGAGACATCATCTGGCAGTGTGGCATGACATGCTCTAGTGTGTGGGTCATTCAGGAACTAGAATGTACATAATAGTGGCACACTGATGAGGCCTATACTGTACATCCTGAGTACCCACTGGGGGGCCTGAGTGTCCCTTCCCATGTGTAATGCACATTACCATCTGTGTCCATGGAGGGGTTTAGGAGGGTACACTGTGTTGCTTACAGAGCTGGCTATTGTGGGCTGTGTATTGGGGGACATGTGGCAGGGAACTGTTGATAACACTGGGAATGGATTCCCTCCACTCCGGAGTATGGAGTTCATACGTGTACAGTACAATACTGGGGGGTGGGGAGGCCAGGATGTGTTTGGGAGGGATGATGTTCAGGGCTGTGTAATGGTGCTGTCACGGGACTGTGCAAGTGCATTTGTGCCAATGTGCTGTGTGTTGTGCTTCTGGTTGGACTTACAGCTTCCGTGGTGAGTGTCCTTCCAGTTGTGTGGAGGAGCGTGTTCTGAGGTGGTGTGTTGTTGATTACGCCTTGCCCCCCCTTGCATGGCTGCCAGTTGCCAGGTGGCTGTGGCTCTTCCTGTTGTTGTATGTCCCTCTAGTCTACTGACATGCATGTGGTATTGGACTCCTGGTTGCAGTGTCTACTTCCACCGCCTGTGCTCTTGGTGGGCTGGTGGGTTCTTGCATGTCGGTGTCCTGATCAGGTGTCTCTGTGCCTGGGAGGTAGGTGGGTGGCCGCTGGTCGATGACAGTCCCCTGTGTCATGGCATACAGAAAGCTTGCAGGTGTTGGTGGAGTGGTGGCATGTGGCTTTGCCTCTGGCCCTATGTGACTATCTGGAAGCAACAGGGTCACCACCTCCTGGATTGTCATGGGGAATGCCTGGCTGGTTGTGCTGGACCCAAATAGCAGATGTTCTATGATCCACTCCAGGATGTTTCCTATCCTGTCATTGCCTCCCCACAAACAACGCACCTCCACAGTCAAGTCCTTCAGGGCCTCAGTATTTTCCTGCTATGCCTGCAGGTAGTCACATTCCAGCTGCTGCATTTCTAGGTAAAAAGTCTGCATGATGGAATATGTGGTTGTCCTCCGTGTTTGGCGAGTTGGGCGTGCCGAGGGTCCCTTAGCCCCACTGTCACTTGGACCTTGGGGTGGCACGGTGCCCCCCTGTGTCCCCTGGCAGTGTGTGTGTGACAGCAGGGCATCCTGCATGACCAGCCTTGTAGGGCTGTGTCACTTGCTCGTTGGTGCACTGTCTGACACCACTGGGTGGCCAGCTGTGTAGTGGCTGTGAGGGTGCTTCTAAGCGGGGGGACTGTGTGTTGGCTCCTGTTGGGGGTGTATTCCAGGTCCTACATGGCCTCCAACGTCTCCAGCATGGTTTCCATGTCCATGTCCTTGGGGCTGCCTATCTCCACTACTGTATCCTGTGTCCCCTGCGTTGAACCTGTGGGCAAGAGCACATGTTGTTGTTTCTTGCTGGTGCATCAGCAGGTGTTGGCATGCACTCAGCTGGGCAAAGTGTGGTCCAAATACCTGCACCATCTGTGTCTGAGTCTCCCTACATGTCCTCCTCCAGAGTGGTTGCAGGCAGAGCAAGGGGGCTGGCTACCATCTCCTGATCTGCAGGGTGCAAGACAGGGTTGCTGGTAGTGCTGTTCTGTCATATACCTCATGCCTTGTGCCCCTGCACTGTAACACATACCTGGCAATGTGTCAATGCCTTCCTCCTCCTCCCCATGTAGGCTGATGTCAGACAGGGTGTTGTCTACCATCCTCTTGATGGGTGAGAGGGTGGGCACGTGCATGGGCAGCCCACTGCCCGTGCCTTGCTGTTTGCATTGTATGGCAGCCAGCTTTCATTTCATGACTGACCAGAGGTTGCACCACTTGTGCTTTATAACCACAAGTGTCCATGCCTCTGGACCGGCCATGTTGAAAGTAACCTGGATATCCAGCCTTATGTGGAACTTAATCTCCACTTCAGTTTTTAGGACTGTGCTCCGTACAGCACACTGTTGTGTTCACAGATGTCTGCCACCATAGCTGCCATCTGGCCACCCATGAAATTGCTGGTCTGTGACTGGGTGCTTATGTGCAACAGGTATCCTCCATACCCCTCAGTCCGTCTATGGCCTGGGCATACAGTCACTTGCAGTGGTCCATGTGCCACCGGCGTGGCATCTCCATCTCCAACTCCTGCTCTTGTGCGCTCTTCCATCACAGTATTTACTTCCTGGTATCCACATGGGGTGGTGCACATGTCCATATATGGTTGGGTCAAGAGGGGGATGCGTGTATTCGGCCTGCCAGGCCATCCCTGCACACTGCACTGCATATGTCTGTTGGCCATGCCTCTGCCTCAGCTTAAGCTGTGTGTGTGTTCATGAATGGCCTGTGGATTTTCAGCCAGCTGAACACACAGCTGCGCGACCATATTACACTGTATATGAGCACATTTTCCGTGCTTTTGTGCATAGGCCTCAATTTGTGTATCTTTACCATTTACATAAGGGATATGCAATGTGCAGCATCAACAAAAACAATTAAAGTTGTATCTGAAAATTGCTTCTGCAGCAATAGGACTGTGTTAAAAGAGAAAAGAATTTTAACAAGTAAAACGTATTTTTGTACTTGTATAGTTTCAAATCCGCCTATTGTTTCATAATACACAAACGGTACTGTATATTTTCTTAAAAATACAGCATCACAATGTATTATATATTTTAAATATTTACCTTGCCAATACTGCTTTGATATTTGTTGCCATGACTAAATTTCAAAAACAGCATCAAAAAGAATCTGTCTCAAAATCAAGAATTAAAAGGTAACTTTATACTGGATTCAAGACGCTTTCAGTGGCAGTGATGGGGTAGCACAGAATGAGGAAGAACCCATCAATAACAGTGGGGTTTAACATTAATACAGTCATAAAGGGAACATGCCACATTTTCTCCTAATCTTCCAACTAGCAGATAAAGAAGAGCAGACTGGGCAGTCCACTAAATGTAATGCTTGTGCAGACTCAAAGCACTGGATATATTCTTTCAACCCTTTCATCATCATTACTGAAAACCTGGGCCTTATTTATGTTAGACCCCTTACCTGCCACTGTCGTTCCTACTCATAATCCATTTAAAAGTATCTATTCATCCCACAGTTTCTCTAGGGTGTTATATATATTGATGGCAGTGTGTTCCCCGTTCATGACAGTGGCACTAGGCATGCCATCCCTATACTGCCCTTTTGGTGTCAGAATAAACTGCTGTGGCTAAGAACAAGTGAGTAACGCAGTGTGCAGTGAAACACAAATGTCGATGTATTGGTGTTTTGTCCAGTGGTTTGTTCTGAAAGTGTACAATCCACCTTCTGCCTCATTTAGTGATTACAATGCAGGTTTTGACTGCTATATAAATGCCAGGAACTACTCTGTGGGTATTTGCAAACCTAGTTGGTATTTTATGAATATGAATATTCTCTGAGTATTAACAGAATTGCAACAGGTGTAGCAACTGAATTGGGACTAGTAGGGGTATTACTGCTACTGCCTGGGGACTAGGTGTCTTGGTTGCAGGGGTAGACAGAAGGAGGGCACCTATGAAATGGTTAATAATTTGTATGCTTGCTGCAACAGTATCTGTGCCCCTGGAAGAGGAAACAGTGGAAGGAGAGTGGCACTTACCTGAGTGCTACAATATAATAATACAGCTGTTGTATTAAAAATATTACCATTTATACAATAATTGTAGAAATCATATTTTGCAAATAAATGTGCTTATTTTCATGTATGAAAGGCCTAAAATGGAAATAAACTATGGGGACATAGTCAAAGGAGGGGAGAATCATCTTGGTCAGGAGTTGGTGCCGAGTAGTTTGGGAGAGGGTGTTTGTTTCTGTGCAGTGTGCCCAGTTTTGGGTGAAGTTTTGCTAGGATATTCTCAATGTGTTTTAAATAATCAAGTTGGAGTCTAGCCAGATTCCCAGGTACTTGTAGTGAGGGACTGTATCAAGTGAGTAGCCATCTAGGGTGGTGAAAGTGATGGGGAAGGGGAGGTTGGCAAGTTTTTGCGGGGCATCAAATGTCAAGGACATATTTTTTTTTTACATTTACTTTGAGGAGATTTTGACCGAACCCACGAAGGACAGAGTGCAAGTCTGCTTGGAGCTGGGACTGGACTGCTGCAGAAGAGGGGCCAGAGGTGAAGAGAACAGTGTCGTCAGCATACATCTGTATGTTCGCCACCGAACAGGCTGATGGGAGATTTTTTAGGAAACCAGAAAATAACATAGGGCACAGAATGGAGCCTTGGGGAACACCTGCATGGACTGGAAGAGGAGGAGAGAGAGGGCTCCCCCAACACGGACTTGTTAGGTACAGCCAGAGAGGTAGGGGCTGAACCATTGTACAGATTCTAGGGAGAGACCAGTGGAGGAAAGTTTGTTTAAGATGGGAGGATGAGAGACAGAGTCAAAAGCCTTTGCAAGGTTAATGAAGATGGTGGCAGTTATGCATCCTTTGTCCATACTGGAGAGAATGGAGTTTGTGAAATGAAGGAGTGATGTGGCGGTAGAGTGGTTTGTCCTGAAGCCTGATTGGTAGATGGAGAGGAAAGCTGAGGAGTTTAGAAAATTAGTGAGTCATGTAAAAACAAGGGATTCTTGAAGTTTGGCCAGGGCAGGGAGCAGTAAAATGGGGCAATAGTTTCTCAGAGAGAGGGTGTCACCTAATTTGTGAAGAGGTAGGACTTGGGCAATCTTCCAGGCCTGTGGTACTGTGCAGAGGTAGAAAGAGTGATTTAGGATGTGGGTGAGATAGAGGGATATAGCTGGGGATATAGCTGGGGTGGAAATACGTAGAAGAAAGGGGTTGAGGGAGTCTGGGCTGTTTTTTGGGGGCTTAAAGAGTCAAGAGCTTGTTGGACTTCTTGGACCAAGATTGGGGGGAAAGAGTAGCCATGTGAGGTGGTGGTGTGGTGGATGGGTGGGCGGGTGAGGGGGAGGACTGAGGCATAGCCAAGGTAGTGTGATTGCCTTTGTGCAGATGTTGCATAAGACCCTATATATGCACAGCTCCAGAAGGGTTTGGGTAGTTTTATGTCGAGCCCAGGCCTTATCGCATGATTTACACAAGTGGATGAGATCAGCAGAGACCCAGGGTAGGTGACACTGTTTTACCTAGTGGTGCCTGAGGGGGGAATGGCAATACCATACTTTGTGAAGGAGGTGAGAAAAGTGGCAGAGGGCTGAATCCACATCAGGGCCGGAGTAGAGAGCAGACCAGTCAGTGGCATATAAATCATGAAGGAGTGCATCAACATTAAGTGATCTGTAGGAGCGGATCCAGCAGTATACAGGGAGAGAGTGGGGTGTATGAATTTTGCTAACACAATATGTTATAAGGAGGTCACCAAAAACATTAGATAGAATGCCTGCAGTGAGGATTCTAGTAATGGGCAGGATTCACAGAACAGCTGAAATACCCGCAACTGCAGGACAAACCTAATGCAAGTGGGTTGCCATTGCGAATCTGCAGGTTTCTGCAGTTGTTCCACAGTATTCACATAGGTGGAGCTGGATAATGACTGACTCCACAATTTTTGTCAGGGCAGCTTGTGGATCATGTTGCTAGGGAAATCTTCACAGCTGCGGAGATCTGTTACAGCCGCTGGGACCAGATGTAACATCATCTGCAACAGCTGCACTGTTCATAGCAATCTCTGCAGCTGCGGAGATTCCGCTCCGCAAAGGGAGTTGTAGCATGGGACTCAGTCTCAGAAAGCTTTGTGAATCCAGCCCTATAAGTTTAAGAACAGTAGGCACCCTTTGTTTAGTTTTATGGATTTTTTTTCTATCAAGTTACCTTAAAGGTAACAGGCAACATTATTGTACTGCATGGCTGCCCTTCTAACATCAGTTACCTTGCCAGCTGAGGTCTCCATCTAGATGTAGGGCACAATTTTTGGTGCAGTCATTATTTTGTATTTTAATTTTGCAGAGTATTGGCAAATGCAAAAGTGGGGGTGGCTCTCTGAGACTTCTGATCGATCGCCACCAAAGACTCATGGGAAATCTCCCTTTTCAGTGATGTTGATCCTGCTATTGCCATATTGAACACAGCAAGAGGTGGGTATTAGTTTTATGTTTTTTATAGTGTTGGTGAGAGGGTTACTGTTTAAAAGTTATTTACAGCTAAGTATCGCAAGTTATGAAAAAAATATCCTTTTTCGTGAGGGAAAAGTCTTTTTTCCTTTGCCTGCATAGTTTCCCTGGTGTCTTGTGGCAACCCCCACCGTTTGATTGGTGTCCCAGTAATACCAGTATATTCCCCTGGTGTCTAGTGGCACCCCCACCCTCCCCCTAATTATATTGTACTTCCCTGGTGTCTAGTGGCACCCTCAACCCTTCAGTTGCATCCCCATAATTATAATGTACTTCCCCCATCCCGTAAAAAGAATACATTTCCCTGGTGTCTAGTGGCACCCCCTCACCCTCTGATCGGCGTCCCAGTAATAACATTATTTCTCTGGTGTCTAGTGGCACCCCCCACCCTCTGATCACTGTTCCCATAATAATTTCACAATTCCCTGGTGTCTAGTGCCCCCCTCCTGTGATCACCAACCCAGTAATTACATGCCCTGAAGTAAAGAAAACGGTCCCTCGATGTCTGTTTTATTTTTTCCAAAACCTGTATAAAACAAAAGTCCCTCACTAATCTGACCCCTCACACCATGACCTCCCACTTAGCACCCACCACCCTGCACCGCCAACAGTCCACATACATCCTCACTCACTTGAACAGGTCCCAGGGTAAAGATCCAATCTCTGATCATAGACATGTCTTGAAGCTGGAACCGACGACTGCTATATGAGAATTAAGGTAAGTGCAGTTCAATGTATTTCAAAGGGGTTTTCAATTTTGGTGTATAACTTTGCCATTTTTTCATGTTTTTACACCAGATTTTCAATATGGCCTTTTTGAGACCCCACTTTGTGAACAATGTCAGTGGAATTGTGCAAATCTGTCTGGAAAGGTGATTTCGCAGTGGCTTGGCAAAATCACCTTTTGGGTGGGATTTAAAGATTTTCACCACTGTTGTTCATCGGGTGGAGACATAAGAAGGCTATGTTGAAATTTGGGGGTCAAAATATGTGACAATGGCAAAGTTATGCTCATAATTTGAAATGTTGCTACACTCCCTCATAACTTTGGCAATTTAAAATATTTTTACTGGAATGTTTCTGCATAATCATCTTTTTACACCACCCCATGAATGTGACAGCTGTAATTTTTAAAACCCTGTCCAAACTGTGTTTTCATGCCTGTGGCATTCAATGGCATTTTGGTGGCATGGAATCGTGTTCTGGCAGGGATTTCAACATTTTCATTGCTGGGTTCATGAGGTGGGGCAATAAGAAGGCTATGCTGACAATTTAATTCCTATTTTACTACAAATGCAAGGGCAGGGAGGGCACTGTTCTTCCACAGCAACATATACGTACGCATCTAAGGATGCGCTCCCACAGACAAATGAGGATACAATTATACTGTCTCAAAAAGTAAGGACATTCTTTGCAAAAACGTTGTTAATTCTCTAGTTAGGGTTGAAGAGACAAAATTAGGGAAATGTGGTGTTAGGGTGTCCAACACTAATCCCCCCACCCTGCAGGCAGCTACAGGCGTGGGGTGTACCTTGGGGTTGTTAACTCTAACACTCACCCCATTCTCATATAATGTACCCATCTCAGCTTATTTACTCATGGAGTGGGGTGAGCATTAGGGTTGACAACCGCAAGGCAAACTCCATGCCTGTTACTGCCTGCAGGGTAGGGGTGGGGTGTTAAGGTTATAAACCCTAACATCACATTTCCCTACTTTTGTTGCTTCAGCCTTAACTAGTACATTAACAAAGTTTTTGCAAAGAATATTATACTGGCGCGATAGCACCATTATAGCTAGGGTTGGTACAGCCCTTCAATATTATGTGTGGGGAGCCCTTATTATTGCCTGAAATCAAGCAGATTACAACCATGTTGAGCCATCATTATGACCTCACTCTGTTGTTAACCCTTCTTGAGTATGTCATATCAATGGTATAACAAAACAGAATGCTCATAACAATCAGTGTTCCGTAAAGTAATTCAATAAAGTACAGTAATTCAGTCCATGATTACAGTCTCCATAAAATGCATGACCTTTGGTCAATAACCCCACTGAAAACACTTCTAGAGGTATCCATGACATCTGAAAACCTCTTGAGCTGCACTCTTGGGGTTAACAATGATGTCATGGCAACCTCTCAAAGTGTTTACAGAGTGGTTATTAACCAAAGACCATACATTATCCTCTATGTTAAATCCAAAATTTTACACCTTAATAACTTTGGTGTACTTTGACGAACTAGCCTGAAATTTAGCATGCGTGGTCATTCTTCCAGAGTCTCAAGACATGAAAAGTTTTGTGACATCATTTTGCATGGTTTTGGAGCTATAAAGTGATAAAAAAACAGAAAAAAAGGTTTTACGAACATATGAAATTTGCCAGCAGATAAAGGCCTAGAGGTCTATCAAGTCTGCTCGAATGTGCAGCTAGCACCCCTTATTCTGCAGATGCCCTTCCCTTCCACCCTTCGGCTTCATTAACCCTCCCCCTTGTCCTGTCCCATCCTCGTTTGAAGCAGTCCACTGTTCTACTGCAGTCACCAGACAGGCAGGTAAATGAAAACCATTTGAACAGTTAATTGTTAAGGATTTATTGTTTGTGCTCAGAGGAATACTGTTTGTGATGTCAGCCATCTTGTCTTTTTTTCTGTTTTAATCAAGTTTTTCTACCCAAGTACTGCCTGGTAACTAATGAACAAAACCTGTAATTAGATCTCCTTCACATACTTTGTTAGATTATTTTATTACTTAAGACTGCAAATATCAGTTAGTGTGTCGAGACTAATTTTGCCCATCACTCGCTTAGGTAAGGATGGTTCAATCAAAAAATAACCATTCACAGTTCTTTACAGTTCAGACTTTACTGTTTGAACTGAAGAGACTGTGAGCAGTAAAGGTCCATGACAGTTTGAACTGTCATGGCTCCCTGGTGTCTAGTGGCACCCCTACCAGCTGATTTTCATTCCCTGAATGAAATAATATGTCCCCAGTAGTTCAGTGGTCCTTCCCCCCTACACCATTCTCTGATCACCGTCCCTCTATAAATTAAATATATTCCCTGGTAGTTCAGTGGTCCCTCCCCCTCCCCCTGTTCTCTGATCGCCCTCCCCATATAAATGTAATATATTTCCTGGTAGGCCAGTGGTTCCTCCCCCCATCCTCTGTTCTCCAGTAGCTGTCCCCATATAGAACATATATTCCCTGGTAGTCCAGTGGTCCTTCCCCCCTCCCCATTCTCTGATCGCCATCCGTCCCCATCCTGAAAATATAGATTCTCTGGTAGTCCAGGGGTCCCTCTCTCATCCCCATTCTCTGATCCCTGTCCCCATATTAAATAATAAATTAATTGGTAATCCATTGATCCCTCCCCTCCCCAATTCTCCGATCACCGCCACCATATTAAATAATAAATTAATTGGCAGTCCAGTGGTTCCTCCCCTCCTCCATTCTCCGATCGCTGTCCCTGTATTAAATAATAAATTCATTGGTATTTCAGTGGTCCCTTGTCCCTCCCCATTCTCTGTTTGCAGTCCCTGTGTTGCCGTTATATGTCCCTGGTGTCTTGTGGCACCCTCCCATCGGTGTCCGTGGCTGTAATAAAACTGTCCCTCAATATTTTTTTTTGTGCAAAATATAAAATGGTTCCTCACCGATCAGCCACCCATCCCCACCTCCCACTCAGCACCCACCACCCCACAGTCCCAGTACACCCCCACACACCCTCACTCAACTCAACAGGTCACATGTTCAAGATCCACTCTCCGATCAAAGACTTGTCTTACAGATGGAACCAGTGACTGCAATATGAGAAACTAAAATAAATGCAGTTTAGTGTATATTTCAATGGGGTTTTCAACTTTGATGCATAACTCATCCATTTTTGGACATTTTGACACCAAATTTTCAACATGGCCTTTTGGGGACCCCACCTCATGAACAATATAAGTGACATCATGCAACTCCTACCTGAAGGGTGATTTCATGGTTGCTTGGAGAATTCACCTTATGGGTGGGATTTGAACATTTGTCCTGCCCTTTTTCATGAAGTGGGGTCATAAGAAGGCTATGTTTAAAATTTGTCATCAAAATATGTACAAATGGCACAGTTATGACCATTCATTGCAGTTTTGCTATGTGTGGTCGTAACTTTGGAAATTTTAAATATTTTTACCACAAATTTTCAACAGAGCCTTCTTATTATCCCACCTCATGTATGTCACAGCTGTTATTTTTCACATCCTGGCCAAAATGTGTTTTCATACCTGTGGCATGGAATGGTGTTGCAGTTGCATGGAATTATGTGTTGATGGGGATTCTAAAATTGTCTGTACCTTGTACATGAGGTGGGGTAATAAGATGGCCATGCTGACAATTTGATCACTGTTGTCCTATAAATGAAAGTGCAGGGCCCTTCCACAGATACATACATATGGGCATCTATGGAGGGATTAGGCCCTGCTTTCCTACAGACAAATAAGGATACAATTACTCTACCTCAAAAACTGGGGATGGGTGGGAGTGCTGGGCCCAGAGGGCTCTGCACTCCCACAGTCAAAGAAGGCTACAATTATACTACCTAAAAAAGTAAGGAAATTCTTTGCCAAAAGCTACATTAGTGCATCAGTTAGGGTTGAGAATAAAGTGACAAATGTAGGGAAATATGATGTTAAGGTTTCCAACCCTAAAACCCCTGCCCCACCCCTAAAATGAATGATGGTTGGCATCTTCCTTGGGGTTGTCAACCCTAATGCTCACCCAGTTGTATGCATTTGTGAAAAATACACACTTGTCTCTATCACATCTTAGCTTTTCTGTTACTGCAATGGGGTGAGCGTTAGGGCTGATAACCCCAAGGAAAGCTCTACCCCTCATTCACTTTAGGAGGTGAGGCAGGTGTTTCAGGGTTGGAAACCCTGGTGTCAAACTTCCCTACATTTGTCACTTTATCTTCAATCCTATCTGATGCATTAACATTGTTTTTTGCAAAGAATATCCAGCTGCCTGCCTGTCTCTCTGTCTGCAAAGAATATCTATCTGTCTGTCTGTCTATCTTTCTATCTACCTATCTATCTGTCTATTTTAACTGCATGAATATTATGTCCCGTTGCCTCTTTTCCTTTTCTTCTTTCATAAAACATAGGACATGATTTTTAATGTAGAGCTGTTTACAAGGTTCTTACAGTATTTTCCAAAATGTGTTTTGTACAGTAGCTCCAAACTAGCCATATTTAACTGCGACTGAATACAAACTGATGTGAAAACCTGTAGTGTATACAGAATTGATTTATTTTTTAACAATCTGTTCAGGAAAGATAGGCAGGGCAAAAAAAGAGGGGGGTAGCCATTTACATTCGAGAGGAAATAAAAGCCACAGAAATAAAAGGGCAACCTGGGGACTTCGAGTCATTGTGGCTAACAGTAGACACGGGCAAGGGAAAACCTTCCAGAATAGGCATCATGTACAGGCCCCCAAATCAAGGAGGTAAAGGAGACAAAGACCTAATAGATGAAATCCACAAAATGTCTGATAAAGGCAAAGTAATACTGTTGGGGGTCTTCAACCTACCAGATATTAACTGGAGCACACTAACGGCAGCAAGAACAAGAAGTAGAGACTTCTTATTGTCACTACAAGGCACGGGACTGTGCCAACTTGTTAAAACCCCAACAAGGGAAGATGCCTTTCTCGATCTTGTCCTCACAAACTTGGAAAGGATCGAGGGCATCATAGTGGGATGCCATATGGGCAACAGTGATCAATGCATGGTAAGCTTTAAGGTAAACATAACACAGGACACCAGCCACTCAAAGATAAAGGTGCTAGATTTCAGAAAGGCTGACTTCCAAAAAATGAGGAACAACATAAGTAGCTAGTTAATGGAAATAGAGGTTGAGGAGGTGGAGGTCATGTAGGAAAGGCTCAAGGGAGCAATAAAGACTGCCACAGATCAATGTGCCAGATGGGTCAGCAAAGCAAAAAGAAATCCTTTATGGTTTTCCAAGGAACTGGCTACCACAGTCAAAGAAAAAAAGAAGATGTACAGCATATACCAGGAAAACAAAACAGAAAGGCTGGGGGTCATACAGGGACAAAATGAGAGAGTCTAACAAACAAATTAGAAAGGCAAAAGCCTAGACAAAGGAAAAGATAGCAGAAGGGGCAAAGACAGGAGACAAACCATTTTTAGATACATTAGGAAATGTAGGATGGCAAAAGGGGGAATAGTAAAGATTGCTACTGAAGAAGGGAAATGCACCAAACATGACCCAGAGAGAGCCGAAATCCTCAACAATTTCTTCTGCTCTGTGTTTACCAAAGAGCACTCGGGGATGGCTCAGCTCTGAAAAAACACAACACCCCAGGACCAGGGGTAGACATGAGTCCCTTTATAGAAGTCAAAGTACAGGAGGTGCTAAATAAACTACAAGCAAAGTCATGGGACCAGACAAGATGCACCCCAGAATCCTTAAGGAACTGGGGCAGAATTAGAAGCCCCTCTGGCACTTCTATTCACAAAATCCTTGAAGAGCAGTGCAGTACTCGAAGACTGGAAAAAGGCAATAGTGGTTCCACTTCACAAATCAGGCAGTTGTGAAGAGGTTAGTAATTATAGACCGGTGCGCCTCATATCTATAGTAGGGTAACTAAAGGAGACACTACTCAAACAGAGGATCATAGTAATTCTCAAAACTAGTGGCCAACAAGACCCTAAACAGCATGGTTTCACAGCAGGTAGGTCATGATAGGCAAATCTGCTTGAGTTTTTTGACTACGCTACAAAAATAGTAGACCACGGTGGGGCAGCAGATGTGGTCTACCTAGATTTTAGTAAGGCCTTTGACTCGGTTCCACATAGCAGGTTGGTAAAGAAGCTTGACCACACAGGGGTTGGTCCAGAAATAGTCATATCAGTACAAAACTGGTTACAAGGCAGAACCCAGAGGATACAGATTAGCAGAATGCAATTGATGGAAGGCAGGATGACCAGCGGGGTGCCCCAGGACTCAGTGCTGGGGCCTCTGCTCTTCAATAATTTTATAGCAGACATCACTGATGGGCTGGAAGGGAAAGTGTGTCTGTTCACAGATGACATCAAGATATGTAACAGGGTGTACACCTTACAAGGAGTGAGCAAGATTTCAGCTGACCTCAAGAAACTTGAAGAATGGTCTGGAGTGTGGCAGCTGAGATTTAATGCCAAAAAGTGCAAGGTCATGCACATAGGAAAGAAAAATCCAAGAAAGGAGTATTACCTAGGAGGTGAAAGACTGGCGGACTCAAACCAGGAACAAGATGTGGGAATCATAATCTCAGATGACTTGAAGGTTAGTAAGCAGTGTGAGAAGGCAACATTGAAGGCCAACAGAATGCTGGGCTACATTGGGAGGGGAATCACGAGCAGGAGGAAAGAGGTGGTACTACCACTGTATAGATCGCTGGTCAGGCTGCACCTGGAATATGGAATCCAATTCTGGAGGCCTCACCTCAGGAAGGACATTGACCAGGTGGAAACAGTACAGAGAAAGGTGACAAAAATGATTCAGGGTCTACAGTACATGTCCTACAAGGAAAGACTTAGGGAACTGAATATGTACTCCCTGGAGCAGAGAAGAGAGAGAGGGGACATGATTGAAACATTCAAGTACACAAAAGGCATTAACAAGGTACACGCACAGGAATGTTTACACTTCAAGAAGGGCTCCAGGACCAGGGGACATGACCTCAGGCTGCAAGAAGGGAGGTTCTCTACCAACGCCAGGAGGTTTTTCTTCACAGAAAGAGTGGTGGACGCCTGGAAAAGCCTACCCCAAGAGGTTGTGGGGGTCAACACTGTGGGGGGGATTCAAGAATGCATGGGATAGACATAAGGGAACCCTGACTACAAAGGGCAACTAGAGTGTCAAATAGGTCTAAAATAAATGGGCAGACTAGATGGATCTAACGGTCTCCTTCTGCCGTCAACTTCTATGTTTATGGTGACATTCTTTACTGTTCTCTCCATGGAGCAATAATTTACAGTTTTGACTATGTCACAGTTGACATACAGAAATCTGAGTACTGTTACTGTAGATCAGCCACTCATACTTAGCATTCAGTACACAAACTATAGCACAATCAAAAACTTCAAATTACTGGTCCCATACAGAGAACTGTAAAGAAGGTTGGCTATGGAAAAAAACAGCAGAAAGCACCATTTTTTTCACGTCACCTTTTATTCAGATATAATTAAATATGGATCATTATGGGGTTTGTTTATAAATAGAACTATTGCAAAGAGCTGACAATTAGCACACATCCAATGTCTGCTGTAAGAGCTGTGAAACCAACTAAATGAAGTATAAATAATTACAATACATGAAATCTTTTTTTTAAGGCAGTAGGTCTCTAGTTCATATTTGCCACACAGAGGTAACTGTTGTCCTTTTACGATAGACTATCCTTCAAACACTTTCCCTGAAAAGAAGCTGATCTCTTTCCATGTACTGTATATTTACTGTAAGTAGGTTAAGGAACGGTTTGGCCTTTGGGAGTTGGATAGGTCATTAGTTACATAACGCTAAAGGTGTTCCATACATTTTCTTAAAATCTACAATTACTTTTGTTCTGCATTTTAACAGTAGTTTGTGGCATTTGTAGAATGGTAACATGTATTGTTTCCTGTGTGACTTAGCTGATCCGAAACTGTTAGCCCCAACAGTAGTTATGGATAAGGAGCCTTAATGTTACATAAGCTCCTTAGACTTGCACTTCTTGTGCTTGTGCATGTAAGTACTGTCAAAAAGTGCTTGCACAGAGGGATTAAGAATGACCATATGTGTTAATACCTTTAAGATATATTTATTGTCTTCCAGTACATCTTCATCTGCTTGACCAGACAAAATGCTTGTACAGGTCAACCAGAAAGACAGTGCAGTGACCTTAGGGATAAGAACAAAGCCTTTGAGTGGGCAGTTAATACCTTATTTAGTCCCTCATCTGTGAGATTTGCGCAGAAGGTACTCTTTAAGACCAACTGCTACTCTCAGGGAGGGAAACCAGGAAAGGGCAAAGTAATCGTGGGCAATCCCAGCCCTGGCCTATTCTCTTAACATGGATTAACCTTTATCCCTTTATCTTTATTTTAATTCCAAACACCTGAGCAAAAATGTGACTAGATTCTACTCTCACTTAAAACTCTTAATGATCAACATTTGGTTGGGAGGAAAAAGACTGCTGTCTGATACAGCCATTAGCATGATGTGGGCATGCAGATGGGGGATCTTTAACCTTCTGTAATTAACGGTAATAGTTCTTCCCTGAGATGTTCAGTATCAGGGAAACATTCAAATTAAGGCTGAGCAAGGCATATACTATTCTGGACAAAGTTGCTCAAATGCTATACTTTGTACAAATACAAATATCACCCTTAACGTTTTTCTTCTCATTAGCCCATATAATAAAGTATTTGTAGGCCTTGGCTGAAGCTGATGTGACACACATGTGATTACTACTGCTCATAACATCACTGCAAAACAAGATAGTTATCTAAATAAGATGCTAAATATAAAACATCCTGTTTTTTTAGGTCTGAATATCTTTTACAAGGCAATAAATCTTAGAATAAGATTTCATAGCTAAAAACAAATAAGTAGAGTAAAATTGAAAGATTTTGACAAAATATTAAATGTTATTTCAAGAGATTAGATCTTGTTTCAAGCTTTAAACTAAGATAATAACTCTTATTTTTAATATATATGTGTGTGTATATATATATATATATATATATATATATATATATATATATATATATATATATATATATGTATATTTATATATATGTGTGTGTGTGTGTGTGTGTGTGTGTGTGTATATATATATATATAAGACAAAGAACCTCTGTGCGCAAACACTGAGGCAAGGGTTACCCCAAAGGGCATTTGGCTGGGAAGCCAAGTTTCAAGAAAATACAAAATCACACATGCCCACACAATGCTATAATATAGCCTTACTGTATAAGGGAATAAATACATCTCATCCACAGTTGCTTTCAAATGCATACCCATCTAGTATTACTAAATGAGTCCAGATTGTTATGGTACTTGTCAGAGAATGTAATATGCCTCCCTCTTTCCTCTGTGTAAAAATATAAAGTAATGCTAAAATAATATTTGTATCACCTACAAATAAAATTATTTTATCTGAGAGAGAGAGTTCATATGTTAAGATTTTTATTTGTGCTCAGTTATTTTCTTTCTGAAAATTATCTATTTTAATCTTATATTATAATTGCTTTCATTACTATGATTATTTACTGTATACATGTTTAACTACTGTAAGTACATTTTATTATGTAAATAAACTTGCATTTGAGCAGTGGATTTTTTATTTAAGTGTCTTTTTCTTGTTTTAAGATTTCCACAGGTATTATCTGTTTGTGCTAGGAAATCATATACAATACTGGGAATAACTCACTAAAATAAATGTTCTACCCATTGGAAATTTTAAGATTCAAGAGAAATATGACATCCCTCATTATAGTATGAGCACGTCTGTGATGTAGCATGGAGTCCCCTTCACTACATGAACATAAAAATGCAAGAGGTAAATTCAGTCATTTGCAATTGTTACTATTCTTGGAACTCTGCCCTTTGCTACATGGGTTTTTACCATACATTATCCGGCAGTCACAGATGGCCTCTTTGAGTTTGCCCTTTCTGACCTTTTGCAGGTGTGCATGAGCATCTCTAAGGTTCTGTGGTGGGCCCACTCCTATTTAAGCACCAGCGCATAATAGTGATGAAAACTTTGATCTATGACTTTTTTATTCTATTTTAGATTGCCCCTTTTCTCCTGACTTGTTTGATACCCTTTTACCCCATTTTGATTCTGCTTAACCACCTTTTTTTTTTTACAGTTGAAATAAGAAAAGGTACGCTCCTTTTAATATGGATGGGATCAGGTGTTGATCACTGCTCTCTGTTGTTTTTGAACACCCATTGTTTAAGACATACTGTTTTCATCTCTTTTGTTCCCCTTGTATTGCTTCCTCCCATAGCTATCATGGTGTCTTATGCTCCTCTCTCTCACATTGCCTTCCTCAACCTCTTTCCTGCTCTGCTCCTCCGCTCATTAATCCCACTTCATCCTCCAAGCAATCTCTCTAGCCATAACCCCTTCCCTCCCTCTCTCTCTCCTAACTCTTCTCTCCCTTCTAACACCTCTCTATACCTAATTCCCCTCTCCCCCCTTCTCCACTGTCTCTACCTACTCTGTTCTACTCCGTCCTCCCCACCCCTGCCATCTCACCCCACCTCTGTCACTGCCCCCCCATGTCCACCCTCCTTGCCTTCCCTATGCTTCACTCCCTTCCCATCCCTGTTACTACCTAGGCAACCCTCTCCTCTAACACCTCCTTTTCCTGCCGCACGCAATACCTAGCCACTCTAAGGGTCCTTGCTGTCCTCCTCATGCTCTCTGGAAATGTTCACCCTAATCCTGGGCCCCCTTCTATTAGCCCCCCTCACACTCCGATGCCCCATTCACTGTGCTATGTATCCATGAACATATGCAGTTTGCTAAAGAAATTCCCTGACTTACAGGGTTGGGCTGCTCTACATCAGTCTGATAACCTGGTTTACCAAGGCCACCCCGATGCTGCTGTTGCCCTCCCTGGGTATACATTTTTTAGGGAGGACCGGATCTGTAAGTGTAGTGGGGGTTGTGCCATATACCTCCGCAACTCAATCCAAGGGCATGCCCTCCCCACCCCTCAGCTCAGTCATGGCACCCAAGCCATCTCCATCAAACATACCCCTGTTCCTTCTAGAGCCCCTTTATATCTTACTGCATCCTACATTCCTCCTATGCACCAACACCTTGCCTTCCAGCCCCTCCTTGATCATCTTACCTCCTTGCCCCCCAAGATGGAGCAAATCTTACTTGGCGACCTAAACATTAACTGGCTTGCCGACTCTGCCTCCCAGGCTAGGGATGCCACTGCTGCCCTAGACTTTACGCAACTTGTTACTCTGCCCACCAGATCTAACCTGGTCACTGGCACCTCTACCTTACTGGATCTTGTTCTATCCAACAAACCCCACAAGATCTCCACCCTCGCTGTACTCAGTGATCACTCCCCTATCACTTTCTCCTGGTCATGCATGAAGCCTAAGCATCCACTCAGATTGTCCACTCGTCATCTATTACACCCTGGTAAACTTGCCCAACTAAAAATGTACCTTGCTGGTTGTGATTGGTCTCCCATTGATCGTGCCCCTGACATTGACTCCACCCTTCTCCATTTTATCCAAGCTTTCAACAAGGCCTGCAACACATTTGCTACCCTTTCCAAAGTTGTCTCCAAGGACTGTGAATCTCCCTGGGTCACTGCATCTCTGCTTGGTCTCATGCACCACAGAGACAACCTTTGGCACAGGGCTGTTGAATCTGGTAGGACTGCAGACAGGCAAGTTTACTATACCACTAGAAATAAATGTACCTGGGCTATCCTTAAAGCCAAGGCTGAACACTGCAGGTCCACCCTTGCCTCCTTCTGGGGCCCATCCTGTAATTTCTGGAACAATATCACATAACTTAATGTCAAGGTTGTGACCCCACTCCTGCCCATCTCTTTGTTAACGGTGTCTTGTCTACTGATCCTGTGGCTGTTGCTGACTGCTTAAATAGTTCCTTCTCTGACCTCTTGGCTGTCCTCCCTCAAAATATTTTTGACCCAATCCCATCCCCCTCCTCTGATCCAGTTGCTCACCTACTGTTCTACTTCAAGGCCCTCTCCTCTCATGAAGCAAGGCCCTACCTGCTCAGATCACTTAAGGGCACTGGTCATAGCAGTGACTCCCTCTACATCAAACTTCTTGAAAGGGTCCTAGATGCTGTCCTCAGCCCCCTTACCAAATTGTTGAACTGCTCCCTCTGCCTCAGTCAATTCCCACTTGCCTGAAAAACAGCAGTGATCAGATCACCCCTCTTCATAAATCTGGTGACTGGACCTCCCCTAGCAACTAACACCCAATCTGCATCCTCCCCCCCTCTCTCCAAGGCTCTGGAAGAAATTGTGGCCGATCAGCTCTCTGACTGCCTCTCCATCTATAACCTCCTCTGCCATGAACAACACGGTTTTCGTTATGTACACAGCACCACTACCGTCCTTATTGAATTCTCCAATTTCCTTCACACTGCTCTTGACAAAGGTCATGTTGCTGGCTTTGTCTTCATTGACTTGTCAAAAGCTTCTGACACTGTCCACCACTCCTGTCTCCTCGCTTCTCTCCAACCCCTCAGCCTCCCGCAGGGTGTGTTGAATTGGTTATTCAGCTATCTTTCCCCCCGCACCCAATGTGCCAAAATCGTGTCTACCTTCTCCTGTCCCTGACAGGTTCATTCCGGTGTTCCCCAGGGCTCCATCCTAGGTCCCTTGCTTTTCAGCCTTTATCTGAATTCTCTCCCCTCCACTTGTAATGGAAACCTTCTACTTTATGAGGACAACACTGTCCTGTTTGACTCACACACTGACCCTGTCTTCCTACAAAACTCCCTGCAGGACTCCTTCACCCAGACTGAACGCTGGTTCTCTGACCACAGGCTGATTTTGAAATTAAAGACAACTAAAACCATGCTTTTTGTGCATAACCAAAGGAAATGTAAAGAGTATCCACTCCGGGTTTTATCTAGTACCCTCTTCCCCTTTGAACAAACCTCCTCCTTCAAATATCTCGACGTTCTCTTTGATCCATCCCTATCCTTTCATGACGACATCCACTCCCTTTGCTCCGCCATCAACTCTAGGATAGACCTACTGTATCGCCATCGTGACTATCTCCCCACTGAAGCACTAAGGCTGGCCATCTCATCCTCAGTACTGTCCTTCGTGGACTATGGTCTGCTTATTTATGGTGCCGCTGACAACACTGCTCTGCACAAAATTAAGATATCCCACAATAAGGACTGCTGGCTGCTTATAGGTTCCCCACATCTTCCCCATACTTGCACACTGTTTTCCCTCTCTAACTTCCTTAATTTGGAGGAAAGGCCTATCTATCAGTCTTGCCTCTTGACCAAAAAAATCACTGCAGGTTCAACTCCCCTTGGTCTGTCTTCTGTCTTAAGCTTATCTACTCCCTCCCTCCCTCTCTACCCGCAGTGCTGTCCACTCCCCTCTGCAAGTCCCTGGAGTTAGGACCTCCCTTGCACAGAGGTCATTCCCTTCCCAAGCCCCATCCTGGTACAATTCCCTGCCTGTAGCTATCACCTTCCTACCAAGATTGGGGCCTTTTAAAACAGCTCTCAAGAACCATCTCCTCTCCTCCTGCCGCTATGACTGCCCTTGTTGAGTTTTCCCTGCCTTTACTCCTCTCAGTCTGCCTATTTTTGGCTGTGCCCTTCATTTGACTCATTATAGCCAACATTATTGTTTATGTCTGTTTATTATTGCTAATCTACCTTGACATGGGGCCTTTGTAACCAGCCCTTAATTTTGACTGTTTGCCTTTATTTGAGCTCTTTTACTTTGTTTGCTGTTGCTTGCTATTAATGTATTTGTCTTCCCAATGAGGAGCCTTTGTAAACGAGTCCCTGACTCAAAGGGTTATAATTCTGAGTACTTCTTAAAATAAAAAAATTAAAAAAATAAAAAAAATAAGATAACTTTTCCTGTGACTATAATGAACTAGCATGCTACATACTGTGCTCCTTGACCTTATGGGACTACAGGTGTGCAACAAGAGCTGACAGTACTGATGAAAACCTGCTCCGAGCCATATTAAGAAGAGCACACCTTTCATTATTTTAAATGAGAAAAAGAGAGAAAATGCAGACTCAAAGGAAAGACGGGATCATAGAAGTCAGGAGATAAGGGGCAATTTAAAATAGAATAATAAAGCGCAGGTCAAAATTGTCAATGCTCTTATGCACTGCTGCTTTAATATCTTTGTAAATGACCTCCCCTTGCTGTCTAATATTGCAGTCCTCATATGCATGCTGATGACACTATCCTCATTACAGCTGGTCCCTGCTCATCTGCCATCTTAACTTCCTGCAGTTTGATTACAAGTATTAAAAGGGTTTCTTTAATACAAAAATGTGATTGGGTAACAGTGTTGCAGATGCCTTATGCCAATCTTACATAAATATGTTTGTTTATCACAATTACATCAGGATGTGCGTAGGTACAGAATTTATTACTATGGGCCATACAGTGATGAACTTTGTACACCGACCTCATGCCTTGCTGTCTTGCCCTCATAAATGAAACTAGCTGTTATAATTATGAACAGCTCCTCCCTGCACCACTAAAGAATTAAAAAAAAATCATGATCGCATGCAGTAGTGAAACTGATCTCACATGAAAATGCTAAGTATTTCATTTGTAGAGGCACACATTTAGAATGAAAAGTCTGAAAACAGCGATCTGTAGTTAGAAGTACCCCCCCCACTCACATACACATACACACAGGGAATCACAAATCATCTACATATTTTCATAAAAGTAAATACTTGTTTTATTTATTGTAGCATTTTTTCCACTAAGTAGTTAAACTTACTTTCAGCACATACACTGGAGTGTTTGACGTCCATACTTTGATGACAGGTGTGATCCAGCTCCCCCTGACTCCACCTAAGAAACACAATGCATAACATATTTTTTTTAAATCCAGTGTAAAACATGTCTTCACCCACTGAAGCCCCACTTCCAAACACAGAGACAATTTATTGTTTTAAAAACAAAATGATGAACAACCAGGGCACACTCTAACATGCCATCAGCCATTCTGCTTCTTGGCATCCTGACAGAGGCATCAGCAAGTGCATGCAGGAAACTTAAAAGGGCACCTGAGAAGGAAATTGACTTTCTTTAGTTATAAATCTCATTCATTACCTCAGATAAGTGGTGTAAACATCAGAGATTTTGAATTCATTTATTTGAAAATATGACACTGAGAAAGGCACAGTGAGCCAAAGCTCATGTCCAGGTGCAACCAAGGGGCAATGTCAGATCCAAGATTTTAACAAGGGTTCTATAGCAATTATGAATGGGGACAGGCTTACAGAGGATGAATTGTCAGCAAGCAGTCAGAAAACTTCTGTTACTATTGTCTTGTATTGAACATGGTAACTATTGGTACTTGGCCATGTTGCAATGGTTCCACCATGTTGCAGTGACAAGAAAAACTGCAACCATCATTAGGGTGCCAGCACAATGCCAACAGTGAACATCGCACCCAGCAATTGTACCGCCTGACCCCCATCCCACCCAATGCCCCAGGGCATGTTCTGTCTGTTTGAGGAGGCTGCGCTCCCTGCACCCCCCATACTTTAATATAATCACCTCCAGATCAGAGGTGTATAGGGTAAGAGGAGCAACACCCAGATGGCGCCATCCCTGCTGAGCGCTGAAAAACCCAGTTCATCAGGGTGGCAGGTAAACTGGTTGCAGCACCCTAACTGCAGCTCCATAATTGTGGCACCCACATAATGGTATATGTGTTGCAACTAATTTTTGTTGTGTTAGAAATATATTATGTTTGATTGGTTCTGTTCCATGCAGAGATTCTGCAGCCGCAGGATATTTATTAATGCTGGATCCGCCACTGCTGGGGGTGGGGTGTAACAGATTGAAACTGGTTGGAATGAGAATTACAAGCATTTTATTGACAAGTACAAATCAAGTATAGTTATGGTAGAGGCATACAACTGAAGAGTGCAAAAAATAGGTGTAATTTCAGCAGTGCAATAATAATAGGATGTAACAATGATAAGCAACAGAATATGGCCCCATGTTGGGGTGAGGACAGTAAATAAGGAAATCAATCAATTTAATAGGTACAGATAAGTGAATTAATCAAGGTAGACCCTCACAAAGTACCAGGCACTGATAATATACACCAGTCAACTATTGAAAACCTAGCGCATGTAACTTTTGAGCCCATGCATGTCATTCTCAGTGCTTCACTGTCCACGGGCCAAGGAAGCAATAGTTACCCCTATATTCAAAAAGAAAAACAGACAGCTGATCAGTAACTACAGACCCGTTAGTGTGACATCTATTTTAGGCAAAGTAATGCAAGATATATTGAAAGGATACATTCTTAAGAATGTCAATAGAGTAGGACTGATGGATAGGACACAGCACGGTTTCACTAGAGGTCGCTCATGTGTAACAACCCTTGTATCATTTTACGAACCAGTCAGTGACTCCTGGATCAGAGCATACCTTGTGATGTTATTTATATGTATTTCAATAAAGCTTCTGATACAGTACCTCATGCTAAACTACTACTTAAGCTTAACAACTTAAATATAGATGGTGGAGTAGTGAAGTGGGTTAGTCACTGGTTAATAGGCATTATAAAAAGGGTCTGAGGAATGGAGCTTTCTGATTGGCTGCAAACATTCTAACAGCCTTATGCTAATGTTTTATTAACATAACCCTTGGTCTTGCCTTATTGCTTAAGAAAATAACGATTTGGGGTCGGGGTGCTGTATCAGACCATGTTGTTGTAAAAGCGAGTACCACAGGCTTCCATCCTGGGCCCCTGCATATATACATATATATATATATATATATATATATATATATATATATATATATATAGTTAGTGACTTGCATTTGGGGCTGAATGGCTTTGAATAAGTTTGCTCAAGACACCAAAATTGGTGGCAGACCTAGTAATTATGAAGATACCACAAAGATACAAGCTAATCTGGATACCCATTCCAGCTGGGCCATAGTCTGGGATATGCAGTTTAAGCCTGACAAATATGTGGTGTTTCATACAGGTAACAACAAGACTTGTGCAACTTATAAGTTGGGATGAGTAGAGTTAAGGTCCATTAGTGAGGAAAGAGACCTTGGGGTCATAGTTTAATTGAAGTTATCATTCAGAACAAATAGCTCTACCACAGTGGCACAAGCATCACAAATCTTGGAATATATTAAAAGAAATTTTGTCAGCAGACAGAGTGAAGTTATTCTGCCCATCTACAGATCTCTGGCTAGACCACACTTGGATTATTGTTCTCAGTTCTGGTCACCATATTTTGGGGGGTATATATAGTGTGGAAAGAGTGCAGAGGAGATTTACCAAAATGATCTACAGACTTGATAATCTAGATTATAAAACTAGAGTGACACATCTGGGGCTACGTAGCCTACAGAGGCATTTGAGGTGGACCTTAACTTAATGTATAATTTGACCAAGAATGAAGAACTACTGCCTGATTTAGGTTTTGAATTTAGAGATGTGTACAACAATGGAATTCACAGCAAACAACTCTTTGGTAAATTATTCAAGACTAAAAGAAGAGGATCTTACTTCACACAGAGGGTGGTCAAGTACTGGAACAGCTTGCCACAATATATTGTAGATTTGTCTAACTTATGTACAGTAACTTTAAAAAGCAGCTAGATGCACTGATGGATATGTTGGAAGCCCATTTGATCACCACTGTGTAGGGCGAGGGGATGGGGAGGTGGACCAGAAGTACCTTTGGTGCACTGCCACTCCTTTTCACTGAAGTACCTAAATGAGTCACACAAACTGCACTGCAACTGTAGGAGAAGAGAACAGAGGCAAAACAAGACCAGGGTACAGCTACAGTAAATCAGGGCAGGTGCAAAAGGGAGCAAAATGAGATCACAGAAGTGGTTTGAGAGAGAGAGAGAGAGATAAGTGAGGCCTAGATGGATAGCGGGCAGAAGACAGTTCCAGAATAAAGGCAGGTAACCCAAGAAAAAGAACTGCCCAGAAGACATACAGTTTCTTGAGAAAGCAAAACAATTAGTGTTGGATCCAACTAAAGGAGTAAGAGAAGGGAACAGATGGTAGGAAGGAAGCAATGTCAACAAGAATTTAGAAGTGAAGGAGGCTCCATGGGAGAGGCACCAAGAGGTTTGAAAGGGGGAAGAAGAGAAATTGGTAAAGGTTACAGCGGTAGTGAGGGGTTGGGAGTGAGTGGCAAAGTGACAGGAGTGAAAGAAAGGGACACATTCTGGCAAGAGTTCATTTGTGGGAATCTCCATAGACCACATGTGTGTAGTCAAACAGCAGTTGAATCATTTTGAATAGGATCTCATGCCTGACCAGGAGTGGAAGGCAGGATTTGTTCCTTTAAGGGGTTCCTAACTTAGATTGTAGTTTCTTGATGGTAACTTTAACATGAGCTTTGAAGTCAGGATGACTCACGCCACACACTGAGGCATTTTGAAGCAAGGGAAAACATCATGGGGAGCACACTCAAGTGTTGCAAAGGAAGGGGACCAACTAAGCCTGCTGAGCCATTTACTTGTGCCAAATAGCATGGTGACGGTTTTCTTGCCATTCTGTGAGAGTTGGTTTGAGCAGAGCCCACATTGGACATGTTCAGACTCCCAATGTGATGCCTGCTCCAGCAGTGGGATGGAGTCCAGTGGCATAAAATATTGTATCATCAGCACAAATATGAATATTTGCTGAGAAACAAGCCAAGGTGAGGTCATTGAGAAAAATGAAGTAGACTACAGGACCCAACATAGAGCCTTGAATCACACCAGAGTTAATAGGGAGGGAAGAGGAGAGGGACTCCGCTATTTGGACAGACTAACATCTGCCAGAGAAGTAGTAATGAAACCAGCCAAGTGCAGAGGGTGAGAGCCTTCAGCTAAAGGGAACACGCTACTACAAGGAGTCTATGGTGATGCGGCCCAGAAGTAAGAAAAGGAAACCCTGAGGCAATGTAGACTTAAAAGACAGCACACAGAAGTCTTAATGTTGCAAAAAAAAATCATTGAATATAAAGAAGTGCACATTTATGCAATGTAAGTGTCCACAGTTACATGCAGGACTAGGGCCTGAGGAATTGCATTCCGACCAGACTCTCCAATGTTTCGTCTCCCACTGAAACTTCAACATGGGGCAGATACTAAAAGCTCAGCACACCTTTCTTATCCAAACATAAAAAGTGAGCTATGAAGTCTAAGTCCATAGCCATGATGATAAAAACAGTGGTTGAAACGTGACCCTTATTCACCCCCTTCAAGACAGAGTCAGTGACATGGAGTAGGTAAGAGACTGTGAAGCAGGCTTTATGAAAGAAAGACTGGGAGAGAGAAAAGAGGTGGAGCCAAGAAAGCTGAAGAGTTGGGAGAAGACAAGTTTTTCCTGTAGTTTAAGTAGAGCATGAAGCACAGAACTAGGACGGTAGTTCCCATAGATGCAGGTGTCC
The DNA here is from genome assembly GCA_016271365.2 of Neoceratodus forsteri. Taxonomy (NCBI): domain Eukaryota; kingdom Metazoa; phylum Chordata; order Ceratodontiformes; family Ceratodontidae; genus Neoceratodus; species Neoceratodus forsteri. The sequence goes on from CM057453.1 coordinate 423,425,201, forward strand.
CCTCCTCTGTGGAGAGAGAGGGCATGAGCCTTCTCCAAGCAATGAGGAACTGAATCAAGCTGAAAGCAGAGATTTAGAAAAAGTGAAAGGGGGCAGCAATATGGGGGAGTAAAGTAGTTTTTGATCAAGACCATCAGGGCGACTGACTTTGAAGAGATGAAGGGACAGCAGAGCAGACGGAACCTCAGTGTCAGTAGCAGGAGAAGAAAAAAAAATAGAGTACAGGGAAGGGGAGGGGAGGAGTGAGGGTTGAAGACTTAGTAGAGGGAGAAGGTGAGATGGCACAAGTGGTGAAGTGCATGATGAAAGCAGCAGCCAGCTTAGCGGTGCTGGAAATGAGGTGCTGCTGAGCATGTGGGTAGGGGAGGGCATCTGGGAGGGGTAAATTAAATATAGAGTGGATGCCTCTTCACACCTTATTTGGAGAATGAACACTATTCAAATTCACCCACCATCGGATAGTTGTATTGCATGTATGGAATGCTTACAGTTTTAACAATTTGGAGATGCTTTAGCCGCTGTCCTACAGTGCCCCTGGGGCAATTTGAGTGTTATTAGCCTGTTTCATAACTACTGTGTCAGCTTTGAGCCTTACTTCATGGTATCGTGTTCTGACAGTTCTTTGTATGGTTCCATGTCAATGTTTGACCCCTTTGATATATGTCCTTCTTTGTTCTTTTTCAATAAAAATTGGCTAACTTAAAAAAAAAATCACCCACCATTAAGCTGAAGAAATGCTTCAATGAGATCCTGTGTGTGTCTTTAGTTCACTAGGAACTTCTCTTGAGGGGCAACCCTTAGGATACTCACACCATCCCTGTGTCTCCTTTGCACTTTCACCAGAATTAATGATGATCTACTGTACACTAAATGACCTTTGGACGCCAGCTCCTCAGAGTCATCACTGCAGTACTATACTGGTGTCTGTCCCTGGAGGCTAAAAGACAAGTTCTGTTGTTCTCACACACTGAATCCACAGACAGCTGCTGCAAGTGAGGGACCATTGCCCTCCCAGGTGACCTGGCAAACAACCTGAGTACCTGAAGGCACTCCAGTGCCCTCCTATCACTCTGCCATCTTGTCACAATATGTCAGCATCCACAACTGGCACTCTAAGCTCCACCCACTGGCTGTCAGAGGTTCTACCAATCAGTATGCTCCACCCTCTGGCATTCTAGTTAACAAGCCCTCTCTTTCTGCTGACAAGAGGTGGTTGTTATATTTGCAGTTTGTGCCCCTTGTTGCAATATATATTGTAAAACATTATGGAATACTGTATAGTATTCCCGTGTTCTTCTGTTATTACTTTGAAACTGGGCAGAGAGAACTCTTAATGCTGATTGGCTAAAATCACCAACCAGCCGGTCGGGTATGTGGCAATAGAGACTGGGAAATAGTAAGTCCCAGTCTCTGTGTGCCTCATTTCCTTCTAATATTATTATGCCCATAGAATGTTCAAAAAATAAGTGCCGCCATATTCTCTTTTTCTGTTAGCGAGGGATAGCCTCCCCGACCACCCCCCCACTCCCGACTCGCTTCACTAAAATTCCCACATCAAGGGCAGTCTCCACATACAACTGGCACAAAGGCTGAAAACCACAGTTTTTCTACTAAGTAGCTTTCTAGGTGTTTTTTATTTCTTTTATGTACTCAACAAATTTACTTGCCAACATTGGAGCCATTTGCTTGTGGACGACAGTCACAATGTATTTCAAACAGCGACCGTTCCAGATGAAAACTTTTCTTCCCTGCTTTGTGTTTTTAGCAAGATTTAGTATATAACCCAATCCCAGTTGCAAGATTAGCTTCCCAGCCGTTGTTCTGACCTCCCCGGGTATTTTGAATAAAAAAAAAAAGTTCACCTTTTTGGCTTCATCATGAACTCTCTGTACTGCCACTCTGTGCTGCCTGCAAATCTCACTTCAGTACAAGTATTTCACAACACCAGACAGCAACATCTGCTAAACTGTTGCCTGCTTAGTGAGTCTGTTTCATATAAATTGAGACAAATTGAGTAAACAGTATCCACACACACAAAAAAGCAATGGTAAGAAGAACAAGCATTTGTCAATGCCGAACGTTTGCTTGCTGGCATTGGCATTGGTAGTGTAGGAGTTACAGAGCTGCATAATAGGAATGGCAGTGAAGTATTGAACTGAAGCCAACCCCACCACCACCCTGCAGAGACTGACAGGCATTGGGATGTGCCTTTGGGTCGTCAGGCATAACGGCCACACCATTACACCACACCCTACCCTGCAGACACCAAAAAGTGTCACGGTGTGCCTTGGGGTCTTTGGCCCTTATGTGCACCCCATTCCATCAGGAAATACAGTGACATGGGTGTGGTATAGGAGAATGGGGTGAACTTTGGGGCTGAAGAGTCCAAGGCACACCTCGATGCCTCTTACTGGCTGCAGGGTGTGGAATGGTATGAGCATTACAGGCGAGAATCCCAAGTCACACCCCTGATGCCTGTCATTCTCTACAGGGTAGGGTGTTATGGTCGGAAACCCTAACGCCTCAGGCATTCATTGGGATTTTCACTCCTAATTTTCAACATGTTTTTTTTGTGACCCCCACCTCATGAACAGTGGCAATATCAGTTTGTTAGCTGAAAGCTGCTTTTGCACAGCGACTACAGCATGTAGCACCACAGGTGCAAAAACACATTCTGAACAGGATGTGAAAAATGACAGCTGTACTGTTCATGGGGAGGTGTAGGAAATGGCAATGTTGAAAATCTGCAGGGAAAATATAAAAAATACTGGTGAAGTCACGAGCATGCGTAGAAACTGTGCAATGCACACCCGTAATGTAATTAGTTTGGGGATTTTTTACAGCAGATTGTCAACACAGACATTTTGGGACCTCTGATCATGAACAGTGTCACTGTGATTTTCTTTATCTGTCCCAAACAATGATTTCCCAGAGTGACCACGCATTTCTGCAGTGAAAGTGTGAAAGCACATTTTGGTCATGTTGTGAAAAATGACAGCTGTACTGTTCATAAGGAAGTGTGGAAAAATGCCACTGGTGAAAATCTGGACTGAAAATATTAAAAATTCATGAAGTTCTGAGGGTGCTTGGAAACTGCGTAATGCTCACTCATAACACAGTCATTTTATGGACTTTTGTCACCAAATTTTCAACATAGCCATTTTAAGACCTCTGCTCATGAACAGTGTCACTGTGATTTTCTTAATCTGTCCCAAACATTGCTTTTGCACACCAACTGCACCATTGTGCGCTACATGTGTGGAAACACATTTTGGGTGAGATGTGAAACATGGCAGCTGTACTGCTCATAAGGAAGTGTAATAAAATGGCAGTGTTGAAAATCTGGCATGCAAATATTAAAAATTCGCAAACTTGCGAGCGTGCATAGGAACTGCACAATGTGCGCTCCTAAAACAGTCATTTCTAGGAATTTTTTCACCAAATTTTCAACACAGCTATTTTAAGACCTCTACTCATGAACAGTGTCTCTGTGATTTTCTTACTCTGTCCCAAACATTGATTGTGCACGCCGACTGTGCCATTGTACGCTACATGCGCAGAAGCACATTTTGGGCGAGATGTAAAAAATGACAGCTGTACTGCTCATAAGAAGGTGTGGTAAAATGGCAATGTTGAAAATCCAGAGTGCAAATATTAAAAATTTGTGAACTTATGAGCATGCACAGAAACTGTGCAACGCACACTTGTAAAACAGTCATTTTTAGGAATTTTTCACCAAATTTGCAACATAGGCTTTTTGAGAGCCCACCTTATGAACACTGGCATTGTCATTTTGTTAATTGGTCCCAAAAGGTGATTTTGTGCAGTGACTGCAAAATCACCCTTTGGGCCCGATTAACGCTATGACAGTTCAAGAATTCATGAGGAGGGGTCCCAAAAACCCCATGTTGGAAATTTGGTGCTCAAATTCCAAAGAATGCCTGAGATATGCATTAAAGTTGAAAAAACCCTATTTATTGTATTATACAGCTTACCGGCATTTCCTCAGTTTGTGGTCAGCTTGGAAGAGGTCAGACATGTTCCCAGTCCACTGAAGATCATCACGCCGAGCTCCAGAGGTAAGTATGGGGTGAGGGGGGTGTGGGGAGGCAGGGTGCGCAGGTTGGCAGGGAGACCACCGAGGGAACATTTTTTGTTTACAGGTTGTTTTTTGTTTTTTTTAGGAAGACGACGCAGGACTTTTGACACGCTGGGGTGGGCTCCCAGCGTGGCAGCTGGAAGGCTGTTTGGGGGGGCCTGGAGCCAACGGGGGATTGAGCACCCCCATCGGCCATATGGACTTGTGCCACGCTGGTGGGCTCCCACGCGTGGCAGCTGAAAAACTGTTTGGGGCCCTGGAGCTAACAGGGATTGGGCACCCCATGGGTCATAACAATTTCTGCCACGCTGGGGTGGGCTCCCAGCATGGCACCTGGAAAGCTTTTCTTTGGAGGGGGTGTGGAGCCGACGGGGGATTGGGTACCCCCATCGGCCATACAGTATGTGCATGGGGGGGGGCGCATGAACACGCAATGTGCATACATGTGAAGGGGGGAGCGCTGCTCATTGAAGTGGAGCTCTCCCTTTCAACTGTACGGTATTGCATTTTCAACTGCTGTCATAGACAGCTGCAGCATTATTTGGAGACCTGCGGCAGCGCCTGCAAACACACTGACTCAATTGGAAGACGGGTGCCACACCTCCGAAAACTCGGATGATGGCACTATGTTTCTTGCACATGTGTGCAAGCAAACATAAAAAGGAAGGCATCAGACAAATCGGCTTCAGGAAACCGACAGTGTGGAATGTGGTATTAAAAAGGGCAGCGTGCCTTTGTATAGCGGCTAAACACACAATTGCTGCTTCTTTGCATTGATTCCCATACAGTGCTACCTGCCTGCAAAAAATGTGATAGTAACCAGGTCATCTCTCCACAGCTTACTGTGGTTGGTGATCAGGCACTAGGGAGGCAGAAAGCAGGAGAGCGTTTGTGTCAGTCACACACAGTAGCGCTGTAGGAGATAGTCTTGTCTCTGTTTTGTTGGTTCACTAAACTACAATAATTTTGCAGAGTGCCTCTTTCTCCCAACCTTGTCTATGTTGTGTCAAATACTAACAAATAAAAAGCAACACTAACTCCCTCTCCCTGCTCCCAAAAGCTGGGGGGGGGGGGCATGAGGTTGCATTAACACAAAAGTCATTAACTAAAAAAACAGCATTCAAATGCAGGTGGAGGAACTATTTTATGACAAAACGTATTTAAAAGTCATTTTTAACTAACTTTTTTATTTAAACTTATTTTGTTTTACAGTACATAGTTTCTAAGTACAATAATACCCTCCAGGGTGTGCAGTATTGTGCTATACTGGACCTTCCAGGGGCTATAAGGCTAATTATGCCCCTGAGCAGTCTGATATAGCACAATACTGCCCACTCTGTCAGGTATTATTACTTACTTATTTGCTGTTTGTGCAAGCAATAATACCGGACAGGGTGGGTGGTATTGGGCAATACCGGACCTCCCAGGGGCATGATGAGGCCTGATGCCACAGGTAGAGGACCTTATAGCCCCCTGGGCGGTCCAGTATTGCCCAATACCTCCCACCCTGGAGGGTATTATTGCACTTAGAAAATGGACTACCTTTTAAAACAAATGCACTGAAACATTTGTTGCCGCTAGGCAAGAAAACAAATATGGCATGGCTAGTAATATGAACATTCTTTTTGCCCAATAATACTATACAGGGAATGAGGCAACAGAGACTGGCACTTATTATTTTCAGGTCTCTATTGTCTCATACTGGACTGGCACATTGCGTCTACCAGCCAATCACAACAAACATAGGCTAGACCCATTTTCTAAGCCTGCCTACATCAAGGTTGCATACTGGTGCTTACTGTTCTTTTTCTCCTCTCCCTTCCAGGTCACCTCTGTAGACAAAATTGTTCTGTGCATCTCTGGATGCTTACCTGGTAAAACAATTTCAATAAACAAAAACATGTTTCCTTCATCCATGCTGATAAATAAAAAAATGGAAAGGGGATTAATTGACACGATAAATAGAAATAAAATAGTGTACAATTTGGGAGATATGATAAATAAAAAGTATAACATGTCAGCAATATAACAATGTGTACAATGAAAAATATAAAAGGTGATGTGTGGGATTCTTGGTCATACTGACAGACAGTAAGACTATCAATGAAGAACTGAATTTTAAATAATGCTGAACTCATTAATTGTGAAAATCATTGAAGGTTTGTGTGTTGCATTGTCATTGATTATAAAGTATGTGTTGTGAACACAGCAATTTTATATGTTTGATTAAAAGAATCAACTTGATAATTTTAGAAAGCATTGATTTCTGTATTGAAAAATGCTTATGTTGAACAGACACATCATGCTATCAATGGTATAGAAAATAAATTAAGTGCTTGATTGCAAAAAATTATGAATGTCACAAATAATGTTTTTTGATGGATTTTTATTGTGACAAAAAAAAATCATAAGCCCAACATTTGGTAATAACACTACCAGGTGGGAATGTAAGCTCTGTTACCAAGCATGGCTGGTTAAAGGCATAAGGAGAAACCAAATGCATAGCCACCCAGGGCATGCAGTATTGCAACTTCTAGAACTTAGATCTCCACATGCACCTTTAATAGTAAAAGTTACTGTGAAATAAAATAATTGTTTGTATTGTAGGTGCAGAAGTCTAAATTGCCAGATAGGGGTTGCCCTCAATGCGCGTGTCTCATGGTGCTGTAGTTTGGCTTAGTGGGGGAAGTCAGGGGAAGGATGCTAATGACAATATCCCAGTAAGGTACAGTACATGGTGTATTGAGAGCCATAAACTTGGTGACCTGGAAAGTCAATAATTGGAAGAGTGAATTGAAAAAAACACATACACACACAAAAAGTCACTTAAAAATAATATTTAAAAAGTTTTCCAGTCATGAGCTCCTAAAACTGGTAGAAAAAGAAATCTCACACTGCAAAAACTTGAATGTTTGTCTGAAACATGATGGTGCCACAAAACTGTAAAATATGACTTTTAATCAGTTACATACAAAACATCAAAATAAAAATATTTATCTTAAAATAAATTTGGTATTTTTGCCTAGTTAAAATAATCTGTGCTGTTATTAGATGTAAGTAAGCAATAAGACATGATGGGGTGTTGGTGGTAGTGCCAGGAACACATGCCTAGGGGTGTAGCAGGGCACGAGACTGCAGGAGGCCCATATGTCCACAGGAGGAGAAGAGGATTTTAACCCCTGAAACTGCTTTCAGGGCAATACTAGTTATAACCTGGAGTGTCTTATTCTGCCTATAAAATGGGTTTAGGATAGTAAAAAAAAAAAAATAACAGAGAAAAAAATGTTACAGATTGAGATTATAGTTGTTTCCCCTGTTGATTATTCTGCTGGGTCCACAAATTGATTCAAGGTAGTACCTGTAAACAACTCAAAGTTATCTAGCAGAAAGTCTGACAATTTTACTATGGTTGCTTGTGCACATGCACAAAGCGAACATATTGTGACTGTAGTCTAGGGGCTGTGTAGGTGTGTACCGTATAAGCCAATGGATGTAGAAATGCAGGATGCTTACCTCTCAAATAATGCTAATGAAGCAATAAGGCATGACCAGGGGTTATGTTACTGGTCTGTTATTCACCCTCTAGGGGTATAATGTTGTACGAGGCATATGTTGTATGAGACCCTTTTATAATGTGGAAAAAACTGAGGATGACAGTGTTCAACTGGCTGATGGACGTAAACTTCTTGTAGTTCCAAGGAGAAAGCCCCAGCAGTCAGAATGAATTTCTGCCCAGTAGCCAACTAGCAGACATTGTCAGGCTTTGAAGATAAACATCAAGCCTCACACTGTGTGTTTGTGTGTTTGTGTTTCCCCCTAGTTACTAACAGGAAGCGCCTATCTGAAAGCACTTAGAGCTGGGAAGAAACCAGACACAGAATGCAAATATAATAGTTTCAAATGTGTTAACAGCACGTCATTTATGAACAGAAAACACCATCAGTAATTTATTTAAATTACATATTGTTTTGTTTAATGTGTTCCCTTTAAAGAGCCCTAATACCAGTTAGATAACTTTGAAAAATGTGAGAGTTAGACACAATTCAGTTCATCATTCAAAATTTTTAAAATCCTTTTTTTTTTATGTGGACTTTATCCTCCTGTCCCTATCCATCAGTCCCCTTCTGCTGTCAAACCCCACCCCTTCACCCCACCTCCAGGACTTACCCCACCTACTTCTTACCTAGTTGTGTTAGTGGGTGCCACGGAGGGTGGTGGTACTTTAGGGTCACAGCATTATCCTGCAGACAGGGGTTATTTTACACCCACTAATCCCCTTAAGTCAGAGCTGGTGGTGTACAATGGCATACACATAGACCACGAAGATGGTGCGTGCTTGGCATGGGGTCAGTGCGATATAGTGCCAGCGGCATTTCTCCATGTTTTGTGGGGGGGCCTGCCCCCTGCACCCCTCAACTAAAATAATCAACTCGGGAGGTTGTACACTTAAATTGCACAAAGTGCAAAATAAAGAAAAAGTCTATGCATTTGGGACTGGGATTCGATACTCGGTCCGCAGATGCACCGCCTCTATTGCTGTCTGTGGCTCATCCTATCAAGCCATGGCAGCTGCTTGGTGGACCCTACTCCCAGCAGAGGACTTCTCCTCTACGAAGGAAGAGAGACAGGGTGCACAGCTGCGCATAGACCATTTAACGGTTTTGCACCCTGTCACTATTCCCGCCCGCGCTGTCTCTGTTGGTGATTTTGACGTGCGTTGTTCTACATACAGCAAACTAACCCAGTAGCACAAAGACAGTGCATTCTTTCAATACCCACATCTGACTGTCAATTCTGGTGACTGCTGCTGTGCTACCTACCTTCCACTAGGTGGCAGTCTAACATACTAACATACTAAAATGCCAGCAGAATAGGCCTAATGGTCTTTCGAGTCTGCTCGATTGGTCAGCCCCCACCCTGGGTGCTGACCTTGCTGCCCCCCTCACCTTCTCTGACTTCTCCCTTCCCAGTTCCGGATATTCTTGCTGCATTGGATTTTGCTTCCAGAACCCTTCCCCTGTACCTGTCCCAGCCCCTCTTGAACCCCTCCACCATCTCTGCCTCCACCAGCCCCCTAGGCAGTGCATTCCATGGCTCCACCACCCTCTCAGTGAAGTAGCACCTCCTCCTTTCTCCCCTGAATCTTCCCCCCTCCAGCTTCCACCCATGCCCTCTAGTGGCCCCTCCTCCTTCCTTCGAAGCACCCTGACTGTTCCTCCCCTATTTATCCTCTTCATGTACTTGAAGACCTCTATCATGTCCCCCCAGTCCCTTCTCTCTTCCAATGTGTACATAATTAGCTCTTCGAGCCTCTCCTCATAGGTCCTGTCCCCCAAGCCCCAAATCATTTTGGTTGCCCTACTCTGGACCCTCTCCAGGAGTTTAATGTCCCTCTTTAAGTGTGGCCTCCAAAACAGCATGCAGTACTCAAGGTGTGGCCTCACCAAGCAGTTATACAGAGGGAGCATCAATTCCCTCCTTCTGGAGGTGATCCCCCTAGCGATGCATCCTAGCATCCTGTTGGCCTTGGCTGCTGCCCTCCTACAAGTCTCCGAGTTGTTCATTTTGACATCCACCACCACCCCCAGGTCCCTCTCAGCCATCGAGACTTGTAGCATTCCCCCCCCCCAGGGTGTACACTTGGCCAGGGTTTCTGGCCCCCAGGTGGAGTACCTTGCATTTCCCTGCATTGAACCTCAGCTTCCACTTTATAGACCATCTTTCCAGAGCCTCCAGGTCCCCCTGTAGGGCCACCCTCCCCTCCTCCCCATCCACCACTGCCCCCATCTAGAAGCAGTACACCTGGTCCTCCGCCTTGAAGAAGGAGAATCATCGATGGATGCTAAATTCTTCTTCCCCATGCCAGCTCCCAAGTGACTATGGTCCATTCCTGGACCCAGTTCATCGATGTGGGGGGAAGCATCTAGCACCTCAGACCTCCACGCCACTGGCCCAGCTACAAGTTTACTGTAGCACAGATTTCCTTACACAATATCATTTGTGGCCCTGAGGGAAGTTGAACCTGCAACCCACTGTTTTACAGTTCTGTGTTTTTACCCTCTGTACTATTCAGCCAGGACCATATTTTATACAGTTCTTTCCCATTTTTCTTTATTACTGAGGGAAGTGGTATAGAAACAAGATTACTGCCCCTTGGACTTGATTAGCTTTGGCTGCTTGTCTACACATGACATCATAATGCCCTGTTAATGACATCATAATTACCTCCACAGCAACAGATCAGGATATCATAAAGAGAACCATGACTGCAGAAGAAGACGAGCAGACAGACCAAGTAGGGCAGAAATCCTATTTCCATGCAAATGTTCCTAGTAATAAACAAATAAGGTAACAATTACATAAAAAAGAGTGAAGTATAAGCTAAATTGTGTCTAGATAGTATGTTTTTCAGGGTGTCCCAACAACATCAGGGCCTTTTTAAAGCCCTGGTACACTGCATGCAAACATTCATCATTGACAAATGCTTTTCATTTTTGAGGCAGGCTTCCCATTCTGAAAGTGAAATTTCTACATTTCGCAGTGGGACTTTTTGACCAGTTGGTAGTACTGTAGTTAGGTAAGGCAGGTAGCTAATCAGCATGCTGCCTTTTCCCTACCCATTTTCAAAATATGTGCAAAGAACTATGTGTACATGCGACTCACAGCAGTACACAAGACAAAAGGGAGTACTGTATATTGAAAACTCCATGCTAAAGCTTGGGCCAACACTAGCGGGTTTCCACTGTACCTCCAGTGAGCACGGTAAAAAGTAAGACACTAACCTGTGCATCAGTACAAACCTCAGTTGTGACCACTCAAGCAACTCAGCAGACAGGGAGAAGCACTACTGGGAGCAGTTTGCAAGTGGCAAAGCTATTAGTGCTGCAGTGCTAATGTGCCATATTGGTACATAAATTAATAATGAGCCCACTCAACATGCACAGTGCTAACATCCCCTTACCGTATCCTTGCTTGCCAATCACATGTCACTCTCAATGCACATTGCTCCTCTCATGAATGTAGATGGTGGGTAGCAGAGTGCAACAAAGCAGTCCAGTTCCAGATGTGAGAAGGATGAGATGCAGCAAACCTTTTGGCCAAAGTGACATAAATGCTCTGCTGTGCTTAAGGAAGCCAGTATTATATTTGCACTGTGCTCATTCAAGGTTCACTATATTAGTATGGTACTATACTTTTTGGTGACCCCCCTTTAATACACAGACTAGAGCAATGTTTAAAATGCCATAGTAACTGGTAGCACCTGTTATTACAATGGTTTGTGTCTCTCTTCTTTAGCGCACCACCTCATTGGCTTTTACTCTGTGTGTGGGCAAGCCAAACACATCAACAAACAATGCGATGGTTTCTCTGGTACAGAGGAGTTGGACCACGCTTTCATTAAGGTATTACTTTTGTAACAGTATTTATCTGGTTGATCCTGCCTTTCTATTTTTGAAAATCTATCTGGTTGATCCTGGTGTTGCATCGTTTAGGGCGGGGCTTCGGGAGACAGCCACTGTAATCCGGAAAGGGCCGTGGCTGACTATGAGTATTTCCACAGTGTAATTAACAGAAAAAAAGAAAGAAATTATGCCAAGAATTTATTCTGCTTTTGAAATTATTTTGTGTGTGTGTGTGTGTGTGTATCACAGCTTAGCTCCTTCAGTAACTTCCTTTGACATTGACTTTCTTGCACCAGTAATTATAAAAAATATTGCCTGTGCAAAATCTGTTATTAAGGATTTTTCACACACCCTAGGTGTGTGATAGTCTCATAAACTCCTCAAGCTTCACTCTCGGGGTTTATGCATTATCACACACTTCAGGTGTGTGAAACATCCTCAAAACACACACCTGCACAGGCATTATTCTCTATATATCATGTCTGCACAGCTTTCAAATCAAAGTACTCCAGTCTCCATCAACAATATTGCCAAGATCTCCATAATAAGTATTCATCTGTCCCTTTGCTTCATCATAGCTAGCCTTCACAGGGCTCTAGTACAGTCTTGGATCTGGTCTATACTCTGCGTGTGTTATGACATGCTTTTCCCACGTGTTAAGTCTTAGACTGCCAGCAGAATTAGAATGTACTGGAGTTCTGGACTGATCTATCAGTCCGCGGCCCTGCAAGGGTTAAGTAGCAGTGCATATACAACCAGTTAGCATGGCCACTGAGCTTCCAGTATGCTATGGTACCATGTATGCACAGCTTTACCTTTTATCTGCTGTGCTCAAGCCCTACCTTTGAGCGAGAAGAAGCCAGAAGGGGAAGGAAGGAAACATATTCAATTCAGTGCTTTATAGTAACTGGTAATTGCTATTTTCCTTTTAAACTTAGATTGTGGGCTTTTAGTGACACTGTACTTTCTTTGTTGTCTTTACTTATAATTGTTTTTGGGCTGTTGAGAATTTAAAACATAGTGGTGGTGTAATTCTGTGCTGTCTATTAAATCTGATTGACAGGAGCTAAACACAGGGTATAGTAAGGGGTGTGAAGTAGGAGGGGCATAAGGAGGAAGAAGAACACCCTCAGCACGACAAGTGTTTTGACTCATTTATTTATTTATTTATTGGTTTCTTTTTCTTTAAAAAAAAAATTTATCAGGATCAGTGGCAGGATTTTTAGGACAGTAAATTAATAAAAAGGGAACTAGGAGAGCTTCACTAGCAGACAAGTAGTGGAATTGCAGTATAATGTGGGAGGCGGTGCAATGCAGTGGCTGTGGGGCAGCCATATTCAGGCAGACCTTCTGGACACTGAGGTGCTGCCCTATCTGCATGCATCTCTGGACTGCGGGATGAGGTAGCCAGACTCAGAGCGGAAGTAAACTGGGTCAGGGTACCATCACCCCTATCCAGGGACCACCCAGTCCAATGCAACTGCCTCAAAGGATGGAGAATGAGGAGCACTGGATGACAGTGGGCTCAGGAGGGTTAGAGCAGTCAGGGCAGAGGCACATCCCAGATCCTATTCCACTCAAGAACTCATATGCCACACTGGCAAATGAGGACAACCAAATAGAGGTACCCAAAGAAGTGGAAGGAAAGGATGCAGAGGTTAGCCAAGGAGGTGACCTCAGCGGGGAAAGCAGTGGACCCCAGAGGAGGAGGAGGAAGCAAATCCTGGTGGGGGACTCCATCATAAGAGGGATCCAGCTAGGAACACAGGAGGGGGAGGACAGGGAGGTGAGGTGCCTACCAGGTGCCACGGCATGGAGAGATGGAAGGAAGATCCTGGGGCTCACTGGGAAGGCAAGGCGGGAGGGTGAGCTGGATGTCATTATCCACCCTAGGTACTAATGACCTGGCAAATGGGAGCAAAGGAAGTTCAGGAAGAGTTTAGGAAACTGGGAGGGTCTCAACAAGTAGCTACTTCTGTCACTCTCAAGTACTACCTGTGAGAGAAGGAGAGCATAGGAGTGCATGCACCAGGAACTTTAACTCATGGTTGAAGAACTGGTGCTGTGAGGAAGGGTTTGGATTCATTGGTGACTGGGGACCCACCTGGAGGGATGGAAGTTTGTTCAAGCCTGACGGCCTACATCCATCCTGGAGGGGAATCCAAGCACTCAATGATAAGTTTAAATGCTACATTGACAAACATTTAAACTAGCAAAGGGGAGTGGCAGGCCAGCAAGGAGGGTACCTACTTGCTCACCCCCCACAGCTAGCAGTGGAACCAGTGAACCAGAGGAGTGGCTATCTCTGCAAAGCAGTGTGCAGAAGATGGAGATTAGTGCCCAAGAGGTGGATAAGCAGAAAGGGGCAAAATTCAGCAGAAGGGCAGACAGCAAGGAGAACCAGGGATAAATGACAACCAAGGAAGGGGCAGTAGAACAGTGAAACAGTCTAGGAGGTCAAATCATGGAAAGCCATGTGTCAAATGCCAGGAGCCTTAGCAACAAGATGGAAGATCTGGAGGCTGTCATGGTACAGTCAGACCTGGACATTGTGGCCATCACTGAAACCTGGTGTAATGATAACCACGACTGAGAGATGGCCATACCTGGCTACAACATATTCAGAAGAGACAGAGCAGGCAGGAAGGAGGAGGTGGCACTGTATGTGAAAAATGACACAAAGGGCCACAGAGATCCAGGAGGAACAAAATGGGGAGAGATACTGTGGGTTAAGCTGAAAGAAAAATGGGACAGCCATCCCGCACAGGTGTGGTCTATAGACCACCAGCCCAGGAGGAAGAAACAGATAGGGAGTTGATGCTAGCCATCTAAAGGATGGCAGATAAGGGTGAGGTAGTACTGGTTGGAGACTTCAATATTCCAGACGTGGACTGGAGCATCCCAGCAGCAGCATCAACTAGGAGCAGATTTATCCTGGACTCCCTTCAGGGTGCCTTCCTCAAGCAGCTGGTCATGGAACCAACTCAGCAGAAGGCAATACTGGACCTTGTGCTCACAAACAGGGACAGTGTGATGGGGGTAACAGTGGGGGAGCACCTGGGAAACAGTGACCACCAGTCATTGTGGTTTGAAATCACAGAAAGAGCAGAACCAAACCACAAAAACGTATCCTGGATTTTAGGGGGCAGACTTTGGGAAAATGGGGAGATACTTGAAAGATGCATTAAGAGAATGGGACAGGAATCAGGGGTTGAGGAACAGTGGGCAGTATTTAAAATGGGGATTACAAGAACAACAGAATTATGCATTAAGCAGGTTAGCAAGAGGAAAAGGAAGAGGAGACCATTATGGTTTCCAAAGAGGTATGAAAGTGAAAGCCAAAAGATTGCATTCAGGCAATATAAAAGACACAGGCAGAAGGGGATAGGAGAAGTACCAGGAGAAGCAAAGGGAGGCAGGAGGTCAGTAAGGAAGCCAAAGCTCAGACAGAAGAACACATTGCAAAATCAGTGGGTAGAGGGACAAAACCTTTACAGGTACATAAGTGAAAAAGAAAGACAAAGGAGGGATAGTGAGACTGAAGGGGAGGATGGGGGCTGCGTGGAGGATGACAACAGTAAAGCTGACATATTGAACAGGTATTTCTGCTCAGTCTTTACTGAAGAGGAGGAGGAGGGTAATGGGTCTGAAGGGAGTACAAGGGGTGAGAATGGTGCAGAAATGGACACAAGTCCCTTTACACGAGAAAGGGTCCTGGAGGAACTGGAAGTAATAAGAGTTGATAAAGCAATGGGTCAGATGGGGTGCACCCAGGGTCCTTAAAGAACTAAGAGGTGGTGGCTGTGCCTCTGGCTATCCTGTTTAGCCGATCACTGGAAACAGGGAGGTACCCAAAGACTGGAGGACAGCAGATGTAGTCCCTTATACAAAAGTGGGAACAAAGAGGAAGCAGGGAACTACAGACCAGTCAGCCTCACCTCGGTAGTGGGAAGATCATGGAAGCACTACTGAAGGAGATTGGTGGAACATCTGGTTGTCAGTGGACTACAGGACCCAAGGCAGCATGGTTTCACCAGGGAGGTCATGTCAGACCAGCCTCATTGAATTTTTGACTGGGTGACTAGGGAGGTGGATCAGGGGAGGGCAGTGGACATGGCCTATCTGGACTTCAGCAAGGCCTTTGACACTGTGCCACATAGAGACTATACACAAACTGGGAAAATGGGTGTGGGCAGGACAGTAGTGTGGTGGGTAGGTAACTGGCTGGGTGGCAGGACACAGAGGGTGGTGGTAAATGGCTGTCACTCCACAGAGGAAGAGTGACCAGTGGGGTACCACAGGGATCAGTGCTGGGACCGGTCCTATTCAACATCTTCATCAGTGACATTAAGGACCTAGAAGGCAAAATTTCACTGTTCGCTGATGACACAAAGCTCTGTAACAGTGTAGACACACCAGAGGGTGTAGACAGAATGAGAAGAGACCTGCAGAAACTTGAAGAATGGTCAGGGTTTGGCAGTTGAAATTCAATGCAAAGAGTGCAAGATAATGCATATGGGGCACAAAAACCCTGGCACAATATATCAGTTGAGGGTGAGGATATAGCATGCACCAAGCAGGAAAGGATCTTGGGGTTGTCATCTCCTGATGACCTCAAGGTAGGGAAACAGTGTGACAAGGCAGCAGGTAAAGCAAATAGGATCCTGGGATGTATAGGCAGGGCATCACCAGCAGGAAAGGGAGGTCATAATTCAGCTATACAAGACACTAGTGAGGCCCCATCTGAGTACAGTGTACAGTTCTGGAGACCATACCTACGTGGACATAGACAGGGTATAGAAGGTTCAGAGGAGGGCAACAAAGATGGTGCATGGATTGCATCACAAGTCCTGTGAAGACAGGTTGAAGGAACTGAACATGTACTCCCTGGAGGAGAGGAGGGAGAGAGGGGATATGATAGAGACATACAAGTATCTTACAGGGAGGAACAGGGTGCAGGAAAACAATATTTTTAAGCGAAAAAGATGTTTCAGGACTAGAGGGCATGGGATGAAGTTGGAGGGAGGACGATTCAGAGGAAACATGAGAAAGAATTTCTTCACAGAACGGGTGGTGGACAAGTGGAGCACCCTGCCAGAGGAAGTGGTGGGGGCTGAAACAATCACGGGATTTAAGAATGCATGGGATAGACATAAAGGAATTCTGGAGGTCAGGGGTAAGGGGCAACAGACTTCTAGGAAAACAAACTGAACTTACAAGCTCAAATGGGCAAACTGGGTGGGCCATAGGCCCTTATCTGCCGACACTGTCTATGTATCTATGTATCTATGTAATTAGTGCAGCATAAACTGATGCTTTCAGTATAGAGATCAGTGTGCAAGTTACCTACCTGGCACTAGCATCCCAGTTTCTCAGCACAAACACAGTTTGAGCCATGCAAATGCTTCAAATATCCTGCCCTTTTTTTTTTTCTTTCCTAACAAATAAATAACTGCTAGAGAACATCTTTGGTATGAAAGTACAAGATTTCATTTTTTGATATTAGACTCTTCATCTTGTCAAGATATGATTTTTGTAGTAATGAGTGCATATATTGTTGATAACTCTTAAAACATTGGTCTTGTGCTCTCGTAAAGAACAAAAACAAGCCTGAGATGTAAAAAATATATTTTTAGTACATGGACATACAGTATAACAAATACAAAGAACAGAGAAACAAATGGAAATACAAAAAAATTAGCACTTGCAGAGCCTTAATTTAAATTAATTTAAGGAAAGACTAACTCTGCATTAATATATATTTTATGGTCATTTTTTATTTTAGTAAATGCTGTGCTAGCTCGCTGTCAACACTTCTGGACTCTTCCCCTCTTTGTTTGTCCTGAAGGCTCTTTCCGACACTAAATATCTGGAGTCAGATATTGACAAATGGGCAAAGCAGAGCACAAAGGATTGCGCTGCACTTGCCCATTGTCCACGACCCCAAGGATGCTATATTCAGTTGGGTAGTGCTCTGGTGCTATCCGGCTGAATATCGGGGCATGTCTGCACAGTGCTAAGCTGAGTAGCACTGCCCCGACATGGATCCTACCAGCATAAGGAACAGTGCCATATCCAAGCAGGAAGACTGCAATCCCTTGGGGCAGGACCAGTGCAGGAAATGGATGGCCAGTCCGGCTGAAACTCACAAAAGCAAAAACGTGTGTTCATAAAGTCCAAAAGCATCACACTTCTCAAAAAGTACATTTTAAATGCTTTAATGCAACATAAGGTGAACTGAAGGAGAACAGACAATCTGCATGCCACTTGACTGTCCCAGTGCTTCAAGTAGTACTTCAAGTGCTTCCCCACATCAGGCACTTGGGTTAATATCCCAATACTGACACTGCAGTGCATCATGAGGGGGGTGCTGCACTCCTGTGGTGCCGTCTTTCAGATGAGACATTAAACCGAGGTCCCATCTGCCTGTTCTGGTGGTAGTTCAGGTGGATGTTAAAGATTCCATGGCACTTCTCAAAAAAAGAGTAGGGGAATTTAGCCAGTGCCCTGGCCAAATTTCCCCCTTATTCACTAAAATACCACCAACAGCTTAATCTGGTTCAAAGTCAGTTGGCATTCATCTGTATCTCCCTCCCACGGGTCGTGTCTCAAAAAAGGTAGAATTTGTCTAGTGCACTTACCTGGTCAACGAAAACTAAATAAATAAATAAATAAATAAAGTACAAAGTCTTCATCAGGTGGTGTGGTTACAGGAGGCAAGTGTCACATTTTAACAGTGCAATTCATGAATAAACTTAAGTCTAGTGAATTACAAACATTAAAGTGATGAACAAAATTAACCTTATATAAACATGACAAAAACGAACCCAATCACGTGTTAGATTATTACAAGTAAATCCGAGAGCTGCAACTTACGGCGCTCTATTACGGCAATGTGAAAACTTAAATGCTTAATACAAAACAATATGCATGACCGGATGAGAAAGTAAAACCAACTCTAAATAGAAAGAAACAGGAGAGGCTGCTACAATCTGTGAACAGCTGCGATCTGCAATTACCAATCTCCAAAAGGGGGACAAAGAGGCAGGTAGAGAATACCTAGAAAAAAGACAGAAAGGGAAATAGATTTGCAGTATTATACACAGATATAATATCAAATTACAAACAAAATGCAAGCAAAGGATAAGGAGCATACTTAAAATTCTATAAATATCAAGTTTGCTGCACTCAACGATCACTGTCCCGAACAATGACACAACTTTTCCTGGTGTCCAGTGGCCTCCCCGATTGTCATCTCATATAATGAAAAACATTTCCTTGGTGTCCAGTGGTTGCCCTATGCTCTGATTACTGTTCTATTATATGACACAGATTTCCTTGGTGCCTAGTGCTTCCCCTGCCCTCCGATCACTGTTCTATTAAATGACACAAATTACCCTGGTGTCCAGTGGTCCCTCACACACTCCAATCACTGGCCCCATATTATGGCACTTATTCCCTGGCATCTAGTGGCACCCGCACCCACTGATCCCTGTCTCAGTACTAGTGGAAGTTTTTCCTGGTGTCCAGTGGCCCCCCTTGCACTGTGGACACCAACAAACTAGTCATTCAATCCACCTCTTACCTTAATCGACAGTGCCACGGGAGTCCATATGGCAACTGGCACAGCCCTCCTCTCACCACCTTGGCTGGCCACTGTATGCAATGACAGGGAGTGTGCATCCCCAGTACTGTAAAGGGAGCATTCATACTATTTACTGTAGACAGTACACACACTCTGTTTACAGTACAGGGGACGCGCACTCCCTGTCATCATATACAGTGGTCAGCCAAGGTGGCAAGAGGAGGGCTGTGCTGATCATCATATAGGCTCCCAGGGTACTGGTGATTATGGTAAGGGGAAGGTTGCAAGGTGGATTGGTCAGTGCCCATGGTATGGGGGGCCACTAGACAAAACTTCCAATCGTAGGGGATGGGGATCAGTGGGTCGGAGTGCCAATATACGCCTGTGAATAAGTATTATAATATGGGGTCGGTGACCAGGAGGTGGGGGAACCACTGACACCAGGGAAATTTGTGTCATTTAATGGAGTGGCGATCAGAGAGTGGGGGGACCACTGGACACTAGGAACGTTGTGTCATTTAATGTACGTAGGATCGAGGGTGAGGGGGACCATTGAACTACAAGGAAATGTTTTTCATTATATGGAATGGTGACTGGAGGGTGGGGGGGGGAGGTCCACTGGACACCAGGGGAATTTGTGTCATTATATGGGACAGCAATCAGAGGGTTGTGGGATCACTAGGCACCAGGGAAATGTGTACTTTTACCGGGGATGGGGATCGGAGGTTGGGGGGTGCCACTAGCCATCAGAAAGCAGGTGTGCTCCCCCCAACCACCAATATGGTTATTGGTTGCAGTGGCTCCATTGACCTCAAGGGTTGCCCAGAGTAAATCAGGCTTCTTCTAGGCAGTAATTATTCAGCGCAAGGTGGCCTGAACCATTCTCTTTGAGTAGCACTACTGCATTGAATATTGCACTGCACTGGGATTCATGTCCTTGCCCCTCCCTTTGCCCACTGCATACATTATTTGTTTGCGTGCATGCTAACCCATTTAGCATGAGCCACAGCCCCCTTTGAATATTGTGCTTGGGTGCAAACCCCAGGCAAACAGGGCACAATCACTTTGCCCACCATGCAAAGTTTTGAATATCTGGCCTTTGATGTCATCAGTTGCATAACATGGTATTTTATGCAATTGCTGGTCAGAAATCTGCCAAAGAACTAGACAATTTCTGCAGAAGAAGTAAGATGGATCCAGAAAAAGTAAGATGAATCCACAACAGATGTGCAGGGGTTATGTGACTGGGTATCACAACTTGGCAACCTGTGTGAATGTTTAAGGGAATGCCCACAGATAGTACAGAGAACAGTTTCGAAGTTCAAAGCAAAATGGTGTCTATTGCAACATACAATAGAAATAAAACAAGACAGGTTTGCTCTCTCTCTCTCTCTTTTCTCTCTTTATTTCATTTCAGCCCCAGAGACATCTCTAAGTCACTTCCATTTGCTTACAGGTCTTTTCTATAGATTCTTCTTTCTGGCAGACCCTTCTTTTGCAGTGCTCACCTCTGCTCTCCCCCTACTACCCAGCAGATTTTCAGATTTCTACCTCTGTGGATTCTTTTCAGTGTTGTCCCTCTACACTGCCTCGCAGGTCTAGCAAACTGTCATCTTAAGGGGACTAACCTGAAAAGGACCTATACAGTCAAATCCTGACTTGTCTCCCTCAAAGCCCCTGACAGAATCCCTCTGGGTCCAGAAAAGTGGCAAGGAATGTAAAGGACAGATCCATCTTATCACATACCCACCTCTTCAGAGACACGACTGGGGCATGTTCAGCCCCAACCCTATATTTCCTAAGCATGTTTAACTATTGCCCAGTTATCCTTGGCAAATCTGCCAACAGTGCTCATTTGGTCTCACATATTGAAATCTTACTGGAGAATTATGTGAAGATTATGTACCCATCTTTGACTCAGCTCTTTCAAGAATTGTAACATTCCTCGGGGTAGTCACCCATGCAATAATTAAAAAGGCATAACCCTCCTCAATGTTGCTGGTACCTCCCTCATTATAAACGTGTAATAGGGTATTACTTTCACCCCAGTAGGCAAGTCAGGGGTCATTCATTTGTACAGCATGCTCTTGTATCATTCCATTGGACCATACGTCAGGGATTGGTACACTGAAGTCCGAATGGACAGAACTTCAGCAGGGCACCCATTTCCCTTCATTTAATTTATTTGATTTCATTTAATTTATGACTTGAGATATAACATCACTGCCCGGATCAGTCACATTTTCTTTAGGTACCCCTGCTTTACCCTTCCCAATCCCTTCCAAGAGAGTGTTTATGACAGACATAGATTTCATGGGGGCCTTTTTTTCATTATCTGGGGTAAATCTTTGTTCCTCTTTGGACTACCTGTGGGTTGCTCAGTACAAGAGGCCTACTACTCAACTACCTTATTAATGGCAATGGTCTGAGTGGCTTTCTTAATGATCACTCGAAAATTATCACGTACTGTATATTTAGATTTGCTGCAGTTTTAGATTTATATCCAGGGCACTGATGATACCTCTGATGAGAAAATTAAGATTTGTTTTCTCATGCATGCTGCAACTTATGTATTGGCATCGTTTTGTATTTCCTGCGGTACAGCCTAGAGGACGTCTAGCATGTTAACATCATTTGGTGTTAAACAGGACTGCGGCAGGGAATTGACAGTGCTGCATTTTATTTATCTCCTTCATCCGCTGAATGCATCTGTGCACTACTGCTGTAATGAGCATGCACCTCTACATGATATGGCCCCGATCTGCTGAAAAATGTGTGCAAGCACAACTTCTTTATTCTTTGACCAATATGACATTAATAGCTGCTTGCAAAGAAGGCTTCTTCCTGATACTGATGGAGTGTTTCAGCACTGAAAACAAGAACTACATCCTTCTAAGTGGAGCTGGGGCTCAGTGCTTGCATACCAGCTGCAACACTGGTGCACATGCACTGAGCTCCAGATCCACTTAGTGAAATGCTTTCCTAGAAGGATACAATGCTCATTTCCAGTGCTGAAACATTTTGTTAGTGTCAGAATGAAACCTTCTTTGCAAGTAGCTATTAATCTCATATTGGTCAAAAAATACTAAAGTTGTGCCTCCACGTGATTTCAGCAGATCTGGGCCACATGGTGTAGAGGCGCGTCCTTGTTAGAGCAGTAGTGCAGACAGTTCACCCATGCTGGTGTGCCAGTGATATTACTGCTAGGCATAAGAGCACTGTCAAAAATGTCAACAGCACACAGTACAGCAGAAGATAAGGGCGCACCACACCAGGCGTGAACGGCTGCACCACAACAGGGACAGAAGCACCACTATGGGAAGTGCATGCACCCCAGCAGACACAAGCAGAGTGACCACCAGGCACTGCAACAGTGTGCAGTGCATCCACAAATAGCACCCAAGGAACCACCCAGGGACCTGGCAGTCGCAGACCACCTACCCGATACCCACCCTGTAGTACGACAGGAAAACATCCCCCCCCAGATGTCCAGAGGTATGGACCCCCCCCCCGGCCAGCAGGCCCATCTCGAACACCCAGTGAGCAGTAGACCTGGACAGCAGGCCTCCTTTCCTCCCCACCCCCAGGAAACCATGCAGGTGTGCACAAACATTGTGTACCTGACATAGCAGGAGAAGAGGGCATAGAGTGAGGTATGCGACACAGACTGGGTTAGGCACCTGAGCAAGGAGGATGTACAGTGCACTGACACTGTGCACATGGTGGCAGGCAATGGAATCTAGCAATGGTAGCACCAGCACCACCAGAGGCATCCACGGAAACACTCACAGCATACAAGACCAACAGCCCAATGCCTGCATGTGACGCTGATGGGAGGCCAGGTTGGACATGTGTGGCACACAGTAAAGCTGCATGTGGCAGCTGGAATGTGCTGTGGCACTGTGGTGTATGCTGGCACTATACTGTAGTGGACTGGAATAACACCCTAACTAACCACTGAGGGCTGCCCCTGTTGCCACCTGAAGAGGTGCTGTGCAGGTGCCCCCACCAGTAAGCAACTCCCCCATGGTGAACATGCCCAAACACTGCGTCCCAGTGGGCCACCAGCCATGGAGGAGATCAGTGGGCAGTGCTGGCAGTCCTCAACAGCTCAGAAAGGTCTGGAGGAGGGGTGGTACTGGGTAACACTGCCCGATGGCACACGGGTGCGCTACTGGACCACCAGGGAATGTGGCATTACAAATGCCCGCACAGCACATATAGCACAAAACCAAACAGGGACCATGCCGCCTACTAGGCTGGGGGGGCGGTCCACTGGGTCCTGTACAGAAGTGCCACACAGCAGGGGGGTGGACAGGTGAGGGAAGATGCAGGCGGGGGGGTGGGATGTCGGTAACCATGCTGTGTGCCCCCACAGTTGACACACGCAACAGCAGGACAAATGACACAGGAAATCCTCATGCTGACACTGCACACTTTTCTCAGGCACACAAGAATTGGACATGTAACAGGGGGCACTGCACAGCCACATAGCAGCAAGGACCCCATACACAACCATGTGGTGCACAACAGCAGGATAGCAACTCCTAGCCACATAAAACAGGGGCTAGACCTGCAGGTGGAAGTTCATGGCGATGCCCTTCGGGTAGTCCTGCACAGTGCATGTGCCATACTGGTCCATCAGCTCTATGATGCATTGACTGCGGTCCTTGTAGCCCTTCCATGACACTGCTACTGCCATCCCTGTCACATACTGCTGAATCTTAATCTCGTTAAGCTGCTGCTCCAAATGGAGGCAATTGATGAATATCCAGATGCTGGGGTGGGCCGCCCCCAGCAGGGAATTGAACCCTCTATGCCACCCCTCCACCGAGTTAATGTTCCTTGGAAGTACAGACCGGGTAGCCTCTAAGCAATTCCAAAATGCCACTGGATATGTGGGCTTCCGATGGAGTCCACTCTGACTGGGTCTGTCGAGCCAGCTGTCCTCAAAGTAATCCAAGAAGGTTGCGAGGAGTTTGTCCCATTCAGAGAATTCCCAGGTGCGAAGTTTCATGAATGCTGGCACAACATCCCCAGCAGCACAAATGCTGCAGGAGGCAGATGTTCAGGGCAAAGTCCCTGTCCTCTGTGTAGGACTGTTGTATCTCTGGCACCTTCTGCACCTTGCACCACACAGCCTGGCATAGGTGAAAGAAGCAACCCCGCAGGACAACAGCAGAGAAGACAGACTTGAATGCCTTGTATACTGCCAGTTCATAGTCTACCATTACCGACTGGGACTTCAGGCCAGGGTGCAGCTCAAGAAGCTTATGCAGGATTGAGACGTATGCAGCGGTGGTATGGCTGCCCATCAACACGAATACCATCAGTATGACTGTGCTGTATTCCATGCCATGAATGGTGTACAGTTGGTGGAACAATGGGGGACAGCACTTGATGATCCCATCAGCATACCAGTCTGTGCACCAGTCCATATACTGCAGGTTGCGTTCAGTGGCAAACAGCAGGAACCTGTCCTGCCCACTACCTGAATCCCATAACAGGAACAGCTCACCCATCTGTGTGACTCGGTGTTCCTCTGGCACAACAAGGTCTGCAAGTGCGGTTGGGAGGCTGGGCGCCTTGCTGGCATTTTGACTTGCATGTGGTACCAAGTGCTTAAGGTACTCCAGGCAGGGCATACTACCACCGATGGACTCAGGCAACACACTGCTGCAGGCGGCCACCACTTCCTGTGATGTCTCAGTTGTGAGGGCACGTTTCTTTATGCCCTCCCACACCTTCCTCACTGTGATACCAGTACAATCTGGAACATGGTTGTGTGTGACTACCTCCTCCTCTGTAGTGTGAGCCTGTGCCTTAAACTGGCCGCCCTGGTACTCAGTACACTTCTAGTATGTCTTTTCTTTGTGGGTGAGCTCCTTGCGGTACACATAATCCTCATGTACAAGGAGCTTATTGCCCTGGGGACTGTCGATGAACTTGAGAGGCATTGTTCAACCACTGTCAGTTACTGTGTGGTCACTGCATCTCTGTCTGCCCGCTAGTTGTACCCTTCCTAACCACCAGCTGGCCTGTCCCTGTCTGGGATGCACTGCACCTGGCTACCATTGCCTCCTGTATTCCACGGACTGTGCCCTAATTGCTGTCCACCCCAGATACATGATGCTCACAATTTGGTCTCTATATCAGCCTGCATTCCCCACACTGTGCCCCAAGTGCTGCGACCTGTATGTTCTGCAGTGCTCCGTGTATCAGGCGCCTGTGCATGAAGCCTCCACGGTGCTTGGAGTTTCGGTGTTGCTGAGCCAGGGGTGGTGTTCCTGTCCCATAGTGGGGTGTGGTTTGTGGTCCAGGGACTACAGAGCCCCACGTGGTGGGTCAGGGCCTGTGTCATCTTCCATGGTTCCAGTGTCCTACAAGTATGTCCTGGTCTCAGAGTATGTGTGATCGTTGGTGTTAT
This sequence comes from Neoceratodus forsteri, assembly GCA_016271365.2. Lineage (NCBI taxonomy): Eukaryota > Metazoa > Chordata > Ceratodontiformes > Ceratodontidae > Neoceratodus > Neoceratodus forsteri. Next base: position 423,450,715 of record CM057453.1, read on the forward strand.
CCCTACTCTACATGGCAGGCTGGGCTGCACATGTTGTGCCTTTACATACCCTAACTGCATGGGTGGTTCTGGTTTGTGAGTCTGGTGCGCTCCTTACCGGTACTTGTGCGTGCAGCATCCCTGCTGTGGTTGGGGTCTCTCTTCATAGAAACATAGAAATTGTCGGCAGATAAGGACCGCTGGCCCATCCAGTCTGCCTGTAGGCCCTATACATTTTATGTGGCCACTGACCCTGCTATGTGATCAATGGCTTTTCATCACTCCCTCCCTCCCTCCTCTCTCAGGCTTCCCTTGTACCTGTCCCAGGCATGATTAAACCCCTCCACTGTGTTTGCCCCCACTACCTCCTGTGGCAGACTATTCCAAGCATCAACTACCCTTTCTGTGTACAAAACATTCTCACATTACCTCTTAATCTACTCCCTTCCAATTTCTTATTGTGCCCCCTTATACATACATAGATACATAGATACATAGACAGTGTCGGCAGATAAGGGCCTATGACCCACCCAGTCTGCCCATTTGAGCTTGTAAGTTCAGTTTGTTTTCCTAGAAGTCTGTTGCCCCTTACCCCTGACCTCCAGAATTCCTTTATGTCTATCCCATGCATTCTTAAATCCCGTGATTGTTTCAGCCCCCACCACTTCCTCTGGCAGGGTGTTCCACGTCTACCACCCGTTCTGTGAAGAAATTCTTTCTCATGTTTCCTCTGAATCGTCTTCCCTCCAACTTCATCCCATGCCCTCTAGTCCTGGAACATCTTTTCACTTAAAATAGTGTTTTCCTGCACCCTGTTCCTCCCTGTAAGATACTTGTATGTCTCTATCATATCCCCTCTCCTCCTCTCCTCCAGGGAGTACATGTTCAGTTCCTTCAACCTGTCTTCATAGGACTTGTGATGCAATCCATGCACCATCTTTGTTGCCCTCCTCTGAACCTTCTCTACCCTGTCTATGTCCTTACGTAGGTATGGTCTCCAGAACTGTACACTGTACTCCAGGTGGGGCCTCACTAGAGTCTTGTATAGCGGAATTATGACCTCCTTTTCCTGCTGGTGATGCCCCTGCCTATACATCCCAGCATCCTATTTGCTTTACCTGCTGCCTTGTCACACTGTTTCCCTACCTTGAGGTCATCAGAGATGACAACCCCAAGATCCCTTTCCTGCTTGGTGCATGCTATATCCTCACCCCCAACTGATATATTGTGCCAGGGTTTTGTGCCCGTATGCATTATCTTGCAGTTCTTTGCATTGAATTTCAACTGCCAAACCCTGACCATTCTTCAAGTTTCTGCAGGTCCTTCTCATTCTGTCTACACCCTCTGGTGTGTCTACTCTGTTACAGAGCTTTGTGTCATCAGCGAACAGTGAAATTCTGCCTTCTAGGTCCTGCGCAATGTCACTGATGAAGATGTTGAATAGGACGGTCCCAGCACTGATCCCTGTGGTACCCACTGGTCACTCTTCCTCTGTGGAGTGACAGCCATTTACCACCACCCTCTGTGTCCTGCCACCCAGCCAGTTACCTACCCACCACACTACTGTCCTGCCCACACCCATATTCCTCAGTTTGTGTAATAGACTTCTATGTGGCACAGTGTCAAAGGCCTTGCTGAAGTCCAGATAGGCTATGTCCACTGCCCTCCCCTGATCCACCTCCCTAGTCACCCAGTCAAAAAATTCAACGAGGTTGGTCTGACATGACCTCCCCCTGGTGAAACCATGCTGCCTTGGGTCCTGTAGTCCATTGACAACCAGATGTTCCACCAATCTCTCCTTCAGTAGTGCTTCCATGATCTTCCCCACTACCGGGTGAGGCTGACTGGTCTGTAGTTCCCTGCTTCCTCTTTGTTCCCACTTTTGTATAAGGGACTACATCTGCTGTCCTTCAGTCTTTGGGTACCTCCCTGTTTCCAGTGATCGGCTAAACAGGATAGCCAGAGGTTCAGCCACCACCTCTCTTAGTTCTTTAGGACCCTGGGTGCACCCCATCTGGCCCATTGCTTTATCAACTCTTATTACTTCCAGTTCCTTCTGGACCCTTTCGTGTAAAGGGACTTGTGTCCATTTCTGCCATTCTCACCCTTGTACTCCTTCAGACCCATTACCCTCCTCTTCCTCAGTAAAGACTGAGCAGAAATACCTGTTCAAAATGTCAGCTTACTGTTGTCATCCTCCACGCAGCCCCCATCCTCCCCTTCAGTCTCACAATCCTTCCCTTTGTCTTTCTTTTTTCACTTATGTACCTGTAAAAGGTTTTGTCCCCTCTACCCACTGATTTTGCAATGTGTTCTTCTGTCTGAGCTTTGGCTTCCTTACTGACCTCCCTGCCTCCCTTTGCTTCTCCTGGTACTTCTCCCTATCCCCTTCTGCCTGTGTCTTTTTGTATTGCCTGAATGCAATCTTTTTGGCTTTCACTTTCTTTGCTACCTCTTTGTTCTAGAACCCTTGTTCTAGTACTTTTTCTACATTGGAAAAGGTCCCCCACCTGCACCTTCTTTATGCCCTTGAGGTACTTGAAAGTTTCAGTCATGTCCTCCCGCTGTCTCCTCTCCTCCAATGAGTACATATTGAGGTCCCTTAGTCTCTCCTCATATGTTTTGTGGTACAAGCCCTGCACCATCTTTGTTGCCCTTCTCTGGATAGTCTCCACCTTATCTATGTCCTTGCACAGGTGTGGCCTCCAGAACTGCATGCAGTACTCCAGGTGAGGCCTTACCAATGTTTTATACAATGGCATCACCACCTCCCGCCTCCTGCTATTGATACCCCTGCCTATGCACCCCAGCATGCCACTGGGCCTCCCTGCCACATTTGTACACTGCTTTGATACCTTAAGGTCATCAGAGATGATAACCCCTAGATCCCTTTCCTCTTCGGTGACAGTCAGCTCCTCCCCCCAACCTGTAGCTTTCCCCAGCGTTCCCTCTATCCATGTGCATTATTTTGCACTTCTTTGCATGGAACATCAGCTGTCACATCTCCAACCATCTTTCAAGCTTCTCCAGGTCCCTCTTAATTTCCTGCACCCCTTTTGAAGTATCCACTCGGTTGCAGATCTCGGTGTCATCTGCAAACTGGCAGACCTTTCCTTCCAGCCCCTCTGCAATCCCACTAATGAAAACATTGAATAGGACTGGTCCTAGTACTGATCCCTGTGGTACCCTACTGGTCATTCCCCTCTCCCGAGATTGTACCCCATTTACCACCACCCCCTGTCTCCTGTCACTTAACCAGTTCCTAGCCCAGTTCACCACCTTGTCTCCCATCCCCAGCCTACCATCTTGTTAATCAGCCTTCTATGTGGGACAGTGTTGAAGGCTTTGCTGAAACCTAGGTAGGCGACATCTACTGCCCCTCTCTGATTTAGTTCTCTAGTCACCCAATCAAAAAAATCAATTAGATTTATTTGTCATGACCTTCCAATGGTGAATCCATGTTGCCTCAGATCCTGAGCACTGCTGAATTCCATATGTGCCACTATCCTTTATTTCAGTAGTGTCTCCATGATCTTTCCCACCACTGAGGTGAGGCTGACTGGCCTGTAGTTCCTCGCCTCCTCCCTACTGCCGCTTTTGTTCAGTGGGACTACATGTGCCCTCCTCCAGTCCTCTGGAACAATACCCATGTTGAGAGACTCTGTGAACAGGGCCACCAGAGGAGCTGCTAGTTCTCTTTGCAGCTCCTTTCATATCCTCAGGTGGATGCCGTCTGGCCCTATGGCTTTATCCACCTTCAGCTTTGCGAGTTCTTTCAGAACTTTCTCCACTGTGAATGGACTGTTGTTCACCTCTCTCCCCCATTGCCTCTGCAACCCAACTGTGGTCTTTGACCTTCCCCCTCCTTAGTGAATTGTGTGTGCAAGTCTTCCACTCTGGTTTTGTTCTGGGCCCCTTTTGGTGGTGCTCTTTCTGTGGTCTGGTGTGCATGTTGACATGGTTGCCGCTTCCCCACACTGCCCCATTTCTGCAGCCCACTGTTTTTGTCTCAGTGCTCTGTTTGTCCAGCGCCTATTCAGACCGCCTCCTACCCGTCACTCTATTTGTCAGGCACTGCTGGATCCAGGTCGCTGTTTCTACTTTCACCACTTCACCGGTGCTGTACTGCTGACAGCGAACTGACGGCACTCTAAGGATGCTGAACCATAGTGCACAGATGCATTCATGAGATGAACAACTAGTGGATAAATAAAAGTTATGCCATCAGCAAGAATACAGTATGTGCTGGGACAGTGTCTCTTTATCCATGGTTTATGTGTGGTGACTTTTGGCACTGTGACCTGTTAGCATTCACATCGGTCTATTAATTTATGTCTTACATGTGGTTATTTTTTATTATGAACTGGCGATCGTAAATGGAGGAAGCTGATTGGCTGAGAGGGTTTTGAAGCCGTGATGATATCGGGCTACATCATCATGGCTTCAGAAAACCTCCGGTCACCAACCTCCTCACTGACCGCACACTGTTCTCAATCTTCCACGCTCCAGAGCGAGTCACACTTGTACTCGACCACAATAAAAAAAAAAAATAAATAACTCTGTTTACACTGAATCAGTGATATTGCCTGCTGTCTCCAGGGCCCACAACATTCAGACGGACAACATAAAAGACATAGTTAAACACACAAAACCAACCTGCTGCCACTCGCAGGCAACACCGAGCAGACGACCATTCCCGTGTCCCATAGGCATGCGCATATTCAAAAAGGCATCGCTAGACACACTTGTCCTCTCAATCCCGCTGCTTCCTAATCCACTGATATTGGTAATTGGCTTAATTTTCTCTTTAGAATCTCATGACCGCGATCATCTACTGGGGGGGCAGACAAAGATACTGTTGCAGAGTTCACAGGTCACACCGTCACAATACTATTACCTTTTCTGTCAGCTCCAACTACAACAGCGCCACCTGCTGTCTTCTAGAACTATTTTTTTTAAATGTATTCTTACACTACCAAAAAAGCTTTTTTTAACAGGTTTAAAGGGTGTTTTTTTAATCTTCTATTTATAAAACCATTACTCCTGTTCATAATAGCAATAAGGCACTCCAGGGTGTGGTATATCATGGGATATCGTCACTTCTCGGGTCATTGGATGCACTTGGCCTGCGGCCTTGTGCCCAACCACCCGAGGCGTGATGATATCCCATGATATATCACATCCTGTTGTGCCTTACTGCTTAATTATACAATGGCATCCTAGAATCACTCCATCTGACTGGCTGACAAACACCCTCCAGCCATGGTAAATCCTAATATTACCCACGGCAAGGTGCCAGTCAGCAATATCTAGAAACAAATCCATCCGACCCCGAACCAAAACTTGTAAAATCACCATATTGTCTCCCGCTAAGTGTGACGGTAAAGCAGGAGTTTCCAACGTGAAGGGGAAACTGCTCCCTCAAAAGAACCAGCCTGCAAAATAATAGTGTGTGACATAAAGAAAACATTTTTTTTTCAGTAGCTCACACCCACCTCACCACTCAGTTGCAGTAGGCTAACAGAAAAAAAATACACTTCAGCCCAAAATTCAAAACACAGAACTGCCAGTAAACCTCAATCTGATTGCAACCCCTGAACTGCATGTATGCCACCACAGCAAACAAAAAGTAATCTGCCTCCAGAAACAACTTGCTGAAAAAAGTATGAAACGTAATACAATACTTTAACGTAATAACGGTTGCTCCTTTCTGCCTCTGGCTCCTATCACACTTGCTCCCTCTCATCAGCATCTGTAGTGGTCACCCCACACTCCTCCGTCCCACCTCCGTAGCGCTTTTATTACCTCATAGGTTTGGATGCCAGTGCCATGGTAACATCGTTACGTACAAATGAAATAAAAAAAAACAATGAATACAAAGGAGACGGCTCCAGTGACAGTACGGTTCACTGCTCACTCAGCACACTACCGCACATGCACAGAATGGGCAAAAGACAGAGGCAGTGCTCCATGCTTGAATCAGGTCTGTCAAAAAACTTCAAAACCTGTCCTAGTTCCTAAAAACAAAAACAGACATGGGACACAGTGAACTCGGTTCTGGGACTCAAACAAGCAAACCCAGGTCTGTTGGATGAAGCTCATGTACAGGTTGTTACTCTAACCTCTAGGCTATACTGCCTCTTAGCAGCACAACACTATGTTTTTTGGCACATCAACAAAGTCACTAAAAATCATAAAATGAGGGAAAAAAAATATTTTTCTTGATTTTATTTTGTCACAAAAAAAGAGGGCCACTGTATAATTGCAATAAAGTACTCCAGAGTGTGGGTTATGCTGGGATTTACCCACACCTGACCTGGTTTGGCCACTCAGTCTGCAGCCTCATGTCCAAACCACACCAAGCAAGGGTAAATCTCAACATAATCCACACCCTGTCATGGTTTATTGCTTAATTATACAATAGTAAGAACATTTACTGGACTCTGGTCAGTGTGTGCTAGTTGCAGCGAGATTATCCAAGCATAATCTCACAGCATCAAATCTAGACATACACATGTCTGTATAGCATTCTGAATTATTCTAGTAATATTGAATCCCCAACCTCTCTTACTCAATTCACCTCAATTTACCTCAATTCAAGAGAATTGGATGTCTTGCAATTGAAATAGCACAAGCTTAGTTTCATATAAAAACCGTATTTACTTATGTTGTGGCGGGGGCAAAACTATTTGTAATGACTAAAACATTTCATAGTTAGGCAGAAAACAAATGTCAGAACATCTCCTTTATAGTGTGGGAACATCTCTTTTATAGTATCAGCTTTACAGTTTTATTTATTTATTTATTTTTTATGAGGAAATACACAATATGAATGCACCGCATCATGGGTATACAAATACCTAATTGCCTGGTATCGCATAACACACTACAGTGATACCAGACAATTGATTATTTACATGCCCATGATGTAGTGCTTTTACAAGGGGAGTGTTTCCTCAAAAAAAAAAAAAATAATAATAAAAAAAAACTGGGTTTTTGTCCATGAGGTGATATAAGTTATATTTAAGCAATATGTTGATGTCAGGAAGTCAGGTGTAATGGTGGACTGTTAGCAGAGAAAGTGTGATAGTAACTTTCAGAGGGGTCGCTTTTGATAAGGGCAAGGTAGTTATGCTTGTGATAATGGGAATATTAAGAAAGTGTGAGGTCTATGCAGAAGTGGAGTACAAATATGCACAGTTTCATAAGTATCTGCTCAGAGTACAGGCAAATATGATATGCAGGTTTGTTACGCAATTGATCGAAAGATACGTAATTACATAGACATATAGATAGAGAGTGAGACAGACAGACAGGCAAAATAGGAATGGCAGTGAAGTATTGAAGTGACGCCAACCCCACCCCCCCCCACAGAGATGGACAGGCACTGAGGTGTGCTTTTGGGTCATTGCCCATAAGACTCATGCCATTTCACCTCACCCTACCCTGCAGACACAGACAAATGTTGAGGTGTGCCTTGGGGTGTTCAGACTTTACACTCACCCCATTCCATAAGGAAATGGGTACAGTATAAGAGAATGGAGAGAAGTTTGGGGCTGAAGTGTCAAAGACACACCTCAATACCTGTCACTGGCTTCAGGGTGGGGATGGGGGTGGAATGGCATGAGCATTACTGTTGACAATCCCAAGTCACACCCCTGATGCCTGTCAGTCCTGCAGAACAGGGTGTTATGGTCAGAAACCCTAATGCCCTGGGCGTTTCTTGGTATTTTCACTCCAAGTTTTCAGCAAGGGCTTTTTGTGACCCCACTGCATGAACAGTGACACTATCAGTTCATTAGCCGAAAAGTGATTTTGCACAGTGACTGTGCCATTTGGCACCACAGGTGCAAAAACACATTTTGAACAGGATGTAAAAAATGGCAGCTGTACTATTTATGAGGAGGTGTAAAAAAATGATAATGTTGAAAATCTGGAGTGAAACTATAAAAAAATTGAAGTCATGACACTGCTCCTGCTAATGTATATTTTTTTTCAAATTCCTATGCATCCCATTGTTTTCATCTCTATTGCTGTTTTGTGACTTCTCAACCTAGCAACAGCATTTAATGCATTACATTATAAGGACAAGTAAATGTTTTAAATACCTTTACAGACCATTAAAAGAAACTTAATGTCCTTCATAGAATAATTAATATTTAGTAACGGTGGTATATAGTACAAAGCAATTACTCAGACAACTTGAACATTATAACTACTTTATATTGTACACTGGCACACCATAAGGACCTCCTTGAAATCGAGATGCAAATGTCACACATTTATTAATTTTCTAACAGGAATATTTTACTATTCTAAATACATGTCTAGCTTCAGTAACTGCTCAGCACATCTATTGCATGACCTACTTATTGACATTTTACACCTGATCTGCAATGTACTGCTTACTACACCAACATCATGAACCATAAAACAGATGACTGCCATAACTAGGGAGGCAGTATAGCATAGTGGTTTAAGGCTCTGAGCTACAAATCTGGAGATCTGGGTTTGAATCCCACAGCCCCCACTTACATACTGGGTGAGTCTGAGCAAGTCACTTAACTTCCATGTGCTCCCAGGTTGCCCCTGTAAACATGCTTTCAGCTTAGTGGGCCACTCCTGGTTAAACAATTGAAAGAAAAAAAACACAATATATTATTTTTCTTGCTTTATTTTGCTACTACAAGCTTTGACTAATACACTCATTCTTAAATGTACTTTTTATAGCTTATGTGGCTGTGACCTAGGCAGAACTACACTTAAAATCTTACAATAAATAAATAAATCATCAAAATATCATTTATTTCAGTAGTGTCTCCTTTCTTTTCAGGTCCCCATGACACTGTGTGTGTATATATATATATATATTTGTATCTTTTCACTTCAAAGCACTAAGCCTATTCAAATGCACAAAACACAAGACTTTATTCTCTTCACACATTACTGTTAAACTTCAGGTCCCAGAATGGCCAAGAAACAATTGTTAGACTTCACTCTCGCATGCCACTGTCACACCCACTTCTCATGCAAACAACAATCAATTAGGCAAATCCTTTAATTTCTGTGCTATGCACTCTTACATCACAGAGACATAAATCTTACAGAACTGCTAAAAAACAAAGTTATCAAGACTGGATTTCTGAATTAAAACCTGTCATTTACAGTACCTATGTAAATAATAGTTTACTGGCTACAAACAATGCTACAGACATAACAATAACAAAATTTCTGTTTTACATGGAAAACATCCATATAATGAACTTGCCATACAGGATTTATGACCTTCTGTCTGCATGTGTCTGACAAAAGAAAAGGCACCTGCTTGATCCTTTTTTTTTTCCATTTTATTTGTATGCCTAACTTGCCCATACTGTTAGAGCCAAATAGCGACATGCTTAGAGTTAAAAAAAATAATCATGATACCTGTGTGTGTGTGGGGGGGGGGGATATGCCTAGATGCAGTTTCAGGCACTCCTTAATTACTTCCCCAGGCAGCTCTGATATTCAGTTGTTCCAACATGATAGATCCACCTCATGCCCCTCCCACATGAACCAAATAAAAAGGTGGGGGTGGATCTTTAGGAACTTCTCGGATGGAGGTGGGGTGGATCTCACTCCCCCCCAAAAAAATAATGCTGCCTCCCACTACTCAGGTTCCAGTTCTTGTACCTCCCATTTAAGAAAGAAAATAGTGCCCTGCAACCATTGACTAACATGAAAGCATATTTATTTGAGGGCGGAAAACATTTCTTGGAGGAGGGTAAGACGGAGGAGACTATTTACACCTTCAGTCAGTTCCATGGACAGAAACATGACATCAGCCCTTTTATACATGCAAAACATCTGCAGGATCTGCCCACTGCAGCTGTAAAAATAATGACCAAAGGAAGAATACAAGCAGGATTTCAATCACAAAGACTGCAGTCTTCAGCTGATCCTCGGTGAGAGCCAGAAATAAAAGAACAGAAACACTTGTATATAACAACTGCCACTTTCTCTAATTCACAGACCCCTGATGATGTCATGATGTTATTGACATTTTCTGTACTGCCTGGAACAGCAAGTGTACAGACTGGGGAATGCACAAGAGAACAGAGCAACAAAACAGAATAAAATAAAAAGCAAAATATATCTATATTACACAGAAATCACAAGACACAGCCTGGAAAGGTATTTCTTGTCGCTTACTCACATTTGAATAAATAAAACAGTGTGTTGCACTTGATCTTTTTCCCAGTTTTACCCCTGGATACAGTAGGTCACTAGATGTTCTGCAGAGATGGACACATCTTCCTTATTTTTGGCAATGCATCCTGGAGAAGTGAACTCATCTTCCTTATTTGTGTAAGTACCTTCTATGGAGATGGACACTTCTTTGTTATTTGTCTCAGTGCCTTCTATGGAGGTGGACACTTCTTCCTTATTTGTGTCAATGCCGTCTATGGGGATGGACACTTCTTCCTTATTTGTGTCAATGCCGTCTCTGGAGGTGGACACCTTCCTTATTTGTGTCAATGCATCCTGGAGAAGTGCTCTTCTTTCTTTTGTGTCAATGCCTTCTATGGAGGTGAACACTTCTTCCTTATTTGTGTCAACGCCTTCTATGGAGGTGGACACATCTTCCTTATTTTTGGCAATGCATCCTGGAGGTGAATTCTTCCTTATTTGTGTCAATGCCTTCTATGGAGATGGACACATCTTCCTTATTTGTGTCAATGCATCCTGGAGAAGTGAACTCGTCTTCCTTATTTGTGTAAGTGCCTTCTATGGAGATGGACACTTCTTCGTTCTTTGTGTCAGTGCCTTCTATGGAGGTGGGCACTTCTTCCTTATTTGTGTCAATGTCTTCTATGGAGATGGACACATCTTCCTTATTTGTGTCAATGCCATCTATGGAGATGGACACATCTTCCTTATTTGTGTCAATGCCTTCTATGGAGGTGGACACTTCTTCCTTATTTGTGTCAATGCTTTCTATGGAGATGGACACTTCTTTGTTATTTGTCTCAGTGCCTTCTATGGAGGTGGACACTTCTTCCTTATTTGTGTCAATGCCGTCTATAGGGATGGACACTTCTTCCTTATTTGTGTCAATGCCGTCTATGGGGATGGACACTTCTTCCTTATTTGTGTCAATGCCTTCTATGGAGATGGACGCATCTTACTTATTTGTGTCAATGCTGTCTCTGGAGGTGGACACTTCTTCCTTATTTGTGTCAATGCATCCTGGAGAAGTGCTCTTCTTTCTTTTGTGTCAATGCCTTCTATGGAGGTGAACACTTCTTCCTTATTTGTGTCAATGCCTTCTATGGAGGTGGACACACATCTTCCTTATTTTTGGCAATGCATCCTGGAGAACTGAATTCTTACTTATTTGTGTCAATGCCTTCTATGGAGATGGACACTTCTTCCTTATTTGTGTCAATGTCTTCTATGGAGAGGGACACATCTTCCTTATTTGTGTCAATGCCGTCTATGGAGATGGACACATCTTCCTTATTTGTGTCAATGCCTTCTATGGAGGTGGACACTTCTTCCTTATTTGTGTCAATGCTTTCTATGGAGATGGACCCATCTTCCTTATTTGTGTCAATGCCTTCTATGGAGGTGGACACTTCTTCCTTATTTGTGTCAATGCATCCTGGAGAAGTGAATTCTTCCTTTTGTGTCAATGCCTTCTATGGAGGTGGACACTTCTTCCTTATTTGTGTCAATGTCTTCTATGGAGGTGGACACTTCTTCCTTATTTGTGTCAATGCCTTCTATGGAGGTGGACACTTCCTTATATGTGGCAATGCCTTTTCTAGATGTGGACACATCTCCCTTTTTTGTGGCAATGCCTTCTGCAGACATGGACTCATCTTCTTTATTCATGGCAATGCACTGAGTAGGCTTTCTAAACAAGTCCTTTCTGACCTCCCAACAGGTCCCTTGATCATTGTTCTGTCCAGAAACATTTACCTGTTCAGTTGCTTACTTTTCTGCCTCTGTTCTGCCTGTCAGCTTTTGATGGGCCTTAAATGTTTAGTCCTCACCCACCTCCCACCATCACTGGTTTTCAAATCCCTTTGCTGTTGCTTAACAGATCTTTTATACTCATGTATCGTGTCAGTACTTGAACCCAGATCCTGATTATCTTCAGTCACTTGTACCTCACAGAGAGGGTTTCCTGTCCTTTTCACTGTGTTTTTAATGTATTTTTTTAGCTGGATGGACTCAGTGAGACAGTGTCCCTTTTACATGAGTGACCCGAACATTGAATTACAAGACAATACACTGAAAAACAAACAGAGCAGAGAGGGAATGAACTACTGGTCACAGACATGCATTCCTTAGAAGACAAGGACAAATGTTTTCTGAGTTTTGCTTTAAAGGGGACATGATGCTTGGTCATCCTGCTGTTAATGGACAGGCTGTTCAATATTCTGGATGCCCTAGAGGCAAAAGCCTATTATCACATTGCAGTCTTTATCTGAGGTACATGCAGCTGGTTAGTGTCAGTGGAGTTTAGAATCTGTTTCTTTCCAAGACATTTTGGACTTACTATTGGGACCAAACAGCTTAGTGTAAAAAAAATGTACACATTTTTTCTAGTCCTCCTGTTTAGAGACACTTTCTTTTTTTGAAATCATCCCCCACTACAATAGGTCTGGGAACACCTTCAGTAGTAACAGTCATCAGTCCTCTCCCTCTATGATAGTCCTGTCTGATTGACCATTTGCACTTGGTCAGATGGATCCATCTGTCTGCAGATCTGTTAGTTCACAGCTTTCAGGGCAAACCTGACGGTGACATTTGTTCTACCACTTTACTAAACTTATCATTACCCATTTTCTCCATGGGGGCATTAAGGTATTTGTTAGTATGCTCCTCCATACATGAATCTAATATGTCATTCCTCTAAAACACTTGTAGGTCCGTAAGTGATTATTTTGCCAAACCCTTGCGGTAACCCTTGCCTCAGTGTTTACACACAGAGGTTCTTTGTCTTTTAAATGTTTTTATTTTAATGGGTTCACCACAATATATCCCAGGCACACTGCCTTAGGGGTAGCTGGTCCATTCCACTGGGGTGTTAAACAGATGAGGCATACTGATGAGTCCTGGTTGGACGAAACACGTGTCTATGTCTTCTGTTAGCACCCTTTGCAAACTGTGTGAGAGGCCTTTTGGCACCATGCAATTCTGCTTAAAGTTGGACCAACTGTAACATTCTGTAGTGATTTGCATATGCAGCCATGATGCTTTGCATTGTGGGGGCATGTGTGATTTTGTATTTTCTTGAAACTTGGCTTCCCAGCCAAATGCCCTTTGGGGTAACCCTTGCCTCAGTGTTTACACACAGAGGTTCTTTGTCTTTTAAATGTTTTTTTATTTTAATGGGTTCACCACAATATATCCCAGGCACACTGCCTTAGGGGTAGCTGGTCCATTCCACTGGGGTGTTAAACAGATGAGGCATACTGATGAGTCCTGGGAGGACGAAACACGTGTCTATGTCTTCTGTTAGCACCCTTTGCAAACTGTGTGAGAGGCCTTTTGGCACCATGCAATTCTGCTTAAAGTTGGACCAGCATAACATTCTGTGGTGATTTGCATATGCAGCCCATGGTGCTTTGCATTGTGGGGCCATGTGTGATTTTGTATTTTGCCAAAGTCTGCTCAGCCCCTAAATCTACCAGGATCCCAGCCACTTGGTCCCCAGCCTGCATTTGGGCATTACTGAAGAATTTCTAGAAGAATAATAATGTTTTGTTTATGCACGTAAAACATAGTTATGACATACAGATAGGAACAGGAACAGAGAAATCTCATATTACAATCAATGCTTATAAATTAGTTAAAGAGAAAAAACATATTTTCTCAGTACACACTGATTACAACAGTACAATCACAAAGAGAGTCAAAAGTCTTTCTATCCTTTACAGTTTCCCTAATAAAATGTTAAGCAACATTTTCCTAGGTATGGGGCTTAATACATGTATTCCATATTCACTAAGGTCACAGGATTCATTTGGGGCCACAAAGGCCACAGCCATTTATCCCATATCATAGGAAAAAGACGCCTAAGGTGAGACCTTATTCTTCTATACAAACTGGTCAAAAATAAGGACCTAATGTCTGACCTCAGTTTTGTTTTTAGGGATACTTGGTACAATACCAGAATTAATAATAAACAGCTATTGGGCAAATCCTATAAAACAAATAAAAGAGGATTCTTTTATATATAGAGAGTTATGGAGTATTGGAATAGTTTGCACCAGCATATTGTGGATTCACAAATGTACACAGTTTTAAGAAGCAGCTGGATGAAGAAATGAACATATGGGAGTTCAAGCAAACGACCACTGAATAGAGTGTGTGTGTGTGTGTGGGGGGGGGAAGAGCCTTTGGTGCACACCCACCCTTAATACCTAAGTACATAAGTATAGTCCAGTTTTTGCAATCAAAAATAATAAGTTCTATCAATAGCTTGATTTCATGGTTACAGTCACGTGATTCTGCTTCATTCTGCAATCTCCATAATTTTACGTTATCCATGTTTTTGCATGAAATATCCATTCTAAATCTGCACAGAGCACTCCTTTATTTTTCATTCTCACAGACTCTTACATATTTGTCTAATTTACATGGCTGTTTAAATTCTCTGTATAATCTTGTTAGTGGTATATCTTGCAATTTACAGTATTCTCTGTGCCACGAATTATCCAATATACTGCACATCGAATGACTTCCTTAACAAAGAACTCAGCATTTGATATTGTATATTCTTCAAAAATCCTAGTCAGGCCCAAAGGTTTTACATGCCATTTAACCATGCAAACCATGAAAGATTTTTTTATGTGCTTGTGCGTGTACAGCATCTAAAAATAAGTGAAGTATCCTTACAACCCATAATTCTCAATTTCGCAGCTGTAATTTAAGCTAGAATACCTAGTAGAACAGCACTAAATTCAGTATGCAAAAGTGCCATAGGACAATCAAATGGTAAGTACATTATTTGTCCATAAAAGGTATTTTTGAATCATCACCAGATCTGTGCAACCATTAGTAAACCACCATACATCAGCTCCATGCAGAATCATATTCTGGACTTTTGCCTTAAAGGCAGTATCCAATGCTTTAAGGGAGTGTCCCTCAAAAGAGTGTACAACTCTAATCAGACCTCTTGATGCTTGAGTTGCCTTATTTTCAATTTCTGCAACATGAGCTTTATATAGATTTTTAGAACTTAAAGTGATACCCAGATATATATATTCATTTACGTGTTCAAGCATAGAGTCTCTGCAAATCCACATCTTTTTACCATTTAGGTGTTCTCCAAAGAGCATTACTTCTTGATTTTTTGCATTTTAATTTAAATTATATTTTTTCTAAGTGCATAACAATGTGATTTGAAGCACTCTTCAATCTTAATAGGGCTGAAGAGCAAATGAGCAATTGTATATACTCAGAGTCAATTCTGGGTGGGAAAGTGTCAATATTTTTTTAGTTTTCTGGTTAAAGGCTCCAATAGGGGAGGCAGTATAGCGCAGTGGTCTAAGGCTCTGAGCTGCAAATCTGGTGACATCCAGCAGACCAGACCTGGGTTTGAATCCCACAGCTTCCACTTGCATACTGTGTGACCCTGAGCAAGTCACTTAACCTCCTTGTGCTCCCAGGTTGCTCCTGTAAAAAAGCTTTCAGCTTAGTGTGCTATACCTGGTTAAACAACTAAATAATAAAAAAAAAATATATAGAGCCCCTAAATGGATAAACTCACTCTGCCCTGACCTACTGGCCTGCACCCAGCTTCACTAATTTAAAACAAATCTGAAGGCCCTCCTGGTGAGCAATAATGACAAGTGTGGCTGCAGTACCTAATCTCCCCTCCATAATCCAAGACAAGGTTTACTGCTAGCTGCTCCTTCTCCCCTACCTGCACACACCGACAAGACCTGGCTAAGCTGCTCCCAGCCATACTTGTCTGTCTCTCCTTTGACCCTACCTACTCATACTACCTTTTGCTTCTACCTCCAAACTATAATGGTTCCTTTGTTGTTGATACTCTCAGCTCACTGTTAATATTAATTGTATATTCTGCAACCAAGAGTAATTGCCTCATATGTGAAAGCTATGCTCTCTGCTTTATTGCTAATTTGTATTTTATGTAATTATTTATGTTTTTATGTTTTACCTGTTTGTACCTTGACGCGGAACCTCTGTAAATGAGCTTTTAGCTCAAAGGTTGTATGATAATAGAATCAATAAATAAATAAATAAGTAATATGAGTTAAAAAAGATATGGGGCCAATATACAACCTTGTTTGACACCTCTGTCAGTGTCAGTTCATCTGATAGTGTACCATCCAACCTTACCCTAATCTTTGCTTTGTTTCCAGTATGACAAAGCCTTAAAATTGACAGCAGATTGGGGTCTATACCCAATTTTTGCAGAATCTGGCATATCTGTCTATTAACATTGTCGAAAGTCAAATGAAGATCTAAAAAGGCCAGATATGATTTAGTTTTTCTATGTAATACATATTTGTCAATTAGAAAATGGATGGTAAACACATGATCTATGGTGCTTCTTACTTTTTGAAATCCAAATAATTTCCTGCTCTGTAATCCAGTTCTCTAATCTATTTAATATAATCCAGCAGTCAATTTTTAAAGCTATTTATAATAAAGAGATTGGTCAGTAATTTTCTGGATTCTTTTTATCACCCTTCTTGTACAAGGAAACAGTTATAGCTACACTCCAATTATTTGGAAGGCAGAGAGTCTTATTGATATAATTAAATACACAAGCAAGAATCCCAGCCCACCACTTGAGACCAGACTGAAAAATCTCAGTGGGGATACCATCCTTGCCCACAGCTTTATTATGTTTTTTTCTGAGCTATGGCTTTCCTGACTTTCCCAATACTGAAAATCCAGCAGGGATTATTCACAGAAGTAGATGGAAAGTCTTATGGCATATGTCAGAGAAATTAATTGCCCTACACATTCTTTATATTTTCCAGCAAGAAAGTCTTGCAAAACCTGAGCAGGAATTATTGCAGAAATATCACTACTTTTATTGCTTGTTCCATATGCTGTCAGATCCCAAAAGGAGAGGGCATCATTTTCCACAATGGATAGGTGGAGTTTCCTCTAAGGAACCTGCTGACAATTCTGTTCTTGTTTCTTTTAGCAGTAGCCTATATCCCTTCTGAACTGCTGAGAATCCACATCTGTATGTGTAGTTGTTTTCATAATATTTGGTACAGAGATTACATTTGTCACCCTATTCATTTTAGTTAAATTTGCTGTTAAAATGTCAGGCCCTCTTCATGTAACAAAAAAAATGTCTCGACTAGGCTCTACAATTATTCTGTCATATGAATGATAAATACAGCTCATATTTGGATTATTATTTGCAAATAGAGTCAGTGGTTGCTTAATTTGCTCTTTATTATATGGGTGCCACACAATTTTCTTCTTATTTCCGATAAACATATTGTGACCTATTTCTTCTGCTTGATCTGGGTTCAATTTAGCATAACCATAGTCAACAAGTAACTGTAGTTGCAGAGGGAAGTGGTCACTTTGCCATAATTTAAGTAAATACAACTTAGTTACTGAATTATATGAGAAATAGCAATAAAACAGATATTAACAGGATTGGTGGCAGTCGGGGTACAACCTAATGCCAGCAGTGCATGATAGAGCGCACTTGTTAGTGGTAATAAGGCAGACTAGGTGGGCCAAAGGCCCTTATCCGCTGACAATTTCTATGTTTCTATGTATCACATAAACTGCCCCCTTTTACAATTGGAAAAGTTATAGCCTCTTTCCTATATCCCCTGTCTCTACCATTTAGCATTCACAAAAATGTTTATTGCTAATTTCCAGTAATTTCTTCCCTTTATTATTGAAGACAGGGTCCATGGAACATCTTAATGAAAGACCACATGTGTCATCAATATTACAATCATAAGTAAGTAACTCCTGTCATGTTCCAGTTCTGGAGTTAAAATCCCCAACTACCAATAAGGGTGTACCCACATACTCATGTTGTATTTTTCCAAGAATAAACTCTAGTAATTGCAAAGGATTTTCTTGTGTTGAACCAGTGAGATTAGGTGAAACAATGGCATTTAAAATAACCATTTCAGTCTTGCATTTAGAGCCAATAGCAACACATAGAAAGTAAAGATCCCTTAAAGGGAGCTTATGATGGTTACAAATCATAACATTTGAAATTAGTGTAGTAAGTTCACTTTTTGCCCTCCCATATTCATTACCATGGACTGCTGTTAATATCCCAGTTTGAAAAAATGTTCAAGGAGAATTCTTTCTTAAACAACCATGTCTCTTGTAGGGTGATTATATCTTATCAGTATTAATCATTCTACGTCATGTATTTTGTGCAGTGCCAGCACAATTCCAGTTAAGCAGACTGAGCTGTGATTTACCAATGCCCATGGGTCAGTTAGAGTTGGGTTTACCACACTGTCATTAGTTGTTACTGTCTCATCTGACTGAGATTGCTTACTCTTTAAGTTATTGGAGCTGTGCTCATTGTTAGGTTCAAAATTTGAGTCCAGGACTATACTGGAATTAATTATAGGGCCCTTTTGTTTCCTACCCCTAATACTTCTTTCTATGCACAAAGCAAATTCACTTTCTTCTTGTAAACTATACTCAGATTCTATTGGTTTTTCATACTCTTGTTTTATTTTGGCTGATCCCTTTGTTGTAACTGTCCAATGGGTTGTCACATTTAGCTTGACTTTGCTGATATCCTTTAGATCTTCCTTTATTACGCAGAAGTATATTGATAGTAGCAGCAGCAGTGTCCAGAAAATCTAGCTCTTAACTGATTTTAATATTTATGTTATCAGAGTCCTCTTTAGCAGTTAGAATGATTACCTTTATTGCTGAGTTTCTTAGTGTAAGGCAAATCTTGCCCTTAACGGGTTCTAACTTGTACCTATAAACAGCAATTAGATCTTGACACCTAATCTTGTTTTCTAAAATCGCTTTACATACTGTAGGTTACATGTCAAAACATTTACTGTTTCAGGACTTTTGTTTCTGACCTCATGAACCTCATTGTTGTGTATAGTGGACAAAATAATGTCTTGCTCTGTTCTTCTTTCCCTCCTTGCTAGGTTTGCTTGATGCATTTCTGTAATTTTGACATTCGGACCCTGCTCATTATCTTTCAGAATTTTAATGTATTAACACACAAGGATTAATCATCTCTTGATTTAGGTTTATATTCTGTCTGGTTTCTACTTTTTTTCTTTACTCTTTGACTGCTTACTATCAAATCCCACTTGGATTTGGGAGAATAACAGTTTTTTTTTCTTTTTGGCCTGTCTTATTTTGCTGGTATCATTTTCTATCTCCATTGCCTTATGCTCTGATATTCTCTGTGTAGTTGCTTTAATGTTTTGCTTGTTTGATTCAAATGCAACTTTGTTGTTCTTTTCTCTGACTCTAAAAGTGTCATTCTCTTTATGTTGCAACTGTTTTATTTGATCTTCAAATTAAATAGAAAACAGAGGGCTCGATTTTCAAATGCCGGAGAATTCTGCCTAGTGCACCGATCATATGATGTTCAGGTCTTGTGGCATTCTCGAGGTGCAGATCACAAGTAGAGATGTGTGAAATTGGAACATTTACCCTAGCAAAATGTTTCACAGAATTCCTGCATTACACGAATTTTTTACCTAGTGAAATGTAATTTAAGCTTTGATTCTTTTGCGTGTCTGATTTGCTCAATTTCACCAATTGTGTGCTCTCACATAAGGAAATTTCACCATTATCCTTCATTTGCAATGTTTTCAATTTTGCCAATAAAATTGCAATGCTTTGTAGGTAGATAGCTGAAATATCATGTGTAGGCTGTTTTCTGCACAGTATATTGTCTGTTGAGTCAGAGAGCAGTTCAGTGTGGTGCATCACAGCCAACAAAGCCTTCAAAAAGCTCTTTATTTGTGATTTTTGAGAGTTAATTGCTCCCAAAATCTTAATTTAGTTCTTAGTGCTGCTAGTGAACATTTGTTTTGGTTTTTTTATCTTTGGATCATGCTTAGTTAAATGTAGGTAGTGTTTTCAGTTTTCTCTGTGTCTGAGAGGAAGTTGAGTAGGGGAGGGTCGACCGTGTGGTGTGTGTGTGTACATATGTATGTGAAAGTAGAGCAGGCTAGTTCCTAATATGTAACATATTTCTCACAAGTTACAAGTGAATTTCTATAATTTCTTTTAAGTCTTAATATTTTCATTTGTGTGCTACTAATTTGTTATATTTTTCTTACATATTGACCTTTTTTTGGGTAACTTTAACTGAACAGTTACTCATTCTGAGTAGTTCTGTTCCTGTTTTCCTTTGCTTAATCACTTTTGTGATTTATTTTTTTATTGCAAGTACTTGTCTACATTGACCACTTGATTTGTCCATATCCAGGTACACTACATTGTTGAATTGCTCACAGAAATTAATATTGTGATCTAGCCTCTTCATTGCAGCGTTCCTGTTTTTCTATTGAATTTGCTCACCATACTAACCCTTTCCTCCCTGTTATACCACTGTTGTTTACTACCTGACCTACTACATAAAAACGTCATAGTTTTCAACTAGATAGTGGTGGTCCCTGCATGAGTTTTGAGATGACTTTTTGTTCATTTCAAATCTAATTGTCCCATCCGCCTGATATATCTGTAAGCTGAAACTGTGTTTAGTAAGTACTAACACATTGCAGTACTCGCCTTATCCAGTCACCACTTATCCGGACTGCAGTTCGTATTTTGACTGAGAGGTATTCTGTGTGGTTGGTTCAGTTTGGTTTTTGTGAACCTACCAGCATCTATCCTGTTATTAGCAAGTTGTGTAATAAGCATTCCATTTAAAGACTGACATTTGATTAAGAACCACTTAAGTATTCTTTTCATATTTACTGCACATCCTTGTTGTGGTGGTGTTCTCTGTCAGTTTGGTATTGAACGTCTCTTACTTCTGTCCTCCTGTTACCCCATGATGCTTAACTTGTGTTTTTGTAATTGAAAAAATAAAATAGTGTTTTCACACTCGATAGGCTACAGTAGCAGTTATAGGTAGTTATATGCACTACAATGCAGCTACTGGTTCTGATTTCTGTTTGCCTTTTTAGATAGCACTGCAGGTGTTAAATCATGCTTATTTAACAGAAATACATAATAATGTAGTTCCAGAGGAAGCCAAATGAAACAAACATATAAATATGCCTGCCAAGAGATGTTCAACTTCAGGTAAAGGTGTCAGGGTGGGAGGTGGCTCAAAGAAGTCTGTTGGAAAAAGTAAACCTGTTTCTGAATCAGTGCCCTCTGTGGCCTCCACTGCTACTGTGGCAGCCAGTAGCAGCAAAATCGAAGTTAGAAGTGGCTTGAAGTCTGTGACTCATTTTTTTACTGTCCAGTCTGTAGCTAGTATGCTTGTTGGGGATGATACTGAGAATAAGGGAGACACTCACATCAGTGGAGGCACAAAGGTCCAGGAAGAGGTTGAAAAAGTTGTCAGTGTGACTATTGTTCCTGCTCAAGGAGGGGCTGATGGTGGCAAGAGTGATAGTGTCCAGCTTCAGTCTGTTTCTCCTGGAGAAGGAGATAAGGAAAGTCAGATCCCCCACAGTGAGGAGATGCCAGAGAATGGAAAAGTGTGTCTAGCAGAAGACAGTGATAGGGATGAGGAGGAGGATATAATATGTTTTGGTACAGATGATGATGAGGTGTTGGATCCCCTGTGGGAGCCAGAAGTGAAAAAGATGCAGGGTGATGATGTGGCTCATTTAGATGACAAGACTGAGGGTGAGGATATCAGCAAGCCTACAACAAGCAGTCCAGTCACCCCGCCTCCCAAACATTGCATGGTGGATATCATGCAAGGGGCACAAAAAGCAAAAACTTCCACAGTTTTGGCTATGTGTCCAAGTCTCAGCCCCATGTGAAATCTAGAGGTGCAAAGTCCCTAGTCGGATTTTTTCATGCTTGATGCAGCTGATGACACTGTGGCAATATGTCAGCTGTGTCAAGCATGTGTAAATTGTGGAAAAAAGGGC
The DNA here is from genome assembly GCA_016271365.2 of Neoceratodus forsteri. Taxonomy (NCBI): domain Eukaryota; kingdom Metazoa; phylum Chordata; order Ceratodontiformes; family Ceratodontidae; genus Neoceratodus; species Neoceratodus forsteri. The sequence goes on from CM057453.1 coordinate 423,472,767, forward strand.
AGCCACACAGGCACCAGTGGCCAGCATGCCCACTTGAAAAACAAGCACCCATTGTGCTGGCACCAGCACCAGAAAGATACCAGAGCTGTTGGTGGGACTTCCCTAGTCAAGTTTAATGTTAGTGACAGCAGTGCAATAGAGCAGGAGGAGGGAGGGCTGAGTGGGTCGGTGGAGGAGGAGTGGTGTGAGGAATCATTTTCTCTCTCAAGCAGTGGGCATAGTAGTGGTGGAGCTGCCACTCTCTTAAATTATAAAAGTACTCCACCAGGCACCAAATCCACCAAAATAACCAGTGTCATACATGCTGCACATTCCAGGCTCCAAGTGTCACCTGGTACCCCAGCAAGAATAACAATGGTGGCACAAGTAAAGTGCTTTTGTTGACCCACTCCCAAGATGCAGCCCACATTGAACAGTGTGTTTGATCGGCACTCAAAGTGTCCCCCCAGTCATGCTGCTACACATGAGGTGAACGCAGCCACAGCTGAAATGCTTGCCATCAACCTGTTGCCCTTCTCCTTTATGGAGAATCCAGGATTCCACCATTTGATGGCCTGTGCCTGTCCCAAATGGCAGGTGCCATCATGAACGTATTTCTCCAAACATATCATGCCCGAACTCTACAGCAGCAGTACTCAAAATGTCATTCAATCCACACTGACTTAAAACCACAGAGTTAACAGAGCTAACCAGGGCATCATTGCGAAATGATAATTCCACAGTTCTCAATCAATTCAGAAAGCAGCAGCAGGAGGAAGTAAGTGCAACTTCAAGTCGCAGGACCATTTTGCAGGAGGATTTAATTTTTCTCATTGTGGCAAACTGGCCTATATTGCATGTCAGGCAGTGGTGGCACCAAGGTTAGGCCTGAATACCATATGAAATGGTGCAGAGAACAGCAGATTAGGGTTCTTTGTGGATGTCAACCATGTAGCTATATGTCTGACACCAGATTTCAGTCTGAATTGAATGTACCATTTTTAAGGAAACATTTGTGGACATGTACTGCCTGTGCTGCACTTGCAGAAACAGGTGTGGCCTAAAAACAATTGTAAACAGTTGCCAAGACTGCATTTTAATGTCTTGGTGGTGGTGGTGGTGGGGGGATCACCATAAAATAACATGGCTCAGACCAGATTTCTGTCACAATTTAATGCACCATTTTTTAGGAAGTATTTCTGGACATGTACTATCTGTGCTGCACTCGTAGAAAGAAGATGTGGCCTGAAGTCAATTGTAAACAGTGGACCAAAGACCATCGTTTGGGCCGGGTGGGGGTTTGGGCGCCATAAAACATTATGGCTAGGACCTGATTTCAGTCTGATGTTACTGTAACATTTTTTTTAAACATTTCTGGACTTCTGGGGCATGTTAGGCAGTGGCAGCACCATGGTTAGGCCTGAAAAGCATTTAAACGGTGCAGAAAACAGCACATTTGAGTCCTCATGGTGGATGTGAACCATGTAACTGCATGTCTGACACCTGATTTCTGTCTGAATGTACTGTGCAATTTTTTGGGAAACATTTTTGGACTTCTGGGCCATGTTAGGCAGTGGCAGCACCACAGTTAGGCCTGAAAAGCATTTAAATGGTGCAGAAAACAGCACATTTGGGTCTTGCGGGTGGATGTGAACTATGTAACTGTATGTCTGACACCTGATTTCTGTCTGAATGTACTGTGCAATTTTTTGGGAAACATTTCTGGACTTCTGGGCCATGTTAGGCAGTGGCAGCACATTGGTTAGGCTTGAAAAGCATTTGAATGGTGCAGAAAAAAGCACATTTGGGTCCTTGCAGGTGCACGTGAACCATGTAACTGCATATCTGACACCTGATTTATGTCTGAATGTACTGTGCAATTTTTGGGGAAACAGTTCTGGACTTCTGGGCCATGTTAGGCAGTGGCAGCACCACAGTTAGGCCTGAAAAGCATTTAAACGGTGCAGAAAACAACACATTTAGGTCCTCATGGTGGATGTGAATCATGTAACAGCATGTCTGACACCTGATTTCTGTCTGAATGTACTGTGCAGTTTTTTGGAAAACATTTCTGGACATTTACTGCCTGTACTGCACTCGCAGAAATAAGATGTGGCAGAAAGAAAATTATGAACAGTGACCAAAACAGCATTCTAATGTCTGGGTGCTTGGGGGCACCCTAAAACATCAGGACTGATTCCACATTTCAGTCTCAATTTGATGTAACATTTTTTGGTAAACATTTCTGGACTTGTAGGCCTGTTTTGGCACCAACAGTAGTGAGTTTCAGGCAGAAACGTTTGACAAACAGGCCCTAAAATAGCTATTTAATGTCTATGTGGTGGGAGGCACCATAAAACAGCATGGCTGAGACCAGATTTCTGGCTGAATTTAATGTACCATTTTTCCGGTAACATTTCTGGAGATTTACTGCCTGACCTGCAGTCACAGAAACAAGATGTGGCCTAAAGACGATTGTAAACAGTGGACCAAAGAACATCGTTTGGCCCGGGTGAGGGTTTGGGCACCATAAAACATCATGGCTGGGTCTATATTTTTGTCTGAGTTCAATGTAACATTTTTTGGGAAACATTTCTGGACTTGTAGGCCCTGTTTGCATGATCAGCACTGCCTGAGATTCTGGCTGAAATATTTTGCAAACAGGCCCGAAAACAGCTATTTAATATATGAGTGGTGGTGGTGGTGCTTGGAGGGACCTAATTCACATCCTCACTCAGACCATATTTCAGTCTGAATTTTATCAAACTTTTCTCCAGTCATATTTCTCCTTTTACCATTCCTGCTCTAGTCTAAAAAGAGAGTATGGCGGCAAGAGGCTGTGTTAAACTGTGGTCGAAGTCCACATTTTGTACTGGGTCACTCACCGGGGCTGTGAACATGTGGTGGTGGTGGCTGGTTGATTGTTGCAAAGGGTGGGCATGTGTGATTTTGTATTTTCTTGAAACTTGGCTTCCCAGCCAAATGCCCTTTGGGGTAACCCTTGCCTCAGTGTTTGCGCACAGAGGTTCTTTGTCTTTTAAATAGTTTTTTATTTTAATGGGTTCACCACAACATAACCCAGACAGACCGTCTTAGGGTAGTTGGTTCATTCCACTGGAGTGTCAAACACACGAGGCATGCTGATGAGTCCTGGTAGGACAAAACACGTGTCTATGTCATCTGTTAGCACCCTTTGCAAACTGTGTGAGAGGCCTTTCGGCACCATGCAATTCTGCTTAAAGTTGAACCAGCATAACATTCTGTGGTGATTTGCATATGCAGCCCATGATGCTTTGCATTGTGTGGGCATGTATCATTTTGTATTTTCTTGAAACTTGGCTTCCCAGCCAAATGCCCTTTGGGGTAACCCTTGCCTCAGTGTTTGTGCACAGAGGTTCTTTGTCTAGCTTACTAATGTTTGATTTTGCTTTTCAGAAACACTGGCAAGATGGCTATCTTGTTCCATTATCTCCTCCTCTCAGAGTTATCCCCTGCATCCAAGGCACGGTACCGAACCTCCTACCACACATTGATCATCCAGCATCTCCTTCAGAGGGAGTATCCATCAATATACCCGATAGTCTGATCACTGTCCAGGAAGGTTCTGATGCTTGCCTCACTGCCTCAGTCATTGCTCCTGATAAATCTACCCTACAAATTGAGTGGCAAACCACATCACAAGGACAAATTCTCCCTGTGGCCAAACTCTCCAAAGAAACTTTCCAGGGTTGGCCCAATTCTAAATTATCCCCAAATGGTTCTCTGTCCTTGTTGCAACCTGCATTAACACATTCTGGTTTGTACAACATTACTGCCTTAATTGATCCTTCATAAAGTAATTCTTTGTCTAAGGATTCTGCTCGAAAATTTTGTGTTGTACACCACATGGCTTCTGCAGCCATGTATCTCTTTGTGTTACCACCCACTGATAAACAGCTTTTGGAATGTCCAAAGCACACCCCTGGTCCCCATAGTGGTCTAACAGCCACTGCCCTCCCAGGTTCACTAATTAATAACTTACAGTTTATGCATATACCTGTTTTTTTTAATCTTACTTACTAGAATATGAAAGAATTTGGTTATGTGTCACAATACTAATACATCAGCATTTTATAGTTCATTACTGCTTGATAGTTTAGCTGCATTTCAGATTTGTATTCAAGGCCCTATTGCGGGGTCCAGTCTACTGAAAATAGAGGCAACTTCAGTAGAAAATCCACTCCTGATGATCAAAGTCATAAACGTAAGATACGTGAAGTTGACAGTTCTGATGTTACAGGTGCAACAGGTACTGTCACAGGCCTTTTTGGTATGGCTATGTCTATTTGGAATAAAGCAGATATTGCTGCTCTCAAAGCTCATTCTGCAAAGTTTTTCACTGGTCTGGTTAATAACATACTACCACCATTATTGCATGGTGTGGATGGCCTTAGGAAGAAAGATACACAGTATACAACATGCATGACATTGCTAAGGCATTCACAGACTCAAAAGACAAGATTAACACACTCATTCAACAAAACAATAAAGAAGCAGATAATACATCGTTAGAGAAATCCTCTGCTCTGCCTATGGCTCATACATTATCACTACCATCAACAACCTCTTCCGTGATCTAGAATCTGGAAGAATCCCTGATATCATACATGACAGATGCATTTCCAAATGGTATTGTCCACAGTGTAAAACCCCTAGCTGTATTGCTATGTGCATGCAACAAACTCTAACCATTCCTCTTTCCACAGCTAGGAACTTGGGGTTTGTGACCAGACACCCTAACACTGGTCCTTGTTTAACTACTAAGAAATGTTCCATAGGAGATACTATGTCTGTTTCTTTTACTGTCTCTTTACCATGTTTTGATCCCGCTTCAGCCTTGCTCGACAAGCTTGCACTGGTACAATCCATCGGGCATTTGGACGAAGACATCTACAGAGAACGCTTGGACCTACTGCCTCTACTGGTTTTCCATCCTTTCCTGGATGCCTGGGTGGCTCCGCACATGGACTGCTGTGCATAGAAACAATACATTTACTTGTGCTGATGTGATGTATTAGATGTTATTCAACCTGTTTGTGGTTATTCTCCAGATAGCATTGACTGGACTTTTACCATGGATGATGACATCACCAAGAATGGCACGGATTTCTTGGATTCAACTCTGACTCTGGATAAGCTCTACCAATCATGTCATGAGGAGATTCATCCCCTGTCAACACGGATTTTGAAGACAGCCTACACCTGCCCTGTCCAGTTGCAAAAGTGGAGACTCCTTACTGTTCGCTCTCAGTACAACTCTGATGGGGAGTATTGTGTGGTAACTAACTTTAAAAGCTATACTTATGGATCTGTGACATGTGCTATTGATAACCCAATTTTTGTTTTGTCCCCCACCAGAAGACTGTTATTTATTTATTTATTTATTTATTTATTTTATTTAGTTTTTGTTTACCGGGTAAGTGCACAAGCCAACAGGTGACTATTTTCAGGCACGACCCGGGAGAGTACAAGACAAAATACATACTGAGGGTGATAACATAAACAGTACAATTGTAAAGACAGAGGAGCAAAGCTATGAGGCTAGGATAACATTGTGGACACTAGTCAAAGTACAACAATGTTCTGAAATAGCTTATAGCAGGCAAAAGGTGGGTACTGGTACAAGGACAGAGCTATTCATTGGTCCCAGGCAGATGTAGTTTAAAGAAGCGGGGAAGGGAGGGTGGACAGAGTGGAGGAGGAGGCCTGAGGATCCGAATGAGCAAGCTAGGACCACGCTGAGAAAACTGATATTAGCAGCTCAGTGCAGAAATATGGCTTACGGCTTAGGCGGCTCAGGGTACTACCATGTGGCCGGGCTCATGGTACTGCTTCCTGGGTGCGACAACATGGCAGGCAGCCCCTGAAAGCAGACATATCCTGGGGGCATAAGGCGAGGTCCATCGCTGTTTGCCGTTTATAAATGGGTCCGATTGGCTACGGTGGTACCTCGGCAGCACTGAGGAAAAGGAGGAGGGGAATCCGAAGCCCAAAAGGGATAGGGGGAAACTATACGGTGACTACGGCTTACAACAGCACAGGTTACCATTGAGTGACCCGGGGCACCTGGTTTTGCTTATCGGTACGTTTGCGGCTGGTGACCACTGCCATCAGGAGTGCCGAGGAGGGGCAACTTAAGTGACTACTAGGTAAGCGAAGCTCGAGGTGGGCCCCTGAGACTATCCTGGTTAGTCCATGTCAGGGTTGTATCGGTAATTTACGGCTTTCGCAGTTGGAAGTAGGGGCAAGCAGCCGGTCTCATGGTTCCACTGCCAGGCATGGGAGCGGCGTGCTGTCAGGGCTATGTGAGCAAAAACTTATGGCATTTTGGCTGTGATGGCAATTTTTATGGCTTTCGCGGCTGGAAGTAGAGACAAGCAGCCGGCCTCATGGTTCTGATGCCGGGCATGGGAGCAGTGTGCTGTCAGGGCTTAGCGGGTTTATCGGCAAATCTTACGGCTTTAGCAGCTGAAGGTAGGGATAAGTAGCCGGGCTCATGGTTCCATTCCCGGGCTTGAGAGCAGCGAGTTGTCAGGGTTCAGAGGGGTTTTACGGCAATCTTACGGCTTTGGCGGCTGAAAGTAGGGATAAGTAACCGGGCTCATGGTTCCGTTGCCGGGCATGAGAGCTGCACGCTGTTGGGGTTCAGAGGGGTTTGCGGCAATCTAACGGCTTAGGCGGCTGAAAGTAGGGACAAGTAGCCGGGCTCATGGTTCCGTTGCCAGGCATGAGAGCTGTGCGCAGACAGGGTTTTGAGGGATTTTTGGCAATCTTATGGTTTTAGCGGCTGTAAATAGGGAAAAGAAGCCGGGTTCATGGATCCGTTGCCGGGCATGAGCGTGGCGAGCAGTCCCGGTCACACCCGGAGGGGTATTTCGCTAGGAGGGCAGGAGAGAGGCGAAGACCCTGGTTGTACCAGTACCCAACAATCATTCTGTCTGGCTGTAGAAAACAGTGAGGTCAAATACAAGTTAAAACAACAATGTTAAGACAACAATGTGTAGAGCAAAATGCATAGTTCAGGCATTATACAGCATGAATAAGGCATAGCAGTAAGGGCTTATTTCATATGAGACAATACTGGACAGATCAACAAAACAGCTTGTATAGAGCAGTAGGCTACAAACCGAGCAGTTATGATTAGGGGAACACAGGGAAATATAAGAGATCAGCAGGTAGATAAGGTATGAAAACAGGCAGGGGAGAGAAAGCATAAGGAAGAGGGTGAGCCAGAGGGAGGGGGGGAAGGCCGATAAGGCAGGGAATGGGGAGATAGTAAGACAGGCTTTCGTAGGTACTGTCAGGTAGGGTCAAAACAGGCACATTGGTCAGAGGTAGCTAGGTAGTTACGTAGCCCTCGCTTGAAGAGGTAGTGCGACGAGGAATGCCTGAGATCCTGTGGCAGCATGTTCCACATCTGGGGGGCAGCATGCCCGAATGCACCAGTTCCTTTAGAGGTGCAACAATGGGGAACTCTCAAAAGAGATTTGTCAGATGATCTCAGTTCACGAATAGAGAAAGCGGGATGAAGTAGCTCAGCTAGTGATGCAGGCTTGTCTAATCTGATAATAGAGTTACATAGACAGCCGAGATAGTATAGTCTGGTGGCAGTGGGGGAGAGCCAGCCAAGGTCACTATACAGTTGACAATGATGTTTGAGCCGCGGGGCCTTTGAAGCACACCGGCGTACGTTGTTGTAGGTGACATCCCATTTTTGCAAGGCTGTTTTATGGGCAATAGTCAGGATGGGAGCTCAGTAGGTAAGGGTTGGTAAAAGGATCTCTCTGGCGATGGCCAGCTTGGCTGATGGTGTAAGCATATAGCTGGTTCTGTAGGCAGCCCCCAGCTTACAGTTTACAGCTTTACAGGTTGCTTGAATGTGTAGGTTAAGGTCCAGAGATTGGTCGAGTAGGATACCAAGATAGCGAAATGTGGTGACGACCTCGAGAGAGGTCCCATTCAGGTCCAGTATTTTTAAGGGGGAGGTGCAGGATCTAAGTTTCTGGGTGGTGCCCAGCAGCATAGCTTTAGTTTTGCTTGAGTTCAGGATAAGTCGATGAGAGCTTAGCCAGTTTTGTATATTGTTGAAGGCTGTGGACAGAGACAAGTTTAGGTGGTCAATATTATGCGAGCTGGCGTAGATGACCAGGTCATCAGCATAGAGAGAGAGGAGCAGGATGAAATATTGCTTGGACATACCGTTATAACCCCTGTCCCCCTCATGGATGCAGACATCATTGATGGTAACCCCGATTATCTGCTCACACTGTCTGAATACTTACCATATTTTAATGTACACATAGACCCACTTACACTTACATTAAAATCACTTTTAGACAGGAAAGACACACACCTCATCCATATCAGCAATAATATGACTAAGGCCAATGAAGCTATCCTTTCATTGATTAAGGATGGTGACATGAATGACGCATTGACTAACACTTGGTTAGAAATTACTTTTAAAAGTTTTGTTATTATGCAAGCATAATTATGATATATAAGTCGGCATTGCCACCTTTTGATGATTTGTACCACTGCATTGAGTTATGTAAGACTCTGTATAAGAACTCTTTTGTTCACAAACTGATGATTACTACAGAATTGTATAATGTTATCTTGGACTGTGAAGCCACCTCTAATTTAGCCAATAGAGCTCATCTCTGTAACTAGAAATGTTTCTATCTTACAGTAACCATAGTAATTATCATAGGTATATAATGGCGATACACCGGTCTTGTACCTCGGAGATCCCAAGAGACACAAACAAACCTTGAGGTATAGGGAACGCGTAGCACTGGCTCCTGGTTCGTATTGGTAAGAACTGCTTAGGGCAACTGTGATTGTATCCTTTTATGTAGTAATAAACAAGTTATTTACTCTAATGTAACGTGTCTGTGATTATTTGCATTCCCAATATTGCCAAGAACCTGAAAGTGAGGTTTAGACCTCCTGACAATGGCCTTTGTGGTTGTGATTCAAGCAGTCATCTTGGGGTAGGGGAGACGACAGTTCCATGGTTCTAGATGCTGCAGATGTGGTCAGCAGGATGGGGACATGGTGCAGCTGCTGCTGTTAGGCCCTCCTCTTCACTAGTAATTTTGGTGGAGTAGCAATTATGCTGCTGGGAGAAGTTATGGTTTCCCTTCCCTTTCATTGAGTGTTTGGGCAAGGCAAATTCCAGTATAAATCCTGGTGCTGGGGGGGTGGGGGCAAGGTTTAGTGGGCCTTTTTAGTGGGAATTTTTGAAGTGCCCTCGGGGACTGTTGGCCATTTTTGCTGTTAGTTTCATTACTGCTGAATTGTGCATTGGGATATGGGATAAACTGGCCGGATGGTGGCAGTCACGGGGGTCTCAGTTTGGGGGCGACAGTGTAAAAGACTCCATTTGGTCTCACAATATGGACAACAATGTACTCTCAGCAATGATTCCTTGCAGTTTCCCTTTGGTGGGTCTAAGGCACAGTGATGATGATGATGATGATGATGGAGCAGGTAGTTAAATTGTCATTCCCACTGTGCACCACTTCAGACACACCTTGGGGCCTTAACAGTTGCTGGTCAGAGCGATCAGCCCCCGGGGGGGAATGAATGCTATCTGGCACCAGAGTGGGGGAGTGGATAGAGGGTTTGGGACAAGACACAGATGAGTGTGATTGTCCCTCCTTCATAATCCTTACTGTGGTGGAGTAACAACTAAGGTGGGGGGTGGCATCCTACCTTTCTCGCAGCACACTCTTATGAGACATAATGCCAAGTGTAAATGCTGGTGCTTGGGGGGGACCTGGGGCCTGGTTGGTGGACAGGACTATATAGGGCCATCTCCATCGGGGGGAGGGGGGAGGAGTATAGGATGTCACGTGATGCTAGGGCAACCTTATCAGGACACCTGGTTCTGGCCTGTTCCCCGGGGGGGGTGTTATCCCTTTTATCGGTATGCCACCCTTACGGTGACACCAGCACAGCAAAATATACACCTGTTGACAAAATCGACACTTTGCCGACAGGTCGCTGTGTTGGTGTGCCCGAGACAGGGGCATGCTGTCTCCCGGTCCTGCACCCCTGACCGAATCAACTCTGACTGGAGTTGAGAATCCTAAAGATGGGGGTGTGAGCCCCCACATGGGGTGTTCGTGGGTGAGCCCCTGATAAAAAAACAGGACAAGAGACACACAGGAATCCTTAGCAGACCCTGACAGCAGCCTACATGACCTTTATTAGAGCGAGATGCCAGTTTACATAAAGGATATCAACTGGCATGGTAGAGCCCTTTATCTGGGGTTTGAAGCCTGGCCTGTCAAAGAGCTGGCTATGTGGTTTTGGGCACAAAGTATAGAGGTGCATGGTCAGGGTGGGGGAGAATGTTTCATGATAGTATGGACCAGACAGAGAGGGGGAGAGGGAGGAGGAGCAGTCACTCGAGGTTTGTGTGGTGGGAGTGTCTGTAGCCATAGACAGCCTTGCTTGGATTTAGAGTCCAGAATTGCCGGGGGGTGGGGGGACTGAAGGGATTTGTTTTATGCTCTGAAATGGAATTTTTTGGGGGGGGCTCTGACACTATAGAGAAATTTGTGCAGCAGCTTGGTAAAGGTATTTTGGGAGGGGCAACAGAGGGAGAAAGGGAGGTGGGATAAGAAATCTAATGTCTGCTACACAAGGGAAGGAAGCTGGATGATTATCTACAATGTTTGTACACTTGTTTGTGTCAAATGAGCTGCGAGGAAGGGGTACTTTCTATTGTTATGTGTTTTATGCTGTTGTATATTGTTGGTGGATGAATTATTTGTACTTGTAAAATGGTTTTCTCATATTTACTGGACATATGTTGTACACACACTCATGGATACAGAGCAGTTTTGTGGGGGAACTGTGTCTGCAGGGTGTGGGATGGCGAGCCTGTTTGGGGCTCTGGGGGTCTGTTTGGTTTAGGGCCTACTACACACAGATTTGGACAATGGATGCCCTATGGGATAATGGATAAGCTAACCATCTACTGTACATCTGGAATGTCCAGGGCATTTCTTCCCCAATCAAATGCAAAAAAAATAGACAGTGTTACAAAGGTATGGGGTCTGAGTGGCCATGTTTCAGAAGACCCATCTCACCCTGGTAGAACATGGGAAGTTGGTAAAAGTATGGGAGGGACAATGCTATGCTGCATCACTTAATAGGCATAGTTGAGGGATAGCAATTCTTCTGCACAAAGATTTACCTTTTGTTAAGGAGTGAGTGGTGCCAGACCCAGCTAATGACAGGTACGTCTTTGTATGTGGGAGATTGGTGGGAGAGGCTATCACTTTTGCCAACATATGTGCTCTGGCGGAACATGGGCCTGTGTTTTATGATCAACTACTAGCCCAATTGCAGAAAGAACTGTTTCCTGGACTGATTATGGGACGGGATTTCAATTGCATGCTCGACCCAATTTTGGACTGGTCAGTTGGCGGCCATAGATTGAACCCTGCTGAGCAACATTGTGGAGTGGATCTAGCGATGCTCGACTTTGTTGATGTCTGGCGGGAGGCGAATCCAAGAGCTAAAGAGTACATGTTTTACTCTAACCCCTATCCCTCCTGGTCCTGTTTAGATTATATTATGGTTCCTAGGTGATGATATAGGAAGATATACCATACAGCTATCAGCCCGATTGCAGTTTCTGACCATACCAGTCTTGGTGACACTGGACCTAGAATACAAGGAAGGTGAGGACAGGGCATGGAGGTTCCCCACTTACATGTTAATTAATCAGAACTTCAGGGAGCACCTGTTTGAACAGTGGGGGAGCTACTTGGCTACTGATGTCCTTATGGCCCCACCCAAGATGAGCCACTGTGAGACTGGAAAAACCTATATGAGAGGTGTGGGGATAGGGTACATGGCTGCCTTATGTATGGGAAGGTGGGAGAAAACTGCACAGTCTTGAAGATGCTGCTAAGTTATTAGAGTTGGCAGCATTTCGAGACCCCTCAGATAATGTCTGGAGGGAGCTTAAACTTGCATGGGAAACAATAAATTAGGAGCTAACGGGGTCAGATAGGGCCCTTATCTATGCCAGTCAAAGATTCTGTGAATGGGGCAATAAGTTCATCCCTCTGCTGGCTCACTTGGCTGGGGGCAGATGTGAATTTATTTATTTTTATTTATTTTATTTTATATAAGTTTAGGAAGTACAACCCTTTAAGTCAGGGACTCATTTGCAAAGGCTCCGCATCATACATTGAACAGTGGACAATACAGAGTTATAGACAGTGCATAGATAAACAGAGGTAAAGAAAAAAATACAGGAATACATAAGTAGAGAAGAAAAGAAACAAACTACACCATAGGTGCATAAATTACAAATCATGTACTAAGAAAACAGTGGTAGACAGTTTTTCAAATGGATACTAGCAGTAAATATGGGAGTTATATGCAATCACAGTAGCAGTTTGATATAATATGGGTATGCTGCACATTTTTAAATGGTCCCAATCTTGGAATGGAGAGGACAGTGTCAGGGAGGGAGTTCATCCATTGTGGCGCCCTGTAACAAAAGGATCTTTGGAAGGTGGTGGTCCTGGCAAATGGGATGTGAAAGGTAGTGGAGTTAGAGAGTCTTGTAGCCCGCATCAGCGAGCACGTTTGTAGAAGTGTGAGACAGTCTGGGTGCGAATCCTAGTTGGGATTTTTTTGGACAATAAGCAGGTCTGATAAAGTAGGCACCCCTGGAAGTTTAGCCATGATGACTGTTTGTAGAGTTCGCAAGTATTTGTGAGGCGATCACAGCCAGTGGCAAGCCGGCAGGCTCTGTTAAGTGAGCGCTTAATGCTGGACAAGGCAGTGTCAGAGGCAGCGCCATATATGACTATGCCATAGTTGACCAGGGAAAGGATGGCGCTAGAGATGGCTAAACGAAGGGCGTCAGGAGGGAGGGAGGTAGGGCCTGTATTTATATAGGAGTCAAATTCTAACATTTATAGTAGAGCAAGTCAAAGCTATATGCTCCCGGAATGTAGGGCTGAGTCAGGGTGACCCCTAAGTATTTAAAGCTGGTGACTGATTCCAGCATGGTACCCTGGAATTTAGTATAGATAGTCTGGCTGTGTTGTGCTTGTGCTGAGGTGGGCGAATAGCATGACCTTTGTTTTTGTAGTTGAGGACAAGTTTATGGGAGTAAACCATGATTCAATTTCAGTGAAGGAGCCCTGCAAGGCTTGTTGGGGCTGAGTAAGGTCAGGATGCCGGCCAAAGATCACGGCATCATCTGCATACAGGAGCAGGCATTCAGTGGAGGCCAGGGGGAGGGAGTTTAGGTATAGGGAGAAAAGGAGTGGGCCCAGGATGGACCCTTGAGGGACACCAGACCGTACTGGAAGGCAGGCAGAAAGGATGCTATTAATTTTAACTTGTTGGGTACGGCCATGGAGATAGTTGGAGAACCAATCAGCAGTCTTCTGGGAAACACCAATGGAGAGGAGGGAGTCTACTAGCATAATGTGATTAACGGTATCAAAAGCCTTGGAGAGGTCAATATAGACAGCTCCAGCCAGGGCTCCCTGGTCAAGGGCTTCATGTATGAATGAGGTAAACTCAAGCAGGGCAGAAGTGGTGTTGTGCCCTTTCCTGAACCCATGCTGCTGTTGGCACAGTAGATGGTGCGAGTCCAAGTAGTCAGTAAGTTGATCAGCAGCTATTTTTTCAGGGCCTTTGAGAGGGGAGGGAGTATAGAGATGGGTCTATAACTACTACAGGAGGTACGGTCCCCATTTTTATGAATTGGGATGATGACTGCCTTTTTCCATAGGGTAGGGAACTGCCCTAGGTAAAGGGACATATTTAGTATTTTAGTTAGTGGGGTTAGGATGGCATCCAGGGTTAATGAGAGCAGTTTAGCATTAAGAGAGTCACCACTCTGCCTTGTCTTACCCAGAAACTTGGCAAGATACGGGCGAGCGACGCTAAGGGAGACCATTCTAAAGTAGAAAGTAGGGGCGGGAAACTGTTCTTTGCTTGTGATAAAGACATCAGGAGGGAGGATAGAGCTGAAGTCAGACAAAGACGCATTGAAGGCATTAGCCATCTTACTAGGCTCTTGGGTGGACATACCATCGATGACAATCATAGATGGGGGAGGGGTGGGAGAATTGCTGCTTAGTTCCTTCATATTAGCCCAGAATCGCTTTCCATCTCCCCAGGTGGCAGTAAGGTTGGACTGATAGAAGGCTGCCTTTGCCTTGCGGATAGCCCAGGTGCATGAGTTTTGGGCGGCATGGTACAGCTGCCGATCTGAGAGGCAGCCAGAGTGAAAGACACGGTGCCATAGGTTATCACGTGCCTTCATTTGGTCGAGGAAGGACCATTTTACCCAAAGGGAAGATTTAGTTTTTTCAGTTCGCTTAACATAGGGGGCAAAGATGTCACAGGTGGCTTGGAAGAAGCTGATGAAGAAGGACAGGGCAGCATCCACTGATGACTGGTGTTCTACTGAGGACCAGTCGAGGTTGAGAAGGTGGTCATGGAGATGTGCCAAGGAGCCTTTTTCAGTTAGCGATACAAGGAGATCCTCGTGGGGGGGCTTCCAGCTGTTTGACCAGCAGCAGGTAACTGGGGAGTGATCACTGAGTGAGTCAGGGAGGACCTGGATATCCTGCAAGCGCTCAGGGTGGTTTGTGAAGATGAGGTCAAGGAGAAAACTAGTGCTCCTGCGTTGGTCAACTCTAGTGGGGCTTTGGACCATTTGTGAGAGGTTAAGGGCTGCGGCTGCATCCTTGAAGGAGGATGTGTGAGGGGCAAGCCAGTTGCTGTTGAAATCTCCTCCAATTGGATTGAGGTGGTGAGGAACAGTGAAGGGAGGCTGACCTCTGACAGGAGGCAGATACAAGATAGGTTTGTAGAATTTTACTCTGCTCTGTATAGAAGTGAGGGGATGGGACAGGAGGCTGTGATTAATGCATTTCTAGGGTGACTTAGGCTACCTGAGCTTACTGCAGAACATGTAGAAACCCTAAACAGGCCCCTGATGCATGGGAAGATCAGGCACGCAGCCAACTGTCTAGTGGGGGTAAGGTGGCGGGCCCAGATGGGCTGCATATTGAATTTTATAGATCCCTAGATGACATGTGGGCAGATATGTGCTATATGTTTTAAGAGGCAAGGGAGGAAGGTGGGCTACCACCCTCCTGTGGATTAGCCATTATTACTCTTATTCACAAGGAGGGTAGGGATTCCACACAGTCATCATCCTATAGTCCTGTCTCCCTCCTGAATAGTGATTTAAAGGTGCTGGCCAAGGCACTGATGAAGAGGTTGGACAAGGTCTTACCATTTTAGTGACAGATGACCAGATAGGATTTGTCAAGAATAGACACTCATACCATAATGCCTGCAGGATGTTGGGGGTGGTGGAGGTGGCAGCTCGGCATCCGGGGGAAGCATGCATGCTCTCCCTGGACATGGAGAAGGCCTTTGATAGGGTGAAGTGGGGATATTGGTTCCAAGTTCTGGAATGGTTTGGGCTGGGGGAACAGTATATAGATTATGTTAGGTTACTGTATAGTGACCCCAGAGCAAATGTTTTGGTGAATGGCGAAACCACCAGGGTCTTTTGCTTGAATAGGGGCATGTGGCAGGGGTACCCTCTGTCTCTTCTGTTGTGCTCACTGGTGATTGAGCCACTGGCAGAGGCAATCAGGGAGGTGAGGGAGATCGAGGGGGGTGCAGGGGGGCTTGGGCTAAGCAATACAAGATTTCTCTATATGTAGATGACATCTTGTTGTACCTGACCTGGCCTGTGCAGTCGCTTTTGGCATTGACCTCCCTTGTGGTGGAGTTTTCCGCTTTTTCAGGATACAAGATGAACCTTGAAAAATCTGAATTACTGTATCTGGGAAATTCTGACACTAGAAATCTGGATAGATTCTCGTACTGACTTGTAACTTCCTATGTTAAATACCTGGGTATTCGGGTAGGGCCAAATTTATCGTCACTATATGAGCTTAATTATACATCTCTCCTTAAGAAAATCTTGGGAGATTCACAGAGATGGTAGGGATTACCAATTTCTTGGTTGGGTAGGATAAATTTAATTTAAATGAATGTGTTACAAAGGTTGCTTTACCCAATCCAGTTGCTTCCTCTAGGCTTACACAATAAAGATCTGCAAGTTTTAGACAGCTTGTACCCAATTCATCTGGCAGTGAAAGCAACCTAGGATTAGCTTGCAAAGACTTAGAAAAACTATGGCTAAAGGTGGCCTACGCTACCCTGATTTTGGGTTGTACCATCTATCAGTGCAGGCTAGGCTTCTTACAGATTGGGTGAGGGGGTCGGATAGTGTGCAAAGTCATCACTGGAACAGGCGGAGAGGGAGCACAGACTCACTGCTTACCTTAACCCTGGTGGCCTGAGAGCATACAGATTGGTTGGACCCAGAAATATGTCAGTTGAAAAACTCTTAGAGGCCTGGAAGAGAACTCATCAACTGTTGGGGGATGAAAGAAATGGAACTTTGCTGACTCCTGTCTAATCTAACTCAGAGTCCTTCCCTGGGTTGGAGGATCACAGCTATCAGGCATTGGAAAGGGGAGTATACAGTGTCCAGTGATTTATTCTGTTCCCAGGGGCTTAAGCCTTTTTGAGATGCAGTGAGAGAGCTGGTGATCCTGCATTCACACCTAATTAGATATTTCCAGGTGAGGAACTGGATTTGTGGAGCGGGACTGGATTCCCTGCTCCATGACTTGGAAAGTAGCATTCTGCAAGCACGACTCGCCTTGGGGGGGGGGTACTTGCATGGATCTATAATTCTCTCCAGGAGATCCTGCCCAACTAATCAGCAAGGGCTCAGGCCCAATGGGAATGAGACCTGAAGTGTGTCATCCTGGAAAAGGCATGGATAGATCTGTGCGAATCACATATGGGGCTTACCGTATGCAACTGATATAAACAAGCCCAGTATAAGTTTTTGCACTGCTTGTAAATGCCCCCAGCAGTGGTCCATAGGTTTAACCAAGGGGTATCACCAATGTGTAGGAGGTGTGGGGTGGAGAGAGGTACATACATACCTGCATTACATTTGGCAGTGCCAGGAACTTCAACTGTTTCGAACACGGGTTGCTCATTGCATCTCATAGCCATGCAAATTAGGATGGTTATGGAACCTTGGTCCACGTTGATGGGAGTAGAGACTAGGGGTGAGGAAGATCAGGAATTTTATGCCTAGGCAGTTAGAATAATGTTGACTACTGCAAGAAGATGTATACAGAACACCTCGGTCTCACACGCTCGTCCTACAATTGCGATGTGGAAGGACTTGCTTTTTAATATGCTTCAGTGGGAACACCTGACTCAAGACCTTAAAGGCTGGATGGACAAATTTGGACAGCAATGGGACTTCTACATCAGTTCCCTCTCCCCTACAGAATAAGCCATAATAAGTCTGATTTAGGTTTGTCTGTGGGTAGGTGATTGGCTAGTGGATCCTTGTCATGGTCGAACTTTCCCTCTTCTTTTAAAGTGGCAGAGGCAGCTTCTATTGAGATGGAACAGGCTTCAATAATGACATACGTGGAGATGAAATCAGACTTAACAGAGTTAGTAGTAGTAGTAGTACTAACTAACTAAATAACTAAATAAATAAACTTATCCGTGTCCTGTGCCGTTCGGCTATGTGTCCAGTTTGGTTTATCTGTTGTAGTTTTTGGTTTTTTTTGTTACATTGTTGGTTCATGGTATCAGCTATATAGATTGAGGCATCTACATGTGTATTTGCTCTTGCTTATATTTATTCTTATATGTATTTGTGCTACAAGTGTTATCAATTCTGGGAAAAGCTTTATAACTTTTTTTTCTACCGTATGTATTAAACTCTGGAGGTCTCCCAATCGCAAAAGCTTAGCTAGAATACAACTGGACTTCTATCTTAGATGGAAACGTCCACTTGTAACCAGGACATGCCTCTGTGTGGGCATGGCCCGCTCAGCATGTTCACAAAGTGATACTAATTTTTTTCCACTTACAGCCTGTTGAGCAATGTATATTTTATCTGGTTGATCATACAGTCCCTTCTGCTGGCATTTTGGACTTAAGCACCCCCTAATGGAGCACCCACAACCTCCTATGGCTATATTGAAAATGACTTATGAGCCAGGGAACAGCTGCAGGAGTGTGCATAAATGTCCTGTATAGAGTATAGACAGAGCTATGAATAGCTCTGGTTTGCAATTTAAATGTCTTGGTGCTATACTGAGACCATGTACAGACCGGCAGTGACAAGAAGTATCCCCCTTATTTATGTTGTTCCTCCCCCATGTGGTAATACTGTACCAGGGAAAATATTTTCATCAGGGTTATACCATTTATATATATTGACCTTGCTTTTTATATCCTTCTCCCACTTGGGAACCACAGGGAGATTTTCTGTTTCAACATAGAAACACAGAATCTGTCAATAGATAAGGACCTGATGGCCCACCTAGTCCACCCTATTTTCCTTACCTACTGTGTCGCTGCAGACCCTACTCGATTTCCGGTCCCCCCCCTCCACTTCCTACCACTAAGGTCCCTCTGTATCTCTCCCATACGTTCTTGAACCCTGTCACCATCTCCACCCCTACCACCTCTGGTGGTAGGCTGTTCCATGTGTCCACCACTCTCTCTGTGAAGAAGTACTTTCTCAAATTTCCTCTGCACTTCCCCCTTTCTAACTTCATAGCATGATCCCTTGTCCATGAGTATCTTTTTCTGTGGAACATGCTTCCCTCCTGTATCTTGTTTTGCCTGTGAGATATTTGTTTGTTTATTCACTTAACGGGTAAGCACACTGGAAACAAGTTCCTTTTACAGGTGCGACCCACATATATTGCATACAGACAATACATAATCAAACATACATATACAATGCAGCAAATTGCAGACAAAAATGTCTTTGTTACGTATAAAATTCATAAAAAAAATTCATAAAAAACAGTTACAATTAAATTGAGATTCGAAATACATCCTTAATGCATCGGCAAACTTTTGACAGAACACAACCACCTAATATCTTGAGGAATTTCATTCCAAATGAATGGAGCAATATAAGCAAAGGATCTTTGTCCACTTTTAGATTTCTAAAAGGAATCTCAAGAAACCTAATGTCTGACCTATGTCTAGAATAATGACCATCAATATGTGGTCTCAAAAACTTTGAAATACTATGTGAATTCCAGAGTCCATAACTTTATATAGAACTTGCACACAGTATTGGAAATTTAATGAAACAGTAACCAGCCCATTTCTTTCAAAATCACACAATGATGAGATGACTTAGAACAATTTAAAGCAAACTTAGCTATCAAGTGAAGTAAAGTGGATTTCTTTGAAATCACTGTACATGAAAGCAGTGTCAGTAATCATAGCTGCATAGTTCACAATAGGAAGTAAGCAGCAATTTGAAATAACCAGCCTAGACTCAGGAATAAGAAATGAACGGATTCTGTACAAAGAACCTAATCTATAATGTATTCTTGAGGTAACCCTCAAAAATGAGATTCATAACTTAACTGAGAATCTAGTAATACCCCAAGATATTGAAATGTATCAACATAGTCAAACAGTAATCCATCAAAGTTTAACTTCCAAAGTACCAACCTCAGATCTCAGTCTAGGTGGGGTACCAAAAACCATCACCTTTGTCTTAGATTTGTTTAAGAGTAATTTACAGGCCATAAGTGAAGACTGAAAATTGCACATTTCCTCTGTTAAAGAAACACCTAGATCTCCAAGTGACAAACCCTCGTATAAATTACTGCATCGTCCGGCGTAAAGTGTTAGAGAAGCATTATTAATCACACTTACTAGTTGATCAAAAACAAAGAAAAAAGTGGCCCCCAAAATAGAACCTTGTGAACCCCACACTTAACCATTACAGAGTCTGATACAGCACCCCTATATTTAACCCTTTGAAACCTATTTGTTAAATAATCCTCGTCCAGTCCAAGAAAGACTCACCAACTCCCAATGACCCAAGTCTGAAATCAACAATTGGTGATCAACTGGGTGAATGCCTTGGTCAAGTCCACGAACACGGCACCCGTCAGACACCCTTTATCCATGCCATTAAGTACCGCGTTCGTGAACTCGACCAAGGCAGTCTCAGTACTCCTTCCCTTTCTAAAACCATGTTGGTTCTGAGACAATAATCCAAAGCGATCCACATACCCATTCAACTGATTATAAACTATTCTTTCCTGAACTTTAGCTAAAGCAGACAAGATAGAAATAGGTCTGTAGTTACAAAACTCATGTTGTGAACCAGATTTAAATATAGGAGTGACCAAAGTATGTTTCCATATATTAGGTATAGTACCTGTAACAAAGACAAGTTGAAAATAATACTAACTGGAAGTGCTATAACCGAGGCAGCATCCGCCAATAAACTAGGACATAAGCCATCAGAACCAGCTGAGCTGTCCCTCTTAATACAACGCAACAACTTCTCTACCTCCTTGGAGTAGTAGTCCTTAATACAGTTTAGGATTAACTGTAAAATCTTCAGTCAATCCCAAGTAGTTCACCTTGGACTGGTCACTAAAGGAATCAGACAATGTAGTAAATTTCAAATTAAACTCATTAGCTATCTTCAGTGGACAAGACAACAAGTCACCATTCAACCTCATTGAACCTGGTTGACAAACATTAGGCCTTATGAAATTATTAATTGTTTTCCAAAAAGTAGTAGCGTTAGATAACCCTTCACATTGTTTATGCGAATATAGTCTGTTTTAGCCTTCCTTATCTTAGCCTACATTGGTTCCTTAAAGTCCTATCGCATGATAACCAGAAACAGAATGGTTCATTTTATACGTTTTCAGGCCTTGTCTCGTTGTCTCATAAGTTTAATCAAAGGAGGTGTTAACCACCCATAAGTTTCCCTCGGACCCTTCTTTTAACAAGGGAGCTAACTGGTCCAAAACATGTGTAAACTCAGTAATGAAAAATGCAATGCAGAATCCACATCAGGGATAGAATATGAAAAGACCAATCTATTTTACCAACTCTGTACAAAAGAATGTACATCAAATTTGAAAAGACTCAAATCCTTATAATTGGCTTAGACTTCTTCAGTCCCCATGCTTCCAAATACAGAAGACTGGATGATGATCACTTAACGAATCAGAAGTCAAACCACATTTTATTATATTAATAGGTCTATTTGTTAATATCCAGTCCAGCAATGTGTGATTTCCTGATCTATTATTGTGTTGAGTGGGCAAAGTAATAATCTGTTGTAAACCAGACTGAGACAAGACCGTATTTAACTTTGTTATATCTGAACCCATCCAATTTAAATTAAAATCCCCCAGTAGTATTAACTCTGTATATTTGAATGTCTCTGTCATTTCCCCACTTTCCTTTCTTTCCTCCAGGGAGTACGTTAAGTTCCTTGAGCCTTACCCCATAGGGCTTTTGATGCAGGCTATACACCATTTTGGTTACCCTCCTTTGTACTGCCTGCATCCTCTCTATGTCTTTGTGGAGGTGGGGCCTCCAGAACAGTACACAGTACTCGAGGTGTGGCCTAACCAGTGATCTGTACAGGGGTATTATTATCTCCCTCCTCCTTCTGCTGGTGATTCTCCTTCTTATGCAACCCAGGATTCTTCCAGCCTTCACCACTGTTTTGTCATACTGTTTTGCTACCTTCAAGTCATCAGAAATGATCACCCACCAGGTACCCTTCCTGTTTTGTAACTGTTAATATCTCTCCTCCCAGTTGATATGTTGCCCTGGGTTCTTGTGCCCCAAGTGCATTATTTTGCACTTCTTGCGTTAAAACCCAGCTGCCAAACCCTTGACCATTCTTCCAACTTCTGTAGATCAGGTCTCATTTTTTCCTCTCTTCCCAGTGTGTCTTCTCCGTTACAGAGCTTTGTGTCATCTGTGAACAGTCATACTTTCCCTTCCAGCCCTTCTGCAATGTCACTGATGTTTGAAGAGGAGTGGCCCTAGTACTGATCCGTGTGGTACTCCACTGGTCACTTTGACTACTCCGGAGTGACTGCTGTTTACCACCACCCTTTAACTACTATTGCCCAGCCAATTTTCCACCCATTTTACCATTTTAGGACCTACTCATAGGCTTCCCAGCTTGTGGAACAGCCTTCTATATGGAACGGTGTCAAAGGCCTTGCTGAAATCCAGGTAGGCCATGTCCACCACTCCCCCTTGATCCACTTCCCTGGTCACCCAATCAAAGAACTTGATCAGGTTTGTCTGGCAGGACCTCCCCCCCGCCCCCGTGAACCCATGCTGCCTCTGATCCTGCAGGTTATTGTGAACATACGAACATATGAAAATTGCCAGCAGAAAAAAGCCATAATGGTCTATTGAGTCTTCAGCTCGCTCCCTTACTCAGCAGCTACCCCTCCAACTGTTTTTTTCCTTATGTAAATGACATGGCAGATATATGTCCTTCCTGGGAATCAAACCTCTGACCTTTTGCTTGTAAGGTGAGGACATATCCAGTGTACCACTTATTGGTAACTAGGTATTCCCCAATTCTTTTCTTTAATGGTGTTTCCATTACCTTGCCTACCACTGACATGAGGCTGACTAGCCTGTAATTTCCTGCCTCCTCCCTATTTCCACTTGTATGGAGTGGGACCATATACCCCCCCAACAGCAACACCGGTGCAGCGAGCAACACTACAGTGACTACAGTGCCACATCGCTGTAGTGTCCGTGCTGGAACCTGTAACTGTCTGTCAGGGGTCTTGCACCCCTCTAAATCAGCTCCAACTTGGAGTTGATAATCCTTAGTGGGGGGTGTGGGGGGGAGCAGCTCCCCACATGGGGGGTTCAGGGGGTGAAGTCCCCATGGAAAACACTTTGTTTTCTTTGGAACCAGCAGTCGACCATGAAAAGTGGTTGGTCGTTCAACAAAATCTTTGTTAATGACCAGTCATGGATCTGAGTGGGACTACATATGTCCTCCTGCAGTCATCCAGTACCTCCTCTGTTTTTAATGACATGTTCAAAAGGGCTGTCAGAGATGCTACTAGCTCCTCTTTCAGTTCCCTTTGTATCTTGGGGTGCACCCATTTGGCCCCATTGCTTTGTCTACTCTTATCTTTAATAGTTCCCTATGCACTCTTTCTTCTGTAAATGGTTTTGTGTCCACCTCCCATCCCTTTATACCCTTGTCCTTTACCCTTGGCCTGTTTCCTTCCCCCTCCTCCATAAATACTGAACAAAAATAGTTATTTAATAAATCCACTTTTTAGTGGTCCTCTTCCATACTGCACCCTCATTCCCCTTTCAGTCTTACTATTCCCCCCTTTGTCCTTCTTTTTTCACTTATGTATCTAAAAAATGTTTTATCTCCCTTTTTCACTGACTTGGCAATCCTTTCCTCTGTCTGTGCCTTTGCGCTTCTAACTGCCTTCCCTGTCTGTTTCTCTTGGTAAGCCTCCCGATCCCACTCCTGTGTTTTTTTTTGTACATTCTAAATGCCCTTTTTTTAGGGCTGCAGGTAGGTGGAGCCTGCGGCCCTCTTGCATTAGCTCTAAAAATGAGCTACCATGGAACTTCTTTTTTGGGACTTTTGGAAGTATCCGTCCACAACTGCAAAACAGTGTGCTCCCCCTCTGATTTTTGCTATTTGCTGCTCTGTCTTAAAGGCATCTGAAGTGAGGGAGGATGCTACTGTGCCTCCCAACTTCCCAGGATATAAACAAATAAAAAAAAACTTCTGAAGCTGCTATCTTTGTAGCCCCTCAGTTTGGCCCTTGCAGGGCTGCAGACTGAGCATCTGTCCAGCTCAATCAAATAGAGTCATTCTAGTTCTTTCAGCAGCCTAGAGGTTAACTCATTATCTCCTTGGACATTTTATGTCAGATTAACCATAGAATTACTTTGACTGAATACTAACCCAGTAGCTCATGGTTAATTAGGTACATGTGTTGATGTGGGAGACAGAGAAACATTGCAGCTAGCAGGAGACAGGCCAGAAATTGATGGCCCGTAATTACAGGCTTTGTTTATAAAAGTAAGGAAACAACATTTCAGATGTAGAAAATAGGGTTCAAATGTTTTATTTGTTTAATAGGAGTTATAAAAGTTTGTTTAATGAGTTGTTTTTGAAGTACTGGCAAGTGGGCAAGATGGCACAATGACATTCATAGGAGCCTATCTGAGTTTATAAAATGGCAGGATAAAATCATGTAATCTGATCCACTCTTATTTATGTGTAAAATATGGTTTACACATGTGTAAAAAAGGGACTACGCAGCAGTGACGAGTCTGCAACACAGATCAATGGGTGTTTGGAACACAGGCATTTCAGTTAGCCCTCTACTGCCAGAGCTGATCTTCCACCACAAACATGGCTGCTACCTTTACACTGTAAAAAAAACTTCAACTGGGCCCTAAAAATAAAACTAGCTTAAATAAAAAGTAAAACAAATGAATTACATGCTGTTTCCCTGATTATCACACTCTCCTTACATACATAATCAAATTAGAAGCAATAAGTATTGTTTATATGTAACCCCCTGGAGGAGCTATCCTAAGGGCTACTACCCCTGCCTGCCCTAACTGTAACAGGGTGAGGGGCCTAGATCCGTTGGCGGGTGCCTCCACCCAGAGGGTGGGGTTGGAAACGATTAGAGATGACTTGGTCACAGCCCTCTGGGTTGCTGCAACCCCCCTTTCTTCCCACTAGTGGCTCACACAATTCAATTACAGTGCCCTTACCATATACACTTACCCCCCGGCATGAACCAGTCAGCTTGCTCCGGGGACCCCTTGAAAAGTAAGGTGCAGTTACACAATATTCACTGTGCAGTAATTCACCATTAACACACAAAGTAGCCAGTGCACCTTTGCAAAACAAGCAATCTGATTTATTTAAGGGAGGATAACAAGGACCTGGGGGAATCAAGTTAATTAGCTTACCACTACAATATATGAGTATCTACCTATGGCTCTGTGCACAGACCTAACCTATAAGTTACTGTCTATGGGTACCCAAGCCCTAAAGGCTAGTTCCTCGATGCAGCTAGTTGGGGCCCTGACACAAAGAACACTTAATTCCTACAAAGATTATATGGAGCCAGCAGGCCCTGATAGTGTCACCAGTACAGAACCCAAACCGTCCTGCCCTCACTAGGACCATTGGCCAGGGAGCTACCCTGATTTAGTACTCATGACTCCAGCAGACAGAGCACTCTTTCACCTCTCTCAGGACCGAGCCTGTACTTCAAGCACTTCTCCACACATTTATATGCAAGGCAGAGGGGTACCATACCAGGCAGCTGCTGTCCTTTTCGATCACCTGCCCTCCATACACTGGGCCCAGCCAACGCAGCTTCACTATTCCTGACAGACCGTGCGCGATTCAAGCAGATTCTCCAGTCTTCTACAGGGTGAGCCTGGTAGGTAGCCGCCTCTGCCTGGCCTCCTCTGACCGCTTCCCAGCTGATTTAGTCTGAAAATTAGTAGCATTTAAAAACGCCTGACGCTGGCCTTACACGCGCTTCCCGCGCGACCGCTCAAACGGCACTGGAGCCCCGAACTCCTTACTTGCTCACAGCCACAATGTCTCTGCCCCTTGGACAGTATGGGGCAAGACTCTCTGTTCGGGTGCCACCCGATCCCATTTGTGGGCTGTTGGAACCAGCCACTAAGTTTGCCCCTCGTTGGTGCAAAAAAGGCACCATGGTCCAGAACTTCACTTCCCAGAACCTCTAGCAGTGTTCCTATTGGTCAGCAGGCTCCATTGAGATTCACGATCCTGGTTGGTCACCAGTTACTCCATTTTAGATACCCCCTGCTCCATTGGACCCTTCAGACAGTCCTGGTCCAAAATGGAGGGGCACAGCACACAAAGTCCAGCTGCAAGAAAAGCAGGTTAAACAGCTTATATTCACACAACCACATCTAAAGGTATGGGACAAGCAGTTACACTTTCTGGAAAGTGCTCACTCTGCCCCATCGGCGATGGCTGAAACCGGAGCAATTAGTCAGCGACTCGAGTGGGACTCGAGCAGGAGAACACACAACCCCTCTCATAAGCAGTGAATATGTCTGCAAGCAGACAGCGCTTAAAGAAACAGTACAGGGAGGCTCTACAAGCACTCACAGAGCCATTTAAACGGCTTTAAGCACCAAACACCAGGGGGACACTTAGACAGCTCCTAGACAGCTGTTAGAAACCCCCATTTGTAGGGGGGTTACACCCTTCCTGGCCTGGAAAGAACTTGGTGTCCGCGTCAAGTAGTTACTCTTAAATCACTTTAAGGTGAAACTGTTTAAATTAACAGCACATTAGACTTTTGATTACACACATTACACAGTTTACTTTTTACCTATACAACAGTACACATATTACAACCCCTTTCTTTTATACATCAAGTCATTACTTCCTGGCTATGACACCTGGATAAAGGGGGCCCTTCCCTATCCACTACCTGAGGGCTAACTGGGGCAGTAGTACTATACTCAGAGGGTAATAGCAACAGTTGCGCATCGTTCCCAAAACTAGCTTGGGCAATGAACTCGGAGATACATAGACCCCTTTATGGACTACATTTAGTGGCAGGTCCACAGGCTGACCCAGAGACTCATAACTTAACCTTATTACAGGCCGTACTTCTCGGCCGGTGCTTCAAGGGGTCTCAATAAAATCAGCTACGGGCCCTGGTTCCATTTCAGCCTCATTTAGATTAGTAGAGGGAACCTCTACATGAGAAGGGAACCCCGTGCCCATAGTGCTTTCGGGGACATGACCCTCTATATCAGGACCCACACTACTTAGTTCAGTCAAGGGCACTTCTGGCACTACTGGGATGCTATCAGGGCACTCAAAGTATTCTTCTTGCTCAGGCGGATCCCGAACAGATTCCCTCACATCACTTTCCTCTTCTGAAAAGTCAGACAGTTCAGCCAGCCCAGATGAGTCAGCCAGACTCATAGACCCTACTTCTTCAGCTTTGAGGCCACTCACTTCATCCTCAGGGAGTATGGGCTCCAAAGACAAAGCTGGGGGCTCAGACAGTCCACAAAACCCAACTTCATCCCCAGAGTGAGCTAGGGGGTTGCCTTTAAAACGTTGACTCAGTTCACAAAAGGGGTAATACTCCACATCATGTTCACCATCTTCAGCCACAGGCGGGGAATCAGTTTCAGCAGAGGGGAGAGGAGAAGGCCCCTGGGGTTTAAGTTCTGAGGAGTCCACCCCTCAGAATCTCTTTTTGGCAGCAGCTCTAGTTATAGGCACAGAGGGAGGGGCATTAAGTGGCTCAGTCTCTATCAAAATCTGTCCAATTGGCAGCAGGTGATTTCTGTGTAAAGTTTTTTACATCTTTTGAATTGTTTTCCGGCCTTACTTTGTACACAGGCAGATCATCTAGCTTGCCCACTACAATGTGAGAGAGATGGTGCCATCGGTCAGCAATCTTGTGTTTGCCATGCAGTCCCAGATTTCTTAGCAATACCCGATCCCCCTCCTGGAGTTCCTGTGCCTTCACCTTTTTATCATACCTCTCTTTGTTGGTCAAGTTCCTTTTGGCAGCCATGGTTTGAGCCAGTTGGTATGCATGATTTAGCTGGGCCTTTAACTTTTGCACATACTGTAAATAATCATCAGCTCGAACCCCAACAGGAGAGACTCCAAAACACACATCTACCAGCAATCAAGCTTCTCTTCCAAACATCAGGCAGTAGGGGGAGAACCCAGTGGCATCACTTTTGGTGCAGTTGTAGGCATGTACCAGGGTGCTCATTTTTTGGCTCCATCTAGGCTTGTCTTTTGGGTGGAGGGTGCCTAGCATATCTAGCAAGGTGCGGTTGAAACGTTCAGGCTGGGGTCCCCTTGGGGGTGGGAAGGGGTGGTTCTGGACTTTTGCACTCCCCACTAGGATAGCATCTCTCTAATCAGATGGCTCTCAAAATCTCTCCCTTGATTGGAATGGATTCACTGGGTGGCCCCATAATGAACAAAGAAATTTTAAACAAGGACTTTAGCCACCGTGGTTGCCTTCTGATCCTTGGTGGGGAAAGCCTGGGCATATCGAGTGAAATGATCAGTGACCACCAATATGTTGCTGATATTTTTCAGATCAGGTTCTAAGCTCTGGAAATCAATGCAGACCAACTCCCTAGGGGCGCTGGTAGTGATATTGACCATGGGGGCAGCTCTCTGAAGTAGGGCTTTTCTTTGCAAACAGCGACCACAGGTCTTAACATATTGTTCTACGTCTGCACTCATTTTGGGCCAGTAGAATCGGGTCTGCACCAGGTCAAGAGTTCGGTCTATGCCAAGATGCCCCATGTGGTCATGCAGGGACCTCAACACCAGTTCTCTAAAAGCAGTGGGCACCACCAGTTGTTGTTTGTCTATTCGCCTCTCTTTGTCTACGGTCTCCCGATATAACAGTTTATTGTTCAGCTTCAGCTTTGGGCTTTCTTTGTACAACAGGGCAGTTCTCAAGTCAGCAGACTGCAGTTGGAACATATCTCTCCCCACTTGCAGCGTCTCTAAAACAGGTTGTGTCATGGGATCTTGAGACTGAGCCAACTGGAGGCTATCGTTATTGAACTGAGGCAGCATACTAGTGTCTAATGCAGCAAAGTGGCAGTAAGCAGCAGGCACACAGTTCTCAGATGGACCCTAGCAATCCACCATGCAGTCCACAGTATCAGGAGTCACCTGTTCCTCCTTGTCGAATTTTTGGCAAAGGGCTCTAAAGTCAAGTTCAGACAACTTGATCCAATCGACTTGGGACACAGGCCTCCATGAGAGAGCATCAGCATCTATATGGTTGAGGCCTGCTCTATATTCAACAGCGTAGTTGTAGGTGGATAACGTAGAGAGCCACCTGTGACCAGTGGCGTCTAGCTTGGCTGAGGTCTGAACATATGTCAAAGGATTATTATCAGTTTTCACCAGTATATTAGCCCCATACAAGTAGTCATGGAATTGATCAACAATAGCCCACTTTAGAGCCAGGAACTCTAGTTTGTGCACTGGATAATTCTTTTCAGAAGGAGTCAAACTGCGGCTGGAAAAAGCTACAGGTCTCAGACTGTTCGAGTGCTCTTGGTACAATATGGCCCCCAATCCTTGGAGACTGGCATCAGTATGAAGAAAGTCGGGTTTAGCTGGATCAGCATAGGCCAGCACTGGGGCGTGAGTGCCAGAAAAAAGTTTTAGCCTATGGTATGAATCTAGCTGCATAGAAGGAACCACTAGGGGCGGTGGGGCCAAAATAGAACTCTTGGGGGGCCCAGGAGAGGTACCTGGGGAAGCCTGGGGGGTGGGATCGCTGGAAAGATCCAAAGCCTGCAGTAACTCTTGGGTAGTCCTCCCCTTCATGGCCAACAATTTAAGCAGTTTATCTTTGAAACTATTAGTCTGGGGAGATGCCGCAGGGGTAACTGACCCACTACAGATGCGAATGACCCTCCACCCCTGTTGGGCACCTTCCAGGTAAATCACTGGGGGTGCCCTCTCGGGGTCAATGGCTACACTACATAACAGTAGCACCTGCAAAGTCTGATCGAGTAGGTCAGCCATACGCCCTCTCACCTCTACCTTACCCAAACACTTTACCCGCTTCACTATGGAAACAAGGGCAGCGTTCATTGTCCCCAAAGGTACATCTAGCAGTAACATAATTCTCTGAGAGTCCAACTCTTCAGCTTCACCCCAACCCATCAGTTTATGTACCGTTGTCTTAATGGGGTCCAACCTGATTTTAGCCATGATATCTTCTTCCAGCTTTTCCTTCAGTTTATCCATATTTAGGTGCTTTGTCCACTCGGCCACTAGGGGACGCTAATCCCAGCAGTGCCTCCACAATGTAACTCCCAGGGGGCGCTATCCTAAGGGCTACTACCCCTGTCTGCCCTAACTGTAACAGGGTGAGAGGCCTAGATCCATTGGTGGGTGCCTCCACCCAGAGGTCAGGGTTAGGACGGTCGAGGATGACTTGATCACAGCCCTCTGGGTTGCTGCAACCCCCCTTTCTTCCCACTAGTGGCCCACACAATTCAATTACAGTGTCCTTACCATATACACTTACCCCTCGGCTTGAACCAATCAGCTCGCTCAGGGGACCACCTGAAAAGTAAGGTGCAGTTACACAATATTCACTGTGTAGTAATTCACCATTAACACACAAACTAGCTAGTGCACCTTTGCAAAACAAGCAATCTGATTTACTTAAGAGGGGATAACAAGGACTGGGGGGAATCAGGTTGATTAGCTTACCACTGCAATATATGAGTATCTACCTAGGGCTCTGTGCACAGGCCTAACCTATAAGTTACTGTCTATGGGTACCCAAGCCCTGAAGGCTAGTTCCTCGATGCAGCTAGTTGGGGCCCTGACACAACGAGCATTTAATTCCTATGAAGATTAAATTGAGCCAGCAGGCCCAGATAGTGTCATCAGTACAGAACCCAAACAGTCCTGCCCTCACTAGGACCATTGGCCAGGGAGCTACCCTGATTTAGTACTCATGACTCCAGCAGACAGAGCACTCTTTCACCTCCTCTCTCAGGACCGAGCCTGTACTTCAAGCACTTCTCCACACATTTATATGCAAGGCAGAGGGGTACCATACCAGGCAACTGCTGTCCTTTTCGATCACCTGCCCACCATACACTGGGCTCAACCAACGCAGCTTCACTATTCCTGACAGACCGAGCACGATTCAAGCAGATTCTCCAGTCTTCTACAGGGTGAGCCTGGTAGGTAGTCACGCTCCTGCATGGCCTCCTCTGACTGCTTCCCAGTGGATTTAGTCCGAAAATTACTGGCGTTGAAAAACGCCCGATGCTGGCCTTACACTCGCTTCCCGCATGACTGCTCAAATGGCACTGGAGCCCCGAGCTCCTTACTTGCTCTCTGTTCAGGCGCCACCCGATCCCATTGGTGAGCTGCTGGAACCAGCCACTAAGTTTGCCCCTCGTTGGTGCAAAAAAGGCACCATGGTCCAGAACTTCAGTTCCCAGAACCTCTAGCAGTGTCCCCATTGGTCAGCAGGCTCCATTGAGAGTCCCGATCCTGGTTGGTCACCAGTTACTCCATTTTAGATACCCCCTGTCCCATTGGACCCTTCAGACAGTCCTGGTCCAAAATGGAGGGGCACAGCACACAAAGTCCAGCTGCAAGAAAAGCAGGTTAAACAGCTTACATTCCCATGACCACATCTAAAGGTATGGGACAAACAGTTACATTTTCTGGAAAGTGCTCACTCTGCCTCGTCGGCAACGGCTGAAACCAGAGCAATTAGTCAGCGGCTCGAGTGGGACTCGAGCAGGAGAACACACGACCCCCCTCATAAGTAGTGAATATGTCTGCAAGCAGACAGCTCTTAAAGAAACAGTACAGGGAGGCTCTACAAGCACACACAGAGCCATTTAAATGGCTTTAAGCACTGAACGCCAGGGGGACCCTTAGACAGCTCCTAGATGGCTGTTGGAAACCCCCATTTGTAGGGAGGTTACATATAGTTTTCACTACAACTGTTTCTTTGCTGACAGTGAAAAATCCCCCCTCTGTCTTTAACCGCTTAATAGGAAACTCTCTTCTTCTTGCCCTGACAGTGAGATAATGAGTCTCTAGCTGTAACAAAGGCCTTTGTTGTCTGTGTGTACAGTATGTTGGGAGAGAAACATTCTGCCAGTGGAAATGAGCAGAATTTTGAATCCATGTATTCTGTGGTAAACATTCCATGATAAACATTCCATATCTTGAATGTGGGGAACAACAGAGAAAAAAAAACAGGAAGAAGAAAGTAGGCAATAATACAATGACATCATTAATGACATCACTTGCAGTGGGTGAAAGGAGTATTTTATCACAAATGCACAAAGTAAATTTATTTTTCTACATATAAACATGCTTTTCCCAGTAGTTAAAAGCAAAAAAAAAAAGGAGTCAATTTTATAAGCGCAATAAGGTGCTCAGGGGTGTGTGTAAACCATATTTTACTGCACAGCCAGCAGCTGAAGTCACTCAGCCATTGGCCTCATGCCTTACTACACCCCTGGCAGTGCTATAGAATATGGTTTACACACATCCTTTTGTGCCTTGTTGCTTACACATAACCCCCACACACTTTCACTGTTGGTCTGCTGGCTGTCCTTTCCAGGCCCCCCCCCCGCAACAGGGACAGCAAGTGAGATTTTATCAATTGATTGTTATACATGCTGTTTGTTCTCTAGCTCTGAAACTGACCTGTGCCTGCAAAAGGTAGTGCTGGACTACGGAAACACAGAGACACATACACACAGATAAGGGAGAGCACTGCAGAATTCCAACTCTGTCTGTCATATAGGAGTGAACTGCCCACCCTCTGTGACACAGGACGCCTTATATATAAGAAAATAGCCTATGTAAGAAGTAGACCTGGACCCCCCAGAATCCTAACATAGGCTAATTTCTTTAGCCTTGAAGCTGGGAGTCATCAGGTAGGAATTTCTACTGCCTAGATCAACACTCCCACTTGTCTAAGTTATGTAGTTCAAAAATAAATTAGAACTACAAATCCAGTCTTACAGAGGGTATACTGACTTGAATAGTATTTCTTGTTTGTTTCTTTTGGTTTGTTTTCCATTACTGGTCCAAAATAATTATCAATTTATACGTGTCTGAGCCTTGTTTGATAACTGAATGATTCTCTATGCCATGCATCTCCAAATGTCAGTAGTAGAACAATGTTATCAAGTCAGTCTCTTCTGTAACTAGTGTTCTACTCTGATTAGAATGTTTTCCTTTCTCTCTCATTTAGAAATCAGCATTGACAGTAAATCCCTGCTGATTGATATGGAACCCAGTGCTGCCTGCTGTACTGCCTTATCTTCAGCCTCCATCAATGCTGTAGTTTATGGATTTCCTACCCTGATACCTGAAATCCTGCCCAACCAGCCCTTCAAGCCTTGCACTATGGTTAACCCTTTAGTGGCAGAAAAGTGTTCTGCTAAGGTTTTCCTTTTCTGCAAAGAAACCATTTAGTGCTAAGCAAGAGTTTTTAGATACCTGACTGAATGAAATAGGCAAAACATAATTAAAAAGATCCTGTTTTCCTTCAATATGTTTCTCTCAGAATTGAAAACTTGAAGGTCTAAGAGTATAGACAGCATCTAGAAAGTCTTAATTACATTAATTTAATGTGTTAGATTATTAGTTCTTTATTATCCCGTAACATATTCATGTGTCCATAAAATACTTGCTGGTAATCATAATGTTACTCCCCCCCAGGAAATAATATATTTCTTCTTTGTTTTTATTCTTCGTTTGGTAACAAGGTAAGTCCCACTAAGCCCAGGGCCTGTTTTTAGGGGCAACTCAAGGACACTAGGAAGATTAAGTGACTTACTCGGGTCACGCAGTATGCAAGAGGAGGTTGTGGGCATCAAACCCTGTTCTGCTGGATGTATCAAACTCACTCACAGCTCATTAGTCTAATGTCTAGGCTGTTCTGCCAGCCCTATGCTGTGATTTAACAGGCCCACACAGTCCCACTACACAATGCAATAACATAATGACCAAGCAATAGAAAACAGCACACAGCAGTAAAACACAAACAAGGGATATGCGATAACGTTTATTAGGGAAGGCCGTAACAAGGCTCTTGGGAAGGAAAGGGAAAGGTTAAAAAAAAAAACAATTAATTGGCAATCCCTGCAATCCCCTCTCCACCTTCTCCCTATCCCTACAGTCCCTAAGATCCCCATGTATTCTACTGGGTAACACAGTTGTTGAATCATCATAGGCTCAATGTTTGATGTAGTTGCGGCTATTTAACCTGCACAGTTATTAAGTTTAAAATTAAAGGGATCACTATTTGTAACCCAAAACAAGGCCAAATGGCCAAAATGCAGGTATTCTATCTGGGAACTCCCAAAAGAGACAGTCCAGTCTTGCCTTAACTATCTAACTAAAAGGATTGTGACAAAGGTCTGATTCAGTACTCATGGTATGCAGATCAAGTCGGACCCTGAAAGGCTTCAGACGTACCATGCTGGTCTCCCTGGAATGCAGTAGCTTCAGGATGCATGCTGTGGCTCACAGTCATGTGAGAGGCTTGTAGGTTTATGATTATTCAACAACTGTGGTACCCAACAGGATATAGGGGAGCTCTTAAGTACAAGGGAGGGGAGAAAAATAGGATAGTGGTAGTGATTTAGCCATGGCTGGGAGGGAATAGCCCCGCTGCCCCCCCTGCTGGCAACACTGTCTGTTGGGGGCCCTGACATTGAGCTTTGCATGGGGTCCCAGCAGGGCAAAAGCTTCCACTGGCTGAGGGAGTGAGTGAGAGAGAGAGAGACAGACAGACAGACAGACAGAGACTTAGCTGTGAAGAAATGAAGTGTGTGTGTGTGTGTGTCTCTCTCTCTCTTTCCCATATAGCAGCACCGCTTGGGAAAGTAAATGTCAATGAAGTGTTGCAAGTGGTGTCTGTGTGGCTGTGGCTCTGTCATCTACCTCAAGGTATGTGGGCCCCATAGACACAGACACAGAGGGAGCTCCTATGAAACACACACAGAGACATATGCACTTCACACTTCAAAGGCACGTATGCAAAGTACATGTTGTATATGATGCTGCAAATTCAAGGGACTTTCTGCCAAATTCCCATTTCCTCCAGGTAATTGGGAAATATGGTCTTCTATTCTACTCACTGCCACTGGACAAAGTTTAAGACTGAATCATCAGCTACAGGCCCTGATAGAAAAATAATTTTAATAGTAGTTAGTCAATCAAATAATTAGCTGCAGCCAGTCAAGACATTTAACTGGTGGCACACAAGTATGGTCATACTGTACTATAAACAGTCTTCTCACGAAGGGTTAGAGAAATAGACCATTGCCAAATTCCATTTGGCTTTAAACCTATACATTTGGTTCGGCTTCCAGAATTCAGCAAAACTATTTCATCTACAAATACAGCAATTGTCATAGTGCAAGCTGACCACAAATAGGGAGTAAGAAAGTCTTAAGGTCAGCAATGAATATGAATTATTATTGCTTACTATTTGCAGGTGCTGCTGACATGCATCTGCTGTGGATTGCTGCTTGTGGTGTTGTGACAGAGCCTTCAAATCCCATCAAGACAGCCACAGCCCAGTGTGAGCTACAGCGATAGTTACTATTCATCGCTGACCTCAAGACATAGTGTATATCCTCATGTAGTCTCTGCTTTACATGCGTGTTGTGGTGTGGCATGAGGTGCAGCCATGTGCCTTCAGCCACATAGGAAATGGGTAAATTCCACAACAACCCTTGCCATGGAGTACATTATTGTGATAATAAGATAGACCTGATTGTGAAAAACACTAAAACACAAAATTAATAAATGTTTTTATTAATCAATACAATACTTGTGCTTGTGACCACTGGTGAGCATGCACTATACCACTATAATGCGGTACTTCTGCATTTACTTCCACACATGTGTGACAGACTCTGGTGTGGCAAGAGCAAGGCAAGAGCTTCGAGTATTCTTTTACTCACTCTTGCCACCCTCCCATCACTCTAAGCAGCTGTATCGGCTCTGACCAGAGTGTGTATATTTTGTAAACATCCCTCTGCTGCCTCATTTTCATTTTATTACCTTTTGTCTTGTACTTTAATCTGCCCATTGCAAAAATGTGTCATAATTGTGAATCATTTTACAAGACTCAATTCAAATTGAGTTATAAGTTTTTTTTGGGTGGGTGGGTACAGTCCCATCATACTCCACTGTGTCATAGCTGACTAACCTTTGGTGGGGGCCTGGGCTGAGGGTGATTAATCTTGTATACCAAGGTGCCTCCAGCAAGAGAATGAATGGTAATGGGTTACATGGTAGCGGGGTACAACCCTCTGAGAAACTGTCCCTATTCATTTCTCTCCCCAAGTTGCCCTCCCCAGCAGTACCACAGCAGCAGATAAACAGTTATTGGTAAGACAAGGTGAACAGGAACAGACACATCACCTTTCGGGCAAGAGTTGAATATCTGCGCTGCCCTTCTTCATGTAACAGGGTCATAACAAGGCTATGTTGAAAATTTGATGTACAAATATTACAAAACAACAAATTCATGAGTCTACATTACAATTTGCTAATGCAGACTCATTACGTTGGTAATTTTCAATATTTTTACAGCAAATTCCTCACCTGCAGCCCTATCGGCTCTAATCAGAGTTTGTTTGTTTTTGCTGTTACCTTTTCCACTACTTCCTTAGAGAACCATAGTGGAGTCCTTTTTCTCTTGCCCTTGGTCACCTGCCTCACATGGAGGAATTCTAGCTTGCCTAATTCCCTCTTTTATTTTAGCCCACCTTTCCTCAACTTCCCCCAGTTTTCCTGTCCCTGCCAGGGCTTTTCTCAGGCATTCTCCCATTTTCTTAGAATATGCTCTCCTGAAGTTCAGGACCCTTGCCCTTGTGTGATTTACTTTTGATCCAGTCCTTACCTCAAACCATACTGTATGGTGGTCTTTGTTTCCCAGGTGGTCTCCCACGCTGATGTCAGTCACACTGTCCCTGTTTGACAGTACTAAGTCCAGAAGTGCCTCCTTGAATATACTTAATTAGTTTACCATCAACAAGAAATATACAAAAGGGTTACATTTTGCAGAAATACGTGATTCATTCTACTCACCTCACTTTCCACATTGGGACACAGACTGCAGATATCTCTGACTTCCCACACTGGAAACAAACAGTATTAACAATTTCCCCACATGCAGACCACATACAACCATTTGCTTAACCTCTTAATGTCCCTTCAGCCCTCTTCTTCAGAGTTCTTCTCCTTGGGTCAATACCCAACGTACTCTGCCTACCCCTTCTTGTCTTGACATCTCCAGCCCATCAGTGTCAAAGTACCTCTCAGTCTGGGTGTTGTCCTTCCAGAAGAACTCCAACCCGTCTGGTGCTGTGGTAACCTTCTTAGCAGGTGCTTCATCACTTGAAGGTCTCTAGCCCTCTGACATTGCAGTAATCCTCTCAGCTGGTGCCACCTCACTTGAAGGTGTCCTGCACTTTGGCATTACAATAGCTTTCTCTGTTGTTATGTGGTCCTAGGCCTACTGAGTCATCAGTGGCTTGCAACTGGCACACATTCGCTCACTGTTGCTGTGTCTGTCGATCTGACTGTGCCTTGTACTGTATCTCAGAAGTACTGCTTGTTTCTTGTCATGTTTTGATCACCTCCATCTTACCCTATTTGCTATGGGGAGTTTAAAAAGATGGGTGAGTGCCTCAGGGATGCCCTGGCAGAAGGGGGAATATGAAGGAGTAGAGGAATAGTGGGCGAAGCTGAAAGGGGCCATGCTGAAGATAACAAAGCTCTGCATCAGGCATGTGAACAAAAGCAAGAGTAGAAAGAGACCACTTTGGTTCTCAAAAGAGGTGGCTGGGAAGGTAAGCGCAAAAAAGTTAGCATTCAGGAGGTATAAGAAGACACAAAGGGACTAGGATAGGGAGGTGTACAGTATCAGGAGAAGCAGAGTGAGGCAGGGAAAGCAGTAAGGAGCGCAAAGGCACAAATGGAGAACAGAATAGCCCAGGCAGTAATGAAAGGGGACAAGACATTTTTCAGGTATGTGAGTGAAAAAAGGAAGACTAGAGGAGGGATTGTAAGGCTAAGAATGGGGGATGGGGTTGGGTGGAGGGGGACCAGGAAAAAGCAGACATCCTGAACAAATACCCTTGTTCAGTGTTGACAGAGGAAAGAGAAGGGGAGGGGCCAAAACGTAACAGAAGCTTTGGAGGGAAGGAAGTGGACACTAGTCCTTTTTTGGAGGAGAGAGTCCTAAAGAGACTTGATAATCTGAAGGTGGACAAAGCAATGGGACCAGATGGGGTGCATCTAAGGATATTGAGGGAGGTCAGGGAGGTACTGACTGCACCTCTGACAGTCCTGTCCAACCACACACTGAAGACAGGAGTGGTTCTGGAGGACTGGAGGAGGGCAGAAGTAGTCCCACTTCACAAAAGAGATAGCAGGGAGGAGGCTGGCAACCACAGGCCAGTCAGCTTGACTTCACTGGTGGGGAAATTAATGGAATCACTACTGAAGGAAAGCATTGTGGAATACCTTGAATCCAGTGGCTTACAAGATTTGAGGCAGCATGGATTCACAAGGGGGAGGTCAAGTCAAACCGATCTGACAGATTTCTTTGACTGGGTGAACAGGGAATTGAATTAGGGTGGACTTTTAGATGTGGCCTACCTTGATTTCAGTAAGGCCTTCGATACCGTTCCACATAAAAAACTCGTAAGTGAGCTGAGCAGCCTAGAAATGGGTACAAAGGTGGTAAACTGTGTACAAAATTGGTTAAGGGATAGGTGAAAGAGGGTGGTGGTAAACTGAGTTCACTCCAGGGAGGAGAGGTTGATCAGTGGGGTGCCACAGTGATCAGTACTGGGACTGGTCCTCTTTAATGTCTTTATTAGTGTTATTACAGAAAGGCTGGATGGGAAAATCTACCTTTTTTGCAGATGACACTAAAATCTGCAATAGGGTAGATACTCCAGGAGGGGTGTAAAAAATGAGTAGTTATCTGAAAAAGTTAAAGGAGTGTTCAAGGGTATGGGAGCTAAGTTTCAATGTGAAAAAGTGCAAAACCATGTACTTAGGGCACGGTGGAGGTGATCCCAGAGGAGGGTGACCACAATGATGCAGGGTCTGCTTAAACAATCCTACAAGGAAAGACTGAAGGACCTCAGTAAGTTCACCCTGGAGGAAAGGGGGGGGGCGGGATATGACAGAGACTTTCAAATATTTCACAGGTATAAATTAGGTGCAAGAGAGCTAGGAAGGTACTTAACAGAGTAAAAAGGGAGGGTCTCTTTAAAATGAGTGACAATGGCACCACTTGGGTCACAGCCTATAGCTGATGGTGGGGGGGGATTCAGAAGGGGTGTAAGGAAGCATTTCTACATGGAGAAGGTGATGGCCACCTGGAATGAGCTGCCAGAGGAGGTGGTATCAGCAAGGACGGTGGGAGCTTTCAAGAGAACCTGGGACAAGCACAAAGGGAACCCTTGGGATAAAACAAGGGGAGAGGGGGGGAGAGGGAGGGACAGTTGGGGGGCAGGGTCATTAGCATAAATTGTAAGGCCAGACCCTGCATCACTTACTGAGCAGACACAATATACCAGGTGGTCTTCTTCTGCTGGCTCTTTTCATGTGTTCATATGTTTGTAAGAGGAAAGCATTCTGCAGAATAAAAGATGATCAAGAACAATGGGTTATGCTATGAAGCTGGAGTGGGGTAGTCTCAGGGGAGATGTGAGGAAGTACGTCTTCATAGAAAGGGTGATAGATGCCTGGAACAGCCTCCCAGCAGAGGTGATGGGTGCAAACAATGTAGTGGGTGTTCAAGAATGCATGGGATATGCATAAGGGAACCTTAGCGGAAACGCAAGGGTGGCAGGACCAGAGATCAAGTAGGGTCTGGAGTAATACAGTAGGTAGGGAAAATAGGCATACTAGGTGGGCCAAGTGGTCCTTATCTGCTATCAAATTACATGTTTCTACCACTAAAGCCAATCACATGTAACAGGATAGTGCACTGTGTGGCCTAGGCAGTTGTTTAAGGACCACTCAC
Organism: Neoceratodus forsteri; assembly: GCA_016271365.2. Lineage (NCBI taxonomy): Eukaryota > Metazoa > Chordata > Ceratodontiformes > Ceratodontidae > Neoceratodus > Neoceratodus forsteri. The sequence goes on from CM057453.1 coordinate 423,512,357, forward strand.
AAAAAGTCAAGACAACAATTTCAAAGTTCAAAACAAACTGCTTTTATTTCAGCATATAACAAATTGAGAAATAATTCTGAGGTCTCTCACTAAGGTCCTCCCATATGGCTTCTATGCAGTCTTAAACAGATTACTTGCAGTCTTTTTCCATGGCCTTCTTCTTTCTGGTAGATCCTCTTGATGAGAGCCCATGTCAGCTCACCCCCTGCTACCAGGCAGGTGTTCAAGCTTCTACCTCTGTGGCTTTTTGTTTTCTATGTTTTCTATGTCTTCCCTCTACACTTCAAATCCCTCAGACTCCTCCTATGCAGACATGTGCCTTTTTAGATGCTTCTCACCACCATATTACTGTACTTTCCTTATTCCCTCTCCCCCAGGATGCATCTGGAAACAAGCTGTTTCAGCTCAGTATGTCTTTCCTGATAAATCTTTTGAAATAAATAAATAATAAATTTCCCCAGTTATTCAAGTTAAGCGATGCCTGTCCCTGGCCAGCTGTTCCCCAACAAAATGTTAAAATCTAGAGGAGTCATCATATGACAAAATCAAGGATTACCCATCACCATATGCAAGTGGCCTAGATGATCTCTTTGGAGCTATTATGCAAAGAATAGTGGGGTCCCACAATGATTCTAGTTTATATATATACATATATATATATAGTATATATAATAGATAACCCACTCTAAGATTCTTGATCGTGCTTGATATATACTCGTCTTGGTATGTGTTATTATACACGAGGCCGCGAGGCCGAGCGCCAACCACCGAAGGCGTGACGTGACGCCAGAGTGTGACCACACACCCTAGAGTAGGTTATCTATCTTATAAAATGGCAAAATTGTTTTGGAGGGAAAAGTGCAGGTGTGCGGTCATGCTCTGATATCGCATGGTCATGTGATGTGTTTCAACCAATCAGCAGACATGATTTTCCTACCATTCTATCTATATATATATATATGTATATATATATATATATATATATATATATATATATATAAATACATATATATATATATATATATATATATATATATATATATATAGGATATACAAGGGACTTGTGGAATACATGCTTTATTTTCACGAGTGTTGTTTGATCTTGGGTAACCTCACGAGTGGCGTAAGCCACGAGTGATTTATCCAAGGTCAAACAGCACGGATAATAATAAATCATGTATTCCATAAGGTTCCTGTTGTGTATTTCATTTATACAATAGCCCTGCCTTGAACCTTGTGGGTTGGGGTAATTAATTGTGATCATTTTAATATTTTTGAAAAAATTATAAAAGATTTGTGGGTTATTTTTACTAAAAGTGCTGTTTCGCGCTTACTGTTGGTGGTTGCTAGGGTGGTTGCTAGGGAATTTGGTATGAGAATGTCATATTATCGCTGTGACATCTTTTTTGATTGGTGTGTTTTGTTCATGTGGGCAGTCAACTATGAAAAACAAACATGGCGGCTTTGGTTCTCCATTACGGAGAAGGTGGTTTTACATGTAGTTGCATGTATTTCTTTGTGTATTTTTCAGGGAGGTTACATTATCTGGTTAATCCTGCATTTGGCTCTGGGATTTGGCTTTGCTCCAGCTTTTGGGCAAGTTCAGCAGTGATTCTGTCTGGGGGGAGAAAGAGGAAAATTTACGTGGCCAGAGAGTGAGTGCTGAAGACGGTGAAACTGCTGTGAGGAGAAAAACAGAAATATTTTTAGGCAAAGGTACTGTTTACTTTACTGTAGCTGGGGAAGTGTTTGAAGGGTTCTGCGAGGTGAGGATGGGTGTGGCGGGAATGAGGATTTATGTTTGGTGCTAGGGAATAAGTATTTTTTAAGGGCTCTTTGACTTTGTAGGCAAAACGGACCCAAAGTGAAATGGGGGTAGCAATGGTCTAGTTCCAGCAGGAGGGGGGGGAGGATGATTGATGACAGGGTGGGCCCCGCACTCCCACCAAGCTGCCCATTTTCACATAACGATATGCGTTTGTGGGAACGTGGGCCCTCTGGGCCCTGTGCTCCCACTTATACATAGAAACGAAGCCATACAGTAGCCCTATAGGGATGAAAAGAAACCCTTGTAACACTAATTTGCCAATATCTCAGTAACCGTATGAAACCTCCCCTGCAAATGGGGGGTTCCCAAAAAGTCTTACAGGAGCTTGCTTGAATGCTCCAAGTCTGAATGGTGTTTGGCGTTTAAGCCGTTTATCTGTGAATGCTTTTAGAGCCTCTGGTACTGTCTCTTTAAGAGCTGTCTGCATGCAGACATAATTAGTTTCTATGGAGGGACTGTGTGTTTCCCTGCTTGAGTCCCACTCGAGCTGGTGCCAGATCGCTCCATTTCTGCTGTCGCTAAGTGGGCAGAGTGAGCACTTTTCAAAGATGTAACTGTTTGCCAGAAATCGTTTAGAGTAATAATGAAAATACAGTTTGTCTAACCTGCTTTTCTTTGCAGTCAGAACTGTGTTTGCCTAGCCCTCCATTCTGGTTTTGAACTGCTGAACTGGACCAATCATTGTGGGGGGACCTTTGAAATGGAGCCTGCTGCTGGCAAATCAGAACTTGGACTCTCATTGTGGAGCCAGCCACCTATGTCCTGTATGGCCAATGCCTCTGGGAATTATAGTTTGGACTTCGGCACCTTTTTTCACCAACAGGAGGAGTCTGATTGTGAATGACAGCATTGAGTTTGTGAGTACAAAGCAGGGTAGCTCCCTGCCATCTGTTTATCGAATTGCAAGCGTGTCATCTAATTGTTGCTTTTTTTCATTTCTTCACGAACATAGCCCTCCGGCTCCAGATTACAATTGGGAATTGTGCAAGTGTTTTTTCCTTCACAGGGCCCCAACCAGCTGCACCAATCCTGGCTAGCGCCACCCCCATCCTGGGTACCCAGTGAAAGTGACAATTTGGAACTCTGAATATGCACACAGTACTGTGATTATTAAAGTGTTTAACCTAATTAACCTGATTTCACCCTTCCTTGTTACAGCTCCTTAAATAAATCAGATCTGTTGGTTTTCAGCAAAGTTACACTGACTGAGGTATTCGTTTATGTTAAAGTATTGTACTGTGATTTTTGCACAGTATCATCTTGTTTTACAGGGGGTCCCCAGAGTTCAGTCGTCGGAGCCAGTCCTGGGGGTAAGTATACATTGTGAAGATATTCCTAATGCATTGTGTGGGCCACTAGTGGGAAGAAAGGGGAGTTACAGTGTCCCAGAGGGCTGTGACCAAGTTAGTTTAACTACTGCAAACCCTGACCTCTGGGTGGAGGCACCCACCATTGGACCTAGGCCCCTCAACCTGTTAGTAGTTAAGCAGGCAGGGGTAGTAGCCCTTGGGATAGTGCCACCGAGGGGTTACATCTTGGAGGCTCACTGCTGGGATTGTGTGTCCTCAAGTGGCCACATTTATGAACCACTGTAAAAAATAAAGAAAATAAATGGGTACCCCAACAGAAGTGGCTGTGCACCGGTTGGTGGAGTGGTGCAAGGAGATCGACCCCCAAAATGCTATGCCTATCCTGGACATCCACCTGGGTATCAATACAGACACTGTACGGGGAGTACTTTCCAAGGTGGAGGGTTTACAACACCCTGTGGTGGTGGGTTGACATGCTAATCTGCTCACCCACACTTTCCTGGCCCTAGTAGAGTTTAAGGATCCCATAGATAGCTCCAAAGTGCCACAGACTATTACCCCAGAGGGAGCCCTCACTGCCTGGAGAGTGATAACTAAGGACAGTAAAGACCCGGGGAATGAGCCCCCACTGTCTGAAACTTTGAGGAGAAATTTGCTAAATGGTTGCTGGGGAAGGAAGCTGTGGAGGACTTGAAGAAACTATTCTTGCACCTAGGGTATTCCTCCCCTGACACCCTCTCGATCCAGTACCGTATGGTGGTTGGAACCAATGCAGGCTCCTATTTCTGCACCTGCCATTAGTCACGACTCTTACCGAAGGTTGAGGATCTTCTCTGGCACCCTCCCCACCCCCAGGGGGAGGATGATTGGGACACCTGGATAGATTGTGTTGCCCCCCTGATACCTGAATGTCAGTGTGTGGAGGCTGAGAAGTGAAAAAGAATCATAGAAAGTCTGAGGGGTCCTGCCCTAGAGGCCATTACATTTTTGAGGTCCACAAATCCTGATGCATCTGCCCAGAAGTACCTGTCTGTGCTTGAAGGCAATTTTGGAAGCATTGAGTCAGGAGAGAGCTTGATGTCGAAATTTCAAGGTACAAAACAGTGGCCAGGGGAAAGTCTCTCTGCATATGTTACTCATCTGGAGAGAGCTCTGCAGAAGACTTGCTGAAAAGGTGGGGTAGCCGCCAGTGACTTAAACTGTGTGAGGTTGGAGCACCTACTACAGCATGCAAAGCATTCTAAATTGCAGCTTCTTCAATTAAGGCTCCCAGACAGAAGGGGTAACCCACCGGACTATTGTGACTTAATAAAAGAACTTCGAAGGTTGAAGATGAGGATGGGGGATTCTAATTTTGGGGTGAGCGCGACCCAAGTGATCACAGCATCGGAAGGTCCTTGTGAAGTGGGGACCAATGAGGGTGTGCCACAATGGGGTGAACTGCTGAGAGAGATAAGGGAATTCAAAAACAGTCCCTTTATGAAGGCCGCGCCTGCAAGTACAGGCCCCGACCTATATCCGACTGCATCTGCTATGGGGGTGGGGGTATCCACCCAGGCATCTCCTGCTGACAACAGCTCAAAACTCAATGTCTTGACCATGGAAGTGGGGAAATTAACGAGATGCCTCCAAATGCTTATCACGCCGCAGACAGAGATGGCACCAAGGTGTCCAGTTAGTGGTACCCCCATCCTGGCTCCCAGTGTGGCGCCTCGGCCAGCTCAAACTCCAGAAAGTATGTTTTGCTATAATTGTGGGAAGGATGGGCACATGAAGAGAGAATGCAGGTCCCCAAAAGACACAGACAAAGTTGTATACAATCTACAAGGAGATCTTCGGAGGACAAATCAATGGTTGAGATGTACACAAAATGATCGCAGTGAGGATCCAAAAAATGCTAACTCACATCCCTTTGTGGCAAGGTCAGTTGCCCAGGCCCCTGCTGCCGCCTCTCCAGACTGGTCCTGAATAGTAAGTCCCTCCATGGAGACCACTGTAAAGGAGAACGGAGTGTCTACAAAAGCTGTACTAGACAGTGGCTCCCAAGTGACAATTATGTTACAAGACTGGTATCAGAAGCACTTGTCTGATGTACCCTTACAACCATTGGAGGGGCTGCATGTCTGGGGGTTAAGTGAGAAGGCCTACCCCTACTCTTGATATATCCGAATTTGGCTGTCTTTTCCCACCTCCATGGCTGGGGTGGCAGAACAAGTAGAGACCTTGGCCTTAGTGTGTCTCCCTACTGGACTGTATGATGGGGTTCCTTTACTAACTGGGACTAATGCACATATGTTTGGATGGCTGGCACAGTTGTGTTATGAAAAACAGGGGTCAAGGACCAGTAGAGCTTTAAGAATTCCAGCCTTGATCAAGAAGGCCTATGAGGCACAGAGAGATGCTGAAAAAGTAGAACCAGAGGAACTGGTTGGAATTGTCTGGAAGAAAGATCCTGAGTCTCTGATCCTGGCACCAAATGCCCAGTGTACCTTACAGGGAGAGGTCCATATCAGAAAGGATGTCAAGAATAAAATATTAACGTTGGATGCACCAGGCGATGGAAAATTGCCGGAGGGACTGCTGGTCAAGCCTAGTATTTTGCCTGCTAGACCCCATGCTTATGCCAGAAGGGTAATGGTTCAAGTTCATAATGTGTCTGACAGAGAGATTAGAGTAAGTAGAGGTTGCACCCTGGCTAATGTGCATTGTGCAGACACTGCAGTGCTACCCAGTAGCAAGAGTTCGGGGAAGAATGACAGAGTAACGCCTGACTTGTTTGATTTTGGTGACTCCCCGTTGCCAGCTGAATGGAAAGTGAGGATCAATGAGAAGCTTGCCAAGAGAGACCAGGTGTTTTCTTTAAAGGAATGGGACGTAGGATGCATGCAAGGAGCTGAGCACCATATCCGGCTGCATGATGAAAGGCCATTTCATGAGAGGTCTCGACGCCTGGTGTCTGCTGATATAGATGATGTGAAATGGCATCTGCAAGAGATGCTAGCTGCTGGTGTAATACAAGAATCCAGAAGCCCCTATGCTTCCCCCATTGTGGTAGTGAGAAAAAAGAATGGGACAGTAAGGATGTGCATGGATTATCGCACTTTAAACCGGTGGACTATCCCTGATCAGTACACAATGCCCCGCATTCAGGAAGCTTTGGACTGCCTAAATGGGAGCAAGTGGTTCTCTGTGCTGGATCTCCGCAGTGGGTACTACCAGATCCCGATGGCCCCAGAGGACCATGAGAAGACAGCCTTTATCTGTCCACTAGGCTTCTATGAATTCATGAGGATGCCTCAAGGGATTTCAGGCATCCCAGCCACTTTTCAATGATTGATGGAGCCTGCAGTGGGGGACATGAACTTACGAGAGTGCTTGGTATACCTAGATGATGTTATTGTGTTTGGCAGCTCACTGGAGGAACATGAGAGCAGATTATTCAAGGTATTGGACCAACTGGAAGACTTTGGCCTTAAACTGTCCATTGATAAGTGTCAATTCTTTCAAACATCAGTAAAGTATGTGGGACACATAGCATCCACCGAGGGAAGAGAGAGACCGACCCAAGCAAAGTTGAGGCCTTGACCACCTGGCCACAGCCCAAAAATCTAAAAGAACTGCAAAGATTCTTGGGATTCTGTGGTTATTATCGGCATTTCATCAAGCACTATTCAAGAGTGATCCGCCCTTTACTTAACCTGACTCAAGGGTATCCCCCAACCCACAAAAAATACAAAAAGTCAGCATCCCTTGTGACTGAAAGAGTGTATTTTCATCCAAGTGAAGTATTTGGGGCCCGCTGGACTCCTGATTGTGAGACTGCTTTTCATAAGATCATATATCAACTTACCCATGCTTCCGTGTTGGCCTATGCTGATCCAACAAAACCTTATGTCCCGCACACTGATGCTAGCTTGCAAGGGTTGGGGCTGTGTTGTATTAGGAGCATGAGAATGGCCTGAGACCAGTGGCCTTTGCCAGCAGAAGCCTGACCCCTTCCGAAAAGAACTATCCTGTACACAAGTTAGAGTTTCTAGCCTTGAAGTGGGCCACTGTTGATCAATTCCATGAGTACTTGTATGTGGCTAAGATACTAGTAAAAACTGACAATAATCCTTTGACCTATGTGCAGACTTCAGCTAAGTTGGATGCCACTGGCCATAGGTGGCTTTCTGCATTATCTACATATGACTATGCTGTTGAATACAGAGCAGGCCTGAACCACATAGATGCTGATGCTCTTTCCCGGAGGCCTGTTCCCCAGAATGACTGTGTCAGACTGTCAGAACCTAATATTCGGGCACTCTGCCAGAAGTTTGACAGGGAGGAACAAATGTCTACGGATGCAGTGGACTGTATGGTGGATTGTTTGGGACCTTCTGAGAATTGCATACCTGCTGCTTATTGCCACTTTTCTGCAATAGACATTGGTGCACTGCCTCAGCTGGACAATGACAGTATTCATCAGGCTCAATCCCGAGATCTCATGATCAAATCAGCTTTAGAAGCCCTCTATGCCGGGAAAGATGTGTCCAAATTACGTTCCACTGATTTGAGAACTGCATTGTTGTACAAAGAATGTCCTAAGTTGAAACTGATCAATAAACTGTTATACAGAGAAACAGTAGACAGAGGGGGACAAGTAGACAAACAACAACTAGTGCTGCCCACTGCTTTTCGAGACTCAGTGCTGAGGTCCTTACACATCCACATGGGGCACCTTGGTATAGACAGAACACTTGACTTGGTAAGATCCAGATTCTACTGGCCTAAGATCGGGACTGATATGGAACAACACATTTGAACTTGTAGTCGCTGCTTACAGAGGAAAGCTTTGCCCCAGAGGGCTGCCCCCCTTGTTAACATCACCACCAGTGCACCCATGGAGTTGGTCTGTATTGATTTTCTGAGTTTGGAGTCAGATCAAAGAAATATTAGTAATGTGCTGGTGGTCACTGACCATTTTATGAGATATGCCCAAGCTTTCCCCACCAAGGATCAGAAGGCATCCACTGTGGCAAAAGTACTTGTAGAAACCTTTTTTGTTCACTATGGGGCTCCACAAAGAATCCATTCTGATCAAGGGAGAGACTTTAAAAGTCATCTGATCAAAGAGATGTTTTCTCTGTGGGGAATGCGAAAGTCCAGAACCACCCCTTACCACTCCCAGGGGGACCCACAGCCTGAATGTTTCAACTGCACCTTGCTAGATATGTTAGGCACCCTCCACCCAAAGGACAAGCCTAGATGGAGCCAACAAATTAACACCCTGGTACATGCCTACAACTGCACCAAAAGTGATGCCACTGGGTTCTTCCCCTACTGCCTGATGTTTGGAAGAGAAGTTCGACTGCCGAGTAGATGTGTGCTTTGGGATCTCTCCTGATGGGGTTCGAGCTGACAACTATTTACAGTATGTGCAAAAGTTAAAGGCCCAGCTAAATCATGTGTACCAACTGGCTGAAACCATGGCTGCCAAAAGAAATCTGGCCAGCAAAGAAAGGTATGATAAAAAGGTGAAAGTACAGGAACTCCAGGAGGGAGATCAGGTATTGTTAAGAAATCTGGGACTGCATGGCAGATGCAAGATTTCTGACAGATGGTACCATCTCTCTCACATTGTAGTGGGCAAGCTAGATGATCTGCCTGTGTACAAAGTAAGGCCTGAGAATAATTCAAAAGATGTTAAAACAATGCATAGAAATCATTTACTGCCCATTGGACAAATCTTGATTGAGTCAGAGCCCCCAGAAAATGCCCCCTCTGGACCAGTGACTAGAGCTGCTGCTAAGAAAAAATCAAGAAAGTCTGTACCTACAGAAGCTGAGTCAAAGTGTTCCCCTCCACAAGTCCCAGTTGAATATGACTGTCAGTCCATGTCAGAGGAAAGTGAGTGTGGTTTTGAATACTACCCTTCTTACGAACTGAGTCAGTTGTTTCGAGGCAATCCACTAGTCAATCCTGGAGATGAAGCTGGGCCTTCTGGCCTGTCTAAGCCCCCAGCTTTGTCCCTGGAGCCAATGCTCCCAGAAAGTGAAGTGCAAAGCATTAAGTCAGAAGATAAGGAATCATTGTGTATGGTTGAACTGTTTGAGCTTTCAGAGGAGGAAAATGATGGACTGGAACAGACTGGTGACATACTAGAGCAAGAAGAGTGTTTTGAGTGCCCTGATAATTCACTGTCAGTGCCAGAAAGCTCTCCATGTGAGCCAAGTGTTGTGGGCTCAAAGATTGTAACTCCTGGAGCTGAAAGTGCCCCAAGTTCTAGCCTCTCTACCCCAATGGAGACTCCCCTGATAAATGAGGACAATGCTGAACATGAGGCTCAGAGTGCAGAGACTGTAACAGTTCCCCCTAGAAAGATTGGCCGAGCTGTAAAGCCTGTGGTGCACCTCAGTTATGATTCCCCTGGGAGGCCTGTGGACTTGCCTCTCAATGTTGTCCATAAAGGAGTGTATGTGTCCCTGAGCTCATTGCCCAAACTGAACATCAGTGCTAACTCCAAGTTACTTATGTTGCCCTCTAGGTATGGTGCCCCTGCCCCATCCAGCCCCAAGGTAGCTGATAGGGAAGGGCCCCCTCTCTTCAGGTTTCATGTACAAGAGGTAATAACTTGAGTTATGGTACAATGTGTGTGTAATACTGTGTAAAGAGTGACGTACTGCAAAGTTTCAGAAATGTGTTCCTGGTAAAGTGATATATTGACTGATGATTACATGTATAAGCCTAATGTGATACTGATGAAAATGTATATGGTTGTATTGAAATTTATGGGGGTACTTGCTTGACGCGGACGCCAAGCTTTCCCAGGCTGGGAAGGGTGTAACCCCCCTGCAAATGGGGGTTCCCAAAAAGTCTTCCAGGAGGTTGCTTGAATGCTCCAAGCCTGAATGGTGTTTGGTGTTTAAGCCGTTTATCTGTGAATGCTTTTAGAGCCTCTGGTACTGTCTCTTTAACAGCTGTATGCTTGCAGACATAATTAGTTTCTATGGGGGGACTGTGTGTTTCCCTGCTTGAGTCCCACTTGAGCTGCTGCCAAATTGCTCCGTTTCTGCCATCGCTAAGTGGGGAGAGTGAGCACTTTTCAAAGATGTAACTGTTTGCCAGAAATCATTTAGAGTAATAACGAAAATACAGTTTGTCTAACCTGCTTTTCTTTGCAGTCAGAACTGTGTTTGCCTAGCCCTCCATTCTGGTTTTGAACTGCTGAACTGGACCAATCAGTGTGGGGGGACCTTTGAAATGGAGCCTGCTGCTGGCAAATCAGAACTTGGACTCTCATTGTGGAGCCAGCCACCTATGTCCTGTATGGTCAATGCCTCTGGGAATTATAGTTTGGACTTCGGCACCTTTTTGCACCAACAGGGGGAGTCTGATTGTGAGTGACAGCCAAACCAGCCAACTGAACTGGGAGGAACTCAAAGGAAATGCCCAGCTCTGTCTACTGGAAAGATCAGATGAGGTGAGACAGTGAAGAGAAAAGGAGCTATGTGCTTCTGCTGTGTATAATTTTAGCACGGTAAGCGCGTGTAAGGCCCTGAGTTTCGGTCTTCAGCCTGTGCAAGCGTCTGTTCAGACTGAATCCAACCTGTAAAGAGAATCAAGGAGATCTGAAGAGCAGAAACCAGGCTTAACCTGTAGAAGACTGGAGAAATTGCTGAATTGCGCTCGGTCTGTCAGGAACTGAATCTGCTGTGTGTTCTCCCAGGTATTGTGCAGTAATTGCGATCAGGATCGAGAAGTAGCCTGCCTGGTATAGTACTTCCCTTTTACATATAAATGTGTGTAGTGCTTGTGGAGAATCACGTTTCAAATCCCCTGTACAGTGAATTGAGTGCATGAAGCTGGAAGTAAACCCCAACTTAATCCAGACTACATCCATTTGCTCTAAACTGCAGTGGGGTCCAGTCACAAGGACCTTATCCATATGGTCTGCTCCTCCTGGCAATCCAGGACAATCTGCCTTCCATCCAGCTCCTAGCATTAAGTTTGTGAATACAAAGCAGGGTAGCTCCCTGCCATCTGTTTATCGAAATGCAAGTGTGTCATCTAATTGTTGCTTTTTTCCATTTCTTCACGAACATAGCCCTCCGGCTCCAGATTACAATTGGGTATTGTGCAAGTGTTTTTTCCATCACAGGGCCCCAACCAGCTGCACCAATCCTGGCTAGCACCCCCCCCCATCCTGGGTACCCAGTGAAAGTGATAATTTGGGACTCTGAATATGCGCACAGTACTGTGATTATTAATGTGTTTAACCTAATTAACCTGATTTCCCCTTTCCTTGTTACAGCTCCTTAAATAAATCAGATCTGTTGGTTTTCAGCAAAGTTACACTGACTGAGGTATTCGTTTATGTTAAAGTATTGTACTGTGTTTTTTGCACTGTATCATCTTGTTTTACAGGGTGTCCCCAGAGTCCTGTCGACAGAGCCAGTCCTGGGGGTAAGTGTACATTGTGAAGATATTCCTAATGCATTTTGTGGGCCACTAGTGGGAAGAAAGGGGGGCTACAGTGTCCCAGAGGGCTGTGACCAAGTTAGTTTAACTACTGCAAACCCTGACCTCCGGGTGGAGGCACCCGCCATTGGACCTAGGCCCCTCAACCTGTTAGTAGTTAAGCAGGCAGGGGTAGTAGCCCTTGGGATAGCACCACCGAGGGGTTACATGTACAAGCTATGAAAAAATTCCACTGCAGTTGTAATCATGACTTCAAAACTGCCACACATGCTTAACCTCCGAGTAGCGAAAAATCCGTATCTCACATAATTTCCGAGATACAGGCACTGAAAGTCACTGTGGGTGCCACAGTGTTATCTTATGGGAAATATCTTAACTTTGTGATGGCATATCTATGGAACCGATTATTTTCTTTACACCTAACAGCATAATTCACATCTCTGGGACACCCCCTTTATACCCTGCAAATGTCAAGCCAAAAGACAAAACTGTTTATTTACAGTGCACTGGCAAAGTTTTTAAATTCCTAGTTCACGAGGTGGCAAAATCCCCATTAGCGAGGTCAGTCCCTGTTCATGAGCTGTCAAAATCACTGTTTGAGAGAAATCCTTGATCGTCAGATTTTGTTCATCTGGTCTGGAAGTCATGATCAAGGATTTTGTCAGCTTGCAAAAGGGGGTTGGCTCATGAAAGGGGATTCTGACAGCTCATGAATGGAGATTTTGTCACCTTATGAATGAGGAATTAAAAAAACAATCCCCTTTTGCGAGTTGACAAAATCCCCTTTCCAAGTCAATCCCCTTTTGCGAGGTGTCAGAATTCCCGTTCACGAGCCACTATTCATTCGCGAGAAGGACCATCTGATCATGAAATGAAGATGAAGGATTTTGTCAGCTCGTGAAAGGGAATCAGCTCACAAAAGGGGATTTTGACACCTCACGAAAGGGGAGTTTGTCAGGTGACAAAATGGGATTCAAAAACCCAATCCCCTTTGTGAGCTGACAAAATCCCCTTTTGCGAGCCAATCCCCTTTCTCGAGCTGACAAATTCCCTGTTTGCAAGCTGATCCTTGTTTTTGAGATCGGGCCATCTTGTCTCTAAGTCACGACCAAGCATTTTGTTAACTCGCGAAAGGGGATCAGCTTACAAATGGGGATTTTGTCGCCTCGCAAACGATGATCAGAAGTGAGTCATGAAAGAAGAATTTAAAAATTTTAAATGGTCAGTTTTTGGCCAAAACAAAGGAAACCAAAGGCATGGGTTTGTAGAGGGTGTATCCCTGAACCAAACCCATGCCTCATTTGTAAAAGAAGTCAGCCAAGGGGCAAGCTACAACATTTTGTTTGAAGGAAAAAATGAAAACAAGATGGCGGCTCGCGAACAAGAAATTTTTCCTAACGAACTGGGATTTTATAAATCCCCTTTAGTGAGGTGACAAAATCCTTGATTGCGAGTCGAATCCCCTTTCACAAAGCATACATATAAATTTTGAACTGAACTGAGCATGCTCAGAACCCAAAAATTCAAAATTAAATATTTTTTGAATGGATTAATGTTTTTTTCACCAAACCAATGCTGTATTGTTCTTTGACCAATCCTCTTTCTACCCTGAAAATGTCAGACCAATATCAAATGGTGTGGCTGCAGCGTGATGGGCAAAAATCAGTAAAAAAGTGCAATAAAAAAAGCGAAAACCGCATTTTGTGGTGCTTTACTGCATGAAAACCACAAGTCTGATTGAAACGCAACTTAGCAAATCAAGAGCTCTACCATAAGAGGGTAACATTTCAAATTTTGTGCAAATCCATTGAATGGTTGCAAAGTTATTAAGGTGCAAAATATAGGGTTTAACACTAAACTGCCTACTCAACCTTAACTATACTGGCGCGACCACTCCAGTATAATATATATATATACATATATATATATATATATATATTTTTTTTATACAGTGGGGTGAGAATTATTCCAGTGTAATAAATATTCTCACTGCAGTGAGATAAATGCCACTGACATCAGCAGAGTGAGATAAATTCCATTTATCCACACTCTGCTCACATCACCTGCCAAAAAAACATACAGAAGCAGTAAAGCCAAAGCACATTTCATTAATAACACTCACCTGCTGCTGAGTAACAAATTGCAAAACTCCCTTTGTTCTCATGCTTTGATTCAGAAGCCGCAGAGAGAACTCAGTGAACCTGACTCTCCTTTCCTTGTACAAATAAAAAAAAGCCACCTGTCACTATTGTATTTCCAAATAGAAGAAATCTATAAAACAGCTTATTTGCCAACACAAAAACAAAAGCCTGCAAAACGAACAAACTAACTGTAAAAAAACATAAGAAAATGAGCACAATCGAAGACGAAGTCATAGAGTTATGTATCCAGTTTCAACAGGACATGGAGCCCTTCCTCGACCCTATAGAAGAAGATCAAACAGTTTGTACATCGGAGGCACAAGAAAGCAACCTGCCACACAAAAACACATATTTCTTGGATCCAGAATACATAGACAAATACATAGACAGCACAAAAAATTGGAACACTGTTAAAAAAAACAGAAACCAGGGGCCAGATATTCAAAACTTTGCCCCGGGGCTAAATTAGCACTGCCCAGCGGGCAAACTTAGCCCGGAGCACAAAGCAAGCTATATTCAAAAGGAAATAGCCTGGTGCTAATCCTGCTGAATATAGCAGTCTAAGGAAGCCGGGCAAACTGGTCTGGGAGTGCAGGGCAAAAATAGCCCGGGAATAAGACAGCACTGAATATAGCAACAGGGAAGTGCAAACTGCAACTGCAGCTCATTAGACTATGTAGCAAGCCAGTGTTGCAGGTGGAGAACATTGTGTGTGATTGCACAGAGACATTTCACAGCTGCTGCTAATACACCTCTCAGCCCCCTGCCTCATCAATCAGGGACAAGGCTTAAAAACATCAGGGACAAAGGTTTAAAATCAGGGACACATCCTAAAATTGGTGATATCCACTCAGGAAGCTGGTAGGATAAGTGGTGTAGTGTAAATGCATTTACTAAGGAAGAACACGTCAGTAACATTAATGTTTGACAGTATTTTTATGCTTCGACCCCCACTGTTACCTCTCAACCTTTTGTCACTGAAATGAGGGACATGGACATTTTTGGACACTCAAAATGAGGGACAATGAGGGACACAGACACTCAGAATGAGGGACACATCCTCAAACATGGAGATACAAGTTCAGAACACTGTGAAAACCATAGTGTTTACTAGTACAAGGTTTATTTTGGATTTAGTATTTTAGAATATTTAGAGTTTCTGCTTTAAAATCTGAATATACAGCACATTCTCTCTGTGGGCAGCACCTTTTCCATGAGGGACGGATGAGGGACAGAGCAATTTTAAGGGGCAAAATGAGGGATGTCCCTCGTAATGAGGGACACTTGAGAGGTATGCCCCCACTGTTTGTCCACAGAAACACAATGTTTAGTAGGGACAGAGTAAGACTTTGAGGTAAAATCAGGGACAGTTGAGAGGTATGACTGCAAACAACAATGTAAGCCACACACTGCAGAACTGTGCTATGCTGAAGTGAGGTTTGCCTGGAGCTAACCTGATTGCACAGTGCTAACACATTAGCTCGGTGCAAACTGGTTAGCCCGGAGCAAACGGTTGCTATATTCAAAGCTCCCATGCAAATGAGCCTACTTAGGTAATCCATGGGCAAACAGGCACATTTGCATCTCATTATATGCTGCTTAGCATACATTACCATGCAGTTTGCCCGGTGCTACTGCATGGTGCACACAGCTCCACCTGTTGGTCGGAATGGCAGTACAGGCTGGACGCTGCAGGCCAAGGCATGCCCACAGCGTCCCCTGTTGGTCAGAATGGAATCACAGGCATTAAGCAGCAGGAACTGTTTGCTGGCAGGTACTAGCTATGCAGCACTGCAAGCAGTACATAATGATATATATATGTGTATATATATATATATATATATATATATATGTGTGTGTGTGTGTAGATCTGTAACGATCTATAAATATAGATAGATACAGAGACACACGCATATATATATATATATACACATACATATATATATATATATATATATATATATATATATAGATAGATAGCTGTACACACGCACACACACACTACCTGTGGCCACATGTGCCCTGGATGATGCCCCACCCCACACCAACAGAGCCGGCCCACAGCAGGTGTGGGTGGAACACAGTGAGGGGACACAAGTATGCATGGGGCAGGCATAAGGCAAACCTGCTGAGGGTGGGGGGATGTCAGCTGTAGGGTCACTGGGCTGTGCAGCGCAGCCATCCAATATATAAGGACCTGGGCAGACAGGCTGGGCCAGGCAGCCTGTCTCAGCCATCATGGTAACTGTTCCCACTTGTGTTGGCTCCACTCCCTGGTAGTCCAGTGGTCTCCCCACCCCCAAACACGAATCCGGCCCCGGTCCATGTAAAACACCTATTGTCCCTGGTGTTCTAGTGGTCCTCCCACCCCCAAGCATGATCCCCGATGCCCGGTAGTCCCGAAAGAGAGCAATACCTGGCATTCTAGTGATCCCCACCCCCAAGCACAATCCCTGATGCCTGGTTTCCCAAAGAGCAATACCTGGTGTTCTAGTGGTCCCCACCCCCAAGCACAATCCCGACCCAGTAGCCGTGGTATTTAGTCAATTTCCCTGGTGTTCTAGTGGCCCCCCACCCAACCACGATCCCTGATACCGGTAGTCCCGAAAGAGGCAATACCTGGTGGTCTAGTGGTCTCGCCCCCCCCAGAAGCGACTGTTCGCCCTCCCGGACTCAGTCTCAGATATGGTGCCGGTGACTTGCCTCAGTTTCTATCTACCATCAGTTGCCGATCGCTATGCATGAGTGCTACCGTAGCGCTATGCATACCGCAGTCCGGTACGGCCGTGGTGAGAGGAGGGCTGAGCCGGTTGCCGGCGCCATATAGGCTGTGTCCGGAGGACAAGCGCGCACTTTGGGAGGGACCACTAGACCACTGGGTATTGCTCTTTTCGACTACCAGGCATCGGGATCGTGTTTGGGGTGGGGACCACTAGAACAACCAGGAATATCTATAGATACCGCTGCTACTGGGTCGGGGTTCATGCTTGGGGTGGGGACCACTAGAACACCAGGGAATATCTATAGATACCATGGCTACTGGGTCAGGGATCGTGCTTGGGGGGGGGCCACTAGAACACCAGGGAATATCTATAGATACCACAGCTACTGGGTCGGGATCGTGCTTGGGGGTGGGGGACCACTAGAACACCAGGAATATCTATAGATACCACAGCTACTGGGTCGGGATCGTGCTTGGGGGTGGGGGGCCACTAGAACACCAGGGAATTTCTACATACCCCGCTATGGGCTTGGGGATCATGCTGGGGCACCGCTACATTAACGCCAGCTTTTTGTCATGGTATTTACGCCAGCACTGGTCGCGCTTAATGCCTCCAGAAGCGGCCATGCTATACATTTGAATATGCCGCAGCCAGCATTCATGGCCACTTCCCTCATTCCCGCCCCCAGCATACATTTACTTTTAGTATCAAGGCGATTGCCATTAGCGCTTGGCGCTATTAGGGCTTCTTGAATATTGCAGCCTCGCACTATTCCAGCACTATGGATTTGTGCTGGGCGCAATTGTTTGAATATCTGGCCCCAGATGTTAAACATCTCCAGAATTTCTTACTGGAAGTCTTAGATATCACAACTCCTGTTACCAAAATCGAGCTGGAAGAACTGGACAGCCTGTTATGCCATTATTTTATACAGTAACAGCACAAAAAAAGATGGCAGTGATTATAAACGTCTGACTATTAGCTCTCGTTTCCAGAGTATAGAGGGACACTTAAAACAAAATTGATACCCAGAGTCTCTTTTAATGTCCCTTAAATTTGAAAAAAACACAAAAGGTTGTATTATCTGAACAGAAACATTTAAAAGAAAGAGGAATGGGCAACAAGCCCTACGCTGCAGATGACATTACAGAGGATATACTTGACAAGTTGTGTGATATGAAACTACTTGGACCTGACAACCCACAGGCGCTCATCAATTCTATATGGGTAGTAGTGAACTTGTATTTTGGAGTAAGATATAATTCTGAAGCTCACGATCTTAGATGGGGTGATGTAGCTCTTAAGAAAGACACTCAAAACATGCAATACTTTGAATTATCCACTGTGAGACAAACAAAAACTCGCAGTGGATCAAATCCCAAGGACACCAGGCTGCTAAAGCCATGCACCTATAAAGGAAACGATGCTTAAAGATGCCCCATTAAAACCTATTTAGCATACAGAGACAAACGTCCTAATGTAACAGCACAGACGCACCACTATTTCTATCAATTCATTACCCCATTAAACTGGAATCCTCATGTTGGTTCAAAAACCAACCTCTGGGGATCAATACCATTGGAAAAATAGTCAAAACCATGATCCAGCAAGTGGCGCTAGAAACTGATCGAAGACTCACAAATCATTCTATTCATAAGCACCTGGTGCAGAAGTTGATGGATTCTAACATTGCACCCGCAGAAATTATACAAGTTTCTGGTCACAAAAAGTTTGAATCTATTACTACATACTGTAAATTAAATTACATCAAGCAGCAAAAAGTCTCACAAATACTTAGCAGTGAAGTGGACGAACAACCTTCTACTTCCAAATGTGCCTCTGCCAGCAATCCGAAACCTAATCCTTCAACAGCTGCTACCTGTTACATGGAAACTCTCCCAGCCTGCTTCAATAACCCAATCATAAACGCATCACAAGAAACTTTCAATATCATACAAGGCAAGCACACTGTAAGGTACAAACCATGACTTACTATAAATTAAATGAAACAAACTAAACAGTATTTTTTCACTCCATAGGACACCAGTACCAGAAGCCTGCCAGGAAAAGACCGAGAATGCGGCCATCCAATTCTGATATTGACTAGACCCCATGCCAGGAAACAACACTCAGAAGCAACATGTACTGAATGGCCAATCACTCCCCACATGTTCTGACAGTTTTTGTCTTCAATAAATGTTATGCTGATGTGATTGTCTGTTAAAGTGAAAACGTAAATTCTTACTTCTTGACACAAAGTTCCACAATCAAAAGGAATGGTAAACAAAGTAAATCTGTGTCAAAACACCGCGGTGAATGGAACCGTACAGCAATAAGTAAAAACCAAGTAAATATACACGAAGCATGTTAACGCTTCCCAAAATGATAAGAAAAACACCAAGTCAGAACAAATGCACAAGTAAATCATAAAACGTGCTTAAACAGCACGAACTTCCACAACAGACTCTGTTTCCCCTATGCTCTGCTAAGTCCAACCCCTCACTCAAAGTAAGTAATAAAAATGGGTAGCCTGTGATGTGGGCTGCTGAATGTTGGCGACTGGCCATAAGGGCGACTGCACAATGGCGCCGACAATGTGGGCGACCTTGGCTTTCACCTCTTTCCTTGAGTTGCACTCCCCCGGAGTAGGAATCCCAATTAAGGGTGGCGTGGGGGTGCAGGTGGTGAAACCCCCCACATTAAATAACATACTGTTTTTCAGTTGTCCTTGTGGTTGTGTGCCCTTATGACCAGTCGCTGACATTCAGTCGCCCTTGTCACACAGAACCATAAAAATGAAAATTTCACAGCAACAACCAATCACAACACAGTACAAAGCACATCACCCAATAAAACCATAGAACAAAACCCCATTCACACACAATATCTCTCATACACACATCTCAAAGGAACATAACACAGCAGAAACAACAATATTAAACCAAAAATATCAGAATAAGCTCTGGCCCCCTTTGTATAAGTAGCACACATGATATGCATATCATGGGATATGGGAAATATTCTCAATCCTGCAGAGTGAGCTGTGCATTCTCACTCGTACCTTCGGCACTCATGAGAATACAGAGCTCACTCTGCAGAAGTGAGAATATTTCTCATATCCCACTCCTTCCCACCATGTGACATACATATATATATATATATATATATATATATATATATATATATATGTGTGTGTAATAGATAAACCACTCTGAGGTGTGCGGTTGTGCTCTGATATAAGCATGCCTTGGTGATAGCGTTACTTATGCCGCGAGCCGCGAGTCTGGTCAAATCACCCTAGGCGTGTCTATATCAGAGCGTGACCGCACACCTCAGAGTGGTTTATCTATCTTATAAAATGTCAAAATTGTTTTGAGGGGTTAAAAGTTGAGGTAAAGTGTCAGCTTGATTTATGCATGTCACGTGGATGTGATTTATACAATTAGAAGTTTGGATTTAGGACATTGTTATTCCATTTTATATATATATATATATATATATATATATATATATATATATATATATATATATGTGTGTGTGTTTGTATATATACATACAATCTCCATGCTCTCCCTGCCTATTTGTTATCTTATAGAGGACTAACATAAAAGTCATATTCAGACATATCCTTGTTTGGCTCCCCCTAGAGTCCCTGAGAACAACCCCTCTGAGACCCAGCAAAGTGACAGGAAGGGTAAAGGGCAGATCCACCCTGTCACAAACCCTGTCACAGAACCTACAGCTAAAGGTATTAGGAGTCCTTGTCTACTAGAGTTTCTAAGATGGCGGCAGTGTGTGAGCTGCCTGAGGTTGCTATTTAGACGCTGCGTTTTTTTGTTCTGTTTAAGTGTTTTTTATATTTATTCTTTGGTTTGTTTAAATTTTAGTTTAGCCAGGGCCATTTTAGTGAGGTAGCTTAGTTCTCCGAGCGTTTTTTTCGGGTTTTGTTTTATGTTGGTTTGGCTGTTCTCCCTGTTATACGGGAGCTTAGCCGCCGGTGCAGTTCAGCTGTTTCAGCCGGTAATTGCCGGTAACTGCATGTATTTTAACTTTATCGTTTTTATGTGGATTTGTGAATTCGCAACTCTTAGGAATTGTGCCCAGATCCTGCTATAATCTGCACTTTGTGGAGTTGTTACTGCACCTGTGAAGCTGTGAGAGTTGTTGCTTTTTGAACTTGGAAAAAGCTTGAATTACTATCATTATTTACCAGCTCCTGCTTACCGAATCTATGAAGTCGTGAGAACCTATGAAGTCGTGAGAACTGCTGTTTATTTGAATTTTGGAACTGTTATTGCTTCCTACGAACTTCTGGTTTGTTTAGAGACTACACATCCATGCGAGCAGCGGTGTGGTGAGAGCGCTTTTAGCGCATCTTCCAAATATGAGTATTGTGACTATTTTGACTTAAGTTCGCATTTTTATGAGGTGGAATTTCTATAGTGATTTTGGCTGCTGCTGTTTGAAGCCCAGGGTGCTGGGGGTCATTGAGTGGTGCAGGGTGGGAACCCCTCCTCCTTATACATTGGGTCACCTCCCTTATTTTCCCTGACCGAACGGGAGTTTCCTCATCTTCCTTTGGGGAGTCAGAGGAGGATTTTGAGGTCTCCTAAGTTGCCCTGGGGGTGGACTAGGTTGTTTACCCTCAGGATTTCTGTAACTGCAGGTCACAGGTGATAGGGGTTTGAGCGGCCCGGGTAATGTGGATGGGAGGTTTGGGTTATCCCTTTTGTTATCGGACAAGGTTTGCACACTCTTGGACTTTTGCCAGAAAACCCCTTTAATGGAAATGGACTTTAAAGGCTGATTAAAATTGGTTTATTTACTACTCAGCTTCAAGATTTGGAGTTCAGCAGGTTTTGGGACTATAATTTGCTGAGATAAAAGAAGAACCACTACTGAGACATTTTTTGAGAGAACTTTTTCTGTTGTTTGTTACTTGTGTAAATGTCTGGGCAGTGAGAGTGCCCAAACTATTATTATTATTATTTTTCTTTTTTTTTCGGGTAGTGTGAGTGCCTGAAAATTTGTAAATTTGTATTATTTTATTTTTACATTTTTTGATCCCTAGGATAGTGAGAGTACCAGGGTTTCAGAATTCGTTGTATTTATTATTATTTGTAAGATTATTTAATTATTTTATTTTTGGGATTTAAATTCTCTTCAGAAATGGACTCTTAAGGGTGGTTTTCTTTTTGGGTTGTTTGATTTATAATTTATTTGTATCGTTTTATTTGATAATTTTAAGGTTATAGTTTTTAAGTGTCTATATCTAGGAAGGCTGAACATTGAGATTTGTTTTTATATAAGCTGGTGATTATATATTTTTTGTTTATTTGTTTTGTTTCTTTTCATAATGAGTCGGGGTGATTTGTCGATGGTTGGACATTATTCCCCCACCAGACTCAGAGATTGTGTCCCTTTGAATGTCCTCCATTACCATCTGACACTTATTTTAGGGGTCGTGCTTTGGGCATTTTGAGGAAGCATAAAAGAAGATGGAGAGTGGAGTCTGGTGGGGGACAGGAGGGGGAAGGGCGGATTGGGGTGGTAGGATCCAGGAGATGCCCTGGGATGAAATGGGGTCAAGATAGAGGTCATTCTTGTCTTGTTCCCATACCCAAGGGTTACGACTTTAGTAGGCAGGAGCCAAGGTCTTCCCAGACAGCTCATCCGGCCTTGGCGGTATTATGCAGTGCCAGATCTATTAAAAACAAGACAGCTATAATAGCTGATCTTGTTGGACCAACTGATCTGGCATGCATCACCGAGACCTGGCTGGATGAAAATTCAGGCCTTATATTGGCCTCAGCAACACCAGCTGGGTTCTCGGTGATACAATGTCCAAGGCTGGATCGTAGGGGCGGGGGTGTAGCCATTATGTTTAAAACTGAGCTGGGCCTTGTGGATGTGCCTTTGGGAAGTACCAGATCCTTTGAATATATCCTGGGTGAGGGTGTGGGTTGCGGAATTCTCCTCATCTACCATCCACCAGGAGATGGTGGAGAATTCCTGCAGGAGACAGCAGACTTCATCATCGACCTGGTATTGCAGTCCTCCAGACTGTTAATTCTGGGGGACTTCAATGCCTGGGTCAACGATGAACTCTCTTGTTTTGGTCAAAATCTCCTTCAGTTGATGACTTCATTGGGCCTAACACAGGTTGTTACCTCCTCAACCCATATAAAAGGTCATTCATTGGATCTGGTCTTCCTTTTGGATATGGAGATTGCTGACTTGGGGGTGGAACCAGTCAGTTGGTCAGACCATCACACCATAAGGTTCAGTTTCAGGGCTCCCCCAATAGGTCTGCCCCTACGGAGATGGTTCAGTACCGCCCTTTAAGGGATATTAGTCCCAGCGACCTGATGGCAGTGCTGGACCTATCGGGTTTGTCTGGTGAATGCATGAGTCCAGATGATCTCATATTGGCCTATAATAAGGCTGTGGGAGATGCTCTGGACAAGATTGCTCCTGTTCGTGTTTGGCCTCTCTCCCTCCGTTCAAGGAGTCCTTGGTTTGATGGCTCCTTGAAGGAGTTAAGGCGAGTAGGCTGAAGGTTGGAGAGAGCTTGGCGGAAGTCTGGAAATGATGCTGACAGGCTTAGGTTGATGGCACATTATGATGGCTATCAATCAGAAATCAACCGTAAGAAGGCAGAGTTCCTGTCCAGGGAGATTTCTGCTGCACAGAATCGACTGGCTCAGCTTTTCCGGACTATTGACAGATTGTGCAATCCAATCTGTCTCCAGCCTAGAGAAGTCTTTTCTCAGCTAAGATTCTAGGAGTTTGCTCAGTTCTTTGCAGATAAGGTTGCTAGCATCAGGTCCGCTATCGGTCCGACTCCTCCTTTAAGGGATTGCAGTTGTCAACGGGAAGTGTTATCCACCCGGTCTGTCTGGTCAGATTTTGGCCGTCTGGAGTTCACTGACATTGTGAAAATCATCCAAGCACTGCGGCCAACCAGTTGTAGTTTGGATCCGGGTCCTACAACCCTCCTGGAGGGATGTTTAGAGGTTATCTGCCCGATCCTTGCTGACATTGTCTGGAAATCCTTGGAGAGGAGGGTCTTTCCTGATTCCCTTAAGGAGGCGGTAGTTCAACCACTCTTAAAAAAAATCTCCTTGGATCCAGACTGTCTAGCTAACTACCGGCCTATCTCTAACCTTCCTTTTGTTGGGAAGGTTATTGAGAAGGCGGTTGCGTTACAACTGGATGATCATCTTACAACTCACAATGTCTATGATACTCTCTAATCTGGTTTCAGGAAGAAGCATAGCATGGAGACTGCCCTTGTCCGGGTGTTAAATGACCTCCTAATGGCTAGAGATCGAAAGGCATGAACCATTCTGGTCCTTCTCGATCTCTCTGCGGCATTTGACACTGTAGACCATGGTGTGCTGTTGGAGCGCCTGCGGATTTATTGTGGACTGTCTGGAACAGTCCTCAGATGGTTTCAATCTTACCTCACAGACAGGTTTCAGAGGGCTTACCACTGAATTTATTCCTCTGGTGCTCACTCCCTGCCTTGTGGGGTACCGCAGGGTTCCATTTTAGCGCCCATGTTGTTTGCAGTGTATATGCTGCCTTTAGGAGCATATCATCAGGTGATACAGCTTGGGTTTTCACTGTTACGCAGATGATACTCAGCTGTATCTGTCCTTTCCACCCAGGCAAGATGGTGCTCTCTCCATGCTAGACAACTGCCTTACTGAGATCAGATTATGGATGAGTTCTAGCTGGTTGAGACTGAATCCGGATAAGACTGAGGTGTTGGTAGTGGACCCAGGTCGCCCGGTGATGGGTTTGGGGGCTGGCCAACCACTGGGTTTATTGCTCGGTGGTATGTTGCTCACTACCTCTGATCAGGTACGAAATCTGGGCGTTATTTTTGACGATGGCTTGAACTTAAAATCTCGGGTGTCAGCCGTGGTCAAATCCTCTTTTTTTCATCTGAGGAATATCACCTGGATTAAACACCTGGTCCCACCGGGTGATCTGCCAACGTTGGTCCATGCCTTTATCACTACCCGTCTTCACTACTGTAATTCTCTGTACCTAGGGCTATCTGGGGCTGATATCTGTCACCTGCAGTTGGTGCAGAATGGTGTGTGCTTTTGACTGGGATCTCTAGATCCAGCCATATTATGCCTGTGCTCCGCGAACTGCACTGGCTGACTGTTAAGTGGCGGATTACCTATAAGGTTGGTTTACTAACCTTTAAAACCCTACATGATCAGGGACCCGGCTACCTAAAAGATCTCCTGGTACCCTATTGCCCCCTCCATCCTCTCCGCTCCACCAACGAGGGATTGCTGGAGATTTCCAGGGTTTGATTAAAAACATCTGGATCTCATGCTTTTGCCTTTTCAGCACCAACCCTGTGGAATTCTCTACCTCGTTGGTTGAGAGATTGTCCAACCATTGAGAAATTTAAAAATGAGTTAAAGACATATTTATTTGGTTTAGCTTATCCTAGCTATGGCTTTTAATTTATTATTCTAATTTATGTACTTATGTGAATCATTGTACAGCGCCTTGGTTTGAAAGGCGCTTTATAAATAAAGATGATTTGATTTGATTTGATTTAAAGGGGCTGTGGCTGTGTTGTGCTGCAATGACCATAATGATTTAGGTAGTGCATGATAAACATTTGAATCCATTTTGAAATTTGAATTGGGCATGGCAAAGGTTTAGAATCTATAACTATTTTTGCAGTATTTTGTGCTGCAAAATACAATTTATTTCATTTTTCAAAGCAAGCATCAATGTTTTGTGGCAATCCCTTAACACGATACATTTATTAATTAAAAAAATATGAAAATTCAGTATTTCATAAAACAGATGCCACTGTGACAGGGTTGAATAAGGCCCTGTCCCATTTGTTATGCAGAAAGCATTAAATGCAAGGATCTGTTCTATCCACTTCTTTTATGTCTTGTGTCTGTCTGGTTGTGCAACCAAATGTTCTCGTGCGACCGAGGAACTGATCACTCTGATGGTCTAGTGATTCTCCTCCTCTTGCTATCGCTCTGTCTTCACTTGCTGTTTCTGCCCCCACCTTTCATATCTGCAGTTATAAAAATATATATATGAATCTTTGTGTGAAACTGCAAGTGATACTGGGATCCCTTTGTTTGAAACTGTATATAGTTATACTGTTGAAATAATTGCAAAAAGCTATTTGGAACTTAAAGGGTTAACCTTGGGATGCAGCACAAACTCGTTTGCAAAGCTGTCAACAGAAGGTCAGTTTTGGGACACTTTTCTGTTTTGTTGCACCTGCAAGGAAATTGACAAAGTTCTAATAGATTTTGTGAGAAACGGTTATTCCTTAATGAGCTGAGGTTGCAGAAGTTATTACTAGGTAAAGACTTATTTTAAAAACAGCAGCAATATTTTGCTGGGGAGATTGAAACTTGGAATTAGAGATGTCCTCAGATGATGAGCTTTGTTTTCTCTGTTTGTATTACCTTTGTAAATAGTTATACTGAACAATTTTTATTTTTTATTATAATGTTTTTGATAATATTAATAAAATGCTACTTACGAATTTTATAACTGGTCCTGGTTTTCCTATGTTTCCTGACCTGCGCCTCAATGACAGTCACACATCACAGTCATAGGGTGAAAAAAAGAAGGTGAATTTAGATCTGCTCAAATGCAGATGATATTTGTATTTTGGATGCCAAATTGCCTGATGTTTTTTCCCTTTAATATTCATCTGTTGACTTTGTGCATATCACTGATATTTATTTATTTATTGAAACGTTTCACCAGGAAGGGCACACTGAACAATAAGTTGCTTGTCTCATGGTGCATCCTGGGGGAAAGGGCAGTGGGAAATATATACATACAGCGATCATTATTGCAACAATAGTGGCAGCGGTGAATTAACTATAACAAAAGGAACATATTAAGTGCAGCAAATGGACAGTATTGTTACAGAATGTCTCAATGAACGAAGACCAAGTGCATACTTAGGATAACAACTTATATTCATGATGACGGTACCAGTTAGCCTGAAAGGAAGGGCTAGATAGGGATACAGCAGAGGGGGAAGGTAGTGGGCTGGGAGGGGAGCAGATTAATTGGAATCTATAGGTGTATATATGTATATATACTGTATATATATATATATATATATATATATATATATAGATACATGAGGGGGAGCATCGAAGGGAGATTAGTTGCATGTACAGTTCATAGACAGTAAATTATGTGGGGCTGAAGAGATGATGATGGTAGCAGTTAACCTGAAGGAAGAGTCAGATAGGGATTACAGCAGGGGAAGGAAGGAAGGTAGTGAGGCTGGAAGGGAGCTGTAATTCAGAATAAAGTTACTGAAGTATTGATAGAAGTTGGGGAGCAGGTCAGGAATGCCAGGTAGATTAGTTACAGGTACAATTCACAGAGAGGAAATTATGTAGGACTGAAGATATAGAGGAGGGGGTGGAAGAGTGGCGAATCTGATGAGGAAGTGAATTCCACAGTTTTTGGAAACGATACGAGAAGGCAGCCTGGACTACAGTGGTAGACCAGTGAGGGATAACCAGAAACGGAAGCCATAAGATTTAAGTGAGAGGGTGGAGGAAGGCAATATGATAATGGCAATATGTTTTTTAGATAGCAATCTTTAATACTGTAACTTCTGTTATACTATAATAAATGCGGTTTTGCTCAGAAACAAACCATTTGGAGGAGGCTTTGTTACTAGTGCTCCACTGGTTTAACATTTATTTTAATTGCTTTCAATTCAGCCATAATATCAATAGAATAATAGATAAAAAATCATCAGTAACAAAGTTGTTATTCCACAAAGGGATTCAGGTGACATCCTAAACCATGAAAGCAAAGCTTAAGTAGTTTGCGATGACACCAGAATCCCAAAATGGGACTATAGGCCTTGTTACTGATAGTTTCCTAGCTGTAATGTTTTGTAACATACTCATAGAATTCTTCGAACTTGCCATCCCGTAACACAATCAATCTGTTGACAGAACAATGGCATAATCCATTTCTCATTTTAAGTTGATGGTATCATGGGAGTTGAATGTCTCTCTCCCTGTAAGAAAACGTGATCAGTCCATACATATATTACAGCTGATTTGTTATAAGTGCACCCTCCACATAACCTGAAAGCATTGAATTGACTTCAACCAGATAACAGAGTCCAATGAACTTGCAAAATTTGTATTCAAAATTTTACATAAAAGAATACCATTCGGTTTGCTAGCATAACTTAACTTCATTAATTTGACCTGTTCTTCCAACAACCTTTTGTCAATTACCACAGTACGAACTACTATGGGGCAAAATTCCTTTGTAGATCACTGAGCCTCTTTATGGAACATTATCCTACAGTCAGTTAGATCCTCTCCTACTCTAAACACTTTTTCAACTAGATTCAAAGATTATTTATCCAACCGTAATGTGTGTACTTTCTTTGACTAAATCTTGTGCTTTGTATGATTAACAGTTTATTTTCAACAGTATGTATCATAAATATGTTTTTACTGTTACGTGTATTTTGACTTTTCTACCTAGTACCATATTGGTACCCGAGTTCTGCCTGACAAAAAAGTGTTTCTTAGTGCCAGCGTACTTACCAAGATAACAAAATAAAAATGAAAAGAAAAGATTACACTCACCTGGGTTTTTTTCTCATCTCCTCTTCCTGATGTTCAGGCTCACCAGCTGCACTCTTTCACCAGGCAGAGGGAAAGAGGACAGCTGCTTTTACTACCAGCACACATACCACTTCATAATTTGCCAGCATGGGAGGGTGCAAGTGTCCAACGTCCTATATCAGCCCCAATGGCTCACCTCCACAACATGCCCAGCCGCCAGCCGTCTCCAGGGTGCAATGTCAAGGATCTCAGGTGAACTGCCAGCTGACAGGTGGCAGTGCCCTATGAGAGCATTTTTGCTGTGTGCTTGTGTGTGTGTGTGTGTTCTTGTTTCTGGGTCCAGTGCATTGTGTCAGACCTTGTGGATGTCCATGTCTGTGGCACATCATATTTGCAAATGCTGACTCACACTGAGAAACTTAATGCCAGGAGTGTGATACAGTATAAAAGAACTGAAACTGCAAATGTGTTTTTTTTTTTATTTCATTTTGAATATATGCCATACAGTATGCCACCATTTGCCATCTTAGTCTCCCAGTGCCTCTTGCACTAGATCTCCTTTATACAAGTAAGTCTTTTCTCCTTCCTCAATAAAATAATTCCTGGTGGGTAATCACCGATACATAGATTTCTTCTGTTTTGGAGCTGGTCCTTGCAAAGTCAAGATACTACACAAAAAGTGGGTAAGAACGCTCTTAGGCAAATAAATGCCCAAACACCTTGTTATTCTGTTCAGTCTTCTTTATTTTACACCCCCCCCCCCAAGCATTTCACCAAAATGGTATGGCTTCTTTCAGAGGACTCTAAAATTTCAACATAGACAAAAATGCCAGTTAAAATCATATTTCATAAACACCTGATCCTTACAGTACTTTTGCTTTTATACAGTATTGTAACAGACACACCAATCCTTGGGTCAGATTCACAAAACATTGCTGGTATTCACAAAAGTCCTTTTTGTGCTTTCAAAAAGGGTTTGTGCTGGGACAAAGTCTGGAGGGGGCTGCAATGCAAATTAGGGGGAGGGTACTGCACAGTGGCGCAGACCAATCTACAAAGCATTTTCTCCTCACAAGGACCATTTGCAGGTTTCCCTTGCATGGAGAAAATACCACCAAGGAAGACCTCCTCTGAACGCAGTGCAACCCTAGTGGTTGGCAGAGGTACTGCAGCCCCTTCCCCACCAATCATTGGCCCGTTGGTGAAAAAACAAACCGCTCCCTGGTGATCTAGTGGTCCCTCCCTGTCTCCAATTGCTGATTGCCATCCCTTTAATAAAAATATTGATGTCTGTGGTGGTGTAGTGGTGCTCTCCCTGTCATCACCGATCACTGCCCAAGAAACAAAAGTACTTTCCCTAGTGGAAGTGGTCCACCCCCTCATGATCTCTGATTGCCGGCCCTTAATAAACTGAATAGTTTCCCTGGTGGCTAGCAGTCCCTCCCCCAACCGATCCATGGATACACTGTCCGTGGTGTCCAGTGGTCTCTCCCTTCACCTGATCACCTGCCCAGTCCATAAATATATTATCCCTGGTGTCCACTGTTCCCCAATCCCAATCCCCTGCATTGGACAGAGACACAGTTCCCTGGTGGTCTAGTGGACCCCTTTTCCAAACCCCAGTCCCCTGGTGTTCTAGTGGACCCCTCCATATGTAATAGTAACCATTTCCGCCTTTCATTCCCAAACTCAGGTTAGTGATTAGCACGGCTCCTCTCCTACTATGGCTGACCACCAACTGAGCTTCACAATGAACATTTACTGTATACAGTAAGCACTCAGTGAATGACAGCTCACTCTGAGCTGTCAATCAATGTCACTGAGCATGTACTGTGTACAGTATGCACTCACTGAGATCTCAGTCAGTGGCCAGCTGTGGTGGGGAGAGGAGGGCCATGCTGGTTGCCAGCTTGGGTTTGGGATGGGGGGAGCAGGGTGGTGGGTCACTACCTGCCAGGGTGAGGGGTGGTCCATTATACCACTAGGGAAGGTTTACTTGCACTACACAGGGAACTGGTGTTAGGGAGGGTCCACTAGACCACCTGGGAACTGTGTCTCTGTCTAATACAGGGGATCTGGATGGGGGAACACTGGACCCTAGGAAAAATGTATTTATGGAACGGTTGGGTGCTTGGGTGGGGGGAGGGACTGCTAACCACCAGAGTGATACTTTTTATTCTTAACGGGACAGCAATTGATGATCAGGGTTGGGAGCAGGACCACTAGACTATCAGGGTAATATATGTTATACACACCAGGCCAGCAATCAGAGAATGGGGGAGGGACCACTGGGCTACAAGGGTGATATATGTTACACACACCAGGCTAGCGAGCAGAGAATGGAGGAGGGGGGAGGGACCTCTAGATCACCAGGGAAATGAGTAACTTCAGGATACAAGGGATTGGGACGGGGGGGTACACTGAATACCAGGGACAATATTTGATTGAGTGGAGGGAGGGACCACTAGCCACTGGGAAAACTATTCAGTTTATTACAGGCGGTGATCAGAGATTACTGGGGGGCAACTACCACCAGGGAAAGTGCTTTTGTTTCTAGGGTGAGAAGTGGTGATGAGTGGTGATCATGGATGGGGCACCACTACATCACCAAGGACATCAATATTTTTATTAAAGAGACAGCAATCAATGATCGAGGACAGAGAGAGACCACTAGATCACCAGAGAGCTGTTGTTTGTTTTACAAGAGGCCGGTGTTTGGCGATGGGGGGACCGAGCTACCCTCCTGCCACAGCCTATGAAAATGGATCTATAATGGGCATGCAAATGACCACATAGCACCTTGCATGCCCAATGGCTGCTTTAGTGAATATGACATAGCACACTTGTGGTATTCATTGCTGGGCCATTCTCCTGGCTGGATGTCAGGGCAGCACTAATTGGGTTAGTTAGCGTATTATTGCCTAGGCCAGTTCTCATCTTGGTTTATTCATAGTCTAATAGTGCAGTGCACTATCAGACTGTGAATAGCCAGATGTCACACCTGTGCAATCACAAAATGCAGCGCAAACCTTTGCACTGTGCTTTGTGATTTTTTGTGAATCGGGCCCCTTATCATTTAACTTACAATCTCTAAGGAGCAGCAACTGCATCTGTTCAGTTTTTTAGCTGAAATTAAATGCAAAAATGATTTTTTGTTGCGCCTACTTACAGTCTTTATACAACAAGCCACTGTCCACACTGTGTGCTACCACATACCAGTCTAAACTGTGAACTTCAAGGCACATCTATTTTTTTACCAACCTCTGTGGCCTGTCATACCATTGCACCTGTGTTCACTTTGCACTGTTTTTAGTCTAGGATAAAAAAGCACAACATGAACACAGGTGCAATAAAAGCTGCAAGTAGGTGCAGCAAAAATTCCTTTTTGCATTTAATTTCAGCTAAAACATTGAACAGATGCAGTTACTGTTCCTTAGAGCTTGGAAGATAAAACATAAGCACTGAGATGTCTGTTACAATGTTGTACAAAAGCAAAAACACTGTAAAGATAAGGGGCAGGATTCACAAAGAAAGTCGAAATTCCCACAGCTATGGGAAAAAGGCTTGCTGCAGTGCGGAAATGCAGCTGTGCTGTATTCTCAAAGAAAACCAGTGCAGCTGCGGATTTCCATAAAAAGTGCCACAGGTGCGGCAATTTAGCTGCTGCAGGACTTGTGCAAGTGCTGCAAATCCGCAGCTGCTGAGGCTGTGAAGGCACAGCAACAGGAAACCACAGTAGCTGAAGCAGCAGACTGTAACAGTGCTGCTATAATATGAAGCTGACAGCACACACAGAGACCTGTAACCAGTCCCCCAACTGGGACCACAGCAGCACCACAGGTACCGGCGATACCTTGGCACCACAGTGGCTGACTGTCCCTGCTGGTCGTCCCTCCCTGGGGTGTTCCTGTGGCCTGCAGGGGTAGCACTTGCGGGCTGGCTGGTCAGACTCTACTACTTGTGGGGCTCTGTCATGGGCTGCACTGGGTCTAGTGGTTGTTGTGTGTTGCCATATCATGGCAATGTGTGCTTTCAGTGCTGTAACATCAGCCACTGCTATACTGTCTGAGATGCTATTACCTGTGGTACACCTCCACCTTAATTGATTCCAATTGCTGGGGCACTACTGCAGTGTGCTGAGGGAAGAGTTACACCTCATTCCACTGTGTGTAACATTCTTTCCTCAGCTGTGGGAAAAACCTGGCTGTGAATAGCCTTTCAGGGGCTGTGCCTTACTTATCTCACACCTTTTTGTCCTGAGGGACTTCCACAGCTGCACTTTTTTCCACAGGTCATAGTGGTTTTTCCCGCAGCTGTGGGTTTTTTTGTGAATAACACTTGGAACAAACTCCCCTTTTTTCCATAGCTGAGGGAGTTTTGGGGACTTAGGGAAGGTTTTGCACCTTCTGAGAGCTTTGAGAATCCTGCCCAAGGTGTTTATGAAATATGATTTTAATTGCTGTTTTTGTCTGTATTTAAATTTTAGAGTCCACTGGAAGAAGCCATAAAATGTTGCTGAAACATTGGGGGTGGTGTAAAATAAAGGCTGAACAAAATAACAAGGTGTTTTGGCATTTACTTGCCTAAGAGCAGTCCAACCCACTTTTAGTGTGTTTCCTCCTTCCTCCCCTAATTCCTCTCTCTCCTCTCCCTGATACTTCCATCTACCTAGTCATTATGTTACTTCAGCTCTTATACATTCTCTGTTCCCTCCCTCTCCTGCCAGATCTCTGCAGGTCAAATTGTGTTAATGGTACAGCTTTCCTCCAGCTGGAATAATTTCCCTGTTGCCATATCTGCTCCTGTACAGTTCCTTTCTCAGAACTCCCTCCTAAATTACCTTGTATCTCCCACTTGCACCTGCCCCTAGCTACTCCTATGATCACATCTGCCAACCAAGGCTTTGTGGACCATTTGAATTTGAATAGCATATCTTTCTTTTACTGATATTGGGCCCTATGTATGAATGCTATCCTGGCCTGATATGTGTCACACTAGGCAAGGATATGAAGATTCCGGGTGTCCAGTGGAAACCCATGGATGCACGAAGAGCAGGTGCCCACTGTGGCCCCCTATCCAGGGCCATCTACACTGGATTCTGCACAATTGCAAGGCTGGCCTAGTAAGGGGGCAGGGTATGGACATACCTGTGGTGGCTGGTGCACAACTCCCATAATGAACTGAGGATCATAAATAGAGAAATCTGATTGGCCAAGAGCTCTTTGAAGCCATGATGATATCGGGCTACATCATCATGGCTTCAAAAAAGTTCCGGCACCGCCAGCCTCCTTGCTCTCTACTGTCTTAGAACTATTTTTTCAAAATGTACTCCTACACCACTCAAAAAGTCATTCATAAAATGTTTTAAAACCTGTTTTTTTATTTTTTTTATTCATAAAACTTCAGACTCGATTCATAATAGCAATAAGTCACTCCAGGGTGTGGTATATCATGGGATATCATCACTTCTCGGGTCATTGGATGCACTCGGCCTGCAGCCTTGTGCTCAACCACCCGAGACGTGATGATATCCCATGATATACCACACCCTGTTGTGCCTTATTGCTTAATTATACTTCCCCATGCCAGTGCTGGGGGCATACCATTATACCAGTTGGAGAGCTGTCATAATCGGTGCACACCCCCTGACCAGTGTCCAGAGGGCAACATCACAGTCTGCAACCATGAACTCCAGCTCCCTCAATGCCATAGATGGAAGGGTTGGATGCAGGCTGTGGGGCACAGTTTTCCAATATTTTAAAACTCAAGGTGGGTTGTCAGGGACATGGCAGTCTATAAGTGGCTCATCATGTCCTATGATCCACTCTTGTGCTGGTCAGGGCTTCCAGTTGGAAGTCCCTGGTCTGACTCACATCTGCTCCCCCCAACCATGCATCAGGCCAACAAGTGATCATGTATACCAGTCCAGCAAAACCCGTGGGGGCTGGCTATGTGGCCGCACAATTGCACATTTTGGTGTGAGTCCGACTGGTGGGTACTGGGCATATTAGTACATAGTGCCCATCATATATTTCTTCAACATTTGTAAATATCTTAGCTTTCATATTTTACCTTTCCTGTACTCTTCATTATGTGCAGGAACTTTTAGTAGTCTCTGCTATAGCTTTGTTTTAAACTGCATTTTGGGATTGGAAGTCTCATGGCCTGTGTTAGGCCTTTCAATGCATGCTATGGACATCAGTTACTGGTTGTTTGTCAGCAGTCATGTGGTGCTTTGGGCTCATGAAGTGTCTCTTCTCCTTTTTAGTTTTAGACCCCTTCAATGTTAATCATACATTAAATAGGTGTACCCAACCAGCGTGTTACAAAAAAGCCTAAGTGATGAACCCTACTGTAATTCCTTATGAGATAATGCTGAATGTCTTATGCTTTGAATGTAGTATGAATGTAATTTTCAGAAAATTAATACAAAACTTACTGTTTCCCCTCCCCCAGAATGCATCTAGAAATGAGTCTAGGCTCAGTTTGCCTTTCCTGGTCACCAATTTTCAAATAAATAAAAAGGCAAATAAAGCTTGCAGTACTACTTGTAACTGCTTAGCCCTCTGATAGGGATATGCTTAGTTAGACAGAAGACATAACACAATCTTCTTCTATTTTCTTATTGGTGTTTCATCTGCATGAATAGTCAATATGACAAGTTCTTATTTTCCCCAAACATTTTACTATGCCTTAATCTTGCATTGAAATCAATGACATCCTGAGCCTTGATCTGCCTGTTTCCAAACAACGTTTTGCTATCTGTTTAGCTTGCACATTTTCCAGGACATGGACGTTTTGTATCTTGAAAAAATCTACAGTATCTGATTAGCCACTTGTCATGCCTGGTTGGTAAAAGCTCCAGTTAGTGGAGCCCTGTATGAGACAATATGCATATATGCATAATTTTAGTGTTTGCAGAAATCAATATTACTCTTGGTATTTAAAAACGGAGGTTCTGCAGCATTGGTTTTGATAGAAAGTACATAATCATTTTGTTAAGGAAATAAAACACCGGCTGCAGTGATCTGACAATTGTTAGGGAAGGATGGCCACAATATACAACTGACAAACCATGAAATTGCTTCTTTAGATACCTTTTCAGAGGAAGTTAACTTCTGTATGTGACACAGACGGGCCATCGCCTGATGACATGCTTTGTTTCAGCAGCAGTGGAGCAAAAGGCAAGGCAGATGAGGGGCTTGTCACTTCAGTAGTATACACCCTGCCCAGCGCCCACAGGAAACAGAGACCACAGTGCAGTACAGAGCAATGGAAACAAAAGGTTATAACCCTTGTGGCACTGACCATTAACAATCAGACACACACACACACACACACACACACACACACACACACACACAATAAGCAACTGGCCAAATCAACACACGGACGGCTTCTCTCTCTCGGGTGCAACTTACAAGATTATTGTGCAAATACAGTGAAGTGAAGGTAAATCAAATTGTAGCAAAAGTTCAGAGTGCTACTAAGGTGACAGGACTGAGAGAGAAATACTCAGTAAATCAAATATCCTCTGACACCTCCATGGGTGTACCAATGCAGTGGCCTGGTGGCTGGCAGACAGTGTGCATGTACATGATGTGCACATGCAAGTACTGACATTTAGGCGAAACACCTTCCTCAGGGTTTGCTCACTTTCGCTAGAACTAGATTTACAGTACATTTCTTTCACTGTATTTGCAAAATAAACGTTCAGATTGCATGCGATCTCAGTTGCTTAGAGTGTGTGCATCCGATCGTTAATGGTCAGTGCCACAAGGGTTGGAAACTTTTGTTTCCTTTGCTCAGCAGCAGTGGTGCCATATTTCTATCATTGGGTTGCCTATGCCTTAATAGAGAACTACTGTAGTTTGTAGAGGTTGCAATAGACATTCAGTATAGCTTTCTTGTGTATTCCTGCACATTGTAAACCACAGTCAGCCATACTTTCTTAATCCAAAACCGTTATCACCGTGTACTCTTTCAGCAACTACTGAAATGGTTTAATGATTACCTATCTGGAAGATCACAGGCAGTAAAGGCAAAAAGTACAACTTTCTCACTACAAATGCTTAATCCTGGAGTGCCACAAGATTCCATGCTTGGCCTGCTTTCATTCAGTCTATTTGTTAATGATTTTTCCTCCATATGTGTCAGTCCTGAAACAAATATTCACCCTTATTTTAATGACACCATCATCTATGTCACAGCAGATTCCATATCCAAGCTCAATACAACTCTACAAATAGCATTTCACATGACTTAAACAAGGATTGCTAGCAATGGGCTCTTAATAAATAATATTAAAACTAAAATCATGCTTTTCAGCATCAGATCATCTTCCCTCCATATTAATTGCAGGCAACAGGGTAATTACACTGTAATTACATGTTTGTTGCATGCAACTACATTGCAGCTGCAATTTAGTTACAAAGTAGTTACACTATAACTACACTGTAGTTAAGTGACACTTAAAATAAAGTATAACCCCTCAATGCACTGTAAATCACTCCATAAACTGCCCCCTGGAAACCATGCAGCTCTTTCAAAAGAGTCTGGCTTGACCTCAATTTGAGTTTTAATGAGCTTATAAACAGGACAGTTCTGAACACTATTGTGTGTCATATATTGTGTTCCACAATATGTACCATCCATGTGTAACATGCTTTACGCATACACGACAAGACGCTGTGGAAAACAGTATATATTTCCCAAATATAAAACTTGCTTTGACTACTTCTAAACATGTGGTTTAAGAGAGCAAGTTACTAATGGGTAATGTGTATAGCACAGTAGTTACACATTTGTAACAATTCTGCTGCTTCGTGCAGGATCTACAATACAGTGTGCAAAGTAAGGTACATGTCATAAATGGATGTAAAACTTCACAGGTGTGCACACCAAAGTATTTTAAATATATAGCTAGAATTCATAGCATACATATGAAACACCAGACCTGTGTGGCATGACTCCGGACATGTGCCTTGCTACCAGTCACAAATGTAGGGTGGGGATTAAGGTTGCTATTTACCAAGTTTGAACAGTTTGACCCTGCAGGAGGTATCATACCTTTGATGCATGGTCCTGTACCTGTACAATGCCCTTGGATCATGATTGTTGGAGACATGGTTGGTGAGAGGGGTATAGGCATAACAAATAGAATAATAGATTGGTTGCAGTGAATTACAAGGCTGTAATTCCATCGAGAGGTTCTGGGGGCATAGATAACCTCGAGAGCGAAGCTCGAGACGTTTCTATGTCCCCAGAACTATCAATAGATTTACCTAGTAATTCACTATAGCTATTACAATTTTGTAATATATGGATGGGAGAAGGTGGTGAGGTCTTACTTGTTGGAGTGTTGTGTAGGCTGAGGCATGGCTTGAATGAGGAATCTGGAAGCTGTTTGAAGAGGTCATTAAGAAAGTGAAGGAAACAGTTCCTAGTAAGAGTAACAGCTAATGGCTGTTTTTGGTTTTTTTAAGTTATTTTGATTTTCTTGGTCAGAGATGAACTGTAGCCAGTTTTCAGTAACTGTTTGTGGCTTTCAAAGAGATATTATTGTTGCTGATGGAAAGTTTTGTGGTGTTTGTTTCCTGAAGAGCATTTTTTTAAATTCTTCATGCTGACTGCTGAAGAAGCTGACTCGTGGTGAGCGCGAGGCGGCAGGGTGCTCTTGCGCTTTTCTGTAGGAGTGATAATACTATCGTTCTAAAGCCTGAATGATAGTATTATTGGAGTGGTTTACTGGGAGTGAATTATTGGGAATGAAGTGTGCTATTATGGGGAAATGGTATTTATTACAAGGATTTTTTTTGCACCGTTTTCGATAGTATTATTTTCATGATCCATATATTACAATCCTAATAGCATATTTCCAAACATTGCGGGCACTGAGTTTACAGCCCTAATGGTTTATTTACAACCTTTGTGTTTTTTGTGTGTTGTGCGGTAGTGACCCTAATGAGCATCAACGTAGGTCTTAGCATCATGCCACCCACTTCCCCATCATCCCACATCGCTGTAAGAAAACACACTGTCACACGTAGTCTTTTTTAATAATAACCTGTAAAAATGATAATGCTGTATATTTAGCTCCCCCTTCATTTTACCTTTAAAAAAGAAAATGGTTCATCATCACATCTCTCCTCTGACCCATTCCCACCCCAACCTGACTCTGCCTCTAGCACCCTGCCAGCCCACATAGCCCTCTAGTCATTCACTTACATGTATAGGGGTCCCATGCATAACCATCCAAGAGACCAATTATGTTCGCGCATGGCCATGTTTGACATGCAAATGAGTGGAATACACTATCAGACTTACGTTATTCATGTTTTGTCAGCTTTTATTCATAACATTGTTTTTTCACGTTGTGACCACAAACTAGCAACATGGCCATTTTCACCCCACTATACGAACCTAATAGCTGTCATTTTTCAAATCCTGGCCAAAATGTTGTTGTGTGGTTATACTAGGTAGGAGATGTAGGAAGATGTGGGGTTTACGTCTGCTATTTATAAATTTTAAATATGTTGGGCCTGTATGAGGTAGCAGACCATTGATACATGGGCCCATACCTGTAACTTGGCCTTGGGTAATGAGGATAGGATAGGGTAGGGGGAGGGGTGGGAGTTAGACTTGCCAGCCTTAATAGAACATTTCCAAGCTTAGTGGGCATTAGCTTGATGACCTTAATACTGTGGCATATTTCCAAACTTTGTGGCCATTGGTTTTAAAACAACACATTTCCAAATGTTTGGGGGTTTGAGTTTTGTGTGGTAGCAGCCCTAATCTGCATTAACATCATTTTTTTTTTTTTTTTTGCAATGAACTTCCTTCTTGTTTCAGAACATAGACTAGTAACTTGTTTTGTGCAGGGTCCATGAGGCCATGCAGAAAGCAGGGTCTGACTATTAACTTGCTTTGGGATTGGGTCCTTTCAGTTCTGCAAGAAACAAGATGTGGAGGGCCATTGGGTTCCTGTGGATATCCTATCTGTTTTTTGCAGAAGTGGAGTCTCTTTTAAATGAGATAGAGCACCAGGGCCACAGGGCAAGAGATGAAACTGTATGGGGGGGAGTTTAAGAGGGTTGTGAGGAAGTATTATTTCACTGAAACAGTGATGCATGCATGGAACAGACTGCCAGTGGTGGAGATGAAAACAGTAGGGAGCTTCAAGCATGTGTGATATAGACAGAAGTAATATTACTAAACTGGCAGGGAGGAGGGAGGGTCACTGCAGACCAGTTAAGGTCTGTAGAGAGAGACTAGGCAGGGATCATCTGGGCAGACAGAAAGGGCATAGTGATCCTTTTCTGCAAACAAGTCTTATGTTTCTGTGATTTTGCAGGACCCTGCAGGCCCTCCACACAAAATGAGATGAGACATAACTATCTTATTACTTTGTTCATGTGTGACATTAATTGTAGTGTAACATACAAGCAATGGTGTTTATTTGCTCATATTCTAAGCCATTTTCTTGTTTTTCAGAGTTAAATCTTTTCTTAGTGTAGGACATAGAAACTTTTTCATGATGGTTCTCTTGAAAATCGTCATGCAGAATGTAGATTTTCAATACCTTTGTAAAGGATTTCTGTGTAAATGTTTTGTGAAAACTGTCATGCAAAATATAGATTTTGAAAACCATTGTCCAGCATGTAAACTCTGAAAACCGATAGGCAGTATGTAGATTTTGAATACTGTCATGCAGTATGAAGGTTTTGAAAACCATCATCCAGATGTACAAAATATTCATGTACAGCATGCAGATTTTCAAAACAAAAATGGGAAGGATTTCTGTGTGAACATTTGTTTTTTTAATTAAAGATTTCTAATTGCTAATTTATTTATTGAAAAGTTGTGTGTTTCAATCCACCCTCTCACAAACTCCAAGGTATCACACTTAACATTAGGGTATTTAATAAGTTATCTTATATTAAGGGTTTTATTCATGCAGAACTTAAACACTAACTTAAAACCTTTGCACAGCACATGCAGATATTATTTTTAAAGAAATTATTTCTAGTGGTACTATTGTGTTACTGCAGGCATGCAGGGAATTTCTCTAGAGATACTGTAGTAATTTCAGGAAATATCTAACCATGTCAAATGCTGCAACTGTTATAATTAATTAATTAAAAAAAAAACTTTGTGTCTCATTCTACCCCTCCCTCACAAACAGTAAAGAATCATCCTTTACATGTACGCATTTAATAAGTTGTCTTATCTTAAACTTTTTATCCATACAGAACTTAAATACTAACTAAAACCTTGCCACAGTATACATATTTTGAAAGCCCTCTTTTGCACCATGTAGATTTTGAAAAGTGTTCACACAGCACATAGATTTTCAAAACATTTGTAAAGGATTTTTGTGCAAATATTTTGTGACAACTATCATGCATCACGTAGATTTTTGAAAACTTCAGATTTTCAAAACTTTTTCCAAAGATTTGTGTGCATACATTATGTTTTGAGAAAGCCATCAAGCAGCATGTAGATTTTGGAAACTGTCATGCAGCATGAATATTTTGAAAAATATTGCAGCACATAGATCCGTTAAAATGTGTGATGGATTCCTGGGCAAACGTTTTTTTTTTTTTATTAACTATAGTTAATTACTAATTATTTTTTAAAAGAAAACACATTGGGCCAGATATTCAAAACTTTGCGCCGGGCAAAAAACATTTGCGCAGGTTTAGCGCGGGATTAGCGTGGGTCTGCTATATTCAAAAGGTTAAATAGCGCGGGCAAACTGCATTAGCGCTAGGCAAAATTATAATGTATGCAAGGGGCAAACTGACATGAATACAGGTGCAATGCTATATTCAGTGACTAGCACCACGCTAACTGGTTTTGCATGACTTAGCGCAATACTTAGCGCGGTGCACATCACCGCCTAGGAAAAGCTTGTCTTAACCCTGGGCAATCAGCTTTGCGCAACACTATGGCTTTGCACGATGTTTGCGTGGGTTTAGCATGACCCTAACAAATAAATATGACACATAGATAAAGCCAAACATAGAGGAAGCATGCTGCTAACTGATGGCATCACAATGATGCCATCATCTGCCAACAGTCCCAGCCATGCCAGGCAGTAAGTGGTGACCCTGCCACCAGTGGACAGCATGGCAGTGTGGCCATACAGCACACGCCTGTGGACCACACTTCTGTGGACACCAACAGATGCCAGCACACACATGCAGCACTGTGGGCATGGAGGATGTTGAGGGGAGCATGTATGGGTGGTGAGGCTGTGCTACAGACCAGGTGTGGCCACAAGGCTGGGACACATCATGCAGTGCACATGGGCCAGTATTTGGAACACCCCAACACCAGTGTGCCTTTCGGATAATATATGCCCCTCCCGGCCACATACTGCACAGCTGTACAACTGCCATAGCACACAAAGCCAAAAATGTATATGTCACTGTGAGCATCCCATGCCACAGGTGCAGCATCTGTGGGTCACACAACAGCGTAACAGTAATGTCCACTGTCAGTAAACACCTGCAGGTTGGGCCTCTCACTGTGTATAGTGCAGTTATCATCACTGCCCTACACACCATAGGCATTGCTGTGTCCACACATTACTGGCACCCTTGCTACTGTAGTTTCTGCTGTGTACTGTAGCATGACCTACAATGTGACAGTTGCATGCAGCACCACCACCATCTGTGCCTATGCTGTGTTGTCCCAGTACAGCTGCAGGCAGCAGCGCATGTGGAAGTAGTATTCAGATCTGCATCATACAGTATTCCTCAAGCTGTTTGTGCAGCGCTAACACATTTGCGAGGGTTTAGCGCAGGGCTAAACATTTAGCCCAGTGCAAATTGCATGCAAATCAGGGCATAATGAAATGCTAATCTGGATGCTTGCCCACATACTACCTAAGTAGGCTCATTTGCATGTCACTTTTGAATATGGCAAAGTTTAGCGCCGGGCAAACGTGTTTGCACCGGGCTAACGGTTTAGCCCTGCGCTAAACCTGCACAAATGTGTTAGCTCTGCACTAACAGTTCGGGGAATATTTTACAGCTTTGCACATTGTACTTTCACATATGCTGCTGCCTGCAGCTGTACTGGGTCCACGCATCCAGAAGAGGAAACTGAAGCAGCCCACGACATGGTGATTAGGGCGGCTACTCGGGCTTGTCCTCCTCTGCTGTCCCCAGTGGATGTCCCTCAATTCCCCAAGTATATACTGCCGCTTCTGCACTGTAATCCTTGGGGTATCCACAAAAGGCTCACAACCTGTTCTGTACTCCACAAGCCCCTGCTCCATTATTGGCACTATAATGACCCCCTATACCTGTCCATTAAGCTGGTACTTTATGACAAAATTTATAATCACACAGCAGGATCATGCCCACTATACATTGGACCCCAAGCAAGAAGAAAGTCCTCTGACTACTCCCTATTCCTATCACTTGGTGCCCTCATCAAACTAATTTTCTTTCTGCTGATCTGTGTTGGCACTGTTGAAATCAACCTGGACCCACAGAAGCTCTATCTCCCCAATGACTTAACCTCCATAAATGGCCTGAGTTTTCTTCATATCAACGCCTGCAGCCTCCTAAAAAGTTCTCACTAATACAGGCCTGGGTTGCACACACCTTACCTGACTTTCTGGTTATCTCTGAAACATGGCTCAAATCTGCAGCAAAAGACAGCGAAATAAATCTTCCAACTATCAGCTCTTCAGATCTGACCCGTCCATCCAGAGGCGGTGGGGTAGCCATCTATGTCAAAGCAAAC
Source organism: Neoceratodus forsteri (assembly GCA_016271365.2). Lineage (NCBI taxonomy): Eukaryota > Metazoa > Chordata > Ceratodontiformes > Ceratodontidae > Neoceratodus > Neoceratodus forsteri. The sequence continues at coordinate 423,555,212 of CM057453.1, forward strand.
ATCTCTGCATCCTGCCTCAATACTACATCACAGCTGAAGGAATTCGAATGTTTATCAATTAAAATAACCCTTCCCAACATGTCATCTTTTCAATTGATTGGCTGCTATAGGCCCCCCTCTGCAGGCCTCAAGCTCCTATCCCACCTAGGATCTACACTTAAACTAGGCCCTGAAGACACCATCATTTTAGGTGACCTGAATTTAAATTGGCTAGCCAATGCATCTGCACCCCTAGTAACCTTTTGTGACACTTATGGATTCACTCAATTAATCAAAGAACCAACAAGGAATAATCCAAAGAACAAACTCAACAGCACACTTCTGGACATCATGTTGGTAAATAAGCCTCATCTGTATTCTCATGCTGGAGTACTATTCAGTGACATAAGTGATCACTGTCCCATAGCTGGCATAAGATCAACAATCAAGCCACCCAACCCTGCAAAATTTCTCCCAAGAAGGTCTAAAAAGAACTTTAATTTCACAGGATATCTTCATGATCTGTGCCACACCACACGTTGGCAAGAATTCTATCTCACAGCTTCAATAGAGACAGCTCTACAGGTCTTAAATGATATTATCATAAGTGCCCTCAATATACATGCACCCCTCACCAGTGTCAGAACCAAACTCAAATCTTGTCGCTGGTTCTCGGCTGACCTTAAATCCGCACTACTTGCCAGAGATAAACTCTGGAAAAGGGCAAGAAAGACCAAGGATCAAATGACTGGCTTCAATTCAGAAAAGCCAGAAACTCCTGCACAAAACAAGTGAGAAATGCCAAGGCTGCCTTCTACACAGCTGAATTGGATGCCTCCTATCACAACCCTTCCAGATTCTGGGGTACCATAAAGGGGATCCTAGGTCAAGTTTCTACCCCTGTCTTACCACCCAAAGTGCACCTAAATAGTGTGGAAATCACTGACAAGCAAGAAATCTTAAATGCCTTCAATGATCATTTCTCTACAGCTGGCCTAGCTTTCGATTCCTCACCTGCAAATCTAATGAGGTCATCACTAAACTTACAATCTACTGAGGGACAAAGGCTGCTTCCACATTCTCCTTCAAATCAATACTTTTAAAAGAAGTAGAAGACCTACTATTCCAACTAGATACAACTAAAAGCGAGGTGCAGACTCTCTGGATCCCTACTTTCTAAAAGTAGCATTGCCGCTATAGCTGCCCCTCACTCACCTTTTCAATCTGTCCCTAGCCACTGGTTCTATTCTCTCTCAATATGGAAGACAGGTCAAGTGTTTCCACTACTTAAGGCAGGTGATCCCATGGACCTCAACAATTATAGGCCCATTTTCCATCTTACCAGTACTGTCCAAAATGCTTGAAAAGTTAGTGAACATCCAGTTAAGTGCCTACCTTGACACCAATAATCTCCTTAACCCAGCTCAATCTGGTTTAGATCTGCACAGCACCATCTCTGCCTTAGCAAAAGTTACAAATGACTGGCAGACTGCCTTAGACAAAAAGTAACACCTGTGCTGTGTTTCTGGATCTAAGCAAAGCCTTTGACACTGTGGACCATGAACTACTAATCTCCTCTCTGAACTCCATAGGCCTTGACTCACTCTCTCTTAAATGGTTCAGATGCTATCTCTCTGAAGTATACAACTGGTAAAAAATGAAGGTGACCTATCTACCTCTAAACCACTCCTAAGAGGTGTACATAAGGTTCCATCCTGGGCCCCATCCTCTTTGCCATTTACATCAACAATATTGACTCCAATCTCTCACAATCTAATATTCACCTCTTTGCAGATGATACTGTACTATATGTCAGTAATCCCTCACCATCAAAAGCCTGTGAGCTTTACAGTCTGAGTTCTCCTTCCTACAGCACAATTTACTAGAAAGAAACTACTACTAAATGCCAAGAAACGAAGCTATGTTCTTTGCCACCAAGAGCTTCTCTTCGCTGTCCCATCATTCACCCTCCCACAATTATCTACCATCCTTGGTGAAAATCTGGAATATGGACAAATTCAAATATCTTGGAGTCTGGATTGACAATAAACTTGACTATACTAGCCACATTGAAGAGCTCCTGAAAAAAGCTTGAGCAAAGACTTGGCCTATTTATAGGATCAAACACTACCTGACCAGAGATTCCAAACAAGGTTAATCCTGGCATCATTCCTATCCCTCATTGATTACACTGACTTCCTTTATGGTCACTGTTCCTCTCCCATTTAAATAAATTGGACACCTTGTATCATAGAGCTATTAGATTCATTACAGATCTTCCCTCCAGCACCCATCATTGCTCTCTACAATGCAGTCAGTTGGACATCCCTACACCATAGAAGAAACAAAATGCTGCTGTCTGGATCTACAAAGCTCTGACAAACAAACTCCCTTCCACATCTCAGATTGTTTCAACCAGATCACATCCAGGCCTTACACCCTAAGGATCAATAAACTCATCATGCTGAAGATTCCTATTACCTGCACCCGGTATGGAAGGGCTGCAATCAGCTATTCCCTAGCACTTATCTGGAATTCTCTTCAAAAGACCTTGAACTTGGATACCCTCATTCCATTAACATCCTTCAAAAAACTGTACACTAGTCTCTTCCCAGAATCATGCAATTGCTTCCATAAGGCCTAGTTCTCTCACACCCCCTCTTTTCCCCTACCCCTTTTTACACTACCCCCTATTTTCTGTTTTTCTAGTTTGTTCTCCAACCTACTTCGTACAAAAATGACCCCCCAAGTCCCATTACCCTGGCTTTATCCCTCCAGTACTGTTTGTTTCTTTCCTTTTAATATAATCTAGGCCAAATGTCAATTTTGCCTTGTACATATGTAAATATTTGTATACCTGTTTCGTTCATAAATCTCTGTATTTGTGTTCAATCAGTACCATGTCTTTTGTGTAAAACTGTAACCTTATATTGTTAAGACCAATCAGGTCCATCTTGTAAATGAGGATGCTCGCCTGAATAAATAAAGATTTTGATTGATTGATTGATTGATTTGCTGGCACACACATTGGCCACATTGTTCATCTCTACTTACCTTCACATCGCTGTGCACTGTGTTGCTGTTGTGGTTTGTACTTCCTGGTTGCCATATTCAGAGCTGTCTTATTCCAGGGCTAAGTTTGCCCTGCACTCCCTGCCCAGTTTGCCTGGCCTCATTCCCATGCTATATTCACTGTTTTACCCCAGGCTATTCCTTTTGAAATATGGCTTGTTTTGCTCCGGGCTAAGTTTGCCTGCTGGGCAGTGCTAATTTAGCCTCGGGGCAAAGTTTTGAATATCTGACCCATTGTGTGCATTATATCCCTCCCTTGTAAACACTAAAGTGTAATCCTTAACTTTTAAGCATTTAACAAGTGTTATTACCTTAAAGTTTTTGTTTGTGTAGAGGTTTAACATGAAAAAATAGTTTTTCTCTGCTAGTTTTTCAGTGAGCTAAGCAAGTGTGAACAATTAATCATTAACAACTTCAAAACAAATTGATATTTTTCCACCAAACCACCAAAGGAAGTATTCCTCCATAACATCTAACAGACCTGTCATTTTTTTTACCTGAACTCTTTGTTGCTTTTTCTCTATCCTTTGCAAGAAGTTGACCTCAAACATGCATAAATTTAACACTTTATCACTTGAAAACAAATACATTTTTTATGAAACTTTATACATTAGTAGTCCCTCAGACTGAGATAACATATACCAAACTGCATAGTCTTAGGGTCTAAGCCAGCCGAGTTCTACTTTAAGTATTTGCAAACAGAGGCTTAAATAGCCCCTGACAGCATTTGGAAAATACTGAGGAATGTAAGATTTAGCTACGATGCAGTTTCATTGTTTTTCTGTAATTTTTCCATTTTCATTATATCTGAGTAAAGCTGCATGAAAAAAAAGATCAGTGTCCCCTAGGCTTCATCTGCTCTGGTTACTTGCCTACACCAGACCTCATAATCCTCAGTTTATGACATCATAGTTATCTACACAGCAATATATTATGATGTCATAAACAGAACTAGGACATCAGGTGTAGACAAGTAGCCTGAGCTAGTGGGGAGAGACGTGGTTTTCATACAAATGTCTTTAATAATCAAAAAATTAGGGGCATGGATTACAGAAAAAATAAATATAAGCTAAATTATGTCTAAATATTATTTTGTTTGAATGTGCCTTGACTGTATCAGGGACCTTTAAACAGAAAACCTTACAGAGGCACTGCCATGCCTACACACACACACACACACACACACACCACATACACATTAATTGCAAAAAACTGTGTTAATGCATCAGTTAGGATTCAAGTTAACAACATAAAAGGTGGGAAATGTGACATTAAGGTTTCCAGTCCTACCACCCCCCCCAGTAGCAAAATGACTGGACCACACAAACAACCACAGACAGCCATCATTAGGTAAGGCAAACAACTTAGAACTGTTTCCAGAGGATACAAATGCAGTTGCGCTGATGTGCTGCCTTCTTGGATTTGTATCTGTGGCATGCACATTGCAAGACATACACACTCCTGGCTGCACATAGAAAGCCACGATATTGAAATCACAACACTATTTCTGTCTGCAGAAGAAAATGTCCCTTGCAACCACAGATACAAATCCATGATACCCAAATTACAAGAGTTGTTTTGTCTTCAGAAGTGCAGACCTCTCTTGTGCTTCTGCAGCTACAGGTGTAAGACATTGACTTCTGTCTGCAGAAGCACAGGCCGATGTGTCCTTACATACTTTTCTTCTAACTGGATTTTAACTTCTGAACTATGAACTCTGCTGCCCCCCCTCCCCCACCACCCTTCTGTGGCAGAGATTGGGATGAGGAGCTTCCATGAGATCTGTTAAACTCTTGAGGTGAGAGATGGGAGTCAGCATTTGAAACTGTTGTTTAGCTGGAGAAGAAACTGTTTAGAGGTTTCATCTCCATAATTTGGGTCTTCATCCATTATACTTTCAGACACAAAAGTACCAGATTCTGATTTGCTGGAATACATTTCTGAATCACTTTTCATCTACCACTGTTTGATTTAGTTGTTTATTATGCTGGCTTGTGCATACGTGCAAGCAACATCTTGTGGTAGTAGCACATTTCAGAGGTGTGTCAGTGTAGTGGCAAATCCAGGGGATGCTTTAGTGGGTGTGTCCCTCAGCTGCCAATCAGTGAGTATGCTGACGATGACAGAAAACTTCAAAGACAGCCAAAGAGTTGAAAGAAATCTGCTACTGCAATCAGGTGCCAGTTTTGTCATTGCTGCGGAAGATGACAAGACTCTGGCCATGCGCATTACAGTGCAAAGTAATGTGCATGGTCAGAGTTATGAGCAACCTCTTTGCTCAGTTTGCCTTTCCTGGTGAAACATTTTAATAAATAATGTAGCTGCAGAGTGACTTTCCACAATGGCGGCTCCTACTGCCCGCTACACAGTCCCACAAAGCCAACATCAGGCGTGCCCAATCCTCATGACATCATGTATTCCCTCCCATTAAATGTGGCACACTGGGAGCCCACCCCAGTGTGCTGACACATGGCAGCTTCTGCTGCCTGCCACACACTCCTGAAAAGCTGACATTGAGGGTGCTCAATCCCGGTGTCCGCATGTATCCCCCCTCCCACCCATTAATGTGGCACACTGGGAGCCCATTCCAGTGTGCCAAAATTTCGTTTCATTTTCTTCAGACACTGGGATGTCACTCCCGGTGTTGGATGGGCCCCTTCCCCCCAAACCCTTCTACAAGATTTGCTGACATTGGGGTGCCCAATCCCTATTTTGGCATCCCCCCACTATTGTGGCACACAGGGAGCCCACCCAGTGTGCCCACGTTAATAAAAAAAAATTCCCTGCGGAAAAAGAAAAACATCCTCCATGGGTTTTTTGTTTTGTTTGTAACTGTAAAAAAGGAAACAACCCATCATTGTGTCACTGACCCCTCCCCATCCCACCCCTTCCCTCTGTGCACCCACTCCCTGCAACCCCCCACCCCATACTTACCTCCAGAGGTTGGGCTCTGTCATTTTCTGTGGACTGGCACACGTTACACTCTGCAAAGTTGAACTGCAAAATGAAGACTCAAAGGTAAGCCGTGTAATGGTAGTCAATGGGTGGGAGGGGGCTCAACTTAGGTTGATATCTTAGCCATTCTTTGGAACTTTAGCCCCATAGTTTCAACATGGGGTTCTTTGGACCCCACCTCGTGAACACTGACACTGTCATTTTGTTTCTTGGTCCGGAAAGGTGATTTGCAGTCACTGCACAGAATCACCTTTTGGGACCGATTAACAAAACAACAGTGCCACTATTCATGAGGGGAGGTCCCAAAAAGCCCATGCTGCAAATTTGGTAAAAAAATTCCAAACAGTGTCTGCGTTATGAGCATGCGTTGCACAGTTTCTACACACATTTGTAACTTTGCCAGTTTTTAATATTTTCACTCCAAATTTTCAAAATTGCCATTTTTCTACACCTCCTTATGAACAGTACAGCTGCCATTTTTCACATCCTTTCCAAAATGTGTTTTCACACCTGTGGCGCAGAATGGCACGATCGCTGTGGGAAATCAACTTTTGGGACAGACTAACACAGTCACAGTGCCACTGTTCATGACAGGAGGTCCCAAAATGCCTATGTTGAAAATTTGGTGGAAAAATTCAAAAATATGATTGCGTTACAGGCAGGCATTGTGCAGTTTCTATGTACACTCTTAACTTCACCAATTTTTCATATTTTCACTCCAGATTTTCAACATTGCCATTTTTTCACACCAGCTCATGAACAGTATGGCTGTCATTTTTCACATCCTGCCGGAAATGTGTTTCCACACCTGTGGTGCTGAATGGCGTAGTAGTTGTGCGAAATCACCTTTCAGGATTGAGTAACGAAATGATAGTGACACTGTTCATGAGGTGGGGTCCCAAAAAGCCCATGTTGAAAATTTGGAGTGAAAATACCAACAAACACTTTGGGATTTCCAACAATAAGGCCCCACCCTGTAGAGACTGACAGGCCTCGGGGGAAGGGTGACTTGCGTTCGTCAGCCATAATGCTCATGGCATTCCACCCCCACCCTGCATCCACTGACAGGCATCGAGGTGTGCCTTGGGGTCTTCAGGATTAACATTCACCCCATTCTCCTATATTGCACTCATCTCAGCTTATTTCCTTATGGAATGGGGTGAGTGTAAGGGCCAAAGACCCCAAGGCACACCGCAACACCTGTTGCTGTCTGCAGGGTGGGGGTGAGGTGGAATGGCATAAAGGCAGACCCCCAACGCCTTTCAGTCTCTGTGGGGGGGTTGGCATTAGTTCAATATTTCACTGCCATTCCTATTATGCATCTCTCTAACTCCTGCACTACCAATGCCAATGCCAGCAAGCCAACATTCGGCATTAACAAATGCTTCTTTTATTTTTTGTGACTGTATTTCTATCTGTTGGAGTGATTTCGGGTGTATGTAGTGAAAGCGTGTTTCGTAAGGTGTGAGTGAAGGAGGATGTATGTGGTGTTGTATTGTGTATTGTGGAGGGCGAAGGGAATTGCTAGACTGTATTGTTTAATTTTAGTGTAGGGTAGCTGGGGTGTGCATGCAGCAGCAGGCCCCTATACTCAGGTACTATCTGTCCCTCTTGGGGATCTACACCCCATTGTTGTTTCCTCTCGCTGAAGGTGGCTTATCACTAGTGCAGAGAACTAGAGATTCAGAAAAGGTAGGGAGGGCAGCTGTGTTCAGGGAGGGCTGACGGGGAGTGCTGTAAGGTAGTGAGGACCAGGAAATACCCTGGGGTGAAATGGTAACTTGAGAGAGGCCAGACTTGTTCAGTTCCCATACCCAGGGATCCCACTGTACTAAGTGGGCAGGCAGCTAAGGGGCCTGCCTCCTCTACTCATCCTCTTTGGGCAATGCAACACCAGATCAATAAGGAATAAGACCGCTAAAGTGCCCAGCATCCCAGGTGCAAAAGGTACATAGAGCTAGATATCAATGGCATAGCAGTGAAACCAAAGTTCATACTGTCTCATGATCCTCTGACAGGTTCCAGCCTCTAAGATGAAAAATCTTGGCGTCATTGTGGATGAAGGGCTGATATTTGAAGCTCAGGTCTCAGCAGTAGTCCGGAATGGGTTCTATCATCTTAGGAACGTGAGCCGGAGCCCACCCTTTGAGTGGCATCAAAGCAGCCATGAGAGGGATCCCAGAGATGGAGAAACCAGTATTTACTAGGGATAGGGTCCAGAAAGGGCTAGCAGCCCTTAAGACAGACAAGGCCCCAGGTCTAGATGGGATACCTCTGAGGGTCCTCAGGGAATTAGCAGATGAAATAGCTGAACCTCTGGAAGGCCTATTCAATAGCTCACTGCAGACAGGGATTGTCCCAAGGGATCTGAGGCTAGCATTCATGGTTCCACTCCATAAAAGGGGGGGGGCAAGGAACAAGCAGGAAACTACAGACCTATCAGTCTTACTTCTATCTTAGGGAAGCTGATGGAGTCACTGCTCAAAACAGACTTTATAGACTATCTGGAGGTAATGGTCTTCAGGATAGTAGACAACATGGCTTTGTGTCAGGGATGTCCTGTCAGACTGATCTAATAGTCCACTTCGACTGGGTGACAAAGGAACTGAATTAAGGCCATGCCATGGATCTACTTTACTTTGACTTCAGCATGGCGTTAGACTCTGTGCCTCAAAGATGCCTGCTAAATAAGCTGGAGGACTGGGGGGGGGCAGCTAGTGATATAGTTAGATGAGTAAAAAATTGGCTAAAAGGGAGGTAGCAGTGGGCTGTGGTAAATGGAGTTAAATCACAAGTGGGATACCACAGGGGTCTGTCATAGGCCCAGTCCTTTTTAACATGTTCATCAATAACATTGGAAAAGGGATCCAGGGTAGGATAAGCCTCTTTACAGATGACACTAAGCTCTGTGGAAGGGTGGATAGGGTCAAATTAATTAGAGAATTACAGGGTGACCTGCAAAGGCAAGATAGGTGGTCAAATGTCTGGCAGCTGAAATGCAGTGCCAAAAAGTGCAAGGTGATGCACCTAGGAAAAAAGAACCCAAGGACAGAATACTGGATGAGAGGAGCTAAACTTAACACCATAGTTGAGGAACAAGACCTAGGAGTCATCATCAGTGACACCTGTAAACAGGCTATCCAATGCAGCAAGGCTTGTAGTAAAGCAAACAAGACACTGGGGTATATCGGCAAGAGTACTGACAGCAGAAACAAAGAAGTGATACTCCCCCTCCATAGAAGAAGAAGAAGAAGAATCAGCATTTATATAGTGCTTTTCATACACAGTGTATCCCAAAGTGCTTTACAAGCAATGCTAGACTGGTAGTGAAGTGACTGAGTGTGTGGTGGCAGCCATATCGCACATCATCACCCACACACAGCCTGGATAATTGCATGAACCGGTTTATGGGAAGGAGAATGTTGGCCAGGACACCGGGAATGTTCCCTACTCTTTGCGAAGAGTGCCCTGGGTTCTTTTACTTCCACTTGGACACCCACCAGGACAACACCAGGATGGGCAGAAGGGACCTCGGTTTAACATCTCATCCGAAGGACAGCACACCCCAGCAGTACAGCACCCCCCAATACTGCACTTGGATGCCAGTGATTTTTAGGTGCAAGTCCAATCCCAGTGTGGGACAAGAATCCATGGCCTTCTGGTCCAGAGGTGGATGTGCTACCAACTGAGCCACGCTGACACCACAGACTTTAGATCCTTGGTGAGGCCCCACATGGGGTACTGTGTCCAGTTCCAGAGCCCTCACCTTAGAAAGGACAAGGCTAGACTAGAGGTGGTACAGCATGGGGTGATGAAGATGATATGGTGCCAGGAGGGGAAGTCCTTTGAGGAACACCTTAGGGCATTGAACATGTACTCACTGGAGACCAGAGGAGAGAGGGGGGATATAATAGAAACTTTAAAATTCCTGAAAGGACTAAACAAAATGTACTATTAGGAATTATTTAGCAGGAATACCACTTCGACATCATGAGGGCATGACTGGAAGCAGACAGGAGGAAGACTCAGAAGGGATGTGAGAAAGACTCATTTTACTGAAAGGGTGGTGGAATCGTGGAACAGCTTGCTGACTGAGGTGGTGGGAACTAAAACTGTGGAGGGCTTCAAACGGGCTTGGGACAGAGCAAAAGGAATAACAGTGGTAGTGGTAGTACTAGTAATAATAGTAGTAGTAGATTTTATTTATTTAAGACACCCTTCCCCAAAGGCTCAGGGTGCCCTTACGGCAGAAGACACTGTAAAAATCATAATAGATCAGATAATGCAGCTAACATCACTAAAATTATGAATATAATAAATAATTGATCCCATCTGTAATTATATTCCCTATACTCTCAACCAATAACAATAATTGGATTCTTTTTACTCTGTTAATCCCCTAAGGCTTGTTGAAATAAAAACGTTAGTGCTCACTTGTCAAGACAAAACTGAGGAAAGGAACAGGAAAACTGATGGGGAGGGTTAGAACCCTGTAGCGACACTAGATTGCAGGGTTATATAGGGCCCAATGGGCAGACTTGATGGGCCTTTGTTCTTTCTCTGCTGTCATTGGCTGTGCTTCTGTGTTTCTATGAATAAAAGACCCCGTCCCACTTGAGACCTGGTGATACTAGTGCGAACATTTGGGACTTCTAGGCTCAAGTACTGCAATGCTGTTTACCTCAGGATTAATGTGGCTGTGCTTAGACACCTGCAGTTGGTGCAAAACACAGTTGCTAGGTTGCTGACTGGCCGTTTGGGGTCATGTCATGCCTCCCCAGTGCAGTGTGAGCTGCACTGACTACCAGCTAAGTGGCATACCTCCTTTAAAACTGGCTTGCTGACCTACAAAGCCCTAGACAGGTTGGGTCTGGGTTACCTGAGTGAGCGCCTGCATCCTTATGTGTCTTTGTTCCCTCTCTGCTACACTGAGGAGGGCCTCCTTGTAATATCCATGGCAAGATGGAAAGCCTCAAGGGACCGGGCATTTGTGGTGATGGTCCCAGTCCTCTGGAATGTGTTCCCACGGGCCGTCAGGGAGGCCCTCTTGGTCGAGGCCTTTACAAGTGGCCTCAAGACCTTCCTTTTTCTCCAAGCTGTTTGTTAATCTTCTGCATGTGATTCTTTCATCCTACCTATAATTTTATTTATTTATATTACTGTCTTAATTTATTTATTTATTGATAGGAAAACTATAACCTGCTATAATACTAATGTTTTTTAGAGGGTTATCGTATTTATTTAATTTTATTGTGTGTTTATTGTGTTGTCCTGGTATGATCTGTTGTAGTGGTACTGAGCCTCTGGTGAAGGGTGCCTCTTATAGATAAACTCTATTGTTACTGCTGTTCCTATCTCTGTTTTCTAGTACCACACCGAAATGTATGTTGTAAAACATTCCATACTGGTCTTCCAGCTGCAACAGCTTTTGAGATATTTAGAGCTAGAGATGAGTAAATCAAAGTAAATTTAAATTGCTCATTACACAATTTGAAAATGCATATTTAGTGAGAAAGGTAGCAACAGTGTGATGGGTATCCCTTTTATATCATCAGTTTGTTGGTAAAATCTGAGTTGGATGTGGTGACTACTTTGGGAACGTGACTTTGCAGATTGCCTACATGCAAATTTAACTTCTGTTTTTCAAGCATGAATTAGGTCGGATATTATTTTTTAATAATTTGTTTGTAGATTTATTAAAAAAAAAACCTAAGCCAAAAACATTTCTGTTCCCCTCCCAGATTAGCAACTATCAGTTTCTTGTGGCCTAATGTGCTGCTGCACTGTGATGGGTGAAGTAGCTGGGTGACTGGTGCTCGATTCTGCAACAAGTTTTCATTTCAGTCTCAGTGGAGTACAATCCTCACAGAATGTCTCCTGCAATTATCTGAATAGCTTCTGCATTATCCACCAGGTCACTGCTTTGATTAAAACATTGATAAAATTAACCAAATTCTCCTCCGTACCTGTATTTTGTTGATGAAAAAAATCATCAAAATTACATTAGTATAGAGGGCCAGTAAATATGGAAACAGAGATGTTTTGATTTCTTTATGCTGTAATTTGGGAAATGTGGTTGTGTCTTCTTTTGAAATCTTGTCTATTGATTAAGGAAGCAATATAACCCAAAAGAGGGTATGCTGTCTTTCTACCCCTTTGTCCTTTTAGTGACTGCCCATAGCTGTCTTGTGACGTCCACTCAGTGTGCAGACCATCTCTATCCCCTGTATTGCTTGGAACTTAAAATTTCTTTAGTTGGAAGTCTTTCTTTGGTAGTGTACTGTACCCAGTGTTGAAGCTTCATGAAATCCCATTGCAGCAAGTGTATTTTCTCAAAGTTACCATCGTACCTTTTGACACCATTAATATACCTTACTTAGACTGCACTGTTTACAGAGTGCTGATAGTGTGGCACTCTGCCCCCTTGTTTATGATTATTGTATGATATCTGTAAAATAAATAAATGGTCTGTGTATGAAATTTGTCTCCCCTCCCCCAAGTTAGCAGTGTATGAGACTTGGCCTTTAACTTTCCAAGTGTCAGTGAGGATGTCATTAAACAGACCAGAGATACCTGATCAAAAGTTTCCTCTTTTTGTCTTAATTAGAACTGGATCAGCTGCCAGGATATAAGCCTTGTAAACTTTTATGGTTCCTGCAGGAAAAAGCCAATTTGGTTACAGAACTTTGTCTTAAGTCATAAAACCCGAGATCACAATAGCAACAGAAAATCAGCAGAGGGACATCAAAGAGAGATTCTTGATCAAAGGATGTCATATGTGGGAAATGGTTTTCGCTGATGTTTATATTATTTAAAATACATCCTTGTAGATAATTTTGTTATGAAGTAACTCCAAGGGAGGGTCTAACTGACGTCACAGAAGGGCAGGGGAGATGCCCCCGAAATGAAACATTGTATGTGGAGAATGTGACATATCATCTTGGGCTCTGAGACAGAAAATTCTTTCTAACTTAAATGCACTTAAAAAGGTAATACTTAGATAGCAAAGATCTTAAGTGCTGTGGTAGGAGTTTTGTTCTGAAATCTCCACATTTTCTTTTGTGACTGTGAGCTCATGCTGTTTGTTCTGTATTTTATTTTAGGGTCTGTTCATGAAAAGGGGCTACCAAAGTGTGACACAAGGGTAAAATTTTCAAATTATTTCTAGATTACATTTTTGATGCATTTCAACATATTATGACCCAAGTATGAAAAAATAAACATATTGGGACATAAAAGCCCCACAGATTCCTGAGATAAAATAACTGTATTGTGATGAGTGTAACAAGTGACACCACACACTGTGGTGAATGTAGCACCTGACACAAAACATTTGTTTTAGTAGTAAAAACTTTAATAAACATGTAATGAGTTGTATTAAAATATGAGAAACAAATATTTATAAGAATTATATTACATTAATTGCAAATATGATGTTTTGAACCACGTACTATGGTGAATGTAACAAGTGACACCACACTTATGTTTCACTTACTAAAACTATACTAAACATGCCTATCAACTAACATACTACTGCTACTGACTGACATACTACTATAGAACATGAAAAAATTTGACAATTACATTACTGGCAAGTGTGATGTTTAACACCACATACTGTGGTGAATGTAACGAGTGACACCACACATTTGTTTCAGTTTTACAAAGTTTAGTGAACATACCTAATGGCTAACATGCTACTAATAATAACTGACACAGTGCTACAAAACCTGGAGAAATCTGACAATAATAACAGTAGTGACAGGTCTGCTGTTTGATACCACATACCATGGTGAATATAACAAGTGACACCACACTTACGTTTGACTTACTAAAACTGTACTAAACTTGCCTAACAACTAACATACTACTACCACTGGCTGACATACTGCTATAAAGCATGAAAAAAATCAATAATTACATTACTGGCAAGTGTGATGCTTAACACCACATAACGTTGTGAATCTAACAAGTGACACCACACATTTGTTTCAAGTTTTAAAACATTTACTGAACATGCCTCATGGCTATCATGCCACTACTAATAACTGACATACTTTTACAAAACCTGGAGGAATTTGACAATAATAACAGTACTGGCAGATATGATGTTTGACACCACATATCGTGGTGAATGTAATGAGTGACACCACAAAGAAAATCCATTTTAACTCTCCACCCCATATACACTGAATAATCCCTATTACAATTTATGCCTAGCACTTTCCTTAGACATGCAGTTGTCACTGAAATATGCTCTCTGAAAATTTTCCCAACAATCAGCGAATGATGGTAACCAAAGTCTACCTGTGGTGAATCTAACTGCAGCCCTCGTTGTTGCATGCAGTGCTTATCTTCATGGAATGTAGCCCTACAAATGGAGGAGCCACATGCAAACAATGGGTTTTAATCCACAACTCCTCAGATCCTCCCTCTATGGTTTCTCCTTGGTTCTGATGGGCAGGTTATGACTTTACAACTGTCACAGACTGACAGGTAAACATTGGGCCTGATGTGACCCCAAGTAAAGTGAGGGTCAAAGGTTGCTGTCCCTTCTGTGGGAAAGATAGATCAGGCAGTAACACAGTCAGTTATCACAAGGAGACAAACTAGGAGAGAAGCCAGAAAATCTTTTAAAGTGCTACTAGCACAATTACAGATTTGGGAGCAATGCGGGTGAATGTAACGTGATGTGACACCAACTGTTACATTCACCACACTAAATACAAAGCTGCATAAATTAAAAATGGAGCATTACAATGGGCTAAAGAGTACAGCTAATAAAAAACACAACTCCAGATTAGTAAGTGGACGTACTTTAATAATGGAAAACAGTAAATAAAGCTTGCAAAAACAATTAGTAAAACATGTGTTTTTGCATGTCACACTTTTTCAGGTAAAAAAAGTAGCAAAATAGAGCAGGATCCCCCATCAAGAAAATAAAATATGGATACCCTAGAATTCTATAGTTATGTTATTTATCTGCCCATATAGCCAACATTCAGATTTAGTCAAAATCATGTGCCTGACAGTTCTTGATTTTTAAATATGTGGTATGCACTGTATGGTGGGCATTGGTAACCCCTTTTCATGAATAGACCCTTTACCTGTTCTTTTTTTTAAGATACTGCCTGTGTCTCCTCAGTAATTTTTGCATGTTTTTGCTGAACCGATAGTAAGTCTGACAGCTGTAAGGGCTTGCATAGCATTACTAAGTGGGAAAAAAGGTAAGGAATACCTGGGTCTCATATACAGATTTAAAAGGGTTCATTTTGGAGACCTGGCTGGGTGCCCCTGGTGAAAGATTGTACTGCAGTCCTGAAGAGCATACATATATGAGCCTGTACATTGGGTATGCTAGCATAAGGGTCACAGTGTGAATCCCCCCAGAACTTGAGGCTAAAGTTGATTGGGACCCAAAGCAGACAGGAGGGTTACCCTGTCTGTTACCTGTTCACACTATTGCACTCTGAGGTTGGCATTGTGGGAGCAGAGGGCCTGAACTTCAGAGTGCATTTGTGACAGATTTGGTTGGCAGTGGTGTGATTTAAAGTATTGGTAACACAAGATTTAACAGTTCGGTGTGTCAGATTAAAACTGTACAACTCACATACAACATAAGGCAGTGATTTGTTTTAAAAAAGAAGTAAACAGAACTATATCATTTTGCTTACAGTGAAAGTTCCTGTTTTTTTTTTCTAAAGTGCAAGTTAGAGTAGCCATAGTTAGGGAAGAAGATGGCTTCCAACTACAGCGGGGACATTGCAGACTACTTGAGGCAGTTGTGCCAGGACAGAGGAGACCAGTATGAAGGGAAAGTCAACAAGCAGAACCTCATGGATGCTCTGTTGGCAGTAGATGCCCAGAACCTCAAGTCACAATCTGTGACTGAAAAGGACTGAGCCTTGGGTATGGAGGGGCCAGAGTCCAGTGCAGTGTCTGGATCCAATGAGGAGGGCAGCAGGGACAGTGCAAGCCAAGGGCCACAGCAGCAGGGGAAGGCCACAAGCATTCTGGAGCAAGAAGCAATCAGGCTACAGATGGAGTTGCAGAGAATGAAGCTGGACTTCCAGAGAGAAGAGAGGCAAGAGTAGTGAGCCACAGAGGAGAAGAGGGAGCGAGAACAGTGAGAAGCTGAGTGAGAACAGCGAGAAGTGGAGTGAGAGCAGAGAGCCACAGAGGAGAAGAGTGAGTGAGAACAGCATGAAGTCAGACTGTGAAGAGTGTGAGTGCCAGAGGCAACATGAACTGTAGAAGCTACGACTCCAACCCCCAGCATCAGCACAGGTAAGTGGCTTGGGTTTAACTGGAACTACAGGACTAGGTTACAAATCAGTATAGCATAGTGGTTTAAGGCTCTGAGCTACAAACCTGGAGACCTGGATTTGAATCCCACAGCCCCCACTTGCACACTGTGTGACCCTGAGCAAGTCACTTAACCTCCTTGTGCTCCCAGGTTGCACCTGTAAACAAGCTATTAGCTTAGTGTGTCTCTCATGGTAAAACAAAGGTACAAAAAAGAAAAAAAATTACATTCCAAATTGACAGCCAAATTTAAAGAGGATGAGGATATGGATGCCTTTTTGAATTCCTTTGAAAAAGTTTGTGTTCAGACAAATATTCCTAGAGAGTCCTGGAACATCAAGCTATCCCCGCTACTTACTGGGAAAGCTTGGGATGCATTGGGTCAAATGGACAATGAGGACAATAATGATTACAGCAAACTTAAAGCTGCACTTTTAAAACAGTTTGATTTAACTGCAGAAGCATACAGAGCTACATTCCGTAAGTTCAGGAGAAGCCCTGACATGAGCTACATGGAGCTAGCCACAAAACAACGTCAGTTTTTAAAATGTTGGTAGGAAGGAATTGAAGCAAACTCTGTAGATACAATTGAAAATGCTGTATTATTAGAGCAGTTTTTTTGGGCATGCCCAGCAGAGCTGAAAATCTGGCTGGAGGATCGAGATTCAAAACAGTGCAAGAGGCTGCTGAACTCTCGGACCGCTATGCCAGGAGCAGACATGCTTTGAGAGCAAATGGGGTGGAAGTGGCAGTGCAGAAAGGAAAAAGTGCATCTTCAGGGCAGCTAAAACCCTCACTGCCTCCACTGAAACCAGGTAGCCCCAGGTTTCAAAGGAAAGATTTAACTGAGAAAAGACATGAATGTTGGGTTTGCAAAGAAACTGGACACCTTGACAGACAGTGTCCCAAAATGACAAGCGGTATGCAAAGTGGTGCTAAGAAAGAAGTGGGTTGTTTGTGTGTCCCTGAAAGCATGCCTGTAAACATGAGGGAACACATGCACCCAGTCACTGTGAATGTTGTACAGACACAAGGGTTAAGAGACACAGGGACATTCCTGACGTTGGTAAAGGGGGATCTGGTAGAGCCTGGTCAGCTTATACCCAATCAATTTATAACTGTACGAGGATTCACTGGGGGGGAGAAAACCTTGCCACTTGCTACTGCCCTCCTAGACTGGGGGTGAGATGGGGGGACTGTACAAAAGGTTGCCATAGCCGAAACTTTAGCTGTTGATGTAATCATTGGCAGCAATCTCAAACAGAGGATGATGTGTGCAGTTACCCCCAGCCAAGCGGCAAAGGAAAATTGTGGTGCCCTGGACCCCATAGAAGCCACTGTGGAAACCACTGGGAGGCTGGTTCCCCAGCCTGTGTCTCCTGATATGGAGACTAATGAAAAGGGGGTAGAAATTCCCCTGGTAGCAGTTAACCAAACAGCTACAGAGGGTTACTCCGAGGAAGGGAGGGTGACCCATTGTCAGAGGGTTAGGGATGGCAGTGATCCTGAGGGTCCTGATGCTAGAGCTAGGGACCCTGGTTTAGACACCAAAGGAGACCTGTCCCATGCCTTGGGAATGTGCAAGGAGTTTGCAGCTGCTCAGAAAATGACCCTAGTCTAGAGAAGCTGAGGGCTTGGGCAGACTCTGATGGAGCACAAGGAGGTGACAGGAAACACAAAATTTATTGGGACAATGGACTGATGTATACCAGGAAGCTAAGACAGAGGGAAGGGTGATATTCAGGCAGCTTGTCATTCCCCAGGGGTACTGTGAGCAGTTGCTCACAATTGCACATGATAGTCCCTTGTCTGGACATCTGGGAATTACATGCACTATGCAGCAGTTGGCCCAGAATTTCTTTTGGCCCAACTTCACCCAGCAAGTGAAGGAGAATTACAGGTCTTGTCACTGGTACCAAGAAATAGGGAAGGCAAGTAAGAAAACACAAGCCACTCTAATTCCATTGCCCACAGTGGAGGAGCCATTCCAGAGGGTGGGAATGGATATTGTGGGACCTTTAAATACCCCCAGCTCCTCTGGGAAGAGGTTCTTCCTGACTGTGGTGGATTATGCCACCCAGTGTCCAGAGGCAGTTGCCCTATCCTCACTGAGGACAAACAAAGTGGCAGATGCCTTACTTGGCATTTTCTCCCATGTTGGGTTTCCGCAGGAGGTTATCACTGATCGAGGGGGTTCCTTCATGTCAAACCTGATGAAATGTTTGTGGGAGAAATGTGGGGTGGTGCAGAGATGCACAACACCTTATCACCTGCAAGCCAGTGGGCTTGTGGAAAGATTTAAGGGTACCCTGAAGGTAATGTTCCAAGCATTTGCTGAACAGCATGGGATGGACTGGGAGAAATACCTTCCCCACCTGTTGTTTGCATACAGGGATGTGCCCCAAGAGTCGAGAGAGTTTTCCTCCTTCAAGCTCTTATATGAACGCCGGGTACATGGGCCCCTAAACTTGATCTGGGAGGACTGATAAGGCAAGCATGCCACCCAGGGAACTCTCATAGTGGATTATGTCCTTAGGTTTAGGGAAAGGCTGAAGGAGCTTATGGGGATGGCCCAGAGCAACCTGGCAGCTGCCCAACAAAAACAAAAAGTGTGGTACAACCACAGAGCCATAGCTCACTCATACACAATGGGTCAGGAAGTCATGGTCCTAATCACAGTCTGGAAAGACAAACTGCAGGCTGAGTGGGCAGGACCATACAAAGTAGTCAGAAAGGTAAATGAGGTGAACTATATCACAGAGTTACCTGGCAGAAGACATACAGAAAGAATGTACCATGTCAACATGATGAAGCCATATGCTAATAGGACTGACATGGTGTTTGCAGTGTGTAGTCCTGGGGCGGGGACGGATGAAGGAGACCCCTTTCTGGACTTGCTGGAAGAAAGCAAGAAGGAATCCTCTGTGGAGGGAATTAAATTGTCACCCTAGTTGGCCCCGGACCAGATCCAGAAAGTAAGGGAGGTTTTAGCAGACTTTGCCCCACTATTTAGTGCCAAGCCTGGACTAACACGCTTAGTGACACACAACATGGAGACAGGGATGCAGGTGCCCATATGGTGAACAGCATATCGGGTGTCAGATGCTGTCCAACAGGACATTAGGTGGGAGGTGTAGAAAATGCTGGATTTATGGGTAATCCAGAGATCCCACAGCTCCTGGGCCTCACTCGTAGTCCTCATGCCAAAGCCAGATGGCTCTACTCATTTTTGTGTGGACTATCATGGACTGAATGCAGTCACGAAGTCAGACGCCCACCCAATGCCATGGACAGATGAACTCCTGGACAAGTTGGGAGGGGCAAACTACGTTACAACTGTTGACCTGACAAAGGGGTATTGGCAGGTAGAGTTAACTGCCAGAGCTAGGGATAGGTCAGCCTTCATCACTCCCATAGGGTTATTTGAATTCAAAGTAATGCCTTTTGGAATGAAGAATGCCCTGGCCACGTTTCAAAGGTTGGTGAACCAGGTGTTAAATGGTGCTGAGGAGTACACTATGGCATACCTGGATGACATTGCCATCTTTAGTGCCAGCTGGGAGGAACACCTGTCCCACCTTAGGGAAGTGCTGGGCAGGATACAGAGGGCCGGGCTCACTGTCAAAGCTGAGAAGTACCAGGTGGCCATGGTTGAAGTGGCATACCTTGGGCATGTTGTAGGCTGGGGACAGCTCCATCCTAACTAAGTAAAAATAGAGGTGTTCAAGGTGTGGCCCAGACCAGAATTGCAAAAGCAGGTCAGGAGTTTTCTAGAGACACCAAGGTACTATAGGATATTTGTACCAAATTAGATTGCCCTGGCTGCTCCCCTATCTGACTTGGTAAAGAAAAGGATGCCTAAGAAATTTACCTGGAAACCAGCCTATGAAAAAGCCTTTGCCAGATTGAAGGAGGTACTGTGCAGTGCTTCTGTATTAACAAGTCCAGACTATAGCAGACCCTTTATAATCCAGACTGATTCCTCAGATGTGGGTATTGGGGCAGTACTGAGCCAGACATCCAACCAAGCGAAGGATCACCCCATTGTGTACCTGAGTAAAAAGTTACTTCCCAGGGAGCAGACATACTCTACTGTGGAAAAAGAATGTCTTGCCATGGTGTGGGCCCTAAAGAAGTTAGAGCCATACTTATAGAGGCAACATATTAAATGTACAAATTGACCACAACCCACTGGTTTGGCTGACATAAATGGAAAAAACAAATGGTAGACTATTAAGATGGAGTCTTGCCTTGCAAGGGTATGACTTGACGATCTCACATAGGGCTAGAGCAACCAATCAGTATGCAGATGGCTTGTGGCATCTATATGAGGAATGAACTGACTTGTAGAGCTCATCCCATGCAGGGGATACAGCCCCCAAATTCAGTCTAAGTGGCGAGGAGTGTGACGCTCTGCCCCCTTGCTTATGATTACTGTATGATAGCTGTAAAATAAATAAATGGTCTGTGTATGAAATTTGTCTCCCCCCAAGTCAGCAGTGTATGAGACTTGGCCTTTAATTTTCAAAATGTCAGTGAGGATGTCATTAAACAGACCAGAGAAATCTGATTAAAGATTTCCTGTTTTTGTCTTAATTAGAACTGGACCAGCTGCCAGGATATTAGCCTCATAAACTTTTATGGTTCCTGCAGGAAAAGGCCAATTTGGTTACAGACCTTTGTCATAAGTCATGAAACCTGAGATCACACTAGCAACAGGAAATCTGCAGAGGGACATCAAAGAGAGATTCTTGATCAAAGGATGTCATATGTGGGAAATGGTTTTTGCTGATGTTCACATTATTTAAAATACATCCCTGTAGATAATTTTGTTATGAATTAACTAAAAGAGAGGGTCTAACTGATGCCATAGAAGGGAAGGGGAGAAGCACCTGACATTAAACATTGTATCTGGGGAATGTGACTTATCATCTTGGGCTTTGAGACAGAAAGTTCTCTCTAACTTAAACACACAAGGTAATGCTTAGACAGCAAAGATCTTAAGTACTGGGGTAGGAGTTTTGTTCTGTAATTTTCCCATTTTCTTTTGTGACTGTGAGCTCATGTTATTTGTTCTGTATTTTATTTTACCTGTTCTTTTTATCATATTTTTAGCAAACATTTTCTTTAAGATACTGCCTGTATCTCCTCAGTCATTTTTGCATGCCATTGCTGAACTGATATTAAGTCTGACAGCTGCAAGGGCTTGCATGGTGTTACTAAGTGGGAAAAAGGGTAAGGAATACCTGGGTCTCATATAGAGTTTTAAAAGTGTTCATTTTGGAGACCTGGCTGGTGCCTCTGCATATCTTCAGCTGGTAGCTCAAGAGGGTACATATCTGAGCCTGTACATTGGGTGCTAGCATAAGGTTCACAGTTTGAATCCCCCGAGAACTTGAGGCTAAAGGTAATTTGGACCCAAAGCAGACAGGAGGGTTACTCTGTCTGTTACTTGTTCACACTATTCCACTCTGAGGTTGGCACTGTGGGAGCAGAGGGCCTGTCCTGCAGAGCATGTTTGTGACAGATAGTACCGTTGATCTATTTTTATATAAATGTTTTAACAACATGAAAGACAGGATGCGGTGCTGCATGCATACATTGATTGCCACCCATGCAGCTCTGACAACCATGTGTTGCTGCCTTACTGCTTCATCTCTTCCACAGGATACCACGAGGTGAGTTGTGAGTGAAGAACTGCATGCCTGCGAGCATCCTATCTGGTGTCATGTCTGCCTCCTCTCTCCTGCGTACTTCTCAAGCAGTGCCCAGTTTAGTGGTACTGACTTCTGATCAACATGACCTATGAAACAACTTCTTTGTACCTAAGTTACAGTTTCTGTCACTGTGTTGTACTGCCTGCTGTGCTGCCTGCCTGGCGCATGCCTCACTGACTGACTGATCAACACCTACTGTCTGTTTTTGTGCTTTGCTGCTCCCTGCCTCCAGTCCCTGGCCTCTCTCCAGACCAGAGTCCAGACACATCACACCTGCTGCTTGTCTCATCATTTGGAGGGAGTGTGTGTGTGTGTGTGTGTGTGTGTGTGTGACTGTCAGAGTGACAACTCCAACTCTCTCCAGACCAGAGTCCAGTCAGATCATAGCTGCTGCTTGCCTCATTGTTCAGAGGGGACTGTGTGTGTGTGTGTGTCTGTGTGTGTGTGTGTGTGTGTGTGTGTGAGACTGTCAGAGTGACCACTTCAGCACTGAAGTAAGCAGAATACAAAAAAGTACCATTAAATTATTACAGTCCATCTTCTCTCCAGGTCTGCTCTCATCTGTAGCCTCAGGTTAATAATTGTTTCATGCATTGATTGATAGTTGCTTTAGATATTCACCTGCTATCAGACTAGCAAACTGAATTAATTTTTTGCAGAACTAGCATCAATGAAACTAGCTCTCTGTGATTTGGCCACCAATTTCAGGAATTTGAAACTGGTGCTTGAAGGTATTACAAAGTGGTTTTCAGATGTGAAAACCCTCATGAGCTTTGTAGAGGATCAATAAGTGAAAGATACAAAAAAAGTCACAGACATCCACAAAAAACTTGGAAAGCTAGAAGATCGGCTGGAAGATCAAGAAAGCTGCCTCAACTGAAATAACTTAGTCATCATGGGGGTACCAGAACTGGCCGAGGGCTCCAACATACAGTACTTGCATTCACTCAGAAACTGTTGACAGAGCTGATCGGACCCCACAGTCTAACCATGTCTACATGTTGGACTTTGCCAACCTCTCCTTCAAACCTACCCAGCGGCACGGAGACAAACCCAGAGTCATTCTAATCCAATACACAAGCCTTTAAGACAAAGTGCACATCCAGACACCAGCATGACTTAAAGGTGTGCTACACTGGAATGGTCACAGAAGCCATCTGTACAGTGATGTTACATCTGCAGTTAGGGAAAAGCAAAAAGAGTACCAAGACATCAAGAAAAAGCTTCACCAAGTTCAAGTCCCTTTCAAGATGCTTCACCCTCCCCAGCTCGTCATCACAATGAACTCCAGAACCCATGAATACCCCAATGCTGAAACAGTTCATAAGGAACTCCCTAAGGTCCTTCCCAATGTATTCACAACCCAGCATTTCCTATCAGGAGGAGCCTTGGACATAACCATATAGGGGCTGTGTGGTGAGTCCATTTTGCCTTATCAAGATCTTTCACCCTTTATTTTATATAATTTATATTTTATGTTTCATGCTCTATAATGTGCCTGGCAATCAAAATTGTACATGTACTTGCCACCAACCTCACCCCTTCCTTGGTCAGTACTGAATAAGGGCACTAACTGCGGTTACCAGACTGCATCCCCCCATGCTGAGTACGGGAAGGTGTGCCAAACAAGAAGCAGGGAAGCTGAACTGATGTTATGACAAATAGGTGCCTGTAGTGGAACAGCAAAAGTGAAGGGACAGAGCAAAGATGGCCGTGAGTACAAATTAGCTGTCCCTGTCCTGGGACCAACTCTACCTTACCCTCTCCTGCCACCCAAACCTCAGCCTTGTTCCTAAGAGACAATAAATATTTCAAATGCTAGACATTCCAGGAATGTGCTCTCGTGGAGTTAATCCATAACAAAATTATCTAAAAGGATGTATTTTAAATAACGTGACCATCAGCAAAAACCATTTCCCACATATGACATCCTTTGATCAAGAATCTCTCTTTGATGTCCCTCTGCTGATTTCCTGTTGCTACTGTGATCTCAGGTTTTATGACTTATGACAAAGTTCTGTGACCAAATTGGCCTTTTCGTGCAGGAACCATAAACGTTTGCGAGGCTTATATCCTGGCAATTGGTCCACTTGCACCTACTGGCAATCAGAATTGCCTGAACTTGGGTCTCCAGCCTCCACAGCAGCCTTGTGGAAGGGGACATACAAATGCCTTAAATTCAATGGCCTTAGGCTCATGCAATTTAAAATTAATCACAATCTATAGCTCACCCCTGTCAAACTCCTCAAGATGGGAAAACTCAATACAGATCGCTGTTCTAGATGCCATATAGACAAGAGATCCCTCAAACACATCCTGTGGGACTGTCCCAAAGCCAAACCCCTCCGGGAAGCAATGAAATCAAGCCTGGATCCCTTATTGGGACTATAGGATACATTCTCCCCCCAAACTTGTCTCCTGGGTCTCAACTTAGACAAGCTCATGGGTAACAGAAAATATCACATCTCTCTCATCTCAGCAATGGTGAAAAAACTAATACTCGAACATTGGCTGGATGATAGAGTACCAACTTACTCTGAGTAGCACAACGCCACACTAGAGGCATTGAGAATGGAGAAAATGATCTTACATGTGACACACACTGAAGCTTTACGTAAGGAGATGGGGAATGCTAGATGCGCTCTTGCTACAGTCACAAGCCAGCAGCACCCCAGATTAACTGGGTCTAAACTTGTTATTCCTATGAATGGCTCCTGTGAGAGCCTACTGTATGTTGTCTGAACAGGAAGCGAACCCAACTGATATCAGCACATGGTAGTTCAGTCCAGTCCCTGAATGTTGATGGGACAAAATATGATTAATTTGATGTACATCTTAGATATTTTGTTTATTGTCCTCTGTTTTGTTGATTGTATTAGAGTGTTATCTCAAAAATCCTATTGAGCATGATCAGAATCCAAACTTGTCAAACAAAGCCCGGAATCTAGCTAAATGGATCCCATTTACCTACTTTCAGGTGTTTGTAAAAAATTCATCATTTTTATATATGTAAAAAAAATTTTCACCAAAAAAAAAAAAAAACAAGATGGTAGCACACATGACAGTAACATTTTTGCTCATGAAAGTAAAACACATTTTTCTGGAAGAAAAATGACTTACAACAGTAAAATTCTTCTTTCATGGCAAGGGTTATCATATATACAGAGTATATATATATATATGTGTGTGTGTGTGTGTTTTAAATATGTCTTTGTACTCTACCTGGATGCATCTGAATTCAGGTCACATGCCATCCAGCTGTTTTGCATTATTGGATAACATGGATCTTCTTGCTTCTTAAAGGTGATGGGAAATAGTTTTTTACACATCTAGATGCCATCCTGTTTTCATTTTAGTGTCTATTAAATGTACTAACATATTTTGACCTTAGGATGGTTATTGTTATGGAGATTTCATTTGCGATCATGTAATGGCACCTGAAGGTCTCTTGCAGCAAACAGAGAATGATGTGTAGTGAGTGCAGGTAGGAATTTGGGAAATTTCTGGGTTTGAGAGGGTTTTGTGTAAGAGTCTTTTTTCCAGGTTCTTTTGCTGCTTGTTGCTTGATTTGGCTAGCTTTCTAATGCTGTGTTAATTGTGTTATTAGTTGTACCACATAGGGTTTAATGCAGTGCAGCTGTGCACTTACGCAATAATGACCAAACAGCTGGTAATTTCTTGGGGATTAATGACTGACCATGAAGATGTGCCTTAGGAACAAGCCAAGGGCCAACCCCCACCAGTCGGTCATTAATCCACAGAAAATGAACAGCTGCGAGGTTATTATTGCAATTATAAGTCTAATAGCAATAATGACCATTTTTATTTTGGCAGGTTTCTCTGTTTTTCTTCTAGGCAGCATGCACTGACACTGTCGCGTGTTGCCATTTGTTCTGCGTGGTAACATGTGGAGTTGACAGTGGGAAGTGATGTGCTGTATGTTGTACTGATGGTGTCATGTGTGTTTTTTTACAATGCCTTTGTTAAAAGGATTTTTGAAATAATAAATGGCAGGAATGGAGAACTGCTTTTTTTTTATTTTATTTTGTTTCACAAGTTTTTGACAAACGTGGTTTGGCAACAAGACATATGTCACTGCAATGAATATGCAATGGGAACCCTTACAAAACTTGGTCTGCAGTTGACTGAATTCTTAGTTCTGTCACGACCTTTACTGCAGCCTGTTTCTGACTGATCGTGTACACTAACAGCAGTGCGGAAAATGCTTGTTTTGTTCTCCCACTACTGCTGTCATTGTATTGCAAGCTACCAGCTGTGTGGCTGCCATGCTAAGCATTTCAAAGATATTTCAGACTGGCACAGCATCCAATCAGTGAGCTAGTTGAGCTCACAGACACTTAATTAGACTTATCATTTTTATTAGTGCAGGTATATACTTTTAATTGTTTGATTAGTGTAGGTAAACAAATACATAAATACATATAGCTTTAATTAGTGCAGGTATATAGCTGTAATTGATTGATTAGTGCAAGTATATAGCTGTAATTGATTGATTAGTGCAGGTATGTAGCTTTAATTGATTGATTAGTGCAGGTATATAGCTGTACTTGCTCGATTAGTGCAGGTATATCGCTGTAATTTATTGATTAGTGCAGGTATATAGCTGTAATTGATTGATTAGTGCAGGTATATAGCTTTAATTGAAAGATTACTCATAGGTATACAGGGAAATAAATATGACATTTTCTATGGGGAAAAGTGCCCATTCATATATTATCTATCTATCTATCTATCTATCTATATATATATATATATATATATATATACACATATATATATACTGCAAAAGAAAAAGAATCAGCATGTATATAGTGCTTTTCATATACAGTGTATCCCAAAGCACTTTACAAGTAATGCTCGACTGGTAGTGATGTGACTGAATGTGTAGTTGCAGCCATATCACACATCATCACCCACACACAGCCTGGACAATGGGAAGGGGAATGCTGGCCAGGACACCGGGAATGTCCCCTACTTTTTGCGAAGAGTGCCCTGGATTCTTTTACTTCCACCTGGACACCCACCAGAACAGCACCAGGATGGGTAGAAGGGACCTCAGTTTGATGACTCATCCAAAGGATGGCACACCCCAGCAGTATAGCACTCCCCTAATACTACACTTGGATGCCAGCGTTTAGGTGTAAGTCCAATCCCGGTGTGGGACGAGAACTCACGACTTTCTGGTCCAGAGGTGGATGTGCTACCAACAGAGCCACACTGACACCTGCATTAATGCTTTAGTTATGGGTAAAGCCACAAAAGTAGGAAAATGTGGCGTTAGGGTTTTCAAAGTTAACACCCCACACCCACCCTGCACACACCAACAGGCGTTGGCGAAGTGCTTTGAGGTACTCAAACCTAATGCTCACCCCATTTCATAAGTAAATATGCTGAGATGGCTACAGAACAGGAGAATAGGGTGAACGTTAGGGCTGATGACCCCAAGGAACACCCCCGATGCCTGTTGGTGTGTGCAAAGTGGGTGTGAGGTGTTAACTGAAAACTCTAAACCAGAATTCTACTTTTGTGGCTTTATTCTAACTTGAGCATTAACACAGTTTTTTGAAATTTATTTTCTTATTTTTTGAGACAGTATATTATACAATGGCAAGAAAGAATCCTGTTCTCTGATTGGTCAGTCTGGGACTGGACCCATCATGTTACCCCAGTACAACATCACGGGTCTAGTCTCAGCCTCACTGTGAACCTGTAGATGATTGTTTGGAGCTAGATATCTTTTTTTGCATCTTCTCTTAAGAAACAAAAATATTCTTCCACACTAACAAAAACATTCTTTAAAATGCTTTTCTTTATTCTGTATTACAACAAGCCATTGTATAATAGCAATAATGCCCTCCAGGGTGTGTGTTGTGCTGGGATAATGTCAGGCTTCAGGTATTGGACACACTCGGCCTGCGGTCTTGTGCCCAACCACCTGAGGCGTGATGTTATCCCAGCACAACACACACCCTGGAGGGCATTATTGCTTAAATCACATATCCTTATTTGCCTGTGGGAGTGCAGGACCTTCCGGGCCCTGCACTCCCATCCCTCCATAGATGCATATATGTATGTAGCTGTGGAATCACAATGCCCTCTGGGCTCTTCGCTTCCATTTATAAGACAACAGTGACCAAATTGTCAGCATAGTCATCTTATTACCCCACCTCGTGCATCCAGTACAGAAAATGTTCAAATCCCCACCAAAATTTAATTTTGTGCAACTGCAACACCATTCTATACCAAAGGTTGAAAACACATTTTGGCCAGGATCTGAAGAATGACAGCTGTGACATACATGAGGTGGGGGAAATAAGATGGCTATGTTGGAAATCTGAGGTCAAAATATTGAAAATGTCCAAAGTTATGAGTGGGCGTAGCGAAATTGCAATGAATTGTCATAACTTTGGCATTTTTTTCATATTTTGACCCCAAATTTTCAACATAGTCTTCTTATGACCACACCTTATAGACCCCATAGGTGAAAATGTTCAAATCCATTCCAAAATGCCATGCCTCAGGTGTGAAAACATGTTTCAGACAGGATGCAAAAAATGACAGCTGTACTGTTCATGAGTTGGCATGAAAAAATGGCTATGTTGAAAATCTGGAGTCAAAATAATGAAAATTACCAAAGTTATGCGCGTGCATAGAAAAATTTCAACAAACGTGCATAACTTGGCCATTGTAAGGAATTTGTTCATCAAATTTTCAACATGGCTTTTTTGGGTCCCCATCTCATGAACACTGGTGGTGAAGTTTTATAATTTAAGTCCTGAAAGGTGATTTCATGCAGTGACCACAAAATCACCTTCTGGGCCAAATTAATGAAATAACAGTTGCATCGGTCATGAGGTGGGGTCCCAAAAAGGCCATGTTGAAAATCTGATGAAAAAAATTTCCAAAAATGCCAATGTTATGAACATAAATTCAAAATGCCATTGAAATACATTATATAGCACTTACATTTATTCCTTACTTTACAGTTCGGCTTTGAAGAGTGTAGACATATCTTGGTTCACAGAAAATGACAGCCTATGACCTCCAGTGGTAAGCATAGGGTAAGGGGTACTCAGTTAGGGGGTTGGGATGTGGAGGGGGTGGCAGGAAC
This sequence comes from Neoceratodus forsteri, assembly GCA_016271365.2. NCBI lineage: Eukaryota > Metazoa > Chordata > Ceratodontiformes > Ceratodontidae > Neoceratodus > Neoceratodus forsteri. The sequence continues at coordinate 423,584,372 of CM057453.1, forward strand.
GATGACGGACCATTTTCTTTTTTTCAGATTTAAAAAAAAGATGTCAGAGGACTGTTTTCTCTTTTTCAGGAATTTAAATATCCCAGGGTGGGGGTGGGGGACCACTAACCACTAACAAACAAAATTAAATATGGGGATTGGAGGGTGGGGGTGCCACTAGACACCAGGGAAACATACAGAAGTGTGGGAGGGTACCACTAACACCAAAGGAGAGATTGTAAATGTTTAATATGGGGATTGGAAGGTGGGGGGTGCCACTGGCACCAGAGATACATAAAGGAGGGTGGGGGGATACCACTAACACCAGTGGATCAATTTGTATTATAAAATTGAAGCATGGGGATAGGAGGGTGGGGGTGCCACTAGACACCAGGGAAACAGTGGCTCACAGATGAATCTTCAGCCAGCAGCATGAGTTCCAGCTGCAGCTGCAGAAGTCAATAAAATCCCACTGTTCTCATACTGAGAACATGGAGAAGTGATCCTCTCACTAAGCTGGGCACCCAGGATTTGGGGTGTCCAGAAAACATATATATGGGCACAACATTTAACAACAAACATCAGAATCTAGCTAAACTGGTCCTGTTTAGCTAGATTATGATGTTTGCTTATTAAAATCATGGTATTTTTGTGTTTTCTTCCATGTTTGTTGGTTTGTGGAAAAGGTCAGCAAGATGGCAGTTGGCACAGCACAAAAAAAGTTTGGTGCCGTGCCAAACAAGTGGCCCAAAAGCAAAATGGGCATTTGCGGCATCATAATTTTACTTTCGCCGTAGAACGTTGTCTCAAATCCCCTACTGTGCATGTGTAAGTCAGAAAACATTAAAATTTAAAGCCTTATAACTCTGGAACCCTTTGATATTTTTTCACCAGACCTGTCAAAGGCACTACCTTGGGACATGATATGTGTCCACTGCAAGTTTGGGAATACAATTCCTTTCCATGTAGGCTGTAGGTGAGAACAAAAAAACAACAATGTTAAGTACAGGAAAAAAATTAGTTTTTTTCTAAAAACTACACTTGCAGATCTCAGAAACCACATAAGCTGCCATCACAAAAAGTTCCACACATCAAGACTTTGCCTTCTAGACAACACATGCAAACGTTCAGTTCATTCCGTCAAAGAGAGCCAAAGATATTAATGTGCAAAATTTGAGGTTTAACATTAAACAGGCTACTCAACCCTAACTATAGGGGCGCTATTGCACCCCTATAATATTTTACAGAAGAAAAATCAGCATTTATATAGCAGTTTTCATACAGATTGTATCCCCAAGTGCTTTATAGGCAGTGCTAGACTACCAGTGAAGTGACTAAATCTGTGGTGGCAGCCATTATGCACATCAACACCCAAACACAGCCTTGGACAGCTGCATGAACCAGTTTTATGGGAAGGGGAATGCTGGCCAGGACACTTGAGAAAATCCCCTACTTTTGTGAAAATTGCATTGGGTGTTTTTACTTTTACCTGGGCACCCACCAGGACTGCACCAGAGATGGGTAGAAGGGACCTCGGTTTAACGTCTCATCCAAAGGATGGCACGCTCCAACAGTACAGCATCCCCCAGTACTGCACTCAGGTGCCAGCACTAATGGTACAAGCCCTATCCTGGTGTGGGACCAGAACCCATAACCTTCTAGACCAGAAGCAGATGTGCTACCAACTGACCCATGCTGACACCAGCTGCTAACAGAAACTAGAGGGGACTTCATTTTTTTGTTATTTTTGTTTCCTGTCCCCATATTAACAATAGGAAATATCTTGCTAGAGCACTAGCAAAAATATGTGATATATGTATGTATGTATATATATATATATATATATATATATATATATATATATATATATATATATATATATATATATATATATAGAGTCTCTGTGCTTATAACCTCCTTGAAGATGCCCATTGTGTTTTGAACCCTGCTTTAGGTTCAGCATGGACCATGTTGCTGGGCAGCCTATTCTACTTGTCCTCTACTTGCTGCATACATACATACATATGAACATATGAAGAAGCCAGCAGAAGAAGGCTATTTGGTCTGTCTAGTCTGCTCATATTACAAGGTCCACAGCTTGAAATACTGTCCCTACCCTCCCTCCCACTCCTCCCATCCTCCCGACCCATGATCCTTACCTGCCCCATGCCTATCCCAGCCTCTCTTAAAGCTGCCTACTGTCTTCAATGAGATGACCTCTTCTGGCAGTGCATTCCAAGTGTCCACCACACTCTCTGTGAAGAAGTGCTTCCTGACCTCCCTCCTAAACCACCAACCTTCCAGCTTAAGACTGTGCCCCCTCGTGTTATGGTTGCCACTCAGCTTAAAAAGACTCTCCTTATCAACCTTATTTATCCCTTTCAGGTACTTGAAGGTCCCAATCATTTCCCCCCTCTCTCTCTCTCCTGTCTTCCAGGGAGTACATGTTCAGTGCCCTCAAGCTCTCCTCCTATGCCTTACCCTGCTGACCTGCTGTCATCTTTGCAACCCTCCTCTGGACCTTCTCCAGCAAGTTAATGTCCTTTTTAAGGTGTGGGCACCAGTACTGAACTCCATACTCTAGATGCGGCCTTACCAGTGACCTGCACAAGGGCATTATAACCTCCTCTCTCCTACTACTGTTCCCCCTAGATATGCATCCCAGCATCTTGTTTGCCTTTGCTGCTGCTTTCTTGCATTGTGTGGAGTGCTTCAGGTCACTAGTGATCATCACTCCCAGGTCCTTTTCCTCCCCTGATGCAGATACTCGGACTCCACCCAGGTGGTACTCTGTCCTGGGATTCTTGGCTCCAATATGCATAACTTTGCATTTCTTGGCATTGAAGTCAAGCTACCAGATCCTGAACCACCTCTCCAGCTTTTTCAGATCTTCATGTAGGTCCTGTATCTCTTCAGCCGTATCCACTCTCCCGCAGAACTTGATGTCATCCATGAGTAGGCACATTTTGCTCTTAATGCCATCCCCAATGTCATTTATGCATGCAAAAATATTTGCTGATGTCTTTTCTGAATTTATCCCTGCTGGGTGTTCCTCAACTTACATATTTTGTAAGTATTTTTCAGCTATGACTTCAAAACTTAAAGAAGCAGTTTAATTCTACAAAGTTGGATGGTAGATTGCATTGCCTGTGGCAATTATAACTCTATAGTCAATACATAAGTGGGTCACAGCATACCTCTCAACTGCTATGAATTTCGAATAGTGCTAATTGTTACATTCAAATTTACCCATGCTCCGCAAAGATTTACTGATGTTTCTAATGATGCTTCAGTTATTTCTGGACACTCAACCTACTAAATCATTGAATGAATTTGCTAGAACATTCCTTAACACTAAATATATGGGGGCTCCTATTGCTAGACATATTACTCTAGTGCTACACACTGTCATGTGCACTGAATTTTGAAGGCTGGTGCTTGAATTTTAATGCTGAAAGGTTGATATACTACTGTAGGTCAAAACAGGGATCTTTGTTTGGGCCATGGACTATATAGATATTTTCCTAGAAATCATTCTATTTTAAAACAACTGATGAAATGTTTACTGGTTTTGCTGAAAAAAGACTCTGAAGGTGGAATTCAGATTACTCAAGGTAAGAATTTAATAGATTTCTTTCAAATATTTAGGCTATCCATGTTGAAGGTTAAGACTGATTATATACAGGCAACTGGAAACACAAAACCATGGATTATCATTTCTATTTCAAGCTTATCAAACAATCAGTACCATAACAGTAAAGCCATAACTGTTGCTTGCAATGCCCAGCAGTCATCAGACATAGTTGACAGTTATCACATCTTAAAACAGTGATTGACAGCAGCTTATTATGACTCAAAGTAAAACAAAAACATAGCTTAATGCAAAATACACCTGGCTCTGAGATATATCTATGATAGAACAGCTTTTTATAAGTTCCAGGGTCAATTATGCATCTTTATTAAGAATGATAAGGATTTTCTGCAATAATTTAACTACAAACTACATTATGTAACAGTCTTTCTCACTCTCTCACCTTTGCTCATTATATGCAATGAATGATGGATGCTTATCTTTTAGATTTTAAATAACAACTGACAATATTATAGCTGTAAAGATAATTATAAAATTTTGTCACCTGCAATATGCGAAAAACTTATTTTCCAGTTATAAGCCATCAAATAAGATATGCATGACTTATAAAAAATATTTACAGGCACTGAAAGAATACTATAAATCCCAGTAGGCATAATTTGGCCCTTTTATCTTGGTACTGTCATGTATACAATACTGAGTCTACATTTTTCTCTCAAAATTATGACAATAAAATGCTTAAAAATTACTACAATCTTTGATAAAATATTGCATAAAACCTGTTTTAGTAAAAAGGGGGCCTAGAGTGACAAGACAGGGTCAATATTTCTCTTTTATGATGCATTAAAGTAATGACTAAAAAAAGACTTCAGTTTTCATTAGGGTCTTATGCACTAATATATATGTTATGCATGGCAGTGCTGTGTAAAGCAGATGCAAAACTACGTGGAATAGAAACACATAGCCCACAACGGCACGCACTATGGAGAGGGAGTTGGCCACCAGGCTGCACATCAGTTGCATAGTTATGCACAATGTGGTGTGCAGGGAGAGATGGGTGAGCCATGCAGACCTGGGAACACCTCCTGACCCCATCATAAATGGGGAACCACAGGCCAGGGTGCACACCTACTATCTTGGCATGCTGAATACAGGTGGCATGGAGGGATAGTGGCAGCCGTGGAAACTTGCCGCAGATGGAAGGTAGGACAGGAACATCCCACTGTACTGAGGGGACCCAGGGACAAGTGGCAGAATAGCAGAGTGGGTGGGAACAGGGACACCTGGGCATGTCTCCCTGACCACAGCAGTGGACATAAGGGGTAGCTTGGCCCCACAGCTCATGGAGGTGCAGATCAGTCACCACAGGGAGTCCCCCCAGTGTAGTGCAGTATCCATGCACCAGCAGCAATGTGGGCATAGGTGGTGCCAGGTGCCACCGTGCTGTGAACATCACGGCCAAGCAGGTAACTGCAGCAGTGTCAAAAATTAAGAACAGCTACACCTCTCTGTGCTGCTGGGCATCTCTCTGAGCACAGCTGGCCAACAGGGCCTGCATCAGGAAGGCTGTCCAGTCCAATGTCAATGCCATGGGGTCCATACCCAATCCATCAAGGCCATACAACACAAATGGCAGGACCTGTAGATGGACATCGGTAAGTAGCTGGCAGGTGGGTCATGGTCATGGAATGCCACTGATGGGGGCCCACCATCACCCCCTGAGCTCACACCAGTGGAGGACATGGTGGCAGACACCACCAACCAGGTGACTGTGGATGGGGAGAAGGAAGGCATGGACACTATGCCAGGTGAGTGACCACGGCCCTATGCATGTGGCACAGTGCACACTTGTGTGACAGCAACACTGACTGTGGCATCCTTTCTGCCCCTACAGTGGACCTGTTCATGTCATCAGTGGAGGAGGAGAAGGAGGAGGACATCATGATGTTGGTGACTGATGCCCACATGCCCAAACTGTTGGACACCGCCAAGTAAGACAGTGCCCTGCCAACATGTGATGATGAGTACAATGATGGTGCACTGCACCAAACACAACAGTGCCTGGTCTAACCACTAACCATACTGCATTCCCCACACAGATGCCACTGAGGCCAGTGCAGGTAGTGACCATCAGGATGATGTGGAGCCCAACAACATCATGCAGAGGGGCTGGCTGGCCATAGCACAAGGCATCCAGTCATGCAGGACACTCCCAAATCCCCAAAACTATAGTCCCCGAATCCCATGCACCAACCCACAGCAGGGAGAGAGAATTGAAATGTACATTCAGTGACATGGAACACAGCCATCCGAAGCACTGTGTAGTGATACCACCACACACATTGACACCCCCGCTCACAATGGTGCTACCAAGCTGGGCAGCACCCAGCAACACCAGCATGGTATCAGGTAGAAAGCGACCCTCACAACAGCAATGGTGATAAGGTTCTTTCAGACAGGTCAGTGACGTACAGAAGGGGCAGCACTGCTGTATGCCTACATTTAGGTACTTTGTCAGAGGTGTGGCAGCTGGAGGAGGACAGGCTACAGGCCAAGAGGGAGAACAATGAATAGTTCCATGGTCTCACAGTAGAGGTACAGCTAGGGCACCAAATGGAGTCAAGGAGGGTGGATGACCTGCTGTAGGGCTTACAAGGGCACCTAATCACCCAGGCCAGTAGTGGTGACTGTCCTCCACCTGCACAGCCTGCCTCACTACAACTGTCCCATGCCAGCTCTAGCACCAACTGCCACAGCACTGTGTCACATCGGTGAATAGTCCAACCTACCCTTAGAGGCCACAGACCCTGCTCCCAGACTGATTAACAGGTGACCAGGGCTGGCCCAGCATGGGCAGGACAGCACTGATGTCTGAAGGCAGGGAGGAATCTACTGCAAAGACCCACAACACATGGTCCTCTGCCCAGTGTTAGGGCCACCATACCCATGAGGGCATGCCCCTCTCTTGAGTGCACACACACACACACATGCACGCACACACACACATATACTGGTACACTGCACACATATACTGGTACACTGCACACATATACTGGTACACTGCACACATGGGTACTCAACACTGCCAGTCATCACTGTGCATAGTGGTACCTTGGCATGCACCATCACATCCCCACCTCAAACAGGCCCAGTCTGGAACAGGTCACACACCAGCCCATGTCATGCCTTCCTTCTGCCCAATGTCTCCTCCAGACATGTGCCCACATCTGGCTCCTGGTATTTTATCCACAGGTCCTGGGGTTCCTCATCCACAGGTAGATCCTCAGGTAATGGAAGTCTTTTCTTCATGGCAATACTGTGCAATATGCAGGACATACCCTACCCGGTGCAAGCAGCATCGTGCCACCCATCTTGTCAAGGCATCTGAACTGCATCTTCATTTGCCCAAATGTATGCTGTACCACCATTTATGCCCTCTTATAGGCATCATTGCTTTTCTGTTCTGCCTCCCCTGCCAGTGGCAGGAATGATGTCATCAGGTAAGGCCTCAAGGGGTACCCACTGTCATCTGTATGAGATACAAGGAAGAAGCATGCCATTACATACAGGTGCACTCTGCATGGCATGCTTGGTGTCAACATGCCCATGATATGTAGCTAGCAGGCACCCTGACTGGACTCCATCAGCAGCCATTACTGTCCTCAGCTGTGACTGCTATAAAATGAAGGCATCATGAGTGGGGCTAGGTACTTGCCACTGATATTCATAACAATGCCTTATGTGTCTATGACTACCTGCATATTCATGGTGCAGAATCCTTTTTTTGTTCCTGTAGTCCTCTGCATTGACATGGGGGCCGGGGCGTGGGATCAGCACGTGTTCAGTCTAATGCACCCCTGGCATTCCCAAACCCATACAGCTTGTAGAATGTCTCCTGCATCACCCGTATTCCCAACTGGTTCATGGGAAACTGGATGTAGACATTGATATGTCCCAGCAGCACTGTAGTCATCTATTGTAGGGTGCACAACATGGATGACTGGCTCACGTCTGTCATGTTGCCTGCAACCTACTGGAAGGACCCTGTGACATACAATGCCACTGCACACATCACATTCTCCCCATGGGTATGGTCCTGCTCCTAAGGGTGGTGGGGCATATACGTGTCCTGGTTAGGTCACACAGCTCACCAATGGTGCCATGGTCAAGTCTGAACCATTGCAGGAAGTGGATATCGCACATGACCCTGAGTGACACACGGGTTCTGAAGATTTATGGCCTGGAACCCATGCAGTCCTCCTCCTCCTCTCTAGTGCAGCTTCCACACCCTAAAGCAGGGTGTGCATCAGTAGTGAGGGGCTCATCATTACAGTCCATGGGGGGTCACCCTTCTATGACTCCCCCCACATGTCACCAGGCATGTTGCATGCCCTGATAACTAACCCTTGCTGGAGTGTGTATCCCCTTAAGCACATCTGCATCCCATAGGTAGTACTAGGCATGGGGGGGTTACCCTATGTCCACCACATGCACACCTCTCACTGCCAGCCATAAGTGCATTGTGTACATCTGATGTGGAAATATGGCCTGGATGCAGCTCTTGTACGTCTTTGGTCAGCTCAGCCCCAACCAGTTTTTGGGGTGATAATGACTTGATTTGGATGGCCATGTACCCATCTAGGGTAAGTATGTGTGGGGGTTACTGCTGTTGGGGAGGGCGCATTCTGTGATGGTGATGTGCCCTGTGCCAATCACTGATACCTGTCCTGTTTTTCAATTCAGCCATTCCAGGGTCACCCCGTGAAGAGACTGCTCAGGGCCGGGTACCATCCACCTGCTGTATTGTGGACATGATAGCAGATAGCAGTGGTGTGGGGGAAGAATCTACTGGCAGGGTTGGAGAAAATCAACATTTACAATGGGGATGGGTGCAGCATGCCCTGGTACACTGCAGAGGCAGTTGTGCTCAGTACAGCCCTGTGGCTGTGGCTGAGAGTTGCATGAGGGTGCTATGCCAGGGGATGCAGTGGTCTGCATGGGGGTGTGGCATGGTGGGTCATGCAGTGGATTTTATGGAGGTGTAGCATGGTGGGGCATGTGGTGGGCTGCATGTGACTGTGACATGGTGGGCCATGCCAGCATCCATCCAGCTCATGCCTGCCTTCTCTCCACCTGCAGGACACACCTGGATCACTGGTGGCATTGAGACTCCTCCAGGAGGGCTTGGAGGAGATTTACATTGACTCAGAGCTCCTGAAGAGACCCCTGACTACCATGGAGAAGGTGGCCATGCCCATGTACTACTGATGCACCATCTACAGTATCATTTGGATCCAGTCTCTGTTGGCAGGGCTTCCCTACCATTGGCATGTTCCCCGGTGAGGCACAGGTAGTGCTGAGGTATGGAACCGGTGTTGCCATGAGCACATAGGACGTGTGGCTCAAGACATCTACAGGAGTCACTTTTTCTTCCGTTAGGGCCATTGTGCTTTTTTTTTTTTTCAGTATGGTTGTGTTTTCCTTTACAATACACCTGTGACTGCACCTTCTCTGTGTCCTATTGTTCTTTTTTTTGGGGGGGGGTACATGTGTACCTGTATTTACAGCTGCCCTCCCTGCCATACAATGCTTGGTGTGTTCTGTACCATGCTATATGGACATCCACAGCTCTGTGACCATAATACATATGTGTTGTGGCCCCACATTCCCGGATACACCCCTTTTTGCCATGTACCATAGGCCTCCGTGCAGTTATCCATCTGTGCTGTGCACTCTGTGTGTGCAGCCATTATGCATGCAGCATATCACCCCCATTGCTAGCATACCTGCCTCTGCACCTGTGCTACATGGCGTGTAATGCTCATGTAGCCGTTGTGCACAGGATTGATGAGCCTATGCCTTTCACAATCTATCAAAATACCTTCAGGCTTGTCAAACAGCTTGAAAATGATCCATAAATCTAAAAGGTTTGGCAAGCATCCACCTAACTGACAACACTAAACAAAAACCACACCCACCCTGCACTGCACACAGCATTAGCTACTGTGGTGTGTGAGTACCTCTTATTGAATACTTAGTACTAATACATGGCCCCCCAGATGCTTAGTGTTAATTTGGACCAAGAATTAAGGGGAGAAAACACTGTACTCCTCACCAGGTGGCCAGGGCTAGTCCCTTGGCCACTCCACCCTCCACCTCCTTACATTGTAATTTCCTGCTCTCCATCACCCCCATCCTTCCACACAGAGCTTGTCTTAAAAACATTTTCTAGGTTCCTGTTATAGTGCCAGGAGTTAATAGCATCTTTTTGAATTGTCCTTTCACCCAAGCCTGGCCTCCAGTCCTTATGTGTCTTGAGTAATAAGTGAATCCCCTCACAATTCCTGAGCCATAATTTGGGGACAGTAATACAGCAGTCAATTTCTGGCTAGACAGTTGGCCCCCTATCAAGCAGCATGGTTTTTCATAGATAGTCATTTGACTCTATCAGTGTGTGCCCTTGAGGAAGGGAGGAGGGGATGAGGGGTCTGCATCACTGATGATTGATCAGTCTATATTGTTTCATCACTGATGATTGATCAGTCTATATTGTTTCATCATTGTCATGAAGTGCTCCTCCCTTTCTTCCCTCTTGGGTGTGTACTGCTGCAGTCAGATGATGTCCTAATTAACTATGCAATTCATGGTACTGGTTGGGGAGGCACTTACTGACTAGCTGGATTTTGACTTCTGTTAACTCGCGAAATGATGGATCATGGGTCAGTAGGGGATCACTTGTTAAAAAATGGCCCTTGAGGGCCTGGAGGGTTTGAGCTAAGGAGTGTATTACAAGAAATAGGTGCTATCAGCTCCTGGCACCATGCCAGGAGCCCATCAATGTTTATTTTTCAAACAAGATCCGTGTGGGAAGATGCTGGTGTTGAGAGTGGGAGATGCCAGATGTCTAGGGTATTGGAGAGGGTGACCATAAGACTAGCCCTGTACACATGCAGTGGTCTAATGCATTTTTTTTATTTTGTATTTTTCCTTCCTGAGGCTGAATACCTTGAATAATGAAAATGGACGCAGTATTTCATCCCAAGTACCAAATACCCCATTATTTTAATAATCCAGAATTAACATTTGCACTCCCTCTGGCTAGCAGTTATTTTGCATACAGAACATGGGCATTGAGTACCGCAGACAAGATATGCAATTATCCATTTAGCCAGGAGGGGATTTAAGCAATAAGATACAACAGAGTGTAGAGTTATTGGGAGATTTACCCACGCCTCATGTGGTGTGCCATGAGGCACAGCCAAGAGACTTAACAACACAAGAAGTGATTAATCTCCCACTTACCCATGTCCTAAAGTGCCTTATTTCAATTATACTTTGGACATGTGTAAAAGAAATTTTAAATACATTAAATTATTAGTTTTTTTGTTGTTGTTTGTTTCTTTTTGTTTTGTTTTATAAATACCCTTCCTCAGCTATGGGTTATGGTAGGATTTATCCACAGGTAAACATCTTAGCTGACTGATCAGGTTATGGTATTTGTTAATGTCCATTGTATAATGGCCAACACTAACTACTGTTCCCAAAGCTTGATTTTTAAAAGCTGTATGGTTGCTTTATTAACTAGCCTTGCTTAAACAACCATTATTTATTTATTTAGTTATTTTGTTTGTTTATTTATTTAGTTGTGTGAAATGTGGGGACCAGGAAAGAGAGGTGGAGCCAAGGTTCATTTCCAGATTGTACCCCAAGGAATGGAGCAAGGAAGAAAAAAAGTCAACAAAATACACGGTACAATAATCGGCAAATTCAGAGTACAATGATAGGAGGGAAGAATTTCAAATGATCCAAAAATACCCTAGAGACAAAATGTAAAATGAGTGTGCAGCATAACACAACAAATAATGCAGTAGGCTGACAAAAATCAGAAGAGCCCCATGTGAAGTGGAGAGCAAAACTGGCAGATAGAGGGCACTAACAAGAAAAGGTCAGAGGTGAAAGGGAAAGATGCAAAGACTGCAAATGATGCTATCAACATGCACAAGGGGGGTGAAGTGATCCAAAAGGAAAAGGTTGAGAGAGGAGAGGAGAGGAAACTAAATGTGGACAGAAGCCTATTCTAGAGGTGAGAAGACAGAAGGAAAAGGTGGACTGACCAGTGGAGGTTTTACAGCAAGAGATGGAAAAGGAGTCAGTATCAGAAGAGTGAAAGGAGGAGGATGAGAGGATGGAGAGGGATGAAGGAACAGATAGGTGAGAGGAAAGGAAAGGGAGACAGAATTTAGCCAGAAAGGAAAAGCAGTGAAGGAGGCACCAAGACTCTGGATGGGGGAATTGAGGTGTAGAGACCAGTCATAAGTGACAGAAGAGCACTAAGAGTGAAAGGACAGAATGAATGGAAAATGGTATACAGTTTAACAAGGGTTGATTTGGGGGCAGCACTGTAAACCCCATCCATGTAGTCTGACACTAACAGAATTGTCTTCAGGATGATATCAGAGCAGCCCAGTGGTGGCAGCATGTCTTTGTGCAATGCAGTACACCAAGCTCAAGCAGATCTTTTTAAACATGGAATTAATTTGGGTGGAGAGATTTAAGCAACAATCCAGCCACACACCGAGTACTTAAAGTACAGTACATCTTCAAGGGGGTACCATTAAGAGTCAAGAAGACTGTTGTTCGATTCCAAAGATTGTTCTGGTCCTCCTTGCTCAATAAAAGCTTGTGTTGGAAGGGGAGGAGGCGTGACTGCAATTTGAAATTTCGTACAGGCCATGTTGATCTTTGGCACAGGTCCATACGCATTGTGTGGCTATGGCTAGGGGCCATCTCCCCATCCCCTGCATGAGCAGGCTTAATTATAGCCTGCAGTGCAACAGATTGGTGCTTCTCAGCTGTAGGCCACCAGTTAAAAGTCAAACTCCTAGCCACTGCATTTGGGGCTGCTAAATTGTGTAGTTACATGAAAAGGCTACCACTTCAGCAGCATATCTCATTAAAATGTTGTGGGCACTTCTCAAACAGAAAGTTCATTCTTAAACCTACTTTGGGCAGCTACTTATACTATTCAAAACTAAGACCATACTAATGACACAGTGAAACAGAAAAAGCTGTCTTGCTTCTCTGGTTTTCCAATACCATGTAGCAGCAATCCTAGACTGAAAGACTGTCAAACCAGTGTCATCCTACTGTACAACAAGGCAAATATGTTAAAAGATGACAATGCTCATACTTTCCAATGTTTCTAGGAAATACTTGCTAAAAATAATGCTCTTTACAGCATGGACCTAAGTCAAATACCAAACCTGCATAAACACTATGAACAACAGAACTGACACCAACAATTAACATTTACAGTTTTACATCTTTAAAGCAGCACATAAAAGTATCTTCATTAGTCTTTCATCAAAATTACTATAGTAGCAATATGCAGTATAGGAAATTGACCAAGATAAAAATAGGTTACTGTGCAACTTCTTGAGAAACAAAATATCAGTAGTGTTGTTTTTTAGGGTTCTAGTTATTTTGTTAATGCCATTTATGTTCAGCACCAACAGCGTACAGTAGCTTAAAAATCTGTAGAGTCTAGTTAAAGCCATTGGCTTGTTCCTTCCCATAGAGCTGAGTGACTGTCTTCAAGCTGGTGGACCTGATGGAACTGCCATGGTGCCTGGCGGAGATCTCAGCTGGAGGCAGCAACAGATGAATGCATACCACCATTCATCAACTAATACAAACAACCCTGTTCCTTCAGACCCTTTGACAAAGTGCATTCTTCCCTGCAGCTTGCTATGGCCTCTGTGGATTCTGTTAAAATAAAACAACAAATGTTATTAGTCATTCATTCATTCATATTTTTATGTTCTATGCTTACATTATAGTGGTGTGGTAGCGCCATTATAGTTTGGGTTGAGCAGGGGTTTCTATGTTAAAGCTCAAATTTTGCACTTTAATATCTTCACACCTGTTCAATGGATTTGCACACAATTTTGCATGCATAGTCTTGGGGGGTAGGTCTCTTGACATGCCAAGTTTTGTTTCAGTCAGATGTGCAGATGCCGAGATGCGGATAGTGAACAATGCTTTTTTGCTGTTTTTTGTCATTGTCTAACATCCAGACAGTTTGCAATTTTGCTTTGAAATGTTCAGGGTATAAAGGGATTGGCCTACACATTTCCATTTCACTGATTTGGTGAAAAAATATTAATCCATTCAAAAGTTATTACATTTTAAAATGTTGGTTCTGAGCATGCTCAATGCAGTCTTTTGGATAGCTGCTTGGAACAAAAAAAGAATTTGGTCCAAATGAAAAACATATATTTTTTCATATGGGGTCATCTTTCTTCATAAGGAAAAAATCCTTTTTTGTATGGCCGCCATCTGTTTCTGCCCCCCCCCCAAAAAATAAATTTCAAAACCCACAAAAATGACATCTTGGACAGACACCAACACATGTACAGTATCTTGGTCATCGGGACCCCGTTAGGTGGATTCTGCACTTAACTGTTGGTTAAATACCTTTTCTGGGTGACCCAAAATCCTGAGTGCCCAGCTTAGCAAGAGGAGCCACTGACCTGCGTTCTCTGTATGAGAACAGTGGGACTTTCTTGTGTTCTGCAGCCACAGCTGGAGCCTGGAACTTGTGCTGCAGGCTGCTCTGAGAACGGTGAGCCGCCATTTCCCTGGTGTCTAGTGGCACCCCTCCATTGCCATCCCCCTTCTATATGTAATGGTTCCCTGGTGTCTAGTGGCACCCCCACCCTCTGATCACCATCCCATTAACTATGTTATGTTTCCCTGGTGTCTAGTGGTATCTCCCACCCTCCAGTTGCTATCCTCATATTTATATAATGCGTCATTGGTGTCTAGTGGCACCCCCCACCCTCCAATTGCTGTCCACATATTTATATTATGTTTCCCTGGTGTCTAGTGGCACCCCCACCCTCTGATTGCTGTCCCTGTATTTATATTACACTTCCCTGGTGTCTAGTGGCACTCTCCATGCTTCCATCACTGGCCACATATTTATATAATGGTTCCCTTGTATCTAGTGGCACCCTACCCTCCCATTGCCTTCCCCTTACTTATATGTCATATCATATCACATCATATCAAACTTTATTTGTGAGTGCTATTCCAGGAATATCATAGCATTGTATAATAAATGATAAAAAACATATAAATAACAATAAATTAAACTGAAATCTAAAATTTTAAAACATGATCATAAATATAACAAATGGCAATATACTAACTATCACTCAGATCAGGGAATGCTAAGCAAAATAAATGAGTTTTTAACACAGTTTTAAAACTCAGTGGTCAGGCATTCACTAATCTGATGAGGTAAAGAATTCCACAAGGTAGGGGCCACAAAAGCAAAACAGTGGGCCCCAGATGTCTTCAGTCGAATCCTGGGAACATCTATCAATCCCTCATCAGAGGAATGGAGTTCGCAGAGGGGGTGGTAGGGGCAGAGAAGATCTTGCAAGTAGCACAGTCCCCATCCATCTAGGGCTTTATGAGTCAGCAACCTGACCTTGAAGGTGATCCACCAATGCACAGGCAGCCAGTGTAGGCCACGAAGCACAGGAGTGACATGGCAGGATCTAGATAAGCCAGTCAACAACCTGGCTGCCACATTCTGCACTAGCTACAATTGGCAGATATCAATCCCCAGTAGCCGTATGTATAGAGCATTGCTGTAATCAAGGCATGAGGTTGCAAAGGTGTGGACTAACGTTGGAAGATCACCAGGTGGGACCAGGCACTTAATCTGGGTGATGTTCCTTAGATGGTAAAAAGAGTTCTTAATGACAGCAGACACCTGAAATTTTAATGCCAGGCTGCTATCAAACACAACACCCAGATTTCGCGCCTGGTCAGAGGTAAGCAGCTGGTCATCCCTGAACCAAAGCCCGGATGGCTGACCTGTTGACAACCCCATACCTTGGCGATCTGGTTCCACCGCCAACAGTTTGGTTTTGTCTGAGTTCAACTTCAGCCAAATGGCACTCATCCAACCCTGGATCTTGAAAAGGCAGCTGTTAAAAACTGAGACTGCTCCACTCTGCTCGGGCACAAAGGACATGTAGAGCTGAGTATCATATGCGTAGCAGTGAAAAATCAGCCCATACAGCATTATAATGTCTCCCAATGGTAGCATGTACACTGCAAACAACATAGGGGACAGTACAGAGCCCTGTGGAAACCCGCATGACAGGGGGAGAGGGGCCGAGGAATAAATCCCCAACACCACTCTGAGTTCTGCCAGTGAGGAACAATCAAAGCCACCTGAGAAATGTACCAGACAGTCCACAGAGAATCCGCAGGTGCTCCAACAACACCCCATGGTTTACAGTGTCAAATGCTGTGGAGAGCTCGAGGAGAACCAAGATGGAATGGTTCCCCTGGACTCTCGCTATCAGGAGATTATTTAGTACCCAAACAAGGGCAGTCTTGATGCTGTGCCTCTTCCTAAACCCAGATTGGAGAGGATCATAGACATCGTGAGATGTTAAATGGCTGTCCAGCTGCACCTCAACCACCTTCTCAATAATCATGCCCACAAAGGGCAGGTTAGAGACAGGTCTATAGTTTGCTAGACAGACCGGGTCAAGAGAAGATTTTTTTCAGGAGAGGTACCACTGCCTCCGTCTTCAAAGGGTCCAGAAACACCGCTGTCTCCACCAAACACCAGACTATCTCAGCAAGGACCAGGCTGATGACTTCAATGCACCCTACTAGGAGGCGTGTTGGGCCCGGGCCCAAACTACAGTAGATTGGACGCATACCCTGGATGACCCACACAATATCTACAATCATCAATCAGCCTAAGTCAGACTAGACAGACCGGGTGCTTGCAACCTCTTGCCAATCTCTGCAATACCCATTTGAGGACACTGAACAGATCTCCGAAGGGGCTCGCGCCTGAGCGGTGCTCTCATTTCCCATACAGCGAATCACTTGGCTGCTTCTACGGCCACCGCCCAACCCACCCATCAAACTATGGCCGTCCTCCTGGTCCCGAAAGTCAGACTCCTACCCCAGGGGCACACGCTTGAGTGGCGCTCTCGTTTCCCATACAGCAGATCACTTGGCCACTTCTACGGCCACTGCCCAACCCACCCAACAAGCTACGGCCACACTCCTGGTCCTGAGAGTTGGACTCCTACCCCAGGGGCATGTGCCTGAGCGGCACTCTCATTTCCCGTACAGCAGATCACTTGGCCGCTTCTATGGCCACTGCCTGACCCACCCATCAAGCTACGGCCACCCTCCTGGCCCCGAGAGTCAGACTCCTACCCCAGGGGCACATGCCTGAGCGGTGCTCTCATTTCCCATACAGCAGATCACTTGGCCACTTCTATGGCCAGTGCCTGACCCACCCATCAAGCTACGACCACCCTCCTGATCCCGAGAGTCAGACTCCTACCCCAGGGGCATGCGCCTGAGCAGTGCTCTCGTTTCCCATACAGCGTATCACTTGGCCACTCCTACGGCCGCTGCCTGACCCACCCATCAAGCTACGGCCACACTCCTCTTCCCAAGAGTTGAACTCCTACCCCAGGGGCACGTGCCTGAGTGGCGCTCTAGTTTCCCGTGCAGCAGATCACTTGGCCGCTTCTACGGCCACCGCCCGACCCACCCATCAAGCTATGGCTGCCCTCCTGGTCTCGAGAGTCAGACTCCTACCCCAGGTACTGCCGCCAACTGAACTTTCCTCTGATTGGCACAGCATTTCTGCAGACTGACTCTGATTGGTCTACCTGCTCGCACAGCCACAGCCGATTGGAGCGCCTTTCCTCATTGACTTACCATTTATTTTTAACTGTACTCCGTCTTGCTAAGCCCTCGTGCGCCAGGGGTTTAATTTATTCTATTGCTAATACAGTTGAGATTTTCATTCTTCATGCACTAGATGAATCATTGTACTGATTATACAGTTTGTGTTTGCCAGCTGAGTGTCTTTTTGAACCTTTTGCCGCTTCGGCTGTTGGCCTTAACCCTAATCTCTCTATCTATTCTTGCTCTATCTTCTGGTCACTGCTGGCGTCCTAGCCTAATCTCTACAGCTCTGCGTATTTCGTACCTCAGCCCCCTCCGCCAGCTCTCTTTTGCCTTCATCACCTCACTCCTTTCCTGTTCTCTGCTTTGAACCCTACCCCTGACTCTGCTAATTTTCAGCTAGTGGCCTCCACCCTCCTGGCCTTTTGTCTCACTTTCTAATCCCACCCCTACCATCTCCTGTGACATTTATCTGCTTTGTTAACTTGCAACACCCCGGCCCCCCCACTGACGGTCTGCAGCCAGCTGCCCGCCCATCTGTGTCTCCACTCCTATATTTACTGTTGTTTTTCACCTCTTCTTCCCCAGGGGCACGTGCCTGAGTGGCGCTCTCGTTTCCCATACAGCAGATCACTTGGCCTCTTTTACGGCCACCGCCCAACCCACCCATCATGCTATGGCCGCCCTCCTGGTTCCGAGAGTCAGACTCCTGCCCCAGGTACTGCCGCCAACTAAACTTTCCTCTGATTGGCGCGGCGTTTCTGCAGGGTGACTCTGATTGGTCTACCTGCTCACACAGCCACAGCCGATTGGAGCGCCTTTCCTCATTGACTTACCATTGATTTTTAAACTTACTCTGCCTTGCTAAGCCCTTGTACTTTTAATTGGGGGTTAGTTTATTCTGTTGTGCCTAATATAGGTAGAACTTGCCTAAATTGCCTCTGCATGTACAGTACTGTTTACTCTGATACTAGATAAATCCATTGTACTGCTTACACAGTTTGTGTTAGCTAGCGAGTGTCTTTCTCAAATCTTTTGCTGCTTCTGACTGTTTGGCCCCTTCTTCCCTAATCTCTCTGTCTATTCTTGCTGTCTTTTCTGGTCACTGCTGGCGTCCTAGCCTAATCTCTACAGCTCTGCATATTTCGTACCTCAGCCCCCTCCGCCAGCTCTCTTTTGCCTTCATCACCTCACTCCTTTCCTGTTCTCTGCTTTGAACCCTACCCCTGACTCTGCTAATTTTCAGCTAGTGGCCTCCACCCTCCTGGCCTTTTGTCTCACTTTCTAATCCCACCCCTACCATCTCCTGTGACATTTATCTGCTTTGTTAACACATACCCCGCTCACCCGCTGGGTCTGCAGCCAGCTGCCCGCCCATCTGTGTTTCCACTCCTATATTTACCGTTGTTTTTCACTTCTTCTTCCCCAGGGGCACGTGCCAGACCGGCACTCTCATTTCCCGTACAGCGGATCACTTGGCCGCTTCTACAGCCACCGCCCGACCCACCCATCAAGCTACGGCCACCCTCCTGGTCCCAAAAGTCGGACTCCTACCCCAGGTACTGCCGCCAAATGAACTTTCCTCCGATTGGTGTGGCATTTCTGCAGGCTGACTCTGATTGGTCTACCTGCTCACACAGCCACAGCCAATTGGAGCACCTTTCCTCATTGACTTACCATTGATTTTTAAACTTACTCTGCCTTGCTAAGCCCTCGTACTTTTTCTCCCACCGCACCACCCACTCCCAGGCCTCCTTTAAATACATTAATTTGCACCACCCTTTTCTGCTATCTCCCACTTGATTTGCTCACTGCACCCCTGCTCGCCCTTTCTCTGGATAAGACCTGCTGTGTCCTCCTCATATTTCGTTGTGCATCCGTTTTCTTCAAAACTGCTTCCCTCTTTCAGCCCTATAGGGTTGCCCTCTGTTTTACTTACTCTGTACTCTCCTACTTCCCTCCTTTCTCACTGGTCCCACTTCACAGTCTCTGGCCAAGGTTATAGCTCTGTCACATATCCAGCCCTATAAGCTTGAATAAAATTGACTAGCCCTACCATTATAGCCTGATAGGTCTGCCCCAACCTCAATATTTGCTCTCCAATTCCTATAATTCTAGTGTCTCCTGTTTCCTCTGGTACAATGATCCTGTACCCAGATCTGGAAAATATGAAACCTTACATGTTACTGCTTTTTCTTGTGCCCTCCTTGGCCCTGCTCCAACTGTCCCTGCACATTGCTCCCCGTGCTCCCCTGGTCATTCCTAACTATCTGCCCCATGACTACTTATACTCAAACCTTCTCCAGCTGCCTACTATCCCATGTGACCCCACTCCACTACTATTAAATAGGTCCTGGATCCATATGGTTGCCTATGCCCTGAAAAACAGCCCCCTGTACACCAGTGCATTTTGTCCCTTCCTGCAACACAAACTCTGGTATCTCCTACTACTGGCCCTATTGCTCTCGGGAGATGTTCATTCCAACCCTGGAGCGGTTAATATAATACCTAGTCCCCTTGCTAATGCCAAAGGTCTTATGGTGGTGCACCATAATATCAGGAGCCTTGTACACAACTTTCCTGCACTTCTCTCCACAAGCCTGATATCATCTGCCTTACCGAAATCAGGCTCAAACCTTCCACCCTGTACTCTCTTCGTTCCCTTCCATCATACTGTCTTTTGAGACTTGATAGGCCTGCTCCCAAAAGGGGGGGATAGCATCGCAATCTATTTTAAAGACCACCTCCACCTCTCTGCTATCTGCTCGTCTCTCCTCACCCACTGTGAAGCACTACATGTCCTTCTCACACTTGGCTCCAAAAAACGTCATATTGTGTGTGTCTACAACCCCCCTTCCAGTGGTCTAAATGGACTTGATGAACTGCTTGATCAGACATCTCTTCTGTCAGGGAGAAATGAGGTTCTTATCCTTGGTGACCTCAATTTAACTTGGTTAGGTAACTCCCAAACCACATTTCTGACTAGGCTTCAAAGTTTCAACTTGCACCAGTTAATCAGTGACCCCACTAGAACTGCCCAACATTCTAACTCTAGCACTCTGCTGGACTGGGTAATGACCAACCACCTAGAAAACATTATCACCTCTGGCATTCTAGCTGATGCCATCACTGATCATTCCCCCACTTTTTGTGTATGGGGTAAGGCTAGACCTCCCCTGTCGAAGCCTCGCTTCATCACATTCCAAAACTATGCACACCTTGACCCACAGTCTTTCCTACTGGATATTGCTACTATTGATTGGACCCCACTTTTTATATCTAGTGATGCGCAGTCCACTCTAAACCTCTTCCTGACTCACTTCCTTGCGATTCAGGACAAACACTGTCCTCTTGTAACCCGATGGGTAAAAAACAGACCTACCCAATGGCTAAAATCAGACCTTCTCCACAAACCATGCCAGAGAGACAAAAGCTGGCTCCATTACAAAAGCTCAAGACAATCTGCTGACTTTCATTCCTATAGAGCCCTACATAATTCCTGTAAGAGGGAAATCAGAAAGGCCAAAAGTGCCTACTGCAAGGATCTTTTAAATAAATCCTATGAGGATTCCAAAAAATTCTGGTCTCATATAAAATGCTTCCTTGGCTCAAATCAAGTCCCCACCCCTAACGACAGGTCTCTAAATGGCATCCACTGTAATAATCCCAGAACCATTGCAAACTTTTTTAATACTCAATTTTCTGACCTCACCAATTACACCTCTTCCTTCTCTGCCCACCCAAACTTAACCATCCTACCTGATATACCTGGGCCTAATTTCCATTTCAAGTCGGTCTCTAACCATGAAGTAATAAGACTGCTAAACAACATCTCCGAGTTTGCTGTGGTTGGGTCAGACAATCTTGAACCTAAGCTCCTAAAACTCGCTGCCCCTTACATAGCTGTGTCTCTAGCCAAGATTTTTACCCTCTCCTTATGCCATAGCCATATTCCGGACATCTGGAGATAGCTAAGATCACCCCGGTTTTCAAAAAGGGTGACCATAAAAATCCATCTAATTATAGGCCCATAGCTATCTTGCCTGTTCTCAGCAAAACTCTTGAGAAACTCATAGCTACCCAAATCATTGACTTTCTTCAGAAAAATGATCTTCTCACTACTGCACAGCATGGCTTCCAGAAAGGTTATAGTACCACCACTGCCTTGCTCAATTTCATGTCTGATACCCTAGAGGCCATGGATGTAGGTTTGCTTACCGGGGCAATTTTTATTGACATGACTAAAATGTTTGATCTTGTCAACCACCCCATCCTCTTAGCGACTCTCAGATCTCTTGGATTCTCACTGAATGTCATTACGTGGTTTGGCAGCTACTTATCAGATAGGTCTCAATTAGTTAAATACAACTTCACTCTATCGGACATAGTGACTGTAAACATTGGTGTTCTGCAAGGGTCTATCTTTGGCCCCTTGCTTTTCTCTATTTTTATCAACAATATCACCTCTAACCTCCATCAGACTGCCTCCCTGCTATACGCTGGTGATATTGTTCTGTACTCTAGTGCTAAAAACATTGTTGACATCATCCAGCAACTCTCCTAGGACTTTCAAAAAATTCAATAGTGGCTATTCTGCCATAAACTTGTCTTAAATGTCTCTAAAACCCAAGCCATGCTATTTGGTTCCAGTACTAAACTTAAGCAGGCTCAGCCTTATTTCAATGTCTCCACTACTGATGGCTCATCTATTGGGGTGGTTCACTCTTTCAAATACCTAGGTATTACCCTAAATCTGTCTCTTAATTTTGATTTTCACATTTAGCAGACCTGCAAATTGGTAAACAGGAAACTTGGTATTGCCTATCATTCCAGCTATGTGCTCACCCACGCTGCCAGGCTTGCCATAGCACATGGCATACTCCTGCCATCGCTCACTTATGGGGTTGCAACATATACCTCGGTGGATAAAACATGTTTTCAGAAGTTGGATGTTACCTACAACAATATCTGTTGCTATGCGTCTTCCTCTCATCGGATGAAACACCTCTGCCTTCTTTACTCTAAACTGGGCTGGATCTCTCCTCTTGCATCTAGATCATATGCGTATGGCTCTGTCATTGATAATATCATCAGAACACAAATACCCAGGCCCCTGGCAAGCCTATTTCAAAACCAGACATCCAACTATGGTCTATGCTCAGCAGACAATGCCCCTGTCCACATTCCTAGACATAACTCCTCTAAAGGTGCTAGTGCTTTTTCCTGCCATGCCCCTCAATACTGGAACTCCCTCCCGTTAACCATACGCTTAGTGTCATCCCATGTCTCCTTCAAAAAACTGCTACATGACCACCTCGCTGATTCCTGTTCATGCTACTGTTTTGAACCTCCATGGTTCCTAACACTTTCATAACTCTCCCCTCTATTACCTATCTCTCAGAACTTGTCCCAATAACTATGCTCTGCACTTTTCCTCCTTGATTGTCCTACCTTCTATTTCACTTTTGGTCCACTCCTCCTACTGCTTCCTCTATTTCTCTACCCCATACTACCTTCCTTTATCTGGCACCCCTACTCCTATTCTATTCCTAGCTCTCCTATATCTACCCAGTATGACTATTAGAATGTGTACAGTCACCTCTTTATTAAACCTACTCCAATTGTTTCTGGATTGTTGCTCTTATTGAACTTACCCATTATCTTACTTTCCTATATACCTAATTTTGTAACTGTATTATATTTTACCCTACCTTTAGTGTATTTCTCATGCCTGTACTGTATTTTTGCTCCTCAACAATTGTCAAATTATGTACTGTATTCATTATACTGTCACTGACTCCCATGTTTTGTTCTGTAACCTCCCGGGTCGTGCCTGAAAATAGTCACTGCTATGGCTAGTGCACCTTACCCAGTAAACAAAAACAAAATAAAATAAAATAAAATCTTACCAGCAAAGAACTGAGCAAACTCATCACACTTAACTTGTGAAAATGCTCTGTATGGCTGAGGACAGGTTGGATTGCACAACCTGTCGACAGTCTGGAAGAGCTGAGCTGGTCGATTCCTTGCTGCAACAGACTCCTTGGACAGGAATTCTGCCTTCTTACAGGAGACTGCTGATTGATAGTCTTTATAATGGGGCTATCAATCTAAGTTTATCAACCACCAGGCCAGATTTCTGCCAGTGCTGCTCCAACCTTCGACACCCTTGCCTCAACTCCGTCAAAGTCCCATCAAACCAAGGGGACTTCAGGTGAAGAGTGAGGTGGCGAACACAAACAGGAGCTAGGGAGTCGAGGGCCCCTGTCACTGCCTTATTATAGGCTACCAGTTCCCCCGGCTCCCTGCATACACTCAGCACACCTGATAGGTCCACCACCATGATAAGACCATCTGGAGTCAAGCCCCTTAAAGGGTGGTACCGGACCATCTCTGTAGGGGCAGGTCAATTTGGGGGTGCCTTGAATCTGAAACCTTATAGTATGATGGTCCGATCAATCTACCGGTTCCACCACCAGATTGGTTATCTCCATCCCCAGCAGGAAGACCAGGTCCAGTGAATGACAGTGACTATGGGTAGCAGAGGTAACCACCTGCGTCAGGCCCAATGAGCTCATCAGTTGGAGGAAGTCCTGCCCAAATTGTGAGAGTTTATCATCGATCCAGGTGTTGAAATCCCGCAGAATTACCGATCTGGGGGACTCCAGTACCAGACTGACAATAAAGTCCGTGACTTCCTGCAAGAATTCCTTCTCACCACTGGGTGGACGGTAGATGAGAAGTATCCTGCAACCTGCACCTGTTCCTGTGATACATTCAAAGGATCTGGTCACTCCCACTGGGGAGTCTACAAGGCCCAGATCCGACTTAAAACAAATGGCTACTCCCCCACCCCTATGATTCTCCCTCGAGCGGTATATCACCGAGTACCCAGCTGGAATTGCTGATTCCAACACTAGGCCAGCATTCTCATCCAGCCAGGTCTCAGTGATGTAAGCCAGGTCAGCTGTACCAACAAGATCAGCAATAATAGCTATCTTGTTTTTTATTGACCTGGCATTGCACAACAGCACTCGAGTATGGTAGGTGGATGAGGTAGACTGAGCGGCTTGCCCACTCAAAGTAGACCCCTTGGGTATGGGAACCAGACAGGGTGGTCCCCTTTCCTGGACCCATTTCACCCCAGGGCGTCTTCTTGTCCTACCACTCCAATCCGCCCACCCTGCTCTACTACCCCACCAGGCCCAGTTTCTCCCTGTTTCCTCCCCCCCCCAGCTATCCCCAATGCCCGACAACACCTATACACCCCTGTGGCAAAGCGGGACAGTCAAAAGGGTGGAGGTCCCTCAGCCTGGTGGGAGAGTAGTGCATGGCCACCGGTAACCTCTGCCAACACAAAATAACCCAAAGACTGAACTAGAAGCAGTCAGCAAACAAATTGTTAGCAACAACCAGCCAACATACACACACACATATGCATACAATCTCACCAATCACACCCCACACACCACCTAATAATACAGGGAAAATATCCTGTAATACCCCCCTTCTCAATCCTACTAAGTTCAGTGTAATATAATAAAAGAGTTACATAGTCCATAAATTAATATTCAGTTTATGAAGCAGTCCCTCCACAGTCCATTTGTAGGATTCGCAAAATCCCAGGAATGTTCGAATAGATGACTTTATGATCTCTCACCTATTGCCACAAGGAACCAGTAAGAACACCAGTCAGGGATACTCCCACTATCACAGACCGAGTTTTTTAAAAGAATAAATTAGGTGTATGAGGACTTTCGGCACTCTCACTGCCATTTTAAACAATAAACCAAACAGACCGACCTGCCCAGAGTCCAGTTCTTTCAAACAGTATTCCTTCTTCTTGGCTCCTGAGAAAACACAACCAGTTTCCTTCTTCTCCTCTTCAGATAACTCCAACAAAATCCAGGCTCTGTAACTGGAACCCACCCGCTACCTGGAGCAACTTACCCCAGGCAGCCACTACCACCATAGCATACACTGTGATTTTCACCCAAGGTAACAGGCAGGAACCACTGCACAGCTAGCCAAAACAAAGACCAGGCCTCAAAGAATGAGAGCTCCTTGAGAGCTCTTCCAAACAGTCACCATAGTTCTTTCCAATAGTCAAATCTCTGTGAAGGACACAACCCCAGTCCTCACCACGTTGTCACCCGCCAAAGTAGCTGACCCATGAATGGGCTTGGGATCGGACACAACACCAGGAGCAATCCACAGTTCTCAGTTCAATCTTATTAGCATCTCTGTTAGTTCAGGTGCAGTTCACTTCCTCACCACCAGTGGCTAGTGTGCTGCCTTGTCCAGACTGCCCCTGGCTCACACTTCTCGCTTCCAGAACCAATGAATAGAGAACAATGGGTATGTAACAGTTACAATTTGGTTTTTAAAGAGAGTAAAGAAAATACCACTAAAATGTGTAAATATCTAGTGATTCAGCGGGTATTCACTCTTGTTCTTGTTCTGTGCATTGTATGCAAACCGGCTACAATGTCCTTGACAATTTCCTGATAACCAGCATCCTCACTTCCCGATAACTCATAAGATTATCTAACTAACTAACTTTTTCCCCAACTACTATAGATATATATTCGACTAACAACTTAAAACAATCCAAAAATGAATCCAAGCTCTAAAAGGTTTATAGAAAGGGGTAAAATAACGTAGAAAGGGGGTAAGATAAAGTAAAAATCTAACTGCTGCTGACAGTCAGCCCAGCATGGCCGCCATCATTCCAACAGATATATGTCATATTTTGACCCCAAATTTTTAGCATAGCCATTTTTCACACCACCTCACGAACATGACATATAATGTTTCCCTGGTGTCTAGTGCCACCCCCACCCTCCAACAGTCATCCCCTTATGTATCCCTGGTGTCTAGTGATGCCCCCCCACCCTCTGATCACCGTCCTCTTATGTATTGTGTTTCCCTGGTGCCTAGTGCCACCCTAACCTCCAACAGTCATCCCCTTATGTATCCCTGGGGTCTACTGATGCCCCCCACCCTCTGATCACTCTCCCTTTATGTATTGTGTTTCCTTGGTGTCTAGTGGCACCCCCAGCCTCCAAGCACTGTCCCCTTATCGGTGTATTTTCCTTGGTGTCTAGTGGCACCCCCCACCCTCCAAGCACTGTCCCCATATATGTGTGTCTTCCCTGGTGTCTAGTGGCACCCACCACCCTCCAGTTGCCATCCCTGCATTGATGTTTCCTGTAATAAAGAAAACTGCCTTTCAATTTTTTTTTTCACTTAAACCTGTAAAAAAGAAAAAGGTCCCTCTCCAATCCGACCCCCCCACCGACCCAAACACTCACTGAGCACCCACCACCCTGCAACCCCCCACCCACACACACACCTCACCACCTGAACATGTCCCAGGGTAAAGAGCCACTCTCTGATTGAAGACATGTCTTGCTACTGAAACCGCCGACTGCAATATGAGAAATTGAGTTAGTGCCGTTCAATGTATTTCAATGGGGTTTTTAACTTTGATGCATAACTTTATCATTTTTGTTAATTTTGACCCCCAAATTTTCTACATGACCTTTTTGGGATGCCACTTCATGACCAGTTGTGGTGGAATTATGCAAATCAGGCCCAAAAGGTGAGTTTGCGGTCGCTTGGTTAAATCACCTTTCTGGTGAGATGTGAAAATTTTCACCACCTTTGTTCATGAGGTGGGGTCATAAGGAGGCTATGCTGACAATTTAGGGTCAAAATGTATAAAAATGGCAAAGTTATGTGTGCATCTTGAAATTTTTCAATGCTCACTCATAACTTTGGTAATCTTAAATATTTTGACCCCAAATTTTTTACATAACCATTTTTCACACCACCTTATGAACATGACAGCTGTCATTTTTCAAATCATGGTCAAAATGCGTCTTCGTACCTGTGGCATGGAATGATGTTTCAGTGGCACGGAAAGACATTTTGGTGGGGATTTGAAAATTTTCACCTACCGGGTTCATGAGGTGGGGTAATAAGAAGGTTATGCTGAAAATTTGGTGTACAAATATGGTAAAATGCCCAGGTTATGAGTGAACACTGCAGTATTTCAACATTCACTCATAACTTAAATATTTTAACTCCAAGCTTTCGACATAGCCATTTTTCCACACAACCTCATAAGCATGACGTGTCATTCTTTAACTCCTGGATGAGATGTGTTTTTGAACTTCTGGTGCGAAATGACATTTCATCCAATATACTGTAAATAGTACATGTTATGTTTATAACATGAATCATAAAACGAGTATCTTGAAAATTTGGGGTCAAAATTAAAAAAATAAAAAACGAAAAATACTTGTTAACAAACTTTGTGTGTAGTGCTAATCTTGACCCCAGTGGGGATGATTTGTGATCCCATGCCGGTGAGCTGATTTCGGTGATGAGATCAGTGATCCAGTTGGATGGGGTGAGGTTGGGGGGATGGCACTGTTATGTGACACCCCTACAGCCAAGGAATGAAAGATGCAGGGTTGTTCACATGGGCCTAGCTACCATAAAGTGAAGACAAATGTCTTCTTGGCACAGGGCCCTGCACCTCTCCCTCCTTGGGTGGCAGAGGGCCCTCTGCATTGGCTGACTGATGTACTCTTTGCCCTGTGCATATGTAGCTGTTGTCACATAGAACTGCAGGGACCACAGGGCCCTGCTCTTCCATAGCTTACTAGAGAGCCCCATGAGGTCTTCACATCTGTTGCTGCACAGAACTGCAGGGCTCACAAGGGCCTTGCACTTGTGTGGGTGGATGCAGACTTCCCTTGGTGCAGGGCATCTGCATCTGTTAATGCAGGTCCCAAAGGGACTTGTGTGAATGAGAATACGACTCTACTATCTCAGAAAGAAAGGACAATTTTTGCTAAAAACTTTGTTAATGCACCAGTTAGGGTAACAATGCCATAAAAGTAGGGAAACATGGCATTAGGGTTTCCAACCATAACTCAACACTCCCACCCCAAAAGCACCAAAAGGAAAAAAACATTAGGGCTTGGGGTCTCTGGAGTCTTGGTGAATCAGTGGTGGGGTCTTCTTTGGGGTTGTCAACCCTAATGCCCAGCCCAGCCACTGAGCAAACAACATCACACATGACCTCCTTTCTTCACGTAGGGCCTGCAGGGCCCTGTGAGAAGAAAGCTGCAACAAACTGTGTTGGGAACATGTGACAAGACATAATTCTCTACCTTTGAAGAGTGTATCACAATGAAGCACTGTCTTGGAACTGTTTCTCATGCTTTGGACTACAGGCTATGGGCTGGGGAGGGAAGGGGTCCCATTAGGGTTGACAACCCTGAGGAAGATCCACCCAAAACCCTAGCATTTTTCCTTTTGCTGCTTGGTGGGGTGGGGGGTGGGGAGTAAGGGTTGGAAACCTTTATGCCCCATTTCCCTACTTTTGTGGCATTGTTACCTTAACTGGTGCATTAACAAAGTTTTTTTGCAAAAAAAATGTATTTGTGCAACAGGATTCCATTGTAAATGCGCAAAAGCTCATTGAACATTCTCGTCTAATACACAATAAACATGTTTAACTACTATACTACTATTTAAATAGTAATGAAAAACTATTATTCAATTACAATAATTGTATGAAAACATCTAACTCTACTTACACATCACTTCTACCAGGGGACTATTATGAAACATACTGGCTGATGCAGTAGCCTTCTATGCCTGGTGGTAGCCTCGGCACAAGTGCAATGAGCTGTGGTTCTCATTTCCCATGGGCAGTATTGCAGTATTCCAAGTTACAAAATGGGTTGGGAATTTCCTGATTGGTTAAACAAATTCTGAGACCCATATCTTAATTCAACACAACTGCACAGGTTTGAACAAGTTCAGGCAGTGGGATTTGGGATTTGGGAAACCCACATACAAAATTTATGAGCCGCTTCACTCATTCCTGATTGACATAACAAACATGGCTGTCATCTTTGCTCATATATAAAACATAGTGCTAGGCCCTAAAAATAAAACTCTTAAATTAAATCAAAAAAAACAAATAACTGAATGTTCTTTCCACTCATGAGCCTACTGTTCAGATATACAATTTCTTGTGTTTCCTTGATAACTGTGAAAAAATTCCCACTCCTATCCTTACCAGTTTGCCAGAGGACTCCCTGCTCATTACCCTGCAAGAGGTGAAACTGAGGGTCTTGTTCAATGTGAGATCCTTGTGTGTGTCTTTGTGCATGCCAGTGGAATTCTGCAGAATATTGAACTCATGTATTCCATGTTACCATTACATGTGCGTGGGGGGTAGAGGGACTGGAGGGAACATTCTACTGGTAGAATACTGCAGAATTTTAAATGCTTGCATTCCAAGGTAAACAAACACACTATCTATACTGAATGTGTAGAAAGAGATACTGACAGGTGGAAACCATCTGTGGGGGGATTGTTTTACATTTTTTACTTTTTGGATCTTTTAATACATTTTGAGTGTTTATTATTCATAGGTGCTTATGGACACATTTTATCAGCACACTAAGACATATCAGGGTGTTAGAAAACATGGCAAACATAAAAACTGATGGCAGATAAGGGCTGCTGGGCCCACCCAGTCTACCAATTTTTATTATCTTCATTTTTGCTGATCTATGGCACCATGTTGGTTTTGTTATTCACACACTTCAGGGGCTGAAGATACTCAGCCAGTAGCCACCTGCCTTATTACGCACCTGGGTATGTGGGAAAACCAACACAGCCAGTGCCCATCATGTCTTATTGCTTACACAGAACACTGGCACATGGCACCACACAGTTGATGGTCTTTTTATTCTGGAAAGTGTCAAGACAGAGTAAGCACTGCAGAGACTGAACTGTATCAGTTGTCAACATTTTATCTTTCACAGCCACTAAACTGGTCTGCAAAAATGCTAGTTAATGAAATAATACACTTAACTGTTTACATTGTACTCAGTGGCACACCATGGTTGACCAGAAGGCAACACAGAAAAATGTGCTATTTAATATTATAGTCTTCAAAAGGGTTATTCAAAGCAGCAGTGCATGTCAGCGGTGACATTATGATCTACAGTATACTTTTTAAATCTATTTCAGATTGTCCTTTATTTCCAGCCTTGTACAGAATGATACCATTTTTCCCATTTTGAGTCTGCAGTAGGAACTTTTTTTTTTTGCATCTGAACTAATAAAAGGAGACCTCCTTTTACAGGACACCTAAATCCTTCTTTTTTTTTTTGGGGGGTCACAAATTAAAAAATCTAACATCTTGGAGATTTAGAGCCAGACCTGCCATTTTACAGTATAGTTCTCCATACTTTTGTTTTAATGATTTAATGAATTTTTGTCATGTTTTAACATTGTAAACAAACTTTGTCAGGTTACAAAGTTGGCACTGCGATCCAGCCATAAGATGGCACTGACGTGAAACGTGATGACATCAGTGAAGCAAGACGGCTACTAAACAGTCATAGAAGCTCTATCTGCTGGCCTGTTTCTTCTCATACTAAATTCTAAAGCACACCAACATGCTAATTGGCACTTAACACATGTGTCATGATGAAAGCGCATTACGTTTGTGTTTAATAAACTACCTTTTTAATATGAGAAATTTGTATTGTCTGTGTCTGCAGTTCCCAGCCTTTGCTGATTGTATTGTGAGGCCTTCTGGCACCTTGCAGTTCTGCTTATAGTTGAGCCAATCCAAATTAATTCATGGATATTTGCATATGCTTCCCATGATGCTTTGTATTATTGGGGTTAAGTGCAATTTGTGTTTTCTTTAAAATTTGGCTGTATGGCCAATATCCTCTGGGATAACCCATGCCTCAGTGTATTTGCTCTGGGGTTCTTTTGTAGTTCTCTTCTCTCTCTCTACTTTCGGCTGCCCATGACCCAAACAAACAAGATCCCCTATAGGCTGGCTCCCTCTCCCTGGGCTGAGATACAGATATGGCACACTGATGAGTCCAAATGAGGATGAAACATGTGTCTGTGTCTGCTGTTCTCAGCCTTTGCTGATTATATTGTGAGACTGTCTGGCACCGTGCAATTCTGCTTAAAGTTGAGCCAGTCCAAATTAATTCATGGGCATTTGCATATGCTTTCCATGATGCCTGGCATTATTGAGGTATGTGCAATTTGTGTTTTCTTTAGAATTTGGCTGTATGGCCAATATCTTCCAGGATAACCCATGCCCCAGTGCTTTTGCTCTGGGGTTCTTTTGCAATTTGCCTCTCTCTCTCTCTCTCTCTCTCTACTTTGGGCTGTCCATGACTCAAACAAACAAGATCCCCTACAGGCTGGCTTCCTCTCCCTGGGCCGTGATACAGATATGACACACTGAGGAGTCCAAATGAGGATGAAACACGTGTCTGTGTCTGCTGTTCTCAGCCTTTGCTGATTATATTGTGAGGCCTTCTGGCACCATGCAATTTTGTTTAAAGTTGATCCAGTCCAAATTAATTCATGGGCATTTGCATATGCTTCCCACGATGCTTTGCATTATTGGGGTATGTGCAATTTGTGTTTTCTTGTATTTGGCTGTTAATGATGGCACAAGTGCAAGGGTTTGAAAGTTATCCAAAAAATAGTCACTGTAGATGTTCAATGTGCTACCCCTGTCTTATGAACTCAAATATGGTTGAGGGGCCTGCGTAATTCACTCCTATTGGGGTTCATTACCCAAAGATGATAAGATGAAATAAGTTGTGTGATGCCTACACCCAGGGCAAGATTCAGTTGGCTAGGTTACAATCTAGCACTACTCCCGGGAAACAGTACCAGCCTTTAATGGTCCCCACTCAAACAGCCCAACCAACACCCATACAGTACAATATGTTTTCCAAAAATTCACTTTTAGTCATGGTACAAATAGTATGCCTCTACTACAAATAATATGCTCATGGCACAGATATACATAAGCAATAACCCATGACAGGGTGTGTGGTTATTGGGGATTAATCAACACCCTGGATGTGTTGTGAGGCTGCAGGGCAGGTGTCCTCACAACACCTAGGTTGTTGATTAATCTAATACATCACACCGTTAACAGGTTATTGCACTTACTAGCATGGGGTCAGTACAGTGTTATAAACATAAAGCAAAGGACAGTCACACAGGACACACCGTATCAACGTTTTAGCTAGACACTCGCTTTCCAAATGATTTCAATGGTTGCCATTTGGGAATGAGTTTTCTCCACAGAAAACAAGTGCAGGTCTGCTCTGGGATCTCTCTTCACTGCCCCTGCACAACTAGTTGTGTGTATATTTGTGATTAATCAACAGTCACCTGATGCTGATCTACCAATCAGCAGACTGTATTTTAGTATCCTATGTTATAAAAACAAATAACACAGGGTTTATTAGGGGAAACTAGGACCAGGGTTCTGGGGAAGGAAAATGTAAGCACATATAAATATAACAATCATAGTTATGCCCATACTTTGGCTACCTTAGCTTTAGGGATCCTATTCCCTCAACCACCAACACAGTGCCTTTTCATGACTGTACTGTTGGGCACTGCCCATGCCCCACTACTACCAGTGTTAATTACCCCTATTCCTAGGGAGCACTGGGGTAAGTCTGGGTACCCAGGTGTGGGAACATTGCAGGCCTGATGATAGTTGCATGTGGTCGATCATCCACGGTGCACTAAAACAAATATTTATTGGCAGCAACCCCAAATTGTAATTCTGGCTAAATGGCCTAGTCCCTATACTTTAGCCAACCTCTATGACTCTATCTAAACTATTCTACAATGATATGGTGCAGCTACCCCAAAACTAATCTTGGCTAAATGGCCTAATCCCTAAACTTTAGCCAACCTCTATGGCTCTATCTTAACTATTTTAACAATGATATGGAGCAGCAACCCAAAAACTGTAATCCTGGCTAAATGGGCTAAACCCTAAACTTTAGCCCACCTCCATTGCTCTAGCTAAACTGTTCTACAATGATATGGTGCAGGACTTGAAAGCCCTACAGGGTTACTCACTGTTTACTCTTGGTGGCAACAGCTTCCACCAGCCTCTGTAATCCTGGCTGGATTCAACTGCTCTCATCTGCACACTAGGCCACAACTTTGATGCTCCCTCAGCTCTTCTCTGCTGGTTTCCCTCTGGTATCTGGGAGGTTTTCCAGACTCTCTCAGTCAGTTGCTCACTCTCTCTTGGGGTAGTCAGATGTATACTAAACTAGCAAGGTCCCCTTCAGCACTACCCAAGGCAACTCCCACTTCAGGCTGTAACCTGACTTTGGTATTTAGAATGGGGTCTTTCTGGCCTCTCTGGCTCTGTCACAGTGTGGACCATTTAGGTCTGTCTATAGCAATATTTCTCTTGAGACACTGCTCAGCTGCAGAGCGACTCCACTGCCGGCTGTCCCCGAGTCTCTCTCACTCTCTTTTCTGCACATAGCAGTCTTTTTTAGTGACTTTTTCAGTCCAGTAAATGCTTCCTTACTGTAGGACGTGAAAGTCTCAGGCAGACTTCTAAAGCATAGAAACACAAACACATACCTGTAGAATTTCTCAGCAGAAAAGGACTACTTGGCCCACCCAGTTTACCAAGATGTTCCCTGACTAATTTGCCTCTGCAGACCTTACAGTAACCTGGTCTCTGATCACCCTCCTGTCTCACTGCTTGTTTTCTAATGTACCCCTATGTTCATCCCACAAATACTTGAAGCCCCCCCACTTATTTAGCCTCCACCACTTCCACTAGCAGTCTGTTCTAGGCATCTACCACACTTTCAGTGAAGAAATATTTCCTCACATGTCTCTTGAACATCCCCTGTTCAGTTTAATTCCCCTCTTCAGTTTCATTACATGCCCCCTGGTCCTGGTGATCTTTCTCACTTGAAAGAGATTCCCCCTTGTACCCTGTTCATTCCTATGAGTTACTTATAGGTCTTTTTCCTGTCACCTCTCTCCCCCCCCCCCCACCAGGGTGTACATTTTGAGATCCCTCAGTCTCTCCTCAAAGGGCTTCTTGTGCAAACCCTGCATCATTTTAGTTGCCCTCCTTTGGACTGCCTCCACCCTGTCTATGTTCTTCCTCTTGCTGAAGATTCCCCTCCCTATTGACCCCAGCATCCCAATACCCTACCCACTGCTTTGTCACACTGATCTGCCACCTTGAGATCCTCATATATGATAACACCAAGGTCTCTTTCCCGTTTAGTGACTATCAATTCCCCCCTCCCCCCACATCCTATACTCAGTCCTGGGTTCCTACACCCTTGGCAAATTATTTTGCATATTTTAGCATCGAACTTTAACTGCCATGCTTTTGATCACTCCTTGAGTATCCCAGGATCCCTGTGTATTCTCTCCACCCCCTCCTAAGTGTCCACCATACTGCTGATTTTGGTATTAGCTGCAGAAAGGTACACTTCCATTCTAATTCTTCTGCAATGTCACCTACGAAGACGCTGAAGAGAACTTATCCCAATACTGAGCCCTGTGGTACCCCGCTACTCATTCTCCCATCAATAGAGTGAGTGCTGTTAACCACCACCCTTTGTGTCCTATCTGTTAGCCATTTTCTAACCCAGTTCTCCACTTTGGACCCCACCTCCAAGCTTTTCAATTTCTTTATCAGCCTCCTGTGTGCCACAGTGTTGAAGGCCTTACTAAAGTCCAGATAGGCCATTTCCACTGCCCTCATCTGATCTATTTTTCTGGTCACCCAGTCAAAAAAACTATCAGATTAATTTGGCATGACCTTCCCCCCATGAATATGTGCCGTTTGTGGTCTTGCAGCCAACTGAATTCAAGATACTCTGTCAATCTTTCCTTCAGTAGGGTTTCCATTAATTTCCCCAACACTGAAGTGAGACCGACCAGAGTATAATTGCCAGCTTCCTCCCTGCTACCACTCTTACGTAGAGGGACGAAGGCATCCTTTTTCCTGTCCTTTCAAACCACACCTGTTTCCAATAAGCTGATAAACAAGACTGCCAGTGGTCCAGTTAGCACCTCCCTGAGTTCCTTTTTATGCCCTTGGGTGTATCTCATCTAGTTCTATAGCCTTGTCCACCTCCTGCAAAGCTGCAAGTCCCTTCTGGACTCTTTCCTCTGAAAATGGACTTGAGTCTGCCTCCCCACCCTTCCTGCTATTCCATGGTGGTCCATTCACCCCCCCCCCGCCATGAAGACTGAGTAGAAGTACTTGTTCAGGATGTCAGCTTTTTCTTGGTCCTCTTCTTTGCAGTCTTCCCTTCCACCTTTATAATCCTCAATATCCCTCTCCTTGCTTTCCTCTTCTCACTTACTATATGTACAGTATCTGATGAAAGTCTTCTCCCCTTTGGTGATCACTTTGGTGATCCTTTCCTCTGTCTGTGTTTGCTCTCCACACCACCATGCCTGCTTCCTTCTGCTTTACTTGATCTACTGTACCTCCCTGTCCTCCTGTCTCTGTGTTTCCTCATACCTCCTGAATGCCACTCTTTTTCCTTCACCATCTTTTGTCACTTCCTTAGAGAACCATAACGGTCACTTTTTCCTTCTGCTTTTACTCACTTACTTCATGTAAAGGTTGGTTGCTTTAATTATGCCCATCTTTATTTTTTCCCACTGTGCCTCTACCCCTGCCTGGCAATCCCCCTTTGAGGCAGTTTCTGAGGCAGTCTCCCACTTCTTTAAAATCCTCCTTCCTAAAGTCCAGGATCTTCATCTTCGTGTAGCTTGCCTCTGTTCCTGTTTTTATGTTAAACCACACTGTACAGTGATCACTGGTATCCGGGGGACTGTCCACCATGACATCTGCAACACTATCCCTGTTTGTATGCTCCAGGGCCAGCACTGCCCTGTCCTTGGTGGGTTCTTTGACCAGCTGCCTTAGAAAAAGCCCCTTATAGGTAGTCAAGGATGGCCCTGCTTCTTGGCAAGTCACAGTTGGATGGCTTCACTCTGCATCTGTCAGACTGAAGTAACCAACTGACAGCATCTCCCCCTTACTTGCAGTTCAGATGATGGCTTCCTAAAGTGCTTTATCTAACTCCTCTCCCTGTGATGGAGGTCTATACACTATCCTGGTAGGCAGAGTAGCCCCAGAGCCTGTCTCCACAATCACCCACAGCACTAATTGTCCCTTCTTTTCCTCTAGGTTCCCCTGTACCTCTGAGGCCTTGATTGCCTTCCTTACATACTGTATAATACAACCCCTTCTTCCCTCCTCCCTACCCTGTCTCTCATGAACAGAGAGTAGACCGGTTTAGTTATGTTCCAGTCATGCTGCTCTGTGCACCATGACTGTTATTGGCCACAACATCAAGGTTATCTCTGCCATTATGGCTTTTAGGTCTGGAAATTTATTTTCAAGACTCCTTGCATTGCTGGACATGGCATCCCACACCATTCTTCCCCTCTGCCTACTGCCCTGTTCCTCTCTCCTATTCCTACCTGTGTTGTTTCCTGAAGCCCTCTGGCCTCACTTCTTTCCTTCATTGTTCTTTGTCTCTCGCAGTCCTCTACCCTCGCTTACCTGATCTATACCCCTCTTTTCTTCTGTTTTGTCCCCATCCTGCCCCAGGGCAGAGTACCTTTTCCTCTCCCCGACCACACACCTAGGTTAAAGCCACCATGCATGCCACCTACTTAAGGCCCCTCTCCATCTCTCAGAAGTTACCTTGCACTACTCCTACCTTATCCCTTGCCAGGTCATTCATCCCTAGGACAATGATGTCTAGCTCCTTTGCAGCTCCTGCTGCCCTCGCAATCCTGTGGATATGCTCTACATTCCCTTCCCTCTGAAGCACCACTCAGGCAAGCCACCTCTTAATCCCCCCCCCACCCCAGGTCTATGCCTCTCACAATAGAATTCCCCAACAGCAGCTGCACCCTCTTTAGGGCATCCATTTATAAGGAATGCAATTTCCTTCCTTCCAGTTGCAACACGTACCTCCTTTTGGCTGCCCAGTTCTGGCAGTATGGCAAAGGAGTTCTGCAGTAGTATAAGTGGAGGAGAGTACACCCTTCCCACAACTTCCACCTTCGCAATCCCCCTCAAAGATGAATTCACTTTGCTTTTGCCTGGGCATCCTCTGGGGGGAGCAGCTACAGACTTGGTCCCTCGGTGGAGCAGATCATCTGCTGTTCCTTTGCCAGTTTGGTGAAATCCAGCAACCTGTGCACATAACTCAGAGAGGTGAGTACATATGGGGCAGCATCTCTGTCTCCAGAAGGTCTCCCAAAAGTCTGTGGCACCACAACCATAGTAGTGCACTACTCCTATGATCACTGCTTACCTTTGTTTAGTGTCTATGCAAGCTTGGTTTACCCTTTTACCTCTGTAACCAGGACACCAGCTCTCAATGGGCTACCACCCCTACCTGCTTCCCTAACTGCAGGTTGAGGGGCCTGGGCTCTAACAATAATGCTTTGACATGATGCCTCCACCCAGAGTAAAATTTAAGTGGGTTAGATCTTAAGCTAGCTCAATTCTCTGGGAAGTTGTACCTATCCACAGTCCGCAGATTATTTCATGGATGTGGATCGCAAAGTCTTACCAGCGCAGTGCAGAATTTCACTGCAGATGGTGGAATTACACGTAGAAAGGCAGAATTTTGCCATTCATGGGTGAAATTCTGTACTTTCACTGTGAAATTTGGCAAAAAAGACCACGAGGTCCGATAAAAACCCGTGAAGTCTGATAGGTGAATTTGTGCCCGACTACAACATTTCATGGATTGCTCCACGGATGCGAAATCCCCAACTTCGCCGGGACTTCACCGGCAAATTTTTATTTTGTGTCATCTCTACTCACGATACCAGGACCAACAGACCTGATGGCTGTAGTCAGGCTGGATTCTTGCTTGCCAGACAGGAACATGGGGACCAGGGCTGACATGACTCACCTCCACTTCATGGCCTTTTCCACAAGGTGGCCGTAACCTGAGATTCCTCTCTGCAGGGACTGACTCCCCAAGCTGGTCTTCAGCCAGGCTGATGGCAAAGTACAGCAACAGTCTCTGGTGCCTTCACAGACACCGGCCCAGCAAATGCAGTTTAGTCTCTGGCGCAGTTCAAATGGCACACACAGCTTACCAGCTTTTGAGATTTCAGTCTTTTTATTGTAAGCTGGAACCGGGTCAAACAAGTCTCCCCCTTTCCTTGAAAATGTGTCAGGAGACAATTGCAACATCCACGGCTCCAAATCTACACAGGAGTCTCTGAAACATAAGATTCTCACAGTGACTTCTCAGCCTCTGAGACAGTTCAGCGAAGGACACTTCTGGTAATAAAGTATTCTCTTTATCAGCCTTGGTAGCTGAAAAAATGTTCTCTTTCTGTTTTGAGGCAGTCCCAGATGATTCACACAGGGAGGCAAAGCAGGCCTTTTTCCCTGCGTTTCTCTCAGCTAAGCCACACAGGCTCCTCTTTCTCGAGAGCTCGATCCAATCTGAACCTGTTTAAACACAGTCCCAGCTGAAGACCGGGGTTTATGTATTCTGGAGGGCTGCTTAACCTGTCAATCACAATTCCTGTGTCCCTAGGGTTACCAACATTGTATCTCAAAAATAAGGGACAGCTTTCTTAGACCCCCTCCACTTCCCAGGCCGACATTGTGGAGCGCCAAACAGTCAGGATAGGGTTAGGCATGGTGTCAGTGCTCTAAACTTCACATTAAATATGCTTATCACATCAGCTCCACAAATACAGCTCGCAATTTAAGCTTGCTCATACTTTTATTCATTAATCCTCCAAAAGGCAACAGCTCAAACAATAAAACAAAAGGTCCAGGACAGTATGTAGTACATTGCCATTTTCTTGCTAGTGCAATCAGTGCTAGCAGACTGAGCTGCTGCCTTTTGGATTGATGAAATAAAAGTATTAGCAAATCTGAACTACGAGCTGTATTTGTGGAGCTGCTGTGGTAAGCCTATTTAAAGTGAAGTTTACAGAAGAGATATGTGCGGTGTGTCTCCCTCCAAAGTTCAAGTCATCCACCCACTCTATAAGGTATGACACATTTGAAAAAAAGCCAAGTAGTAAAAAAATAAAATAAATAATAATAAAATAATCATATCAGAACATCTTATTGCCCTTTCCTTACATGTGCTGTTAATGTGGAGTTGACTTGCTTTTTTTTTCTAGTTTGGCAAAGCATGGTTTGACTAGTACACTCCTGTTTTGAGGCAGCCTCTGTTTCTATTCAAACACTGATGTCACAGAATAAAAAGGTTGACATACCTTTGTGAAACAGACAAAACAAAACTCATTTGGGAACAACCCCCCCCCCCCGAATCATTCCAGAATGTATTCACATCATTGATAACAAAGTACCAAGGACTCTGTAAAGGATTAACTAATTACTAAAATATTATATTTTATTTTAATTAGCCTTTCTGCTCTCAGGTACTTGTAGCTTCTGCCAGTGAGGACTTTCACATGCAGACAGTGGCGCTGGCAGTACTTG
The DNA here is from genome assembly GCA_016271365.2 of Neoceratodus forsteri. Taxonomy (NCBI): domain Eukaryota; kingdom Metazoa; phylum Chordata; order Ceratodontiformes; family Ceratodontidae; genus Neoceratodus; species Neoceratodus forsteri. The sequence goes on from CM057453.1 coordinate 423,624,082, forward strand.
GAGTCGCAGCTCAGCCTCAGCCTCGGCCCCGGCCAAGTCGGTGTAAACTAATTTTGTCTTGCAGCCAGCCGAATCATGGATTATGCTTTTCTTCTGCCTTGCCTGCGACTGCAAATTAGAACACTTCTGCACTTTATAGTGCAGACACCACCCTCCACGACAGACGACAGTTCAACAAATTTAACTAGCTCGGCACTCTCCTTGTTGACAACACGGCAGCACGCTCGCTCTCATTACCAGGCTTCTCCCTCTTTGATGCGACGATGTCTTCCATTTCCCCTAGCTGGTTCTGCACATGCACACTGTGTTGCAGCTAGCTCCAGATGCTAGGGACACTGGGACTTGAAGTTTTTAATAGCTGGATTAGCAGCTAACCTAAAAATAAGGGATAACAGGTGTCCCTTATGGATTTTATAAGGGCAGGCAATTTCACCCCAAAATAAGGGAGGTCCCTTAAAATAAGGGACTGTTGGCAACCCTACATGTCCCGATAGGTTAAAAGAGGCTGCAAGAGAAAAGTTCACAGTTTCTCCCAGAAGTCCTTGTAATGAGGACACCTAAGGATCTTTTGAGTTCTGATTGGTCCAAAGGCAGAGTCCCGGTCCAAACATGGCAGCTCCCTTATGGAGAAATACACAGTTCTTTTTTTTTTTTTTTTTTTTTTATTTATTTGATATATCGGTTTACAACCTTTGAGCCAGAGGCTCGTTTGCAAAGGTATCTCATCACATGTAAGACAGATGGAAACATAGAGTAGGTATAAAGACAATTACATTAAACATGAGATACATGGTATAACAGTGGTTACATTAAGCATGTGTTACAGACACTTGTCACAGACAGTATTCATAAGATTTGGAAGTAGGTATTTTCTGACATTATTTATAACCTTTGGATGGTGATATTTACAACATAACAGCAGTGAGGCATTATAAGCTTGAGAAGGCATCTAAACATAGTAGTCAGACCTAATCATGGGATTGCTGTTAAAGATGGAGGTAGCAGTCCATAACGGACTTTGTCAGAGAATATTGGATCAGAGTGGGTAAGAGAGTGAAAGAATTAGAAGCAGTTGCAGGAGCGGATATTGAAGAGGTGGTTGTGAAGAGTGGTTTTCAAATGGGCGATCTTGGGTGCACTAGTGATGGTGCTTGGGAGTGCATTAAACCATGTGGGTGCCCTATGGTGGAAAGATCTCTTGGCAAGGGAGGTTTTTACCCTGGGCACAACCAGATGGGCTTTCTCTGGATTGCGGGTGAGGATAGTGGGGGTTGCAGGCTGAAGAGAGGCGGTGACTCCGGGGGGGGAGAGTCCGAGCAGTATTTTCTTGGAGAGTAAGCAGGTCTGGTAGTGGAGCCTTTCATCAAGGTTGAGAATATTGGCAGAGGTATAGAGCGAGCAGGTGTGAGTGAGCCTGGGTGCGCCTGTAAGGAGCCTGCAGGCCTTGTTGAATGTGGCCTGGATTATCTGGAGTGTGGTGTTATTTGCTGCATCATATACAGGGAGCCCATAGTCCACTAGGGACAGTATCGATGAGGTGATGGCAAGCCTAAAGGCGTGGGGGGGAAGGCAATCCCTGTGTCGGTAAAGGAGTCCAATCTGGGTGTTTGTTGCGGCAGCAAGGGTGTTTATGTGATCATGGAAGGTAAGGGCCGAGTCGAGGATAAGTCCAAGATATCTGTAGTTGGATACCTGCTCAAGGGGGTCCTGGGTGCTGGGGAGGATGCTGAGCAGTGCGTTCTTAGCTTTGTTTTGGCGGTGAGAGAAGATCATTGACTTCGTCTTTTTTAAGTTGAGGACCAGTCTATGGTCCTTAAACTAGGTTTCAGCCTGGGAGAAGGCAAGTTGGAGGGAGTCCTGCAGGGGTGTGGGTTTATGATGCGAGGTGAAGACCACTGCATCGTCTGCATATAGTAAGATTTTTGTGGAACAGGCCTTTGGTAAGGAGTTTAGGTAGGGGGAGAAAAGAAGTGGCCCCAGGATAGAGCCCTGGGGCACCCTGGAGAGGACGGGTAGTATGTCGGATATAGTTCCATTATTTTTGACGTATTGGGACCGGGCAGAAAGGTAACTGGAGCACCAGGCCAGGGGGCCTGTGGAGAAACCAAGTTGGCGGAGTGAGTCGAGAAGGAGAGGGTGGCAGACTGTGTTGAAGGCCCTGAATGGGTCTATGAACACAGCTCCTGCAATGCAACCAGCGTCTAGGGAGGAGTGCAGGAAGTTGGTGAATTCTAGGAGGGCTGTGGTGGTAAAAGTTCCACATTTTTATTTATTTATTTAAAAGTTTTGCCAGGAAGGCATACTGAGCAGACTACCACTCGATTCCAGATGTGTCCTGGGGGTTGTTGGGGACGGGATGATACATACATATGAAAAACAGAGTTACAAAATACAGAATATCGAAATTTCATAGATTATATACAAAAGATATATACAGGCATAAAAACAGTATGAACACAGCAAGCAACAAGCAGTAATTTGCAGAAAGTGCAGTGACAACTAACTGGGACAGGGTTAAACATTTCGAGTGAACCATAGTAGTAGCAGCTGACGAGTTGGCCATTCTAGTGTGAGTCTAGGCAGCATGAGCACTTGGTGGAGACTTGCCCTTAAAGGAGGGACATTTTTTGCTGAGAGGAGGGGGTGTGCTGGATGTCTGCAGGCAGGGAGTTCCATAGTTTTGGTAGTCGGGCTCTAAAAGCCAACTGGCCGGCAGAGGTTGCCATGTACGGGACTTGAAGGAGCTGTGAGTCGAAATTTCTGAGTGAGTATGTGGATGGTGTTTGAGCAGTTATGGTAGAGGTGAGGTAGGAGGGCAATAACTGGGCCCAGAATTTGGCTGTGAGTCTATTACAGTGGGACTGGCGCCTGTCAAAAAGCGAGGGGAGGTGAAGGGACCAGTAGAGGTCGCAGTGGTGGGTGGAGGGTGAACAGTCCAGCACGAAACGACAGAAGGAGTTGAAAAGGGAATCCAGTCTAGCCAGGGTGGATTTAAGGGCAGCACTGTATTCTACGTTACCGTAGTCAAAAATAGGGAGGATCATTTTCAGCAGTATTTCTTTGCGGGCTGGCAGAGGAATGCAGGTACGGTTCCGGTATAAAGCGCCCAGCCTGGGGTGCAGTTTTTTTGTGGGTTGCTTCAATGTGAGTAGAAAAGTCGAGGTGTTGGTCCAGCCAAACCCCTAAATATCTGAAGGAGGTACAAACTTCTAAGGAGGTCCCATCAAGGGTTTTGAAGGTGGGGGAGGCAGGGAGTCAGGAGAGTCTCTGTCTCGTGCTGAAGGGTAAGGAGACCGTTTTCTTGGCATTGAGAATAAGTTGATTAGTGCAAAACCAGAGCTGATCTTTGGTGAAATCTTGCTGGATTCTGGACGTTACTTCCAGTGGGGAGTGGCCTGAGGTATACAGTATTGTATCGTCTGCATACATGTGAATGGATGTATGCGGGTAGGTTGATGGCAGGTCGTTGAGGAAAATGGAGAACAAGCTTGGGCCAAGGACAGAGCCTTGGGGGACACCAATGGTGACAGAGAGGGGGTTGGAGGTGGAGGCACCAATTCTTACTGATTGGTACCTGTCTGCCAGGTATGATTTGAACCAGCTGATGGTCACACTGGAGAGACCTGCATTGGAGAGTTTCAACAGGAGAAGGGCATGTGAGTCTGTGTCAAAAGCCTTAGCTAGGTCAATAAAAATTGCAGATGTGATGTGACCTTTGTCCATACCTGTCAGGATGGAGTCAGTGAGTCTAAGGAGGGAAGTGACAGTGGAGTGGGATTTCCTAAAACCCAGCTAGTTTGGAGTAAAGAAGGAAGAGGAGTCAAGGAAGGCGGTAAGTTATGAGAGGACTAATTGTTCCCGGATTTTGGCTAAAATGGGTAGGAGGGAGATGGGGCGGTAGTTACCGGGGGAGGATGGGTCACCACCTTTGCAGAGGGGGATGACTGTGGCATGCATCCAATCTGAGGGTATAGAGGCTGTAGTGAAGGAAAGGTTAAAAAGGAATGCTAGAGGCATGGCGATTGCTGGGGCAGAAGGGTAGAGCATTTTGGCATCCAAACCTGAGGGGCGTTTACCCTTTGAGGGATTTAGGGCAAACAGGGCTTTGAGTACTTCGGATGGAGTAACCAGGAGAAGGAGAAAGCTGGGTAGGGGGTTTGGCGCAGGTAAGGATGTGGATGTCGGGTGATGTGTAGTGGGCAGTGGGTTAGATTAGTGGGGACCCTGCTAGTGATTCTCATGTTGAAAACCGTGGCAACTGCATGTGGTTCTGATATGGTGGAGCCGCCTACATCAAGGGCAGGGGTGGGGGCTGGGTAGGAGGAGAAAAGTGATTTGATCGACCTCCAAAACTTGGCTGGATGATTTAGATTTTTTGGAAGGATGATGAGAAGTAGTGGGCTTTTGCCTGCGGATAAGCCTGGTGCAGGCATTTCTAAGCGTTCGATAGTGTAGGTGGTCGTCGTGCGTCCCTGATGATTTGTAGGCTTTCCATACCTGGTCCCTGGCATGGAGGTGGTCCATGAGGTCAGCAGTGATCCATGGCAGATGGGCTCCCCTTACTTGAACCTTTTTGAGTGGGGCATAGTGGTCCCAGATGGCAAGAAATCTCGACTTGAAGAAGTCTAGGGCGGAATCAATGAAGGTGGCCTTGGGGATGTAAGACCAGTCCATGTTTGCTAAGTCATTTAGGAGACCTTCAAGATTTAGGGATTTATATGACCTGATGAGGAGAGTTTTTGGTGGGGGGTGGCTTGGCTTTAAATATTTTTCTTGCTACGTATATCATATGGTGATCGCTCAGGGAGTCTGGAAGAAGGCCAGAGGTTACTAGCCTGTGTGGGTGAGAAGTGAGGGCCCAGTCCAGCAGGGAGTGGTTCAGGGTTTTGTGGTTTAAACGTGTAGGCTCAGTGATCTGTTGAGACAGATTTAATGTTGCCATGTGGTTTTGGAGCTTGGTGCTGGTAGTAGAGAACCAGTTCAGGTTAAAATCACAGAGGATGTGGATCTCCCCTCCTGAGGTAATGGTTTTTAGGATGTCCAGGTGTGCTGTGATTGAGTTTAATTGGGAGTCTGGGGAACAATAGGAGCCTGCTATAAATATGGGGGATTGAGTGGAATAAGGAGATGGGGCGGCTCTGTAAGCCCTCACGACCACTAGCGTGGCTATCACCGAGGGAGCTGTGGAAAGAGGACAACAGAAGGTATTTATAGGAGTGGTATGCGGGGGGGGGGGGACGACAAGCAGAAGCACGTTATACAAGGTTTGTTCGAGATGCTAGGTTCTGCCACAGATTTTGTTTAACAATTTATTTAATTCCTTGTAGGGCGTAGGATTGTTCACCAGAATTCCTGCACAGTACACTCCTGAAAACAACCTAGTCCTGTGTTTGAATGGCAGTATATTTACCGGTAAAGTGAATTTGAATCCGAATTACAAAATGTGCAGCAAGGGCCTTTTATTCTGAGGGAAAAATTAAAAGTAGGTAGAAAATAACCAGGAATAGTTAAGTTCATTTTAAATGGTAACAGTATTGTTTTAGAAATAAATATTTACAGAATGTAACAGTGCTCCCTCTGCTTTACTAAGTGACCACAGAGTGGATGCTCTCAGGGTTTTGCCTGGCTGGTCGCGAGCTTCATTTCACTCTGACCCAGCCGAGTCTATATACATTATACACACAGGCTGACTTCTTAAAGGGACAGCATGGTGGCATGGATTGCACACTCACACAGAGCAATAGCAGAACAACACTGTACATGGATTTACTCTCTTCTACTGGACATTAGCAAAGCAGTGGGCACTAAAGAAGCCCACAGAGACACATAAAGTAAGCTCCATAATTTGAGGTGGGGGTACACTTCTTTCCTTCTCCACTGGTACTCCTACTTCTCTCTTTTACTTCCATAACACTTTTTTGCTACCCTACCCTAGATAGGTTGTCTCCTGCTTTCTCTTTCTTAACCCTTTCTCCTGTTCCTACTTTCCCTGGGAGTCTACTTCCCCGTACAGCCTTTTACCTTGCACACAAGTTGTAGCTCCCTGCGGCCTAGTGGGTTGCACAGTATACAGACAGCAGTAATGTGTTACCTCCTACTTTGGTCTGGTTTCCCATTTGCAGAGTGTCCTGCAGAACTGTGGTTAAACTGCAGATGACCTACAGATGCCAATAACACAAATGTCCCACTCCTGCCCTCACTCCTACTCTTCAGACAATCCTAAGGCAGATGGTGCACTCCGGCCCTGCAGATGCCCCGTGGCAGATTTCCCAGTCCTGCTCTGCAGTCATCCCTAAGGCAGATGGTGCACTCCCGCCCTGCAGATGCCCCGTGGCAGAGTTCCCAGTCCTGCTCTGCAGACATCCCTAAGGCAGATGCTCCACTCCTGCTCTGTGCCATTCGCATGAAGGGACATGAGTGTGATGAGACATGCTGAGGGGTAGAAATATATACCCCTTTTAGGCTAGTCTGCTTCCACCCAATTGCCTCCTCTGCCTGTAGTCATGCCCTCAATGTATTGCAGACATCTAAATAGCTGACTTCCTATTCCTGTGAAGCTGATACAAATAACCACCAAACAATGGGGCCTATTCACAAAACTTTTGATTGCCTATGTGCCCCATACGTTCCCCCCTCCCCTCCCTCCTCCTCCTCTTACTTGCACTTTCCACTTGCTCTTCCTGTGTGTTTTGACAATTGCCTCTGGCAGCATCTTCTTCTCATGTCTCACCAAGTTCTCATTATCAATGTTATCCCTGTCCCGTGCATGCCCCTAGTACTGCCTAATCTGTATGTACTCATGAGATGATAAACAACTGTAACCTGTTATCCTGTAATAATTAATGTCCTGCTTGTTTGTCCTCATCCTGATGTGGAACCTTTGTAAAAGAGCCTTAGCTTAAAGGTAATTGTAATCCTAGACTCTAATAAATAAATAAAATAAATAAATATGTGAGGCATATAGCAACCCTAAGCTGGAATACCATGCAGCAGGGGTCCAGCAGACCACCAATGGCATTCTCAGCTGATGCACGAGCCCAGTGCACACGCAATTCCCCCTGATGGCCTGCACAGCTATGCACCATGGGCAGTCTGGGGGCATGCCACGGGGCATGCCCACACTCTGTGCCATTCAGTAAGATGTGGAATGCCAGGCAAGGGGGGTGAGTTAAATGAGGGTGGACCCTGCCATAACTAATCCAATGGCTGCAGTGAACTTGGAGCTTACATTGCAATCTGTTGATACTGACATGAGAGACATAGGCACTCACACTGAGGGACAGTGAGGGACACCAACCCTTATAAATGAGTGCACAATCTCACTCAGGGAGATAAAAGCTCGGAACACTGCAGAATCCCTGTCCTGTGCAGTACCACGGTTTCTTTTATTTAACGTCTTAAATGGGTATGAAGATCTGCCGTAATGCCTGCAGGTAGGGTACCATTTCTATGTGGGGAGTACCTTTTCCATGAGGGATAGATGAGGGACAACATAATTTTGAGGGGTAACATGAGGGATGTCCAACATAATGAGAGACAGTTAAGAGGTAGACCAGGAGCCCCCTCCATATTGCTGCCCCACCCATCGGTCTGATGGAGAGGGCTGGGGGCAGCCAGATGGGCACACACCCATGGTGTCAGAAACCTCAGTTCAGCGCAGTCCCAGGATCCCCTGCATGTGCGCAGCAGGGGATCCATTGCAGGACCCAGGATGGGCATCCCACTGGATGCCTGCCTGTGCTCTGCAATCCTCCCCTAGTCAGCTGCGATCCACCCCTGCACAGCTGTATGCCAGGGGTTGGGGCAGAGACAGGCAGCCAGTGATGGTGAATACTGACCAGTGCATGCTTGTCCTAGGGTGCAGAGCTGAGTGGGCTCTGTACACACGAATCACATGTACAACCCATGCTTTCATGAGTAGGGTCCAATGTGAGTAAACTGAGTAAAAACTGGAAAAAGGTACAATTTATCTAGTAGACCCCTCTGCTAGTCAGCACTACCCCCAGCACTGGCTTGTTCAGTTAGCAGCTCAGCCTCCAAGCTGTTTCTGAAACAGAACTGAAAAGTTCTGAGACAGCTCCTCTGTTCACTGGTGGAGCCAACCTTCTCATTGGATGAGACCCTCTGTTAGTCACAGGGGAGGGTTTGTCTGGCTTATCCTCAACATTTGATTTGACCCCTCACTCCTGGGTTAATTAATGAAGTCCTCCTGTATCCCAAGAACCCTCTGTGGCTGCCAGGCAGATTCTGCAGCCTGATTGGATGTGCTGCCACCCTCTGACCCCGTTGCCTTATTGATAGATATAAGAGGAGGCATAAGATGGCTGCTGCTCTCTAGTCCATGGGGCTCTGGCCCAAAAGTCCTTCATTCTATGAGGGCTCCTGCCCTTTAATATTTCCTGTGGTACCCCAGACTGTGTTTGCATGGTCCCAGTCTAGTGTCCAGTTCAGTTGCGGTGGCCATTGGGGATGTCCAGGTTCATTGCGAGTGTCAATCGCACTCAGCAGTGGCATGCAAAGGACTCTGTGGTATAACCTGGAGCCAGGTAATCCCCACCTGCTGAGGGATTACATATGCATTCATGTATGACAAGTGCAGTAGTAGTCACACATGTCACACCAGCCTCATTCAAACATAGACGTTGTCGGCAGAAAAGGACCGCTTGGCCCACCCAGTCTGCATGTTTCCCTACCTATTTGATAAACTGCAGATCCTAGTTAACCAGCAGCCTACTTCTTCCCACCCCCCACCAGAACAGCCTTATGTCATTCAAGGTCTAATAAAACTTTACATGGTCTAGCAAATGCAAACATTTAAAACAATTTTTATTTGTACAGAGTGTACTATTTGCAAGAATTTGGGATGAATAGTTTTTGCAGGGCACAGACTTAGTTTTTAAAATAGTTTTCAGTTCTGCTTTTAATAAAGAATCCTGTTACTGTGGCAGCATGTGAGTCCTGCTGCATGATCCATTCAGTCCAATAGAAGCAAGAGTGACAGACTCTGCAGAATACTGAAATACTGAGTGGGCTGCTTGAGCGAGGAAGCTGCCGATACATTTACAAACGCAGCATACAATGGGAGAGCAGCCACTGCGATGGAGCAGTGTAATCGAATTCTGAGAGACCTAGATAAACTTTGATTACAACCACAAATATAGCTCACACAATTCAGTGTAGGAAAATGAAAGGTAATTACTGAGGCTAGGGACTAAGTACGTACATAGGGATTACCATATATCCACTTCCTAGCTGAACATACACTCTCAGAGAACAGACCTAGAAAATGGGTTTTGAGTCTCAATACATGCAAACTCTGCAGCTCCTACACAGTGTTTATCAGTTATAACAGGCAAGTGAAAGGTTTGGACCTTTATAAAAGGGTATAGAACTTAAGTCAGTGGAAATTATTCTTGTATTTAACAAGGGTACTGCAAAGGCTGCATTTATTTATTTATTTATTTATTTATTTATTCGTAAGAATCAGTTTACAACCTTTGAGCCAGAGGCTCGTTTCCAAAGATACTTCGTCACATAAAGACATACATTGTGTTTTTGGTTACGTAGCATAGATTTGCAAAACAATAGGCGTTCAACAGAGGCGCCACGTCACACTGTGGTCAGACAAATGCAATTAGGTTACAGGGTACATGTAATTGATAACAGGTGTTACACAAGTTGGTATCAAGTGAGCAATCTAGTTGGTAAACACTGAAACAGCTGGCACTGGCCAGGTTAAACATAGGCACGGTGTACAGGGAAGTGGTGGTGGGGATGGCTAGGTGGAGAGCTGCCCGGAGGGCGTTGTCAAGAGAAGCAGAGGTGGAGGCTACTTTCAGAGACGAGATTTTGCACTCTGGTCCCTGTTTTATAATGAAATTACTGCAGAAACTGAAAGGGTACCGCAGTGAGTGCTGGAGAGTGCAAATAGTAGCCATTTTCTCCCTCAGGTACAGAGAGTGACCAGAGAGCTTTGACTGACAGAAGATGTAGGCCTTGATGGATTATCTGCACCTCCCCCCCCTCCGGGGCTGTGTGCTTGCTGTAATTCCTGGTTCGAGAATAAATGCTGTGACATAGTGAAACAGCACCACCTTGTGGTCACTCACCACAATTTCTGAAAAGACAGGTAGCCTCATATAACTGTAAATTTGTACATGTGGGTGAAGTCAGTTTAGTAACTCCAGTGTATTGTTTTATGTGTTTGTTTAAAACAGTCTTATTTTCACTGTTTCAGGCTCCCTTGTTAACAATGCTTTCTTCCCAGGCAATATTCATGTGTTTAAATTATGTACGAGTTCCAGAACTCAGTGAAATCATTTGGGCTGAAGCCTACAACAAATCTTTCCATGCTGGGCTTCTACTCAACTGATGACTCTGTGGTCTGAAACTATCACGTAAATAAGAAAATGAATATAGGGAGGCAGCATTAACAAGACACCCTAATACACTGTGGTAAATAAAAATAGTTCACACATGCTCACATTTAAAATTATATTAAGAAATGTAAACAACAGAGTTTCTTGTTCCCTTTAAACAGTAAATATTCTTATGTTCTGCCTTGAGCAAATATTTTCTACTGTATTACACACAAGGCCATTTGTGTTGCATATGAGCTGAACTCATCCTGTCATTGCTGAAAATTTCACTATTAAAACTCATCAAAGTTTAACAGCTAGGCCCAGTGACACTGAGGGTTGAGGCGCTGGATGCCACACCTCACACCACACTGGTGACTCGGGTTCGGGAGCAAGCTCGGGTCGTCGGGTGTCGTGGGGATGGGGAAGGATCGAGTGTCCCATGGACTGCTCTCCTTCCTCGTGGGCTCGATTAGCCGGGTGCACTGGGCTGGTGGTGGCTGGTGGCACCCACAGTGCACGGCTGCAGAATGCAGGGGATTGGAGCTGTGGCAGACATCCTTTGGGTGTGCATGGGAGCGTGCATACACTGAGATGGACGTCATTGCACATCCGAGCTTTGGGGGGAAACTAAGGAAAAATCCCCCTATCGGTGCTTGAGGCAATGGCTACCATCAGTAACCCAAGGTCACACATCCAATGCCGGCCATTTCTCTGTAACTCCGCCTGGGGATTCCAGGACCTCTCCCTGGGGGCTGGGACAGCGTGTAATCCTGATCCCGATGAAGTTCACAGAGGGCGGTTCAGGAGGGTGGTGGAGCCGAGGAGCTGTGAATGGGACCCTGAGAGAGGCCCTGAAGGTAGGGAGCAAAAGTAGAGTTGTGTAAAGTTTAGTTACACCATTTAAGCCCAATCATGTTTGTTTGCTTCTATTTGTTGGGCTTAAATGATGTAGCAGTTAAACCTTGACGAGTTCTAATTGTGAAACTGTCAGGATTTGGAAATGAAGAGGTTCACAAATATAACTTTGCTTATTGTGACACTGAATCTTCAACATAATATTTTTATTACTCCACCATATGAATGTAACCAGTGTCATTTATCAAATCCAGGTACAGGTACAGACTTCCTGGATCCCTACTTTCTGAAAATAGCATCACACGCCTTATCTGCCCCCCTCACTCATCTCTTCAATCTTTCCCTAGCTACTGGATCCATTCCCTCCACTTGGAAAACAGCTCAAGTAGTTCCACTACTTAAATCAGGTGATCCTATGGACCTTAACAATTACAGGCCCATTTCCATCCCACCGGTACTATCCAAGATGCTTGAAAATTAGTTTATTCACAATTAAGGGCCTATCTGGATAAAAACAACCTCCTAAATCCAGCACAATCGGGATTTAGATCAAGGCATAGCACCATTTCTGCCCTAGCCAAAGTAACTAATGATTGGCAGATTGCCTTGATAAGAAGAATAGTACCTGTGCTGTGTTCCTGGATTTGAGTAAAGCATTTGATACAGTGGATCATGAATCATTAATCACCTCCCTTAGCTCTCTAGGCCTGGATTCTCTCTCACTCAGTTGGTTTAAGTGCTATCTAACTGATAGGTCACAATTGGTAAAAATGAAAATTACCTATCCACCTCTAAACCACTGCTAAGAGGTGCATGCAAGGCTTTATTCTAGCCCCATCCTCTTGCCATTTATATTAATAATATTGATGCCAATCTCTCCCACTCTAGCATTCATCTATTTGCTGATGATACTGTATTATATGTCAGCAACCCCTCATTATCAAAGTCTGTGAACTGTTGCAGTCAGAATTCTCCATCCTACAACACAATCTATTGGAAAAAAACTACTTCTAAATGCCAAAAAAAACAAAGCTATGTTCTTTGCCACAAAGAGTTGCTCTGCCATTACCCCATCACCCACCACCCCACAATTATTCACCTTACTTGGAGAGAAGCTGGAATTTGTGGACAAATTCAAATATCTTGGAGTCTGGATTGATAATAAGCTTGACTACTCTGTCCATATTGAAGAGCTACTAAAAAAGTTGAGACAAAGGCTTGGCCTATTTTACAGAATAAAACACTACCTTACCAGAGACCCAAACAAAGATTAATCCAGGCATCATTTCTATCCTCATTGATTATGCTGACTTTCTATGGTCATTGCTCACTCTCACTCTTAAATAAGCTGGACACCCTGTATCATAGATCCATCAGATTTATTACTGACCTTCCTCCAGCACCCATCATTGCTCTCTTTACATGGCAGTTAATTGGACATCCCTACAACACAGAAGAAATAGGAATGCTGCAATCTGGATCTTCAAAGCTTTATCAGGCAAACTCCCTCCTATATCACAGACTGTTTTTCCGAATTACTTCTAGGCCTTACACTTTAAGGACAGTAAACCTCATCATGTTAAAGGTTCCTAATGCCTGCACCCGGTTTGGGAGGGCTGCTATCAGCTACTCCCTAGCAGTTACTTGGAACTCACTCCAAAATCTATGAATCTAAATACCCTCTTACCCTTATCATCCTTCAAAGATTATTCTCCACCCTATTCCCAGAGTTCTGCAACTGCTTCCATAAGGCCTAATCTCCCATCCAACCTACATTCCCCTTCCCTATTCCATTCTGTTTAGTTCTCCTTCTATTATCCAGTCAGCTGCTATATTCTTATAAAAGCCATAAAGGCCCTATTATTTGTATACTATCCCTGCTATATTACTTTTTAAGGTTAAGTGATTTTTACTGTGCCTTGTATATATGTAATTTTTTTACTATCATTTTATGTCATTGTACTATTGTTTATGTTATTTTCTTGTCCATGTAAAAAAAAAAAAAAAAAAAAACTTGTACTCTGATTTGTATGACCACTCAGGTCCATCTTGTAAATGAGCTACGCTCAATGATGTTCGCCTGACTAAATAAAGATTTTGATTGATTGATTGATTGATTGATTGAAATCCCACTGAAACAGGAATTTGCAGAATGATCATGAAGACATGTTTCAGAGAAACTGAAAAATGACACCAACCTTCTACATGAGGTGGGCTAAAAAGTTTATGTTGAACATCTGCACTCAAAGTCTAAACAAATACCAAATGTATGAGTAAACGTTTAAAAATGTTAACATTTCTTCATAATGTCATTGTTTTTTTAGATTTTTTTGCCCCAAATTTTTAACACAGTCTTCATATCTGAAAAATGCCACATATCTTCATATGTTTGTTGTATAATGAGAATTTGACCCCAAATTTCAACATACAGTAATCTTTTTATTTACCCCATCTTATGACAAGACAGGTGTCATTTTTTAAATCCTCTCCAAAAAGTGATTTTGTGGAATGACTGTAAACATGTTTTGGGGGATTTTAAAAAACAGACCTGTCTAGTTCATGAGGTAGGGTAGAAAACCCATGTTGAAAATCTGGGTCTAAAAAACACTTGCCGGACTTACAGTATCTTGTTTTTAGTTTGTGATCAAGCGTAGTAGCAAGAGCATTGGTGGTTAGTTAGTGGAGTACATCATGGGATCATATTAAATTCAGTTCAGTTTTATAACCACTGAGACAAGCTCATTTGCAATGATGTCCCTTCAAGTACTGAAGTTACACATAAAAGTTTCAGTTACAAAAGTGAAGCACAAAATATATAGGATAGTGGATGGGCAATTATGCACAACCAGTGTGTTGTGCCACCGAGGGGTATTGATTCCCTGTGACCTTGACAGCGAAGCTCGAGAGGTCCATGGGAATCAGTTCCCCGAGGTGGCACAACACACTGGTTGTACATAGAGTTGTCCATCCACTATTCTATATAGTGTATGGGCATCAATGCCTATTTTGGACACTGCCCTTTGTTTCAGTGAACTGGAGGTTGGGGGGGGGGGGCTCTTGAGGGTTGGTGGTAGGCTCAAATTACTGACTGTGCTGCGGATTGTGGTAGTGTGGGCTCCAGTAACAGATGGATTGGTTTTGTCTAGGTAACTCGGATCTCATGTACCACCCCTTTGGATTTCCCTGGGTTTTTGGTGGAGGTATCAGAGAAGTGCTTTAAGAGATGATCAATCTCCTTTCTTTGAGCTGGGGTCAGCTCAGGATTTATCTGGATGTCAGTCTCATTGATAGATTTATCCAACCTGTCATATGCTATATCCAACTCTGTCCTCCCTGAATCAGTATGGATAAACAACACCAGTGTTTCTGGTATCTCTACCCATTTTCTTAAAAGGTCGGCATGGTATATTCATTTTACTGGCCTATGACCTGGCATTTCAATGGCATAATTGACTATACCTGTCTGGTGTAGTACCACACATGGACCTTGCCAATGCATTAGTAGCTTATTCTCAGTGGAAGGCAATAATAACAGTACCTTCTCACCAGGCACAAATGTCTTGTTTTTCAATTCCACGTCATACAATTCCTTTTGCTTAAGCTGTCTCTGGTCTACATTCTGGTGTGGTATGGTAACATATTTCACCAGTCATTTCCTTAATGCAGTCATATTTTCAAGAATGTTTCTACAACACATTAGTCCCCTGTTCCCAGTGTTCTTTTACCACATCCAAGGGATCCCTAGGGTTACGTCCAAATAGCATGGTAAAGGGGGATAAATCAGTGGTAGCTTGGGGCACCTCTCTATATGCAAACAACAAATAGGGCAAAACTTATCCCACTCTTGGCCTTCCTCCTGCATATACTTTTGCAACATACATTTCATGGTCTTCTTAAAACGTTCCATTAGCCCATCAGTTTGGGGATGGTAAGGGGAGGTTCTCACAGCAGATACACCTAATAACTTGTACAGTTCTTGCAGCATTATGGAGGTAACATTGCTACCATGGTCAGTCAAGATTACCTTGGGTATACCCATCTTGCTGAAGACCTTTGCTAGTTCTTCTGCAATACAAGGGGCAGTGACAGTCCTCATTGGTATTGCTTCGGGGTATTGAGTTGTGTAGTCACATATGACCAAAATATATTGGTTCCTCTTAGAACTTTTCAATAAAGGCCCTACCACATCCATTGCTTCTCTGCCAAAAGGTGTAGTCATATATGGGATGGGTTGTAAGGGTACCAAATCATTTTTTCCTCCCTTGGCTACTAACTGGCATTGCAGGCTGGACCGACAGTAGGCAGCAATGTCTTGATGGACCCCTGGCCAACAAAATCGAGATAAGATCTGTTGCATCGTCCTGTCTCTGCTTTTATGTCCAGCCATGGGGATATCATAGGCCAGGTGCATTATTTACTCCCTGTATTTACTGGGCACTACCAATTGTTCTATCTCTTCAGCAGTACCAGGCTCCATAACAATTATATACAATATTTTGGTTTGGATTACAAAACATGATTGTCCTGGATATCCATCTTTGTCCACCTGAAAAAAGTAAAGGCTGCAAAGACACATCACATTTCTGTTCTTGTACAATGTCCTGCACTTGAGCACACGGAATAGGAGAGTGGCTTTCAGCCTGATGCAATTCTTTTCAGGCCCCTTTTTCTCTTCTTCTAGCCTTTCGGGCCTTTTTGATCTTGCTGACAGTCTCGAAATAGTCTTCACCAAAAGGGATGACTTCCTGTAATGGCTGTTTTGGCCAGGGACCTAGTGATATGTACAGTTTCTTGATAGGCATTATGGTTCTTCATTAGGAGATCAAAATGGGGGAAGTCTTGCCCAACAGTTACTGGCACTGGCAGACATGGGACTAGTCCCACCAATTGTCGTGGCTTTCCTAATTTACAATAATATTTAAACAAGCTGTGTGATATTGATGAATGTCTCCATGGACACAGTGTACAGTAGTATCACGGTCACGTCTAGGTATTTCTGGGGCTAAATCAGCTCTGATTTATGTCTGTCGACTCCCGGAGTCCAGCAGGCCCAATGTTTGCTGTTCCCCAATTCCTACAGAGGCCACATACCCAAAATTGGCTAGGGCAAGGTGTGTTGGATCAGATAGTTTATTTGGGCAATTCCTCATGATATGTCCTTTTCCAAGGCAGCCATGACAAATTATCTCAGCATAAGGGATTCCACCACCTATCTCCCTTCTATAGAACTGTCTCTGAATATTGGAATCAGAAAAATGTTGTCTTACCAGATTACTAGACGGTCCTGTGTTGCTCTGCTTACCTCTTGCTCTAGTGGTTCAGGCTGCCAAGTAGTCCTCTGCTAGCTTGATGGTATCATCTGCTGTCTCTGGTTTACGTTCTTTTACCCACAATTGGACATCCAATGGGAGTACTTGAATACATTGTTCAATTACTATCAGTTCCATAATTTGGTCCACAGTCTTGGTTGTAGGCTGGAACCACTTTCCACAGCAATCTTTTAAGCGGGCATAGGTTTCTCTTGGGGTATCTAGGCTGGCCATTTTCTGGGAATGAAAACATTGCCTGTAAGTCTCTGTACTTATATTGTACCTGCATAGAACTTCTTCCTTGACTCAGTCATAATTATTGGTATCTGCCCCACTAAGCTGACTGTATACCAACTGTGCCCTTCCGGATAGATATGGGACCAATCAGATCACCCATTGGTCTCTGGGCCAGTTGCAAGTTTGAGCCACCCCTCTCAAAGGTCATAAGATATGCCTCAATGTCATCGCTTTCTGTCAACTTAGTTAATTTAATGTCTTTAGGGACAGTTCTGTCTGGCTGACCTTGTGTCATGTCCTGGATGGCTTTTAGGGTTGCTGTCCATTTCTCATCTTGTCTTCGTCTCTCTTCGGCTTGTAACCTTCGGTCCGCATCCCTCTGCCTCCGGTCCTCCTCTCGATGGCGCTCCATCTCAATCTGGCATAGACAAAGCCATTTTAGCAGTTCTCTCAGGTCATCTGGTGCTGGGGTCATCTGGCCTTCTTCTCTCTTCTCCACTCTCTTTGGGATCACCATCTGCTGGTGTGGCCCCTTCATATTCCTCATCCCCTGATCATTTCATCTTTGGTCTGGTCGCAGTATGCATACCAGGTAATGGCTGTATCCCCAGTCCTCTGGCTTATTTATTTTATTTGTTTATAACCAGGCATAGCACACTAAGCTGAAAGCTTTTTTACAGGAGCGACCTGGGAGCACAAGGAGGTTAAGTGACTTGCTCAGGGTCACACAGTATGCCAGTGGAAGCTGTGGGATTCAAACCCAGGTCTGGTCTGCTGGATGTCACCAGATTTGCAGCTCAGAGCCTTAGACCACTGCACTATACTGCCTGCTTACAGACCTGGTTAGATGCAACATACTGAGATCCATCTGTTCTGGTTGTTGCATCTGCTAGTGTGCTTGTAGAGCAACCCCCCCACCCCCACCCCGGAGCACCTCCTTGGCAGTCTCGATGCACCAGAGGTTGAAATCCCACTTCTCACAGCAGTTGTGGTAGTGTGGGTTCCAATAACAAATCATACAACCAAGTAAGGTGCATAAAAAATGCATAAATCTGCATTTATCATTTTATTGTTTCCAAAATAAACAAAAATAAAACAAAAAAGAAAAATAATGAATAAAATCCAATATATACGGAAAAGAAAAATAAATGGTGTTAGTCCTTCACACCATTTAAACATCAGGATATTCTTCTTCTTCCATCAGACATAATATAAAACAATTCCTGAATTCTTTCATTTGAAAGACACCGTGTCAATCAAATAAAATTTTATTGCTCGGCTAATATGTCATTACAATATACTAATAAAGTAGAACTAAAACACAGTTAGGTACATACATGTATAAAACATGGAACAGTGACACATAGCAGAAAATGTAAAGTGATTAAACCTCTCATTTATGCACACATTTGTTCATTTTCCATAAAGGCTGGCTCCCACATCTATACCTGTTGGAATAATAAATGTCAGATATAACAATATATGTAACAGCAAAACAATATCTGTAAACCAAAAAAAAATCTCAAAAATTCCCACGTTCCTACATAACCACCTAGAGCTCCATTTTGGCATGGCCAAGTAAAGTCAATTTATAAGTTCACCTGAACGTTACTATTATATTGCTCCTATTTACAGTCATGAAAACACTTTTCAAAAGGTCAGTGTACTATCAAATGAAACAAGTAAGTGCAGGAGTCCAACAACAGTGTTCCCAGGAGCTTAAACTCAATAAAACATAATTTTTCTTTGGCTCTATCAGAGGGCCTAACAAATGGAGTATCTTAGGTTTTATATTACTATGTTATAGCGTAATAGGACTCCTTTATAGCTACACCCTTTTCTCTCAGCGTTCTAGGCTCCCCTTAGTCTGAAGTCCGTAGTTTAGGGTTTACAGTCTCGTCTACATATTCAGGAGTTCACTATTTTTATGTTGCTTGCACGCATGTGCAAGAAACATAGTGCCATCATCGGAGATTTCGGAGGTGTGTCACCTCCTCCTCCAATTCAGTCAGTGAGCTGGCAGGCGCGGCCCCTGTAAGCCAATGCATTTTGGAGCTGTCTATGACAAGCTCCAAAAATGCAGTGGCATACAGTTGAAAGGGGGAACTACGCTTCAGTGAGCAGCGATAAGAAGCATAGCTCCCCCCCCCACACAGGCATGCGTGCCCCTGCAAGCACTGTATAGCCGACGGGGTGCCCAATCCCCGCCGGCTGAGCTGCGTCCCCAGTAGTTGGTGCCACGCTGGGAGCCCACCCCAGTGTGGCAAGCAGTCCTGTCGGACGGGGTGCCCAATCCCCGTCGGCTGAATGCCCCCCCATTCTTGTGCCACCCTGGGAGCCCACCCCAGTGTGGAAAATGTCCCATGACATCCTTTTTTTTAAACCTGTAAAACAAAACGGTCCCGTGCGTCTCCCGACCCCCACAACCCGCACCCAGCCTCCCCACAGCCCCCTCAGCCCATACTTACCTCTGGACTCCGCACAGACGATCTTCGGTGGACGGGAACACGCTCTGCACTCTTCAAAGCCGACTGCAAACTGAGGAAATGCCAGTAAGCTGCATAATGGGCTAGATAGGGAGTTTCAACTTGTTGCATATCTCAGGCATTTTTAGAATTTTTGCCAAATTTTCAACATGGGAGTTTTAGGACCCTTCTCATGAATGATGTCACTGTCATGGCGTTATTCGGGCCTGAGTACTGCCATGACAGTGACATCATTCATGAGAAGGGGTCCCAAAAACCCTATGTTGAAAATTTGGTCCAAAAATTCCAAAAAATGACTGTTTTATGAGCGTGCGTTGCGCAGTTCCTACACAGGCTCGTAAGTTCGAGAAATTTCAATGTTTTCACTCCAGATTTTCAACATTGCCATTTTACCACACCTCCTCATGAGCAGTACAGCTGTCATTTTTCACATCCTGCCCAAAACAGGTTTCCGCCCATGTAGCGCACAATGGCGCAGTCGGTGTGCGGACTCAGTTTATGGGACACATTAAGAAAATCACAGTGTTACTGTTCATGAGCAGAGATCTTAAAATGGCAATGTTGAAAATTTGGTGAAAGAAGTCCTAAAAATGACTGTTTTACGAGTGTGCGTTGCACAGTTCCCACGCACGCGCGTAGGTTTGCGAATTTTCAATATTTCCACTCCAGATTTTCAACATTGCCATTTTACCACACCTCCTTATGAGCAGTACAGCTGTCATTTTCACATCCTGCCCAAAACGTGTTTCCATATGAGCTTCAATGACACAGTCGGTGTGCAAACTCAATGTATGGGACACATTAACAAAATCACAGTGACACTGTTCATGAGCAGAGGTCTTAAAATAGGTATGTTGAACATTTAGTGAAAATTTCTAAGAATGACTGTTTTACAAGCGTGTGTTGTGCAGTTCCTACGCACGCTCGTAAGTTCGCAAATTTTCAATATTTGCACTCCAATGACTTCCAAATACCTAAACAGCACATAGAAGAAAGCAACATTCGGCATTGACAAATGCTTGTTTATAATGAGAGCAAAGGGTTCATTTGGCAAAACATATTGTATATATAAAATCATACCATCGTCAAATTTAATCGGGATTCATCAATGTAAAGAGCCAAGCCAACAAGTTTACATTCACGTCGTTACTATAGCATCCTTGTGAAATCCAAAAGCGCCAATTATAGAAAACAAAGAGTACTTGATGGAGGGTAAACCCCCTATGCATCTCCATTTATCTCTCCATTTTATGTACATATCTGTAGAAATAGATGCAATTTATCATAATTAGCCTGTCTACCCTTTCTGAATTTAGGGTTCATCGAACTTGATACCAAACACTCAAGCCTCTGGAGTGTCTACAGGTCCTTATCCTTCAACGGGTCTGTCTCTCTCTAGTTTAGGCAAAGGTTTTCCAAATTCATAAAGGAATTAGCTTTCTTAACCCTTCTCCAATTCCACACGGCCTGGACCTCAAAGCCACAAGACTAGGCACCTTAAAGGGAAAAAGATAATCACTCTCTGAGCGTAGTAAATAAAATCATGTGAATTTCAATCCCTGACACCCACAGGCAACATTAGCATACCTGTAGTATTTTACAAGCTAGCATATGTACTGTAGCACCACAAAGTGCAAACTTCTCATGTTGCATCTTGAGGCTCTTCCCTCTTCATCCTCCAGACCAGAAGCACTTTTTGCTTTTTATTCTACCACAGTGAACATAGAAAAATTAGAACATAATGTAGTTTTCCTCCTACAGTTTAAAACATCTCCATTTTCAGTTTTAGATGTATACCCATCTCAATACAGCGGGTTCTGTGCCATGGCATTTAATTCTAACTTAGTAGCCATTCAAACAAGGCAATTCGCATAAATCAGACTTAAAACTTAAAAACAGCCTGCTTTCTCATGATGCTTTAGCTGCCATGTCACAAACAAACTGGTTTGTGAAAATTGTCGAGTTCAATACATGTTAACCGGCAGCTTACCTCAAACAAAAAAGACGAACTCTGGGGAAGCCCACGGACACTTTAGAACATTTTTTTAAATAAAATACTATTATCTGGGATTAAAACGAGCCAAAATATCCCGAGTTTCATTCAGCGGCAAGATCGAGTTTTCCTAAAAGCCGTTGTACATCTAAACAGACTCGGAGTAATAAGGAGAGCAGTGGGGAGCAGAACAGCACCGCATCCATCTTGCCATTCCACCCCTGCCCCCCCCCCTAGAATCTCTCTTTGTGGGCTTGACACCGTGTGTAAACCTGCAGACTTGTTTCTTTCTAGTGTTCCTTTTCTCACTGTGGTCAGGAAGCTACTGACCATCTATCCTCTCTTGTTCCCCCAGAGAAACACTTTTATATTGATTAGGAGTGAGCTCAGAGGTCAGGTGATAGCATAATTACACTAAATCAGGGGTTCTGGACCATACTGAGATACCTGAACATTTTATGAACCCTCTAGCATATGCTAGTACTCTCAAACCTTCAACAAATAGTTTTTCCAGTGTAAGAAATCCCAGCTAATAAAGCAAAAACACTTAATTAGAAGGCTGATGATGTCGGAAGGATGACTTAGCTCCTCCCCTTGTGACATCACACTCCACTTGGTCCATAAAGCCTAGCACTTCAGGGACAGACAGTCCTATAGCAGGACCTAGCTGAACAGCACTGCAGACTGGGTATTTATAATTGTATTACCTTGTTTTTTTTAAAAAACATGCTTCTAGTTTGTTCAGAGTTTCAGAGTTTTTCCTCTTAGAAAACCAGGCAGATAAGATGTGCGCTCCTTTATGTGCTTATTTTTGTAAGTAAAAAAGCTCTCTGTGTGTACAATATCATTAAATCATTCTAAGTATATTTTCTTTATTCAGAGAACAAAAAGGGGACAATGGGCAGCCTTAATAAATCAAAGGAAACGTGTCCCCTATTTATTTGGGCAGTTCAGTGAGCATCTGGACTCCCAGGGACATTTTAGAAATTATAGACGCTGAAATCTTTCAGCTGACAGCTATAACTTTCACTTTCAGACTTGCTCTGCAGTGAGTCACAGCTTCCATATTTCCTGAGAGCTGGGCACATTTCGAGTTCACAGCAGGCAGATACTCTGGCAAAAGGGACATTTTCCACATCTCCTTAGCTCACCAGGGTATTTAACTGACTTTCTTTTACTTTATGTTTGGGCGTTGCTCCCCTATCCACCAGCGCTCACTCTGCCTTTTATTTCTTGTGCCTGAAACAGCTCTTTGCTTTTCACAGCGCTATTGCCGCATAGTAGGCACTGCCTGACCTACAGAAACTGTAGCAAGCAGTTTCTTTCTTTCTTTAAAACATTTTTCTTTCTCGGGCTACTTTATTTGCGATTGTGCCCACAAGGAGCAGTGAGGCAGCACGATCGTGCGCACTATTGCACAGGGCTGCACCAACGTGCGAAGGTGCGCAGAATAATCAGGACTACCAGTCATTTACCATTCTTTAGACAGTGGCATGGCAAGAACAATAAAACAAAGGATTTTCAAACAGGGAATATCTTAATAAGCTTACTGCTTTATTCAATCAGATGCAAGAATGCTTCCCATGAATGGGCGGGGGGGACCAGGCTGTGATTTTAAGGCAAAAAGGGATAGAAAAGCAACAGATTGGAGAATATCAGGTTGGCCACCCTGATAAGAAATAAGAGGCTAGAAGGAAATAAAGGAAGACAATGGGACAGAGTGAAGTAGAAATAAGGACTACCTGAAGAAACGAAATGATACTGGCACACAGATGTTTCTGCAAGTACAATTTTAAAAATCAACAACTTCCAGCTTAATTGGATAGGGGAAATCAAGTATGTGGCAGCATTCCAAGTTGTTCTGCTGCAGTAGTGACATCAGTACTGCAGCATAAGAACATATTGATGTCACTACTGCAGCAGAACAAGCATATTCCAGGAATGGAATTCCATGCATAACAGCATTCCACCATACACTATCGCCCAGATATTCAAAAGGGTTCGCGCATGGGCGCAACAGTTGCGCCATGCGAACCACTGATACGCACGTGCGATATTCAAAGGGAAAAGTCGCTGCACAAATCTCGGCGCCGGAGTGCATCAGTAATGTATGCAGGCGCAGGTGGGGGGGGGGGACGTGCCCATGCATACCCTGCACAGCCCGATATTCAGCCCAGGATGTGCAGAGCCATGCATGTGCAACCTCCACCTGCGCCAGCACAAAGTTGATCCAAAAAAAAAAGGAACAACTGATGGCCACCCACAGGTGAGCTGCCACATTGCAGGGCGCAACACAGCAGCTGCCACCTGTGGGTGGCCACCCGAGCTCCGGCTGCACCTGGCGGCACCCCCCCCAAGCCCGATCATGGGCATTTGTGGAAAAAAAATAATAAAACTGTCCAATATCCCTGGTGGTCCAGTGGACCGCTATCTGCACGATCGCAGGTATTTGTAAAAAAAAAGAAATGTCCTTCCAATATCCCTGGTAGTCCAGTGGACCGCTATCTGCCTGATCACAGGCATCTGTAAAAAAAAAAATAAAGAAATAAGTCCTATATCCCTGGTGGTCCAGAGGACCGCTATCTGCCTGATCGCGGGCATCTGTAAAAAAATAGAAATAAGTCCTATATCACTGGTGGTCCAGTGGACCGCTATCTGCCCGATCACGGGCATCTGCAAAAAAATAGAAATAAGTCCTATATCCCTGATGGTCTAAGGGTCCCCCCCCCCCACGTGCCCACTGGGCCCCACGCCCGCTCCCCCAGTCAGCCAGCAGGCGGCAGCTTACCGCCTGCGCCCCACCCCCACCAACTGACACCGTCAGTGGGGCTGTCGCCCATTGGTTCACAGTGTGAGCCAATGGGCATGTAACCCCGTACTACACATTCAGATATGTGAATGAATCATTCACATATCTGGAATGTAGTAATATAGGCTACTGCGTCCTTTGGCTCGTTGGAGACTAATGGGCGTACAACCCTACCGATGGTGTCGGTCGGTAGTGGCGAGGCGACGAGCGAAAATGAAGCTTCGCCGGCTGACGATGAGCGATGAGAACTCAATGAACGAATGAAGAAGTACCAGACTCCAACTGGAATATCTGAGACTTGTTTCTATTACCACAAATACCAGCGATTGGGCGAATAACGTCCACTGGAACCTGAAAATACTGGAAGGAATTTCTTTTTTTACAAATGCCACGATCGGGCAGATACGATCACTGAACCACCAGGGATATGAAGGACATTCCTTTTTTTTATAGATGCCGCGATCAGGCAGATGGCGGTCCACTGGACCACCAGGGATATTGAAGGACATTCTTTTTTTTACAGATGCCCGCGATCGGGCAGATAGCAGTCCACTGGACCACCAGGGATATTGGAAGGACATTTCTTTTTTTTTACAGATGCCCGCGATCGGGCAAATAGCGGTCCACTGGACCACCAGGGATATAGGACTTATTTCTATTTTTTTACAAATGCCTGCGATCGGGCTGTGGAGCACATTACTGGCTGCAGGGGGCATTGGTCCCCGATAGCTGCTGCCTGGCAGGGTACCAGGTGCAAGTCGTCGGGGATCAGCGCACCTGCATGCAAATGGGGCCATAATGACATGCAAATGGCCTCATGTGTGCCTTGCATATATTTTGGCTCCATTTGCATGTTAACTTTTGAATATCGCAGTTGCTGCACCCTGCGCAATGGAACTTGCGCTAGCGCATCCCCATGCTCCACTCTGGCCACTTGTGCTGGCACAGTGCCACTGTGCCATACACACTGCGGGTGGCCAGGGTGCGATATTCAACGCTGCTGAGCCATGGCGCAGCTCCGTTGAATATCGCCCAGTCCACATCCCTGCATAGCCAAGTTGAACTGCGCCCAAGCTTGCGCCACAGCCTGGCACAGTTTGAATATCTGGGCCTATATATGCACATTGTAACTTAGTAAATACACATCACGTGACACTTTTAGTGTACACGCATCAACATGTTATATCTTAGTCTCTGTCATATTCAATCTTTATGTAATCCTCTTACACCAGGAGTAATATGGAGGTAAATGAGGGATGTGTGTTGGGGGTGGATGCTGGAAGGGAGTCAGTGGACTGGGTGAAGGCGGGGCTGGGAGACATCACTGGTTACGTTTTCATTTTTCCAGGTATGAAAAAAACAGAAAAGAAAACAACAATGCATGGTTTTCCATATTTCAGGAAGATGATGTTTGGGTAGACAAACACTATGGATTGGGTTACCTGGTGTCAGACTGTGGCGGGTGGTGTTAAGCAGCACTGGTAACTGGGCATCTTGGTTTCTGACTGTGGTAAAAGGGGGTTACATACAGGGGCAGGCTGCCTTCATGTCTCACCAGGCAGCTGTATTGGGACAGCAGATCAGTTAGTCAGAGCTCCTGCTCCTTGGCAGTCCTCAAGAAAAGCTCTGCCAGGCAGCAGATCAGCTGTTTGGGGCTTCCACTCCTCAGAAGCTCCCACAAAAAGCTGTGTCAGGTGGTGGATTTGCTGTTAAGGACTCCCACTCCTTGGCAGCCCCCATGAAGAGCCACACTGTGAGGCAGATCAGCTGTTTATGGCTCCCACTCCTGGGGATCCCAGAGAAAAAGTCATGTCAGGCAGTGCTTTTTACTGACGATGTTGGTAATCAGAGAGGGGTTGCTGGAAGGGAAGGCACAGTGCAAGTGCCATGGAACAGCAAAAAGGAAGCAGCTAACTCTGCTGTACAACATCACTGCAGTTCAGTGCCTGGGGGGCTCCATGAATATCTGGAGTAACAGAGTTCCACAGTAATGGGGCAGCTACCTGTAAAGCTAGCCATTTGGGTTGGGGCCAAATTTCATTGGGTTGGTCAGAGTTATGCATAACTCTTCCATGGCAAGGGTACTCACAAATGGAATACCATCTCCCACTTTCTCACTCTGCTGAGGCACTAAACAGTGGTGTCTGCTATCCTGACTACTGTTTGTGCTGACAATTGAACCTCTAGTGGTGGCAAGAAAGGAACATCTCAATATCCAGGGATTGAAGCCAGGTGGTATTACCTGTAAGGCCTTACCTTACATAGATACATAGAAGATGCGGGCAGAAAAGGACCTCTTGGCCCACCTAGTCTGCCCTAAGTCACTGCCTACTGTGCTACCACAGACCCTAATTGATCTCCGGCCTTACCCCCACAGCCCTATTACTAAGGTCCCCTTGTATCAATCCCATGCATGTTTGAAACCTGTTACCATTTCGGTATCCACCACCTTTGCTGGGAGGCCGTTCCAGACATCCACCACCCTTTCCGTGGAGAAGTATTTCCTCACATCCCCATAAGTCACCCTTTCAGCTTCATATCAAGCCCACTTGTCCTTGAGTACCCTCTTCTGTGCAAAATGCTACCCTCCTGTACCTTATTAATACCTTTGAGGTATTTGAATGTTTCTATCATGTCTCCCCTTTCTCTCCTTTCCTCCAGAGAATACATATTTAATTCCCTGAGTCTTTCCTCACAGGGCTTTTGATGCAGGCCATGCATCATTTTGGTTACCCTTCTCTGTACTGCCTCCACCCACTCTATGTCTTTCCTGAGATGGGGCCTACAGAACTGGACACAGTACTCCAGGTGGAGTCTCACCATTGATCTGTACATGGGTAACACTACCTCCCTCTTTCTGCTGGTGATACCCCTCCCTATGCGCTCCAGCATTCCATTAGCCTTTCCCACTACCTTATCACACTGCTTTGGTACCTTCAGGTCATATCAGATATGATGACTCCCAGATACCTTTCCTGTTTTGTAGTTGTTAACACCTTCCCCCTACATGATACATTGCCCCTGAGTTTTTGTGCCCCATGTACATAATTTTGCACTTTTTGGCATTGAAGTCCAGTTGCCAAACCCTTGACCAGTCTTCCAGCTTTTTCAGATCCTCCTTCATTCCCCTCACCCCCATCCTGGTGTATCTATTCTGTTGCAGATTTTTGTGTCATCTGCGAACAGGCATACCTTTCCTTCTAACCATTCTGCGATGTTGCTAATAAAGACATTGAAGAGAACTGGTCCCAGTACTAAACCCTGAGGCACCCTGCTGGTTACCTTACCTTCTTCTGAGTGAACTCCATTTACCACCACCCTCTGAGTTACATTACTTAGCCAATTTCGAACCCATTTTGCTATCTTTGGACCCACTCCCAGGCTGCCCAGCTTATTTACTAGTCTTCTGTGTGGAACTGTGTTGAAGACCTTACTGAAATCAAAGTAGGCCACATCCACTCCCCATGATACATCTCCTTGGTAACCCAGTCAAAAAATAACTCCTCCCTGTAAACCCATGCTACCTCAAGTCCTGCAGTACACTGTTTTTTAGGTATTCCCCAATCCTTTCTTTTAGCAGTGTTTCTATGGCCTTGCCCACTACAGACGTCAGGCTTACAGGTTGGTAGTTTCTTGCCTTCAACCTTTTCTCACTTTAGTGCAGTGGGACCACATCCACTCTCCTCCAGTCCCCTGGAATTTCATCCATTTCCAGTGATAGATTGAACAGGTCTCCAATTAAGCATACCTTGCTATATATTATTGCAATGCAAGTCTTTTGGGATCTTTACATTTGGGGCTCATAAAAAACAAGACTGAATGGGCAAACTGGATTTGCAGATTTCTTAACTTAAAGAGGGATATTTATTTTACTTATAGTACACAATTAGTTAACAGAATTGTCTATTTATGCCTCCTCTTACTCATCTTAAATTCTGAAATATACATTACCCTTTGAGGTAATGAATGCATATAATTTTTAGCATTTAGGATATATGTGTGTTTTGAAAAATTGTTTAGATATAGATAAATTGGAATAACAAATATGTATGCTCTAGAGTGAGAATATTGCATTTATCTTCAGTCTAGATCCCCCATACCAGAATTTATCCATACAGTAGGTCCTCATTGGTTGGAACCAGCAGCACGAGCAGCACAATTAGAATGCAGCTTCTCAGTTGTGCACCAGCTTCCGCTGATCAGTTTCATAATGCCACTGCCACACACAGAACACGTTCACTTTCTCCCCCTCTGTTTACCTTATTTACAATCCTGTGTTTGAAATAAAAAAGTAGCCAACACATGTTTCCTTGCATTATTTCCCCCTGCCAGCCAAAACAACATTCAGGCCACATTTGCAACATCTTACCTCTCTCCCCATGCCAGGAAGCACTCCATCTCATTCGCTGTCCGACAAGCACTCTAGCTGACTTTATGCTGGCTGGCAACAAGGGTACTTTCCCTGGCCTCTCACTAGGCCACAGCCACCTACTTCATGATCCCGGACTGCCTGCTTCACTTCAACGCATCAACCCACTCACTCGAACAAGGAACATGTCAAAGTGGCACTTGCAAGAATTGAGTGCATCAAAGTAAAACAATACCCACTCGGTCATCCTGACTACCCTTTCAATCATCCAAAAATGATAAAGGCACAAATTTTAAAACAAGAAAACACAGAAAAAAAAACCCAAAATCAGAAGGGCATTGTATACATTAAACATACCATGGCCCTACCTAAAATATCACTGATATATCAAATATATAAATGGGTTAGGTTATTAGTATTTTGTGAATGAACTAAATATTGTAACAGTATGAGCCATAATATATCTGTGAAACTGCATGATTATTTAATGTAACTTTGTGCATGATGGAGGGACTGCAGTTATGTAAGCCATGAAATATTTGCCAAAAATCTATGCATTATCTAACCTTGTACAGTTTTGTAGTTCCGGCTAACAGATACAATAAAATAGATCATGTATTTTTTTTCTATTGTTCAAATGCACTTTTCAATCTATTAATATGCATAAATTGCTCTAATTAGGCAATTTACATGTAGTGTAGGTATTTGCAGTGAAATGCACATTGTTTAATCACTTGGTTAATAATTGGGAAAACTAGTTGCATACAACCCACATTCACACGTACACTATAGACAGGGTCAGATATTTCCTGAAATTTCTGTGATCACTCTGGAGAAATTTCCTGCTTGCCTATAGAATCACTATGTGCCACCAGACAGAATCTCTTTAGATCTATCACAAAATATCTGGAAATATCTTACCATTTCATGGCTGCAGCTGTACATACATATGAGTGATATAACTCATTAATGTATAGAAGGAAGTCAGTCTTGGTGGGCCACATCATTGACAAAGCCCTTCTTGTGGCACGAAACATTGGGCAACTTTTTGTATGAGGTCTTTCTCAGATATATTCACTCCTGGACATCTTTTGTTTTAGTAGTTAATAAATATTTTTGATACTTTCATATACTGTATCTAGCCTCTATATTTATCTGTGCCTGATGAGTACATGTGCATTTGTTCTCTGTGTGACATACTGACTACTGTTTCTGCCTAGTGCCGCAAGAAAATAAAATTTTGCTTGAGGGAATTCCCATGAAAGTCAGAATTTTGTTTAAAAAAAAATTGCAGAATGCACTTTGGCAACTTTCGCAGAAACTCAAATTTAGACTGGCAGAAAGAATGTATGAATTGTGGCTTAATGTATCAAATTGCAGAAATTCAGTAGAACTTAGCACTGTCAGTTATCAGTTCAGTGGAATTTATTTCCGTAGTTTAAGACATTAATCCACAATTCATGCACTCAGTCCACAGTTCTGCGAGTCACTGAACTGCAGAATGAATGCATGAAATGCAGATAAATGTATTAAATTGTGGAATAAAATTTCTCAGAACTGTCACTTCACAGCTCATGTGTATTATTCTACAATTCAGCCAGAAAAGTTTGCATAACAGGGCAAAAAATTCACCAAACACGTTCAGAAGATTCTGATTTCGTGAAAGCTGGAATTTCAGAAAATTCTGCAAAATTTCATGAAATTTCCACAAATTCAGAATTTGCAGGTTCCAACCAGCTGTATTTCTGACACTGTGTGGCTTTGTAATGACCATCCCTTGTTTATTTCCCAACTGACTCAGCCTGCTGCAAACTGGTGATGCATGTTTTAACCATAAACTCGTCCCACCAGAGTGTCAGTCTCAGTCTGGACTAGTAAGATGAATAACTTCCTCCCCCAACTGTTAGGATGGAGTTATTACACAGGAAAAAAACATGCTAAGGAAAAGGGAGGTCAGTGGGGACGAAGCATGGTGGGAAAAAAAATCACCATTCAAGGCAGAATGGCAGAAAGATATGCCTACACCCACACCCACACCCACACCCACTGAGCTGTTCAATTAGCAGGCCCTCCATTGTTCATGGCTCGACAGTCCTGTTCTCCATCCTGGAGTGTGCTGAAAGAGGGGCAGTTGGAAATGGGTAAGCAGGTGGGCAATGAGTCATGGCCAAAGGAGGTATTGCAGCAACTAGGAGTAGACTCCGGAAGGGATCTGGGCATACCATTCTTCAAGAGATAGTCAAAATGGTAGTAAATGATGTCAATGAAAAATGCAATAGTAAGGTGTTCACTGATCCTGATATGCTCAAACATCTGTGTACAAGTCATGCAAGTCATGTTCAAAACAGTCCCTCCCATCTTGCTGCTCTTCCTCTCTCCGACCTGTGGTGCACCCTAATATACAGATCATGCAGCAACAGGCACAGTAGATTAAAAAGAGGTGGCTGCAGTGAGAGACAGAAAATAGGGCCCAGGAGCAGGTGATGTGTGGTTACCATGTGTGAGCAGTGGTGGGAGGGGTGCCAGGGAAGCTGATGATGAAGAGAGGGGGAGCAAGTACATTTGTGTGGGTGGAGTGGGGGGGGGGCACATCCTAGACCAGACAAGAGGGATGGGGAGCTGTCAGGAAATGCTGGGCACCCTACTGGGGAAGGCGCAGGTAACTGAGGGAGCGGCAGGGGATGATTGTGGAAAGCAAGTCATGGGAATGATGGGACTGGGAGAAGAATGGTAAAGGTGGAATCAGGGGATCTGGTACTGGGAAGGGGCAGATAATGGTGAGAGGGGTCAGAAGATGTGATTGGGCGAAGGTTATGGGGTACACAAGTGGGGATAGGGGAGCTGCAATGGAAGGAGGGATTCGGGTAATGTATGTATTTGTATCTGCAGTATATCCCTTATCAGGCTAAAACAGCAGCCATTTGAGCTGTGACTAGAATTTGTTTTGCCTGACAGCCTGTATGTTAAAATAAAACTAAATCAACAGTGTGCCAGTGAAGACACAGATGTCACTTACTAGGAATGCTCAGCTACGGACTTGACCACTGTACAGTAAACTGAGTGGTTGTTTATGAACTGTGGTTATTGTAACTTTACTAAAGGCTCGATATTTTTTTAAGACCAGGAGAATAAATTCATTTTAATCCTTTATTAAACAACTGTCTCAATGGCTCCCTAAAGCTAGCTGTCTACTGTTGACTAAAAAGAATGAAGTTTATTAAATACTTTTTGGTCAGAATAAGCTCTTGAACAGCCACATGTTTACCTAAAAACATTTTAGTTTACAACAAATATCAGGGCATTGCCCCTTGATGACATTTGGGGGCCTGGCAGCCCCAAAAGCCCCCAACAAATGGGGGGAGACAAACCTGTAAAATGTTATTACTGTACATTTACTAGTTACTGTAATTGGCCCTGATCTCAGCCTCACAAATGCAGTCCTCAGATATAAGCCTCCACCGGCAGCTGCTCATTCTCAAGTGCTCAACCAGCATCAGGCTAAGCAACTACTTACTCGGCAGTAAGTCACGTCACAAGGGAGGAGGTCGAGTCATAGAGGGAGCATAGGGCAATTAGTTAGTGTTGTATGGTTGACTGTATCTGAAAAGTAGTCAGGTATTGTGTGTCGCTGGGGTCAGTTGGGGGAAGGGAGGACAAACTGTCACTGACTGGGTCTGGCCTGGGATGGGTAAACAACAAGAGCATGTTATGCAACACATTCTGACTGAGAAGAGGAGTGGGGTAGCAACAGCAAGAAGAGGGTGTGTAGTACTGTATATACATATAGGTATATGTGGTAGGTAGTAGAGGGAATGCCATTAGGGCTGTAGTTCATGCGTATAGATATTTGTAGTCCTAGCTATGTATGGTTCCTGTCATGCCTAGTGGACTTTCCTTTGTCTGTGTCCAGTAGCGTGTGATCAGTATCTGTGAGGTAGGAATAAAGATGGCCACTGAACTGATGTGCTGTGTCTGAGTTTGTCTGTCTAGAGCACCAGAATATTACACTGGTGACAAGGATCACAAGAAAAAACAACCCAATGGGTGCCAGAAAGGTTGGCTAAGCTACTTCATGTTCTTTAAGTGCACAAGGAAAGTACAGTTACATAAGAATTTACCATAATAGTAGATCTTCGAGAGAAGCTCTTGCAGCAGGCATCACTGGTAGGACTGAGCCGACTGGCGCTAGGATCACACAGAAAACTTCTAGCTAGCAGTCTACAGTGGGGGACCACCCCCAAGGTTGGCAGTCCAACATCCGCCTATAGTATAAAAGGGCCGGTTCCCCTCAGTTCTCCTGCCAGAGGAAAGCAGGGAAACCAAGAATGGAGAAACAGCCCTCAGGGGATAGGAGGGAGGGAAAGCAGTGCCTGCTGCAAGAGCTCCTCTTGAAGATCTACTGTTATGGCAAGTTCTTACATAACTGCACTATCTTACTTCAAGGGGCGCTCTTGTAACAGGCAACACCAGTAGAACTGAGTCCCAAGCAGTAATGGAACTGAACTGGTCGGCAGGGAGGAGGAAATAATAGGCACAGGCCATTAAGAAAGAAGGTCCTAAAGGGCTACAAGGCCAAAGCCAGCCTGACAGCTAGAGGCAATGTCCAAACTATAATTCCTGATGAAGATATGGACTGAACGCCACATTGTGGCTGCACAGATGTCCACAATGGACACATTCTTGAAAGAAGCAACTGGGGTAGCCATGCTTCTGGTAGAATGACTCTGTAAAGACTTGTCATACTTGCAATAGCAGTGAACAATACAATTGGCTAACCACTTGGACAAACACTGTTTGGAAACAGGGGCTACTTCTCTCTAAGGAGAAAATTACATATGTACGTAACACTGTTTGCAACAACTGCCTTAATTAATTCTATGCTATGTTAATCTTAGTAACTTGAATGTAAAATGTCTTATCCCTATTGTACCCCTTCCCCCCCCAAGTTGCACCAGGAGATGAGCAGCCTGTTGCTCAGTGTGCCTTCCTGGTGAAACATTTCAATAAATAAATAAAATTAAACAAGCAATAGATCAGATTTTCTGATAGCACAGGTATGATCCAAATAATACCTGCGCTCCCAGTGAACATCTAGAGTATGAAGTAAGGCATCCCCTGATTCAAATACTCGGGAAAATACACAGGCAGGTGGATGGATTGATTTAGTGTCAACTCAAACACCACCTTAGGAAGAAACGTAGGATTAGTTCGTAAAGGCACCCTGTCTTTGTGAAAAACAAAATAAGGCTCTTTACACATCAGAACCTGTAGCTTGGAAATCCTTCGAGCAGAAGTAATGGCAACTAAAAATAACGCTTTCCAAGAAAGGAAGCAAAGCTCGCAGCTTGCAACAGGCACAAAAGGAGGCAACGTAAGCTTTTCCAAATTAAACACAAGGTCCCATGGCAGGATTGGGTCCTTAATGGGAGGCTTCAAATGTAACACACCCTGCAAAAAGGTGCGGGAAAGGTCCAATTGGGCAATAGTTTTGCCCTCAACAGGTGCATGATATGCTGAGATGGTGGAAAGGTGCACCTTTAGCAAGTTGTAATCTAAACCTAAGTCTGAAAGGGACAGAAGGTACTCCAGGATGCGATTCGCCAGACAGATGAAGGGATCCAAGTGTTGAGCAGCGGCCCAAAGGGAGAAGCGCTTCCACTTCATGGCATAGATGGTCCTGGTGGAGGGTTTCCTAGCTGTCACTAGGACCTCTGCCACCTGGGATGAGACCCCAAAGTGGGCAATAGCTAAGTCTGCAGGAGCCATGCATGAAGATGCAGCAATTTGAAGTCTGGATGGACCAAGGTACCTGCTCTTGGGAGAGCAAGTTGGAGCACAGGTGCATGGCTACTGGAGGCTCCACCACTAATTGTTGCAACAGTGGAAACTATCTCTGGCACAGCCAGTAGGGTGCTATGAGAATCATCTCTGTCTCTTATAACTGAAGCTTGAGAAGCAGCCTCTACAGTAGGGAAAAGGGAAGGAATGCATACAGAAACCTCTTTGTCCAAGAGAGGGACAATGCATCGTGCCAGAAAACACCAGGCCCTGGATCAAGTGAGCAGAAATTGGGCAGTTTTGTGTTGAGCGGGGATGCAAAAAGGTCCCACTCAGGATGGCCCCACCTGTTGAAGAGGCCTTTGACCATGAAGGTGAGAAGCTCCCATTCGTGAGCCCTCATCCTGGACATGCTTAGACTGTTGGCCAGGATGTTTTGGACACGTGGAATATGTACGGCAGTTAGTTCCAGGCTGTGCTGAATGGCCCAGTACCATACTCTCATGGCCTCCCTGCAGTGTCAGTGGCTCAGTAGGTAGCACACTCGCCTCTGAGGCCGGGAGATAAGAGGGCTGTGGGTTCAGTTCCCACATCTGGCACTTGGGCTAATATCCCAGTACTGACACTGTAGTGCAGCATGAGAGGGGTGCTGCACTTCTGAGGTGCAGTCTTTCGGATGAGATGTTAAAGCGAGGTCCCATCTGCCTGGATTGGTGGTGGTTCAGGTGGATGTTAAAGATCCCATGGCACTTATTGAAAAGAGTAGGGGAATTTCCCCCAGTGTCCTGTCTAAATTTCCCTCATTCACTAAAAATACCACCAACAGCTTAATCTGGTTCAAGGTCGGTTGGCATTCGTCTGTATCCCCTTCCCCCGGGTCATGCCTGAAAATAGGCATGATTTGTCTAGTGCACTTACCCGGTCAACAAAAACTAAAATAAAAAAAAAAATAAAATAAAAAATGGGGTAGAAATGAGTCCCCCCCTGCTTGTTGATGTAATAGACTACCGTCATGTTGTCTATCTCAACCAAAAGAGGACCTGCAACAAGGTGAGTCTGGAGGACCTGCATCGCATAACGGGTGGCCTTCATCTCCAGGACACTAATGTGGAGATGTGTCTCACCTTCTGACCAGATCAGCTTAGCTTGACGATGGGCCAAGCGGGTGCTCCAGCCAAGGCCTGACGCATCTGTAGTCAAAGTCTGTTGCAGGGAGACAGCTCTGAAAGGAACCCCTTTGAGGAGATTGGAGGGGTTTAGCCACCATTCCAGGGTCTGCCTCACTGGATTGGAGACCAGGACCTGTTGATCTAGATTGTCGGTGTGCTGGTCCCATTGGGTTTGAAGAGTCCATTGAGGCACCACCGCCATGTGTCCGAGAAGGTGCAGGAAGGACCTGGCTGAGATGTGCCAGGAAGAGGCAATGTGTCAGGCTTGCACTACCAAACATTATACTCTGTCCTGAGGTAGGTAGGCTTTGCCCAGGGATGAGTCCAGAACCACTCCTATGTACTGGAGGTGATGACATGGCATGAGGCAAGACTTGGGGAGGTTGAGAGTAATTCCTAAAGTCTGGAAAAAGTGAAAGGGGGCTTCCAGCATCCCAATCAACAGAGTCTTGGAAGGGGCTGTCAACAGGCAGTCATCCAAGTAAGGGAAGACATAATGCCCCTGTCTCCTGAGGGCCGCAGCCACCACTACCAGGCACTTGATAAAGACCCATTGGGCTGAGGAAAGACCAAAGGGGAGGGCCCAAAACTGGAAGGGGTTCCCCTGAAAGCAAAAATGGAGGAACCAATGGTGGGGCAGGGAAGCCAGGATATGGAGGTATGCATCCTGCATGTCCAGTGAACAAAGCCGATCCACTTGGTGAAGAAGGGGCAGCAACCCGTGAAGGGTGACCTTCCTGAACCACTTGTACTCTATGTACAGATTCAGGTGGCTGAGATCCAAAATTGGTCTCAGGTCCCCTGTCTTCTTGGGGATGAGAAAGAAGTGGGAGTAGAACCCCTTCCCTCTCTGTGCCAGGGGGACAGTCTCTATGGCCCTGTTGCACAGCAAGGCCTGAATCTCCTCTTGAATGAGGAGGATATGGGCCTAAGGGTAATGGGATTGCAAGGGATGGCTGTCTGGAGGGATCTCCAAAAATTCTGGAGTGTGCCCCTTTCCACCATCTAAAGGACCCATTGATCTGAAGTTATAGTGCACCACCCTTCAAGGTATAGGGAAAAGCGACTCTCCACCACCTCCACCAAGGACTCTGCTGGAGGAGGGGGGGTCAGGCAAACAGTCAGGCAGCAGCACCAGGGGTGGGCAGAGTGGCTGGGGATGATCTAGGAGCCCTCGGGGCAGAAGCTCCAGCCTGCTGGGTGGGAGCCTTACGCTTGAAGGTGCCTCTGGGCTGCTGGCCCTTAGGCTGCTGTCTAGGGGTCCAACGAAAGGACAGATGCTGGTTGGACCTGGGCTGATAATGGTACATAAACTGTACTGAATGCAAGGCTTTTCCTGATTCCTGTAGGTGAGAAATAATGTACTGGGCATCACTGCCAAAAAGGACAGATCACTGGAAGGGTGCATTCAGGATTTTCACCTGTACATCTGGCACAAAGCCTGACACCTGGAGCCAGGAGTGGTGGTGGATGCAAATGTCAGGGGCTGCCACTTGACCTGCTGTGTCAACAGTGTCATAGACAGCCTGGAAGACATGGTTGCCCATATCCGAGCCTGACTTTTAAAGGGACACTCAATGCAGTTAGGCACTGCTTGATCGTTACTGACATCACAAGGTTCTAAGAATGGCTCTAATGTAGTATTTAAATTGCACAGACTCAGTCATCTATATCTCGGGACTGCTTCCAACTACAGGTATGTCAATACCTCAATTAAAAGAACTTTTCATGGGCTTTCAAACTATGTCTGCCACTGTACATTAATTTGTCCCTTTAAGGAACTGCACCAATTGGGTTTTTGTGGGATCCTCAGGGAGAGCCTACACAAGATCCAAAGCCTTGCCCCACAGAGCATTCTGATTCTGCACCATACAGGCCAGATAGTTCTGGGTCCTGATGGCCAGCATGGCAGAAGTGTAGATCCTATTGCTGAATTGGTCGACCAGGCGAGACTCCTTATCAGGAGGGTGGGTGCTAAGGTCCCTGGGTTACTTGGTACAGTCATGAGCTGCATTCATGACCATCGAGTCTGCCTCTGGCTGCTCCCCCAGATAGGCTTTGCCAATGGGGGCATGATAAAGGTGGTCAGCCTTCTTGGCCAAGGCAGGAGTGGAGGAGGGATGGTTCCAGGTGGCCCTGGTGATGTCTTCATATGACTCAATGAGGGGTGGCACCACCAAGGAGAGAGTCTCCTTCCTACAGAGATAGACCACCAGCCGGCAATGCTCTGGGTCTAATTCCTCCATCTCCCAACCCCATCAAGGACTGAATATGCATCATGACATCCATGAAAGTAAGATCATCAGCAGGGGACCTAGGGGTTTCCTTGGGTGTTTCAAGAGCATCAGAAGGCCCCCTTGAATCATCAGAGTCTTCCACAGAGGAGGAGGAGGAATCTCTGCCAGATGGCTCATGTTTTGGGACTGGTGTCATTGGTAGACAGTCCTTGCATCGGTCCGTTTGAGCCAGAGAGGGAACTGGGGGTGCTTAGGACCCACCCATCCTGAGCCCTTAGGAAGAGGGTCCCTAGGAGGCAGAGTAGGGGGCCTCTTGGGTGCTTCTTTATCCTTCATGAAAACCCAACAGGCCAAGAAAAGCACATTGTAATCCACTGGTGGAGGTGGGTAATAAGGTGGCTAGGGATACTGAGGAGGCAGTGCCGGGTACCCCGGCATCGGGTATCCCAGCATCGGTCCCTGGGGCATGGGATACCCAAGCACAGGACTGAAAGGTGCCAGGTAACTAGGCATAGTCCCCGGAGTCATCGGGTTCCCTAGTGTCAGTCTCTAAGATGTTGGAAGCCCAGGTGTTAGCCCCTCAGGCACCAGCTGGGGATTGTCCCATGGGCCAGCCAGCATTGACTGAGGCTGAGGTGACAACGGTTGAGGCATTCTCAGTGTAGACACCAGCAAAGCAGGCATTTGTCAGACGGGCGAAGGCTGATGCTGGTCCAGCCCAACAGGTGCCGTCGGTCCCAAAGGGGAGGCGGGAACCTGCATAGGGGAGCTAGTTCCTGATGGAGGCAGAGGTGATGCCTGCGGAGAGGAGGTGAGTGCTTGCTCTGAGTGTTGCAAAGAGGCGTCAGTCTTCTCCATCGCGGCTAACTTCTGATGAAGCAAGAAGCCTTAAAATGTCTTCAAACGGTGTCTCTGTGTGGCCTGTGAAGTTATGGCAGTGCTGGCAGCCTCAGTGTTGTGGTCAGGGCCTAAGCAAAGCAAGCAAGAAGAGTGGTCATCCTTGGAGGGAAGCTGCTTGCCACAAGCGCACTTCGTACACTGGTCGAAAGTCGAAGCTGGAGGAGAAGAAGACATGCACAAGAAAATAAAACACTTTAATCTGAAATGGAAAATAAAGAAAAATCATGGAAACACACAAGCAAAATGGCGGTTGACTGAAGCAAGCGTCCGTGAAGGTCCGACATGCACAGGTCAACGGTGGAAAAAGAACTGAGATGGAGCTGGGGGACCGCTCCTTTTATACCATAGGTGGACATCGGCATTCCAACATTGAGGGCGGTCCTCCACTATAGACTGCTAGCTAGAAGTTTTCCGTGTGTTCCTAGTGCCTGGTGGCTAAGTCCTATCAGTGTTGCCTGCTGCAAGCGCCCCTTTGAAATAAGATCTCCCCTGCTGCCTGCTAACCCCCCAATAGCTAAGCTACTTTAAGAACACTTAACCTGTCAGCTGCAGTCCCTTGCTTAAACCACAGACATATAGCAAGTTTAACCAACTGCAGCCCTCTGTTCTTCCTGTTACTTTAACCTGCTGAGTACTCAATATAAATAAACTCCCAGCTCTGTCTCCAAGCTGAATAGCATAAGGCATTCCAAGCACTTGAAACTTAAGGGCGCCATAAATCTCCCACCAGCCACAACACTCTATTGAGTGGTGAAAATAGCAAGCCTGCACAGCCACGGCATAGTTTTCTGCCCACAGCACCATCTAGGTTGGAGGATTGTAACTGCACCTCTCCAGCACCAAGCAGCACAACATCGGCACCTAGTGGCTGACCTGCATAACTGCAGTCAAATCAGTGCAACTCAGTGCAGAATAGCACACCTAAGCACAGTAAGCTACACAGAATTCCTACCAACATGGCACAAATTGGACATGTACCGGGATTCAACGAATCAAAGGAAACTGGCGAACAAAATAGAAGATGACAACAAAGTAAATGTCTTCCTAGCAGTTTTGCCACCACAGATGTATGCCCTTCTCCGGAATCTCACTGCACTGGATGACATTCTGACCCTGGCATATGTGCAAGTCACTGAGACACTTGCACGGCATTTTAAATCCCAGACCCCTATCATTGCCAAACATTACACTTTTCATCATTGCAACCAAGAGGAGGGGGAACCTATTTCTGACTACATCATTGCATTAAAGCATCTGGCAGTGTGCATTTGGTCAGTCTCTGGATAAGGCCCTCCAGGATAGATCTGCCTGCAGTCTGAGAGGGGAAGCCTATTGCAAAAGGCTTTTGTCAGAAGCAGACCTAAACTTCAAGTCAGCTTGTGACATAACACTCACTATGGAACTCACTCAAAAAGGCTCCAGGGCACTAGCATTGCATTCTGAACCACAAAGGAGTGGCATTCACAAGGTCACCCATACACCAGAACCCAAGGGACATTCCACACCACAAAGTGCTCCACCACCTGTTTATCAGCAACCTCAGACATTTCAGAAGCTGTCACTACAGGGCACTTCTGCAAGGTCGAAACAACTGTGTTACAGATGTAGCGGTAACCACCAGCAAAGCACATGCCAATTTCGACACAAGGAACACCACGTCTGTGGAAAATTGGGTCACATACAGAAAGTGTGCAAGACTGCAGCACGGGCTGCTCGTGCACAGTATGTCACAGATGCCACTCCAGCCACTGCAATGAAAGCTGAGACATTGCCACTGTTCATGGTCTATGCAACACAAGCCAATGGAAAGGAAATGTGCCCCCAAATTGAGTTAGCAGGAAAATCAGTTAGCATGCAGCTAGATACTGGAGCATCGGTATCTCTTGTGCCAGAGCACATCTACAGAGAGAGTGCTCATTGCAACCATCGCATATTAAGAGGGCTCTGGTAGAGCACAGGCACCTTGGGCGGCTGGTAGCCTTTGTTTTTCTCAAAAGCAAAGGCATATTGGAGTGGAATGGTGGCTTGAAATATCTGCAGTAAATTCCAAGCCACCCACTCTGTATGTTGCTGTACCACAGGTCAGAGAGAAAGAGAGCGAGGAGCAGCTGCGCTCCTATTTATTTGCCTAAGCTCTCTTTCTCTCTTACATTACCAAATGCAAACTATGCTACTTTCAGCCCATTTCATTTTATTTCCTTAAATGTGGAAAATGGGTTATTTTTTGTTATGGAGCGGCTTCGGGGCATAGAAAGAAAAAGTTTAGTCACTCTGTGCAACAGTGCTCCTATTTCTTTCTTATTGGAGCATGACCTGGACACATTGTACAAGGCACCATGAGGGGACTCTTTAAACAATCGGGAGCGGCTTATGGGCATAGAATAAGGCTCCCTCAGACAACCACTCCATTTTCCCCACAATTTAGTAAGCATGCCTCTGGTCAGACTTGCTACAAGACGAATGGGCACTGGCATACTTTTGGGATGGCAGTGTGCAACAGAAAGATAAAATATAAGCCATTCCATTGAAGACAGGCATCAATTTTTCAGTAAAATACACCTACTCTAAGCAGCTCAGGTAATATATGCTAAACAACTATGAGGCTATAAAGTTAGCATAAATTCTTATATTTATTTATTTGCCACTACTGCACTTTAACTCATTTCCCTCACGGGCATTACTCCACTGCCTAGCCTTTTGTCCTTGTTACATTATTACACAGGACATGGGGGACGGAAAAGAAGTAAAGAGAAAGTCATAGTAAAGAAAGAAAAGTAGAGGGGATAGGAAAGAACTGCCATGGGGGCCAACCTACTGCAGTATGTGAGAAAAGAATAGATAGATAAAATAGATACTGTTGAGCAACAGATTTTAAGGATGGAAAAACTGTAGAAGAGATAAAATATGTCCTGCTGTCCTACAACTTCATCCTGGTGGAACACAGATCCACCACAGAGGTGTGGTACTTTATGAGAGGGAAAGCATAAAAGGCATGGAGAGACCGGGAATATAGGGGGAAGTAGAGGTACTCTGGGTCTCCCTGGAGACAGAGATTGAAGCCACTATTCACACTGGAGTGATCTACAGACCTCCAGCACAGAGGGAGGAATTAGATAAGGTACTGGTGGAAGCTGTTGGGAAGATGGCAGAAATGGGGGAGGTGCTGCCGATGGGGGACTTCAACCTGCCAGATGTGAATTGGATCCTCCCAGCAGCAGCTTCAGCTGGAAGCAGGGACATCCTGCACTCTCTGCAGGGGACATTTCTCAGTCAGTTAGTCAGTGAACCCACTCGTGATGTGGAAATACTGGACCTGATACTCACTAACAGGGACAGTGTTGCAGACATCAAGGTGGGAGGCCACTTGGGGACCAGTGTTCACTGTGTGGTGTGGTTCAATATAAGGATGGCCGCAGAATCAAACCACAGAAGGGTGTGAGGCCTGGACTTCAGGAGGGCAAATTTTAAATAGATGGGTGAATGCCTCAGGGATGACCTAGCAGGGGTGGGTGACCTGGTTGGGGTGGAGAAACAGTGGGCGAAGATAAAAGGGAACATAGTAAAGGCAACAATCCTCTGCATCAAACAAGTGAGCAAAAGCAAGAAGAAAAGGAGACCACTATGGTTCTCGAAAGAGGTGGCTGAAATGGTAAAAGCTAAAAGGGTAGCATTCAGAAGGTATAAGGAGACTCAGAGGGCGGAGGATAGGGAGGTGTATCTGGGGGAAACAGAGGGAAGCAGAGAAAGCAGTAAGGAGTGCAAAGGCACATACTGAAGAGTGAATAGCTCAGGAGGTAACAAAAGGGGCTAAGACATGTTTTAGATATGTAAATGAGAAGAGGAAGACCAGGGGTGGGAGTGTAAGGTTAAAAAGGGAAGGGGGTATTGTGCAGAGGGGGACCAGGAAAAGGCAGACATCCTGAACAAATACTTTTGTTCAGTGTTCACAGAGGAAAGAGATGGGAAGGGGACACAAAAAAGTAACAAAAGCTTTGCAGGGAGGGAGGTGGACGCTAGTCCTTTTTTGGATGAGAGAGAGAGTCCTGAAGGAACTTGCTGATCTGAAGGTGAACAAAGCAATGAGGCCAGAGGGGATGCATCCAAAGGTATTGAAGGAGCTCAGGGAAATACTGGCTGCACCTCTGACACTTCTGTTAACAGCTCACTGGAAACAGGAGTGGTTCTGGTGGACTGGAGGAGGGTGGATGTATTCCCACTACACAAAAGTGGTAGCAGGGAGGAGGCTGGCAATTATAGGCCAGTCAGCCTAACATCAGTAGTAGGAAAGTTAATGGAATCACTGTTGAAGGAAAGTATTGTAGAATATCTTGAATCCAGTGGGTTACAAGATCCAAGGCAGTATGGTTTCAACGGGGGCGGTCACATCAAATGAATCTGATAGATTTCTTTGACATGGTGACTAAGGAACAAGATCAGGGTTGAGCGGTGGATGTGGCCTACCTTGATTTCAGTAAGGCGTTCAACACTGTTCCACATAGGAGACTAGTAAGCAAGCTGGGTTTCGCAGGAGTGGGTCCAAAGTGGTAAACTGGATAAGAAATTAGTTGGGGCATAGGCAACAGAGGGTGGTGGTAAATGGAGTTCACTTCAAGGAAGGGAGGATGACCAGTAGGATGCCTCATGGATCAGTGCTGGGACCAGTCCTTTTTAATTTTGTTATAATTGACATTGCAGACGAGATGGAAAGGAAGGTCTGCCTCTTTTCGGATGACACAGATATCTGCAATAAGGTGGAAACTCTGGGGGTTGGGGGGTAGTGGAAAGAATAAGCAGAGACCTGAGAAAACTAGAGGAGTGGTCAAGGGTATGGTAGCTGATCTTCAATGTGAAAAAATGCAGAATAATGCATTTAGGGCACAAAAACCCAGGGGTGGAGTACAAAATGGGTGGAGTGGTACTGATGACCACCAAGCAGGAAAGAGACCTAGGGGTAATCATATCAGATGATCTAAAGGTGGCCAGACAGTGTGACAAGGCAGTAGAGAGGGCAAGTGGGATGCTGGGGTGCATAATGAGGGGTATCACCAGCAGAAAGAGGAAGGTGATGTTGCCTTTGTATAGATAGCTGGTAAGACCCCTCCTAGGGTACTGTGTCCAATTCTGGAGACCACATCTCCGGAAGGACAGAGTAGAGGCAGTCCAGAGAAGGGCAACTAAAATGGTGCAGGGTCTGCATCAAACGCCCAATGAGAGACTAAAGGACCTCAATATGTACACCCTGGAACAGAAGAGGGAAAGGGGAGATATGACAGAGACCTTTAAATACCTAATGCGGTAAATGAGGCATAGGAGGGGAGTATTTTTCAGAAGAAAAGGTGCTCAAAAACAAGGTGACATGCTATGAGACTGGAGCGGGTAGATTTTGGAGAGATCTGAGGAAGCACTTCTTCACAGAAAGAGTGTTGGATTCCTGGAACAGCCTGTAAGTGGAGGCAAAAACAGTGGTGAGGTTCAAGAATGCATGAGATGAGCACAATGGAATCACAGTGGAAAGGAAGGCAAGAGGGAGAAAGAGCTGTAGGTCGGGCACAGTCTGATGTAATAGTGTAAGTAGGGAGAAATGAGCAGACTGTATGGGCCAAGAGGTCCTAATCTGCCATCCAATTCTATGTGTCTATGTACATTCAGAAACAGCTTCAAGTTAGTATGTAATGTCAGTGCATGTCTTAATGGGAAACAATCTATTTCTGATACAGACTGTGTAGTGTGCTACCATCATACATTGTGCAGCACTAGTGGGGAGGGGACATGATATTTCGCAATGCTGAGGAAAAACAGCGGAATAACAATAGCAGCAGTATAACATTTAAAAAGTCAAGTGTTTATGTAAAGTATGACTGAAACATAAATCATCTGAAGTGGCCCACATGTTCTCTGATGATCCTTCCTGCTCCGTGGTATACTGCACGTGTCATTGAATTACCTGAGGCTGGTTGCTAGTAGATGTCTCATTCATACTGCCAATGCTAGAGCTGCTTGTATCGCTCACTTCTTCCACGTATGACTTCGCCTTAGAAAAAGTCTGATTTCTATAGTAGAAGAAAAGAAAAAGATCATACATTACCATCCCCAAGAGCAAATTCTGCAGTACCGCAGTACTGGTTAAAGAACACTTCTTACCATTATTTTAAAATATTCACAATAGTACTCCAAATATGAAATTATTACCTCACTATTAGAATACAAACAGCATTTGGATCCCTGAGTTACTGTTTCTTTGTAAATGTTCTTTGATGAGCCAAACTCTATTGAGAACAGTTAAAAAAGTAATATTTATTTAGACACAGTTCAGCTTATTTTGTATTTTTTATCATTATTT
Organism: Neoceratodus forsteri; assembly: GCA_016271365.2. Lineage (NCBI taxonomy): Eukaryota > Metazoa > Chordata > Ceratodontiformes > Ceratodontidae > Neoceratodus > Neoceratodus forsteri. The sequence goes on from CM057453.1 coordinate 423,668,925, forward strand.
TTCTGTACTTCTCTATCCCCAGTTCTGTATTACTAGATACAGGATTGATGCCCCCCTAGGCTTTACCTTCTGCTTGTGGATATCAAAACCCCTCTTCTTCTGCTGGGACAATACAACATGTTGACGTGGAAAGTATTATGACACAGTCAGAGAATAATGGCATCAGACGTACAACGAAAACAACAGATGAAGTGTAAGAAGCAAAGATCCTGTTATGTAAATGCCCTTTGCAATAAAAGGAGGGGAGTTCATAACAAATAATATATGACATATGAGCAGAACTGTATTTAGAGGTTAAATATTTGTAATGGTTTCCCTGAAGAGCCCAGGGCTCTTTATTACTTCTCGTGATGCATTTGGTTGAGGCTTGCAGAGGAAGTGTGTGTGGTCAGCTCCGCACTGCCCCCCATGACTGACTGCAGTGCAGCACTGCAGGTAGCTATGAAGGAAGCAGCTTGTCCATCCTTCCTAACATATCAGCAGTAAAGGGGTGGCCTTACAAGTGCCAATAATTAGGGCGGGGGGATGGTGGTCCTCCCAGAAAAGATATTTAACCCTGTGAGAAAAAAATTATTTCTGCACAGATTCACAAATGGTTTGCCTTTTCAAATGTATAAACAGCAATGTAAGTTACTAGTATCGGGCCCTTTTATGGTTGCCATTGCCTAGCAAAAACAAGCTCTAGCGAGAGCCGATACGGCTGTGGTGAGCTTGCAAAGCTCCGAAGAGCTAGTGTCACCGAGTGTCATCTGCAAAATTGCAGTGGCAACGTAACTGCACATGTGCGGCATTTGCGCATGTGTAGTTGCAGTGAATAGCATTGTCCCATTTCCAAGATGGCGGCGCTAATAGAACTGCACATTTGCGTAAAATAGTGTGGCTGTTACTCTATAGCAGCCGATCTTGGTGGAGCATTCCCAGCTCTTATGGACTTTCAGAAGGATACTTCCAAAGGTCCAACGGAAGTGTGCCATGATTGGCCGTTTTCAAGCTATGGAAGCAAAACGGCTGTAGGCTCCACCCACAGCCATAATGAGGATTGGTGTCCCCACATCATGTAACAAGAAACATCAGTATAAAGCAGTTACACTATACACTATCCATCAATGCTGCTACAGTATAAGGTGGCAGGTCATTCTAATCAACACAGAAGGTTAAATGTTTCAGCTGGAACAGCTCTGAAGAATGATTTTGTTTCCTTCTCTTTTCTCTGGACCGGAGGCACTTTAGACTAAATAAGAGTTCGAACTGCCAAGAATGTATAATTCACTGGTCTTGGTAAAGCTATTAGAAGTTATTTGATTTTTTTTTATTAATGAGAACTAGAGCAACAAATCTGTGTCTCTCAATAGCGAAAGCTACCTGTAGCTTCCAAAGCACTACGGTGCATCACGCAGGGATTCTCATCCAGTGCATTGTGCGGGGATTCTCATCCAGGCACAAAGAGGTGATCTTGCCCCTTTATAGGTCTTTGGTCAGGCCACAGTTGGAGTACTGCGTGTAATATTGGCATCACTACCTGAGGAAGGATGTCAGGCTTCTCAAGGGGGTGCAGCACAGGGTGAAGAAAATGATACAGGGGATGGATGGCAGAACCTAAGAAGAAAGGCTGCGTCACTTGGGGTTTGTTTACCCTGGAGGAGAGAAGGGATGGGGGGGGACATGATTGAGACTTTTAAATACTTGAGGAGGTTCAACAAATCTGGTGCAGAGGGGCTGTTTAAGCAGAGGAAGAGAAGGGACATGAGGGGGCATGGGCTGAGATTGGAGGGAGGCAGGTTCAGGAGGGAGATGAGGAAGCATTATTTCATGGAGAGGGTTGTGTCGAAATGGAATGCTCTGCCAGAGGGGGTGATGGCATGCAGGACAGAGGGGACTTCCAAAAGGGTGTGGGACAGGGCATGGGATGGTGGCTCGGTAAAGAACACTGAGCAGTTCCAGGAGGTGAGTAGGGGGATCAGGGGATGGGGCAGCTGCAATATAAGGGTGCTAGCTGCACACACGAGGAGACTTGACAGACTGAAGGCCTGTTTCTGCTGCCAAGTTTTGTATGTTTCACACTCTGTCCTTAAATAATTAGAACAGTTATTGTACAATTTTCTAAATCAAAGATTAGACAGTTTTATGAAGCCTTGAACATTAATCCTGCAATGTGATTGTGTTACAGTCAGTCACATGACATTTCTAAGATGCATACTATTGACCTTCTAGCCATCAGCAACAGTCAATAGCCCTTAGAACGAACAATCATAGCAGTACTATTGACCCACACAAGACGCTGCATTGCAATGTAGTGTGACATCAACACACCACTGTCCAAATCCCAGCTGAGCAAGAGATCAAGATGCAGTGGTCCACTTTGTCACTTCTCAGAGGAGGCAGTTTTATTAAAGAAAGAAATTACACTGTGTTTCTGAGGAGAAACTCATCAAAAAATGTAATGAAAAGCCTTAATAACACATCTGGTCATAGACAATCCTACAGCTGAAGTAAACAAACAAAAAATGACGGAGCGGTTTGCTGAGTGAACAAAATACTCCAAGTAAAGCAGAATGAAAAAAAGAAGGCCTTACAAATAAAAGAAAGTACAGAGAACTCAGAAAACAAACCAAAATTGTTTGCCATAATGTTGTCACAGAATTTCCAACAGCTGGAAAAAAAAAGACACCAGAGCAATTCGGTGAGTCAGTGGAAGAAACTAAGTAAACCAGTGTAAAGAAAGACTATTTGTCTGCTAAAAAAATCAGAATCTTGATGGCAGAAAAGGACCCCATTGGCCCAACTAGCCTGCTCCTTGCCCCCCCCTTACTCATCCCTCCTCCCACTGGCCCCCCCTCACCCCCGCTACTCAGCCCCATATGTGTGTCCCACGCCCTCTTGAATCCCTCCACCGTTTCAGCCCCCACCACCTCCTCTGGTAGTTTGTCCCAGGCCTCCACCACCCTCTTTGTGAAGAATCGCCCCTTCACATTGCCTCTGTGTCTTCCTCCCTGCAGTCTTAGGCTATGCCCTCTAGTTATAGCTCCCTCCTTCCTTTTAAGTAAACAACCCTCCATCGCTTTGTTGAGCCCCTTCACATACTTAAAAGTTGCAATCATGCCCCCTCTCTCCCTTCTAGTCTACAATGTGTACAGATCCAATTCCTTATGCCTCTGCTCATATGTCTTCCCTTGCATACTCTGCACCATCCTGGTTGCCCTTCTCTGATCTCTCTCTCTCTCTCTCTCTCTCTCTCTCTCTATCCCATCTATGTCCTTTCGCAGGTGTGGTCTCCAGAACAGGACTCCGTACTCCAGGTGCGGCCTCACCATGGCTTTGTAGAGGGGCATCAGCGTTTCCCTCCTTCAGCTAATAATGCCCCTGCTGCTGCATGCCAACATTCCACTGGCCTTCCCCACCACCCTGCTACATTGGGAACCTATTTTAAGGTTGCTTGATAGTATAATCCTTAGATCCCTCTCCTGCTCCATTACTTTAATGACCTCCCCTCCTAGGGAGTAACCTGCTTGTGGGTTTCTATGCCCCAAGTGCATCACAACACACTTTTTATCATTGAATTTCAGTTGCCAAGTCTCTGACCATCCCTCAAGAATCTTCAGGTCCTGCCTCATGTCCTCCACCCCCCCGGGTGTCCAGCCTATTGCAGATTTTTGTATCATGACCAAATAGGCACACCTTCCTCCTTAGTCCCTCCACTATATCACTGATTATAAATATTAAAAGGAAGGGTCCCAGTACGGACCCCTGGGGCACCCCACTCATCACCCACCCCCCATACTGGAGTACACCATATTTACAACCACTCTCTGGCTTCTGCCCGCCAACCAGTTCTCCACCCACCTGTTATTTTCCCACCCACCCCTATACTTTCCAGCTTACTTACCAACCTTCTGTGATGGATGGTGTCAAAGGCCTTGCTGAAGTCCAGATAGGCTACATCCACCTCCCCTCCCTGGTCAACCACCTGCGTCACCCAATCGAAGAACTCAGTCAAGTTCATCTGGCATGACTTCCCTTTCATGAAGTCATGCTGCCTGTCACCCTGCAATCCACTATCCTCCAGGTATTTCACCACCCTCATCTTTATTAGTGCCTCCATGACCTTTCCCACCACTGAGGTGAGGCTGACCAGGCAATAATTCTCTGTCACATCCCTGCAACCCCCCTTGTGCAACTGCATGATGTCCGCCCTCTTCCAGTCCCCCGGCACCCTCCCTGAGTCCAGAGACAAGTTAAATAGCGTCATCAGTGGGGCAGCCAGCTCCTCCCGCAGTTCCCGGATCACCCTCGGGTGCAAACCGTCTGGCCCCATTGCCTTGTCAATCTTCAACCTGCCTAGTTTCTTCCTAACTCTTTCTATGCTGAAAAAGATCGGGTCCACCCTTTTGTCCTCACTGCCTCTTCCCCTGAGCCTCAGGTCCCCTGTCCTCTTCCTCCTCCATAAATACAGAGCAAAAGTACTTATTAAGTTACTCTACTTTTTCCCAGTTCCCTTCCAGTGGTATCCCCTCCCTCCCCCCTCAGCCTTGCAATCCCCTGCCTTGCCTTCCTTCTTTCCCTCACATATCTAAAAAAAATGTTGTCTCCCCTTTTGGCCTGCTTAGCTATTCTCTTCTCAGTATCTGCTTTAGCCCTCCTTATCTACTGCCCTGCTAGTTTGCTCATCACCCTATAAACTTTCCTGTCCTCCTCCCTTTGTGTCCTCTTATATTTTCTGAAAGCCTTTCTCCTGCACCCAACCACTCCCACCATCTCCCTTGTAAACCAAAGTGGTCTCCATTTTTTTCTGTTCTTTCTTACCTTCTGTATGCACAATTCTGTGACTTTTAGCACCTCTCATTTAATAGTTTCCCATAACTCCTCTGCTTCTCCTATATTCTCCAGTCCCTCCATTTCTTCCCTCACTATTCTTCTCATCCTGTTAAAGTCTTTGCCCCTGAAGTCCATTACTGTTGTGCTGGTCCGGTTGATCTCCCGCTCTCACCTTATGCTGAACCTTACTGTCCTGTGATCACTGGTGCCCAGTCCATCTCCAACCTCTACCTCCTCCCCAATCTCCCCATTTGTCAGGGTCATGTCCAGCAGGTTGTTTCTTCTTGTAGGTTTCCTAACCAGATGCTGCAAGAATACACCCTGCAGTGCATCTAGTATCCCCCCTGTTCCTAGCCAACACTGCATCCAGGATGTCCCAGTTCACATAGAAACATAGACTTTGATGGCAGATAAGGACCACGTGGCCCACCCAGTTTGCCCATTTTCCTACCTATTGGATAAGCTGCTGATCCTAGTTAACCAACAGCCTACTTCATCCTACACCCCACTAGAATTGCTTTATGTCTGTCCCATGCATTTTTGAATTCCCCCACTGTTCTTGACCCCATGACCTCCTCAGGAAGGCCATTCCATGCATCCACCACCCTCTTCATGAAAAAAATACTTCCTCACATTGCCCCTGAGCTGCCCCCCCATCTTCAAATTGTGGCCCCTTGTCCTTGCACATCTCTTTTTCTGAAAACATCTGGGAGGTTTAGGTCCCTCACCAGGAGCAGTTCCCCTTTATGGGCCATCAGCATGACTGCCTGTATCAGCTGCCTATCCTCTTCTTCACCCTGCTTAGGAGGTTTATATACCACCCCCAGCTACAATGATTCTCCAGTCCTTCTGTCCATTGTTACCCAGAGGAGCTCTGTCTCCCCATCTTCCTCCTGTCCCTCGGTTACTCTTATGTTGTCCTTGATGTATAAAACAACTTCCCCCTTCCTTCCTTCCCACCCTGACCCTTCTAAACAGTCTATAGCCTAGGTTAGTCATCTCCTAGGTATAATGTTCTGTCCACCAAGTCTTGCTTATCACTACTATGTCCACTTCTTCGTCCCCTATGATGACCTCCAAGTCCACCATTTTGTTCTCCAAGCTCCTGGCATTAGCTGCTACTCCCTTCCAAATCCCCCCTTCTCTCCTTCCCTTTGCCAAGCTTTTGTCTAACATACTGTCTCTATTCAGGGGGGGAGGCTGGTAGCCCCCCATCTGCCCTGACTTTTGGTGTTGATCATTTCCTACCCTCCCTCCCACATCTAGTTTAAATTATACGTCCTCTCTATGAACTCTCCTAATTTACTTTTCGGCACTGCTGCTCCCTCCTTGTTCAGGTGCAGTCTGTCTGAGGCAAACAGGCTGTCGCCCTCCCACGCTGAATCCCAGTCCCCCATTAACGCGTATGTCATCTGCCTGCACCATCCTGCTAGTCAATGATTAAACTCCTTAATCCTCTGCCTCTACACAGTACTCACTTTTGGCATGGGCAACACCTCTGAAAAATCCAAAATCTAAAGCCCCAGACTGCTACAGTACCTAGTAAGCTCCCTGAATCTCACCTGCACCTTCAATAGGCTATTGCCCTCCAGATCATTGGTGCCCAGGTGGAACACCAGGTGCATTTTCCCATCCTGCCGTTTGCCCATGAGGGTAAATCGTGCCTTACCTCTAGTGTCGGCATACCCAGCAGGCACTCCACCCAAACTGCCCTGCTCCTGTCTCTCCTGCCCCCCCACCTTATTCCCTTTATTATTGAGTCTCCAATGAGTAGAACCCTGCCCCCCTTCTCCCTCTGTTTGTCCTAGCTCCTGGCATTTCTTTTACTTCCTTTTTTCATTTTCCCCATTGTCTATTGCATCCCTCTGAGTGCTGTTCCCCCCATGCTACTCCTACCATATCTCCCCTACCAGCATCATCTCCTGTTTCACTCGCCCCTCCCCTCCACCGGTGTGCCGCTCATGAGACAATCCGCCCAGTCCCACCCTCAAGCTGCTCACCACAACCAAAGCAGACTGAGGAAAATAACCTCATCTCCCAGCAATTTAAACTCAATTAGCTGAAACTGTTACAAAACACAGAGATTACCTGAAACTGTTACACAACACAGAAACTTCCAGAAATGTAACTGCTCACCACCCCCAAAAGCAGCAAAAAAAATAAGAAGTCAAAAAACAGGCCGAAATTGTAAACTGAAAACAATAACAAAGAACTCATAAAGAACCCAGAATTGCAAACAGACTTTTAAGCAACAAACTACATTAATTCAACAAATAGCTACAGTGTAATTATCTAACTTAACTGACAATGCACCCCAATAGCTCCAAGAAAAAGACTCACAAAATACAAAATAATGTAATAAAACAAGCTGTATCTTTATTTAAAGAATATTTGTCACTCAAAGAAATCAGTTATGAAGATGTAGGGCCTGATTTTACAACAATATGCGGCGGTGCAGCAGACTTGCAGCAGGGTGTGTGACGCAACTTGTGTCACATCTTGAGGCAAATGCGATTTTCAATTAAGTGTGCTGCAGATGCCTGCTGCAAGTTCAGAACCTGGAATGCAAGGAGTTAGACCACAATCTTCCTGGTCTCAGCTTGCGTCCTGAATCATGCCACTTGTGCCAACTCTTTTGTGCAAGAAGCCATAAAATGGGGAAATTGTCGCAAATGCGCCACCCCTTTGAAAATCGGACAGCTCTGTGTCTGAGGGGCTTTGGTGCATCTGCGGCCCCCTTTGCGTCAGACCCCTTTCTAAAATCAGGTTCATAGAGCAACTAAATGATATACTTTCTTCGTATTATGCACAGGAAAGAAAACCAGGTGGTAAAGAATATGCAAAAACAAAACACTAATAACAATCCACTATGGGCTACACAGACATTTCCTCGCAGTAAATAAAATGGACATTGTCCATGAACCTGCATCCAGAACCAGAAACACAATGCTTTTAGCAGCTCTAACAAAACAAAAAAGAGATGGCAAAGCTGAAGTTTAACACAAAGAGCAACTAACACCTACAGACTTGCAGAAACTATATTGCAGCATAAATATTAAAGGACACGTAAACCTCCATTTTTGGGCAATAAAATATTCCACAATCTGGCTTCATAGATAGGTAAAGAAAAGGCTGCTGTTTACATTTTTTTTTTTACTTACTCTTTTTCACTCCTTTCTCTCCAGGTCCACCCCTTTCCTTGGGGTCCCCAATGTGCCACTCAGCTATGCTGGAAGGGTCCAGAGGATGCTAGCCCCCTTAAGTGCCTTTCTCCCAAGTGACCCTTTTAACTCCTGGATAACCCCCTAGGTGGGGCAGAGTAGGTCTCCCCTTACTTCCCCCGAGATCTCAGGGGAAGCGGACAACTGAAGCTGCATCCCTCGGCCCTTCCAATCGATGGCACAGGGCCTGTCTCCTGGCGTGGACCTGGGGCATTTCCTTGTTTCTAGTCCTTTCCCTTGTATGTATCAGCACTCAAAGAGGACCAATGAATCAGAGGCACTCAGAGACACACCTCCGCTCAGGTCCTCAGCCGACGCTGGCCCCTCCCTAGTGATCTGCCTCCTCTGCTTCACCAGTATAACCCATGGGCACCCAGGTGGTGGTGGTATTGCAGCGAGAAAGGCTGCCCACCCCTCCTGGAGAAGGAGAGTGGCCCATCGGACTCTCGATCCCTCTTCCGCTGGCTGGCCCTCTGATGACCCTGGCTCGCTACCAATCCTGGGTCATCGGCATTGCAAGCAGAAGCACTACCGCTGTGCCGGAGGGCTGGCTCTGCTGTTTACATTGACGCAAAAACTGCATTTATAAGATTAACATAAATGCAGTTTCATAACATTTAACAATGTAAACAACAGCCTGTGTCATCCTCAAAATAGGTGCCAAACATGCAGCATAACCATATCATTGGAGTTAGAGGCAGAGAGCTCCACTTCACTCTACAGTGCTATGGACAAGGCCCCTACTTTTCTGCAGTACTTTGCGACCAAGTTCTGCAGCAGGATTACCATTTTCCACAGAACTTCTGCGGTGGTGGTTTGTCATTTCTGCAGAAGGTCTGTGGCACCCATGAACTGCCACATCACAGCATCAGCTTGTCATCCTGACTTCACATCCCTGGCAATAGCTAAGGCAAACAGGATGGGGGAATACGCAGTAATATAAGTTAAAAAAACAAACAGACTTTTAGAAATAATTTTATTTTTAAAAAAGCTAAAAAAATGTATCACTTAAGGTCCTATCCTATTGCATAAATGAAATATGCTCAAGGGACCTTATGTGATAAATAAGTTACCTATATACTCATGCTGGTTACATCACTCGTGAAGTCCCCACTGTGTGAGACTTATATATTTATAGGCAATCTTTAATATAGTGTTTTTTTTTAAATAAATTTCTTTTTTGTGACTGTGAAATTGCATCCTCATTTATATAGGTTCCTTTGGAAGTGGAAAACACAGAATAGAGAAGTTACTGCAAGACTCATTTTTAATGCCAACCCACTTCTGACACACTACACAACCCCATCAGGCCATGACATGCACGTGAACCCCTTTTGAGATAAGGCTTCCCAGCCCATCACAAGGTGTCGCCCTTGTGACAGAACACTGCTCCACACCCTTCCAGGCTGAGAACGGTGGTGTGCAACAAGGCTGCACCCCCCATGCTGCCCAGCCAGCTCCCAGAACTCATCTTTGAACTTGAGTTGCTGGCACGGGAACACAGCATGCATAACTGCAGCCCCAATGGCTGGCCCTTCTCACAACATTTCACCATAACTTTTTAGGTAATTCTATCAACCCATGATACCGTACTCAATACACCTGGCAAAAATATGTACAGTGCAATTATTCATTTAGTAGATCTATTTTTCAGCAGGTCCATGCATTATTATTCCACCTTTCTGGGCATAATTATTTTCTGTAAAACAACAGATTAATTCTTTTTACCAGTTATTCATTTCAGATGGCATCCCTCTACCTTAAAGGCACAAATAAATCTGTATGAAGTAAGGTATGGAGTTAACAGGTCTATGCTGTTATCAGGTATTTGTTTAAGTTGGCCCTAGTGTAATAACTTAAGACTGAAAATGTTATTAGGCTGTAGTACAGGTTGAGCAACTATCACAGTACCTGATGTGCTGTGCCACTTTCTCTGGGAGTGGGAGCTGTGGTAGATAAGTGACTGTTCATTTCTGTGGCAGAATGCAGCCCTGTCATTAGCTAATACGTGATGAGATAGTACTGATAACATCACATGCTGAGCATAGAGGGATTTGGGATATAAAAGGAGCTGAAGGGAACAGGTGCTACAGATAAACTGGAAATATTAACAAAGAATCACCAAGAATGGTGACTTCTGTGGCATTGCAGATATTCTGAGGTAGGTTGTAAGTTCTGCACAAAATTCTGTAGCCGCAGAATTCTAGGGGCCTTGGCTATGGACCATTTGTAACATATAGTATGTATCACCCAAATAATCAGAATCATGACTTAATATACATATTATTTTTTATCAATACACATATTAGGCTATGATTTCATTATTTTTGGTTCCATATACCTGCTGAAATTGTATTTTCTCAAATGCACTGTACAGAATGGGTTTTGAAACACCTCGTGGTCTAGTGGTTATGTCCTCCTGATGAGAATGTGCTGCTGGTCCTCTCCAAATGCAGAATAAGATGTCATTTTTATCATCCACATAAAAAAAAGAGCCGGTTCCATTGTATTTCACGATAGCAAATGCCTCCCCCCGGGACACAGACAGACAGTCTGCCCGCCCGTCCACTTGCAGTCGTGCTCTCAACAAGCACCTGGTACTTTACACAATATCAGTCCACCACAGTGTCTGGAGGAAACACTCAGTAAAACAAACACCACATCAAGATAGAGAGTCCTACCCTTCGAGATACCAACTGGCTCCAATGTGTCCCAGCTGGTACTACTATTAAATGATGAGCTTATGACATGTATGCAGCATTTGTTTGACTAGGAGTGTTTCCTCTGGATACCGCGTTGGGCTGGTATTGTTTAAGGAACCAGGTGCTTGTTGAGATCACAAGTGCTGATGGGCAGGCTCGCTGGATGCTGGGGGGGGGGGTGTTTGCCATCGTGAAATACAGTGGAAGTGGCTTTTTTTTATGTGGAATGAAATAACAATTACATCTCACCCTGCGTTTGCATTTTTTTATAATGTGGATGAAATGTCAACAATTAAATCTAGCTCTGTATTTGGAGAGGACCAACAGCACATTCTCATCAGGAGGACAAAAAATGCTAACAAGCATTGCAGTCTATATTTTCATCTTGTGCTCTCAGTGGGTGAGCAAGCAAGTGAGGGGGCGAGTGGACGGGGGTGACAGGAGTGGATAAACAAGAGACTTACAAAAAAGAAAACCTGTGGATTGAAGAGTAAAGCTACTTTTTTAACAGATACTTTTGAATACAACTGTATTGCAGTCTGTCTGTACTATATGACTGTTTTTTTAACAGTCAGAAATTGCTTGCACTATCCTAAGAGGGTGAGCTGAACTATACTGCTGTGTGTATGTCAAAAGTGAAAGCTGGGAAGTAGTGTCATCTGGGGGGGGGGGTTGACAGGTTACATTTATCACACATATGTGTGATAAATTTTGTGTTCTAAAATGTCACACGTGTGGAAATAATTGGATTTATCCGATGGTTTTTCTGTCCATGCCTATCCAGGCAGTATTTTTTCCAGTGGTGTTGTCTTGCTGCTGCAGATACTCACAGTAGCCATTGCATATCACAGCTTCATGGAACATGGAAACCCAGTACTAGAGGGTTTTACTTTGGGGGCAGAAGACAGATAATTTGAAGGACTTCCTTTTTAATAACTGTGGGGAGAAGAACTTTTTTATGGATGAACCAATAAATATTACAGATAATGAAACAAGTGAGGACATTACGGAAAAAACAGATTCACTCACTATAGAGTCAGCATTTAATGAATAGGACAGAGTGGCACTCAAAGCATGATGCCACTTCTGGAATAGGACCATGTTAAAAACCTATTTTAAAGTGAGGAGAGTGCTTAGAGGACTCCGCATTATGAAAATCCCTGGCTATAGCCAGGAAAGGGAGCAGTGTTTTGTTCATATTGGATGTCACTATTACAGACAGCTTCAACTACACTAGTTGAGTGTGTGGCTGAGGACTGTCACACTCGGCAGCCTGCCCTGCAAAATGAATTAAACAGCAAAGAGCAACAGGTGGCTAAATTCAAAGACTACAAGGATTACCACAGCTTTGAACTGAAAAACAGTATTGAAAAGAAGGATTAAAGCTATTAAACTCAAAAACGTTTGAGCGGGATACAAGCGATTACCTTACAGGTCAGATTTCCAACTGGAAAACATTCTAAGCAGAGGAATAGAAGCCAAAAAAGATCCATGTCCATACTGAAAAGGGGCAAATCACCTGGATACTACCCTTCTATGAGTGAATCCTAGTCAGAACCACCAGAAGAAAGCCAAAAGACATAGGACATGGGACTGCCCAGGAGTCAGAGGATGGTCAATTTCCAGCAGCTGTCCACCCCAAAACAACAAAAAAGACAAGAAGAGGGGGTGAAAAACAGCAGACACAAACAAAACATAGAACCCTGTCAGGAAACAAAAGCAGAATCTGAACAAAACCAAATAAACATGATTAACTTGTCCCAAAGGGTCCTAACTACACAAAAAATATTCATTTTGCGTAAGGAGTTATCATTCATTCCTACACATGACATCACACCTGTCAAACCTTTTATTGATTTTAGGAGATTCACAGGGAATTTAAATCTTAAATCTTTCTGGACTAAGGTAGAAATGGGGTGTAGCAGGGAAAATATAGTCAACATGCTGGAAGCACCACAATGAAATTAGACCGATATCATTGCCTTGATAAATCAGGAGTCACCAACACCATTATACCCACTAGAGACAGACCCAGATCAAGCAACACTGGAGGAAGATCTACAAACATGCAGATTATACCCCAACATGGACAAATTTAAACCAACATCAAACTTTTGTCCCCTGTATGGGCATGTGAAGAACAATTCAGAGAATTACTAAAGAGAGCCCAAGCAGGGACATTAAACATCACAGCAGCAGAAAGAGAGATGCACTGCTGAATTTGGAAACAGACCAGACAATCGCAATCAAAAGAGCTGACAAGGGTGGGGCTGTTAATGTTATGGACACTGAAAAATATATTTCCCGGTGCTATAAACAACTTAGCAACACAGAGTTTTACCAACATCTCTTGTCAGATCCCACTTCAGATTTTGGACAAGTGGATCAGTTCTTGAGTGAGACAGTATCACTGATGGCGATATCTGTGGATGTTTTCAACTTCCTCACAGTTGTTCATCCTACCAGGGCTGTGATTTATGTGCTACCAAAGGTGCACAAAAACTTAAAGAATCCTCTGGTATGCCAAGTAGTGGCTGGTATAGGCAGTTTATTGGAGCCTCTTTCACAATTGCTTGATGTTTACAACAAAGATCTAGAACAGGTGCTCCTGTTGTACCACAGAGACACTATGGACATATTGGGGATCTTAGAGGATCTATAGCTGGAAAGTAACTGGTGGCTTGTCTCAATGGATACTGAGGCATTGTATATGAATATTCCTCACTGGGATGGCTTACGTGCCTTAGGATACTGACTAGAATCAAATACGGGGTACAGCCATGACCCCTTAATGTTTCTCTGTGAATGTGCAAGGATGGTCCTTAGTTGTAATGCTTTCTTGTTCCAGGATCAATTCTTCCTACAGGTTAAGGGTATAGCAATGGGGGCCACGTTTACTCCCAATTATGCCATCCTTCATCTGGGTTGCTGGGAGAAAGAACTAGTCTATAGCCTTGAGGCTAATGCCGTCTACCATGGAACAGACCTCTGGATGCACTATATAGATGACATTACACTGGTATGGAGGGGCAGCAGGTGTGAGCTGGAGGAGTTTGTGCCCTTTTTGGAAAGCACCAGTCCAAATTTGAGATTTACTACTCATGCCAGCCAGACAGAGGTTAATTTCCAGGATCTTAACATCTGCTATAGGGAAGATGGTACAATAAAAGCAGATCTGTACCATAAAACAACAGATTGGACACCCTGTCACATGCCTCAAGCTGCCACCCTAAGCATTAGATAAAGAATATCCCTAAATCCCAGTTTCTCAGAGTTAGGCTTAACTGCAGTGAAGAAGTTGATTTCTTGTGGCAAAGTGGCATTATGATAAAGAGGTTCCAGCAGACGGGTTATAGCACCAACCTACTAGACCAGGCAGAGAATCATGCTCTATTAATGATAATGCCTGATTCTGTACCTAGTCTGGTAGTTTCTACCCTTTTGGCAGTGAGAGAGAGGGAGACAGCTAGCGAACAACTTCTTAGCTTCATCATGACATATGGCAGACAGTCTAGTGCCATAAAAGAAACTGTGATGAGAAATTGGGGTGTTATTAACTCTGACTCATGAGAAATTGTGGTATTATTAACTCTGTCTCTGTCTCACACAACCAGGTAAAAGGTCCCCTAAGACTGGTATTAAGACGTGACCCCAACATAGTGGACAGACTGGTCCACAGTCTGCAACCTACACAGGTTAGGTTAAAAAAAACAACGGCTCTATCAATTGCCACACAGTGATTTTCCATGTGGTACAGTATATGTAAATACTGTAAGAACTTGAAAAAAATGATCCACTTCACCACTGTGAATACATGAAAGACATCGATATCAGGCACTTTATTAATTGTAATTCTAACAGCATAGTATATTTGGCTACTTGCCTCTGTGTTGTGTGTGTATATATATATATATATATATATATATATATATATATATATATTATAATGTCATGGTCACGCCACTATAGTTAGGGTTCAGCGGTCAGTTACATACTAAAGTCAAAAGTTTGGGCGTTAATAACTTTGGACCCGTTCAACGGATTTGACTGAAATTTGGTACGCGCAGTGGGATATGGTAGATCTCTTGATTTGCCAAATTGCATTTCGGTCAGACTTACATCTTTGTGTACGAAAGCGCTGCAAAATGCAAAATTATCAATTTTTGGAGGCAGCTTTTGGGATTTTGGATGTGGCCCTGCATGGCTATTGTGTGGTGTGCCGCTCTTCAAGATGGCTCGCTTGAAATAGCTTTGGTGGCCGAACATGGCACGTATAATTTGGTGAAAAAATATTAAGGCATTCAAATGTTATGCCACTTTTAAGTTCCCATTATAAGTCAATGGGAAAATTTATATGTCTATTTTGTGAACAAAGAATGGGGTTTTGGCCATCTGGTCCCACCTGGTGAGCAAAGAATTTGCAGCCTCGCAGTTCAAGAATCTTTTTCCCCGAGGATTTTCAAAATTCTTTGATCGCGAGGTCCGCTATCTTGTTTTGAAATTTCAGATCATAAAAACACAAATATCTCAGCTCAGGGGTCACTTCTGAAGTAAAACTTGGATGGGTTTTACTCAGGGGCCCCGATCTATCGAGCCATGCCTTTGGTTCCATCCACATCGGTCTAAAAATAGAGTTATTAGCTTTTAAAATCTTCATTCACGGCTCACTAACGATCTTTGTTCGCGAGCCTGCAAACTCTTTAATTGTAAGATTCTTTGATCACGATCGTGCATCGTGAGGGAAGAATGAAATGGCTGGATTAAAAATTAAATTTTCTCAGCTCAGGGGTGTTCTAGAAAGTCAAATGAGGGTGGGTTTTGCTCAGGAGGCTTCGTTCTGATGACCCATGGTAGTGGTTTAGCGGAATTCTTTCAATTTTTTGATTTCTTGCAGTTTTAATTCTTTGTTCGTGAGCCTGCAAATTCTTTGATCGTGAGCCTGCAAATTCTTTAATCGTGAAATTCTTTGATCGTGATTGTGCATCGCGAGCGAGGAACGAGATGGCCAGATTTTAAAATTACTTTTCTCAGCCCAGAGGTGCCCTAAAAACATAAATGAGACTGGGTTTTGCTCAGGGGGCTTCGTTCTGCCCCATCTGAATAATAATAATAGTGTATGAAATATCCCTGGTAGTCTAGTGGCCCCCCATCATAATAAATAATGTTATCATGTTTAATGCCCTGGTAGTCTAGTGCCCCCCCAATGTGTATGTTTTGTTAATCCCTGGTAGTCTAGTGGCCCCCCAAGTTGTATAAAAAAATTAGTACTGTTAATATTCCTGGTAGTCTAGTGCCCCCCATCTGTATGAAATAATATCCCTCTGTTGTACATATCCCTGGTAGTCTAGCAGCCCCCATTATAATAAAATGTATAATTATTTCATATTTCCTGGTAGTCTAGTAGCCCTTCACCTCAGCCATCCAGTTTACTTCGCTCCCACCCTTCCCAGCTTGGCTACTATCAGCCATCCTCTCACCTCCACTGCCAGCTGCCACTGTCTGCATTATGATTGGTAATGCAAAGAGGTGCTCAGAAATTTTTGAGTGCCTCTTTGCATTAGCTCCGTAATGCAGACAGTCGGCAGCTGGCTGTGGAGGTGAGATGGGTTGTGCCAGTCGCCAGTTAGGAAGGGTGGGAGGTGCTGTGTGGCTGGCACAGCTGGGGTGGGTGCCACTAGACTACCAGGAAATATGAAATAATAATGTATTTTATTATAATGGAGGGAGTCAGCTTAGACTACCAGGGATATGTAAAATCACAGTGGATATTATTTCATACAGATGGGGGGGCACTAGACTACCAGAGATATTAGTAACATTGTATTGGAGGGCCAACTCAGACTACCAGGGATTAAAAAAATATACATGGGAGGACACTAGACTACCAGGACATTAGACATGATAACATTATTCATAATGATGTGGGGGGGGGCACTAGACTACCAGGGATATTTCATGCACTATTATTGTTATTCAGATGGGGCAGAACAAAGCCCCCTGAGCAAAACTCAGCCTCATTTATGTTTGTAGGGCACCCCTGGGCTAAGAAAAGTTATTTTAAAATCTGGCTATCTTGTCCCTCGCTCTTTGTTCATGAGCGAGCAAATTCTTTGATCGTGACCCTGCAAATTCTTTGATCGCGAGATTCTTTGATCGCGATCGTACATCATGAGGGTAGGACGAGATGGCTGGATTAAAAAATCTATTTTCTCAGCCCAGGGATGCCCTAGGAAGTCAAATGAGGGTGGATTTTGCTCAGGGAGCTTCGTTCCATTGAACCATGGTGGTGGTTTGCCACAATTCTTTAAATTTTTTAAATTACAAACATTTTTATTTTTTGTTCATGAGCCTGCAAATTCTTTGATCACGAGCCTGCAAATTCTTTGTTCGTGAGATTCTTTGATCGCGATCTTTGATCGCAAAATAGGGACAAGATGGCCAGATTTTTTTATAATGGAATAGATAGGGAAATTTTACTAATCTTTGACATTTAATATCTCGGAAATGGTTTGGTCTTTTTACTTGAGATTTGGAAGGAAGAAAGGCAACATCACACAGATGTGTTATTTGGTGGTTTGGTCAAAAATTATTACAGGACAGCAAACTTACAGCAGGACGAAGCTGACGCTTTTTCCTATAGGATAACATTACGGTGTACGCCGCATTACAGGAATTTTTTGCTGCCCTGCTGCAAAATAACGGTTTAGTCTTTTGGGCTGAAATTTGGTGGGAAGAAAGCCAACATCCCACAGATGTGCCTTTTGGTGGTTTGGTGAAAAAATATTACAGGGCGGCAAAGTGACAGCACTCAGAAGTTGACGCTTTTTCCCATAGGATAACATTATGGAGTGCGTCGCATCTTTCAGGGTCCGTATCTCGGAAAGGGTTTTCGTCACAAAAATTCTTAGCCCCCCAAAAAGGGGCTGAGTACAAAACTATCCAGGAAAGTCATAATTCATACAAATTTTTTTTTCTGTTTCGTGCAGTTCCTGAGATATAAGCAATTTAGTATTCCAAGTCCTAATTTTGTGCTCCGAGGTCCATTATTATGCATACATTCTTTGTTTTCACTGTGTTTTTCAATGCAGTTTTGGGGGAAAAGAAGGGTGTGCCCTTTCATCACTGTGCCAGTTAACGTTTCCAGTTGCGCGTCTGTTGCCATTCGCGTCACTGTTCCCATCTACGCCACTGTGTGCGTTACGGTTTTTGTTTTAATTTGTGCTTGCGTTTCCATTTCTGTTTCATTTGGCGTTAGTGTTGCTGTTATCGTTACCATTTGCATTTGTAATTGTGGTACCGTGCCCGTGTGCGTTACAGTTTGCATTTCCGTACGCACTTGCATTTGTGTTACCTTTGGCTTTATTGTTGTTGTCACCATTACCATTTGCGTTTACAATTGTGGTACTGTGACTGTGAGTGTAACGGTTTGCATTTCTGTATGTGCTTGCGTTTGCATTTCTCTTTCCTTTGGTGTTATTGTTGCTGTTACCGTTACCATTTGCGTTTACAATTGCGGTTCCGTGACCATGCGCCTTACAGTTTGTGTTTTCATACGTGCTTGCGTTTCTGTTTACTTTGGTATTATTGTTGCTGTTACCGTTACCATTTGCATTTACAATTGCGGTACTGTGAATGTGTGTGTTATCAGTTGTGTTCCGCATGCACTTCCGTTTGCGACTCCGTTTCCATCACTGTTAGCTTTGGCGTCACTTTGCACTTGCATTTCTATTTCCATTTGTGTTACCATTTACATTTGTGTCACCATGTGCGTAACGATCTGCACTTGCGTTTGCATTGCACTTACTGTTACTATGTCACACAAAATCATGTGGTGGGCCCCGTGCTCCCACCAACTTGCGCAACTTTCTACTTTTCTATTCTTTCTTAAAAAGTAAGGACATTCTATGCAAAAAAAAACTTCATTAATGCATCAGTTAGGGTTCTTCTACAGTGAAAAAAGTGAGGAATTCGATTTTAGGGTTTCTACCCTTTCACCCACCCCCAGCCTGCCCCCACCAACAGGCATCGGGGTGTGCGTTGGAGTCATTGGCCCTAACTCTCACCCCATTCTCCTACACTGCACCACCTCAGCTTGTTTACACATGGGATGGGGTGAGAGTTAGGGACAATGACTCCAACACAGACCCCAATGCCTGTGGTGGGGGCGGGCTGGATGGGGTGCAAGGGGTGGGAACCCTAAAATCAAATTTCTCACTTTTTTCACTGTTGCAAACCCTAACTGATGCATTAATGAAGTTGTTTATAGAATATATATATATATATATATATATATATATATATATATTATGAACATGGGGCTAAATACATATAAAAGGCAGTAAGACATGATGGGTTGTGGGTTGCTGCCTGAAAAGAGCACACCCCAGGTGTGTTGTGAGGCATGGGGCACTTGTTCCAAGTGCCTTCAGCACCTGGGAAGTATTCTCATCAGGCAACAACCCATACCCTTAAGTGCTTTATTGCTCTTATAAAATGGGTTGTAAGAGTAAAAAAATAGAGGAGTCAGATTCAAGGTTGAATAAAACTGAATTAACTTTTTTTAATATTTAAAAGGTGAATGAGAAAAAAATAGTTCAGAAAACTTCAGTGGGGGGATTAAAAGAGCAGTTTCCTGTCAGTTCCTTCCCAACCCCTCCAAAAAAATATGCTGTTTCTCCTGACAATACTGGAGCTGTTTTTGGTCAATTCATAATCCCTTCAGGACCTCCACACTCAACATATTGTATTCCTCCCAAACCACAAACATGCTGTCACTATGGAGTGACTTTCTAGAGTGAGTGAATCCCTTGAAAGCCACCAGAGTAGCAGTGCATCTGGTTTCCAGATACCATGCTGTAAGTTTGCCTTGTATCTGTGAATTGCCCCACCTCGTAGTTATGATTTTTTTTCTTTTAAGTGAAACAGCTCCACAGTATCCTGTGGAGCAAGTGGACACTTAGCCAAAACGCCCAATGAGCGACCGACTTCTGGGTTTGCGGTCTGTCCACAGTGTTGCAGTGGATTTTCAGTCTACTTCAGCTTAATGGAGCCCTTAAATTTTACTTACTAAGAGTTTTTATTTGTCCCACCTCCTTTTTTGTTGCTATTTTGGGGCTCTTGCTTTGTGGCATTCACTTTCTGCACTTTACTTTCGGTTTCTGCAGTCATGATCCTTAATCCCGGCCAAAATGGATGTTAAAAAACATTGGAAACATGCTTGCAGCCATTTATGGAACATGATTTTATTTCTGGGACATTTTTGGGTTTGTTTGGGCTTTTTGGGGGGAGATGAAGTCTCTTGGGGGGGGAGTGATTGGGTGTACAGAGAAAAGTTGCTGGATCCAGGACACTACTACGTTCAGAAAGGGAGCTTCACGAGCCTGATAGATAAACTGATAACATAACTGAAAAGAGCTGAGAGAGAAGGGAGGCATGAATCTCTGGGTACACTGTGTCCTGGTTCCCAAAAAATGTGCCTATAAGGACACATGTGCTGACCAATCAGGATTCAGGATTTACTTTACCCATGTTATATATATATATATATATATATATATATATATATATATATATATTTATTCTATATTGGGAAGACTGTTCATAGCTTTAAAATCGGGGAGGAGGAGCACATTAGGGCTACATAGAGAAAGGATGAAACAAATGCTTTATCGCTACTTGTTAATTCACATATGGACCCAGAGAACCATACGTTTAGGTTTTGTGGGCTTGAGGGGGTCAAACTGAATAAACGGGAGGAAACTTGGTCTCCCTGATTCTGAAACGTGAAGCCTTGTGGATGGTCCAGTTAGGGGGACAAATAGACTCTGGCCTTAATGAGAAATTTGATTTAATGCCCTTGTTAAAGAAATAGCATATGCAACAGACACGTAGTATCTGTTCTAACTGTCTCTGATACTTTTCTTTGTCCAGATACTCACTATTTTTGGGCCATTGCACTTCAAGAAGGACAGTCAGAATTAATTTACTGGTAAGCCATCACCGTGAGTAGGGCAATATGTTTGCTTCTTGAACCTTAGGCTGAGTGCAGCTTAGATGAAACATTTCACTTGCTTTGGATATAGATTAATGTAATAGCCATTTTTTTCCCTGTGTTTAACATGGGGAAATAAGTTGGTACCTACTATTATATGGAGTTAGCATTGTTTTTAAAGTCTATACAATGATTCACAATCTTACACTATGTTATATGATTTGTGGCACTGTCACTTTAAATTTATTTATTTAAAAGAGGTGCTTCTTCCTTGATACGGGACTCTTGAGAAGACTTAGTGCAAAACTGGTTGGGTCTCTGGTTCGAACAGTCCAAATTTCTTTTGCTAATGTACACCACCAGCCGATAAGCTAATTATTCTGCCGTGTATGTTTGCACAGTGAATTTATGCACTTTAGCACTGATGCACTTTAATAAATTTGTGCTTTTTATGCAAACCCTATGTCTGGTGTCAATTACTTCTGCTTTCTGCTTTGACTTTTTACCAGGCACATTCGGCCTCTGAGGAGTGGCTTTTTGTTTTTTGTTTGTTATACATACATATATTGTTTGATGTTTTTTTAAAAAAAAAATTTTAATGTTTTCTAACATGTTCTCTAATCTGTGGGTCAAATTAAGACCCAGTAAACAACATTTAATCAATTCTGATACCCAAAATCCATTTAAAGTATTACAATTGTGTCTCCAAAATTGAAAAACTCCCATTTAATGTTCTGTAAGTCCATATCTTCCTTAATTTCGTGAGCTTCACCTGTGAAGTCTTTGGGAGGTAATACAAATGGAATATATTGCTTTCTCTCATTGTGTTTTAAATAAGGTTTGGCTTGAATGGTCAGTCTTGTTTATTTAGTTGTTGAACTTCATATAATAGGTGACAAATTCCTAGGGATCTGCTAGGTCAAGAGCATCATGTGACAATTTGGTTATCACAGCACAAACATCTTAGTTCTCATGGCAAATGTTTAATTAAATATGATATTTTTTTTGAATTTGTATGACTGTTTTATGAGGAATAAGACATTTTAATATTAAAATGCAGTTCTTGCCTAGTTATAACTGGGCTATCTTTTGACCTAGGTACCTGACAATTTGCATGCACCTTCTTTAGTGTAGGGTCTCCATAATTCCCAAATTTATTGAAATTTGGTTTTGTAGTTTTAAAGTTCAAGGGGTGCCAAAAAGCATGGACATTGTCAACTTTAGTATTTTTTTTTCTCTCCAATAATGACAAAAGTTACAAGATCTGAACATGGCACTTTCATTTTTGCTAAATCTGGCTCTAAAGGTGGCGATCTTGTAGTTCTGGGTATGAAATTATTTAAAATTGGAAAGTTCTGAATGTTTAAAGAGCCGCAGACCTCACATACACAGTACATTCTTGTAACAGTTTTTCATAAGGTGTTATCATGAGCATGTAATCAATTTTCAAGTGATCACATGCACCTGCACATCACATGGCCAGCAATTGACACACACACACACACACACACACACACACACACACACACACACACTCACTCTCACTCTTTTGTGTGACACTGAGAGTCCATTCCCAGTGCCAGTTAAGTGCCATTCCCCCATATTGGTAAACAAAGCTACAAGAGCCCACATCCAATGCTCTAAACTTTCCAAACACCAGACTTTGTGTTGTGCCACCAGGAACTCATCCTCGCTGTTGCAGAACCTCCCAAAATACCTCACTTTGCATCACGTCAAAGAGAGCCCATCCCTAGTGCCACAAAAGTCTGGCCTCCCATACATTATATATGGCACTGGAAGTAGATTCTCAGTACCCTAGGATCTCCCCCAACTCTGCTCTGTGGTAACTGGGAGCCCTTCCTTAGGGGCACATCAGTGCCCTGTCCTCCCCACCTGAACAGTACACGAGACCACTGGGATCTGATATCAAGCAGTACTAGTGCCCTGAACCATCCCCTAAATTAAGCATAGGCAAAAACAGTCCATCTCATTGGCATGCTAGTCACTCGACCCACCCAACACCATTCCAACACCTAGAACCCCTCCTCTGTGTAAGGAAGTGTCTTTTTAAAACTGCTAAACCCTCCTTCCCACCCTAACTTCTTGAGGATGGCACGGAGAGCCCATCCCCATTGCCACAAAAGACCCCCCAAATCCCCACTCCACCCAAACAGCAGCTGGCATAAACCCTCCTCTCACCTCCTTGGCTGTCTGTCATCTGCCATCTAAATTTCATTATTTCAAACTGTGATAATGAAATAGATACAAATTGAGATGGTACCTGACCAAGAAAAGAAGCAGGTGAGTGGGGGGTTTGTACTGTTCACTATTTCAGTGACAGAAGGGAGTTAGAGCCACTGATCACCAGGGACTGATGGGGTGATGGTGAAGGAGTGTGGTGCCATTGGAGACTAGGGACTACCTGGCATGTGAATAGGGTGAGAAAGAACAGTTACATAATAACTTAACATAATAGTAAACCTGGGAAGGAATCTCTGTCATCAGGTCACACCTACAGAACTTAACCATCAGGTGTCAGGATCCCATGGAAGCTTTTTTCTTCAACAGTCTATTAAGAGCCAGCAATGCCAATGTCAGACTCAGAAGTCACACACTCTATAAAAGTGCAGGTGCCCCCGCTCCCTCCTCAGTTCATTCCCTAGCCAGAGACCATGGAAGACAGGAGTCCCACCAGGGAACTGAGGAGAGAGAAAAGATGCCCAGCTAGCAGAAAGGTTGGAACAATAAGACAGCTGAGCTGTAGAGCATGAAAGAGAGAGAGAGGGAGAGAGAGAGAGAGAGAAAGAAAGGGAGATGGAGGGAGGGACAGCATGACCTGATGAAAGTGATTCCCTGGAAGATCTACTGTTATGGTAAGTTTTTACGTAACTGTTCTATCTACCATTTAGGCTTGGTTACAACTTCCTCTATTCTATGTCATCATTGGGCCTATTGCAGGAAGTTTCCTCCATGACCCATCAGAGTGGCCACATGTTGGACCTGGGCTTCTCACTGGGGCTTGAGATTAATAACCTCAAGACTGATCGGGTCTCTTGGTCCGATCATTGCACGGTAGAGTTCCCATTTGGGGCACCCCCTGAGAGCCCTCCCCCTGCTGAGATGGTAAGCTATTACCTTTTGAGGGGTGTGGCCCTCATGGGTCTTCTTGTGGCGGCTGATTTATCTAGTGTGGGCATTGCATGTGGGGGGGTACGTACGCTGCAGTCACCGCCTATAATAAAGTGATGTCTAAGGTGCTCAACTCCCTTGTACCGGTCCATGTACAACCTAGATCTTCTCACTTGAGGTCTCTGTGGTTTGATGGGGAGCTCAAGGTGATGAATATTTTGAGTCAGAGGTTGGAGCGCTGCTGGTGGAGGACTGGCCTGGAGGCAGACAAACTGGCCCTGCGTACTCACTATGGTGAGTACCAGGGGACAATCAACCATAAGAAGGCAGAGTTCCTGTCCAGGGAGATTGCTGCTGGGAAGAATCGACCAACTGTGCTTTTTCAGACTGTAGACAGGCTGTTAAAGCCCGTCTGTCTGCAGCTGAAAAAAGCTTTTTTGAACGCTTAATGCAAAGAGTTGGCTCAGTTCTTCTCAAACAGAATATCCACCATCAGGCATGGAATTCTTCCAGTGAGCCAATATTCGACTGACAGTAATCGCTTTGGACACCCGGAGCGCACTCCACCTAGTTGGGGTGAGTTTAAACCAGTGAAGGTGGCTGAGTTCATTGGGTTTGCTTCCAAACTGAGACACACATATTGTGAACTGGACCTGGTGCCAATGTGCTTCTTGATGGGATGTGTCAACTATGTTAGACTGGCGATTGCCTTGATTGTCCGGTGCTCCTTGTTTGAGGGTGTCTTTCCTGATGCTTTGAAGGACGCATTGGTGAGAGCCCTTCTAAAAAAGTCATCTTTGGACCCTGATGTCAAGGCAAATTAATATCCAAACTCCAACCTTTCATTTTTGGGTAAGGTTGTTGAGAAGATTGTGGCACTTCAGCTTGAAGAGCACCTCATGGCCTTTTATCTATACGAGTCTCTCCAGTCTGGGTTTCGGGTGAGGCATAGCACAGAAATTGCGTTAGTTCAGGTGCACAATGACCTTCTTAGGGTGAGAGATCGAGAGGAGGGGACAATTCTTGTTCTCCTCGATCTCTCCTTAGCATTTGACACAGTGTACCATTGTGTGTTGCTTGACCACCTGAGGAAATTTTGTGGACTCACTGGCACGGTCATCTGCTGGTTTGAGTCCTTTCTCACAAACAGGAGGCAAAGGGTAGTGATGGGAAATTTCTCCTCCTCCCCTAGCCTCCTGTCTTGTGGAGTACCTCAGGGTTCAGTCTTGTTGCCAGCGTTGTTCATCATGTACATGCTGCCCCTGGGAGGACTCATTGGGAAATGCGTCTTTTTTTTTAATTGCTATGCTGATGATACCCAGCTGTATCTTTCCTTTGCACCTGGGACATCCAACACAGTGGATGTGCTTAACAGCTGCCTTGCTGAATTCAGTGACTGGATGGCCTCAAGCTGGTTGCTACTGAACCCCGATAAGTTGGAGGTACTAGTAGCAGAGTCAAAGAGAGGGCTTGATAGGATGGCCTCAGATGTAGAGACAGGACTTGTCCTGGGTTCTGTGCCTTTGAAGGCCTCCTCCATGGTGCATAACCTGGGAGTTATTCTTGATAGCGGACTGACACTTGAGACTCAGGAGTCAGCCATGGTCCATACTAGTTTTTACCATCTGAGAAATATCACCAGGATTAGGCCCCTGGTTCCGCCCCTGGACCTCCCTACCTTAGTGCATGCCTTTGTGACATCGAGGCTTGATTACTGTAATGCGCTCTACCTTGGGGTCTTGGGAGGTATCCTAAGCTGGCTTCAGATAGTGCAGAATGCAGCTGCCAGGTTGTTGACAGGGCAGTCAAAGTATTATCATGTTACCCCGGTGCTGCATGAATTGCACTGGCTGCCAGTCAGATGGGGGATCTGCTTTAATAATAATAATAATAATAATTTTATTTGTACAGTGCCTTTCTATTTCCAAGGTGCCTTACAGCTTAAAACAATTTAAAACAAACATTAAAATCCAAACTCTTAAACATAAATAAAAAATCATATTCAGAATTGGGCATGCACACCTTTAAGGCCCTACATGGACTGGGCCCTGGTTACCTGGCAGACCTTCTTACACCTGCTACCTCAGTCCACTCCCTCCGTTCCTCCTTGAGGGCCTTCTTGCAATTCCCAGGATGAGGTTAAAAACTGTCGGCAACAGAGCTTTTAGCATCGCCAGCCCATCCGGTGGAATTTGCTACCTCCATCTTTAAGGGAGGCCCCTTCGGCGAAGGTATTCAAGGCAAGCCTCAAGGCCTTCCTGTTTGCACACACTTTTCCTGACCCAGTTTTGTAAATACTGCCCTGTTCTGATTTGCTATATAGCCTGTTCTCTGACTTTTTTTTTTATTATTATCTTGTTATTCATTTTTTATTCATCAGCCATATTGTAGTCTGTTTTATGTTGATTTCATGTATGGTACTCAGATCCTCTGGGATTGGGCATCTTTTAAATAAAACTTGCCTTGCCTTGCCTTCTCCAAGGATATCTTTGTCATCAGGGCACACATATGGAACGAGTCCCAAGCAGTGCTAAGAGTAAGGACAGTCTGGGTTGCAGGAGACCAGAGGCCTAAGAAAGAAAGCCCTGGAACACAGCTAGGTTAAAGCCTGCTCTTCTTCTGGAGGCAATGTCCAGACTGTAGTGCTTGGTGAAAGTGTGGACAGTAATCCAAGTTGCAGCAATGCAAATCTCAGCTTCAGACGCGCCCCTGAAACAGGCAACTGAAATGACCATTCCCCTGGTGCAATGGCCCTTAACAGCCCCATGAAGTTCCTTACCATCAAGGCCCCTACTTTTCTGTGGCACATTGGGATCAAGTTCTGTGGCAAGATTACCATTTGCCGCAGAACTTCTGTGGCAGTGGTTTGTAATTTCTGCAGAAGTTCTGTGGCAGTAACGAACTACTACATCACAGTGTCAGCTTGTCATCCTGACTTCACATCCATTGCAGTGGTTATAGCAATCAGGATGGGGGAAAGCACAGTAACACTAGTTAAAAAAATAACAGATTTACAGAAATAATTGTATGTCTAAAAAAGCAAAAAAAAAAAAAATCCCTTAAGTTCCTAGCCTATTGTATAAATGAAATATGTAGAAGGGACCCTTATGTGATAAATAAGATATTTCTATACTTATGCTGTCTATACCACTCATGAGGTCCCCACGGTGTATCACTTATATATTTATATGTGCTGTCTACACCACTCATGAGGGCCCCATTGTGTATCACTTATATATTTATATGCAATCTATAACTACATATAAATATGTGTGTGTGTGTGCATATATATATGTATATATACAGTATATATATATATACATACACAGAATACTACTGTGTGTAGTAATATATATATATATATATATAGCATATAGTGAGAGATACTGTGTGTGTGCTGTGTGTGTGTGTGTGTGTGTGTGTGAGTGAGATATATATATATATATATATATATATATATATAAAATTTCCATGAAATTGTATCCTCATTCATACAGGTCCCTTTGGAAATGGAATAAACAGAATAGCTGAGATATTGCAAAACTCATTTTTCATTCCAACTCTCTTCCCCTGACATACTATGTAACACCATCAGACTATGACATGCATGCATATCCATTGTGAGATAAAGCTCTCCAGCCCATCACAATGCATTCCCGATGTGACAGAACACTGCACCATACCTTTCCAGGCTCAGAGCAGTGGTGTGCTCCCCAATCCTTGTGCTGCCCAGCCAGCTCCCAGAGCTCAACTCTAAACCTTAGTTGCCAGCACAGGAACACAACATGCTACCCTCCTGCCCAACAGCTGGCCCTGCACACAACATTTCTCCATAACTTTTAGGTGATTCTATCAACCAACGACAATATGTAATTAATAACCCTGACAAAAATGTGTACAGTGCAATTATTTATTTAACAGGTCTATTCTTTCAACAGGTCTACACATTATTATATTCCACTTTTCTAGGCATAACTACTTCATTTTTCTTAAAAACAACAGATTAATTCATTTTACCAGTTATTCATTTCAAATGGCATTTCTATACCTTAAAGGCACAAATAAGTTTGTATAAAGTAAGGTATGGACTTAACAGGTCTATGCTATTGTCAAGGCTTTGTTTAAGTTGGGCCTAGTGTAATATCATAAGACTGAAAGTTGTATTAGGCTGCAGTGCAGGTTGAACAAGTATCACCGTACCTCATGTGCTGTGCTACCACCTCTGGCAGTGGGAGCTGTGGTAGATAAGTGACTATTCATTTCTGTGGCAGATTGCAGCCATTTCATTAGCTAATATATGATGTTATAGCACTGATAACATCACATTCTGATCATAGAGAGGTTTGGGATATAAAAAGAGGGGAAGGAAACCAGGTTCTATGGATAAACAGAAATATTAATAAAGAATCACCAAGTACAGTGAATTCTGCGGCACTGCAGAAGTTCTGCAGAAAATTATGCAGCCGCAGAATTCTAGAGGCCTTGCTTACCATACTTCCTCTAACAAAAAATAAATACAGTTGGCCAACAATTTGGACAAGCACAGTTTTGAAACTGGAGCACTCTCCCTACCCGGGGGAAAGAAACAAACAACTGAGAGGATTTCCTGCAGTCTTTCATATGATATGTATAGTAACGCAAAATTCTATGCACATCCAAAGTATGGAGCAATGCTTCCCCTGAATTGGTATGCTCTAGAACAACAGTTCTCAAACTTTGTCATAGTGAGCCTCCCCTAATCCATGGAAAAGATCTTGAGCCTCCCCGAAAATACTAAAATATTTTTGGGCCTCCCCATTGAAAAATAGCCTACTTTTCACAGTACATGAGGAATAAATTGAAACCTCTTTGCATAGCTGTCTCTCACGTTATTAAGCTTATTGTAATCCCCCCAAACAGGACAACCTACTTGCTCCATTATTTTGACTCTCGAACCATTGTTTCCCCTTACTGCCATACCTTCATGGGACAGACTGTTTTTTTTGTTTCCCCTCTAACTGGAATAACCTTCCTGCCGACCTCTGCCTCACCCCACTCTAAAGCAAATTCTCAGGGATCATTTTGCTCCCTCCTGCTCTTATTCCTAGTACCTGTATGGTTAACTCTTGTATTTGGACAGTTCTGCTGCCAATCTAATTGATCAGTTGTTCCTCACATTGTTAGTTTATTATTCTTAATTTGTTTGCATTTGTATTCATTTTGTATTGCTTGGAGTTTCATAGTTACATTATGAATTGTATTCTCTCACTACCCTTCCTAGGTACACCTGAAATATGCCATGGCTCAGGATACAGTACCTTCCCTGGTCACAGACTTGTGAATAAATACATAAATTCACCTACTATTATCCTCTCAGTTTACCTTATCCCTTTCACACAAAATCTATAAAGTTCAAAATTGAAATACAATTCTTTTTCAAGACTTGTTGAGCCTCCCCTGGAACAGGTTGGGGCCTCCCAAGGGAGGCTGGCCTCACCATTTGAGAACCCCTGCTCTAGAAAACACACAGGCAGGTGGATGGATTGATTTAGAGTAAACGCACACACTACCGTAGGAAGAAACTTACTGGTTAGTTAGTCTTTGTAGAAAATCAAATAAGGCTGCTCACACATGAGAGCCTGTAGCTCTGAAATTCTATGAGCAGAATTAATAGCAGCTAAAAATAATGCTTTCCATGACAGCTCAAAAGGAGGCAGAGTCAGCTTCTCCAGAATGAAATTCAGGTCTCAAGCCGGAACTGGGTTATGGATATGCTTCAAGTGAAGAATGCTTCACAGGAAAGTATAGGCCACTTCCAACTGTGCCGCAGTATGGCCCTCAATGGGCACATGGAATGCTGAAATGGCTGACGGGTGCACTTTAATGGAGGAGTATTTGAGTCCAGCATCAGGCAACGTCAGGCGATACTCCAGAATCTGGTTCACTAGGCAGGTGAAATGGTCTAGGCTATGAGAAGCTGACCAGATAGCAAACCACTTCCATTTCATAGAGTAAGTGGCCATGGTGGAAGGTTTTCTGGCAGCCACCAGAATATTAGCCACCTTCTGAGACACACCAAACTGAGCAATGGCTACTGTAATGCCCCAAAGTTGTGGCAATACAGAAATGAGGAAGTAATATAAATAGCAGTCTACAGGTGCCTAGGGTGCCCTGTTAATGCGTTGGCTGCGGGGTACATTCAAACAAGGGGCCCTTGTGAATAATTCCCCTCCATATAGTAGGAAGATACTGGTACAAAAATAGAGAAATGTGCCCAGTGCACTAAAAGACTGTCAAAAAGTAGATTTATATGCAGCAGAAGTAACAATGGTCTGGATGGAATGTTGTGCTGAGCTGCTCATGCACAGCATTCCACCAGTGGTGCAAGTGGTAGGCAAGAAGTACAGGAGCTCAGACATTGGCAAATATGAAATGCAGAATGAAGATCCTCAATCTGAACAATAGCTGTGTGAAGACGCATCTATCTGTTTAGACACTAGTAGGTTCTTCTGGAGATACTGAAGTGTTTTTAGTAAAATAGCACTTCTGTACAAGTCAAATGTTGTTATGAAAACCCTGATTTCAGATCACAGGTCCAGAAACTGTCATTATGTTGCTGGTTTAAGAGTTTCACTTCCAGTGTCAGTGGGAAGAAGTACAGGAACTCCATTCCTGCTGCAAAGAAGGTACAGGAACTGAGTTCCTGTGTGTTCCTGTTCACTTTCATCACTGCATTCCACTCCAGTCATTCTGGAACCAGAAGCTTAGTTTTAAAAATTACAGTTCAATTGGTAGTTCCTGGGCAGCTGTTGAGGAGAGACGACACAGCAAGTCAAGGGGACTAGGGAAAAGGGCTTACCTGTGTTGAAACCATCTCTGAGGATTTGACTGTGTGCCTGCTCTGCCTCCACTGCCTGAAGATTTGCCCAGCAGTTGTGTGGCGCAGTCTGTGATGCCATCGGGGCACCACGAAGAAGTAAAACCTCCGGTTTGGCCGTTTTGGGATTGAAGCCCCATCCATTTATTTATTTTATTTATTATTAAAATTGTTTCCCAGTCCCTCATCGGTGGCTAGCAAGGGCCACATTGTCAGGTTCACCGTCTGCATTCCAGAGGCCCCCTGACATCCGCCGCATCACCTGCTTTCATGCCCTCCCACTGCCAGATTACCTCTCACCTCCCGATTCTCGCTGCAAGAGCCTAGAAGGAGTGGTGAGCCAGAGATAGCACTCAATCCGTGCTGTCCACCTCAAAAGGAACCAGGACTTTATTTATTTATTTTCAGTAGTGCTAGGTGCAATGAAAGGTGACTGAGTGCCATGGGGAGGTCGGGGGGTGCAAGGACCCTTTATTTAATATTCAGGATGGGCGGGGTGTAGTGACGCCCACAGGAGGAGCCGACAGGCAAGGTCGAGTATAAGGCCTGTTGAATATTCATGACGGGTGGAGACTAGGGAGGAGACAAAGAGACAGAGTGGCAGCAGGCTTAGGCAAAGCCTGAAAGTTTTAAAGGGGCCCTGTCCAAAAGGGAGGCTCGAGTCTTAAATAGGGCAAGGGGAAGCCCAGTATCTATAGGTGTTAAGCAAGGCGACTAGGCCCACAGATTTTAAAGGAGCTCAGCTATAGAAGTGCCCAGAGATTTAAAGGGGCCTGTCAGGTTTAATTAAGAGGGCATCTAGGTCCAGTTAATTTAGGGCAACAAGGCCCAAAGTAATTAGAGCAACCAGGCCCAGTGCGGTTAGGGCAGCCAGGCCCAGTAGTAGCTAGGGCAACCCAGCCCAGTACAGTTAGGGCAGCCAGACCCAGTGTGATTAGGGTAACCAGGGCTAGTGTGATTAGGGCAGCCGGGTCCAGTAGTAGCTAGGGCAACCTGGCCCAGTACAGTTAGGGCAGCCAGGCCCAGTGTAATTAGGGCAACAAGGCACAGTGTGATTAGGCAGCTAAGCCAAGAAGTAGTTAGAGCAACCCAGCCCAGTACATTTAGGGCATCCAGGTCCCGTAGTAAATAGGGCAACCCAGCCCAGTACAGTTAGGGCATCCAGACCCAGTAGTAAATAGGGCAACCAGGTCCAGTGTATTTAGGGTAGCAGACCTAGTGGCAATTAGTGCAACCTGGCTCAGTAACTAGGGTGTTAGCATTAAAGTGCTCAGGGTAGTCAGATCCTAATAAAGACAGACCCCAAGGGGGGGAAAGGGTCTAACCAAGGGGTGCTTAGCACACAACATACTATAAAGTGACTGTCAGCTACTGTACTGTTTTTACAAACTGTTTATTCCTCAAGCATCTGAAGTGTGGTGTTGATTGCATAAAGCACCGAGACTGTACTGTGATACATTAGGATTGTGGTAATTTACCCCTGAAAGTGAACAATTGTCCCATACTGTTGCAAGTTGCCCCTGCAAGTGAACAATTGCCCTGGATTATTGCAATTTGTCCCTGCTCTAGGCAGATTGCCCCTGCAAGTAAACAATTGCCCTGGACTGTTGCAATTTACCCCTGCTCCAGGCAGATTGCCCCTGCAAGTGAACAATTGCCTCAGATTGTTGCAATTTACCCCTGCTCCAGGCAAATTGCCCCTGCAAGTGAAATTCCAGTGTACAGTGCTAATAGAAGTATCAGTGTGAAGAGCAAAGTCTGTAACTCAATCTTCCAGCCTCCATCAGCTCCTCACTTCAGCAATCTTCAGCCAGCAGAGAACTTCAGCATCTTCTTGCCCATCGTCCGCTGTAAGCCGAAATCGACGTCCCTTGGAGAGTTGCGGCCACAGATTCCTGATTAGCTTGGAAATGAGATGACTGGAAAGAGCCTCATCTGTCACTCCCAGATGCCCGCCGAGAGACGAGAAACCATTTGCTTTCTCACAGATGCACTGTAGTGTGATCCACAGACTTTGCAGTTTAAAAATGTTTATTTTCATTTTTTCCAATATAATAGTGATAATACCAATAGTGGTCTGGGTTTCCTAGGTAATAACTACACGAGGGAGTTAATTAACATCTCAGCCTTTGGCCTTAGTGTTTATTACCCCTGGTCCAGTTATTGCCTTGTAAAACCAGACCACTATAGTGTTATCGCTACAATGACAGACAGTACACAGCATTCACTAAAATTAGGAATAAGAGACAGCAAACAGCAGCCTTGAGTGTACCTGCAAATAAAACATATCACAAATGTACATCAAATGATACCAGAGCCTAGTAACTGCAAGGTATGCTGGTGCAGCAGTGGATTATTTTAATTGCAAGAGTATACTATTTTATTTTATTTTGCAAGTTATTTATCCAGGATAGTCAAGCTGAGATGCAGCATTGCATCTTTAGTGGGATGCTGCTTTAACCCATTTCCACAGCTGGGTGGACTGGAACACTGGGATGTTATGCAAGTTGCTCATGGTTACACTCTGTTTATTTAGTTCTGGCAGGATTTGAACCTGTGGCCTCACACCTTCCCAGCCAGTGGTCTAATCACTAGATTACACTTCCTTATTAGTGAGTAGAAAATGGAGTTTGGAAAATGGCCACAGGAAAACAGATGGAGTGGGGTTGGGGGTGCAGTTCTTTACAGAAACAATGTGGTCTCGTTAAAACCTAAAGTATTTAGCATGATCACATCTGGCTTGGGAGGGGGAGGAGGACCACTAGAGTGACATGACTGTGCACTGGATGGTGGATCTCACACGTCTGATACTCAATGATGTTCAACATATGGCCCTTTAAAAAAAACTCTCTGGAATCTCAGAGGTCAGGTCCACATGAATACCTACTGTATAACCAAAATGACAATTGTCTCTGGAAAATCTCATAAGTGAATTTGTATGTTGTGTCTAAATTTGATTACATTTGATTATATGAATACACTTACAGTACTTTACCCAGATGAGATGCTGGCAGAATTCAGACTGTGACTGTTATAAGGTTTGTGGGTATGTGTACAGCATTCTGTGAAAGCAGAACACCATTCTAAAAGAAAATAAAACCCAGCATAATTCAAACATGTAACACCAGTCAAGTGAAAATGCAATCTGATGCCAAAGTATTTGTCGGCATGCTTCAGTTAAATAAAGTTTTAGGCCAGTGGCTCCATTTTTGATCTTAAAGAGATGCTAGTTTCTTTAGTCCTTGCTTTTGTTAACAGTCAGCCAAGCATGTAATGGAAAGATTGCCTTTTCTGTAGAAAATAAATGGCTATATTGATCAAAATTGTTTTGTAAGTTAGAAATGTATATCAGAGCAGACATGATGATGCTTTCAAACATATAGTTTAGTACTGGGAACAGATCTACGGTGTGAAGCAATGAGCTGTATGAACATTTAAAGAAGGGGGGAGGCGTATTTTCAAAATGGTGGGATGCAGGGACAAATGCCTGCTCTGGTCAGTCTTCACAGTAGAGGAACTGTGGGTGGAAGGGGGGAGAGGCAGGTCAGTATGTAACAGCAAGGAGAAGAAAACACCATTTAGGAAGTACAAAGAGACCCAGTCAGAAGAAGACAGGGAGATATATCTGGTAAAGCAAAGGGAGGCAGGAAGGAGGGTGAGGGCAGTTACAGTACAGCACAAACAGGAGAGGATAGCTAAGGAGGTCAGAAAAGGGGATAAGACCGTCTTCATGTATGTGAGTGAAAAGAGGAAGACAAAGGAAGGTATAGTGAGAATCAGTAGGGCAGGAGGAGGGAGGGACTGTGTAGAAAAAGTTCAAGAAAAAGCCAACATTTTAAATGATTACTTCTGCTCAGTCTCTACACTAGAAAAGGGGATAGGCCAGCATGTACCAGCAAACACCAGGAGGAGATGGGGAGCAATAAATGTAAGAACATCATGAAATGTCATCTGTGTAACCAGAGGGGGCCATGCCTTTTAGAATTGTCCTCGGGCAGCACATAACATTCCAGGGATTTGATTCAGGATATCCTTGATAAAGCACAGTGTTCTACTATTGTTCCTTTGGACCCCCTTCCTTAACTTTTTCAGCTTTGGCCCCAGAGCTCCATCTGACGGTTTCAGTCTTTGATTTGAGCACTTCTGCCTTACCAGCTGATCCACAGGCTGACTGTTGGTCCCAACCTAAGTCTGGGTCAGTCTTACAGGAGCTAACCCCTCCTGATGTTTCCCCGGAAGACCCTCAGGAGGTGGTTCTGCATACAGCTCCTCTGGTCCCAGTTGTAGAACTAGTTTTATACACAGTCCCTGAGATGTCATATACCTCTGCTTTCTCCTCCTCCAGTTCCTATTGAGGACGGTTCCTCCTTTTGGATTGTGAGGTGGTTGGGTTCTGGGGGTCAACAGCCCAGGTACAAATACCAGAATAAAGAGACCATGACCTTGAGCAATAGATTCGACCCCCTACAACCAGGAACTAGCTGGGGTGATTCCGATGGGGAGAAGTCAGATGGTTCCTCCCTGACCTCTTCATAGCTCAATCTCTCCTCTGAGGTAGAGGATGAGGTCCCTGAGCTCCCTGGGATGGTAGGACCCATCAGATGCACACAAGGAGAAGAACTGGGAAATGGAATAAGAAACGAGGGTAGGGTTAGTGGTATTTTTTCTTCTCTTCTCTCCTCTCTGATGGCATCTGTTGTGTTAAAA
The DNA here is from genome assembly GCA_016271365.2 of Neoceratodus forsteri. Taxonomy (NCBI): domain Eukaryota; kingdom Metazoa; phylum Chordata; order Ceratodontiformes; family Ceratodontidae; genus Neoceratodus; species Neoceratodus forsteri. The sequence continues at coordinate 423,704,343 of CM057453.1, forward strand.
TGTGCCTCTCCTAATACAAATAGTAAGGAATGGAAGGAGGAGAGTCATAACATTTACAGTGGCCCAGTCCTTAGACCATCATATTTTTTTTTCTAGGACACCCAGCTACGGACCCTAGAGGATGTGACCCATGCTAAAAAACTGTGGAGTGGGGTGTCTTTTGGTCCTAAGGGGATGGGACTAAGGGGTCCTAAGGTCCTCAGGTGTTGGAATTGGGTTTGGGGGTTTCTGTCTCAGTTCACAGATTGATTAATATTATTCCAGACAGGTTTTTTTTTATTAGATGTCTCCATCTAGGAGCAGAATTTTTGGCTAATTAATGTTTATGCTTCTCAATTATAGTCTCAAAGGATTGAGGTTTTCTATGCTGTACAACCGTTTTTCTCTACATTGCCCAACATGTAATTTGGGCGGGGGGGTTAATTGCCCTCTTGACAAAAAATTAAGTTTTACTACTGCAAAGAAGATGTATTGTGATTCTAATTTTCTGGGAAATATGACTCATTCTACATGTCTATGGGATGCATATGGACAGGGCCCCATGTTCATTGGGGCAAACTGCACCTACACTCTGCAGCAGGACCTCATTCATGCTGCAGTCAGACTATAAGCAATTCTGAAGCATTTCTGTAGCAGTTCTATGATGGGCTTTAAATTCTCTGGCAACTCAAGTGAACCCCAAAATAAAATTTAGCTACTCAGAAAGAATGCTTAGAAAAAGGCAACCTGAGGCAGTTTGGCAGATGCACCGGTAAGGCAATGCAAAGCAATTCTGGCATCAAGATTTGGACTGCATGTAGGGCATGGGTGAACTGAAGGGTTTTTTTGTTTTTTTTTACTTCAGTCTTTTATTGTCCCATGCCTCCCTCCTACCTGTCCAGTGCTGGTTTGCCACAGCTATGCTCCTGAGAATTTCTTCCCCTGTCTGCCCAGTTGCATGAAGACCAGCATTGCCTGGTTACAAAGCAGCACTGCTCCAATGGCTCCATCCCACCCTCTTGCTTGAAGCCTGGAGGTGATGATTTGCGCTGTAACGTTGCTTGAATTGCTTCCTCCTGCATGCGCAGTTTAGCACTGTTGGTGTCGTTTGTGTCAATGCCACCTGGCTTTCACATCATCTTCTCTCCCACTCTGTAAGGACTTACTGTGAGGCTAGAGAGTACCTGGACCATTTTACGTTTAGACAAAGGTCCAGAAAGCCTCCAATTTTTTTGTCTGTAATAATTACTAATACTTTTTTATTCCACAGTTCTGCAACCGGCAGATAGAACCACCATTCTTTCTCATGAAATAGACTTTCTGAAGTTCCATCAGTGTTTGTAGAAGGCCATAATGGTCATAAGCTTCAGGGCTGAGTGCCAGTGGATTGGAAAGGGGTAGCCCCACTCACTACTACAATTTGGGGGTGGGGTGGAAGTCAAATGGAACTGCCAACAACTCACACTAATGCCATTGTAGGCTTGCTCACAATCATTTTAGCCATTTAGTTAGGGGGTTCAGTGGTGACAGCCATTTGTACTGCACCAATAAAATGCTATTTCTGTGCACATGCTTGTTTCTTGTGACAAGGACTCATCTTTTTCTATGGCAGTTACTGTAAACTCAGTAGAATTGTAGAAAACATAGGGCCCTGTATATGGAGTGTTGCATAACATGGGTGGTGAGACTTTCTTTAAGAGTCCCTTAGCATCATGTATTGATTTTTTTCTTTTTATCTGATAGTCTTCTTCTTGCTGCAGCAGAAATGGGTGCAGTGAATTCTCAGACCATTGGGTATTAGGGTGTGTTATTCAGGACCCTAGACAGACTACATGAGATACTGGGCTTTGGAAAATGAACAGTTGGGTGTTACAGTATGCTCAAGTAAGGGAGGATCTTTTCCATTTACTCTGTGCCCAGTCTTCTGTTCAATGCCTTTTTGACTCAATAACTGACAGGTAGGAAGATAGCAAATTGGAATTACAATATTTTTAGAAATTTGTTAAATCTAAAGGGAATCAGGATTATTTGAAATATTTGTCTTTGAGAGGGGAGTTGCAGGCCTTAATCTCTGGGAGAGCTCTTGCTAATAAAGAGAGAATTTCTGCTAGAGCTGTCAGGAATATAAAATTCCACACATGGAATGCCTGTGAATTGACCATTCCTATTCCACAGAATTCTGCAGAATGTTCTCAAAAATTCAGTGGAATTTTGCAAAATGTTAAATTTCAGTTATTTCACTATGATTTTAAAAGTACATGTCCACATAACACCAGATTTGGCATGTAAACAATAGTCTATGGCATACATGTGTGTACTAAATGTCAGAACAATAGACTAAAAGGAAGCAGAGTGATGGGTGGCCAAACATTTATTAAAATCAAATTTTCAGTTATTTTGAGATAATTTTACAATTTGTTATCCAAATTTCTCCATAATGTCAGGGTTTAGAGAAGCACCTAGAATGTATATATGCATTGTGTTTTAAGTCTCAAGCTTCAATGGAAGCTGAGTTATAGGTAGTCAAATATTTTGCCAACATTTGAATATTTTTGATTTCATTGAAATGTTACAAAAATTAACAGGTCTACAGATTATCACTACATTTGTATATGCACATATTTTCAGATTTCTAGCTTTAAATGGAACTGAGTTATAGCCTGCCAAACATGCTGCCAAAAAGTTCAATTTTGGTTAGTTCCCTCTAATTTTAAAACTACATATCCAAATTTAGCCAGAGTAGAAACATTTAAACTACTATACCACATGGCCATTTCTGAAAAAGTTCATATGTTCAGCTTTAAATGGGATTGAATTAAAAGTAATCAAACTTTCACAACATTTAAAAATTTAATTTTGCAAGAATGTAAACTACATATGTATAACCCCCTGAAACTTTAAAACTAGAGAATGCAATACCATTAAGTTTGGTAGGTTCTTAGACCTTACAAGGAGTCTGTGTGTGCCAATTTTATTAATTGCTTGCTGAGAGAAACTGCAAAATAACATGTGTACTTAAAGTCAAATCCCATGAGTCTTTGTGAAAAATGTAGAATTTCATGAAAAATTCCATAAAACTGGAATTTTCTAATTTATCTCAGCCTTATCTGGGGGATTCTAATTAAAGGATAGAGGTATAAGAGGCAGGTAGTGTGGGGGTCACCAGGTTCCGAAGTCAGATGCACAGTTTCACCAAGAAATTGACAACTGAGCTGGGTAGTGCAACAATTGTAGACCCCCAGGTTGGAGCAAGAAAGCACAGAGTGTCAACAATTCTAACCAGAATGCAGGATATTTAAGGATCACATCCAGTAAATTTATGATGCAGGGAGCCTGGTGTACATGCAAGTCTAGGACTTAGAGGTACTCAAAAAGAGGTAGTGGGGGAAGACAGTGTCTTGGGCAGCAGGAAGAAAGAATTCTGGCTATTCCAACAGGGTAGGTCAATAGGAAAAGGAGTAGATAACTCACGTTTTGAGGGAGTTTGCCACTGTAAAGAACAAAGAGGATATCAGTGGGATCAGTAATTCTACTGAGTCAATCTGGCTATGCCAAAAGAGAAGGGGGGGATAGTCACCCAGAGAGGAACAGAAGGACTGCAAAAAGCTCAGCCCAGCTTATCAAATGAAGTAGTGATATGTTCATTGTTAATGTTAAATTCCACAAAAACATTCTAGATGCTTCATCTACAGTATATGCTATCATAAATTTGTGAGAAAATGTTACTAATCATTTTTTTCTTCTGCAAAATTAAAACTGCTTAACCAATTTATCCAGTTGTGTTACACACCAGGATACACTGACTATGGATATGCATGTCAAACATTTACTCTATGCATGCAAGAGCAGAGAAATTACAAATATCCACATTTTTGATAGTTTTCACAAAGTTTTGCAAATATTTACATAGCAAAGTTCTGAACCCCTGTAACTTAAAAATCTCTTATCTAATTCTGTCCATATTTAGATCATTCTATAAGTATTAAAAAAGGTTATCCATACTAATTTACACATGTCTAGCTCCAAAGGTGCCTGAGTTATATGCAGATGAATTTTGTTCATGAAATTTCTTGAAAAAATAAAATGACAGATTTTGAGCACTTATACTTTTGAGATGATGCATCATATTGTCACAAAATCTGGTACATTTTTGAAACATCTATCATCAAGGAATCATGCCAAATTTAAGATCCCTGACTCAATAGATGGTTAAGGTATATGCAGATAAAAATGTTCATGAAAGTTTGCACAAACAATAAAATAAGAACATTTGAACACCTATAATTTTGGAACTATCCATCCAAATGTCATGATATTTGACAAGTTAGTGGCCACTGAATGTATATTCCAAATTTCAGAGCTCTGGCTGGAATGGTGACTGAGTTATAACCAAAATACCACATTTTAAAAATTCCACAAAATTCTGACACAATTCTGCAAAATTTCACAGAAGTTTGTGGAATTTTTTTGAAATTCTGTGGACTCTGAATTTTCCTATTCCACACAGCTCTAATTTCTGTAGTTCAGGAAGAAATGAAACAGCTACAGTATAACAGGGCTTGAATGTTGAGGCTCAGGGGAAGTTACCTTCCTTAAATCCTTTTGATAGCTGCTCCTAGTGTCTTATTAGAATATGTTTTTTTGTAACTAGTGGATGTAGATGACAACATTGTTTCTGACCCATAGGGAATGTTGCAGATTGTTAATTCCCACATACACATCTTTTTTTCTGACCCTTCTGGATCCTCTACTTGACAGGGGGAGTTTGTAGGTTCTTTACAGTGCCCTCAGTTGGGTTCTGATTTAGGGGAGACCTTGGTTTAGCCTATTTCATCTATGGAGGTTGAGCAAACTGTATGCTCCCCTTCCTTGGGTGCTGCTCCTGGGGGAGATGGTTTATGTGTTGAACTGTATCAATTCTTAATATACTATATTGCACAAGAGCTGACTGACCTGTTTAATGAATGTCTTGGCTCCAGTCTCTTACCCACTGATATGTATGAAACTGTATTGATCTTCATTCACAAGAAGGGTCCTAAGAACAACTTTAGTAACTGGAGGCAGAGTAGCCTCTTAAATATTAATTTTAAAATATTGTCTAAAATCTTGGGTGCTTGTATAAGTTCCATCTTAGACAGTGTAATTGATCCCTCTCAGTTATGTGCCATCCCTCACAGAAAAATCCAGGATCATTTGTTTCTATTGTGTGAAATCTTTTCAGTTAGATCTAAAGGTCAAAAAAAAAGAGGTTATCTGGTGTCCAGGGGTCAGGACAAGGCCTTTGATCACATATCTCGTTCCTTTCTGTTTTACAAACATATGAACATATGCTGGCAGAAAAAGGCCCATATGTCTATCAAGTCTGCCTGAGTGTGCTGTTCTCAGAATAGTTTGACTACAACTGCCCCCCCTCCCGTTTCCATCCCTTCATCTCTACCCATTTTTTCTTTTCTGTGCTTCAGAATTATGGACTTCCAGCTGTTTTTATTTCCTGGATCAAAACATGTCATAGAAATGCTATTGTGGTCTCTAACATGAGTGGCCAGACGGGAGATAGCATTCGAGTAATGAAAGTGGTTCATCAAGGGTGTCCTTTGAGTTCTCTTTTGTGTATGTTAGAAATTAACCCTTTACTTAGACATATAAATCAAAATAGTGCCATAAGGGGGATTGACCTTATGCAAGGGATTCATCTGCGTAAAACCTTGACTTACACAGATGATCTCTGCTTACTTCTGAATTCAGAACAGTCTGGACACGGGGTGGCTGCTGCTTTGGAATTTTTTTAGACTGTGCAGGGTCCCAAATTAATCTGTTAAAATGTGAGTGTGTGACTTTACATATCCAGGACCCCAGACAATCCATAGTCAATGTTTCCTTAGTTCCAGGACCTATTAGAGTATTGAGAGCTTGGTTTGAGAGTCCAGACAATAGAACCTATAATTGGGAGATGAAGTATCAGGCAGCTGAGGAAAAAGTCATTAGATGGAATTATAAAATGGTAAGGGAAAATCCTGAAATCTGATTGGCTGTTGTTCATGTAGCAATTATGTTCCATGCATGGAAATAAAAAGTGCTGCCAAATGTGCACTGGAATCATTACGCTAATAGAATGTTAAGAATTCAACTGGCAGCAATTGTTGTTTGCCCTGTAACTGTAAGCATCACTTTTACTCGCACTAGGCCCTAAAAATCAAACTACCTCAAATACAAAATAAAATAGAGTAATTAAATGTTGTTTCCCTGATTATGACATTCTCCTTACACACATAAGCAAATTAGAAACATTAAGTATTGTTTATAGTTTTCATTACAACTGTTTCTTTACTGACAATGAAAAATCCCCCTTCTATCTTCACTTGCTCATCAGGGAAATCTCTTCTCCTTGCCCTGACAGTGAGATAATTGAGTATCTGGCTGTAACAGAGGTCTTTGTTGTGTGTGTATGCATAGTATATTAGGAGAGTAGCATTCTAATAGTGGAACCGAGCAGAATTTTGAATCCATGTATTTCATGGTAAACATCCCATATCTTGAATGTGGGGAAAAACAGAGGAAACAAAAACAGGAAGAAGAAAGTAGGCAACAATACAATGACATCATCAGTGACATCATTTGCAGTGGGTGGAAGGATTATTTTATCATAAATGCACACAAGTAAATCTATTGTTTCTACATATAAACATGCTTTTCCCAACTGTAAAAAGTTTTAAAAAAAGTGCCCATTTTATAAGCGCAATAAGGCACTCCAGGATTTGTGTGGGAACACAATTTTACCATGGCCAGCAGCTAAAGTCACTCGGCCTTTGACTTCGTGCCTTATTACGCCCCTGGCCATGCATCAAAATGTGTTCCACGCACACCCCATCATGCCATATTGCTTATGTAACTTTTGGCTTTGAAAAAAAGAGGGTGTATTATATAAAAACATTTCTGTTACCCATTTTTTTGTATCTTAGCTATGTATACCCCACTCTGGTGTCTGTGGAAGTAAAGTGTTATAGTCTCTTATTCTGATTTTTTGGGGTAATAGATTGAAGCCAGTAAAAAGGAATGTTGCTTATATGGCTGAAGCTGATGGGGGGGGATACTAAATCCCATTGTTTACTTTTATAATATTTTTTTCTCTACTAACTTGAGGTCACTGCTAAGCGGTAAAGGAGGACAGTGGGGACTATGCCTTAGTTTTTTGCTTGATCCCTTTTTTGAGAAATGAAAGGATGGGTGCCCTCATTGGAATAGGCTTGAGAAATTAAGGGCCTGTTCTCCCTGATTTCTTGAGAGATTGTCTGAAAAACTCAGTAGTTGGAACATTACTTTTACATTTTCACAAACTAAGCCTAGGAAGGTGCTGTACCACTACATATTGGGTGAATCCTGTCCTGTCACTTTATAGTTTGGAACTTTTCCTCAGTCGCATTTTAAGAGAATTTTGACTACTTTAACTGAACAGCGTCTCCCTGCAAGACTGTGGGGTGCACTGTGGCTCAGTACACATGGCTACACAAGCTAACTATTTATATAAGCTGCATCTTCCTGAATTGCTAATATATTTGTATGTATGTAGCTATGCGCCCCCACCCTGCTTAGCTAACTCTTTGTATAGGCCACATCCCCCTAAGGCTAAATGTACATTCTGTAACTGCCTTAATGTCTTATACTCTGTAACTGATGTGGAGCCTTTGGAAATGAGTCTATGACTCAAATGTGAGTATTTCCGATACCTGAATAAATTAAATAAATAAATAAACAAACTACCAGTTAAAGGCAATAACAAACATATAACCTTGGAGGAGAGATTTTGCCCTGGGGGCATTGTGATAGGATTTTGGAAACCCAATAATGCCTTTTTAGTGAATGCCCATGGGCCAAAGACTCTGAATGCATGCTAATGTTCGGTGAGGGGGAGGGCTTATTTTCTCCCATTCTTTATGAAGAATTGATTTTTGGGTTCCTTCGACCAGGGTAGCACATATATGACAACAATACTTTGATGGGATGATTTGCCATTATTACATTTTTTATTTGGAATGCCAAATGTTAACTGGTCATTCATCAGAATTTTACTAGGTCGGAAGATGTACTCAGTTGGATTACTAAAGCTCTTCATTGAGTATATTACCAGGATTATAAGCATGGGCTGAAATTTCTTACCTTCAAATTGTGGAAGAATATTTCCTGGATTTTTTCCTAGGTGATGATATGTATACTTTTTTTCTCTTTTTCTTATGTATTTTGTATAAAGGGTGCCATATGTTATTGTGGCATTTTATTTGATTCTGGTGTTTTTCTGTCCTTGATTTTGTTTATTATTGTCTGTTTTTTGAGCTTAGTGCTTGTACTTTGTTTTGACCTTGTTTTTAATTTTCAATAAAACAATTCCCCTACTCTTTGACAGGGGGTGCTGTCTGCTTCCTGTTGACGAGAGTAGTGTTTAGAGGTGGCCAATGATGTGGCTGCCTGAGTGAAGGAGACCACTTTCCTCCCCACTGGGTGTATTGAAGAAGCCCTGGATGTGGGATATGAAGTGTCTGTTCCTATGTCTCCTTTGGTTTTGATTAGTGATGGAAACTTAGATAGTGGAAGACCAGCAGACAGGAACTGACCTGGACAGGTGATGGATTCCAGATCTCAACATACAGCAGAATAAAAGTTGGAAGCTGCATATAAGCAGGAAAGGGCATATTTATTGTCTCTACTGGCAAAGGAGGAGGAGGACAAAATTAGACTTTTTTAATGTAACCACCCCACCCACGGGGTATGTTGACTAAATCTGGAGAAGGTAAAGAACAAAGTCTGTTATGCCTTCAGATGAATGGTGCCTGGATTCATTGTCAGAAATTGACTTGGAAAGTGATGTGGTGCCTCTGGTCTTCTGTCCTCAGAGGCAAGCGTGCTACCTACTGAGCCACTGACACTGTGTAATGACATAGCGGATGTAAATTTGGGTAACCTGAGTAAAAATAGTTAAAAGAAAATTTACAACCAACATAACAAAATAACTACAGTACTTGTATCTATCTATCTATCTATCTATCTATCTATCTATCTATCTATCTATCTATCTATCTATCTGTCTGTCTGTTTCTCTTCTCTGTCAGTCTATCTACTCTGTCTCTATCCATCCATCTGTCTGTCTGTCTATCTAGCCATCTATCTACTCTATCTACTCTGTCTATCCAGCTATCTACTCACTCTATCTATCTATCTATCTATCTATCTATCTATCTATCTATCTATCCATCTATCCATCTACAGTATCTATCTGTCTGTCTATCTATCAGTCTATCTCTCTACTCTGTCTGTCTGTCTACCTATCTGCTTTATCCGTCTGTCCATCCATCCGTCAGCCTGTCAATCTATCCATCTATTTACTCTATCATTCTATCTTATCTTCTATCTATCATCTATCTGCCTATCTATCCTTCTCTCTATCCATCTGTTTCTCTATCCATCTTTCTGTCTGTCCATCTGTCTATCTATCTCTCTTCCTATCTGTCTATCTATCCATCCATCTCTACATCTCTCCATCTATTCATCTACATTTCTATCTTTCTGTTTGTCTGTCTATCTTTCCCTCTCTGCCTGCCTATCTGCCTGTCTGCCTGTCTGCCTGTCTGCCTGTCTGTCTGCCTGCCTGCCTGTCTGTCTGTCTGCCTGCCTGTCCGTCTGTCTGTCTGTCCATCCATCTATCTATCTGTCTGCTCTGCCTGCCGGTCTGTACTGTCTGTCTGTCTGTCTATCTATATAGCAAGCCATCTATCTAACTCTCTATCTATCTATTCAGTCTGTCTGCCTGCCTAGTCCAGTCCATCCATCCATCCATCTGTCTATCTGTCTATCTTTTTGTCTATCTGTCTATCTGTCTACCTGTCTACCTATCTGTCTCCCTCTCTCTCTCTCTATCTGTCTGTCTGCCTTTCTATCTAGCCATCTATGTATATTTCTATGTGTGAATCTATCTCTCTATCTGATCTGTCTGTCTGCCTGCCCTTCTGTCTATCTACTCATTTTTCTGTCTGTCTGTCTGTCTGTCTATCTATCTATATCTCTATCTGCTCTGTCTGTCTGTCTGTCTCTCTGCCTGTCTGTCTGTCTGTTTGCCCGCCCAGCCAGCCAGCTGGCCAGCTGTCTTTCTTTCTGTCTGTCTGTCTATCTCTCTAGCTATCGATCTATCTATCGATCTATCATCTATCTACCGTGCTTTGTTGATTATTCATCAAATTTTATTTGCACAAAAGTTTGCTATTTAACTCCTCCTTATTATTCACCAACCTCGATTACCTGCTGCCCTTGATTTATCTGCCCAATTCTGCTTGTTCTAAAAATATGGACAGTTAATCTAGGGTGTAGTATCCAGGCCCATTGCCAGGATCTTTACAAGAGGGGTTCCTTTTTAGGAGTCTGTGACTTTTAAAAAAAAGCCTGAAGTCTGGGGGCCACTAGGCCCCCAGAAGCCCTGGGGTTCTAGATGCTCTGTGGTGCATTTTCTGGCTTATTTTGAAGCTAAATAACTCATATCTTAGCTCCTTCCCCTTGCTCTAAAATTATAATGTGTCTGGCTACATACTTGTATTCTTTCTGTGAGGTTAGCAAAATGCTGAAATTATTGTAAAGGTGATACATATATTTGGTTGCAGCTGTCACCTGCTGGCTTGACATAGGCAAGGCCGTGAATGTCATTGACACAATTACATTCATTTAGGCCATGAATGTCATTTTGCTAACCTCACGTACTCGAGTGGAGGGAAGTCAAATCAGATACCGTCACTTTTACTTCTAATATAGCAACAGAACAGTATAAGGAGAATTGGTGCTACTTTCACAATATGATACATGAATTTAGCGCAACTCTGATGTCAGAAAGGTTGGAAATTCACTTTACCAAACGGCACCACCGTGCACTAGCTTTCACTTATTTTAACCTACCAGGGCAGCACTGTATCATACTAATTTGAGTGCTGCCAGATATGCATATCTCGATTTATTTAACACTTCCACATACCTAGCTGTTAAATATATGACTTTTTTTTAAGTGCACTGAAGCCAAACTCATGTAAATGCTTTATTTATGAAAAGGGTCTGGCTGTTACTGTACCACTGCTGCAGAAGTTCATCCTAAAAGTTTGTAGGTCCCCCAACTTCCCCCACCCCAGCTTGCTCCAAAGTCAAATTCTGAAACCCTGCTTGCTAAAACAGTTGCACATCAATAGGTGAGATAGCAAAAGTGCCAAGAAGACTGCATTTGTTTGGTATTTATTTAGTAAATTACTAATTTTAATAAAAATCAAGACTTTAAACAACCCCTTGGTAGTACAAGCAGCCCATTTTCATCACGATGGCCCCATGGTATTAACAAAATCGTAATTAAAATGTTTCGCTACAACTATTGCATATTTCTTTTACAATAATGCAATATTTCCATTAAGGAGCCATATATGACCTTCATGTTACTTTTAATCTCACAACCAAGATTAAAATTAAAAAAGGTGCAGGCACACTGAGAGTACAATTTCCCAGTTTGTTTCATAGACAAAAACATTTCCAGTACTCTGTGCCTTCAACTGCCTCCTATCAACAGTCAGAGACTGAATTGTGACCTTTGGGCAATCAACATGTCCAAAAATTAAAACCTCTGAAAAACATGCTGCAGATTTTTCTGTATCTGGCCAGTACTGCTTTTATGATAATTACTACTGCTGTGAGAGAGAGCTCAGCCTTGAACTCCTGAGTAAAGATGACTCTGAGCTTTTTCTCAGATTCCAAATCAGGAGGATTTGAGAGGGCTCTCACTCAGCTCATAATTTTAATTTTTTTTGTTTATTTTAATAATCACAGCTGCCCAACTAGTCCTCCTCCCTCCCCCCAGTACTTGTCAGCCACATCCCATTGAGTCCCATCTTTCAACCGCTTTTTTACACTTTTTGAAGCCATCCCCAGCTGGAAACTTGATCAGCCTGATGCTGCAAGTTGCCTTTACCTGTCGTTCCAAAAAATTCAGTTACTAGCCCTAACTGCCACTGTGATTGTCTTTTTTGGGCCTTTTTTCTCACATTGCAACTGCCACAGTCCATCCTCACTCGCAGTCTGTGACACATTCTGAATTCTAGGCAGAGCCTTCCCATTATGAACTTTGCATCACATCCTGACATGTCCACTGTTGGAGCATAGGATAATGGGGGCAGGACCAGCTGGACAGGTGGACATGGTACAAGACTCAACACAGCTTGGCTATTAGGGAACTCAGTGGGTGGCAGTGCAAATTCAGGTGGGGGGTGGGGTGGGGGGACTTCTTATGGGGCAGTCAACATTTGCAACTCAGAGGGATGGGTGTGGGTGTGGGGAGCCAAGGCACTTTGCTTGCGTGACCTACAGACTCTTAAAGCAAGAGAGTCCTGTAATGATTAAAGAGACAATAGTTACTTGAAACAGGGAAACGCATATTGATAAAAAAAGGAGGTTCCAAATGAGGGGGGGTTCGTTCAACCCAGATGACCCCAGCTGGCAACAGGCCTGGCATCTATCTGTCGATTTATTTATTTCTGTATTTAATTGAAAACTGATGTCAGGAGAGGCACACTGAGCCGAGGCATGTTTACAGGTGTGGCCCGGGGGAGTGGAAATAGAAGCAACAGTAGCACAATACGTAAAAATACAATAGAGCAACATTTGGTAAATAAGTTGGTACAGCAAATGGGTATTTACAAAAACAAAATTGCGACAGACAAATAAAATGCTTTCACAGATCTGTATGAGATGCAAGTTCAAGTGCAAAGTACAACAGCAGTACACAGCATATAGTTACTAAACTGACAAAGGAGGGAGACCTGTAGATGAACTTATGCCAGACCCCGTGGTAGAGGAAATAACGGTGATGGTTAGGCAGTGCAACCAGTAGGCAGGTAGTGGAGACCCAGCCATAGGCCCAACACGGATGTTCGATGCAAAGCCGTGGAGGCATCCAGAGGAAGGTTAAAAGGAGAAGGTGGGATGGGGTTGGAGTTTCAATTGGTGCCTGAGTGAGCCTGGGGAGGAGGAGAGCCGGGGGGGAGTTTGTTCCAGATGGAGGGAAGATAACAGGAGAAGGCAGATTGCCCAGTGGAAGAGCAGGATTGAGGAGTGGAGGAAGTGCAATGATCCCTGGAATGGAGAGAACAGGAGACGGGGTAGTTGGGTGAGAGGAGAGGAGAGGAGAGGAGAGGAGAGGAGAGGTGAGGTAGAAGTGTTGGGAACCAAACCAGTATTTGGATATGATTGAGGTACAGTGAACTGTCTGTCTGCCTGCCTGCCTAGCTATGAAGGAGGTACAGTGAACTGTCTGTCTGTCTGTCTGCGTGTCTGTCTGCCTATCTATCTACATATCTGTCTCTCTCTCTCTCTCTCTCTCTCTCTCTCTCTCTCTCTATGTACCTATGTACCTACATACCTACATATCTACAGAGTCTGTCTGTCTAACATTATGTTTATGACAGTACAAACTGAAGTGGATTGCTGGTCTTAAAGCCCTACATCCCAGTAAACATTTTACAGGCACACACGATAACTTGATAAAACAACAGTTTGGTCAATAGGGTGATTTTTGTAGTGCTTTAATTTATTTTTAATATATCTACAGAGCTCTTTGTACTGATTGCAAGTGCACTGTACTTTGTTTAAAAGGAAAATGTAAAATGGTGGACATTCTAATTTTTACCTCATAAATTACTGTACATTGCTGGAGGTTACTTTTGTATGAAGCAAGTAAACAAATGGTATGCATAAACCCCTACTTTAAAAACACTGCATGCATGCACTTCAGTAGCTGTCATGGAATAGTTTGCACCCTATGGGCAGGTCATTAGTTGGAGACTTGCCTTACCTGCAACAATAAGCGACACAGGCTCCCAGGGACAGTAGGAAGATTAGTAGAGTCATGCACACTGCAATCGTGATGTTACGTCTCTTCACTTCCTCTACGTGCTGCAGTTCCCACCATTCCAGCTCACTGTACTGGCACCTTTCTCCCACGTAGCCTCTCACACAGCTGTCAGTGACACAGAGAAAGTTACCAGTCAGCTGTCTGAATTTGAGGGTTCTGATTCTGAAATGGGATGAAACAACTTGTGTTGCACCTGAAGAACAGAAACAAGGTAACTGCAACAGCTATCTAACTTGTTGACATGGCTTTTAGGTGAAACAGACTGGCCGTATGGAAGGAGGGAATTCCAAAGGACTAGGACTGCAACTGAGAACAATCTATCCTCTGCAGAGTTGATCCTGGAGTGGGGGACAACTTGCAGCACCAGGTTCCTGGAGTGAAGGGCTCTCCCAGGGCCATGCAAGATAAGCAGTTCAGGAAGGGTAGACTTGGATCCAGACTGATAAGTCAAGTCATGAGGAAAGAAATGCCTGCACCAGAGTTCTCAGATCTCGTGGTTCTAGTAGGGTCACAACCTGGCAGCATTCTTCTCATGATAAAAGCAACTCTTGACTATGGTGACCACCTGTGATTCCAGCAGTCTTTTACCAAGGACTGCACCCAGGTTATATAGTGCAACCAGGTTGCTGTCGATTTTAGTGGTTACTACACACGCCTTGGGGCTCAAACAAGTTTGTGTGCCTGCGTCATTAAACTCCTAATTGTGGAGGTTCATATTCTAGCTTTAAGTACTGTAAATTGTGCAGTGCCTTCACCCAGGGAAAATTTAAAATGGGCTTGGTGTAAGTTTAGTACCACCTCTTGGGATGCGGTTCCTGCCCACCTTCCTACTGGGTCAAACAGTTCCCCACAATGTAATTCTTATCTCTACTAATATGTTCTGAGGGCTGTATTCAGCACATTTAAGCAAACCAAAAACAAAATGGATAAACTGACTTTTACCTACTGCATTTTGGAGCTGTAAATAAAAATGCATAAGTGTCTTAAAATGAAAGTATTAGATCAGAGCACTCGGTCACTCTCAGATATAGAATATGTTATATAAAGGCTCTATTTTATACAGCAGGAGATTCATCTTACTTTATACAACAAAACGTTGATTATATTAAACATGTCAACAAGTATAAGCTCTTCCTGGGATTACTGCAATAACAAGGTATAAGATACAACACATTGCCTAACAGAGTACATTTTTGTGGGTTTTGAGTGTGAGCACTTTATAAATATATAAATAATATGCACAGATAAGTCCTGATATGAGACAGATATATTTTTTAACTTTGTATTTTGCTCTATATTGCTGGTGGGAATATATCCCATATCAATCCTGAGACTCCCTGACTCCCCACCTGGCATCCTCTCTGTCAGCTTATACAGGAAGTCCCATGACTTGCCCTACACAGCAGTACTCCCCAGGGGCCAAGATCAACCTTGGTCCCCAGTGAGTCTATCAAGCGGGGGCCTTGGGAGGCTCCTGATTTTATGGTGCACAGCATGGAGGGATTTTCTGCATTTTGTTCTCCCTGGTGGAGGTGGATGTGCAATGATGTCAACACACATTGGGTGCATGTCTGCTCCCAGTGTGCAGACATTCGCCACACCACCAATCCCTGCCACAGTACTGGTTCCAGGTGCACCTACCCCAAGCAATCGCTAGGGTTCTAAATGTTCCTATGTACCTGGTCCCTCTCACCTTGGAGGCAAGCAGTCCATTATCCCCCCCCAAGCCAGCTGTCTAATGCCCCGGAGTTCACTCCCAAACCTGGGTCGTTAGTGCCACAAGTAGTTGCGCTACCACTGCACCAGCAGGCCACCATTATGAGCCAGATATTAAGAGTCTCTTAAAAGAACTTTTTATGTAAGGTGCACTAAGGAGAAAAATGATCAGTAATGTATTAAATATGTTTCCTTGGTAACAGGTGCTGAAAACATTTAAATAGCAAGGCAAACTGCAGCCAGGAGCCCTGCAGCTGGGCAACAGGAGATAGTAGAATTATATATGCACATGTAGATGCAGTCAGTGGTGAAACAAGGTGTGTGGGTGGCAGCAATATTAATTACTTACTAATGTTTTTGTTGTGATATTTACTTTTTAGTCACAGTGGCCCCTATGCACTAAGGGGCGCTATGCCCAGCATGCAGGCACACCTAAGTTCTTGAGACACTCACCGGGGGTCCCACAGACCCCCAGCAGCATTCACAAAAGAAGGCACACCTGTTCTGCAGTCGATCCCCCAGCCTTGTGCCTAGCTGCCCACATGGCCAGTCCAGAGGAGTGGCCAGGGGGCGTGCCTGTACTCTGTGACATTCACAAAGGTGAGGAGTGCTGGGTGAGAGGTTTGCAGGATATGTCAGCAGGCACCCTGCTGCATCCTGTACATGCCCCCTGTGGAAGACACCCATTGGCCACAGTGGGAAGAAAAATAAACATGCCATGCCACCCAAGCCCCCCCCCAGGAAGGGAGGGCAGGGATGGCATTTTGGGTACTCGCATGTTCCTTTTATAAATATGGGGCTCATGCCATCCCACAATCCCCTGCTCCACACAGAGCAGGAGAGCCACTCAGGGGCCAGGTCAGGCATCCGCTGCCCACCTGTGTCCTCTGATTCACCCCTCCATGCACCAGTGCACTGAGGGGAGGGTGGCTGGGATGTGGACAGGCACCCTGTGGTGGCTGGTGATTGTGAATACCAGCCATCATGCACCTGTTCGCGGGTGCGGAGCTTCACAGGCTGGATATGCACCTCCTGTGCATACCCAGCCTGCACTGGTGCAAATCACCCAATATAAAGACAATTTACTGATTTAAAAGATGTGAAGGACAGAAGAAAGAGGCAGAGGAATGAACACTGGTATGGTTATATGTATCCATATCTGTAAGCATGTAAATATCAGTAAAATATTTCCAGATACTGTATTTGTTATTTTTTATTTTGGATTAAATTACAGTGTCCCCTGAAGCAGCCAAATGTTAAGTGACAAAATGCTGTGGTTATGAAATAAAAGATGTCAGTCCTATGTGTCATGCCCTTTATTGCCTAGGGTGCCCCACTACTGGTTTTTGGAACTGCAGGACCGAGGCCCTGAGTTACTCATTGTTCCCCAATCCAGGGGGATCTCCTTAAGTATTTATGCAGTGTGTAGTAGCAGCAAGTCGCTTCTCTGGCTGATTGGACTCCTTTCTCAATTGCAGGCCACTGTGGTGACCTGTGAAACAGCTCTCCATGGGTTCAAGTCACTCAGTCAGTCCACTTCTCTCTTCTCTGTGTGAAACAAATGACTTCTCCCTCTGAGGTTACAGGTGCAGCTTCAACCCATAGAGCCTGACCATGTTAGGCAAGTACACCATGTCCTTGAATCTAGTCCCCACATGTCATATGACAACCACTGCCTGTAAGTGCTACTGACTGGCTGGTTCCCCAGACACAGAGCCGCTCACTGTCACAGAATTAATGCTACAGGGTATTAATATCTGTTAGAGCTGGTAGAGTACTCACAGGGTGACTTACCTTTGCTAACACCTCTCCTAACTTCAGCTTTCAGTCTCTCAGTCTGCACTATATAAGAATGAGATTACTTCTTTTTTCAATTGCAGAAATTTGCTTGACTCTGGCAGACGCATGGTCTGCCTTATTAATTCTCAACTTCAGCTTTCTAGTCTGACTCCAACAGCAGCCACATGCAAATTAAAAACTTCTGGAACAGACCCTGCTGTTCTCTGAAGTAATCTAGCTTTTGGTTGGTCCACCGAGCCATCAGTCACTCACAGAAGGGCTAGAGGTCCATTACTCACTAAACAATTGACTTCTTCAATCGTGCTTGAATTTATGAAGTCCTTCTTGGGTCCATGAGATGCCCTACTTTATGAAGGGTAACAATTTAGTTTCAGGAAAGCAAAAGGGAGATGTAGGAGTACAACGGGAGTAGGAATGAGGCAGAAGGGTATGGAGAAATTCAAACAGATGATAGGCAAGGGAAAGAAAGGCCATATTCTTTCAGAACACCTTCTGGAGACTAAGGTGAGCCCCATTTGTACTCACCTCTCTGGGTTGTGGGCAGATTGCTGGACTTTGGGTCAAATTGGCAAGATTACTGAGGACTTTCTGACCCACCCAAGGGGACAAGGCAGATGAAAGCAGGCACGCATCACAGTGGTTAAAAGTATATTCACTGTGAACAACAGCAGGTGTAATTTGTTGTGGTTGTGGAGTGCTTACATTGGAGAAGCTCATCACAGTGGGAAGGAAGGAAGGAAGTGGGGGTCCTCAGAAATGGAGGCCCCAAAGAAGGAGCAAGAGGCACACAGCCAAGCAGGAAGCAGCTGCTTCTGGGGGACTCTATTGTTATGGGGATAGACTTGGGAGCGGGGGACAGAAGGGAGAGGGAGCTGAAGTTCCTCCCTAGTTCTTCAGCTTGGAGGGATGGATAGCATATCCAGGGGATTGCTAGGGCAGCAGAAGAGATAGGAAGGAACTACAGTACATGTCATTGTCCATATGAGGACAAATGGTCTGGAAAGGACAGGGGAGGAGAAGTGCAGGGTAACTTTAGGGAGTTGGGGAGGGGCCTTAAGCAGGTAGCACACTGTGGCTTTTTCCAAGGTGTTACCTATGTACAGCCAGGGTGATGCAAGAGTACTCAGCACCAGGGTATTCAACAGCTGGTTGAAGGCATGGTACATGGGGAAGGGCTTCAGTTACAGTGGGGACTGGGGGCTGGCCTGGGAGAATATGGACTTCTGTAAGGGAGATGGCATGCATCCTTCTGGGAGAGGAATCACAGTCCTTAGTGGGAGGTTTAAACCTACTTGGATGAGCATTTGAACTAGCCGGGGGGAGGCAACAATTGCCTCCCCTGGGTAAAGGAGGAGCAGAGAGGGAGGGTCAGGGAGAAAACTCACCTAGGGCAAGGTGCAGAAAGGCAGGGATGGAGACAAGGCAGAAGAAAAGAGGGTAAAACCCAGTTAAGCAAGGGTAAAGGATTGAAGGAGTTAGGGAATGTGGAAATTAAAAAAGTAGAGGAAAGTCAGTGGGAGCTTTAGGGAAAAACACAGCCAGGATTGGTAGGGGGAAGCACAGCAGTGGGAGGGGTGTAAGGAAGGTGAGAAAAACTATCTGCACCATGCAAGGAGTCTTGGAAAAAGATTTCCAGACCTGGAAACCATCTTGGCGGAGGCTGATCTGAATTTAGTGGACATTACGGAGTCGAGGTGCACTGAGCACCATGACTGGGACATGACCATACCTGGCTTCTCTAAGGAGAGAAAGAGAAGGTAAGAGGTGAGGAGGAGGAGTTTTATATGTGAGGGAGAGAATCAAGGCCATGGAGGTGTGGGGCACTAGGAGGAAAAGGAAGGGCTGTAGGTGAGACAGGCTCCGGGGCCACTATCTATACCAGGGTAGTGTACAGACCTCCAGCTCGGGGAGGAATTGGATAAGGCACTTGGGGAAGTCATCATCAGATCAGCAAGAAAGGGGGAGGTGCTGCTAGCTGGTAACTTCAATCTGCCAGACGTGGAATAGAGCATTCCAACAGCAGCTTCCGCAAGGAATATGGCCATCCTGGACTCCGTACAAGGGGATTTTTTCAGGAAGCTAGTCACAAAACCCACTAGGGACAGGGTAATGCTGGACCTGGTGTAGTCAGCACACACCCAGACCTGGACCATCTCCATACTATTGTGTGAATTATTGGAAAACCAAACTGGAAGGGTTCGGAAGGACTCAAGGGTATAATGTTTCTGCAGATGATCATCCAGGTGCACAGTGACCACATTATCAATGTTCTCCATTAGGAACAGCAGTTAGGAGACGGAACATTAGTTTACAAGAACACTAGTAGCCAATGACTGCTACTTGAGCAGTGGTCTCATGATAGCCTTCTTTAAGGCTGCCAGAAGAAAATGTCCCCCAAGGAAGCATTCACAATGCATTCTGTGGCTGGAGCAAGATTTCTCAGCACAGCGTTAATAAACTGAAACGGAGCCAGATCCTGCTTAGAGGTAGTACAGAGCAACCCAGCAACCACCCTCACTCCAGCATACCAAAGTGTCAAACGTTCACATGCGTGTCTTCCTGTTCTGGACTTGAATGGCTGAGGTAGCTCACTCCTGGTGGATACTAGCAACCTGAAGAGTAAATAAAGATGGTAATTCTTCTCCAGAAAATGTGTTCCCTCTTCACAGATATGCTGGATGTATAAGCCTCTCCACAGTGTAAAAAGAGTGTGGCCAGCATGTTTCACTGAGCTGCTATAATAATTAAATTGAGCTCTTAGTCCTTGTGGCCTCCCAATACCTATCATAATGCATCATCAGGATAAGTTTGTCAAAATCCACTTGAGGCCTCTTTCACCTGTTCTCTAACTTGTGATCCAGTATTTTCAGTCATTGAAGTTTTCAGAAAGCCATGACACACTGTGACGCGAAGTAATGGTGTGTGTATGGACTATCACCAGGGAACTAATCGCTGCTGTGAGAGCTAAATATATTGGCTTTGGAGGTGGTAGTAGAGCCCTTGGTGGGTACAGTTGCCAGGCCTGAGGCATCCAGCAGCCTCAGTATCTTACTTGGGTCCAGGTCCAATCAGGCAAAGTACTGTATCATCTTCGGTGGTGGTTTAAGTGTAAGCCTCAGAGTGAGCCCCACAGCACAGTGATCCAATCAAGTGACTGGATTTACTGAGGTGATATCAATATTCAACCCCATGACAAACAACATCCATGGATTGCTATATTCCATGATCTCCTGCAAGGCATTGAAGGGTATCCACTCTGTGGTCCTGACTGGGTGCTGATTCTCATTGCCATCCCAGCTTACCTCTGTATGGTGTTCTGCTTTAGCATAGGGAGGTGCCCAGGGAGAATAAAGCATGATGCTTGCATCACTTTATTTATATGCCAGCACCATTAGTGCATACAGCTGTACATCTTTGATCATTCAGTTATAGTCATGCCAAATGCACTCAGTGTTTTGAACCTCTTTAATGTGGAAATGTTACATTTTCTTTCCAAACTAATAGGCACCTGGCTGCCATTCTGAAGATTTCAGGAGTTTATAAAATGGGTCATGAAAATCCCACAGCATCTTTGGTCAAACCATGTCACATGACCATTGATTACTCTTTTACAACTGCACACCTTACTCAAACTTCACATTTGTTTTTTTACAGATAAAAGTCCATTTTATAAGTGAAATAACACACACTAGGGAGTGGGCTCATCAGGGAATAATATACTTCTCAGGTGGCTGTAGCACTTGGCATGGCCAAGCAAGGCACGCATTATAAACTGCACACCCTGTCATACAGTGGTAGCCAATGCCATCAGTAGCCATAATGGGCCATGTTGGGTCATGCTGCATTTTGATATTTGCACTGGGTAATACAAAGTTAACAAGAATGATATTGCCTCATAGAGCATCATAACATCCAATATTCAGTCATCGTGCCGATGGCTACCACTGAATTGTATCCTGTAGCTAAGATTGAAGATATTAAAACTGCAATCTTTAAGGAACACACAATGATTTGTTCTACAATGTAAAATGTATGTTAATACCACTGTCTTATAGTTATAAGAGGGATCTTATGCATGTTTGTCGGATATGAAAGCCACAAACAGAAAGCAAGCAGTTTTGTTACCCTAAGGATGGATGTGACACCACTCTTACAACTATAAGAGTGGTCTCAGCAGCAATGTTAATATATTATTGCTCAAGATCAATCAATGATTTATTACCATTTACAAAAATCAACCCTGAATGTGCCTGTTTCCAGGGCAGCTGCATGACAGACACTCTTCACAGACTAAGAGTGTCTCACACGCAGAGAAAAGGAGTGCCCTGATTAGTCCCTCAATCAATGATGGCAAAAACTGCAATTAAAAGTAGTTAATTGCTATGCTAGATTTAATGTTTTGGAAATGTAATTTTAAATTAAAAATAACACTGAAGCCCTAAGTGGTGCAAGATAACAACAGCTGTGTGAGTATACTCAGTGAAAAACATATGTAATAATGGATTAAAACAATCATTAGGGAACCAAAGATAAGAGCACATTCGTTGTCATAGTAAAATGTTTGTTTTCTCCCAAAAACAAAACAAAAAATAAATAAATAATGGTGGTCATTTTTAAACTTTGCAGACACTGAGATACTTTGGTTTAATGGTGTGCCGAACCTGTGGGGGTGAAACCAAGCCGTCCTGATCACATATGGCTCGCAGTCCATGAGACCCAAGCCAAACCTTGCTGGCTCGGCTTGTATCTCTGAGCATTTTTTGTTGTTGTTGTTTTTCAGCTCCTGCCTGTCATGTGACAGGTGAGAAGAAAGACAGTGGGTTGGTGCTTCAGATAGTCCAGTTTGTGCATGTGCAAACCAGAGTATAGATGGGAATGCACAGATCCCCTTGGTGCCATTTCATTTGAGCCACCAAGGAGAGAGGAGCTCCGTATCACTCAAGCAAGCAGCTGGGTGGGAAGGGAAATGCCTCCATTGACCACCAGTTAACTTCCTCTACCCACACCAGGTACCAACAAAATGAAAGAAAAAAGAAAATAAAAACATAAAAAAGGAAAAACTGAGAAGGCTGGGTGGGGACTTGAGAGCTCAGGGACTGGGGACCGGGGAGCAAAAGTCTGGGTGGGAAGAGAAAAGGAGAATGGGTCTCCGTGGAGCAGTTAACTTTCTCTACCCACACCACAAACAAAAATAAACTAAAAAACAAACAAACAAACAAAAAAAAAACAGAGGCTCAGGACTTAGGAGGGATGTAGGCCAGGGACTGACTGTTTGTGTGTGTGTGTATGTGTGGGGGGGGGCTCGTGCCCTACATCAAAAGCTGACTACCAAACAAAACCTACTTAAGGGCAAGGTACTAGTGGAGGGAGACTGTGTGTGTTGGGGGGTAGGGGGGCAGTGGGGAGACTGCACTGCTTTGATGCTTCCTGTTAACCCCAATGCACAGCAGTGGAACAGTGCAGCACCAGAAACAGTAAAGCCCAGGCGCTGCAGTGCAAGAAGTTCAAGTTAAGTTCTATTGCACTGGCACTTGAAGCTGGCTGCCTGGCAATATAGCCTAAGGGTTGGAGTAATGTACTGTGAATGAGCTTGGTGGTACATCCAGCAGACAGATCTGGCTTTGATTCCCACAACCTCCACTTGCATACTGTGTGACCCTGAGCAAGTCACTTAACCCCCCCCCCCCAGTGCTATTGGGTCACCCCAGAAAACAGGCACCTGTGCCTAGTGGGCATTACCTGGTTACCAAAGAATAAAATAAGCTGAGAGCAGTGTGGTGGCTGACCTTATTCAGCAGACCTGGGACAGGATACACATTTGGAATACTGTGGGATGCTGAGGAAGTCACTTGCGTAACCACCCCAAAGCTCCATCAGAGCTGTGTCACCGACCATTTCCCACACAAGCAGGTGTCAGGACAGGACCATATTTTCTGTGTAGTCCTGTAAAATAAAGGCTTGTGTCACATGTGAAATGTTTTGGAGGAAGGGGGCAGCCCGGCAGTTGAATAGCCTCTGTCAGTAGTGGCATGAATCCAAAACCAAAACCAGAACCAAAACCAGAGGTGACTTGGCAAAACCAAAACCAAAACATCCCGGATTGGCCACCTCTGCTTTGGTTTTCATTATTAGCCTAGTGGACTGTTATTTTAGTTATACAATGGACCAGCAGAGAATGTGAATGTGTCTGGATGGACTGTATTAGAGCACTGCCTACTCCCATCAAAAAGCACTAGGGTCATTAACTTTTGGCTGGAAACTAACCAAAGCTGAGGAATAGGGACCTTTGTTTAATGTCTTCATATCTAAAGAACCGAACCTCCAGTGGTATAACACCCCTCCCCAGTGCTGTACTGCACTGTCAACACTGATAATGATTCCAAGTTTAATGACATGCAAGATTAACCCAGAACCTTGTCACCCAGAGGCAAGAAACCACTTGGCCACAAACTATGGGAATAATTACTGTTCTAATTTGATAGGTGCTCCAAGGAAGCTGCCTTTTATAGTGAAAGAGGTTCACCTTTGACTGTCCGGAGACTATATGCACCTCAGAAATGATATGTTTGGCTCCAAGGTAGGAAGAGTTCAAGCTACTGTGTGTTCACACTGCCCCTTTCAATTAACTGCGGAGCAGCATTGGTCATGTAGGCAACTGTCTGCCGACTACCCTGGCTGAAGGATTACGTGGATGTAGCAATCCTGATGATCTGTGGAAAAGGAGGAGAAAAGGGGGCTTTCCACACATGAAGAAGTGCCATCTCATGTGAACATAGAAACATAGACTTTGATGGCAGATAAGGACCGCTTGACCCACCTAGTCTGCCCATTTCCCTACCTACTGGATAAGCTGCAGATCCTAGTTAACCAACAGCCTATTTCTTCCTACCCCCCACAAGAATTGCCTTATGTCTGTCCCATGCATTCTTGAATTGTCCCACAGTTTTAGACCCCACAACCTCCTCAGGAAGACTGTTCCATGCATCCACCACCCTGTCTGTGAAAAAATACTTCCTCACATTGCCCCAAGCCATCCCCCCTCTATCTTCAAATTGTGTCCTCATGTTCTTGCACATCTCTTTTTCTGAAAGATGCTACCCTCTTGGACTTTGTTGATTCCACTGAGGTACTTAACAGTTTCTATCATGCCATCCCCCTCGTTTCCTCAAGTGTATGCATATTAAGCTCCTTTATTCTCTCCTCATATGGCTTCTCTGGTAGACCCTGCACCATTTTAGTTGCCCTCCTCTGGACTGCCTCCATCCTGTCTATGTCCTTGTGGAGATGGGGTCTCCAGAACTGGACACAGATGGGGTCTCACCAACTGGGGAGATGGGGTCTCACCAAC
Organism: Neoceratodus forsteri; assembly: GCA_016271365.2. Taxonomy (NCBI): domain Eukaryota; kingdom Metazoa; phylum Chordata; order Ceratodontiformes; family Ceratodontidae; genus Neoceratodus; species Neoceratodus forsteri. Next base: position 423,729,104 of record CM057453.1, read on the forward strand.
TGTCTGTACAGAGGGATAACAACTTCCTGTTTTCTGCTGATGATGCCTCTCCCTATACATCCCAGTATACCCCTCAGCCCTCCCTACCGCCTTCTCACATTGCTTGCCAACCTTAAGGTCATCTGATATGATTGGCCCCAGGTCCATTTCCATTTTTGTTGCTGTTACCACCCCCCCAATGTGTACTCTTCCCCTGGGTTTTTGTTTCCCAGGTGCATTATTTTGCACTTCTTTGCATTGAATCCTAGCTGCCATACTTCTAACCATTCCTCTAACCTTGCCAAGTCCCTTCTCATCCTTTTCATGCCCCCTTGTGTATCAATACACCCCTTGTGTATGAAGACTGCAAAGAAAATTAGTTCCAGTTCCACAAACTGTCATGAGATAATACAGTATCATTTTATACTGTATACTGTTATTTATACAAAATACTGAACTCGATCACAAGATGCTTAACAAGGTAGTTGACAAAATAAAGCAAAAACAAATAATCAAGGTCAAGCGAAATCAGGATTCGGCAATGGCAGCCTGCACTAGAAATGCTGTAGTATAATTAAGAGACAGAATCATTTAAAAATACAAGACTGGGGCTACCAAATGACCCAGCCAGTGAACTTGGTTTCAGGAGTGAACTTGGAAGCTGCCTAAGCAGCACAGGGGAGGCTTGGAGGAGCTGTGGTGTGATAGTGATGCCAACCAGGAAGGGCAGGTGTGGCACTAGTACTACAACAACTCCTGTAGAGGGTCAGTGAACCATCTCCTCCACAGGATGTCATCTGTGTATGTGTGGATTCCACTGTGGCCACTATATAGGAGCTGGGGGGGGCATGAACAATTGTTAGGCTCCATCTAGATGATAGTTGAAACAGTACAGTCAGGCCTCACTTCATGAAGCCCACTGTCTGGTCTGAATCCTGACTAACTAAACAGGATGAGGATGGGCCCCTTCCCCCACTGAAGACCTCTGCCATGAAGAAAAGAACTGTGGGAGTTTGCAGTACTATCAGGTGAGTGGTGGGTGGGGCTGGGTGTTCACCAATGAGGAAAAAAATGTATAACACAAAAGGTTGCCACCATAGCAGAGCTAAAAGCAGGTAACATGGGGGCAGAACTGCATGTTTGTGCTAAGGCTAGCACCAGATGGTCAACGAAAAGTAAGGAAAAATGATGGATTTCGAAGTGGAATTTGATGAAAGTGAGGAAGTCTATTAGGTGTAGTGAGGTAGAAAGACTGCTCAAGAATAGAAACATAGAAACATAGAATTTCTCAGCAGAAAAGGATCACTTGGCCCATCCGCTTTGCACAGATGTTCTCTGCTTACTCTGTTTCCACAGACCCTAACTGGTCTCCAGTGACTCTCCCTCCTCCCTGCCTATTTACTAATATTCCCCTGTGTCTATCCCACACATGATTGAAGCCCCTACTCTTTTAGCCACTACCACTTCCACTTGCAGTCTTTTCCAGGTCTCTACCACCCTTTCAGTGAAGCAGTACTTTCTCACATCCTTCTTACAGGGATTTACCAAAGCTTGCCATAACAAATGAGAATTGTAACCTGTAGGTGTTGTGAATCAGTCTCTTACCATTTAAACTGCCAAATAGTGTTGTTTTCCATATCAAAAATCCTTCTACTTTGGTGTTCTGCTTCATTTGCATAACCTGACCTTTTTTTTTCAGTGCTACAACACTCAACTGTGACATCATACCAGAGAAACAAAGTTATTAAAGGGACAGTGTTACTTTTTAGTTTTAGATAGACAAATCAGCTGTGTACTGTACCCACAATGCCTCACTATGTATATTAGTATACAGGCTATTATATTTCTGTGCTCACTGCAGAAATAGGAGACTACATCTCTCAGTATAGAAGTGTTGCAGCTAGATGCAGTATGCACAATGAATTGTTGTGAAAATAAACATACAAAAGCTTGTATTGTTGACTCACTACAGAAAAATGAGACAGCATCTCACAGTAAGGAAACTGGAAAACAGGTTCTTATTTTACCCAAAATGCCTTCATATGTACGTGCTCACCACTATCAACATATGGGACTGTACTTCTGAGTAAGGCACATTTAGGTCAATGTTACAAATTACCCAGAATTCCTTGTTGCTGTATGTAAAACATTGACAGCTCCCCGGTATGACATCATTCTGGGGTGTGGCAACACACCGAAAACTGGAGGACAAAATGCTGATAAAACATAAAAAAAATTACTATGACAGATTTTGTTTACAAAATAAATTGAACCTGCAACATCTGAAGCATGGCAGGCAATGGCATACTATGTGAAAAAGGCATTTGGGGAACCTTGCTATATCACTTTAACCTTCCCTTCCTCAAGCTTCATCGCATATCCTTTGGTCTTGGTGCTCTTTCTCATTTGAAAGAGGTTCCCCTACTGCACCCTGTTCACCCCTGTAAGCTACTCATAGGTCTCTATGTTGTCTAGAATGAGTGGGAAGCTGCCCTAAACAAACTCCCTCCAATAATGGGGAATATAACATGAGTAACAGAGAAGAGTCCCAGTTTAGAGGACTGGTGAATACAGGGATGGGGGGATGCAAGTCAGAGATGTGTGTAGGGGACAGATCTTGGAGAATCAGAAAATCAGTTTGGATGATTTTGTAATGGATATGGATGGGAAACCATTACAAGTTTCTGAAGATGGAGCTTCTAAAATGATTACATCTGCAAGAGCAGATGAGGATCCATGTAGCAGCATCACGGACAGATTGAGGCTTAGTGAGGTAAGACTTTGGGAGAACTTTCAGGGGGGCATTACAGTAGGCAAGATAGCACTCATACTGTTAGAGACATATCTTGCAGCACCCATCAATTCATTATGAAAGTTGAATTCCTTTTTTAGCAGTATATTTGTAACCCCTAGGTGGCACTACCCCAAGGGCTCCTACCCCTGCCTGCTTGGCTAGTAGTAGGTTAAGGGGGCCTGAGTTCTGAAAAGGGTGCCTCATTCCGGAGGTCAGGGTTGGCAGTGGTCAAGCTAACCTGGGCACAGCCCTCTGGGACACTGTAACCCCCCTCTTTCCTTACTAGTGGCCAGAACAATACACAATAATCACTTTCATAATACCCCTGATACACCACACAAGTACCCACACTGTTTGCACTTACCACCAGGGCTGTCCTCTGGCTTGGCCCTGGGGACCCTCTGTTAAACAAGGTTATACACAGCAAATAACAGCAGTACACTACTCTTGCACAAACTGGAACCACAGTCAGGGTAAATGCAAAAAAGAGTTAGATCTGATTTATTTAAGGGGCTTGAACAAGGGAGGGGCATAATCAGGTTAATTTGCATAAAGGGTCTATCAATCAAACAGTTATGCATGCACTTCAGGGTCCACAAACAGTCACACACTCTGGGTACCCAGGTGGAGAATGGTAGGCTAGCCAGGAACGTTGCAGCTGGTTGGGGTCTTGTGATCGAGGAAAACAACATGCACAACACACACTATTTGTAATCTGGAGCTGCAGGGCTCGATTCATGAAAAGAAAACAACAAGACAATCAGATGACACACTTTTAGATTAGGCTGTTGTTGCAGGGAGCTACCCTGATATTTACTCACGATACCCAAGACTGGACACAGGCAGGATGAAAATTGAGACAGCAGGTGGTTGATCTCGAGTGCCAGGAGAAGCAGGGCCCTCACGATTCACCGAGGTGTCGTTCCTGTTCAAGCGTGGAGCAGGGGGCTGATCCCCAGGCAGGTCTCTCATCGGTGGCTTTCTCTGTACAGTGGGGTAGTCTGGCTGGGCCAGCGTGGCATGGCCCAGGCCGAATGGAGATGAACGCAGATTCAGTCTGTTTAGGCTGGATAAAGCTTCCAGCAAGCAGAACACAGTTCACACAGTGGGGAACCAAATCATGACCCACTTTAAATACACAGCACATTTAAGTTCTATGTGATAATCATGAGCGCTGAATGACGACTCACATTATAGCGATGTCAGGGTGGCGAAAACATTTCACCACTCCTGATATCCTCAAGATGGAAGAACGGGCCGACTTAAATACTTTGCTTTCTGTGTGGAGGGTTGTATCTCTACACACCCCTACTTAAAGATTCTCAACTCCAAGGGGGTGCATGTTGGGGGGTTGCAAAAGCAAAATCAATACAAGTTTTGGGCCGGGCGCAACAAAAACGCAGTAGTGCCCGGAACCAGACCCAAACCTGGAACCCCATGCACCGCCAGCAGAGGCCAACCCCCGATGCCACAGCGCATCTCGGCAGCCGACCACAGCGCCATCCCCTATATTCCCTCCGCTCCCTCCCAGGCCACGCTTGCTGTGCTCACTCCCCCTGCGCGTGTACATATAGCGACATCCTGTCACTAGGGTTGCCCACAACCCCACATCCGGTCACCCTCCCTGCCCCCTCACCTTTCGCACTTTCACTCACATCATGTAGCCATTTAGGACAGCACCATCTTTCAGGTGCCCACCTCATGTGCTACCCACATTTATATGTAAAGGATTCTATGGTACCAGCAAGCAGAACACAGTTCACACAGAGGGGAACCAAATCATGATCCACTTTCAATACACAGCACATTTACACGTAAGGAAATTCTACTGCACAAGGCAAACCACTCTCTGGTCATGATCGCAAAGTCTCTGCACAAACCGGGGATTCAAAAGCAGCTGGAAATCCTGACAGGCTGATCGCATTCAGCAAAATCTTCAGTCTTCTTCAGGTATGAGCCTGGTAAAAAAATCAGTGGCTTACTTCGTTCTCACAAACTTGGATTTAGTCCGAAATAATTCTCTTCTCTCCCTCTCAGGGGCAGAAGGCAGACATGCAGGCCACAACTCAGGCCTTTCCACAGTTCTCCTACGCAAAACTACTCAGACGGCTGTTTGATTGTCTCCAGCTGTTGCTTCTTCAGCTCCCAACTTAGATCTGATTCAACTGCCAGCAAGCCTGGGAATTTCCCCAAGATCCAAAAGGTTTGGTTGGCTGATTCATCTGTCAGTCACAAAAAGAGCTCCCCCTTCAGGTGCAAGAAAGGTGCCAAAAGCCCAAAACTACAATTCCTACAGATTTTGGCTCCAGACAGCTCCTGTAGTCTGGCTCCATTTTACATCCCACCAGTACTGATTGGTCCAATTCGGCAGTCCAGGACCAAGACAGTGGAGATAAACAAAACAGTCCTTGCTGCAAAGAAGGCAGGTTAGACAAACTACATTATCATTATCACTCTAAATGATTTTCAGCAAATAGTTACATCTTTAAACAGAGCTCCCTTTCAGATTACTTATGACTGCAATCCAGGGAGCTCTTAAGGAGACTGTTCACAGAGGCTATGCAGTCACTCTCTGGCAATCACATTTAAACTGCTAGGACACCAGCCTAGCAGTGAGCATTTAGGCAAGCTCAAGGAAGACTTTTCGGGAACCCCCATTTGTAGAGGGGGTTACATATTTTATTGTATTTTTTCGATGTTCTCCTCGTACCTACCTGACCCCCACCTCCAGCCCTCCCTTATCTGCCATGGTCTAAGGGTCCAGATCTTGCCACAGTTGAAACTTCCCCGCCCATATACTGTTGAGAGGGGGGAATGGGCCTGGTGTCAATGGGCTAGATTTTACTAGGTGGACACAGGGCTTGCGTCAAACCCTGTGTCCACCACAAAGTTTGCCACGGCTGCTGCTACCCCTTGACGAGTTTCCATGGTCCAATTTGAGAAGGGCTGGTGCAGTTGCGACACTTTCTTCAGTTTACGGCACCTTGTGCCAAAGATCCGGTGCAAGTGCCCTGATCCCAGATGCAAAGTTAGACCAGGGAGTACCTGGTCTAATTCCCTGCGTCCTACCTTCTGGACTTGCGGCCGGCATTTGCGGCAACATTATTCTAAAATTGCGCTGTGCTGCAATGTTTGGTGCAAGTCGCAACTTGCACCAAACACCCTGCTGCAAATCCACTGCACCACTGCATCACCTTCTAAAATTGAGCCCAATGTCTCCATGTCCTCCCACCAATACACCCCTTCCTGCCATTGATAGGGTGACACCAGCAAGACTAAGAAGGTTCCATGTGGAATGGCTTCTACTCCCTGGACCAACCAGGGAAGCCACTCCACAAGGAGAAGCAGGAGACCCTCACTGGAACAGACAGCACGTCAATCAGATTGCCTCTCCAGCTCTGACTGCAGCTGTTTGGGATTACTAGCCTGAGATGCTAACCCTCAGTCCTCTGTGTGGAAGTTGGTTACCTTTCTCTCTAGGCTGTTGGAGCAGCTAGATTTAATTAATAAAATCACTTTAAATGTACAGTATAATCTTTTATCAGCTTTAAATTTTCCAAAGTCTGCTCCAGACATGGTTGCCCCACAGAAATACATTCTTAATACTGATTGATGAAATTTTGATTAACAAACATTTCATTTTTTAAATTAAATACATTTTTTATTTAACTTAATAAACTTATTCTCTCTTCCACAAAATAGAATGTTCAGCTTTTTATGCAATCTGCAAGAGGCATCTTATGATTATAAGAGGTTTCCTTGTTACTTTTACAATGATGCTGTTCTTCAACCAAATATTTAGGTGATTCTGTTAAAGAAAGAGATAACATACAGTATTAAATAAATAGAGTGTTGTCCTCTGTGAGTACTTCTAGCAATGTGCTATGGTACTTACTTGCATGCATAAACCTGTATCTCAGGTATCTGGAAACAAACCCCTTCATGGAGACAATATGCTTCATGTGATGGTGGGCAACCTTCAATTTGATCATCACGTACAGGTGGGCTCATTCCCCTGGTGGTGCTGTTGGTGGGCAGGGTGGATGCTGGAGGAAGAGTCAAAGCAAATCTTATTTTGTGTTTCCAGTACGGCACTCACAATTCAACACCTGCACGGTGACTTTTGTGACCAATATCTACAAACTCTTCACGAAGAACCCACACACTCCATATATTGATTTAAAACAAAATGATTTCCCCTTATCCTCTGGATCAGCAGTCTGGGCAATCGCAGCTGTACCCTAACTCCTGCCAGGAGGGTGCAGCCAACTGCCATCTTACATTGGATGCTGATGCCATTCTGTGATCAACTGTCAGGGGATGCAGGATTGGCAAGTGACTCACGCCGTCCCTCCAAAAACCAAGCGCTTTACCTTTATGCTCCCCCTTCCCATACATAATTTGTTTAAAGCAAGTTTCAGTCCCGTTTCTAAAAATGAAAACTGGCAACTCATCCCAAATAAGGATACACATACAAATACAGACACAGATACAGACATGGACAAAGATCAATCATTCAATTAAACTTTATTTAACCAGGCAAATCATCCTTGAGCAAGCTCATCTTCAAGAGGGTCCTGGGCAGGATAGTACAGGTACAGTGAATAATATATTAAATACACTTAATACGGGGTGTGGCCAGCTGCTGAGCCGAATGGACGTCTAAACATCTAGCTCCGTAAAAAATCCCTCAAAATCCTGCTTTAAAGAACTCGTTCCTGCTCAACGGCACAAAGCTAAACTAATAAACTGTTGGTGGTCATCCTGATGCCTATTTTTCGATTGATAATTGGATTCCTGTCAGATTGCAAACTATATCGAGTGTCCTGCTTCATTTACGGCCTGTCAGCTCGTCAAAATGGAGCCAGCTCCTACGCAGACAACTCCAGAGGGCAATCTAGCTGAAATACGGCAGATGTTTGCCAAAATATTACATCGTATGGACAAATTAGATGTGGCTACAAAGAAAAATATGGAGGATATCATTGATTTATCACAGCATGCCTGCATATCTGAGCATAAACTGGCAGAGGCTGAGGATGGCTGGCGCAAGGCTGGGGCTAAATTATAAGACCAAGAACAGCTTATACAACCACTATGGACCCGTGCTGAAGACCTCAAAAATCGCAGCTGCCGGAATAACCTCAGGTTTGTGGGTTTTCCGGAGGGCTGTGAGGACAATGATGTTATACGATTCCTGCAAAAAGAGCTTCCCCCCCTTGCTGGATGGGTGATGTGAAACCCCTTGGGAGATAGATAGAGAGCATAGAACTCTTGCTCCTCGCCCTGCCCCGGGTGGACGCCCCCGCACCATCCTAGCCCTATTTCTCCGGTTCCAGGACCGTGAACTGATCACTCACTTGGCTTGGCAAAAGAAAGAATTACTCTGGAAGGGCAACAAGATCCAAATTTTTGCTGACTATTCACAAGAATTTTCAAATAGGCGAAGAGCCTTTACAGCGGCACGTAGGGCGTGTGTGGAGCTGGGACTTGAGTAGGCGCTCAGGTACCCTGCGTCTCTGTGAATTGTGGTGAATGGGACACCACGGGTCTTTGACAACCCGGCATCTGTGGAGGATTTTATCTTATCCCAATCTCCTAAATTAAACTGGGGCAAGTTACGAGACAATTGCAGCTATGGAACATTGCCTGTACACTCCACCTCGATAGACAATTCAAAAAACAGGGCATCTGGAATGTTATCAGTTTCTCCTCCTCAGCCATCTAAATTTTCTGAGACTCCTACCCGGGCTTCTTTCCCAAAATCTCCGGGCAGTAAGAAAAAAAACAGGAGAAGGGCTAGGTTTGAGGGGGGGCACGTAGACAAAACTCCAAGGCTCCGCTCTAGAAGTAGAAGCCGCAGCTGTAGTCCCGAATTCAACGGCTCTCAAGACCTGCTGATCCCAGATATGAGTAACAACCAGTTCAAGGTGCTGATGGATCTCCCCTCTGAAGACATACCTCACGATGTGCCTCTTCCTCCTAGACACTCCCGCTCAGAGGGTTCAAAGTCCTCTGCAGTAAAACATCTTCTTTGGGCTGAGGAACCAGTGGGCACCCCATCGGCAGATTATTCGACTTCAACAGTTGTGCCAGACATTGTAAACTCCTCCGGCGATATGCATATCTCTACTCCAGCGGTTGAATCTGCAGGCTGACTGTGGCTGATAATTCCCCTTTTTTACAGCACCACATGTGGTTGTGGATAAAGAATCCCTCTCCTCTGATCGTGAAGCTATTATTTTTTTTTCAGGGGCCCTAGTGGTAAAGAGGAGCCCCCCCCCCCCAAGGAAGGCTGTGTTAGGCCTTTGTGTCATCTATTGTCATACACCCGGGTCATTATCCCTTTTTTTATGGTGTTCCTCTCTACTATATGTATCTCCTGCTGTCTCAGTATACACCAGTACTATATCTGCCAGCCTTCTAAATATGCTGACTGATGGCACAGGGGAAGGCTTTTTCATTTATATTTTTCCTTTTTTATTTTCTCCTTCTGGTTCACTTAGGACCTGATTATACTCATTCTTGATGACACTGCTCGGGAATGTAGAGGGAATTTGAAGGGCTTCTAATACCCCTGCCCATCTGCCTCTGGGATGACGATACAGGCCGTTGTTGCATGAACGTTTTCGTTTCTCCTTCCTTTTTATATAGGGGTTATAAGGAGAACTACTTTGTCTTTATTTGATATGAGTATATGGGGCCGCGTACCTCCCAGCGACCTCTACTGGTGTCTGGGCCTATTTCTAGCCAACACATACAGTGGAAGCTGGTCATGTGTGGGTCTGTGGGGTAGTGATCAGGGGGGAGAAAAAATGGATATGGTTAACAACAAAGGTCTAAATACCCTCCTGTCACTGGGTGATGTAAATATTAATTCTTTTGTTTCAGGTTAAATGTTTGTAATATGTTATAGGGTTAACTCTTTTATGGCAATCTTACTCATGGGGTGGATATACTCCTCAATATTAGAAGATGGGGTAAGGAAAGTAATGATGCCAAACTCAGGCCGTGTATATATTGTTTCTGATTATGCATTCCTGCTACTTTCTTGTTTTTATGATTGGTCCAAATGGAGATTAAGCTGATTTCATGGAATGTGAGGGGGTTAAACTCTCCTATTAAGTGAAAGAGTTTTACTGCACTTAAAAAAACTCGGCCCTATGGTCGCCTTCTTGCAGGAAACGAAACTCTCCTCCGAAGGAGCCATGAAGCTTAAACAGGGTTGGATGAGTAAAGAACTCCACAGCGTGGCACCCTCCCATAAGAGGGGGGTCTCCATACTTTTTCACAAAAATCTGGGGTGGAAAGTGAAGGACTATATAAGAGATCATGATGGGAGATGGATCATAGCAGAAGCTGAAACACCTGAAGGTCTCCTGGTCCTGGCTAATTTATATGCTCCCAACAAGGACTGTTCTCAATTTTTTCATGCAATTAATCAGGCCCTGCTGGATTTTAACAAAAACGGAGCCCCAATACTTCTAGGAGGGGATTTTAATCTAACATTAGATCACTCAATAGATAGAAGCAATAAATCCCCTGAACCCCACAGACAGACTAGGAAAGCAGTAGGCAAACTAATGTCCGAACTTGGGTTATTGGATGTTTGGAGGGCATTACACCCAGCAATGTATGATTATACATGTTTTTCCTTAACGTATGGAACTTCTGGCAGGATAGATCTCTGGCTAATATCTTCTGGGTCTGATGGAAAGGTGGTTAGCGCCCTGATGTACCCAATTTTTGTTTCTGATCATGCCCCTCTGGAATTAGTCATTAAAAGGGGACAGAACTCATACTGGTCCCCTGCATGGCGTTTAGACCCTCTATTGTTAGAGGACGCAACCTTTCTAGACTGGATTGGTCCGGCAGTATCAGAATACTGGATGGATAATGATAATGGGGAGGTATCTGATTCGACTTTGTGGGAGGCCTTTAAAGTTACTATCAGGGGCAGGATAATTGCCTTTGCAGCTGCCAGAAGGCACCGGCAGGAAGCGGACCAGAGGGCGTTGGAGAAGCAACTATATAATTTGGAATCCCAATACAAAGCTCTTAAAAACCAATCCCCGCCTTCAACCTTACTAGCACAACTAGCCAGCACACGAATATCACTTAATGCCCATCTATCTCGACAGGCTGAGCTAAATCTCCAACGTATTCGTCATGCTTATTGGGAAGGGGGAGAAAAGGCCATTAAACTTTTGGCCTACCGTCTTAAACGGCAACAAACCTCCAAGGTGATACATGTACTAGAGTATACGAAAAGGGCTTCGTGTCGTACTAACTCTGGGATAAACTGAATCATGTCTCAATTCTATGAAAATTTGTATGCTTCTCCAACTCCCCCTGATCCAGTCAAGATCCAAGCTTTCCTAACCTCATTACCTATCCCCAGAATTTCAGGCTGTGAGGCCAAACTGCTGGAAGTTCCAATAACTGTGGATGAAGTGACTCAGGCGATTAAATCTATGAACCTACGTAAATCCCCAGGGAAAGACGGGCTACCTGTAGACCTGTATCGACTACGGGGAGTTGATTTGGCCCCTTATTTGGTTCGGGTATTCCAACATTCCCTACTTAAGGGACATTTGCCTCCTTCCATGAGAGAAGCCGTCATTACAGTGTTTCAAAAAAAAGGAAAGGATCCAGTGCTCCCAGGAAGTTATCATCCCATCTCTCTTATTAATGCAGATGCCAAGATATTGACCAAGGTTCTTGCTGACCAGCTTGAACCTCTTCTACAAGGCCTGATTAACCCATCACAAGCGGGCTTTGTTAAGGGCCGTCTGGGGTCAGAACATCACAGAACCCTAGGGTCCCTATTTCATTCTGTCAAACTCTCGTCAACCCCCTCGGTAGCTATGGCTATTGATTTCGAAAAGGCCTTTGACTCAGTCGAATGGCCCTTCCTATTTCATACTCTCTCCAATATGGGATTTGGCCCCGAGTACATTGCCTGGATTAGACTCTTACATACTGCTCCCTTAGCCTTGGTCCTGACCAATGGCTCTCTGTCCCGGCCCTTCCAATTACAGAAGGTCACGAGACAGGGATGCCCACTTTCCCCCCTCCTTTTCATTCTAGCTATAGAACCCCTGGCCATTGCACTCAAATCCTCCAATCTTATCCCTGGAATTCAAGTGGGTAATGCCAATTATAAAACTTTTTTATACGCAGACAATCTCCTTATTATTACTGAACATACTTCATTAGGGATCCAGACAGTCTTTGACATTCTGACTGATTTTGCAAAGATATCTGGACTAAAGCTAAATCAGTCCAAAACTGAAATCCTTCCACTGAACTCGTCAGCCTCTGGAGAAGAATTTATTGCCATGGGGCTTAAATGGTCCCCCCAAGGTATAAAATACCTTGGCATTATCTTACATCCAGATCCATCTAAAATGCTTACAGCTAATTTCAACCCCTTGATCGATACCCTGAGGCTTGAATTCAAAAGACGGAAAACATTGAAGCTCTCATTTGCTGGTAAAATTGACTCGATCAAAATGATGGCTGCTCCCAAGATGCTATACCTATTGGCTCATTTACCCATGTCCATACCTCAAAAATGGTTCCAGAAGTTGGAGGCCCTGATGGGTAATTTCCTGTGGAAGGGCACCCCGCTTGATACAGTAAACTTAAGCTTCGACAACACTGGAAAACGGGTGGTTGGGGACTCCCATGGTTGCAGTGGTATCATAAGGCTTTTGTTCTGTCCCAGACCCTTAGATGGTTTTCTAAAATTGGACAGGCCTCTCCTAACTGGCTCCATCTAGAAACCTCCCTAACTCACTCTCCCTCCCCAGCGGTCACCCTTTATGGTAAGAAAAATGTACCCATGTGCCTTTCTCCTGCTATATCACTATCGATAAAGTATTGGAGGCAAGCAATGGATCTGCTGGGCCATGATATGGCTCCTTGGGTTCATATGCCTATATGGAATAACCCTGCCCTGAAAATAGGGAAATCCCCCCTGAATTGGAAAATCTGGATGGGACTAGGTATCTCCTCAATACAGGACCTCCTAATTCCTGGTACATCGATTATAGACTCCTTTGATTCCCTGAAGACACAATATCATCTCCCTACATCTCACTTCTGGAGATACCTACATATAAGAGATGCCATATCTCACCTTCCAAATTTCCCCTCCTACAATATAATAGTAAAAAGCCCTCACCCCATTGTTTCATGGGCTAGGCTAACCAAGAATAGAGCTAGTCAAATATATGGTGAGCTCCAAGACTCTACCACAGACCCCCTCCCAAAAAGCCAGATTGCAGTGGGAGAAGGAATTACAGATTTCCATCTCGGAGCAACAATGGGAACAAGGATGGGTCCAAATCCATCTAGCTTGCCGGGGTGGGTGCACATGACTTATTATGAATAAGACTCTCCATAGATGGTATAGAGACCCGGCTAAACTAGTCAGGATGGGACTCATACCGGCAGACATATGCTGGAGATGTGGTAATTCCGGTGCCCACCTGTCCCATATACTCTGGGACTGCCCAAATCTTCAGCCCTTTTGGACAGAAATCCAGGGCATCTGCCAACAGATTTTCCCCAATACAGGGCCATACCCTCTTCTGCTCCTTTTGGGCTACAGTAGCTCAACCATGCCCCAACATAGCCCTGCGGCACAATGGATCACAGTGGCTGGGGCACTACTAAGAGACTTATATTGAGAAGGTGGAGAACCCCAGAGATTCTGACTGTGCAGGAGTTCCTCTTGGCCCTTGCTCAAGAGGCCATATTCGAGAAGATCTCCAGTTTTGCCCAAGGCTCTTTAACCTGGTACGATAAATGTTGGCAGCCATATTTAAGGTCTAAGTATTGCCACAATACTCTTCCTAATGTTGTTTCTTAGATTCCCCCCCCACAATAGGTCTGGGTTGCATATCAGAAATCCCCTCATCCCTTTTCTTAATCTGCTTATTTGTATGATTCAGTTAAGATTGCCTTTTGTACACAGTTGATATTGAAACATGCAGTGCAGATGGACGCTTGAGGTAGAGAAGTTGGACTGCGAATAAGCCTAGCTTGTTCTATCTCTTTCTTCTTTGCCACATATGCCTTTTCCTTTTCCTTTCTTTTGGCTCCCTTCTTTTGGGGAGGAGTGAACCTACATTGGCTTACTAATTCATGGAGCCAAGGACTGTAACATAATCATTATGCTAAGATATATGGCTTTTTAAAGTCTGTAACCCATGAAGCGAATATGTGGCAATTGTACATGCTGGCAGTGCCAAATGTTGTGATATGATTCAGATACGTAAGTGCTATACTCTGCCTCTATGTGTGCGTACTGTCCAAATAATACTAATAAAAATGTTAACAAAAATACACTTAATACAAGGTTGATACATACAGAGTAGTAGCAGTAACATCAACAGCTAATAAAGAGTGAACAGATATGTAACAAGATTGACAGCGACACCTAGTCAGAGGAGCGACAGGTACACAAAGCAAGAGTAATGGATGAGGCATAATAAGGACTGACCAAGGGGTGACCCTGTATAGGGGTAGGATAGAGGGATAGGAGAATGTGAATGGGGGGATAGCTAACAGGAGGGGAGGTTAATACAACCAAAAGATGACCAGAAAGGGGGGGGGGGAGAGGAGAGAAGTGCTAGTTGTACATATAAGTGCTAGGTAAATGAAGAGCCAAGCAGGTAGGTCAGTAGGAGATCACCTGTGGCAAGCACATACTGTATATCCCTCAGATTACGAGCGAGCGACAGCTTAAAGGTATAAGGACCCAAAAGAGATGAAATCATTAGTGTCTTTTGCATGGTGTTCCAGATTGAAGGGAGAGAGAAGTTAATAGCAACCAGACCATGCTGTGTCTTTATTCTGGGCACCTTGAAGGAGACAAAAGAGGTGCTCCTTAGGCCGTATGTTCCCTTGGCGTTCACAAATAGAGTTGAGATATAAGCTGGCAGCTTATCGGTTAATGCCCTGTAGAACCACAGGAGAGCATTTTTTTGCCTCCTCAATGTAAGAGATGGCCAAGCCAGCTTTTGATAGAGCAGACAATGATAGGTAAAAAGGGGCATATCCAGTATAAACTGCAGGGAACGATGATAAAGGGTGTCAAGTTTACGTAACGCCTGATTTGAACAATGGCTGTAGAGAAGGTCTGTGTAGTGGAAAAGCAGAATGACAGTTATTTGGACTAGACTCTTCTGGGCTTCTAGTGTGAGAAGGTATCTTATGCGATAGAATATACCTAGTCGTTGTCTTCACTTTTTTGTTAGCTCATTCAGATGGACCATGAAATTAAGCAAGTTATCCAACCAGACACCCAGGTACTTGAACTTATCCACTACTTCCTGTGGTTCGCCAAGTAAGGTGTAAATCTGGCGGTTCACCGGTGGCCCTAGGATATGTGAGGCATGTGGTGATATAATCATTGCTTTGCTCTTTTTAGCATTAAGCAGGAGTTTGAGCTTTAGTAAGTTGTGCTGAAGGATGACGAAGTCATGCTGAAGCTCCGCGTAAGCAAGATACAGGGATGAATTAAAAGTGTAGAGAACCGTATCATCAGCAGATAGATGTATGTTACCTGTGCATATGTGAGAGTCAATATGGTTTATGTTTATTGCAAACAGAATGGGGCCCAGGATAGAGCCTTGCGGCACACCCCAAGAAAGGATTTTTAGTGGGGACAGTTCCCCTTGAGCTTTAATTTGCTGCATTCTGTTGGTGAGCTAACGTTCAAACCACTTTAGAGCAGTATTGTCTAGGCCAAAACTATTCAAGATATTAAGCAGAAGGCTATGATCCATTGTATCAAAGGCCTTATTAAGGTCTAGAAAGAGGGCATAGATGATTTTTTTTTATCCAGAGCGGTATGCCACTCACTAGATACTTTGGCAAGGGCTGTTATAGTGCTGTGCTTGGGTCTAAATCCTAGATTGGGCCGGGTTTAAGAAGTTTTCAGTTTTGAGGTATTCCCTAAATTGGGAATTGACAATTTTCTTCAAGATTTTTGATAGGGTAGGAAGCAGAGAGATTGGTCGGTAATTATTCAGATCAGTTGGATCTCTAGATTTGAAATGGAGAATGATGTGCACAATTTTCCAAAGAGGCAGTAACTCACCTTGAGTCAGGGAACTATTAAACAGGTAGGTGATTTGGGCTGTCAGGTGAAAGAAGCCTGTTTTCAAGAAAAAGGGTTCTAGAAGATCAGCCCACCACACTTTTTTGTGTCCAGGGAAATTAGGAGGTCCTCCACCTGTTTGAACATTATTGGTTGAAAGCAGAAGGAGGAAAGTCTCGGGTTAGGGGCAATGCCAGAGCTTAAACCATCACTGGCATCACTGTGGACATTAAGCTTGCTAACGGGCAAATCATCAAATGCAAGGCCTGCTGTGGCAAAATGATTGTTAAGTTGCTTGAGAATGTCAGCTCTGTTAGTGTATGAAATGTTTCCTGTCACTATCTTTGTGGGCAGGGGGGAGGCTGGCGAGTAGCCTTTAACCTCTCTAAGAATATTCCAAAATTTGGCAGAGCAATTTTTATTTTCTTCAAGGGCGGTCTGGAAATAGCGTGATTTTTCTGCCCTAATTAACTTAGTGCAGGTGTTCCTAGTTAACCTAAAGGCAAGCCAGTCAGCTTCTAATTTTGTTTTCCTGGCTCTTTTCCACAGTACATCCCTGTCCCTGAGAGCTTTCTTTAAGGTAGAAGTGAACCAGTTGGGGGACCTTTTCCTTGTTTTGATCTTCCTAAGTGGAGCATGTTTATCTATCAGCCCCACAAGTTGGTTTTGGAAGATAGTATAAGCCTCTATGACAGAGGGGGCCAAATAGAAGTCCTGCTAGCTGATATTTGCAAGGTCTATCAGAAAAGCGGTCTGACAGAAGTTTTTTAGGCTTCTTTTTAGCTTGAAGGTAGAAGTAGACAACTGGTTGGGGCATGCCGAATACAGGTGGTGATACAGTGATCATTTCTGTCACTATGGAAGACCCCCTGAATGGGAGATGTTATGTGGTTTATTGACAAGCATAAGGTCCAGTAGAGTACTATGGCTGGGGTTTTCCTTATTAGGGCGGGTATTCTCGGGAGTAATCTGGGTTAGCCCTTGTACATCACAGAACTCCTTAAGCTTGTTAGAGCAGTCATCGTTGCAGCTGAGATTAAAGTCTCCCATCATTATGCATTCTAGGCTCACCTTATCCAGCAGGGAGTAGAGGTGTGCTAGTAAGTTAAGCCCAGCAAAGGGTGGCCTATAACAGTGGATATTAAGAGGGCTACTTCTGATGATAAGGTTAACTTTAGAGCAAGGTAATCAAATTGCTTGGGCAAAGAGGTCTGAACAATGTCAGAGACAAGGTATTTGATCTTGGTGTAGATGGCGACTCTACCTCCCCTTGTTGGCCTGTCTCACCTAAACAGATTATATCCATACATATTAACAATTTTGTCAGGGATATGGCTCGAAAGTCATGTCTCTGATATCAGATACAGACACAGATACAGATACAGACACAGATACAGATACAGACACAGACACAGACACAGACACAGACACAGATACAGACACATATACAGATGCAGACACAGATACAGATACAGATACAGATACAGATACAGAAACAGACACAGACACGGATACAGACACAGATATAGATACAGACACACATACTGACACAAACACAGATACAGATAATAAATAAATAAAGAAGTGTACTCCACGGGTGAGAGAGGGGAACCACCGAAGGTCTTGACCATAGCTTTAAAGGTTAGTCAGCATTTCTCTTTTTTCCATATTATTCAATAATTCATACTGGGAATTCCATAAAACAATGACTAGCTGGCAGACATTATGTAATGGTTTGTCAAGACGGACTCAAACTGGCTTGCTTCCAGGTGCCAGGTTGTTTGAGATCAACCACAGTAAATATATGACAAGTGGAGTGAAAATCAAGTGAACCAAATAATAAGAAATAGATCTGAATCAACTATAGAAGAGAATGCCTGCTGGAGCAGGATACTTTAAAAGTTTCAGATAGTGTGGTGACAATGTGCAGGTAGAGGACACTCAGACGCCTCAAAAAATGCTTGAGATGAGCAAAGAAGTGATGAACTGATGCCAGAATCTACATAGTTCTGAGCTGGTTATTATCACCCAAATGAAGCAACAAAAATGCTTTTTATAATCTGAACATTTTATAAAATGTGATGGAATTTAAATGTTAATCCTTTTGAGTGCTCAGATAGTTAACTGCCTTGCAGAAGAGTGTTACCTGAAAAACTTATAAACTGCACCTCCAAGGCATCCTTTAGAAGTAAAATTGGCAGTATGATACTGTATGATATTAATCAAAATATCTCCACCAAGATAGTGGGGGTGGAAGATGTTATGGACCTCTAGGTATAATTCTGCCTTAAATAGCCTTAGTATGAACTTAAATATTTTCAGGGAGATGATGTGATGCTCTTTGAGAGATTTTTTAAATTAAAACATTCCTGTTAGCTGGAAGGGGATAAAAGTCTTAACTTGCTTGGAGACTCCATGTTCTACAGTATGTAAAATGCAAATGTTAGAAACATAGAATCATAGACTTTGACAGCAGAAAAAGACTATTGGTTCATTTAATCTGCCCATAGCACCCTATCCTACCCTTGAGACCTAGTGGCTATATGGGGTGTATGACCAAACTACCTGCTCCTATGTTTCTGGTCTTGCTGCTACCCCACCAGATGACTATGCTGTGCTGCCGACATGTATACACATCCTAAAAACCTATATGTTCTAAATCTTCTGGAGGCCTAAGGGGTTTTTAGTTAAGCTGTAACTCTGCCTCATCAGTGTTTGAAGCCATTAATGGTCTTGGCGCTCAAGACCTCAGCCGGCCAGCTGTCCCATTGCTCAGCCACTCTATCTATAAAAAAGAGCTTCCTCACGTCCCTCAGGAATTTCCCTCCAACCAGCTTCCACTCATATTTCCATGTTCTCATTTTGCTATTCTTATTAAATAACTATTCACAGTTTATAGATGTTTATTCTATTTAAGAATGCAAAGGTCTCCATTATATCACCCTTCTCCCATCTGACCTCCAGCAAGTTTATGTTCATTGCGCTAAGCCGATCCTCACTGAATCTGTCCTGCAGGCTATGAATCATTTTTGTTGCATGGTACTGCACCGTCTCCAGCTGGTCCCTGTCTTTCACCAAGTGAGGGCTCCAGAACTGGGCACAGTACTTCAGGTGTGGCCTTACCAGTGATCTATAGAGACACAGTAATACCTCCATTCTCCTACTATCAAATCCCCTCCCAGTACACCCCAACATCCTAGTTATTTTGCGTAGGCCTTGTTACATTGGCTAGATTGTTTAAGAGAGTCCCTTATGATGACTCCTAAGTCCCTTTCCTCAGTAATCATGTCCAACATTTTTTAAAATGATATATTCTTTATTGAAAATTCTGTCAGAATACAATGAAGTGGGGGCGGCGTGGCCTGGACGCCGAGAGAAATGGTCGCCTAACTCATTAGCTCCTTCTCCAGCACTGACAACTATCCATTTCTGTGCACATCCTAACCCCATAAAAGTGCTCCAAGATGCCGTAGTTTTTCTCCTCGGTGTGACGCAGGTTGTATCGCGCTTCAGGATCCAGTTAATAACTCTGTAACGCCGGTCACTGTGCAACCCGTGCAGGTCCTGAAACACTGACCTAATAGAGCAGTCTCGGCGGTTACCTCCCTACAATCAACGGCATAGCACTCACGTCTACCGGCGGCCAGAGGTCGATTTGGGGAACAAGCATCAACCCCTATTCAGGATAGCCGTAGACTCTCTCCTCGGTGTGACGCGGGTTTCATTGCACCTCACGATACACTTTAACAGCCGGTTACCGCGCGACCCGTATAGGCCCTGAAGCACCGACTCAATATAGCAGCCCTTGTGGTCACCCTTCCACGAGCAATTCAGCGGCATAAAGCTCAAGATTACTAGTGGCCAGAGGTCATTTGGGGGGAACAAGTATCAACCCTACTCAGCCCTAAGGAACCCCATAACCTGGGAATGGCCTCACATAATCTGGATACGCAAAGCCTAGGCAATGCCCCCAAGGAAGCAAACCCTCCAGACTTGAATGTCTCACTGCAACATATCACAGCTATGCTGGAAACCCTTCTAACGAGGGTAGACACTATTTCAGCAACCTTATCTGGCACTGTGGCTGAGGTGTGGGTGCTCAGCGATAAATTAAATGTCACAGACCAACAAACAGATGATCTAGAGGCTGGCCAAGTTAAAATTATGTGGTGTTGGCAGGAGCAAGATGAAAAGCTGGTCATACTTTGGAAATGGGCAGAAGACCAAGAAAACAGGGGGAGATGAAGCAACATCAGAATCCTCGGAATCCCCGAGGGCGCTGAAGGCCAGAACATGGAAAGATTCTTGAATGAGGAGATCCCCAAAATCCTGGGAGATAGATGGCATGGGCCTATTGAAGTCGAGCGGGCTCATCCTGTACCCGGTGTTCAGCGGCCATGGAAGACCTCTCCCAGGCCCATTGTCGCATACATTCTGCATTAATCCATGAAAGAGAAAGTTCTGAGAGCAGCCCGAGACAAGGGCGAACTGTCATGGAAGGGGGCTAAAATATCATTCTTCAGGGACTTCTCTGCTGAGGCACCCGCTCGAAGGAAAACTTTTCTGCCCATCAAGAAAATGCTGGCTGTGCATGGGTTTAAATATGGGTTTCAAAATTTTGCCTACCTTTATGTGTCCAGGGAGGGCAGGGACATAGTGGCAGAGTCTCCCCAAGAGATTGTGGAGTGGGTCTCTAGGTACTGGCCGTGATTGTCATTAAATACTACAACTCCCAAGAAGTGCTGGGCCCCGGGACCTTGAACGGGGGATAGAAGTAATGTCTCTCCTAGTGAGGGTGGCAGGGAGAAACACTACTCCGGTCAGATGGTGCAACATCCAAATACCTCCCCCACGTCTCCTCCGCATCTAGCGCCATCTGGAACTGATTACAAATACAAGGCAACTTGTCAGCGGTCCATAGACTATCCCTCTTCCTCTCTTTCCCAGCATGGCACTCCTCAATTGTCCCGAATATGTCACCGCTCGATGAGCGATTTGGGTTCTCCCTCTAAAGGTCCAGGGGGAGCGCCGCCAGCGAAGCAGACCAAGGATGAGCAAACCAATTCATAACACTCTGAAGTACAAGATATCCCCGACGATCTGCTCATGGAAGTGGCAGAGAATGCATCCTGGGCAGATTTTCTAGCTGACTTAGCAGATAGCCTGGAATTTTCCAATGTTCCAGTGAAACCTGGATTGCTAACATTTGCAGAGGCTTTATCCCAGGACATTTCTCCTCACAGAATGAATCTAACTGCGGCTGAAGAGCTAGTGCCAAATGACTGACTGAAATAAGTTTGTTCTCTTTTCCTGAGCAGTATGGGACTAGTGTCTTACAGAGTGGATATCATGGCGTGGTATGGTCCCCCCCCAATAGTAAATGACCTGTCTGGGGGCTATTCTATAGATGAGTATGGGGATACCCTATACTGTTTCCCCCCTTAGTTTAACACTTTACTGAGCCCTGGATGGAATTAATACTTGGGCATGGGTGTCAGGGGTGGACCTGGCACCTTGCCCTGACCTTTACACTGATCACCACTTGGTTGGTTGTAGAGCACTACCCCCCTTTAGCCCTTCCCCTTTCCCTGGGAGCACCATTTTAGTTTATAAAGCTGGGATGGAGATACGTATTGTTCGTTGGTTTATCTCTACTCTCCCCCGGGCAGGTGAAAGGTTAGTGTGGCTGAGTGCACCTCCTCGATAGAGTGGAGGATTGTACCTCGCACATACATGAATTCACCTTTAGCTTAGTGCTTGTACATCTCCTTATACCCATTTAATTTCTACTGTCTAGGAATAGAGTAATTAATCCCCCTTTTGTGGGAAAGTTTGTATTTCAACTGTTATTTGGCTACTGTGTTTAGTGCTTTAACTTGCTTGTTTCATTCTTACACCAGGTTGGTACAGTTCTTTTCACCTGTTGGACAGACTCATCTGCACTCTGAGCAATCAACTCTCCCTCTTCTGTGTCTGGTAATCTTCCTACTCCTGTTTCTCTATCCCTTCTGGTCACAGGCGGTGAGTACCTATACCTTTTGTATTATCTGGATCAACAATGCAGAACGCCACCGCAGGCATGAAACTTATATCTTGGAATGTGAAGGGCCTAAACCACCCTGTTAAATGATCCATGGTACTTAGACACTTACACTCCCTGCAGATGGATATCGCACTTATCCAGGAGACCCATCTCACTGCAAGAACTGTAATGTGGCTTAAAAGGGCATGGGTTCATAATGTTATAGCTAGCTCAGCATCAACTAAATCTAGGGGGTGGCTATTTTAATTAAGAAATCCTGTTCTTACGTACAAGAGCAGACAGTCTTGGACTCTCAGGGCCACTGGACTGCGGTCCGCTTCTTTCACCCCGGGGGTCACGTGTTATTAGCAAATATGTATGGGCCGAATGTAGACAATCCCGAAACCATACTGGACTTAAACAAGGCTGTGGAGACCTTGACGGTAGGCCATCCACAAATTCTAGTAGTACTCAGCGGTGATTTCAATTTCGCTCCCGACATCTTTCTTGATAAATCCAGGCCAACTCCCCAAACACACCCTAAAGCGGCATTGGCCCTGCAAGAAGTTACTTCGGAATGGGGAATGACCTATGTGTGGCATAGGGAACACCCGTCCGGGCGAGACTTCTTTTTTTCTGCAGCTCATACTACGTACAGTAGGACTGATTTTTGGCTCACCAATGCCCCCGCGGCCCGAGATATTACATGCACTAGAATGCATGACATTCTAGTTTCAGACCATGCCCCAGTATCTTGTCTCTATAACCCTTCTGGATGGAATGGCTTGGGGACGAGATGGCGCTGTCATCCCCTACTCCTTCGGGACCCATAGTTCCAAGCTATGGTACGGGAAATGGCCGGAGACTACTTCTCACTGAATAAGGCTGCAGATACATCCACTGCCATGGTATGGGAAGCCTTCAAGGCCATCCTGAGAGGAAGAATTATTGCCTACTCAGCACATAAGAATAAACTAAGAAGGATGGAGCTAAATGCTTTACAATCTGAACTTTCCTCACTGGAAGCCTGATTCCGGGCCTCTATTGCTCACGCACCTGAGCCGGCACTTCTTCGGGAGATAGTCGGATTGAAATGCCGTATTAATACTATGCTGCAACAAAAGGCAGAATGGGCGTTAACCAGGTCCAAACATTTGTACTGGGAGGGGAGGGACAAAGGAGGTAAACATCTGGCATTCCAGATGAGGAAACAACAGGCGGCCTCCCGATTTCGCGCCCTGAGAAGTACAGAAGGCCTCGTGGTTACGAACCCCCAAAAAATCAATGCATGCATGCAGCTTTACTACCAGCAGCTATATCAATCATGTGCTTGTCAAGACCTCAAACAACTGGGATGCCAACTGGCCGACTTCTGTACTGCTGCTAGTATTCCCCAGCTACCCAATAACATGAAGAAATTGCTAAATAAGCCGTTCACTGAAGCGGAACTATTGAGCACCCTTCATCAATTGGCCAAAGGCAAATCACTCGGACCAGATGGTATGACCACTGAGCTATACCAAGTTATGTGTGCCGAAATCAGCACCCCTCTCCTTTTGGTATTGCAGGAAGCTCATAAGACAGGTATCCTTCCCCCTACTATGCGGAAAGCTCTAATCACTTTACTATCAAAAAAATCAGATGACCCGCTCAACTGCGCCAACTATCACCTGATTTCCCTTATTTCAGTCGATAACAAAATAGCAGCTAAAATGCTAGCCATCTGGGTGATAGAGGCCATACCCTATGTTGTACACCCCTCCCAGACTGGTTTCCCCAAAAGGCAGCGGTAGACAATATTAAGTTAGTCCTGGATCTTAAATGGCTGGCAATGCACTCCCAAAGCCCAATGGCAGCCATGGCTGTAGATTTTTCTAAGGCCTTCGACTCCGTAGAATGGCCTCATCTTCATGAGACACCTCGGTACTATGCGTTCGGTCCCTACTTTAGACAATGGGTCAGTGTACTGTATAATACTCCCCTCGCTAGGATTTTAACAAATCAAGACATCTCCCCTTCCTTTCCACTGCAACGGGGCACGTGGCAGGGCTGCCCCCATCCCCTCTCCTTTTTCTGGTAGCTTTGGACCCACTCACCCGGAAACTACAAACAACTGAGGGCATCACAGGCATACCGGTTGGCCAGCAGGTATTCTTAACTGCTTCATATGCGGATGACTTACTCCTCACTTTAAGGCACCCAAAGGAATCCCTTCCCAATGTCTTAGAAACCCTGGGAGTATTTGCACAGATGTCTGGATTGCAAATTAATTAAATAAAGACCAGTGTTACCCCCCTTAATAAGGCTTGCACGAACTCCTGTTTGCAAGACCTGGACCTAACATGGGCCCCGCATAGCTTCTCATGCTTAGGTATCACCATCCCATCTACCTGGAAACTCTTAGAGAGTGAGAATTTTGGTCCCTTAACAACCTCGTTAACGGCAGAAGTAAATCGCTGGCGCCGCCTTAACCTGTCCCTCTCAGGCAAAGCAGCTGCGATCCATATGCTGTTATTGCCCTAGTAACATATCTTCTCAATAACCTCCCTATCACTCTATCGAATAAGGTGTTCTGCCCACTGGACAAGCTCATGTCTTTTTTCCTCTGGGAAGGCAAGGCACCCAGATGGAACCGCAGTAAAATGCAGGCTCATTGGACCAGGGGAGATCTGGGACTCCCATGGCTGCAGGGATATCATTGGTCCTATATCTCGGCCCCAGCCACTAAATGGTTCATCCCTACCTCCTCTCTGCCTGCCCAGTGGGACCAGCTAGAATCTCAATTAATGCAGAATATTCCGTTGTGCACACTATTAACTAATACCCACATAAACCCAAACTAACTTACTCCGTGTATGCTCGAGACTAGGATGGCGTGGCACAGACTAATGGTAGCCTCTAATATCCCAAAGGCATTGTACTCTATGCCGTTGCGGTACTTGGCACTCTGGCGGAATCAACTTCTGACAGTAGGTAATGAGCCAGTTTACTGGCCAGTATGGGAAGGAAAGGGGATACGTCTTGTTCAAGACTTGTACATGTTGGATTCTACCACACTAATGTCCTTTGAACATTTCAAGGTCCGGTACTCCCTCCGGTCCGAAGACTTTTGGAGATACCTTCAACTCCGTAGTGCAGTTCAGACTGTAAGCAGGACTCACCTAGCAGATCCCAAGTGGCACTGGCTGGATATGTTACACCTTAAAACTTCTTCCTGTGGCCTCGCAGGACACTTTTACAGCACCTTGCATGAAGCACTACCAGACCACACAGCATCATGTAGAAACACATGGAGTAAGGACTTTCAGGTTCCCATTACCTCTGAAACATGGTCCCGATGCCTACACCTAGCACATTCCACATATAAGAATGCCTGAAGCCAATTAATCCAACTTAAAATCCTTCTCAGATTGTACTGCACGCCAGCAGCCCTGAAAGCATGGAGCGTCCTTCCTCATGCAAGATGCTTTAGGTGCCCATATGAGCCGGCAAATATTCTTCATCTGCTGTGGGACTGCCCAGTTTTAATCCCCTTTTGGACAGCCATCGCAATGGATTGCTCTGGGATACTGGGTTTACCAGTGGACATTTCTGACCCATTGCTCCTCCTGGGTGACTCTGCACCCCTGGCCGAACTACCAAAACCACTTCAAGACTGGCTCTAAGTAGCCCTTATGGAGGCAAAAAGGCTCCTACTCCTGTCTTGGAGAGAGGCATCTCCCCCACTTATCCCCCTCTGGCATTCAGCCTTGGCTAGACTAGCCACTTTTGAGAGACTCATGTATGCCAATAGGGGGAAGCTTACTGTATACTATCGGAAATGGGGTGCATACCTTAACTTCTCATTATGCAAAGCCCCCCTCCTACTTAATCCCCCAGTATAAGGAGGCTGGCAGACCTCCAGGTCCGATAGGGGGTTGCGCATCTAAGAAAGGTGTGGTCTGATTGATGAGCAGCTATGACATTCCCTGCCTAAACTCACCTCCTTTCGCCTCTAAATCTTCCCTTTTTCATCTCTATCATGATTCTTTCCCTAGATGCTTTCAACACCCTCAATAAGAACTATCCGGAGTACTGGATTTAATTGATTGCGACACTTTGTAAGTAGGAATGTTGGTGATCTTAGCTTTTTCCCCATAGGTTTAACTTGAAGTTAAATTGGTATGTGTAAGACGATCAGTTGGTTCTTAGGGATAGCTGGAACCATGTATTTTATATGTCCTGGTGAGATTTGTTAACTCCTGTTTGACTAAAATACTTCATACTGTATGCTAATTATTTGCATAACTGGCGACATGTTATGATATTGAATAAATAAAAAGTATTCTATGATTAAAAAAGAATACAATGAAGTGAAACGTCACACGATGAGAGTAGTATTTGACAATATAACAATGCAACCATAAAACAAAATTAATCTCTCACTCTATACCCCCATACCTTCCCCCCCATAGTGAAGAGTTAAAGACCCTTATAGTCAGTTTCTGGGACCTAAATAGAATCTAGGTAGAATAAATAGGAAATAAGTCAGCTTAACAAAATAAAATAGATGTAAAAGATCTGTAAAAGATTAATGAAGTTAGAATCAGAATCCAGGAGCTAGGTTTGGGTAAAGTTTAGTAATAACTCATAAAGTTTACCCCATTTAACGTTATAGCCCACTAAACTGATGTTTCAGACTGGCTAAGACCCTTTCAGATCTTAGACTTAAAAATATCTCATTCCTCCATTCAACTAGAGAAGGAATTTGTTGGTCTTTTCAATGGGTTAAAATAACTTTTTTCGCTGTTAATGCTATCACGGCTATGTAATGTTTTTTAATGCTATCTCTGATGCCTCCTGAAGCCTTGCCTGGTTGATCGACTCTAACTAAGCCTCCATCTGCACTGCTCAGCTGGTCTGCCTGGAAGAAACCTCCTCTACCCTGCAAAGGTACGACAGGACTCAGCCATCAGGTTCAATTTGTGGCACGTTCCACAGCCGCATCCTGATTGGACACTGCCCTCTGTTGCTGCATCTCGAGTGGCTTTTCCCCTGGCTAATTCTTCCTGATGCCACAATTGCTCATTATACTTAAAATGACTGTTTTCTGTGTGTTTTTTTGTGGTTAGTTTTTCATTAGCAGGTTATATAGATCTGCCACTAGAGGGATCTTGTTCTTTCATTTAAAAAAGTCTACCCTCTTAAAGTCACAGTTGCTTTACTTGCTATATACCTTCCTTGTACTGTCTCGCTACTAAATCCTCTTCTGCCGAAATTTTCTCTTTTCACTACCTCTGCCTGCTTGTTTCTTTTTTTTTCTTTTCTTTCACCCTACACCAGCTATGAGTTCCCTCCCCCACCTGCTCCTACCCCTTTTCTCCCTCCATGTCCTTCCTCCCTTGTTCTCTCTCCCAGGCCCCTGCCACTCCCACCCCATACCCACTATCTACTTAATCAATACCAGCAGTACTTTGGGAATGCTCCACTTCTTGACCAGTCCTCCCCATGGGCCTCCACTTGGAAATATCTGGCTGCTTCTTAGCACCACTAAGATCGGTCTTAATGTCAGCCTATCCCTACTGTACCACATTGCATATCATCAGGGCTGTCATATGGACTCTACCTACTGCCCCTACGCTAAAAGGAAACACAAATTATCACTACTGGACCTGCATCTCTGTTCAATGAAGCTCCTTCTACTTCTCCTACTGATCTTGGGCAATGTCCATCCGAACCCTGGCCCAGGCTGCTCAAGCCTTGTGAAAAAGGCAGGAGCCCTCACCATCGCAACCATTAACATCTGCAGCCTGTTATCAAAGCTTGATGCACTCTAAGCCTTTATCAGCCAACATAATCCTGACATCATTGCTGTAGTGGAAACATGGCTGACACCAAAAGTTCCTGATCTGGCAATTACCTTACAGGACTACAATGTTTTCAGACTGGACCATGTCTCTAAAAGGGAAGGGGGCTATGCCATCTTCATTAAGGATAATCTCCTGGGGCACCTTGTTCCAACACCTGTCCCTGCCTCCTCAGCCCAACTTCTACCCATTAAAATTCTTCTAGGTCCCAATCAAAAAGCCCTCTCCATCGTCTCTGTATATATTCCACCTCAAGATCAAGATCTTGGCATCAAAGAAGTTCTTAACTTCGTCAGCTCCCAACCTCCTGGCTCTGAACACATTCTGCTTGGTGATTTGAATATAAACTGGCTTGCATCTGATGTCTACACTCATAAGGATGCCCTTGCAGTGCCAACCTCTCACAATTGGTCACCACACCAACTCGGATAAATTACAAAACTGGCACCAGTACATTGCTGGACTGGGTTCTCACCAATCACCCTACCAGGATCTCTTGTACCTCCGTTCTCCTAGACTTTCTCAGTGACCACTCCCAGGTTATATGTGAATGGTCTAATAAATTTCTAAAGCCACCCCATATAATCCTTACCAGCAAAGTCCTCCCCATGGTCAACTTACCCATCTCAAACAGTACCTATCCTTGCAAGACTGGCTGCCCATCTACAAGGCGACAGATGTTAACCTAGCCCTCAGCTACTTCATCACCACCTTCAATAAGGCCTGTGACCTCTTCGCTCCTTCAAAAAAAAACAGAAAACAAAAGCACTCTGTAACCCTTGGATAACTGTGGAGCTCCTTTCCCAGCTGAAATCTAGAGACCACCTGTGGGCAGTGGCTAAAGCCACAGGCAAACAATATGACATCCAAAAATACAAACATGCCCGTAATGCCTGCACAAAATCCATTTGTCTCACAAAAAGCTCATATTATAAGGACGTCCTTACCAACACCTGGGGAAATGGTTGTGCTTTCTGGGACAATATCAAGGACATTACTGGGAAACAATCAAAGTCCCCTCCAGCCATGTTAATTGTTGAAGGGTCCACTACCCTTGATCCCATGGTCATTACAAATACCTTTGACACGGCTTTTACTGACCTCAGTACTGTTCTACCACTTGATTTCTTCACAGTCAGTTACACCCCCCTCTAACACACCCTGCACTCTGTCAAACCACCCTCGTTTTTACTTCAGGGAGATTAAGATGAATGAAGCTTGCCGCCACATCACCTCAGCCCTCTCCATTTCCAGAATCAGCAGCGACACCCTGGACCTTAAGCTGCTATCACTTACACTTGACAAGGTCCTCAGTCCCCTAACTAAAATTCTTAACCTCTCTTTCCACACCAGTACATTCCCTGAAATATGGAAAACTGCCACTGTGACCCCGGTCCACAAAACTGGGGATAAGACCTGCCACTCTAACTACCGCCCGATCTCCATATTGCCACCACTATCCAAGGCCCTAGAGTGTATTGTTGTGGACCAGCTCACTGATTATTTGGACAAATATAATATTCTGTGCACACAACAGCACGGTTTTAGAAAAGGGCATAGTACCACCACTGCCCTGCTTGAATTTACCGGTGCAGTGCATAGTTCCCTTGATAAAGGACTTCTTATTGGGGCTGTCATCATTGACCTCTGGAAGGCATTTGACACGGTCCATCATTGGCTGCTGCAAGGCCAACTACTCCTTGCTGGCCTCACATGGGACTCAGCCCGCTGGTTCAGAAGCTACCTTAACAACCGCTGTCAAAGAGTAAAAATTGCCAGTGCTATCTCGGACACCTTGCCTGTCTGCTCCCGAGTACCTCAGGGGTCCATACTGGGCCCTCTCCTTTTCAGCCTCTTTTTAAACTCCCTACCACAATCCTGCTGGGAACAAATCATCCTATATGTGGATGATGCTGTTGTCTTTTCTATGCACAAGGACCTTTCACCACTACAACACAGCTTCCAACTCAGATTCAGTGCCGTTGAAACATGGTTCTCCAATCATAAACTAGTCCTCAATCACAAGAAAACCAAGTCATTGCTATTCTGCAGTTCACATAACCATTACAAGCAACACCCCCTTGCCATATCTACCAAGCAGGGGACTGTCCTCGAACAAGTTTACTCTTTCAAATACCTAGGGATTCTGCTTGACCCCAATCTCTCCTATATGGCTCACATTGACAGCGTGACTAAAGCTGCCAGTACATGCCTTGGATTACTGTACAAGCACAGGCAGCACCTCACCCCAGAGGCCCTGAAGATTGCCATCCAGAGCTCTGTGGTGTCAATTATTGATTATGGCCTCATTATGTATGGCTCCGCCACGACGTCTGCCCTCCGACGTATAACAACTGCACTTAACAAAGCATGCCGACTCACAACTGGTGCCACCCACCTCACCCACACCTGTGCCCTTTATGAACAATCCAGATGGCTCCAACTCTCCAACCATATAAAGTATCTCACACGTGCTATGGTGGGAAAAGGGAGTGTAACAGGGTCCCTGTTCCCTGTAAGGTTTACTCCCCTACTAAAATAAAAAGTTGATTTGCGCCCCCCCCTTTTTTTCACTCACACTGTTCTATCCTCATCTTTTCTTCTGTCCTTTTCTTTTTTTTTCATGTCAGGGTGGCCAACCTGACATATCTCAGTGCTTACTTTACTACCCCTTTTCTCAAATCCCCCTTACGGTGCACCAGATAGGGCTGAGTGAAGTGTAAAGCACTCTCCCTAGTGGAAGATATGTCCAAACATGAGTAGTGCTTTACTTTTAAATAGTGAAAACACTCCTGAGTTTCCTGGAGTGTTCCCAGTTTAGCAGTAGTGCCCAGAGCAAAACAGCAGTGTCTAGATAAAGAATAAAACATTCATGTACAAAGAAAACAGCCCAGAGATGTTGTAACTGGGCTGATAATAAAAGAAATAGCCAAAGGTTGGAAATGGGTTTAGGAAAGGCCCAAATTAAATGTTTTGTTGATGGCTGCACATTTCAGCCATTAGAGCAATAAAGGAAAGTGCTGCATAGTGGCAGGGGCTGCTAAAGGAGCCTAGTAAGAGCCCTTGCAAGGTTTAAGTAAAATGGCAGCATTTCTAAACAAAATGAGGGCTAAAATGGTTCTAAGGTTACTACAAGAAAAGAAAAGAAAGCGTAATGATGCTGTAATTACCTGTGGGTTTCCCTGCAGTTCTTGCTGCCCACAAAATGGCTGGTTTTAAAGATGCAGGCTTCAGTGACAACAGAACAAGGGAGGGGCTTGCTTCCAAATGAGTCCCAATTAAGCCTAAAAGAGTTATTATTGAGCCCTACCTGATGGTGTTTTTAAACTAAAGTCTATTATCAGGTAAAGGAGTATAGGGACTTGGAAAAGCATGAAATAAAATGCATTTATTCTGTAAAATAAAAGAATAAAAGCCTAATTGTTTCCTTGATGTTGGTCACCTGGCCATGATGTCATCAGCCATAAAGCTATAAAAACTCACCACTAGAGGGATGTTCAGAGAGAGGTAGGCCAGTGAGCTGCTGGTCTTGCAGGAGGAAGGTGTGTTTGTTTTCACACCAGTGAATTGGTTTAAAAAGTGGTAAAATTAAGAGAAGAAGTGACTAGGGAAGAGTCATCTTCAGAGTTTTGCTTATTTTGGTGTGTTAACTAACACCTTGTTTTTTTTTATTTATTTCTGTAAATGTTAATTTTATTTGATTTTGAATACAAAATCATAAATGCATTTGTGTGTTTATTTTATGCTTCATACCTCCTGCCTAGGTGTCTGTTATTCCCACACCGTAACACCCCCTTGCCATAACCACCAAGCAGGGGACTGTACTCAAACAAGTTTACTCTTTCAAATACCTAGGGATTCTGCTTGACCCCAATCTCTCCTTTATGGCTCACATTGACAGCGTGGCTAAAGCTGCCAGCACACGCCTTGGATTACTCTACAAGCACAGGCATCACCTCACCCCAGAGGCCCTGAAGATTGCCATCCAGAGCTCTGTGGTGTCAATTATTAATTATGGCCTCATTATATATGGCTCCGCCACGAAGTCCGCCCTCCAATATATAACAACTGCACTTAACAAAGCATGCCGACTCACAACTGGTGCCACCCACCTCTCCCACACCTGTGCCCTTTATGAACAATCTGGATGGCTCCCACTCTCCAACCGTATAAAGTATCTCACATGTGCTATGGTGGGAAAAATCAACCTTGGCCTCACCC
Organism: Neoceratodus forsteri; assembly: GCA_016271365.2. Lineage (NCBI taxonomy): Eukaryota > Metazoa > Chordata > Ceratodontiformes > Ceratodontidae > Neoceratodus > Neoceratodus forsteri. The sequence continues at coordinate 423,761,080 of CM057453.1, forward strand.
CCCCCCCCGGTGTTACTGCCTTGTTACATCAAAACACCAACCGACAGAACACCAGGAGCTCAACAACCCGGATTCTACAAGTTCCTTGCTGTCGAACTACACATGGCCAACGCTTCTTCCCCTATAGGGCTCCTCTATGGATGAATGGTCTCAGCCACACAATCTCCTCTGCCTCAACACTATGTCTGTTCAAAACCAGACTCCGGGCCCATCTCATTGCCTCTAGCTCCTGTGACTGCCTATCCTAGATGATGACCTACACAGCTTTAATCTTAACTTATATACTGCTTAACCTCAGGCCCCCCAGTCCCCCCTTCCCCCAGCTTCTGAGGTGCCACTTCAAATCTCAGGTCTTCATACCACCTCATTAGTCCCTCCTTGTCCCATTATAGCACTTATTTCCCCACCCTCACTCTGCCCCCTTTTTCTCTTCTATGACTCCTTCCCATTTATTTTTTTACAAATACCTCCAGCTGCATCTTCATTCTCCCCCTCTCCTCTCATCTCTGTTTCTCTGCCACCCCCGGGCACCTGACCCTACCCATTACTTGTGGGCACATGCATCCTAGCTGTGTTCACCATTTTACTATAGCTGCCTCTGTTAACTACTTACACTTCTCCTCCTCCTCTACACCTTACTCTTCCTATAACTGACCCCTTTCAATAGCACTGTTATACATGAATTGTTTACTGTTATTTCACTGTTGCTTCCTTGTTGTTTTTTTATTTCTGATGTGGAACCTTTGTAAAACAGCCTTCACTCAAAGGTACTTGTAATCCTAGAATAAATAAATAAATAAATAATGGAACAAGGAATATTTGTCAAATCAACAATCAAACATATCTGAGGGGTAAAGAATTGAATCTGACCAAGTTTACTTCCAATCCCATTCTTAAGGTCAGACCAGAAAGTAGCCACTAATGGGCAATCCCAAAAGATATGGAAAAGAGAACCCACTCCAGACCCACATCTAAAACAATTCTTCATAGATAATAAGACAAATTTAAATAGTTTTAATGGTGAATAATAAGTATTATGAAATATTATGATTTGTATCAATTTTAATCTATCATTAAGAATGTATTTATGGAGGTCTCTCCATATCGGGGACCATTCTGGACTGGCATAAAGTTGTTTATCAATCCAATATTTAGAAATAAAAGTTACTGAGGTAGAGATTCTAGGCAAAAAATATTGATACATTTTAGAAATAACATGAGATTTTTTAGCAGTTTTTGTAATGTCCTCTGTTAATTGACTGTAATCCTTTATCCATGGTGGTGTCCCAAAGTGAGCTGTGAGAGCAGGTTTTAAAATGAATAATTTTTGGTAATGACCTTTACCTATTGAAAATCTTGAATTTATATCTTCAAAAGATTACAGATTCCCATTGAGTAAAAGGTCCTTCACCAAACAATTTTTAAGCTGGGGAAACCACTTAATATCCAATATCTTATTCTTTAAGCAGAAATTAGGATTATTTAAAAGTGGCTGACCAATATCATTCAGCAAGGATATTTGAAGGAAACTACTCAACTGATTTAAACATCTAAATGAAGTGCAAATAACAGAATTTTTCAATTTTCTAGGGAGTGATTTAAAGGTCAGGTAAAATACAGCATTAAAAGAAATGTTATTCTTTCATAACATTTCTCTTTCAATAATTAGCCAGATGGGATAATATATATATATTCACATTGCATTACTATTTAAAAGAGTCCATTTAGAAAGTTTATTTAAGTTGCTGGTCAGGGAGTAAAGAAATACATTTGGTAACTTAAAGCCTCCTTAGTTTTTAGAAAGGGACATTTTATGGTATGCTATCCTAGGGGAATTATAGAGCCAGATGAAATTGGCAACTATGGATTGGAGTTTATTAAACCAAGAAATATGCAAATAACAGTTTAAGGTGCTGAATGCATAAAATATTCTGGGGAAAATATTCATTTTAATAATATTAATTCTATCTAAAAAAAAAAGGGGTAATTTACCCCATCATTCCAGATCTGATTTAATAGTTGTTAATCAACATGTAGGGTTACGATCTATTAGACATTTTGAATCATGTGACAAAAATAGCCCTAAATATTTTATACATTCCGGAGACCAAGAAAAAACATATTTATTAATTTGTTCCTTTGTAGCGCCATTATTTAGAGGTAAGACAGTCATTTTTGAAGTATTGATTGTGTAGTTTGAAAACAACTAAATTGTTCTATAGTACAGATAATGGTGGAAAGTGAAATATCTGGGTTTATGACATGTAATAGAACATCATCAGCAAAAGTTGAAAGTGTAAGTATTTGTGACCCTACTTTAATACCCATTATATTTGGGTTATAGGTAAGAAAATAGAGCAAGGGTTCTATATAAAAGTTAAAAAGAATTGGAGAGAGAGGGCAGCCTTGCCTAGTACCAGAACTGAGGGTAATAGATGAAGAGGAAAAACCCATTGATATAAAGTTTAGCAGTAGGGTGAGAGTATTAAACTTATAACCAGTTTAAAAATTTGGAGAGGAACCCAAACTTAGCTAAAGTTTCAAAAAGAAAATGCTGTTGAACACTTTCTCTGCATCTAGAGATACCAAAATCACAGGGGTCTTGGTCTCTCCATACACAGAGAAAATATGATATAATTTCCAGATATGATCTGAGGCAGATCTCCCTGCTATAAATCCCACGTGATCACTTGAAATCTCTGTGTCGCAGAAAGCTTTAATTCTTAAAGCCAAAATTGTAAAAAAACAAAGACAAGGCGCTGCGTCAGCATGTGGTCTAAAAGCAAAACAAAATGGTTATATTAAATGCACGCTGAAAATAGAAAATAGAGTTAAAAATCTACGTTTCGACCTTAGGTCTTCTTCAGGAAATATCTAAAAGAGAAAAAAAAAAGTTAGTTAAAGCCAAAATGTTTGCTAAGATTTTCATAGCGTTCTTAATCAATTAAATTGGTCTATAGTTTGACACAATATCTTTAGGTTTACCTGGTTTGGGGATTAGGACTATAATTGTCTCTAAGAAAGAATGATCTGAAATTCCTTCAGTCAAAATGTAATTAAAAAAGGTTACAAGTGTAACCCCTTTGTTACCCGGGGTTACTAGAATCCCAGTAAGACCTAGTGGTAGGCAGGGAAGGCAGCTTGTGAAACTCCAGTTAAATGGGTTTCACACTGTCTCACTCTGTCCTCAGTCACAGCTGAAACTAGAGGGATGACATCATAGTAGAATTGTTACAGCTGCATGAGCCACAGTTGGAATCTTCAGCTCAGAGTAGTTCTAGAACTTTGGGATTCAAAGGCAGTCTTCCATTTGTCCTTGAGCAAGAAGGAAGCATCAGACTGTAGTTTGAGTTTTGCCTCCACACAAAAGGAAGTTTTTCTGTGTTTCACCATTCTTTAAGTGGTGGAGACCGTCCCCTCGGTCTCAGTGCCCCCTCCCTCCGGGGGGGGGTAGGAAAAGGTCTCTGTGGGTTCAGGGGCCATCCCTTCACCCACCAAGGAAAAGCTGTCTGAAATTACTTTGTCTGTTTGGGTATACAGAAAAAGTTAAAGGACTTCGCCTGTGGGGCCCTGCAACGATTGGGTGAGTGTTTGGCTCCAGTTTAAGGGGCAAACAACTGTTTTTTTCAGTCAGGAAATGTTATTGGGGACTGCTGTTTGGGAAGACTATATATACTAGGATGAACAAATGGAGCAGTCAATTCAGTTTCAAGTTTCAAATGATTTTATTGGGAACTGCTGTTTGGGGGCACTATATACACTAGGACGAACAAATGGAGCAGTCAGTTTAAAGTTTAAATGGATTTAGAGTTCACAGTAGAGGGGGTGCATCAGTTCATCCATCATGCAGTCTACAGTTTTACAGTTCTAAAGTTTCTGTGTGTTCAGAGAAATGGCCGGGTATGGGCTGTGGGAGCTGGAGGTGGATAGATCCCCATCTTTAGTAACCAGGTCCACCTCTACGGATTTCTTCTGTTTTTGCTACTCGCCTCATGCGCTTGGCCAGTGATGGGGTGGGTACCCAGACGTGGGTCACAACTTGAAAATCTCTCTAGGAGTCGCAGACTTCAAGTGGTGTGGGGAGCCACAGGATGGGAACATTACTCCTTGTTCGATGGGAGTTTCTAATTGGAAGTACGAAAACAAAATCTCTCTAGGAGTTGCAGACTTCAAGTGGTGTTTGGAGCCACAGTTTTGTGAGCTTCCTTGTTTGATGGGATGTCTTTCCAAGTAGAGTTGGGTTCATTCGCCAAGTGGACCGTCAGTAGAGTGGCCGGCAGGGGAGCCGGGCCAGTTGGGCTGTGTATCCAATGCGCATGTGAAGTCCGGGCTGAGTGCCTGGTGGGTCCAAAGCCAGACAATTGTAAAGTGTTCATTCTCCAATGGACCACTGTGCTTAACCTCTAATCTGCATTACAGCTACGTAGCCCTTTGGGGGACCATACAGAGCTTTGTTTGTGTTCAGTGAGTTAATAAATAAAGCCACACTGAAAAATCCCAGTTCTGGTTCTGGACATTACAGTTATTGCTTCCTGTAGTTGGATTTACTTGGGTGCCCCTGTGCAGAGTAGTCAAACCTAGGTCTCTTGTGCCAAGTAGCCGCATCCTTCCCTGAACCCGTAGAGACATATGTATATCCATGTTACAAAAATGGGCATATGCCGGCCACAAAAATGGAGGCACCGCTTTGGATTTGTTTGGGAAGGAAGGTGCTTGGGCAAGTAGGCTAGCGTTTTGACTATCTGGCAGTCAGTAGCCCAAAAAAGTTGAAGCAATTTCCCTAGTGTGTGCTGTGTGCTGTAAATCTTGTGCTGCTGTTTAAAAAATGCCAACTGTTTACCAAGGAGCTGTAAAGCCAAAGTGTGTGTCCTTATCCTGCATCAACATAGTTTACAGCATTTGTCAGTTTTTAAATAAAGTTCTGTGAAGAAAAGTGTGGAAAACTAGGGGTAGCAACAGAGAAATTATGCCCTGGACATTTGAAATGCTTTTAAAATGAGTTTCTGTGAAGGAAAGTGTGGAAAACTAGGGGTAGCAACAGAGAAATTATGCCCTGGATGTTGGAAATGCTTTCTGTGCAATACTAGAGACTGCAGAGCTAATGGCAATGTTACATGGTTGAAATGGGCTCCTGCCGTGGAGTCAGTTAAAAAAAAAAAAAAAAAGTGCATCTTTTCAGTTTAAATTTGCCTGCTCGACGATCACCGTGAGAAGAGGAGTCCTCGTGAGGAAGAAGAGGCTCATTTGCATGGCGTCGTGTGGTTGGTCAGTTTGCCATTAGTCTCACCCCTCAGCCAGCTCTTATGTGTCTGCTTCAGCATTCGAGAGGGAGACAGAGAGTAGTGCGTGTACTGGCAGCGGAGGAGCATTCGCGAAGTGTTCAAAACGCTGTAAATAGTGAAAAGTGACTTTTCTAGTTTAAAATCGGGCTCAACCCGCTTATCGGTCGTGGGATCAGTGAACTGTGTGATTAATACTACAATCGCGGAGACTGCCCGCCCGTTTGCAATCTGAGGCCTTCAAAATCTGGCTGCAGGCCATTTTCCTCCATCGCAGCAATCTGCTACATAACAGTGAGTAAATGATTTAAAACTGCTCAAATCAGTGATTTTCAGTAATGCCATATAAAATGTGAGTGCAGCTGTATAGTCGCTTTGCAAGTAGCGATTGTGTGATATCCTGCTGGCAGGTGCAAGTCTGTAAAGCCATTAAATGTGTGCATAGCAATGAAAGTAGCCTCAGTTTAAAGTTTGCAGCCAGAGAGAGACTGTGGGTTGTAAAATAAATGCAACACTAGTAGAAGCAGGCAATCCTGTGCTGAAACCTGAAGTTTTAAAAGGGGCTGTGATTAAATAAATGTTGCCAGCATGTGAAAAAGTCCAAGGAAAATCCTGTAGATGTGAGAACAGCCAGAAAAGATCAAGTTGTGCAGTTTGAAATAAAAGTTAATAGTAGCTGATGTAAATCGGGTGCGCAGTGGCTTGACCCAGAGTCTAAATGTTGATGCACAGAGTGCTGCTGCCGCCATTATAGGGTGGGGTAGTAAAGTAAACACAGCAGCAGAGGAGCCATTTTAAAGCTACAGAGCGTGTTCATTTAAAGTGGGACTTTCAGTTACAGTGAACTTTTGTTTGTTTTCTGCAGTTATGGCCTCAGGACCAGCTCGTTACCCGGATCATGCCCGGGTTGCAGTAACAGCAGCAGTAAATAGATTGAGAGACATTGAAAATTGGTGCTATAGAGGGCAACTCCCTCCTGATGTGGCAATTCCTAATTATCCAGTGCGTGTATGCCAGATGTGCTTTAGTGCTGGAAGGGATGTCTTCATGATTCCTCACTGTGCTGGATGTCTACAAAAATATGGCTTGTATAAAGTGCCTCAAATTCGTTTGGCTCCCGCATGGACACAACTTCAAGAATCTGCAGTTGGCAGCACACAGCATCAGGCGGAGCCTGTGGAGGAAGGTCCCCCGGAGTAGTGTGGTACAAAGTTAGAGAGTGCAGAATTAGAGACTGAATCTGAAGTTGAAGTTTTGGATGCTGGATCTCAGAAAGCAAGTTCAGATAAAGCATCAATAGACCCCTGGGTGGGGGGGCCTAGCCCAAGTGTCGAAGGTGAAGATGAGATGCGGGAGGCCGTTGAATGGGAGGTGTTGAATGGATAGTCTCGGGGGTGAGAACTACTGCTCACTCCTGGGCTCAGATCCTCAGTGAAGAGGAAGATGAGGAGGCACCTAAGTGACCTTGTGAGATAGGAACGGGTACACAGCCTCAAGATATTGCCTCGGAGGAATTTGTTCAAGAAGGTGGTGATGCCACTGCCCTGGCTTCACCAGAAGAAAAAGAAGTCAGGGATCCGTTTTTAATTTCATTGAGGATGCGAAGCTGGCAGAACCAGGACTGGCCACCCCCAAGCCAGGCCAGCGGTCTCAGATTGACCAAAGCAAGTAAAGAGGAGAGAGACTGGTTCATAGAAAGGCCAATGAAATCTTTGGTATGACCTTTCCTACCTTTCCTCGGAGAGTCTGGGAGGAGATTGAGAACTGCAGGAAATCCTGGATCTGGGATGAAGCAACGAAACATGTGCATCCTGGGGCTAACTAGCATGTAAAGAATAGACTGTTTCATGAAAAGTATACACAGTGGAAGAGAGGCAGGACACTGTTTATGGACAGAGTGAGAATTGTGGACGGAGAGGGACGCGAAGTCTCCCACTGTGTGAATTATGTGCATCCTGATGGAGTAATAATTCAAGCCCCTGACCCCCTCTACTATTGGCCTCAGTGCAAGGACCTCCCAGAAATTAAGCCCTTGCCTACAAAATGGAGAGCCGAGCAGTGGTAGTCAATACTGCCACATCTGAACTGTGAAGTAGTTGGATTTACTTGGGTGCCCCTGTGCAGAGTAGTCAAACCTAGGTCTCTTGTGCCAAGTAGCCTCATCCTTCCCCGAACCCGTAGAGACATATGTATATCCATGTTACAAAAATAGACATATGCCGGCCACACAAGTAAATGAGTTAAATCTTCTTTGAACATTTTATAAAAATTAGAGGATAGACCATCAGGGCCAGGAGATTTGTCCATTTTTAAAGAATTTATAACATCAAGTATTTTTTTACTAGTAATAGGTGATGTTAAGGTAACAGCTAAATGGCTGGGTAAGGTGGGAGCTTTAAAATGCTCTAGATAGGCTCTACATTCCTTCTGGTTAAATGGTACAGATTGTGGGTTATATAAATTTGAAAAATAATGTTCAAATTCAAACATTATGTCTGCATTAAGGGTTTTCACTCAGCCATCCCTGTCTGATTTAATAGAAACAATCATACCTCTCAACCTCCTGCCTTATAAATCAGGGACAAGGCTTAAAAAAATCAGGCACAAAGGACCAAAATCAGGGACAAGTCTAAAAAATTGGAGATGTCCACCCACAAAGCTGGTAGAATATGGGGCTTAGTGGAAGATGAATTTTCTAAAGAAGAACAAGTCTGTAACTTTAATGTTTTACATGATTTTGTGCTTACAATCCCCACCGTTTAGCCATGGAAACAAAGATTTTAGGAGGGACAGAGTAAAATTTTGAGGCAAAATCAGGGACGTCCCTGAAAATCAGGGACAGTTGAGAGGTATGGAAACAATATATCTGTTTAGATCAAGGTTTTTGAGTCTGTGGGCTAGAAGCTTAGAGGGCTTCTCTCCTTGGTCTAAATAAGTTGCTCTTGTTTTTAGCAAGTCAAATTCTACAGTGAAGCCCACCAGGATGAAGTGCAGTGTCACAGGTTTACTGCATGACAAAAGGGATTAACTCCCATTGAAATTGCATTGTTTGCTGCAGTAACTTGACTGTAGAATTCTGCAGCACTGCGCTTCATTCTGATGGGCTTCACTGTACTTGTTCCCTAGATAATTCGGCATATACATGTCTCAGCTCTTGTAATGTAAGGATGTCTGAATCATCCATGGTAGAAATACCTTTTGCTTCCAACTTCTCTACAGCTTCCAGGGTTTCCTTGAGCTTAGTCTGACACTGTTTTTATGCTTTGAGGCTAATCTAATAAAGAAGCCTCTTATGTAACACTTAAAGGATGCCCAAACAATGTCTAACTTATTAACTTGAGTCAAATTAGTTTCCCAGAAGAATCTGATTTCTTTTTTTACGTATTCTAAAATGAAACTGTCTTTCAATAATTGGTTATTAAGTCTGCATAATTTGGGTTTATGCTAGTTAGAATGTGAAAGATTAATCACTAGTTTAACCAGGGAATGATCTGAGAGGACCATAGGGGTGATGAGGGCTTCAACTACTTTGGGTACCAAACTGGCACTAACTAAAAAGCAATCTAGTCTAGAGAAAACTTCATGAGATGGCAAAAAGAAGGAATATTGCTTAGAAAATGGGTTAAGGATTCTCCATGGATCATTAAGGTTAAATATTTTAATAAATTCAGTTAAGGCTTCAATATCTGCTATATTTTGGGTTTTGAATTTGGAGGTACCATCTAGCTTTTTATCCAATACAATATTTCTGTCACCTCCTAATATATAATGATATTCTCAGTAAGGTAGTAGGACTTTTGTTAGGTCAGCTAAAAACTTATGTGACAGAAAATTAGGATCATAAATTCTCCCTATCAAAATTTTGTAATTGATAAGTTTCCCACAAATTAATACAGATTTTCCTTCTGGATCTTGTATAATAAAATCTTTGGTAAATGGCACTTTGTTATCGACCAACACTGTAATCCTCTTTTTATTGAAGGAGTCACCTGAATCAAAAACTTGAGTGAAGCGCATTTTTGATAGCAAGGAAATGTCTTTTTGCAAAAGATGAGTTTCCTGTAAACAAATGAATTGACTGTTTAAAATTCTGACATGTTTTAATAATTGCCATCTTTTAATTTTATCCCTAGCACCTTTAACATTCCAAGTAATAACATTATGTAATAAAGCCATATTTATTTTTACTAAAAGGGAATTGGTAAAGAGGTAAATATCTTATTACTGTATTAGGCCTCAGAGAGAATCTTATACCCCCCTCCTATCCCCCCCAATCAAATAAGCCCATAATAGGTACAAAACTAATACCTAAATCTAACTAAACTACCTACGGGTAATTAATACCCAACCCCTATCTAAATAAAACTGTGACTCTCAGCCCAACAGCTTACAGCTTTCTGTGTCACTAATAATCATCAAAATTCTTGAAATGTCTAGAACCCCCTAAAGACACAATTGAAAATAAAGTGGTAAGCTAGTTAAGTAACTAAAACTTTGGCAAGAGAAGACTGTAATATCTATTTAGGTCTATGTCACTAAACACTTTTCTCATTCGTATGTAACAAGCCTCAACAAAAGTTAAAAAATTCAATGTCTGAAGCAATTATACATGTAAAAGAATTAGTTGTTGCTTACAGACTTTTTTAGCTTGAACACAAGAAGATTCTTTGATAACACAAAATAAACTACATTAATATGTATATACTCTTTACCTAGATAAAGAGGCTGCACAGATTTAACATTATAACTGAACCATTTGAAACAAGGTCTAAACTACCTGAACCTTTTTTATACTGTATGTCAGTGTAGCCCTACTAAGAAATAGATTATAAAGATATGGATATATGTTTAAGATAATATTCCTAGAGTTGTAAAACCTTTAAGTGGACTGGTAGGACTGTCTTGAAATTCCAACAGGCAAAATAGTACAGCCTGTAATGTATGTTAAATTTAAAAATCGGCTATAACTGTTACCACAGTCAAAACAATGTAATACGTTTGATTCATCAGCTTAGAACTTAAAGGATAACTTTAGCACATAGCATATTATCAGCACCTATAAAACAAAATATTAGGTCTGACTGCCACACCATCAATAAACATAGAACCACTAGAAATAACATTAAATAATAGCCAGATTTTAAGTTTACAGATATATGTAGTAGGTGTGCTGTAAATTTGTTCAAGGTCATGAAAAGGAAGGAGACTTAATTTTTTATAGCCTTCCATGGTAAAGGGTATATATATATATATATATATATATATATATATATATATATATATACAATATATGTATATATATATATATATATATATATATATATATATATATATATATATATATAGAACATTCTAACATTCCTATCATTAATAAAGTAAAAAGGGGAATCAAATGATGAGGGTCTAGTAAGATTAATAATGATAACCTCATAGTATGTTTGCAAGCAAAATAACAAAGACTTCACTGGTATGGTTGCTAGCATAAAAAACCTTCAACTTTCAAATAAATTCTAGCACCAGTCAATATAAAATATAGCTGTCTATCACCACTAAGCTTCTTTAGTAATCATGAGAAGACAACTTTCATTATCATCACATTTCTCTCAGGTTCAAGCTGCAAGTAAGCATCTTAAGTCGGAGTGAGCACAGTTCAGAACGAAGACTCGTTCAAGAAAGTTTTCTCTGACCAGGATAAACAGAAGAATATTTCCTTTGGATCTGATGATACTATCTGATTTTCAAGATGATGCAAGTCATTTAGCTTCTGGATATCATGTCACCATGTCCATAATCTTGTCCCAAATGATAGCAGTGGTCTCTCTGTATCAGTTTCTGAGTGGCTTCTGAATACACTGCCCAGTAGGGTCACAAGCCAGGAGTAATCAAACTTTCAGTTATTCATTTGAATCCCTCAGAAGGCTTCAACTTTAGGCAAATTAAAGGAAGGGGCCCAAACTAGAAAAGATATATACATCGAAGACCTAGTCCCAAAATTACCTCTGTTTACATCGGTATGCCGCACAGAAGCTAATCCGTTCTCAAGGAAGCTCTGACCATAAACCCCAAAATAAAATAAAAAAACAGTAATATTAAGTTTGCTCTTCCCAATAATTGCTGCAAAATAAACAAGCCTGCATTTAATTTATGCTGCGATATTTGCCAGGATCGATTAAAGCATTGAGTAAAAGCATCAAAGTCTATCATTATGATCTAAGTCTCACACAGAAGTTCCAACAAATTCGGTGCAGCAAACCGCATTGGCTAATCCAGGACAGCAGGCATGCCTCTTCATTTTTTAAACAAATTTTGGAAAATAGAGCAAAGGTCCTTAGAAGCTATAGCAGGGTTATTCCAAATAATGTTGGAAGAATTGTATCAGATATTCAATCTGGCAGGGTACAACATTTTAAATGTAATGTCTGCTGCTATTAATTTGCTAACCAGAGGTGCAAAAGCTTGCCATCAGAGCTGAACATCATGTGGCAAGTCTTGGGTAACTCTGATACGATGACTATCTCAAGTTAAATTCTGAATTGATTTAGTTTTTGCCAAGACATGTTGATGATCTAAATAATTCAGCAGTTTAATTATAAAGGGTCTTGGGTTGTTTTCTGTAGATGGCATTGTCTTTAAGGAGTGGTGGGCCCTTTCGAAAATGTAGAACTTGCCGTTAGGGGACGGGCCGGCTAGGTTTTCTAGGATAACTTGAGCAAAATGAATTGGGTTGTTACTTTCAGACTTCTCAGGAATACCAAATATTACTAAATTATTTTGTTAGCTTCTGCCTTCGAGATCTTCGAGTTTGGAATCTAATTTTTAAATATTTTGCCATAGTACAGGAAGTTCTGGCTCAACTCTAGTACGCCAGTCTTCCAGTGAAGAGATCCTGACTTTGGCGTCACCGGTCTTTCTGGTAAGTTCTTCTGTTTTAACATTCAGGTTTTTAATTTCTAGTAATATAGATGCCATAGTTTCTTTCAAGGAAGCCATTTCAGAAAGAAATTTGTCTTCTGTTAAGGTACCTGAAGGATTAGGCTGGTGCGGAGATTTTGCAGTATTTTGCTTTGTACGTTTGGAGCTTGATATTCTATCTAGTGTTAATGTTGGAGTGTTTCATGGCAAAGAAGCTTTCATTTCTTGATCCACTGTAGTTTGTAATTAAAGTCCAGGATAAGGAATTCCTTTTGGTAATGATTGTTGACCAGGGAGGGGTTGTGGACATGGCCTACCTAGACTTTAGCAAGGCATTTGACACAGTCCCACACAAAAGATTAATAGTCAAATTAACCAGCCTGGGAGTAGGTCCCAGGGTGGTAGCCTGGGTAAAACATTGGCTGGACAACAGGATACAGAAGGTAATTGTAAATGGAGTCCACTCTGAAGAAAGAGGGGTCACTAGTGGGGTACTGCAGGGTTCAGTACTGGGTCTAGTCCTTTTTAATGTCTTTATAAGTGACACTGCAGAGGGACTGGAAGGGAAAGTATGCCTCTTTGCAGATGACACAAAGATCTGCAACAGGGTTGATACACAAGGAGGCGTGGAAAGGATGAGAAGGGACTTGGCAAGGTTGGAGGAATAGTCAGAAGTATGGCAACTTGGATTCAATACAAAGAAGTGCAAAATAATGCACCTGGGAAACAAAAACCCAGGGGAAGATTACACAATGGGGGGGAGGTAGTAACAACAAAAATGGAAAGGGACCTGGGGGTAATCATATCAGATGACCTTAAAGTTAGCAAGCAATATGAGAAGGCAGTAGGGAGGGCTGGGGGATACTGGGATGTATAGGGAGAGGCATCACCAGCAGAAAGCAGGAAGTTGCTATCCCTCTGTACAGACAGTTGTTGAGACCCCATCTGGAGTACTGCATCCAGTTCTGGAGACCACATCTTCACAAGGACATAGACAGGATAGAGGCAGTCCAGAGGAGGGCTACTAAAATGGTGCAGGGTCTGCAAGAGAAGCCATACAAGGAGAGACTAAAGGAGCTTAATAAGTATACCCTTGAGGAAAGGGAGGGGGCATGATAGAAACTGTTAAGTACCTCAGTGGAATCAGCAAAGTCCAAGAGGGTAGCATCTTTCAGAAAAAGAGATGTGCAAAAACAAGGGGACACAATCTGAAGATGGGGGAGCAGTTCAGGGGCAATGTGAGGAAGTATTTTTTTCACAGAGAGGGTGGTGGATGCATGGAACAGCCTTCCTGAGGAGGTTGTGGGGTCTAAAACTGTGGGAGAATTCAAGAATTCATGGGACAGACATAAGGCAATTTTTGTGGGGGGTAGGAAGAAATAGGCTGTTGGTTAACTAGGATCTGCGGCTTATCCTGTAGGTAGGGAAATGGGCAGACTAGGTGGGCCAAGCGGTCCTTATCTGCTGTCAAAATCTATGTTTCTATGTTTCTATGTTTAGGGAGCAAAAAAGTAAAGATTTTAAGCAAAAGATTTATTATTTAAGGTAAAGTGAACAGAGAGGTGAAGGGAAGCTGCTAATCTCTCTGAGGCATCACGTGACTCCAGTAGTAGTGTCCAACTTAACCCCTCCCATCTAATATTCCATCCTGGGGTTCCTGTGCCCAATATGCATCACCGTGCACTTTTTGGCATTGAACTTCAACTACCAAACCAGGGACCACCTCTCCAACCTCTGCAGATCCCTTTACAAATCCCTTAGCCCCTCTTTGCTGTCTACCATACAACAGAGCTTAGTGTCATCTGTGAAGAGACACACCTTGCACTGAGTTCCTTCTCTGTCGCTTTTGAACATATTGAAAAGGACTGGACCCTGAAGTGAGCCCTGTGACACCCCACTTGTGACCTCTTTCTCCCTTGATTTGACCCTGTTTATCACTACCCTCTGCTGTCTCTCCCTAACCAACTACCCACCTAACTATGTACTTTATCGTGCCTAACATAGAAACATAGAACCATAGAATTTGACGGCAGATAAGGACTGCTTGGCCCACCTAGTTTGCCCATTTTCCTACCTAACAGATACGCTGCAGATCCTAGTTAACCAATAGCTTACTTCCTCCTACCCCCCACTAGGACTGCATTATGTCTGTCCCATGCATTTTTGAATTCCCCCACTGTTCTTAACTCCATGACCTCCTCAGGGAGGCTGTTCCATGCCTCTACAGCCACCTCTATGTGAAAAAATACTTCCTCACATTACCTCTAAGCCGTCCCCCCTCTAGCTTCAAATTGTGCCCCCTTGTTCTTGCACATCTCTTTTTCTGAAAGATGCTACCCTCTTGGACTTTGTTGATTCCCTTGAGGTGTTTGAAAGTTTCTATCATGTCCCCTCTCTCCCTTCTCTTCTCAAGGGTATACATATTAAGCTCCTTTAGTCTTTCTTCATATGTCTTCTGGTGTAGACCCTGCACCATTTTGGCTGTCCTCCTCTGGACAGCCTCCACTCTGTCTATGTCTTTGCAGAGATGGGGTTTCCAGAACTGCACACAGTACTCCAGATGGGGTCTCACCAACTGTCTGTTCAGAGGAATAACAACTTCCTGTTTTCTACTATTGATGCCTCTCCCTATGCATCCCAGTATCCCCCATGCATTCCTTACTGCCTTCTCACATTGCTTGCCCACCTTTAGGTCATCTGATGTAATTACCCCCAGTTCCCTTTTCAATTTTATTGTTGTCAGTATCTCACCCCCCACTGTGTACTCTTCCCCTGGGTTTTTGTTTCCCAGGTGCATTACCGTGCACTTCTTTGCATTGAATCTGAGCTGCCATACATTTGACCATTCCTCCAACCTTGCCAAGTCCCTTCTCATCCTTTCCACTCCATCTTGTGTATCAACTCTGTTGCAGATCTTTGTGTCATCTGCAAAGAGACATACTTGTCCTTCCAGTTCCTCTGCAATGTCACTTATAAAGACATTAAAAAGGACCGGTCCCAGTACTGAACCCTGCGGTACCCCACTAGTAACCCTCCTTTCTTCACTGTGGACTCCGTTTACTACTGCCTTTGCGTCCTGTTGTCTAGCCAATGTTTTATCCAGGCTACCACCTTGGGACCCACTCCAAGGCTGGCTAACTTGTGTATTAATCTTTTGTGTGGGACTATATCAAATGCCTTGCTAAAATCTACGTAGGCCATATCCACAGCCCCTTCCTGGTCTACTACTTTGGTCACCAAGTCAAAGAAATCTATTAGAGTCATTTGACACAACCTTCCCATCATGAATCCATGCTGCCTTGGGTCCTGTGCCTCACTGGCCTCTAGGTACTCAACAATTCTTTTCTTCAGAAGTGATTCCATCATTTTCCCTACCACTGAGGTCAAACTAACTGGTCTGTAGTTTCCTGCCTCTGTCCTGCTCCCACTTTTGTGAAGAGGAATCACATCCACCCTTCTCCAGTCCTCAGGTACCACACCATCCTCCCATGATTTGTTAAAGAGAGTAGTCAGCGGTGTCACTAGTTCTACCCTTAGTTCTTTTAGAATTCTTGGGTGAATCCCATCAGGCCCCATTGCTTTGTCCACCTTCAATTTTATTAGTTCTTTCAGAACCCTTTCTTCTGTAAATGGACTGGTATCGACCCGTCTTCAGAGTGTTTCTCTTGTTTGGTTTAGGTACCTCTCCCTCCTCTTCCTTTGTGAATGCTGAGTAGAAATATTCATTCAGTATCCCTGCTTTTTCACTGTCACCCTCTGCCCACATTCCTTCCCCTTTATTAAGCCTCAGTATCCCTTCTTTGGTCTTTCTTCACTCCCTAAGGTACCTATAAAAGGTCTTATCCCCCTTCTTAACAGAGTTGGCCATCATTTCCTCGGTTTGGTCCTTTGCTATTCTGACTGCCTTCCCAGCCTCTTTCTGCTTTAACTGATAAAGTTCTCTGTCCTGCTCCTTCTGCATTTCCTTATATTTCCTGAATGCTATCCTTTTCTCCTTAACCTTCCCTGCCACCTCTTTTGAGAACCATAGCGTTTTTTTTCCTTCGTTGTGTTTTGTTGATTTGCTTTACACAAAGGCTTGTTGCCTCTGTGATGGCTGTTTTGATTACTCCCCCATTGTTCCTCCACCACTCCTTCTTGCCTGTTTGCTAGTGCTTTTCTGAGACACTCTCTCATTTTCCCAAAGTCAGCCCTCCTAAACTCCAATACTCTTGCCTTTGTATGGCTTTACTGTATGGCTGTGTTTATCATGAACCACACTGTTTGGTGGTCGCTTGTTCCCAGATTGCTACCCACTTCTAAATCTCAGATTCTTTCTCCGTCCCCATTTGAGAGTACCAGGTCTAACATTGCTCCCTCCTGAGTGAGTTCCAGTACTAGCTGTCTGAGGCATGCCCCTTGTAGGATATCAAGAATGACCCTGTTCTTGAATGTGCCTGCAGCAAAGGTGCTCCAGTTAACATCTGGCATATTCAGGTCCCCCCATCAACAATATCTTCCCTTTGTCTGCCATTCTAAGGATGCCTTCTATCATTTCCTTGTCCATTCCCTCCTCCTGAGATGGGGGTCTGTATACAACCCCCATGCGGATTGTGGTGCCATTTCCTGTCTCCAGGGTGACCCAGAGTGCCTCATCTGCTCCCTGTTTACTCTTTAGTTCTGTTGCTTTGATTCCTTCCTTTACATAGAGAGCTACTCCTCCTCCTCTTTTAACCTCCCAGTCCCTCTTGTAGATTGTGTATCCTGGTATGTTGACATCCCAGTCATGGTTCTGTGTGTACCATGTTTATGTGACTGCCACAATATCCAGGCAACCCTCTTCCATCAAGACCACTAGTTCAGGGAGCTTGTTACACAGACTTTGGGCATTGGTACTCATCACCCTCCACTTTTTGATGGCCTTACCCCTTTTAGCCCCATCCCTGTCCTTACTGCCTTTGCCTTTTTTCACATTTACCTCTGTTCTGCTCCCTAATGACTTCTCTACCTTGGTGTTTACCTCACTAATTACCGTGTTTTGTGGGGGGGGAGGCTGGGATTTCCCTGCTCCTTTTCAGTGCCTCCACCCTTGGCTAGTTTAAATGCTTGCCAAAGAAGCATTTAAACCTCTCACCTAGAATCCTGGTTCCCCCCCGGACAGTTGCAGACCATTGCGCCAGTATCAGTCTGCATCCCTCCAGGTGGCTCCCCACTCCCCAGTGAAGCCAAAACCCTGAGCTCCACACCGGTTTTTCAACCATTCATTGAATTCCCTGATGAGGAGTACCCTAGCATCACCCTTGCCATAGACAGGCAGCACCTCTGAGAAGGTCACCATATGCGCGCGCTACATGTCTAAGGCCACTCCCCAACTCTACAAACTCCTCTTGTACTGCTCTGATCCCATTCCTAGCCAGGCCATTTGTCCCTAGGTGGACAATGACATCCAGCTCCCTCCCTCGTGCAGCTGCTCCCATGATCCTAAGGATTCATTTCCTGTCCCTCCTAGCCAAGGTGCAAGGCAGGCACCTTACCTCCCTCTCCCCTTCCTCCCCCACTTCTACCCCCTGAATGATTGAGTCCCCCACCAGAGTTGTTTCCTTCCCCTGTGGGGTCCCATGCCACCCTCCTGTGGGTCTCCTTTGTGAAGGTTCCCAGCATCCTCTTTGGTCTCCAATGCAGGTGCCTCCATAGAGGAATCACTATCCACCAGAAGAGTGTATGAATTGTGGAGAGGTACAGCTGGAGGGATGCAACTCTGTTCCTCCACCCTCTCCCTCCCTCCCTGAGCCCACAATGGTCCAGTCTCTCCTTTTTCTTGGCAACCTCTGAGGTAGTGGCATTGGCCCTGGTGGTCCCTGGGTGGGGGGAGGAGGTTTCATGAATCCTAGCCAGGTCAACTTGGAGATGGGCAACCTCCTCCCTCAGACCAGAGAGATGCCTGCAAATAGGGCAGCATCACAGCCTCCAGAATGTCTCCCAGAACACTGCCGCCCCACAGCCATTGCACTGCACCACTCCTATCATGTCTTATTTTGTGTCCCCTCTCCTATTTCTCTGTATGCTTACTCTCTCCTCTCCTTACAACTCTCACTGTTCCTGTTCTGGGAGAGCAACTTCCTATATTCTTTAGTAGCCTCCTTCTTCCTTGCTCAGTGTCAGACCACCAGCAGCTGGGGGGGAGAGTGAGCTACTTTTTTCCTTTAAGGTTGACAAAACTAATGTTTCTCTATGATCTTTCCCTTCCTACTGCCAAACAGGAAGTTCCTGTTGTCAGTCAAATTCAGTGGCTATAAA
Organism: Neoceratodus forsteri; assembly: GCA_016271365.2. Lineage (NCBI taxonomy): Eukaryota > Metazoa > Chordata > Ceratodontiformes > Ceratodontidae > Neoceratodus > Neoceratodus forsteri. Next base: position 423,779,547 of record CM057453.1, read on the forward strand.
AGTAGAACTGGCTTAGGGTGGTGAGTGGGTGGAGGGGTGGGATGGAGAGCAATTAGTAAGCAAAAAGGCTAGCAACAGGAAGCTGTAATTGGAGTCACCTGCTTTTATATTGTCTAAGCCACACCTCCAATTAAGCTCTGTCTTCTCCTACTGATTTAGCAAAGTAAGTTAATACAGTACCCTTCCCAGCACAGAACACACACTGACTTTCTTTCTTTTTTAACCCTAAATAAGACCCCTTTTACTTCTAATAAAGTATCTGTCTGCTTAATCTCAACAGACACTGATTCTTGCTGAGATAGAAGTTTTAAATTAGTAAAAAATGGTAGCTTCTTTTAGTTAGCTGCTTTCTGCGCTACAGGCTAGCAACAGTGCCTAGATCTTGTAGCATTTTCAACAAACTTCTATGTGGCACGGAGCTGAATGCCTTGCTGTAATCAAAGATGAGTAGTTTTACTGCTTGCCCCTTATCTACTGCCCTAGTTACCCAGGGTTCCATGTCATGATGGTGACAGTCAAAATGGCATGTACATAATGCTGAACGGGAAATTCAGCAATATTTCTTTTTGTGGGGGGCTCTGCCCCCTGCACCCCCCCTTTCTAAATATACTAACTCCGGGGGAGCGGACCTTGGGAAGGGGGTACAGAGATATTGCCAAATTTCCCATTCGGCAATAATCATTCACCCTTTTGGCATTTGCCATTCTTTCCTTGCCATCTTCAAATGATACCGTTACCCAGTTAGAGAATACTGTCTCAGGTTAGTCTGCCCTGTTCTTTTTTTGTGACCAGGGCACTTGTGTTTTTGTGTTTGTTTTTTTGGGAGGGATGGATTCTTCGAGCTACAGTCAGAAGAACTGTGTTAGAAGCCAGTGCAGAGAGCCAAGGGAACAAGCAATGATTTACTGTAAGATGCGTTTCATAGTATTTAGTTACTTGGTGTGCTGGAAATCACCTTTCAGGCAAGAGTTGAAAAGTTTCTGCACTCTTGTCCATGAGGTGGGTCATAAGAAGGCTAAGCTGAAAAGTTGGGGTAAAAATATTGAAAAACAACAAAGTTGGGAGCCTATGCTGAAATTTATGAATGCAGGCTTGTAACTTTGGTAATTTTCAATATCTTATCTGTGTCAATCTTCACCATTCATCACAGTTGGGTACGTGGCCGGAGGTCATGACCCACAGGAGCTCTTTTTTTTTTTTTGATGGGCGGAGTTGACGCACTGACGGCGCCACCCTCGAGGTCGACACACTGCATGGCGCTCGCAGATTGGCCGTTAGGTGTCATCAACCCCACCCTCCCACCAGTACTTCATCTCTCGCCATAGAGGTTGTATCTCGTGAAGAGCTCTTCAAGCAACCTACGTACTTTGGGCCTAATTTCTGTCCGTCGATACCTATCCCTACCTGTTGGTTCCATTTCACCTTCTACTCGATACCGCTGACTGGTAAGACTGTTCTTTTTATTTGTTACAGTGACGTTGAGTCTGTTTATACTTTTCTTTGCCGTAGATCATGTCTGAGTTGGGGCCAAAAAGTCACAGAAAGCGGGGCGGCATCCCATGAGCCGGTGCCCGTGCAGCTGCAAATATTCTGTTACCAACCAGCATGATCATTTTTTAATGAGTCTTGGCCCACTTCGCAACATGTATTCCCGCGATGCCTGTTTCTCTATGGATCGTTGTGTCCTGGAACAGCATGTGTGGAAAGTTGTATGAGCTCTGCCAACTTCCGGGGGACAGGTGCGCACTCATCTGGTCAAGACACGGTCTCTCGGCCTTTCCTCCAGGTCCTCTCCCAGCTCTATATGGATCACAGAGGAGGGGGCTTCCACTTCTAGTAGCCTCGCCATGGTGAAAGCCTCTTCCACGGTGCAGGAGGCCCAATCCGCTCCCCTTGGGGGGTAGGCGAAAGGCACCACTCTGGCAATCGCCCCTTCAATGGCGAAGGCTCCCCCAGTGTCGAGTCCTTGGGCTTGAGAGCCTGGGCCAGCACCATCCTCAATGCCGTCTGTCGGTACTGTTTTGTGCCTCAGCACTGTTTGTGGCGCTGTGGGCTCTGATGGCACCGTGGTCAGCACCGGTCTGCCGCTTGGTGCTGCTTCTGCTGTCAGTGCCATTTGCAGTGCCGATGGTGGTGATGACACCATGGGAAGTTCTATGGCATTGTCTTTGACTGTTTCTGGATTTGGCGCTGAAATCAGGGACGGTGCCATGTCTAGCTCGGGCACTGCAGGCGGCACTGTGCCAGGCCATGGCACCATGGAAAGTGTCATTCTTGCTCTTGGAACCATTCCCAGTGTTGAGGGGGCTGTTGGCACAACCATCGGCATTGTTCCTGACCCTGGTTCGGTTTGTGGCACCATGGGGGGATGGCGCCGTGCCCGGGCCGACTCAGGCTCCACTGCCGTTCTCACCACTGTCTCTTCCTCAGGTGCTGTGGGGGAGTTCAGCACTGACTCTGGTGCGGATACCCAGATTGGCACCTCCCTCGGTCTGGACAGGAGCAGGTGTCCGTGGGTGGTCTGGCACCGGACCTCGGTCTCCACTTCTTCAGAGGTGGACACCGAGTCTGGTTCAGACTCGCTGTCTGACTCCTTGAAGTTGGTGGAACCCATGGACAACTCAGTAGCCACTTTGGTGGCCCAGACTCAGCCTCCCTCTGAGGAGCTGGCAGTAGCCTGTGAGTCTAGGGTCAGGGGTTCTGACCAGCAGGCGGTGGTCCAGGCCACTGTTGCCCTACAGCCAGGACATGGAGAGTTTTCTGCCCCCTCAGTTGGGACACCCCCTTCTGTGGTGTGCCTGGATCACCTAACTTTAGGGCTGACCAGGGCACCCACGGAAAGGAAGGGTGCTGCTCCCTGGGTGGTCTCCTTGGGGACCAACCAGGGTTGCCAGCTGCCCATGCTGGTGTTCTCAAGGCAGGGGGCTCTCTCAGAGTCTGAGGGGTCAAGGGACCAGGGTTCAAGGAGGCGACCCTTCTCTGGGACCCACCCGGGTTCAGGGAGGAGTCACAGTGTGCAGACCCCTGCCCTTCCTTCACGGTCTCATTGAGAGTGCCCTTGTCTTTGGAGGGAAGGGACCATCCTTTTGGGCTCACATGGTCTTGGTCACCTTATGGGGGGATACTTCAGGGCATGGTCTAGGCAGTTGCAGTATGGTTGATCAGCTGTTGGCTGTTGGGCTCTCTGGAACTCCTCCTCCATTCAAGACTTCCCGTAGGCTCTCTTGCCTGGACAGAGGACGTTCCTCTTCTGTTGTGGATCTGGCCCCCATGCCTCTGTCACCATCTTCTGCTCTCCCAGGCATTTCTGGTCCTATGGGACCTCTCTCCTGGGAACAATTGAGGGGTGCGGCTGCTCACTTCCCTACTTATGTCAGGGCCTTGGATGAGTGGATGCTCCACCTTCCCCCTGAGCAGATAGATCTGGATCTCTGAGGTCTTCTGCTTTCTCATCCTCCTCTTCTGGAGGAGAGGAACCTTCTGTCCACATCTCTCCTGTTGCTGATCTTGCCGAGTATCAGCGTTTCCTCGTGAGGATGTTGGCTGACCAGTGTATCACCCCACTCACTTCTCAGCACTATCCGGAGCATTTGACGGGTGCCTTCTTAGGCAATTTCAGTGTGGCCACCCTTGTGGTTCCCGCCTGGCCTGCTCTTTTCAGGAGGCACCATTACATTTCTGGCAACGACCCTTTTCTGGAGTCCCAGCCCCTAGGGATCTGAGCCAGAGATATTGTGCCCCCCCCCCCGAGTCTTCAGGTCATATGCCTCACCCTCAGTCAGGGCTGATGCAACTGGACACTCCCGATGGGCTTCGTGCCCTCCACCGTGACCGACCCTAGATCAAGACTCTGTGGATTTTGACTTCTGAGGAAGGAGGACCTTTTACTCGGCATGGTTGTTGTTGTCGATTTCTGTTCATCAGGCCCACTATGCTCACTATGATAGGTTCTTGTGGTCCAGGCTAGGTCAGCTCCTAGCCTCCTTGCCTGATTCGGAAGTAACCAGACAAGCCATTGTACTCTCTGCACATGGTCTAGAGCTAGCAAGGCACCAAGCGAGGACATCTTATGACACCAACGAGGTAGCTTCCAGGTTCATAGGGACAGCGATCTGCATTAGGTGGACGGAATGGCTGCATCTTTCCCAGTTGTCACCCTTGGCCCAGTGTAGGGTGATTTCCTCCGCCTACTGGAGAACCCACTTTTTCTTCCGTAGGGTGAGGCAGCGTCTGTCAGGGCAACCTCCTGCACCCTCTGGGGGTGTCCCCGTCTCACTCTCCCCAGTCTTGGGCCTCGCCAGACCCATGAAGGTTCTCCCTGTCAGTGTTTCCTCCACTGGAAGCTAAGGGACTTAGTCCTTTAGGGTCTTAGACTCCATTCAGGGGGCTCAGTACTCACCCAAATGTGATGAATGGTGAAGACTGACACAGATAAGATATGAACATGCTGTACTTACTGTAATTCTTGATCTTTCTGTGTATCTTTACCATTCATCACAAATCCCACCCTCCATCCCCCTGGGGCCTCAGTCTCTGGTTCCCCCTCCCTCTGTGTGCCCTCTTTCCCCCCAGGAGCAGGGTGACCTTGGGCACACAGGGGAATTTTTACGCCGCCTCTTTGGGGTGGGATGTTGGTGGCTGCCCTCTCTCTCTCTCTCTCTCTCTCTCTCTCTCTCTCCTCCTCTATCTTCCTCCATCCTTGTCCTTAGGGACTAATTCCTCATTTTTTAATTAGGGAGATTTGATTTTCTCCCCATTCCGATTTATTTGGTTTCAGGGGAGGACAACCCTTGATTCCTGTTCCCCTCTGTCCCCTGGCAATCTCTAAATGCTTCTGCTGGAGTACGTTGCCAGTAATTCTGTGCCTTGAATTCTGGCAATGTAGCCTTGTGGCTACTCCTAGGCACTTTTCAAACTCAGCTAGGGACCAGATCGTGAGTACGAGGTATGTCCTCCCCCTTCCACTTCTTGTTTCCCTCCCTTCTTCCCTTCCCTTTTCTGATTCCAGAGATTGGGGCCCCTTCCCAATCCTCTTAGTTTTTCTCTATTTCTTATCTGTCCTCTGCATCATTTAGTTCTCCTTTTAGTTCATATATCTTTTCCTTTGTCTGTCCCTTGGACTTCCTTGTCCCCCTCCCAACCCTTTCTTAGTCTACAGCGACTCCAGAACTGGCAGGAGACCGGGGTCAATGACACCTAACGGCCAACCCGCGAATGCCACGCTAGTGCTTGCTCTCGAGGGTGGAGTCATTAGTGCATGACTCCACCCATCACCCCCCCCAGAAAAAGAGCTCCCACGGGGTTGTGATCTCCAGCCACATACCCAAATGTGATGAATGGTGACAGTACACAAAAAGATCAAGAATTATGGTAGGTACGTAATTTTCATATTTTGACCCCAAATTTTCAACATAGCCATTTTTTTACAGCACCTCATGAATATGACAGCTGCCATTTTCAAATCCTGTCAAAACTGTATTTTTGTATCCCAAAAGGTGATTTTGTGGTCGCTGTACAAAATCACCTTTCAGGCAGGAGTTGAAATTTTTCTCTGCCTTCAAGAGGCGGGCTAGGTTGTTTTTTTTGAACTTCCAGTAAAATATTAAACAACAAAGTTATAAGCCTATGCTGAAATTGAAATTTATGAACGCAGGCTTGTAACTTTGGTCATTTTCAATATTTTGACCCCAAATTTTCAACATAGTCATTTCTTCTCAGCTCCTCCTGAACATGATAGCTGTCATTTTCCAAAACCTGGCTAAAATATGTTTTCACATTTGAGGCACGAAATCTCCTTTTGGGCAGGATTTGAGAAAGTTCTGTGCTCTTGTTCATGTGGTGGACTCATAAGAAGGCTATGTGGGGTGTCATAAGAAGGCTATGTTGAACTCTGGGTTAAAAATATGAGAAAACGACACAGTTATGAATCTACATTACAGTTTTTAAAAGCATACTCGTAACTGAGGTAATTTTGATATTTTGACCCAAACTTTTCAATATAGCCATTTTTTCAAACCACCTCATAAATGTGACGGCTATCATTTCTCAAATCCTACCCAAAATGTGTTTTAACACTTGTGGTACAAAATTACATAGAAACCTAGAAACATAGATATTTATGGCAGATAAGGACTGCTTTTGGCCCACCTAGTCTGCTAATTTCCCAACCTACTGTATAAGCTGCAGATCCTAGCTAACCAGCAGCCTACTTACTCCTTACCCCCCTCCTACCCCCCACTATAATTGCCTTATGTTGGTCCCATGCATTCTTGAATTCCTCCACTGTTTTTGACTCCACGACCTCCTCAGGAAGGCTGTTCCATGCATCCACTACCCGCTCCATGAAAAAATACTTCCTCACATTGCCCCTAAGCTGTCCCCCTCTATCTTCAAATGATGCCGCCTTGTTCTTGCGCATCTCTTTTTCTGAAATGTGCTACCGTCTTGGCTTTTGTTGATTCCCTTGAGGTACTTAAAGAGCCCCTGATACCGTTGTGACAACTTTGAGAAAATGTAATGTTTAGCACAAAGTGAGCTTATATTTTAATATTGTTTCTATATTTCTCATTCTTCTTTATTACTAGGGACATTTGCATGTAATCAGGATCACTGCCCTATCTGTTCTGGCTGCTTGCCTACATATCACATCAGAGTTCTGTTTATGACTTCACTTTCTGTTGCTGTGGGGATAATTATGATGCCATAAACAGGGGATTATTTATTTCTTTATTTAAAGGTTGGTAACCGGAAAAAGCGCCGTGACCAGAAGCTCGTTTCCAGGTGCTACCTGGATTATGATGTCATATGTAGGATAGCAGAAAGAGCAGATAAGGTCTAAGGGACAGTAAGCCTCTTTCATTCATCTGTCCTCAGTAATAAAGAAAAAAGGTAAATAATTATAGAAAATACGTGAAATATAAACTGAACTATCTAAATCTTACATTTCTTCTAGGTTTTTCTAACGGTGTCAGGTGCTCTTTAAAGGTTTCTATCTTGTCTCCCCCCCCCCTTTCCTCAAGGGTATACATATTAAGATCTTTTAGTCTCTGTTCATATGATTTCTGGTGCAGACCCTGCACCATTTTGGTTGCCATCCTCTGGACTGCCTCCATCCTGTCTATATCCTTGTGGAGATGGGGTCTCCAGAACTGTACGTAGTACTCCAGATGGAGTCTCACCAGCTGTTTGTACAGAGGGATAACATCCTACTTTCTATTGGTGATGCCTCTCCCTATGCATCCCAGAATTCCCCAGCCCTACTTACTACCTTTTCACATTGCTTGCCTGTATTAAGGTCATCTGATATGAGTACCCCCAGGTCCCTTTCCATTTTTGTTGTTGTTAGTACCCCCCCCCCATTGTATACTTTTCCCCTGGGTTTTTCTTTCCCAGGTGCATTACTTTCACTTATTTGCATTGAAACTAAGTTGTAATACTCTTGACCATTGCACTAACCTTGCTAAGTCCCTTTTCATCCATTCCACCCCTCCTCGTGTATCAACCCTATTGCAGATCTTGGTGTCATCTGCAAAAAGGCATATATTTCCTTCCAGCCCCTCTGCAATGTCACTTATAAAGACATTAAAGAGTACTGGTCCCAGTACTGAACCCTGTGGTACCCCTCTAGTAACCCCCTATTCTCTAGAGTGTGCTCCATTTACTATTACCCTCTGCATCCTGTTGTCCAGCCAGTGTTTTACCCAGGCTGCCACCCTGGGACCCACTCCCAGGCTGGCTAACTTTTTTATTATTCTTTTGTGTGGTACTGTGTCAAATGCCTTGCTAAACTCTAGTAGGCCATATCTACAGCCCCTCCCTGGTCTACTACTGTGGTCACCCAGTCAAAGAAATCTATTTGATTCATCTGACATGACCTTCCCACTGTGAGTCCATGCTGCCTTGGGTCCTGTGCCCTGCTTTGCCTCTAGGTACTTTACAGTTCTTTCTCTCAGAAGTGATTCCATCATTTTGCCTACCACTGAGGTCAAACTAACAGGTCTGTAGTTGCCTGCCTCTGCCTTGCTCCCACTCTTGAGAAGGGGGATCACATCCGCCTACCTCCAGTCCTCAAGTACCACACCATCCTCCAATGATTTGTTAAAAAGGGTAGTGAGTGGTATCACTAGGTCTCCACTTAATTCTTTTAGAATTCTGTGGTTAATCCCATCTGGTCTCATTGCTTTGTCCACCTTGAATTTTAAGGGTTCTTTCAGGACCCTTTCTTCTGTGAATGGACTGGTATCGACTCCCCACCCCCACCCCATCCAGAGTGCTTCTATTGTTTGGTTTAGGTATCTCCTCTCTTCTTCTTTTGTGAATACTGAGCAAAAGTATTCATTTAGTATCTTTGCCTTTTCACTGTTGCTCTCTGCCCACCTCCCCTCTCCTTTATTAATCTTCACTATCCTTCCCCTGGTCTTTCTGAGCTCCTTAAGGTATCTATAAAAGGTTTTAACCCCCTACTTAACTGAGCTGTCTATCTTTTCCTCAGTTCCTTTGCTTTATAAATGACACCTGTCATGCTCAGAAGGAATGGTCATAAAAATATTATGTTAGAAATTTGAGGTAAAAATGTGACAAGCCAACTAAGTTGTGAGTAAATAAATTGTTCCAACATTTACTTGTAACTTGATTGTTTTGCAGATTTTGGCCCCTAATGTTCAACATATTTTGTGTTACCCCACCTCCTGAACATGGCAGGTGTCATTTTTCAGATCCCCTCTGAATCTTGTTTCCACAGTCACATAGTGAATTAACCTTTTGGGTGGGATTTTAAAAATCCCACCCATGTTGATCATAACATCAGGCCATAAAAAGACTGTTGGACATTTGGGGTCAAAATGTGGGAGCCCGCTTAAAAGTAGAATATTGCCTCTCAGCTGCCCTATCCTGGTTAATTACAATCTAACAAATTGTCAAAGCAGGACAACACTGAAAATGAGATACTGCATCTAATCTGCTCTGTCCTGGGTAAATAGGTAGTAAAACTGTGTACAAGCAAAACCTGGTACAACAGCAATACCAGCGGTGAATGTTCAGCATTGACAAATGCTTGTTCTTATATACTGCTAGCATATATAGATAGTTGAGAGAAATATAAAAATTATATACCAATAATTCTATTTATTTTATTTGAAAGGTGGTAACCAGGAGATGCACACTGAGCCAAGGCTCTTTTCCAGTTGTGATCCCGGGGGGAGGGGGCAGTACAATGCACTGTAATAAGTCAGCTTAACAAATATTTGTAAGTAGGTTGGTGCAATAGTGAATAAATACAAAAAGTAAAATAAATATAAGAGTATTACTCAAAGCAAAGTGCAGTCACAAATCCAGTAGGTATGCCCAAACAAGTGCAGTCAAAGAACAGGTAGCAAAACCTGGTGTTGAAATTCTAGATCCAGTTGAGGGATGGTGTCAGGAGGATGGATAACAGGAACAGGTGGAGTAAGGCTGAAATTTCAACTGGTGACTGAGGGAGCCAGGAGATGAGGAGAGGTGGATGGAGGAGGGGAGTTTGTTCCGGAGTGCGGGAAGTTGATAGAAGGAAGATTACCCAGCAGAGGAGTGGGGTAGAGGAATGTGAAAGTGCGATGTTCTCTGGAATGAAGGGAACAAGAGGCAGGAGAGAGTTGGGAGAGGAAAGGTATGACAGAAGAGTATCAAACAAGAATCTGGATATGAAAGTGGTACAGTGAGCTTGGTGATGTGAGGCAGCGGGAGGATGGAAAGGGAGGAACAGAGGGAGCAATGGTGGGTGTAAGGAGAGGAGTTTTTGGCAAAACAGTAGAAGGAGTTACAGAGGGCGTCTAGTCTGGCAAGTGAGGTAAAAGGGGTGGTGCCATAAACCACTTCATGTTGTTGTAGTAGTAAGTAGTAGTAATATATTTTATTCAAAATATGCCACAAAATGGATAAAACACCACTGAGCGAATTCATTTTCAAGGTGGTCCATATAAACATTCATACAGTTTCCTTTCTCACTTCCATCGTACATAGATAATGTATACAGAAGAATTTATAAAATACAAGTAAATACATTGCATGTAAGAAAAATTAAGATACAATCTAAGAAGTTACAAAGAAGCTTCTATACAGTCATTAAAGGGCAGCACAGAGCAGGCAACTGACTATGAAGCTTGAACCAATCCTTAATATGTTTCTTTTTATTTAATGTAATAATTTCCCTTATTTTAATGGGGAGTAAATTCCAAACTACCACACCCCTATGTCTAACTGAAGATCTCTCTATATCTAATCTGGTTTTAGGAACTTTGAATTCTAATCCAACAGCTGACCTCAGGCTTGATGGTATAGGCCTAAGCAAAAAAAAACTCAGTAATATATTGAGGGACTTTTTCTTCCAGAACTTTTAAGATAAAAGAGATGTGTTTAAATCCCTTATAATGTATTTAGAACGTTGATTAACCTCTGAAATCGGCAAGATTACAAACCTGTAAACCCAATGACATGACGTCAAGTCAGTGGGTTTACAGAAAAGAATGTCATCGATAAGCAGCATTCCTCAAAGAACGCGATCACTAGTCTCAGCAAATTATTCAAACTGCATTCCAGTCATAGCAGTTTACAGTCACTGAGACTGGTGATCGCGATGTCGGGCTCACAGCTTTTTTCTTTTACCCACTTAGATACCTTGCTATTTCCACCACGAAGCTCCTCTTGCTACTCTGGATGTCTGGTCCAAATGCAACGCAACCTCCCACAGTTCCCCTGTCACACATGCCACCTTGACCTCAATGGGTCAACCGGATGGTCCCCCCCTCATTTTTTTCTCATTGTCTCTGACAAACTGTGGCTAAATACACCATAAAAGATAATGGCTAACACATAGGTGATAACCACCATACAATCGCCTCTCATTGTTGCTAGGGAAATGGTAAACCTCTTGAGCTACGCTCTCGAGGTTTACTGTTTCCCTAGCAACAACTCTAGGTGATTACACCATGGCTATCACCTATGTGTTAGCCATTATCCTCTATTTTTCACTCAGTCTTAACCACTTTAATTTTTGATACAACAAACAGTGGTGCGTTTTGAAGTGTGCGTCTAGGATAAAGCAGGCTAGTCTATTATAAACCAAATCAATGGAACCCAATAATGTTTTAGTTGTCCCTGCATGTAAAAAAGTCTCCATAATCTATAATTGGGATAATTGTACTATTAACTAACTTAAGTATAGATTTGGTATCAAGATAGCTTTTCACTTTATACAAAGCTCCAATTCTTTTATTAATATTTCCAACTAATTATTTAATATGTATATCCCATTTTAGAGGGCCATCTAACCACATTCCCAAATATTTATATGATGATGTAGATTTTACTTCATCTCCTGTTTTAGTTTTAATTTTAACTCATAATTCTTATGTTTGCTAGCCCTACTAAATAGGATTGTTTTTGTTTTTTCACATTTAATTTCATACACTGTGATTCAAAAAAAATCTTTATATATGTAAAAGCGATCTGTAACCTATCCTGAACCAACTTAATAGACTTCCCACTAGCATAAATCACTGTGTTGTTGGCGTAAAGATGAAAATCAACATCCACACCACAAATAATTTTAAGTTCATTTATATAAATATTGAAAAGTAAGGGCCCCAGTATCGACCCCTGGGCACTCCAGATTGTACATATCTCAAAGAGAAAACTGAAGTGCCCAAGGAGACATACTGTTGCCTATCTAGCATGTAGGAGCTAAACCACTCCACTACTTTTGGGGAGAGGTGTAGCTCCAACAATCTAGATATAAGAATAAGAAGGTGAAGACAAGGAGCACCATTTTTGTAACAAGCTCTCTGTGGACCTGTAGAGGTAAGTACATATACCGATTGGTTGGTGAAGCTATCACTCTTGTAGCATCTGGTAATGGTGTGCAAAAGTTCCAAATATTCTGATTATGATTTTGGGCGCCAACATTTCGGGAGCATTCAGATTTGGATCTGAATGGTTCAGATGTAGCAACCCCAAGATCAATTCCCATGCACATTCCCAGCAAGGTTAGAAAAATCACATGCACCCCTTACTAACTAACTAACTACCAGCACAACTACCCAGGTTTATAAAAATGTACCCCTCCCCACTTAGTAAATTACCACCACTACCTAGGTTTGCAAAAATTGCACCCCCCTTCCCACCCTTTACTAAATCACCACCACTGCAACTACTTAGGTTGGTGAAAATCACACTCCACATCTTACTAAATTATCCCCACCACTACCCAGGATAGGAAAAATGTAGTGCAAGAAAGATGAAGTACACGCTTGGTACAAACATGTCCAGGTGCTCCCCAGCAACAGTCCAGTATGAACAGGCAGCAAAAAAAGGGAGCACTCACAGGCTGAAATTGCCTTACAAAATGGTAGCAAAATACTGTAGACATAAGCTGTAGACCATAAAGCACAGAAACCAGGATTGAAACATATCAGTGCTTCGAAACCAGAACACCTCATCATCGGGGGGGCTGTGTGGGGAGCAGCATAGCATCCAGTATGGCTGTTGAACAGGGGATTGGAGAGTCCATGATTTCTCAGTGGATGATGGGAGCTATGAGGCTTAGGTAAGGATGCAGCACTGCTCACACGTGGATGTTCAGTTGGTAGCACAGCCGCCTTTGGACCAGAAGGTCATGGATTCTATTCCCACACCAAGACTTGGGCTCATACTGTAACATTAATGTTGGTACCTCAGTACTGTTCTAGGAGGATGTTGTACTGTCAGAGTGTTTCATCCTGTGGATGAGATGTTAAACTGAGGTCCCTTCTACTCATCTCTGGTGCAGTCCTGGTAGGTGTCCAGTTGGAAGTAAAAGAACCCAAAGCACTTTTCACAACAGGAGGGGATTTTATGTCATGTCCTGGTCAACATTCCCCTTCCCATGAAGCTGGTTCAGGCAATTGTCCAAGGCTATGTATAGAAGAGGGTGTGCAAAATGGCTGGCACTTCACTATGAGTCAGTTACTGCTGGTAAACTGCTTTGGGATACAGTGTGTATAAAATGCTATATAAATTCTTCTTCTTCTTCTTCTTCTTCTTCTTCTCCATCTCCATCTTCTTCATTTTCGTCAGTCTTCTTCTTCTTCTTCTCACACTGAGCCAAAAGCCAGGCCATTTTTCGGGTGTGGCCTAGAGCCACCATGGTAACACAATTTGCAATTATTATGCAACACAATAAATTACACCTTGCAATGTGCAGGAAATACTTTAAGATAAGAGCACTCAACAATGCAGACTAAAAACATTTACAACATGAATTGGTAAGCTTCTTCTATCAGGGGCAGCAATTGAGAATGATAAGCACACATTGCTGTACCTCCCAATACTGTACAAGTGTTTTAGCTTCTTTTTATCCTTCTTAAAGAAACCACACCATAGCCTACCATCACGTTACCCACAACTTTGTTGCTCTCTGGGGTAAAGCCCTGCCATTCAATATTTAAGCAGGCAGCTCCCATGATCCTTTCACCAGTGGTGGTGGAGGCACCAGGGGCCATCTCCAGAATATAGAGTCAGACAGTCTTTCTTGAACATGAGGGCAGACCTGGCTTCATCTACTGTATCTGCCCAACAACCTTCCCCCTTTTCCCATTTTTGCTGTACCATCCAAAGAAAGATGCAGATGCATCCATTATTTCCACATTCCTGACATACCAGTGCTTGTGTCCTTCACTCCCAAATGAGCTTGCAGCTCCAATGCCACCTGTGGTCAACCAGGTGGCAGTACAGAGAGGGAAATACAGCCTTCCAACCCCAGAGGGGGAGACTGTCCTCTGGGACACTCAGTCCTCCTCCTGTCAGCCTGCAGGAACATCTCAGGCTCAGGGCTTGAACCTAAGTCAACCACAAGGCAAGTGGGGGCCACCACCACAACTACCCTACTGGACCAGCCAGATTGGACAATTTGTTTCTTCTGATTAAATAAAGCATCTAGCCATTCCACCCCCCCCCCATGCACACAAAGTGGGGCAGAGGACATGGCCCATCATAGCTGTGCCCCAGAAGATATCTTTTAAGGTAAGGGTTAGAATGTTGTTGGTGGGGGCAGGGGTTGATTTAGTAGTTTTTTACCATTCAGGAAGGGGGTGCAGAATCTAACTCCAAATCCTGATAAATATACCTGACATAAATCTGTGCGTACCCCCAGCAGATGAGCTGCTGGAGACCATTTTATTTGCAGCACAGCTTCAAGTGCTTACTAGGCATAAATGAGATTTGTACGTGTCTAAGTTCAGGTCATATTGCATTTCTTCACTACAATGTCTTACCATAACAATGAAGGCCATCGCCACTATATCCCTTCAGGCATTTGCACACGTAACTGCCTTCTGTGTTGATACAGTTGGCGATCCTTCTGCTGCACAGGTCAACATTAGTGGCACATTCATCAATATCTAGTAAACAAGAGAAGTAGTTCAAGTTTTTATTCCCCTAGTGCAATATGAAGTGTCAGTTACAATTAAGATTCTAGGATTTCAGCAAGTTTTGTTTGGTAAGTTTTTATGCATCCCATGATTGCAGTGTCAGTGGCTCAGTAGGTAGCACACTCATCTCTGAGGCCGGGAGATCAGAGGGCTGTGGGTTCAGTTCCCACACCTGGCACTTGGGTTAATATCCCAATACTGAAACTGTAGTGCAGGATGAGAGGGGTGATGCACTTCTGAGGTGCCGTCTTTTGGATGAGACATTAAACCGAGGTCCCATCTGCCTGGATTGGTGGTAGTTCAGGTGGATGTTAAAGATCCCATGGCACTTATCGGAAAGAGCAGGGGAATTTCCCCGGTGTCCTGGCCAAATTTCCCTCATTCACTAAAAATACCACCAATTCAATTTCAGTTGCTTACCATCTGTATCCTCCCCCCTGTCGCCCCTGAAAAAGGGACTTCTAGGCCCAGTGGGCTTACCGGGTCAACAAAATTAAACAAACAAACATGATATATCCTGTTCTGTTTCTCTTCCATTACCAAATGTCATGATTTTGTTTTTAAAGTTAATCTTTTCACTGAAAATAATTTCATGTTAACAAAACAACCAAACAAGAACCAATAATGTGACATAGTGCTAAAATGCATGTTTGAACATGGCTAAGTGTTATGGTGCAAGTGACAGACTGACCAAGAGCATATAACACAGTCCACTAAGCATTGCCATGATACATCCCTGATAAGAGGACCAACATCTTTGCAGTCGTGGTATTTACAAATGCCTGTCCTCTTTATTACCAGGTGAGGACCACTTTTCATGGTCGTGGGGTGGGGAGGGTCAGCCCATGTGCCTGCATACAATAACATAATCAGTGAGTGACAAACAGAGCACCTTCAACATTTAAATCAGGTCGGTTTGTCGCTGACGTTCGTGGACCACATAGGGTCAGTACTGCAGGAAATGGATCAAACACCTGATACGAGTACACTTTCTCAGATGCTGTCAACCCCCAAATGCTGTAGTCATGCACTTTGGGGGGTGGTGCATTACTTTTATGAACTTATTTCAAAAGTTTCAACAGGAAAGACATACTGAGCTGCTAACAGTTCATTTCCAGATGAGTCCTGGGGTAGGGGATGTGGAAAATCATATACAGCAAATACAATATATTAAGGAGCATAATCAAAAAATGGAAGTCAAATCAATTTAACAGATGCATAGTAGGAACAATTGAGATAATTAGGTGATGGAACTATTCTTACAGAACAATGAACCATTAATGAAGGGAAAAGACTGCCAGGGCAAAACTAGTGGGGGGGGGGGAGGAGTCAGGAACAGTTGCAAGAGGGAAGAGAATAGTCATGAAGGAGAGACTTTAAGGAGAAAGCAGAAGAAGCAGAGTGAACCGACAAGGAAGGGAGGACCAGAGTTTAGGAAAGTGGTGTAAAAAAGCAGACTGACTAACAGTAGATTTTCTAGAAGGAATAGTGAGGGAACGGGAAGTATTATTGCAGAGAGGATAGTAGTAAACCATGTTGTTCTAAATTCTTATTTGATACAGTTTTTATTTCAATTTTCAGCAGGTTACCCCAATGTTTCGCCCTTGTTTTCAGGGCTTCTTCAGGAGTCCACTTACAAAAAATATACAAAAATACATATAATTAATTAATAATCCAACATTTGTTTAACTTATTGCTGACTTCCAATTATGCTCAGTGTTAGCATAAAACATATTGTATTGTTTGCTCATCTTACATTCTGTCTAGAATCCTTGTGGTGCTGTTTTTTTTTCACTCTGTGAGAAATGTCAGTAATGTATTCTATTGAAATCACTTCTTCTTAGCTGACAGTCCATACTGTTTCTTAATATTCTGTTACTCTACAATGCTAGTGAAGCACACCCCTTCACCATACACACCACTGAGTGTACACAGCTTTACTAGGGAGACGGAACTCCTCTTTCCCCTTCACTTGTTTTTAAAAAAGATACTCTACCTGTCTGCATGAGGCCTTCTTGGTTAAATAAGCAATGTCCTCTTATGTGGGCCAGTCATATGCTGTGCCACTTGATGACTTCTGCATAAAGAGAGAGACTCAGGAAAGGAATACAGTATTTTTTTTTAATCTTTAAATACCTCAGCCATTGATATAATTTCATGAGCATCCCAGAAGCCTACTTGCTTCTAAAAGTCTGTACTTGAGTTTCTTTGCATTTGGCATTCTCTCATACAGGCAATGGCATGCAGCAACCTCTGAGGATTCTGTGAGATCTTCTGATGCTCACCCCCACAGCATGATGACACTAATGACATACGTGATGATGTCAGATGTCCACAGCATGGCAAAGGATTGCCGTGCAAGCCACAGGGCAGCAGCTGTGGGAGTGTGTATAGTATTGCTCTATGGGCAGAGCTATTAATAGCTCCATTTGGAAATCTACAGGTCCGGGTTCTGTACTGTGACCAAGCATAGCTCAACAGTCAGCTGCTGAGCTATATTTGGTCATGGCTGATATAGCATCTGGACCTGTAGCTCTCAAAATGTAACTATTAAATAGCTCTGTTCATAGAGCAATACTATACAGACTCCCACAGTGGCTCATATGTCAGATTTGGGACAGCCATGTGAGGCTGTGGGATATGCCTCTAGTGGCGCTTGATTCAATATGCCAATGGGAGGGACGGCAGGATTAAACAGATAATGTACAAAATAATAAGCAGCCATAAAAGTAAAAATTATACTTACTATGCAAAACAGCTAATTGATAGCTGCCACATACTATGCTTTAATAGCTTGGAGACTCCTGATGGAACTGAACATTTCATCTATGCTGAAGGCTTGTACCAGCAGCCTGGGTACCGCAGTGGCAGCCTATAATAGCGCTGTTGCTGGGGCCCTAGACTTTTTGGCACTGATCTGTGTGCACCCCCTTGTCTCTCACCTTGGCTGCCCTTGGTTTGATGAGGAGCTAAGGAAGCTGAAGACAAGGGGGTGGAGGCTGGAGAGGTGTTGGAGGAAGACTGGATCTCCAGAGGACAAGCTGGTTCTAATGTCTCATTACAATGAGTATCAGAATGCAATCATCCAAAAAAAGACGGCTTTTCTGTCCAAGATGATTGCAGCAGGGAGGAATTGACTAGTTCAGCTCTTTCGGGTTGTAGGCAGGCTGCTTCATCCAGCCTGTCTGGAATCCATTAGAGCTTCTTCCACTCACAAATATGAAGAGTTTGCTCACTTCTTCTTAGACAGAGTGTCCTCTGTGAGATCCAGGATTGCTTCTAGCAGAATTCCATCCTCCAGCAGTGGTGCCTCTCATGTGGGCGACTGCACTCAGCCTTCCTTGGATGAGTTCTGGCCAGTGACGGAGCATGAGGTCTGTTGAATTATTTGTAAGTTTAAATCATACTAAGTATCATACTAAGTTGTAAGGAGCTTAGGGGGCCTTGAGTTAGATCTATGATCGCTCCTATCCTCGTTACCCGTAATATGCCAGTTTGTGTCCATCTAGGATATAGGTGTCTAGTTACTTTTGAACTGTGCCTTATTTTTTGCGTAAATAATATTCTCTGGTAAGTCATTCCATGGGGCAACCACTCTCTGATTGTAAAAAGTCATATGCCTAATTGTGTTACACTTTACATGTCTCAGTTGGAGAAGGTGTCCCCTGGTACTCAGTTGATTGTTTTTAAACTGCAGATTTAGTTCATTTAACATGTAGTCATCCTGCATTATGTGATAACATAACAACAGATCCCCTCTAACTCTTCTTGTTTCCAGTGATATCAATCTTAGATCTGTTAATCTTTGCTCATAAGATTTATCCCTCAGGACGTACACCATCTTGGTGGCCTGCCCCTGTATCCTCTCCATCCCTGCCACTGCCCCCCTGCTTATGGGAACCCATACCAGGGCTCCATAGTCCAATATTGGTATAACATAGGCTCCGTACAGTGGCATAATCACAGCGTTCCTTTCTACTTTTGAAGTTTTTCTTTATATTCCATATTATTCTTTTTGCTTTTATTATTTGCTTACTACATTGAGCTTGGTAGTTAAGTTTACAGTCCACCAGTATACCCAGGTCCTTTTCCATCTCTGACTTTCTTAGGATTTGGCTATTTATAGTATAATCGTGTTCTGGATTCTTATTTTCCATATGGATCACACAGCGTTTATCTACATTAAAACTCATGCCCTTAGCATTTGCCCATGTGTGTATATGTTATCCAAATCTTTCTGAATAGACTCTGCCCCCTCAGGGTGTGTCACTAGCCCTGCCAGCCTTGTGTCATCTGCATATTTACTTATCGAGTTATACTCCCTTCCCCTCATATACGCTATGATTATTCTAAACAACACTGGCCCCAAGACTGACCCTTGAGGGACCCCACTGGTCACTGGAACCTCATCTGAAAGATAATCATTTATACACACCTTCTGAGGCCTATCTGTCAGCCATGCCTGGATCCATCTGCCTGCTCTATGATCCATATGTATTTCTGTTACGCTATTTAGTATTTCTATGTGCGGCACCTTATCGAAAGCCTTCACAAAATCCAAATATATATAATCCACCATCCCTCCCTTATCCAGTGCTGCTGAAATTTTCTCATAAAAACATGTTTGTTACACATGATCTTCCTGCAACAAATCCATGCTGCCCACTGTCTTCCTGATTTGTCTCTGTTAAATATGAATTAATGACATCCTTTAATACAGATTCCGTTAGCTTACCTGGCACCGAGGTCAAGCTTATGGGTATGTAATTTGTGTGGTCTGCTCTGTCTCCCTTCTTATGTATAGGAATCACATTCGCCCTCAACCAGTCCCCCAGCACCTCCCAATCCTGCAGCGACTGCTGGAAGATCATGTTTAAAGGGTAGCAATATTTGGTGAGAGTAATTTAAGAAGGTTGTTTGATATGTTATCTGGCCCTGCTGAGTTTGTGTTCTTTAACATCTTTATTTATTTAGAATAATGTCAGAAGAAATTCTTATATCTAATTCTTTGTTTGGTTTAACATTTACCAATCCCATAGACCTTGTAGCAAAGACTGTTCCAAAATAGCCATTGAAGATATTTGCCACCTTAGTAGGTTCTAATATTTGTGCCCCACCCTCTGTAATGGTGCATAGGTTGTTGTTTTTTATTTTAGTGTATTTACATAGCTATACAAATGTTGCTTGTTATCCCTATGTGCTGAAGAGGCCAGCTTGACCTCCATCCGATGTTTATTTCTTTTTATCAGTTGCTTACATTTATGCCGGTCTGTTTATACTTTGCCCAAACAAGAGAATTCTTTTTTATATAGTTTAGATATAACCTTTTCTTTTTATTCAGCAATTTGATTATTGTCTTTGTGAGCCATCTAGGTTTTTTCCTTTCCTATTATACACCCTAACCTTTCAACCTAATCAACGTTCTGTGACATGGATCTGATCTCGACACGACTATTAGTTGGCTGTGTCAAGACCTTGGGACTGGTCTTTGCCGGATTATCGAGAGTTCCTTATCGGTGGGGGTTTTTCCAGAAGCCTTAAAACAGGCCCTGGTTAAGCCTCTACTGAAGAAATAATTTTTTGACTCTGCTGTCCTAGCAAATTACCGACCAATCTTGAACCTTCTCTTTTTGGTGAAGGTTCTTGAGAAGGTGGTAGCAGAACAGCTTGAGGAGTATCTCACAATTTTTCAGATTTATGAACCTCTCCAGACCTGATTTAGTGCCTTGCACAGCACAGACACCACATTGGTCAGGGTGCTGAATGACCTGCTCAGGGCAAGGGATCAAGGAGAGTGTACTATCCTTATCCTCCTCAACCTCTCCTCTCCACTCAATGTCATGGACCATGGAGTGTTATTGGACAGGCTGAGGGAGTATGTAGGACTCACCAGCAAGGTCATCTGCTGGTTTGAGTCCTTTCTTGTGGGCAGGTCCCAGAGAGTGGTACTGAGAAATTGTTCCTTGAACCCGAGGGACCTGTTCTGTGGAGTTCCCCAAGGCTCTGTCCTTTCCCCCATGCAGTTTGCGGTGTATATTCTGTCTCTGGGTGAGGTCATCAGACAGTATGGGCTGAGTTTTCATTGCTATGCTGATACTCAGCTCTGCATGTCTTTTTCACCTAATAGGCCTGACACTATCGATGTGCTGAATAAATGCTTGGCTGAGATCAGGACCTGGATGGCGTCGAACTGGCTGGGAATGAACACCGCAAAGACTGAGGTACTGGTGGCACAGCCGGCTTGGACGGTTGGACTTGAGAGCTCCAGTGACAGACTGAGTCTCCTTTTGGGCCTGATGGAACAGAAGTTCTCATCACAAGTGAAGAATCTGGGTGTTGCATTAGACAATGGGCTGACATTTGATGCTCAGGTGTTGGCTGTTGTCCGGACCAGTTTTTACCATCTCTGGTACATCACCCGGATCAAGCCCTATGTCCCACCTGAAGACCTGGCTACACTGATCCCTGCTTTCATCATCTCAAGACGTGACTACTGCAATGCACTCTACCTCAGGGTCAGAGGCAGTGTGCTGTGGTACCTGCAGTTACTGCAGAATGAGGCGGCACAGCTGTTGACTGGTCATCCTAGATATACCCATATCACTACTGTGCTGCATGAGCTGCATTGGCTACTGGTGCAGTAGTGCACAACTTTCAAGGTAGGTTTTTTGACCTCTAAGGCCCTACACAGGTTGGGTCTGGGTTACCTGAAGGATCTCCTACATTCCTACATCCCGCCTCGCCTCCTCAGATCTGCTACTGGTGCTTTCTTTGAGATCCCCAGAGTGAGACTGAAGAGCTCTGGAGATCGAACATTTGAGGTCGTCACCCCGTCCTTATGGAATTCTCTGCCGGGGGATCTCAGGGAGGCACCAACGATTGAAATTTTTAAACATCATTTAAAAGCAGTTTTATTTTCGCAAGCTGTTGGGTCTGAGGGGACCATATAATTGTATTAGTTAAACTATTTATTCTTGTTTTTAGGATCCTGTTCTATGCTTATTTATTGTCTTGTTTTGTTGCTTCTTTTTTGTATTAACTGGAATTTTATTGGAAGGGTACCCCAATTAAATAAAATCGACTACTACTACTACTACTAGAAGGATACACAAACAGTAGAGAAGCCTGCAGATAGAGGTGGTGGAATACTTGTCATGGACTATGTCCAGTACAAAAATGTGAGTATGAATCTACTGTCAGAAACAAAATACTATGCACCAGTGGAAGGAAGAGCTATTAAACAAACAATTTCCCAACATTCCAGTGTTCTACAGTATTCCTAAAATACATAAAGATGCAAAATAGCTGTCCGACAGGCCTTTTGTGTTGAGAATTGGAAGTGTGTTTGAGCCAGTATCAATGTACATGTATTTCCACTTATAGTCAGCACATGTGAGGGACATTAAATGTACAGTATAATTAAAACACTCACACGCCTGAGCACTGAACTCCCAGGGTATAGCAGAGGGCCCTCTTCTAGTGACATTAGATGTGAGTGACCTGTGCATGTCTATCCCACATGAAGGGGGTTTAATGTCGATGGGTAAACTGCTTGACACCTGGGAGCAACCACAACACCCATCTACCAGGGTACTCCAGGAACTGGCAATGTTTGTTCTTTCAAGAAGCTATTTTGTTTTTGAAGATCAGTATTTTGAGCAGGACTGTGGCACGGCCATAGGGTCTACCATGGCCCCAGCATATGTAAATGCATATATGGCAAATTTTGAGACAGAGCACATCTTGAGTAAAACTAATAACCCCCACTACAAAAATATCAGCTGCAATAAATATTTTATCACCTATCTCCTGATACTGTAGGAAGGTGTGAAAGTGAGTTACTAGAGTTTTTTTGAATACATGAATGGCTGTACAACAAACCTCAAATTTACACTAAACTACAGTAGGAAGAGGGTACCATAACTGGATTTAACAGTACAAATCACTAAATAATCATAGACCTTTACAGAAAACCAATGGACAGAAACACAATATTCCATGCTAACAGTTACCACTCACAGGATCTTATAAAAGGCATACCATACTCACAGTGTCTAAGACTCTAGAGAAACTGCAACAGGAAAGAGGATTTTGGGAAACAACAACAAAAAAAAAAAACAATAGAGAGGTTCTCTGAGAGAAGCAGTGCCCAAAAAACACTCTGTAGGGCTACACAAAGAGTAAAACAAGTCAACCAAGGTGTAGCATTTAACAATGCAAGAACAGCTGAGGCAAGAACTAACAGGTGTGTTTTTATAACCAGATGTAATGACAAGTTGCCAGAAATGAGACGGATTATCAAATGAACACTGGCATATCATGGCAGAGTACCCTCAGAATAGTGAAACTTCCAGACAGGTCAAATTGGTAGCAACCGAAAAACATCCTACAATAAGAGACAAGCTTGCTCATACAGTACACAAAGAAGAGAATGCAAGTCGAAGGGGGCAGTTACTCCGAGGACTACTGAAAGCAGGCACGGTCCCCTGGGGAAGAGATTCAGTGTGTAGACACACTAGCAAAGAAGACACATTTACTTATGCTTTTACTGCAGGAAACATAAGATTCAGCAACACATTAGTCCAGGAGACCAAAGGGGTGGAATATCTCCTTCAATGCCCTGTGATAAAATCTGTGGGGAAAACCCATAGACCTTTAAAGGTCAGAATCCAAGAGCACAAAGAAGATATTAGAAACAAAACCAACACCTTGGTTGCTCAGCACTTTAGACAGAAGGGATACACTGGGGCCTCAGTGCATTTCTAGGGTCTGAAAGCAGTCAATCCTCCAACCTGAGGAAGAGACAACAACAAGCTGTTAGAAAAGACAGAGATGGCTGGCCCGGTGGTGCTGAGGGTTGAGGCGCTGGATGCCACACCTTGCGCTATGCCGGCAACCTGAGTTTGGGAACAGACCTGGACCTTCGAAGGTCGGATGGGGGAAGGAGAGTTAAGTGTCCCAATGGATGTTCTCCTCCTCCAGCCGGGGTGGGTTGCGCAAGCACCTGTAGCTCCTCTGCCCATGGAAATGCAGGTAGTAGGGGCCCTTGACTCTCCAGAGTCAGGGAGGGAGGACGCTGTCGGGCACTTAACGACAATGTGCGTCAGCACGTCATTCATCTGGACAAATGTCCTCTGCACCTGTGCCCTCAGGGGATAGGAAGAAAATGAGGGGAAACATGTAAACCTCCGGCTGCTACAAGCACAATGAAACCAGGGAGATCCTGGTGGCATGACCTGGTGGATGGAGTAGGAGGGGTATGAGGCCCGCTCTGAAGCTGAGGAGCCAGGCAAGTAAAAAAAAAAAAAAGAAAGACAGAGATGAGATGGTTATTTGAGCTGGACACCTTAAATCCCACAATAGGAATGAACAAAGAGACAAATTGGAATGCTTGCTGGTAATCAAGTATTTGAACCATGGGCAGTCACTCCTCTTGTGGAACCTTACATAGCAAAGAAAAAAAAAACTTCTGTACACTAAAACCACCCCCCCCCTGAGCCTGCCTCTGCAC
This sequence comes from Neoceratodus forsteri, assembly GCA_016271365.2. NCBI lineage: Eukaryota > Metazoa > Chordata > Ceratodontiformes > Ceratodontidae > Neoceratodus > Neoceratodus forsteri. The sequence goes on from CM057453.1 coordinate 423,803,496, forward strand.
TGATATAACCCCCCCACCCACACACACACACACACAGTTTCACCAGACTTTCCACAAATTAGACTTTTCTATCATGGCATAGGCCACCAGTTTCCTAACTGGTTTGACTACATGGGGAGCCCCTTGGAAGGCTGTTATACTTCGACCTCCAAGGGAAGCATAGTAGTAATAAATTTTATGAAGTAACACAAGCAGATACTGATAAGTACAGGTCAGCAGTACTGATATCCAGAAGTAGACATACAGCATCAGATATAACAAATAGGAATCAGGTCATGCCTGAAAATAGGCAAATGTCTGTCCATTTCACCTTACCCAGTTAACAAAAACTAAATAAATAAATAATATGGCTAGTTTTTATGTAATTATAGATTGACAGCGAGCTCCCAACCAATCAGAGTGCTTCTTTTCTCTGTCCATGAGATGCTAGTAATCTGTGAAGCGTGTCTCACATGCAGGTGCCCTGGAAACAGGCATGTTCCCGGACAGTTTTTAAAAAAAATTATATATTGTTGATTAAGCCCAATCAATAATATATTATTAACACTTACATTCTTAGGGTATCAGAACTGCTCATCTTTGGTTCGTGGTTCTCATACCCCAAGAATGCATGAGACACTGTGTTGGTAATAACATACAGTTGTTAACAAAAGTGTCATACACCAGAATGCAGCTACAATGGCCGAATTTTACAAGAAACTGAGGGCAGAATGTAATTAGTTCATGATATGTGAAAGGAGAGTTTTCCTTAAATTAACTAATGAACTATGTACATTGAACAATTGCAATATGGTGAATAGTGTTTTCGATAACAGGTACCTCTACACATTCCTCCAAATGTACATTTGTATGCTCACCACCACAACCTAGAAGTTCGAGCTGTAGCATCTCATAAGTTGCTATGGCAACCTATGGCTTGCACGACTGTCCTTAGCTGTGCATGTGTTGGACATCTGATGTAATCACATATGATGTTAGTGTCATTGTGCTGTGTTGGTGAGCTTAAGAGGAACTCTCCATAGAAATCTGAGGAAACAATGTAAGTTTTGTGCCGTCATGGTGCTTTGACCATAAATGGAAGTCAGCAAGAAGTTGAAAAAATGTTGGATTCTTAATTATAGATATTTTTGTATAGTTTTTGCAAGTGGTCTCCTGAAGAAGCCTTAGAAACAAGAGTGAAATGATAGGGTAATCCGCTGAAAATTTTAAATAGAAATTGCAACAAATTAGAATTTAGAGCAAAATGGTTTATTGTGCCCGCCTCCACAGTATATAGTTTGCAGCTGGCACAGTGGGGATGACAAAAATGCTTGCCACTTGCCCAGAAACGTATTCCATTTGCCAATTGACAGTAACTCCCCTTCTGTTACTCAACACTAACATCTCTATCAGCACCTCTCTTTCCCTACCTTGGACTCCAAGTGCCTCTCACACCATGCCTCTTTCCTACCAAAGTAATGGCTTTTCTCACTTCCCTACAATCCCCTCCTACTCCTCTCCTCTTCCTATCAGCTCCATACCTCCATGTCCCGTACCTTCTCTGCCCCCCACTGTTGATCCACAGCTGGACAGACTGCATTCTCTGTATATCTACACTACATCCAAAATAATTTTCCTGCTTCTACATGTCTTTCTTCCTCTTACCTCTCTCTGAAATCACCCCTGAGCAGTGACGGACAAAGGGAAAGCACTCAACATTTGTTACGTTGGTATGTAGTTGGCACATTGGAGATGACAGTTTGTTTATAAGTAAATGTAACATGGGGTGCATAAACAGTTACCCCCCACACTTGCACCTGTCCGTATCTACCCCCATGTCCACCTCCATTTATCCAAATCTCACTGGTCCATTTGCTTTTGTACTGTACATTTCATCTATACTGTAATAGTGTATTTTCATATAATTTATAAATATTTTTGTTCATTTGTATGTAACCAGCCTCTCTCCTCAGCCATCTTGAGGCAAGTTACTGGAGAGGACATGGAGTTTGAAGCCAAACTGTGAGAGCTGTTCTCTGGAGGGGGAGTTGCCAGGAAACAGAATGTTTGGATGCCCATGCTTGAGTGGTCTGACTCAGCTAAGAGCATGAAACTGGAGAATGAATATGCATGGTTAAGGCACTTGGCCACTGGCCCAGTCAGCTAGGGATTGGAACCTGGAAGAGAAGCAGTCTAGCCTCTCTGGCTGTGACTGCTTCTAGGGGCTGGCATCCCCTGGAATGGTGACAGGGTCCCTGGGACAGATTAGCACTGGTATCCATGTGCCTGGTCTCAAGAGAAGGATACCATTGGTCAGACCCACCCCACAAGTCGCCCTCCCATACCCAAGCTTACCCCCTGGGTGGGGCCGCCGGGAAGGCTCCCCTCCCAATGGATACTGTAGGTGATCCCTGGCTTACCCCCCCCCATGTCAGGGCCATGGGAGTGGGACCCCCCCGGCAGATGTCAGAAGGCAATGGAGATGGCAGCAGGGCAGGTCATCATTCTGGGGGGGGGGCCAGCATTTTTTGACGCTTGTTGGATCTTGGGGCAAGGACATGGAATGACGTCCAGCATCCACCCCTCCCCCCCAAGGTGATGGCGCCAGCCGCAGTGGTACCCCCAGCTTCCACCAGGGGTCCAGAAAGTGCCAGACACTCTTCCCCTCTCCCTCCCGGAGAAGGAGAGCAGTCCACAGGATGCTCGATCCGTCTCCTCCCGGCCTGCCCTCTGACTCCTGGGTCTGTTCCCAAACCTGGGTCATTGGCGTCACAAGAAGAAATCCAACTGCTGCGCCGGTGGGCCGGCCTTGGAAGCAGCTTGAGGAATGGAAGGCCCCAGGACTCACCTTGAGACTTATGGAGAACAGCACTCCCAAAAAGGTACTTCAGGGGATGTGGTGGGCCACCCCCTCAAGGAAGGCTGCTGGAACCCTTGTGGGTTCACTCCTGGTAGCAGTAGAAAGTCAAAAAAGGGAGAGAAATGGCAAAGTTGTTGTTTGGAGCAAAATGTGAGTAAACCTTACTTTAATAATATGCTCACTGTGTCAAAGGTACTCCAGTTAAACCCATGACATGTAGCCAAATAAATGGGCATCAGGTAGGGGGCCCTGGCAAGGATTGGGATTGGTAAGTCCCCAAGAATGGGGCCAGATCTGACAGTCTGATTTTTGGGCCACTAGGGCTATCAGTGTCGTGTCAAATGGAGGCATGCATGGCCGGCTCAACGATGCTGTAAGCCCTTAGACGTGATATCATAACACTGATACGTTTGTTTATGCTTATTATCCTACTGAGTACATTGAGACAAGTGCATGGCACAACTTGCCCCTCAGGGAAGTGCTTGCCCTGCCTGAGGAGGTGTCACTGCACAAATGGTCTTGGGAGCATCACAGCTTCAGGGACCCCACAAGGGAAGCTAGGGTACTGGAGGGTTGAGAGACACCTGGTCACTATTTAAATATAATTATGCTTCTTCTTTCAAAGTGTAGTTCCTGGAAACAAATGTAGATGTGGGGTGGCCAAACAGTGCCCACTAGCAGTGAATGCCCTATATAGCGTATAGAAGAAGCAGTAGTAATAGGCACACTGGGGATGGGGAAAGATATGTAATGCCCCAGGTAAACCGCAGAGTAGAATATAGAATGGACACAGACTAATTGTTGATTGTGATATACTGGGTACAGGAGTCATCTTAAAGGAAGAGGTTATGGCTAGGGGAATGCCTAGAGAGCTGTGTACCACCTAGGCAGGTATTAACAAACAACACTGTACTTGATCCCTGCTCTGGTATGAACAACACAGTTTGTCTGCCATCTCTTGTTTATGGTGCCCCAGGATATGGTTGCGTTGATGCCATTGATCACCATGGCCCCTGATCCATGATGGCAGGGTGACTGGAGCTGGTGCAGTATGGGTGGTCATGGTGTAAGGTGGATGTTCTTCTGGACAAGATGCCATCATATACCCCTAGACACAGGAGGGTGACCTGGCATTACATGTAATTATCTTTCATGTTTTATTTTATTTTCATTGTATGTAATGCCATATTCCTCTTGTTCTCCCTACTGTACCTTCTCCCTGGGATGCATCTGGAAATCAGCCTAGGCACAGTGTGCTTTTTCAGCTTACCAGTTTTTAAATAAACAAATAAAATTACCAGGTGGCTGAGGTGCTGAAATCTTGCTACCTTTGAAAGATCACTTTCCCAAAGTTGAAAGGAAGGGGTACATTGTGAGCATCATATAATCAGTAAAAGTTGTTTCACTGTAGTACCGGATACAGCAGTCCATTGCTGCATTGTCAAAGGAATGTGAGGCATTACTGCAGTGTTCCCTACTGAATAAAGAGTCTAGGGGCAATTGGGCTCCCATCATTTCTTGTCAAGCCTGATGGACAGTTGCTTAGAATTTGGCGAGGGCAAGACAACTCCAAATGACATGGAAAAGGGAGCCTACCTGAGCTCTCACAGCACCTGAACTTGTACATTTTCAGTCCTGTTGAGTGGTCCTAAGAACCTCGGGGGCCTGTACCAGTTGTGCAGGATCTTTGTCTATCTGACACAACTCTGAATACTGCATGACATTTTGAGTACTGGCCCAGCACTTTTTCCAGTTTAAAGGGGTGGGGGGGGAGGACTCAGTGGAAGAGGATTCCCATGTTGCATGACCAGGAGTTAATAGAAAAATGAGTTTCCATAGGCAGAAGAGACTAGCAGGATCCCCAAGTAAGGGGTTTAGTTTATTTGATTCACCTTTCCTGGCTCTGCCTATCACAGAAACATAGAAACTATCAGCAGATAGGGGCCTCCTAGCCCACCTAGTCTGCCCTATATGATCTGGTCCTCCTTTGGCAACCACGAGACTCTTCATCCCATCCTTGGATCTCTCTTTCCTTCTAGCCTTAAGAGAACCTCTGTAAAATATCAAAAAGCTACAGCACAACCCATTTTGCACCCTTTGAGATCCTGCATCAGGTGGCACCCCAAATACAGTTGTATTGTTGTGGTGGCAGAGGCCACCCTCAGGGAGTGAGGAAGTTGAGCTTGAATGGATGTGGGGAGCAGACAGAGCATCTTCTTCGCTATCAGCCATAATTCTTCCTGCTGTATGCCCACAAGAGTACTCAGATGTCCTTGATGTCAGCAAGCCTGATTAAACAGCATACATGCTCTTCCCTTCCCATTGGCTGTCCACTGTCTCCTGCTGCACTGCCACCTGTGGTCATTTAGGTGGCAGTAGCATAGTGGGGAACTCTTCCCTCCTCTTCCTCCTTCCTTGGATCTATGGCTCTGTTGCTGTCAGCCCTCCTCCTCCTTTTAGTGGGCCTCCAGATGTCCCAGGTTTGGGGTGTGAATTCAGCTCATTGGCATCATGAGTGGCGATGCTGCTGCAGTACCAGTTGGCTGTTCCCAAGCAAAGTTCAACAGTGCTCTGAAGTTGGAGGTCTCTGCAGTGTTCCCATGTAGGAAGGCCAGATTGATAGGCAGCAGAATTAAGAATGCAAGCACTCTAGCGGAGAGGTCACTTAAGTCGCCCAAACATACTATCCCTGCTTTCAACCAAGAACACCAACAAAGTAAACAACCATCTATCTTATTAGCCAGGTGGTTATCTCAGACAGGTAACAAATGATTGGCAACAAAGCAGATGATATGACTTCACTTGAATATTTTGTATGCCTTCCATAGGGTGCATCAGGAGGTGTCAGGGGGATCATTCATCTCAAAAAAACTTTTCAGATTAAGCCTCCACCCAGCCATCAAACACAGTGTCTCATGATAGGAGTGGGTGTAACCTGAACCAAAACATAGGGGACCTTGGGGGCTAAAATATAGCCTGAAATAACAATGTTACCCACAACTGGTATAGTTACCACTAACTCTCTCAGAAAAAAATCAATCTGGCTATATGAGTTATGTGGGAAGAACAGAACATATAGCCTTTGGATATGCATTGGCAATCCCCTGCTATCTTGGGCTCTGGGTAATTTTGACTTTGATTGAGAACCACATCTCAAACCAGGTTGAAGCCACCCCCTCAAAAAAAATAAGGGTGGAACCTAGGTCAATATTTGTCAAAGCATGCTTCAGATCTTGAAAGAAACTAGGGATATCGCCATTGTAAACACACTTATTTCCCAGGACCAGAGACTGTGGCCAGTCAGAAATCTTCCCCACAACTCATCAGCTTTCCTTGTCCCTCAGAGTGTGAATGGTTGAGTCCCTGATGTTTTTCTGGAAAAGCAGCTAGCCTATTTGTTTTGGAGGAGGAAGAGCTGTGTTCCACTTTCCCTACCCTCTTATGTGCCAGTTTTTGTGCTTCACTGTGCAAAAGGTGGGTCCCCTGAAGAAAAGCAACATCACATCTGTCCACTTTTAAATAAGATAAACAAAAAACAAATTTTCAATAAATGTGAGTAACATTCTAGGAGGCTATCTTATAGGGGTGAAGCAGAGGCATGGGGACAGCAAGATAACAAATCTTGTAACTTGACAAACACCTCACCAAGTTAATTCTTGGATACAGATACCTTTACGTAAGTGATAGACATGATGTGAGATACATTTATCAGAACTGCAGAGGGAACCACGTATTCTAGGGTTCAAAAAATCCCAGGTTCCCTGGTCCCAGGTCCCTCCCAGGTCGCTCCTGTAAAAAAGCTTTCAGCTTAGTGTGCTATACCTGGTTAAACAACTAAATAAAAAAAAAAGCCAGTGCCAGCTGAAACAGCACACACCTCCCCCTTGAATGCCATCCTTTGGATAGCTTCCATCATGTCCTTAACCACACCCCTGCTGCAAGTCTGTAGATCAAGCCTATGCGAATAGCGGCCCCCTTAAGTGTTTGCAGGGCGACCCACAGTATCTCAGCTCCTCCCTGCTCTCTCTGTATTTACGTGGCTTTTATTTTGTTCCCAACATAAACAGCCACTACTCTCCCTTTTTTATATACCCTGTCTTTTCTGAACAGAGTATACCCTCATATGGCCACATCTCAATCCTGGTTTTAACTGCACTAGGACTCGGTACTTACAACCATATTATCCAGGTCTGCTTCTGCCATGGTGGCCCCTAGGTCTGCAATATTGTTGCCTAGACTTTGAGTGTTTGCACACATGACTCTCCAGATTGTGCTGCCATCCTTCCTCTTGTTTCCCATTTGCCCCCCCCCCCATTTCCCCTACTATCTATCTCATTATTACTCCTGCCTTCTATCCCCTGGATTCCTTTGTTATATGGTTCTTTTTGGGATTTCATCCCCTCAGGATTCCCCTTGCTGACCTTGTTTGCCGGGGAAGGGGGGCAGTGTATGTTTCCCTTCATCTTTCTGCCTCACCCCTTGGCTAGTTTAAATGCTGGCCAATGTAGCATGAGGACCACAGTTCCCCTCCTGGATGGATGCTGGCGGTTGCCCCTGTACAGGCCTTTATCCCTCCAGGTGGCACCGCCATATTTGATAACTGGTAGAGTGGGAATAGTTGGCTGATTCTTATTGCTTCCAGGCAGGTAGCTGACATTTTGTTCTGTGTGTGTGTGTGTGTGTGTGTGTGCGTGTGTGTGTGTGTACTCAAGAAAGACATTTTTGCAAGTTTGTGGCTTTGTGCCTAAGCAAATTTAAAACTGATTTTTTTTTCTTCTAAATTTATTTACTAGTTTACTAGTCAGGCTTGACTAGAGAGAGAGGGAACCTTGTCAGCTCACTGGCATTGTGGCAGACAGTGGCACTGAGCAATATATTATTTCATATTAATATAATTGAAATTACATTTCACCTTACTGTGATGTACCATGGCAGACAGAGGCTCTACCAGAAAATGTAGCTGGACCGGTAGCCCAGCTGCAGTAGGTGGAGAGCAGTAAGTAGCAGGTGAGGGTGAGCGTACTGCAGAGTGATGCTCAGGGTACATTCACCACACAAAATTATTTTTACTCTGTCCATGTCTGCTGCCTCCAGCACCAGGGTCTAGTAGTCACTGCACTCCTTGAATAAAATGTCAACTCAGATCAGCATGTCAAAGCTTTATTAAAAGCCCAAAATAGTTTAGAAAACTTACAAATGCAGCAGTGGACATACTAGAGAATCAAGCTATGGGAGTCTAACCCAGCACTTTGCTGTAATGGCTTTGTCAGGGTTAGGCCTCCAGCACCAGTATGGCATCAGCTAACATTAGGAACAAAGTACCCGAACTACTACCGGTAGCCAGCTGCTGCCCTCTCAACAGGTGTGGAATTTGGGAGTGATTCTTGACAATGGGCTGACACTGCATTCGCAGGTGTTGGCAGCAGTCAAGTCCTCTTTTAACCATTCGAGGAACATTGCCCGGATTAAGCATCTTGTTCCATCCAGCAACCTTCCAATGCCAATTGACACCTTTGTGACCTTCCGCCTTGACTACTGCAGCGCCCTTTACCTAGGGCTTCCGAGGGTTGATATCCGCCACTTGCAACTGGTGCAGAACACGGCGGCTAGGCTACTGACGGGGGTTACCCGCATGAGTCACATCTCACCTGTGCTGCGCGACCTGCACTGGTTGCCTGTTCAGTGGCGGATCACCTTCAAGGTTGGTTTATTGACCTTTAAGGCCCTAGACAGACAGGGTCCGGGCTACCTGCAAGAGCTCCTGGTTCCCTACTGCCCTCTCCGACCTCTCCGCTCAGCTGACAAGGGATTGCTAGAGGTTCCCAGAGTATGTCCGAAAACTTCAGGGGCACAAGCTTTCATGTATGCGGCCCCTACACTGTGGAACTCTCTACCTCATTGGATTTGAGAGTGCCAGACTGTGAAGAGCTTTAAGAAGGCCTTAAAGACCTACTTGTTCCATCTTGCCTTTGGTGATTTTACATGATGTCATTATTTATTGTTAACCAGTGTATAAGCTGGGTTGCACTGTGATTTTATTGTTTTATCTGTTTGCCATACTGTTTTTATCTGTACAGCACTTTGATCATTGGATTTCACTATATAAATAAAGAATATTATTATTATTATTACTAGTAGTGCTACTTGGAGGACACTGTCATTAACTGACACTGACGCCACCAATGTGAACGTGTCCTCTTCATCTCTTGTCACTGCCACCAGTACCAGCATCACCTTATCTTTGATAACCACCACTGCTCTGCTCTGATCTGATCCACCACCCATCCATTGCAACAACTAGCATCTGAACTTCTACTGCAACAGTGGCCCTGCTAGTCACTCTTGCCTGTCCTGCCACCGCGACCGAGACCAGTCTGGCCACTGACTCAGATTAGACCTGCTACTGTGACCCAGACCACTCCTGACACTGTGATCCAGACCACTCCTACTGCTGAGATCCAGACCAGTCCTGCCACTGTGACCTAGACCACTCCTGCCACTGTGATCCAGACCACTCCTACTGCTGAGAACCAGACCAGTCCTGCCACTGTGACCTAGACCACTCCTGCCACTGTGATCCAGACCACTCCTACTGCTAAGACCCAGACTAGTCCGGCCACTGTGACCTAGACAACTCCTGATACTGTGATCCAGACCACTCCTACTGCTAAGACCCAGACCAGTCCTGCCACTGTGACCTAGACCACTCCTGCCACTGTAACACGGACCACTCCTACTGCTGAGACCCAAACCAGTCCTGCCACTGTAACCTAGACCACTCCTGCCACTGTGATCCAGACCACTCCTACTGCTAACACACAGACCAGTCTAGCCACTGTGACCTAGACCATTCCTGCCACTGTGATCCAGACCACTCCTACTGCTGAGACCCAGACCTGTCCGGCCACTGTGACCTAGGCCACTCCTGCCACTGTGATCCAGACCACTCCTACTGCTGAGACCCAGACCAGTCCTGCCACTGTGACCTAGACCATCTTGCCACTGTGACCATGGCAACCACTAGTCCTGCTATGGTGACACTAGCCCCTGCTACCACTGTGGGCCCAGCCAATCACAACAATTGCCAGTACTGTGCATGCCCCCTGTTTCTTGGCCTGACTCCAGTACTGCAGAAGTTGACAGTGTAAATGAGGAGGGGCCCTAATTTTCACACTACAAGTGTAAAGAAAATTGACCCTCCAAGCTTCAGATTTAGAAAGAGAACAAAAACTGTCCAGATTTTTGCTTTTTTTATTTTGATAAGTGGATGGATGTAGTTTTGCTCTTTCACAGCAGTTCAGATGTCTGTCTATATTGACTGTAGCTTCTGTGCGTGCTGGGTCACATGGGCTGCCCTCAGTGAGCTTCCAAAGTGGCCTTTGATTGGACAGAAAGTCTCAAGATATCTGGAAGTCTCACACAGTGTCCCAGAGGTGGAATAACAAAGCAGAATGATGAATACTGGGCCACAAATATGAATACTCAGACAACTATTTGAAATAAAGTATTCGCACACTCCTAGGTTAGAGCACTCTTATTGGTCAGGAGTGCTGCCTCAGTCTATCATCAGAGATATCAATTATTCATGAAAACTTTTAAAGTGAGCTGGCCTGTCAGTGCAGCAGTAGAATTGCCACCCCTGACCCAGGTTTAGAAAGGAGAGTGGGATATTGGAGAAGCAACAGGAAGAGAAGGATTGAGCATATCTGAAATCACTCTACTTCTCCAAGAAGGGTGTTCTGCTGCCACTGCTCTGCTACCACCAACGGGGTAACCACTGGTGGAAGTGCACAGTAGAGTAGCTGCTTCGAGTGGGATGACATCGATGGCCTCAGTTTGTCAGTGTTCTGTGGCAGGGAAGTACTACAGGAGGAAGAAATCATCGGAGAACACAGTATGAAGCTGTATGGCTCTTTTGGCCCCACCTGCACTTGGGGATCCAGTAGGCATGGCTCCTATCAGGCTCTACCCGAGACCCCCACCACGGAGGGGGAAACCATGAAACCAGGCAACCCCTCCAGATAAACGTCTGATAGGTATGGGAGGTTATCCTTCATTGTCACAGCTGAGGAGGGCAGCATAACCAACAGGGGAAAAACAAGTTGAATAAAAATTAACAAACTTTTTGGTATTTTTCAAGCTGCATTTAATAATGTCTTCACCATCATTAACTTAGATTAGAATTAGTCCAGAGTGTTCCAAAACAACAGTGAGATGAAAATAACCTTTTAAATTGTATAATTTGCCCTTTGTGAATTATTGTTTTAATAACTAGTCGATCAACCATATGCAAATATTGATCTAATTATGTTCATTAGTGATTTCTGGTGACTTACTCCCTGTGAACTAGGTTTGTTGTCAAACCATTACAAATGAACAGAAACCATAAAACTAGGGGCAAAAGCCAAATAGTGAATAAATATTATTCCTTCATGACTCATTCCAATGAGTCCATGGCTCCTGTGTAATTGTTTTCAATCCTCAGAACTTTATAATGGAAATTAGTAATAGTTTTTGCTAAATGCTACAGCTATTAAGAAATAAAAATGAGAAAATAGCTTGTTTAGTTTCCTAAGCTATAAATCTTTAAAATAGAAGCCCTCTGCAGCTCTAGTTAGGTTCAAAAAGGAAGTGCAACTCTTTGGTCTATCCCTGACATTACCGGAGCATGCTTTGCCATCCTCTATGAAACCTTCCAGACATTGACATCTAGCGCCATCTACTGTTGGAACGCACTGAGCATTGAGGTCACACTGCAGGGCTGCACAGTCATCCTGGTCTGTGAGGAGACAAACAAAACTTTATTTAAATTAAAAATTCCTTGGGAGAAACACAATGAATTAAAATTCTTTAAAGGAAGTTGATTTTAAAGAACTTCTTTCGCTATCATCAAAAAACAATTTACAAAGGAAGCTACTTTATTAATCTCTACATCCCCCTCCCCATCAGACTCCTACACAAAATACTAATATAGGGAAATGAGTTTACACTGTTCTTTGTACTGTCTATATATTCATATAACATCTGTAGAATTAACTCGTATGCTTATACATTGCACTCTATTGTATGCCTGTGTATGTATTACTCATTGTCTACATTTGTTACCCTGTCCCCGGATCGCACCTGGAAATGAGTCCTGGCTCAGTGTGCCTTTCCCAGTGAACAAAATTTTAAATAAAAAATAAATCATGGTAACTATTTTAGATTTAAGTAACAAGGCATGCTAGGAAGTGTGTGCTTCTTGTGTGGTGTGTCACGAGGCACATATGGGTGATTTAAACCACACGAGAAGTGTCAAGTCCCACAGCAACACATGATCTGGATTACCTTACTGAGATTATAAAATAACTCCTCTATTAAGAACACCAAAACACAAAATAAATATATTTGTATTAAATTGCAATAAATAATTAGGTGATGCATGCCGTACTGTTCTTACCCATTTTAATGGTTTTCAAAGCAACTAGATCTGCCTTGGAATTAGAGCTGTCTGCACTCTAATTCCATGTTCTTGCACAGGTTTGGGAGGGGGCAGTTTTTTCCTAAGCAGGTTCCCCAAGCCTTGATATAAATTCATAAGCTTTTAAGAAATAATGTACAGAAATGTTTTTAAAGTGCTTTTGGTGAGCTTCTGCCCCTCTACCTGTGTTCCTCACATACTCTCCTTTCATTGCATTGTCTGCCCTTTTCTACCCTTTTGTTGTTTTTATGTCTTTCCTCACATTATAAAATGGGCCATGAAAAGTCTGTTGCCTCATTGGTTGAAACACATCACATGACTGTTTATTCTCTTACAACCACATACCTCTCCTAAACTACATTCTTTTTTAATGAATAAAAGCCATTTTACAAGGGAATAATGCACTTCTTTGGTGGTTGTGGCACTCAGAACTACCTTGCACGTAACAGCTACTCAAAGCTTGCCTTATTCCCTTATGTCTTTAATATCAAATATTTCATTAGATTTTTTTTAGTTAAAAGTAAAAGCTTAGAACTGACACAGATCAGTCAGTCTCGATTCCTAGATGGAGCTCTGCAGTTTAATTTGCTCCTTGTATTGCAGGCTAATTCATTCAGTAGAGATATACAGTGAAGCCCACCATGATGAAACCCAATTCTGCAGAATTCTCCAGCAGAGTTACTGCAGGAAACAAGGCAAGCTCAATGAGAGTTAATCACTTTTGTCATGCAAGAACTGTGTCACCATGTTTCATCCTGGTGGGCTCCACTGTACTTCTATCATTGCAGGTATATTGCATGTGTCAGCATGTATTGTGGCAGCCAGCAAACCTTACTGCCTTTATTTCTAATTCCCTCCCATCACTCATCTAGTGTTTTTGATTCAATACCTCAATTGGGTTCAATTAACACCCTAAGTCCTCTAGGGATACATTTATAATGTAGGTATTCCCCCAGTGTTACCCATGCCATTCACGTGTTGCATCTTTTTTCTTTAATTGTTCCAATTTCAGTTGTAGTTCTTTCTCATTTGACCCTCTGGACTTTGGTTGGGAGGCAGCCAGCTACTAACCTCTGACCGAGTGCGGAATCTGGGCGTTGTATGTGATGATGAGCTAACTCTGAAGGTTCAGGAGTCAGCCATCATCAAGGCTTCATTTTACCATCTAAGGAACATCACCCGGAAAAAACACCTGATCCCGCCTGACGATCTTCCGACATTGGTCCACGCTTTTGTGATCTCATGCCTGGATTACTGTAATGCCTTATACCTAGGGCTGCCAGTGGTGGATCTTCATCACCTACAGCTGGTGCAGAATGTGGCTGCCAGGTTGTTGACTGGCTTATCAAGATCTTGCCATGTCACACCTGTGTTCTGTGATCTGCACTGGCTGCCGGTACAGTGGAGAATTACCTTCAAGGTTGGATTACTGACCTATAAAGCCCTACATGGACAGGGACTGCAGTACTTGCAAGACCTCCTCTGTCCCTACCACCTCTTCACCCTCTCCATTCTGCTGATGAGAGATTGTTAGAGATTCCCAGGGTCTGTTTGACTACATCTGGAGCTAGATCATTTGCTTTTGCAGCCCCGACCGTGTGGAATTCTCCACCTTGCCAGATTAGAGAGTGCTCGTCCATCGAGGCCTTTAACTCTGCCCTAAAGTCATATCTGTTTAATTATGCTTTCCTTGATATTTAAATCCTGCTGACTGTTTAACTGTTTTTAAATTATATGTATGTATTTGTTTTATTGGTATTTTATTTATATTTGTACAACGTTTTAATGATCGATTTGGAATAGCCTTTCATAAATAAAGTTTGCTTTGATTTGCTATTTTCAGGTTCTTGCTGTTCCTAATGGCAGTAAATAGTTTCTTTTGTTGAGATTCACTGAACCCAAACACAGGTTATCTGATTTCCAGACTAGTACCTGTCTCAGAAAAACTATCCATTTACTCAGAAAAAATTCCCCACAGTGGACTATGTGACAGTTATAAGTGTATTACAGTAATGGATATATTGCTTATATAAATTCACACAGTAATAGTAGAACATCAAAAGTCATACATCGCCAACCTGCATCCTATAGAGTCGCATAAATAGGGCTTATTAAAAGCTTCATGAATCCGTTAAAGGAAGTAGAAGTCCATTCCCAGAGAGGGAATTTCACTGTACCCAAGGTCCGAACTTCCAAAAGCAAGCAGTGGGTCCCCTTCTGTGTAGTTTCTTATCAAGTTTATCATGTGGGCTGGAAAAGCAAGTGATCCAATCAAGAATGTTCTAGGAACCAGCCACACTGTAAATCTGTGTTTTCATATGATTTTATTCATAAACTAGATTCAGCTAAGATCCCTACAGCAAGCCTAACGTTTTGCCCATCTTGGGCTTCTTCAGGGAGGGGGGGGTCTAGGTTGTTCTGCTCATAAGAAGATAAAATAGTTCCATAAAATGTTATTCAGGTCTTAAATAATTCCCTCCTTGTCATAGGACACTTATAATGTGTACTTCTCTTATTGCAGGTATACTGCATGTATCAGGATGTATTGTGGCAGCTAACAAACCTTATTGCCTATGACAAGGAGGGAATTATTTAGGGCCTAAATAACATTTTATGAAACAATTTTACAATCTCACGAGTGTAACAGCCTAGATCCTCCTCCCTGAAGAAGTCAAAGAAGGGGGAAGCATTTGTGTGAAGCAAATAAACAAAACAAAATGAAGGAAAAAAAACCCACTATGGTTCTCAGAAGAGGTGGAGGGGAAGGTTAGGGGAGAAAAAAGATAGTATTCAGAAAGTACAAGGAATCACAGAAGAAGCAGGACAGAGATCTGTACCAGTTAAAGCAGAAGGAAGCGGAGAAGGCAGTCAGAATAGCAAAGGCCCAAACTGAGGAAAAGATAGCCAACTCAGTTAAGAAGTGGGATAATATAGGTACATTAGTGAACAAAGAAAGACCAAGGGAGAATAGTGAGGTTTAATAAAGGGGAAGGGGGTAGGCAGAGGGTGACAGTGAAAAGGCAGAGATACTGAACGAATACTTTTGTTCAGTAGTCACAAAAGAGGAGGGGGACATACCTAAACCAAACAATAGAAGCACTCTAGATAGGGGGGCCGATATCAGACAATTCACAGAAGAAAGGGTCCTGAAAGAACTCCTAAAACTCAAGGTGGACAAGGCAATGGGGCATGATGGGATTCACCCCAGAATTCTAAAAGAACTAAGGGGAGAACTAGTGACACAACTGACTACACATTTTAACAAATCATGGGAGGAGGGTGTGGTACCTGAGGACTGGAGGAGGGCAGATGAGATTCTCCTTCATAAAAGTGTGAGCAAGGCAGAGGCAGGAAACTACAAACCTGTTAGTTTGACCTCAGTGGTAGGAAAAATGATTGAATCACTTCTGAAATAAAGAATAGTTAAAGTACTTAGAGACCAGCAGGGCACAGGACCCAAGGCAGCATGGATTCACAGCAGGAAGGTCATGCCAGATGAATCTAAAAGATTTCTTTGACTGGGTGACCGAAGTAGTAGACCAGGGAGGGGCTGTGGACATGGCCTACCTAGACTTTAGCAAGGCATTTGACACAGTCCCACAAAAAATATTAATAAACAAGTTAACCAGCCTGGGAGTGAGTCATGGGTGGTAGCTTGAGTAAAAAACTGTCTGGACAACAGAACTCAGAAGGTAATAGTTAACGGAGTCCATGCTGAAGAAAGGGGGGTTACTAGCGGGGTACCGCAGAGTTCAGTACTGGGGCCAATCCTCTTTAATGTCTTTAGAAGTGACATTGCAGAGGGACTGGAAGGAAAAGTATGCCTCTTTGCAGATGACACAAAGATCTGCAAAAGGGTTGATACACAAGTGGGGGTGGAAAGGATGAGAGTGGTCAAAAATATGGCAGCTTAGATTCAATGCAAAGAAGTGCAAAGTAATGCACCTGGAAACAAAAACACAGGGGAAGAGGACACAATGGGGGGAGGTACTAACAACAACAAAAATGGAAAATAACCTGGGGGTAGTCATATCAGATGACCTAAAGGTAGGCAGGCAATGTGAGAAGGCAGTAAGGAGGGCTGGCGGGATACTGGGATGCATAGGGAGAGACATCACCAGTAGAAAACAGGAAGTTGTCATCCCTCAGTATAGACAGTTGATGAGACCCCATCTGGAGTACTGTGTGAAGTTCTGGAGACCCCATCTCCACAGGGACATAGACAGGATGGAGGCAATCCAGAGGAGGGCAACTAAAATGGTGCAGGGTCTGCAACAGAAACCACGCAAAAAGAGACTAAAGAAGCTTAATATGTATGCCCTCATGGAAAGGAGGGAGAGGGGGGAGACATGGGAGAAGCTTTCAAGTACTTTAAGGGAATCAACAAAGTCTCAGACGGTAGCATCTTTCAGAAAAAGAAATGTGCAAGAACAAGGGGGCACAATTTGAAGGTGGGGGGGATAGCCTAGGGGCAATGTGAGGAAGTATTTTTTCACAGAGAGGGTTGTGGACGCATGGAATGGCCTCCCTGAAGAGGTCATGGGGTAAAAAACAGTGGGGGAATTCAAGGATACATGGGACAGACATAAGGCAATTACAGTGGGTTGTAGGAGGAAGTAGGCTGTTGGTTAACTAGGATCTGCAGCTTATTCAACAGGTAGGAAGTGGGCAGACTGAGCGAGCCAAGTGGTCCTTATCTGCTGTCAAAGTCTTTGTTTCTATGAAACGTTAGGCACGCTTTGGGGATCTTTGCTGGATACAGTTTGTGGAATAAATTATATGAAACCGTAGATTTATGGTGTGGCTGGTTCCTAGAACTTTCCTGTTCAGATCTGTACCCTGCCCATGAGGCCACAGGGACTTGGGCATGCCTTAGCGGTATGTGAATACCTTATCCCAAATATTCAGGCTGAATATTCTACTTGGGGGCCCCAAATATTTGGGAATTTTGTATTTGTATTCATTATTTGAGTAAAATGTTAAAAAAACAAACACAAAAGAAACAGCCCTCAGTCTATACCTTATAAGATATACAACCCCATCACCCACCCTCTGTTAGAATCCATCCCACCCTCCTCACCCTACAATTTTCAATACAATTAACTATATTTAAAAAATATCTCCCACAATAGGTGGCCTACACAACCCGTCCACCTCCACAGCCAGCTGCTATCTTTCAATGCTTATTTGCAGTAAATCAAATATGTTTCCCACCTCCCCACAGTGGCAACTCCCTCCTCCCACTCTCCTCCCCCCTCCCAGCACCAAAAAACTGATAAGCGGCGAGTCTAAGGAGGAATATGTGACTGACCCAATCCACCCTCCTTCATGGCCTGTCACCCTCTTCTGAATGAAAGCCAGATGATCACATGACCATTCTATATCAGTAACACCATTTCAGACCACTGAGATCAATAGCATAGAATGGTGTAACTGATGCCATGGAATGTCTTAGAAATGTGAAAGGAATGAACACTAGTTGTAAGGAGAGTGGCACTCTATGTAGATTTGAGGGCACCCCACTGCTACATTATTTATTTATTAAAAATTGGTCAAAACCCATCAGAATACATAACTGTTATGGAGAGGAAAACGGGAGGGCAGTGAGCAATGCATTTCATTTCATTTTTTTATTATACTGAAAGTAGGTATGGGCAAAACTGGGCAGTTTCACTCCCACGGAACTTCCAAGAAAATCAGGGAACTTTCATGGAATTTTCTGAACTTCTGCCTGAAGTGAAGCAGAAAACTTTTGCAAAAGTTATGGGCAAAATTTTGCCCAGTATTAAGCCCTGGTGGCTTGGCCCCTCCTCCGACCACCCCACTGGTAAAAAAAATATCCCTGGTGGTTAGTGGTCCTTCCCCTCCACCCGGTCACCCGCCCACCCTAAAGTGTACAGTAACACCCCATCCCTATTGCCATACTGTAATAATTTTTAAAAATCCCTGGTTGTGTGTGTCATGTATTAACAGTGGGACCTTTCCTCGATGTAACCTCAAGCTTGGAAGTTATGGGAGTGGAACATAATTGAAAAGACTGCGGCTGATATAAAAGTGTATTATTTTTTTTTCATGTGTTTCATTGTTCTGCAAATCATATTAGAATCCAAGGCTGTTGTTGTGCTCTAATTTCTCGACTCTTTCCTTGTTTAAACTGGGATATATATATATATACAACTATTAATACAGTACCAATCTTTTTGACTCAAGGGGTGCATAGGGTACATTATATTTGGGGTGTTTCATTAGATCATGAGCATTGCCGTAGAGCAGCATTGAATCCCCCCAACCCCCAGATCTTCTCTCCGGCAGTATGATTTTATTTCAGGAGAACAGCATTTTGAGCCATCGATTCTTTATGCCATGGATTAGAGGCTGGACTTTTCCATGATTTGGACTCAAGGTGGGTCACTATGGGTGAGGAGCATTACTGATGGGATTGTGTCTGCGATATAAAATTCTGTTATTCTACTTTGGTGTGACTCATCGTTCAATGAGTTTCTTTTTAGGAATCCATGGTAATTGCAGTGCTCTCATTTTTTGGCAAGTTCCTCATTCGAACTGGGATTAAGATGTGGCGGGTAATCCTGCACCGATCTTCTAGACTCGAGGGGTGCATAGCTTGTCTAAATCTGGGGTGGCTCATTAGAATATGAGTACTGTAGTAGAGCAGTGTTGAAGCCCTCAACCTCTGGACCATTGCTTCAGCAATATGATATTATTTCAGGAGAGCACCCAATTATGAGCCACTGCTTACTTAGGCCACGGATTAATTTCAGGACTTTTCTTTGATGTGGATTTAGGACAAGCTATGGAGGAGATGCCTTATTGATAAGACTGTGTTTGCCACATAACACCCAATTATGGGTGCTGCTGGGGTTTATGGTTGATGGGGGTGGGAGTGGGGTGGTGGGAGGAACACCTGCTGGGAAGGGTGTGGGGGGCACTAGACCACCAGGAATTTGGGAGTCAGGACTGGGGATCAGGGATAGGGAGGGGGTTACAACTAAAAAAAAAACACTAGACCACCAGGGACTTTTTAAAATTATTACAGTAGGGAGACAGGGATGGTGGTTGGGAGTTACTGTACACTTTGGGGCTGGCAGGTGACCGGGTGAAGGGAGGGACCACTGGCCACCAGGAGATTGTTTTACCAATTAGGGTGGGTGGGAGAGGGACCACTAAACACCAGGGGCTTTCGAGGGTTGGGGGCAACTGGGTTGGGCGATCGCGGCTGCGGGTGGAATTTCCGCAGAAATTCATAAATCAATTTCTGAACCTCAGTGGAAGTGAAATTCAGACTTTCGCTTGAATTCTGCCCACAGAATTTTAATTTCGCACATGCCTATCTGAAAGGCTTGTGAGCAAAGTGCCCATTTTTATAAGCATCCAGTTACAGTAAACACAAAAATACATAGTATAATACAACAAATATTTATATAGAATATGTAAGCAATAACACATGACGAGGTGTGGGTTACGTGCTAATGAGCACGCTAGGGTGTACTGACGGTGCGTTATGCCTGTGTGCCCTTTGGCGTGTTTTATCGCTACATAACCCACCTCGGAGTGTGTTATTGCGCTTTATAAAATGGGCAACTGTAAAGTAAATCAACATTTGTAGTTTTAAGTTTTTTATTGGTATTTTAATAAATAATAGAAGAGAGATTGTAGGAAAATAGTCCTTTTTTCCATGGTATTATTGCCATTAGGATAGTAATATGCTTACTTGTTTTAAAATGAGTAGTTGAAGATTTTAAATATATTATTTGTTATTGAATTGTAGAGGTACAGAAAGAAAGAAAATATTTTAAAATCATTAAAAATACTATTAAAAGAAAACCTGTCACTGCGACAGGACGTGATGAGTTAAACATACATTGCAAGTGTCAGCCTGTTTAAAACGAACGAAAAGAAATGAAGCGTCATGTTGTTTAACGAAAGAAATGGTGCAGAGGTCCTGAAAATACTTGCAAATCATTAAAAATAGTTTGAAAAGAAAACCTGTCACTGACGGCAAAGGACGGTATTTAGAGATAGATTGGTAGTGTCAGGTTCTTTAAAAGCTAACAAAAGAAATGCAGTGTCATCCTGTTTGAAACGGAACGTAAAGAAATGTTTCAGAGGTCCTGTCGCATCATGGGTTATAGCTGTCCAGGTATTTTTGACATGGATTTTGATTGAATAATTCTTTGTTTTCAATTATATGACTAACAGCGTAGTCGTGAACTTACAGGAGACAGATCGTGGGAGTTTGTGCTGCGGGGGTGACGGAATCTGCAGCTGTGCCAGTCGTCGAGGTGGATGCTTCGTCTATGGCGCTGTGACTTCGGGACTGTGATTTTTGTTTAAACTGCTAAGTATTTTTTTTAGTTGGTGTGGAAAATAGGTGGATTGGTGGAAGCTGTGATGCGAGAGGTGCTGTGAAGGATTTCTGTGGTTCACTTTTAAGCAGGATGACACTTCCGGTTTATGTTTCAATAGCGTCGTTTGCCGTCAGTGACAGGTTTTGTTTTCTTCCTTTTTTTTATGATTGTGGCTTGTTTTGGTTGTTTCTGTAGCTTTCTTTTGTTTTTTTATGCTGTGCTACATTAGTGTGAAGTACGATACTGTGATTCAGTGCGCCGGTGTGAGGGAATACGTTTCCCGCTGTGGCATCAGTGAGCTCTGCCAGTCAGCGTTATTGTTTTCAGTTGGCAGAGCTCACTGATTTTTTCTCGTCATGCGGCATGTTGCTGGGTGGTAGTGCCGGTTGGCTACAATATCATCTGATAAGGACACGGCTCAGATGATGTTGTAGCCAATCAGTGAGTTGGGATTTCTTAGCCCATTTTATAAGTACTACTAATAAAATCAGTTAAAGCATGTACATACAGATTTGTCAAGTAAGTAGCTTTTGAGGGACCTTTTAAATGCAGAAATCTTAGTACAACTGATGATGGAGTTTTGCAAATAATTATAAAGTTTTAAAGCTATAAAATAAATGCAAAAATTATTTTCTATCACCTTTAAGCAGTCCCAGTGGTTACAATATTACGTTTAGTGGAAACCAGCTATCATAGCTCAGTGTGCCATCCCTGATCAAAAATTACAAATAAATGAGTAAATAAATAACTTTATTTTCTACTTCTAGTGAGCATTCAAGATAATGCTGCCCAAGCACTGATCACTTCTCTGATTAGTTTATTTAGAAAGATAATATTCTTATTTTGTAATTTTTTTTCTTCTATTAACAATTTTGTATTTTGATGATGTGCAACACATTGATACTTCCTTAAATTGTGCTTACTTATTAAAAGACTAATAATAATACTATGTACAGTATTTTGGATATTCAAGGATTTTACCTGATACCATGATTTCAGCAATAAGTGTGTGCTTGGTCTGCTGCTCCTCTGCAGCGGTGCTGCTACTGGAAGGACTGGTGGGAGCTGGTGGCATGTTACTAGATATTCCTGTGTCCACATGTGATTGCGTGCTGCTTGAGGCAAACACTGTGTGAAAGAAAATGCAAGAAAACACTGAGACTTCTCATTTCAGCACCTTGTTCTCATTACAAGCAAAAAACAATGGCACCACGTCAGCTCTGCTAACTAAGGTTTGATAGTCTTAACACTGCAAGTTTGGCAGCTTGTTTGAGGAAAGTTGCTATTTGTTACTCTTCCAAACACAGTTCCTTCACAATAGATAAACAGATGCTTCTATTATTAAGTTGTGATCCCAACAAAATGTTATTAAACTTGCTGTATTAAGAAGTACAGTACATGTGAGCATTAAGCCAGGAGAAAAGAGGCTTCTATGTAAGCATTAATCACAGAGACAGGAGGCATTTCCCAGGAATTAATGCTCTTGTAACATGACTTTTCATATGGGCTATATGTCTAGTAGCTGATTATACAAATAAAACCAAAGTACTTCTTTTTTTTCTGTTTTTCATAAGAATATGCCTCTCAGTTACTATCACGAACTTTGTTTTTCCAACTATACTTATTTATATAGTTATTGATACACTGAGATTTTTTTTCAGACACACTGGTTTAATTCTTTACTGTGCTAATAACCTGGAAAATACTTTTTCAGTGTTTTATACACGTGGTGGATTACTTTGTACGTCACTCGTTATAAACTGTGGTAAATTCATTATGCATTGTGGGACATTTTATACATTTCATTACAAAGACATGGTAAATCTGCACAAAAACTACTGCAACTATTGCCATTCCAGACAGATTTGTCATTTGCTTACACTGCTGTTAATTACTTATACCTTTCTTCCCATATTTGCTTTTCTTACCTGCATTCCTATTTTCCCTCGCTGTACTATGTATGTCTGCATTGAAATAACAGACCGCATATTTTGTGTCGAAAATTACTTGTTTCACTTTCTCTGGTAATACACATTTATGCTTCTCATCGTGGTTACTCTACATAGCTCTAAATGGTTCCGAGACTACATGGCTAGAATAACTGTTTTTTTTTTTTTTCTGTCCCTTCAGTGTCTGGGGCAGAAGTTTTAAAACCTGTGTGCTTCTGTATCTTTGCAAACATTTGCACTGTGACATTGCAATCGAGAAAGACACACACAGATGAAGTGAGTATCATAGTGTGTTTTTCTCTTGTCCGGTGCTCTCAATTACTCTGCTGTGCTGAAATGTCTGTAAGGTGTGTCTGTGTGGGCACTACTATACGCAAGTCGCTAACAATAACAAGTCGACATTCTACACTCGGTGGCTGCCCATTTGAAATACACTTGTGGGTGCAACACTGTACTATTGCACTGCAGTGAGATGCTTAGTGGCTGCTCTGGGCACTACTCCACCATGCATATTAATGCATGGTTGAAAAGCATTCATGTGGTTCATTTCCCCCAATCCTTTGTCTTGTTTTGTCTGTAGTTATTTATGGCGTGTTACAATAAGGAATTAATGCATGGTTGGGGGGAGTTGGGGCATGAGGCCAAAGGACGAGTGCCCCAACCACCCAACCATGCATTAATTCCCTAGCAGAAGCCTCCTTTCTCATGGTTCAGTGTGCTTGTAACATGGCAATAGTTTCCAGAGTAAAAGCAGATTTATTATTTGCAATGCTTACTTGTAATGGAAAAAAGACACGCACACAGTTATTATATTTCTTATCCTTAACACTTTATTGATAGTATATATTCTGCTGAATGTAGCCTGTCATATATATTGTGGGCAAAGGGAGGCATTACTTTACAACATTTTGATTTAAGTGCATGGTGTTATTATTGCCAAATATACTTTTATAATTTTTACTGTTATGGTACTTTTCCTCCTAACTTACTGTCTGGATTGGTGCTACAGTAGATACTTCAATTTTCATCAGTGTGTATTACAAGATATGGGTTGCACTGCATGATGGGACCATGCTAGGGTACATCTTCTTGTTTTGTTCCTGCAGATCCCTTGGCAGGCCAACAGATGGCTGTGATTGCTGATAACTGTAATATCGTGAGTAGAAACTGAACAATTTTCAACCAGTAATTCTATACATGTTAGCTTTACATTTACTAATATGGTACTTTTCCTCCTAATTTACTGTTAGGATTGGTGCTAAGGACTTTGATTTTTGTCTGCACGTATTGCAAGATATGGGTTGCACTGCATGATGGGACCATGCTAGGGTACATTTTCTTGTTTTGTTCCTGCAGTTTCATTGGCAGGCCGACAGATGGCTGTGAAACAATGCTAGCAGCACAGCACTGTTTTACTGCCATCTGTTGGACTGTCATGGTAGCTGCACTTGAACAAAGAATTTACTCTGGTTCACAAAGGTACAACAGGAGCAACCAGGCATTGCTAATAATGCATGGTTGAGCTTTGGTCATGTGTGGCAGTTTAACCAATCTAACTAGCTTATTCTAGTACACTAGTTATTGCCATGTTATAAACAATTTTGGTGCTCTTCTTTGAAGCATTGTACTTAAGGCAAAGACTGAGTCTTCACTTGCACCAGACAGTTAATAAATTACTGATAGTTTCCTTTTAGCAGATGCCTAAGTCTGACTAATTCATGTTCAATCCAAGATCAGAGGATGAAGGACTGGAGCTGTGGGATGATGCTAAGTTGTAGGGGTGTACAAATACCTTATTTTGAATATTCGCCAAGCATTCGTATTTGTGGGGTCCCCATTATTTGTTATCCATGCTTCTTTCTTTGGCCGCTGGAACTGGCTGTGTGACTACAGTATTTGTTGAGACTTCCTGTCCAATCAGAGGCCACTTTGGAAGCTCACTACGACAGGTCACGTAACCCAGCACTCGCAGAAGCATCAGGTGAGAGAGACAGACAACTTGAGCTGCTGCAGAAAAAGAATCTGCTTCCATCAACTTGTTACAACTAGACAAAAATCAGAAATCTTGACATTTGTCGTTCCCCTCTCTGAATCCCAAGTTAGACAGGGTCATTTTGTTACACTTTGAGTTTGATAAATAAATTTCAGGTTTCTCAGGAAAACTAACAGTAGTGTTTTTCTCCCTAAATACTAGGCCTGTTTTCTGCAAGCAGAACCAATCAGTGACAGCCTGGCTGATAAGGTTTAAGAGAGGCCACTCACTCAGCCAGCAGTGTGATTTGCACAAAGTCAAAAAATACAAAACATTTTCAATATCAAGTTGTCTAATTTTGTTTCCATTAAAACCACAAGTATTAACCCCAATGTTTTGCTGGCAGGGCTTTTATTCATTTTTTTTTTTAATCAAGCGTTTTACCCCTGTGGTGACCCCACTTCCATTGCCACCTCTACCAGCTGGCACACACACGTACCTGGAGCTGGTCCCCCACTGATTCCCCCCTCTGGCAGGGCTGGAGGAGGAGAGCCATCCTTCTCCCCCTGAAGTCCATATCTAGATTCACTCTAGGTTTCCAGGTGATGGCACAGGCCCAGGGAGGAGCACGGAATGGTGGTCTGTCATCGGGTTCCGTTTTTGATTTTATCTCAGGTGCCCCTGCTGTGGCAAGTCGGTGACACATCAGAATGTGCGCGTGCAGGTGCACACACTCTGCAGAACCATGGCCCCTCCCTTTGAGTTGCTCATTTGCCTGCACTACCACTAGGCCTCCAGCTGGTAGCTGGCAAAGGCCAGGTCTGCTGGCCACCCCACCCTGGGAGAGGAGAGCAACCTCTGGGAAGCTTGATACTCTCCTACCCTGCTGACCCCTGGCAACCCACATTTGTTCCCTAACACGGGTCACAAGTGTGGCAGGGCGTGTGGCATTTATTGCCTCAGCCCGCCTCACCACCGGGTTGGCCACTGACAGGGCCTGTTTAGGGGAATCTTTTACTATTGTCATCATTTTAATATCCCTTTCTTACTTAAAATCATTTATTTATCACACAAATGAAAAAAGGATGCCTGGTCTAATGGCTCTGTTTTTTACATCCTTTCATTTCATTTTCAAGGAGAGCCCAAGCAATATTTTTTTCTAAAGTGCCATGTTGGTGTTCCCCAACCCAATAGGAGACAGACATGGTGCAGTCAAAATGTTTTGACTGTGTGGCCACCCCAATGGGCCAGGTTCAGGAAGAGCACAGCTGGGTAGGTGCAGTGTAGTGTAGTGGGCCCCTGACTGAAAAAAAAGTCCTGCTATCTCAGTGATGGTTCATATAGTCTAAACAGGCATCCCAGTCCCTGTCTGACTACAGGGCAAGGTACACCCTGTCTGTTTTGAGGGCTCATCCCTATCTGATTGTAGGATACGCCACTGGTGAACCGCAGGAGGTTAAAATGAAGGAAACAATGTTTTGGTTTCTAAAATGAAAGAGCCAGCCCCATGGCATTATAGTTCTATCAGTACTGCTGACTACTCTGATGAACCGAGTTTCCCAATGGACCTTGGTTACTCGAGGGACCAGCCAGAGGACAGAGAGAATGGAACATTCAATGGATGGCTCTTCTCTCGAGAAGTAGAAGTACAGACAATGTCCCCCTGTGGGACTACCCCAGTGCCCTGGTGTAAGCGGAATGCCAGGTGGTAGCAGCTGAGCAAAGTGGATGTGCAAAAAAAGAAAATGAAATGAAAGGATTTTAAAAGAGCAATAAATGAAGGGAGCCTTTTTTATTTGTGAGATAAATAACTGCAAGCAAGAAAGGGATAACAAAATGATGAAAGCAGCAAAAACAGTCCCCTAAACAAGATATATCTGCAAAACGTTGGGGCGATGTCAGAACTGGGAAGCAAGTAGATTTGGGGAATGTTGTTTTTGTAGGCTTTGTGCTAAAGTGGAGTGGTAAGTGGTGCACTGTGCAGTGCACGCAGGTTCACAGCCTTGCTGTTACTAGCACTCATTGGGTTTTGATTTACCTTGGGGCTATCATACAGTAGCTGTGTTTTTGTTCAGAATCCTTGCTGCTTGTAAGATACATGATAACATATTAAAACAACAAGAACAGAATTTATATCTGGTTCAGAAAAAGTTAATATCGTTATAATGAAGATGCATGCATTAAACACGGCAGGAAGGAAACATGGAGAGAAATATGCAGTTTAACTTTTTGATGAAAAACAATCAGTAAATGCAGACTTGAGAGACTATATTTCTCTTTTTATGGGGGTAACTCATATTGTATCCATGTAATGGCCAGTTAAGCTTGATGAAAACAAGCTGTTAGATGTGTTCAGGGTCTGGTGCTGAACAGTGAGGCTGAACAACATCACCAGCAGTGTTAAACATCCTCTCAGATGGTGCACTGGTAGGTGGACAACTGATGGATTTCATAGCCAGTTGCACCAATGCATCTTCTGTGCCCGGTAGCCTAACGGAGCAACCTGAAATGACTCAAGAGACTCTGCAAAGTAGCCGTTCAAGATATTTTCCACAGAAAAAGGTTCTGACTATGTCCTCTTTTGTTGCTCTTGATATAAGGACAACACATCACTGTGACCTCTACAGGGCCTTAGACCTCCTATCACTCCAGGACCAGAGACTGTCACACTACGCCAGAATTATAGTGAAATTCTGGGCACAGGCCCTCCCTCCTACCTCGTGGCAACCCTAGCAGTGTTACCCCGCCTGCATACTCGCTCCGGAACATCGACTCCCATCTTCTACATGTCCCACACAGGTCCACTACTACAGGCCAGGCTGCATTTAGCTACTACATGCTGAAACTATGGAACTCCCTGCCGGCTGACATTAAGCATGCCACCAACTCTCAGCATCTTAACTCCCTCCTTAAGACACATCTCTCCTCCACCTGTACCTGCACCTAGCACCGCAGGGGGCCCAGTATATATATATATATTTTTTTTTAGTCTTTGGTAACCGGGTAAGGCCCACTAGGCACAAGTGCCTGTTTTCAGGGGTGACCTGGGAGCACTGGGTGGTTAAGTGACTTGCTCAGAGTCACACAGTATGCAAGTGGCGGTTATGAGAATCAAACTCAGGTCTGGTCTGCTGGATGTATCAAGCTTATTCACACCTTGTTCCTCTAACCTCTAGGCTATACTGCCAACCATATATATCTCCTCGCTCCAGTTTCTGCCCAACTTCAGTGTGCTGCACTAGGCTCACTTCTTGTGTCCCTAGACCCCTACCCATGCTGTTGTAATTTGTGGGCAATTATTAACTTGGACCCACTGCATCCCTGACGCCAGACAATAGGTTTTATATTAGGTTTTATTTTTGTATATTTTTGCATTGCATATTCTAGGCATGCAAAGCTGGTGCAAATACTACTGTATATTCTATTGTATGGAGCACTACTGGAATATTTCCACTGTACTTGCTACTGTTTATTTCTCCTCTCCCCCCACACCCCCAAGTCACATCCAGAATCGAGCGGTGCTCCACTTAGTATGCCTGCCTGGTAAAACTCTTAAATAAATAAGGATGTGCTGAGCAGTGTCCACTCACTCCCATCAGTGCGGCTGTCAGTAATGGTTATTCTTCCCCATTTCCACCAGTGGAACCAGACCTGCCAGGTGGCATTCCCTCTGTATCATGACCTTCTGCATCAATCGCCAGTGTCACCAGTCACTGCATGCAAGCAAT
This sequence comes from Neoceratodus forsteri, assembly GCA_016271365.2. Taxonomy (NCBI): domain Eukaryota; kingdom Metazoa; phylum Chordata; order Ceratodontiformes; family Ceratodontidae; genus Neoceratodus; species Neoceratodus forsteri. The sequence goes on from CM057453.1 coordinate 423,831,810, forward strand.
CAGTTCATCACACAGCTATTATTGGAAAATGAATCATTCTGTGATTATCCATAGAGATGCAGCGAATTTAAAATCCACCGGCAAAGTGAATGCGAAGTGGTCACTTCGCGTTGACACTTCGCTATGCGGAGTGCCCCATATGAAAGGCTCACTTCACCTTGTCATTCCACCTTAAATGTGAAGTAAAGCAGAGTGACAACAATATTGGCAGCACCCCACCCACACAATCACCAGAATGAATGTGCATCCCCAAAGAGCAACTGTCTTGTGTCCAGAAAATTCCCCAGTGCTGACAAAATGCTACTGTCTTGTGTCCAGAAAATTTCCCAGTGCTGATGAAATGCTATTGTCTTGTGTCCAGAAAATTCCCCAGTGCTGATGAAATGCTACTGTCTTGTGTCCAGAAAATTCCCCCAGTGCTGATGAAGTGAAATGAGAATGTAACAAGAAATGTAGTCTCTCAGAATTAATGATGTGCTGCAAACGCACAGACAGATTAAGATTGCCCTCGCACTCAAGGGATGCATACGAAAAGGCACAACACCTAACCAGTGCTCACAAGTCACAAATCCAAATCTGGAAATTTTGCCATTTGGGGGATTAGTGCACGGCAGTAACAATCCACTACCAGTAAAGATACCACATAGCAGTATAAAAAATTCATGCAGGTGCGGTGGATAGCAGGTTCACACTGCTGTAATTACTCTGTGGCACAATAAAAGGTGTCTGATTTAATGGCATGAATCGCACACACACACACACACACACACACACACACACACACACACACACACACACTACAAGTAATGCATAGTAAATTGAAAACCTTTTGTAATATAACCAAATGTTTTAAACAGATAAATTATACACTGCTGCACCACAACAATCAGCAAAAAAATGTCAAGAATTACAGACAATATAACTGTGTATACATTAGCACAGTTATACAAGAAAAATATAACCAAAACAGAATGACTGCCTTTTTCTCCCAGTTAATGTACCTGCACCACAAATATGCCCCTCCCCCAAAGCACACTTCCCAGTACACAGACTGACTGTTCTAAATTAACATTCAAAATCCACACACAACAATAAACACTCGATGATATGAGCACAGAAGGGTTTCCTACAATCGATGTACTAAATTTTGAGCAAAGACAAAAATGACTCAAAAAGGCATTTTAAACAGCTTTTAGAGGTTTTGAATTGCAGAGCTCTGAGAGCAAACTGTCTCCAGCTACCAACTCACACACACTACCCAGGCCAGAACTGAGGCTGTGCAGAACAATCTAGAGCCCATGTGACCTGCAGTCCCATGAATCATTGCAGAATTTCATTCGGGAGCTCAATTACAAGGCAAGGTGAGGTGACTTACATTGATTTCAATGTACTTCGCCTTAAAATTGGTGGAGAAGTGGTTTGGGGAAGGTGGAATAATGCAAATTTATTGGTTTCAATGGCCCTCGCGTTCTTCATTATCAAGCGAAGTACTCCGCTTCACATTGTGGAGTACTCCATGGATTCCGCGTTACTCCATGAATCACTTTGCAGAGCGAATTGGGGCCACTTTGCCCACCACTACTTATAGAAATGTAACTCACATGTTGTACAGGAAGGAACGTGAATGCCTATGGCTGTACTTCCCTGATGAGCTGAGCCTGTATCATAAAACTCCCCAATATAAAAACTCTTATTATTGAGTACAGTGGTAGGGTGGTGAAGCCTGGAGAGATACTACAAAACAGGCTTAAAATACATCCAAGTAACTAGTAAAACAATTAATGTTGTGATTCATGACATGATCGTGAATCGTGATTTGTGACTGTGATGATGAAGGACGTGATTCAGTGTCAACGGTGTGAGATAACCAATATGGAACTGTATTGGGAACGCAAATGCCTACGGCTGTACTTCCCTGATGAGCTGCAGCACAAAACTCCCCAACTTAAAAATGCTCATTAATGAGTACAATGATGGGGTGGTGAAGCCTGGAGAGATACTACAAAGCAGACTTACAATACATCCAAGTAACTAGTAAAAAACTAATGTGATTCATGAAGTGATCATGAATCATGATTTGTGACTGCATTTATGACCGTGATGATGAAGAATGTGATTTGTATCACAAGTGACTCGTGATGATGGTCCTGACTTAAAAACGCATATTGCATCATGCAGAATTATGCACCACACCAGTTCAGAACTCTGAAGGGAAGCCAAAGAAACAACTGTGACCTAAGTTACAGATGGAGATTGGGCCCTAAAGAGATGCAAATGCACAGACAGATTAAGATTGCACTGCGCACTGAAGAGATGCAGACGCAAAGGCACAACACCTAACCAGCACTCACGATCAGAAATTAAAATCTGGAAAATAATACCTTTCCCGGTTGGGATGTGCCTTGTGGGGCAGTGTACTGCACTGCTGCAGTAACAGTCACTAGTACTAGTACCAGTAAATATACCACAAAGAAGTACAAAAATCACACAGCTGCAGTGGATAGCAGGTTCGCATTGCTGAAATTACTATGTGGCACAATAAAAGGTGTCTGATTTGATGACACGCGTCACACACATATACACACACTAAGTAATGCATAGCAAATTGAAAACTTCAGTAATATAACCACGTACAGTATTTTAAACAAGCTAAAATTATGCACTGCTGCACCACAACAATCAGCAAAAAAATGGCAAGAATTATTGAAAATATTACTGTATGTACATTAACAAAGTTATACAAGAAAAATTTCACCAAAACAGAAAGAACTGTCTTTTTCTTTAGTTAATCTACCAACACCACAGATACGCCCCTCCCACAAAGCACACTTCCACTGTCTCTCAGTATACAGACTGAATATCATATATTAACATTCAAAATCCATGCACAAATAATAAACGCTCGATGATATGAGCACAGGAGGGTTTTCTACAATTGATTAACTAAAGTTTCAGCAAAAAAAAATTACTCCAAAAGGCTTTTTTTAACAACTTTTGGAAAGTTTGAATCACAGAGAGCTCTCAGAGCAGATTGTCTCTTACAGCTTCCTACACACACTAACCCGAACTGAGGCTGTGCAGAACAATCTAGAGCCCATGTGACCTGAAATCCCATGAATCACTGCAAAATTTGCCTTTGGAGCTTAAAAACAAGGTGAAGTGAGGCGAAGTACATTGTTTTCAATGTACTTCACCTTAAGAATTGGTGAAGTAGTGGTTTGGGAAGGCGGAGTAACGCGTAGTCATTGCTTTCAATGGACTTCGCATTACCCATTATAACGCAAAGTACTCTGTTTCATGTTGCGGAGCACTCCGAGAATTCACCTTCACTCCGTGAATCACTTCGCAGAGCGAATTGGAGCCACTTCGCCCATCTCTAACTATCCATAGCCATGTGAATGATCTCACATTAGAACAGGGGATCCAGCATGGTTGCAGAAATGTGACTGTGACTATCCAGCAGTTTCACAAACCTTGCATCCAGTTCAGTTTGCAGCTGCTCAACGAGCACTGTAGCCCCATCTGGAATTTCCCTACTTGACTCTACATATCTCTCTATGGATGCTTTCAATATGGAGCACTCCGAGAATTCACCTTCACTCCGTGAATCACTTCGCAGAGGGAATTGGGGCCACTTCGCCCATCTCTAACTATCCATAGCCATGTGAATGATCTCACATTAGAACAGGGGATCCAGCATGGTTGCAGAAATGTGGCTGTGACTATCCAGCACTTTCACAAACCTTGCATCCGGTTCAGTTTGCAGCTGCTCAACGAGCACTGTAGCCCCATCTGGAATTTCCCTACTTGGCTCTACATATCTCTCTATGGATGCTTCCAGTACATGCAGTGCTAAGATCACCTAGTTCAGAATGGCAGTGGACACACTTAGATCATGGCGCTCCTCTCAAATAGCCCAAGTACTCTCACCATGGCATCAACCAGTGATCCTCATGGTGGCCTAGAAGTCCCCCAATGTTGCACTGCATTGCCATTTCATGAAGTCTGTGGTTCTATTTCTGTTCTAGCAGTCTAGACAGCATCAGATATGATGAATTCCATCTGGTACTGACATACCGTATCCAGCAATGTTGAGACAGGACAAAGCATTATTGTACTTCTCTTAGTTGGTTAGTCATCTTTACAGAGTGATGAAAATGTGCACAGACGGAGCATGCTGTGGAGACAGGCTTGCTAGCCTCAGAACTGTGACATAGCGCAGATGTGACCACAAGATACATGATGTGGACAAAGCAGTGAATGCTGACAACATTTCCATCAGCAACTGCTTTCACCATATTTGCCACATTATCTGTGACAAAAAAAACAAACAACATGTAGATTAGTAAAACTGTCCATGATTGCAGCATATCTTGAATGAATGCTAGGATGTTCTGTGACATGTGGTATTTCTCTATTAGCCCAGCATTTAGAAGAGCAGACATGCAATGACTACCAGATCATGGAGGGATGAAGGGAGAGCCCCAGAGAAGGAGGAATCTGCAACAGAAGGCATAGGCTTTTGCACACACCAGTCTGTGGTGAAGGAGAAATATGCATGCATGGAGTTTGTACTGTTCCAGAAGTGCAGTGGAAAACTCCCTCAACAGAAAGTAGTGTGACAATTTACATTCTCACACTTTCATATAACTTTGGTGCCACAGTGTGTGAAAATATTATTTATTTATTTATTTATTTCAGATCTCGGATTAACCATTTGAGCGCAGAGCTCTTTACATAGGTTCAACGTTAGTACATTTAGAACAAGTAGGTGATTATACAGAGGACTGAGACAAACAAGGCAATAGAATTAGAATGAGAACATTTAGGTACATTTGGCCTTTAAACAAAGGAATATAAAAAATACAGCGAAAACTATAGTACGACTGGAATAAGTATATACAGTCAGATACATACAAGAACAGACTAAATAACTGTGTCCAACAGGGAGCCTGTTATTGTCAGCAACACCAGGGGGTTACTGCATCAAAGTGTTGGACAGGCGGGGTGGGGAGTTGAGCCCCAAGTGCAGGGTGTCCGAGAGAGAAAGAGAGAGAGAGAGAGAGAGAGATCTGTTTGGCAGAAGGGCACATGGTAGGAGATGCCTTTGCTAGGTGCTAGCAATGGCAGACACATTGAGATTCCTGTATTAAATGGTTCTTTAGGTTCTTTTTGAAGGTCCACAGAGTGGGCAGGCTAATAATGTTCTCATGGAGGGAGTTGTGATGTGAGCTCAAAACAAGTAACAGTGATGTGCCCCAGGGCTCTGTCCTGGGGCTTGTGTTGTTTCAAGTATCTGATATGGAGAATTATGTAACAAAATGGGCTAGCAAATACATGGATGATACAAAATTAGTAGGTGTTGTCTGCACAGCAGAAGATCAGGTCAAACTACAAAAAGACCTAGATGCTATTCAGACATGGGCTAGTAATTGGGGTATGAATTTCAACAAAGACAAATGCTGCATCATGCATTTAGGTAAACAATCTAATATAGCCACATATCTCCTAGACAGATCCCCATTAAAAAAGCCATCTCAGCAAAGGGGTTTAGGGGTTGTAATAACTCAAAATTTAACCTCAACATCCCATTGCAATACTCAGATAACAAAGGCAAAGAGGTTACTTTATGCTATCAAAACAAACTTTAAAAGTAGAAGTAGACAGGTAATAATGCTATTACACAGGACTTACATCAGACCAGTATTAGATTATGGAAGCCCTGTTTGGGGCCCCATAAATAAAGGAATCATTGAAAGAATTCAGAAAGTACAAAGACTAACCACAAAATTTATATATGACATCAAAACCCTACCCTATCCAGAACGTCTTAAAGAACTAGGTTGGATGACTCTCGAAATAAGAATATAAGCCCATTTGCTCCTATGTTATGACATTATGCAGGATGATTATCTGTCAAATGAGATGGGTTTTGAATTTAAAACTGACATGCAGAATATTCAAGGTCATCCTCTATAACTAAGGCCTTGTAAATTTAATACAAAGAAAAGAAAAGCATGCTACACACAGAGAGTAGACAACCCATGGAACAGACTTCCACTTGATGTCAGAGTTAGTGAGAGCAAGCAACAATTTAAAAACAGGCTTGATTCTTATATTTATAAAGGAAATACATCTGGGTAATTGTGATAGGAGCACTAATGGGCTTACCGCCTTCTTCACTCATCACACCTTTGTAAGCTGGTCCCATAGCAGCATGTGCTGCACAAGTCTGCAAAAGCCAGTGTCTTCCATCAGGGAAAAAGGTTGCAGATCCAACGCCATCATTTCACCTATGAGTTGTGTGATGTGTTGAACTGTTGGATGGCATGACTGGCATTTAGTTCTGACTTGGAACGCTTCCACTACTGGCATTGACTGTGGCTGGGGGGAGCTTCCATGCTTGCAGAACTATGTGCAAATAGTAGTGGACTAGTGCCTGGCAGGAGTGCTTGGGGTGCATGGAAGAATCTTTGGTGTTGAGGGAGATGGATTGGTGGCAGCAGCAGGTGCAGCAGCATTTTTTTCAGAGGCAGAACATTCTATGGTATTGCCAGTGCCACCAGCACCACTGCCTGCATCATCACCGCTAGATGGTTCTGATGGAACCAAAAGCACAGACCCTGGTGCTTTAAAAACCTGGGGATGTTTTACCTTTAGGTGGTTCATTAAGGAGGTGGTTGTTAAAATTGCCAGAGATTTCCCCTGCTTACAGTGGTATTGTACAGTGTGCATACTGCCTTTCTGTTATATTCTTTTATAATGTGAAATTCAACCATACCATGCTCTTCCTGCTCCTGACACCAAAAGTAAAAAGACTTGCTCACCAAATATTCAGATAAAGTGCTTCATTTTATTACAGGTGCCATGTAAAAGGACCTGACTTATTTTAAATTAATGTTCAAAGCCAAAATTTTTGAAACGGGAACATTGGTTCAGAAATGCATCAGGCCTTGCAATAGGCACTTGTAATAAAATGAAGCACCTTATCTGAACATTTGGTGAGCAAGTCTTTTTACGTTTGGGTCGGAGAGTGCGGGATTCTTTTCATTTACTATTTGGTTTCTATCCCAGCACCTCTCTCCATGTGCAGCCTTTTCTCCCTTTTTTATGCTCCTGACACCACTCATGTGGCTAGTGTCAGCAGTACCACCACCACTGTTTTGCCCCCACTAGCCTTTCTTGTCTGGGCCTGCATCTGTGTGTTTTCCCCTGCACCTGCCCTACTTGGCTGTTCAGACTGAGATGGAGCCTGCTGAGCAAAGTGCTGAAGGGTAGCTTGCCAAGTTTTTTAGGGGGAAGGGGCCATATTGTTCTTTCTCCTGCCACTGCAACCTCGAGAGGTTGAGCTTTTTTGGCCACCGGAGTTTCTCGCTTTACGGCTGTCAAGGTACTCCCCATATTCTGCCTTGTCATCATAGCTGCTTCAGTTAGCCTCCTCACATGATGTATCAGTGGGCAAATCTTCTGTTGAAAAGTACTCAGACACGGATGAGTGCACCTCCCCTTCATCTGCACTGGCAAGTTCAACAGTAGGGGTGGACACAGCACTGGAAATAGTTGTGCAACTGGCTGAGACCACAGTGGTAGTATTGACCTGTGTTACCGTAGCAATACTGGTGGTTACCACGGTCACAGTGGCAAGATTCGTCTGGGTCACAGTGGCAATAGTGGCTGGCAGGGCCACTGTTGCAGCAGAAGCTGGAATCCTAGTAGTCTCAGTGGATGGGTGGTAGATCAGAGCAGTAGTTGTTATTAAGGAGGATGTCCTTGTCCTGATGGTGGCAGTGACAAGGGATGAAGAGAGCACATTCACACTGATAGTATCAGTGGCAGTTAATGACAATGTCCTCCTAGCAACACTACTAGTACTTTGAATGCTACTTTTACTTTTTCCTCTGGTGTCAGCTGATACTATACTGGTGCTGATGGAGACTGCAGACTTTGTTGGGGAAAAACATAATTTTGTAAGAGAAATGAACCCTGAGTGTCACTCTGCAGTATGTTCACCATCTCCTGCTGCTTGCTGCTCTACATCTGCTGCAGCTTTCCTTGGGCTGCTGGACCAACTATGTTTTCTGGTACTAGATCCTCTGTCTGCCGTGGTTGTAATTCTCTCACAGGAAGATGTATTAAGTTTAAATTATATTATTATGAAATATAGTCACTCAAGTCACCGTAGTAATGCTGACCTGAAAAGTCTCATTGTCAACTAATAGTCAAGCATGACTACATTTTTCTCAGGGAAAAAAAAATTAAATCTCTTCTTGGGCACACAGCCCCAAACTTAGAAAAATGGCTTGCGTGAACAGCTGTGCACACACACACAAACACACACACAGAGAACACAGAAGCAGCAGCTAACTGAAGCTGTAATATTCTGCCGATTAGTCCCACTTGACCAGTTACTTTGCTCTTGTACTTGCTTAAAGGAAAGCTGTCATTGTATTAACCCTCCAACCCCTGAAAGCTCTATCCCCCCCTGATTAAAGGAAAACTATATCCTCATATAATTTAAATTGTATTTGTTTTCTTGCCAACAGACAACTCCTTTCCTGTAGCTGTTTGGGTTATATGTGTTACCTTTGGTTTGTTTTCACTGCTCAAGGTAGCCCCTGTGACTGCCCTGGGGGTCTCCATTTCATGGCTGTTGAAATCTCATTGTCCATGAGCACTCCATTAGCATATGAGAACATGATGCCAGATCAACCATTTGTATCATGTATCTCTATGCTGAAACAATAAATACCCTGCAAAATCTCTCTGGAAACACATAAACTGAATGAAGTTTAAAGGGAAAAACCCTGCATTACAACTCAGATAGTCTGCAAAACTCACTGAAGGTAAAAGTGGTATTTCTTACCTTCTTGTAGCTTGTTTCTTTGAAGACTAATTAAGCAAACAGGCCTACTGGAGAGTTTAAAAGTTGATTACACATCATGTTCTCATATGCTAATTCGGCTCTCAGGAACAATGAGATTACAACAATTACCAAATGGAGTCTCCTGGGTCAGTTACAGGGCCTAGTATGAAATGTGAAAACATACTAAGGCAGTTGCACGTGTCTCTAATAGCTACATGAGAAGAGTTGTCTATTGACATGGAAACAAAATTTAGAAAATATGAGGGTGTAGATTTCCTTTAAGCTTTTCGCAGAAGCAAAATTTTTGTTTTGCTGGTGTTTACTTACTTAATTTCATTTTTTAAAGTCCTCGATCCCCAAACATGGCAGACGTTGGTGGGTTCCATTTCATCTGATGGTGCGGTGCCGCACCACTTGCTCCAGTACAGTTTGTATTAGAGCAAGCAGTGCAGTGCCGCACCATCAGATGAAATGGAACCCATCAGCGTCTGCCATGTTTGGGGATTGCAGACTTTAAAAAATGAAAACTAAGTAAACACCAGCAAAAAAATGTTTCCCCTGCAGAAAGCTTAATCGAGGGTAGAACTTTCAGGGGTGGGACGGTTAATATAACGATGGTTTTCCTTTAAGTTACCCTGGAGTAACCCAAGCCTAGGTTCCTCTCAGGAAGAATTCTGATATTAAATTTAAATTATATTTATTACGAAATCAAGTCACTGCAGCAATGCTGAGCTGATAAGTCTTACTGTCAACTAATACTCAAGCCTGACTAAATACATTCTCAGGAAAAATAAATTTAAACCTCTTCTTGGACATGAAGCCAAGCCACCAACAACAGAAGAATGTCCTTAAGCTAACGATAAGACGGAGGTATTGTTGGTGGAGTCAAACAGAGTGCTGGATAGGATGGCCTCTGGATCAGAGACTGGACTTGTTCTGGGATCTGTTCCATTGAAGGCCTCCTCAGGAGTGCAAAATCTTGGTGTCATTCTGGACAGGGGTCTGACGATGGAGGCACAGGTATCTTCCACTGTCCACTCCTATTTTTTTCATCTCAGAAATGTTGCCAGGATTAAGCCCATTGTGCTGCCTCTGGACCTCCCCACTTTGATGCATGCCTTAGTTACATTAAGGCATGATTGCTGTAATGCAGTTTACCTCGGGGTCATGGAAGGATCTTTCCACAGCTGCCCGGTTACTTACTGGACAGCCAAAATGTTGCCACATTACACTGGTACTGCATGTTCTGCACTGGCTACTGGTCAGGTGGAGGATCCTCTTTAAGCTGGGTCTTCTCACCTGTAAGGCCGTACATGGCCAGGGCCCTGGTTACCTGCTTGACCTCCTTGCACCTGCTCTCTTGGTCCACCCCTCCGCTCCTCCTGTGCGGGGCCCCTAGCAATTCCCAGGATGAGGTTAAAATCAGCTGGCGACAGCGCTTTTAGTGTCGCCACCCCTGTCCTGTGGAATTTGCTACCCTTCGGGGTTACGGGGGTCCCAACCTTGGAGGTTTTCAAGGCCTGTCTTAAGGCCCTCCTATTTGCCCTGGACTTACCTGATTTAGTTGTTTAGTTTACTGGCATAGATATAGTCTCTCGGCACTCCTGTTTTTAAGTTTTAGTTCACTTTATCTTTTACATAAATTCTGATTTTATGTGTTTAAATTGCTTACATATCTTAGCTTCTTTTTATTAGTGATGGTCTTATTTATGTATATTTTGTAATCTGAGTTGTACGGCACCCAGAGCCTCCGGGAATGGGCGTCTTAAATAAATATTGCCTTGCCATCGCCTTGCCTAACTGCATTTCAGTTAGACTACATTTCTTGTTCTTTGTCTCAAACAATAACTATGTTACAAAAACCTTAAACTTGAAATCAAAATAGACCCCTACAAAACCTTCCTCCCTTAAGCTGTTAGTCTTCTTCACTACACTGCAGGTTTAAATCTTGTACACACACACACACACACACACACACACACACACACACACACACACAGCATGATTGGGATTTAGAGAGGGAACAAAAAATGGCAACATTTCTGATTTTGTCTAGTTTTAAAAAGTGGATGGAAGCAGATTCTTTCTTTGCAGCAGCTAAAGCCATCTGTCTCTGCTGTCTGAAGCTTCTGCGAGTGTTGAGTCACATGACCTGCCTTCTGTGAGCTTCCAAAGTAGCCTCTGATTGGACAGGAAGTCTCAGGAGATCTTGAATTCCTGAAGAATGGCAAAATGCCAAATAGCCACAAATAGCACCAATTAATCCTTTTTCTTCTTAAGTGACGAATACCCTAGTATCCATGGTATTTGGGAAATGATATTTGTTACTTGTACACTTCCACAAGACTGATTAAATAGTTGTTGTAGGTGCACTGTTTGTTTGTTTATTTCAGGTGCTAAAGTGAAGAAACTCAGAGGGACTAAAAACCAAGGATGTATTCTGGTCCTTAGGCCGTGGCCATCATCAACTTGAAAAAGTGACCAAGGGCAGAAACAGGCCTTAAATTTTGGTCATTGTTAAGCAGCACAGTGGGCCTTACACATCAAGTGGTGTAGGGTATGCACAGCTCTGCACCTAGGGACAGGTGTGTGGTGGCTAGCATGCAGAAATGCCGCCCACTTCGCAGTGCCTGCCATGGCCCCATCCCTCAGCATGCTGCAGCAAGGGGGTGAAGAAGGACACAGGTGGGCATTCAACTGGATACCTGATCTGGTGCCAGAGTAGATCCCCTGCTCCGCTAATAGCAGGGGATTGTGGGCCAACATGGGACCAGAAAATTAAAGTTGAAGGACAAGTGCCCAAATGGCTTCCCCCAGCACTCCTTGTTTGTCCAGAGGGTTGGGGCAGCACTGTAGGGACATCCTTCATCCCAGTACAGCAGGCAGGCATTATCCATGGAGGAGGTGTGCTATGGATATGGCAGGGTCCCTGTTGTCATAGTCTGTGTCCCTCTTGCTCAGTGCTCCACACCTTCGTGATTGGCATTGAGTGTAGACACACCCCCAGAAATGCCACCAGACCATCTGAGCACATAGCTGCATGAGCAGCCAAGGGATCCAGTGCAGAAAGGGTGTGTGTTCCTTCCATGCTTGCCACTAGGGAGCTACAGGACCCCAATGCATGGCTGATAGATTCAGGTTTGTCTACATGCTATGGATTTGCGGTGCATAGACATTACACCCCTTGATGCATAGGGGCCATTAATTGCCCATTTTCTAGATTTGTTTCAGGACATGAGCATGTAACATGGAACACAATTTGTTGCTGAGCAGGGACATCATGCCAAGAGAACGTCTGCAGTGTGGGGGCACACAACTGAAACTGAGACTTGGGGAAACCCTACATTACACTTTTACAGCCTTCCTTAGTTCAAAAACACTACTTTGATGGGGATTTAGGGGGAAATGTGCCCTCTCACCCAGGGTCTATAGGCCCTGTTGCTGAGTAGAGTCCTGTGAGTTTCTGCACTTACTGTACTCACCTGAAATAAAAACAAACATGCACTGTTTAGTCTTACAGTTATTTGCATAATTGATATACAGATCCTTCTCCTTTATCTCTTTTATTCTGAATCACGAAACCCATTTTTAAATGTTAATACATGTGTAGAGGCTAGTTCTGCGGAAGTGAACAGCATGGGGCTTTCTGGCATGCTAGCAACACAGCTTTGGTCAATGAGCCTCTGATGGCAGGAGGGTGATGAGTGTCCATGAGGATGCTCTCCTCCGAGGGAGCATGATCCTGATACACTATGCATCACACAAATCTAAGAGTGACCTAGTTGAGATACCATTGGTGACTCAAGTTACCATGCAATGGCAGGCCCCCTCTATCTGCCCTTTATGCACTAATCACACCTTGGGTGGAAGGTGGATTGACATCAGATGAACATCCAGTCCCCTTCCACCAGTGCACAATTCCTCATGTGATCCATATCCCTTTCCTGACTATGCTCTGTCCTGAAATAAAAGGGAACCCAACCGCAGGGGGAATACCAAGGTGGAATGGGCAAGATAGATGGTGTGGTGGTGAGGGTGTCTGAAGTGAGCTGGTACAAGTACGAGGAGCTATTTGTTGAATCATGGCTGTTTATTCCATGTATATTACTCCACATTGGCTGTAAAACTGTATTATTCCATGTATATACTCCTCTTTTCCCTTCACCTGGTCACACCTGGAAATGAGCCTTGGCTCAGTGTGCCTCTCTCAGTTATCAACTTTTAAATAAATAAATAAATAACAGACTGGAGCAGGTCAGCTGCAAGACAGCCAGTAGTTAAGTCAGAAATGGCTTAATGAGAAGAAAACTGGGAAATAAATAAACAGAAGTACTATCCAGAAGTGACAGAGGGTCATGTGGGCTCATTACTGTAGAGCATCACCTGTCAGCCAGTCAGCAAGTCAAGGGGTATTGACATCCACCGTGTGGGAAACTGCCTACCTGCATCAAAAGTGCTGATGAATAAAGGCACTAGGGGATAAGAAGACTTAAGAGTTTGTGGACATAAAAAGAAATCCATTTTATCTCTTCTGGGAGACTGTAAAGAAAATATATTCATTTACTATCTTATTCATTGCTCAACTTATACCCAGATTTGTTTTGAAAAAGAAAACTGGTTCAAGTAAGTTACAGTATATTCTGCCTACCTGTTGTTGTTTCTGGGCTATTCTGAGCATGGCAGGTTTTTCCATCAATGGTCATCACAAAGTCATCATGACACAAGCAGTGGGCAACCCCAAGCCTATTCTCACAGATCTGACTGCAGCCACCATTTTTATAAATGCAGGGATCAGCACCTAGTGAATAGAGCATTGGTAAACATCTCTTAGTGATATCAATCAATCAATCAAAACTTTATTTCTTGAGCGCTATTCCGAAGATCATAGCACTATACAGATTAGATCAACAAAATCATAAAAACAGCATAATCTTTTTTTTATTATTTTAGTCTTTGGTAACCAGGTAAGGCCCACTAGACACAGGTGCCTGTTTTCAGGGGTGATCTGGGAGCACTGGGCAGTTAAGTGACTTGCTCAGAGTCACACAGTATGCAAGTGGAGGTTGTGAGAATCAAACACAGGTCTTGCCTGCTGGATGTATCAAGCTTGTTTACTCCTCATTCCTCTAACCGCTAGGCTATACTACCAGCCCAAATAACAATTCATTAAAACATTCAGCTGAATTTAAGCAGATAAGAAATGACGTCAGACTAACTAATTACTAGCCTCAGGGAAAGCTATGGCAAACAGGTATGTTTTTAATTCAGATTTAAAACCCTTGATGGTCAGACACTCTCTGATCCAATGAGGTAGAGAATGCCATAGGATTGGGGCCACAAAGACAAAAGAGCAGGCTCCAGAGGTCTTCAATCTGACCCTGGGAACCTCTAGCAATCCCTCGTCAGCAGAACGGAGTGAGCAGGTAGGGCGTTAGGGATATCAGTTTGAAAAAAAATAAAAAAAATAAAAAGTTACCTACTGTAAGTAGATCTTTCAGAGAATCTCCTCCATTGAGCCACAACATGGAACTGTAGGTCATTGCAATCAGGACCACCCAGAAATATTTTGCAGGCTGGGGCCACCCACGTCAACGCCCATATAACGTCTGTGTCCCCGGCATGCCTCAGTTCCTGAGGGAGACAAGCTCGAAAGATCATGGGACTGGCAGGGATTGAAGCAACCAAGATGAAAACCAGGCTCACAAGAGAGGATATGGAAACCTGATTATGGATGCCATACTAAAACTAAAGAAGAAAACTGAGTGTGACATCAGGCAGCATAGTTACCCCTCAACTTTCAAAGGGGGAAGGAGGGAGGAAGGGAGAGCTGAGGCTCAATGGAGGAGGTTCTCCTGAAGATCTACTGTTACAGTAAGTAACTACTCTATCTGCTTTGAGGATATTTCTCTCAACTGATCCTCATCATTGAATGTTTCCCAGACAGTACCAGGCACTGAGGGAGGATGGTAGGACCTAATGATCCTAAGTGAGGAGGCCTTGCAGGACATTGAGGTCAAAGCCAGTCTGTCTACGAGAGATGATATTCAGACTGTAATGTTTAGCGAATGTATGAGCAGTACTCATAGTGGCAGCAGCACAAATGTCAGCAGTGGTCACATTATAGAAATAAGGCACTGAGGTAGTCACCCCTCAGGAAGAATGAGCATGAGCAGGACCAGACAACTACTTTGCTTCTGGTAATAGAACATAATGCAGTTGGCCAGTAATTTTGACAGGCCTTGTTAAGAAATTGGGGAGTCCACCATTCTGGGGGTAGCAAACATTTGACAGGATTTTCTACAGTCCTTAGCATGATCCGGGTACCAATGCAATGCCCAGCTGATGCCCAGCATATGTAAATGATGCTTCCTACTATCTGTGGGATAGAGAAAGTAAACAGGAAGGACAATCATCTGATTTAGTGTTCTTTCAGACACAACCTTTGGGAGTAAACAAGGACTGGTCTTTAGTGTGACCCTATCCTTGTGGAAGATAATAAATGAAGTATCTATGACCAGAACCTACAGCTCTGAGATGCATCTAGCAGACATCATAGCTGCTACAAACAGTGACTTCCATGAGAGGAAACACAACTCACAACTAGCTGCAGGCTCAAAGGCAGACACAGTGAAGGTCTCTAAGACCAAATTAAATTCCCACACCAGAACTGGATCTTGGACTGTAGGGTGCAAAAGGAGCATGCCCCTTAGGAATTTCCTGGAAACCTCCAATTGAACCACTGCCTTGCCCTCTGAAAGAGCATGAAAGGCCAACAAAGCTGCCATGAGGGTCTTTATGGAGGAATACTCTAGACCAGAGTCCTTCTGAAACAGTAGGTAGTTCAGTATTTTAGGCACTGGACATGTAAATGGATTCAGCACATGTCTAGTACACCAAACAGTAAAATGTTGCAATTTTTGTGAATAAGTGTACCAAGAACAAGGAACCACCCACGTCAATTCGCTCATGGGAAGACTTGATCAACCCTTGTTCGCCTTCTGCCATTATTTTTTATGTTTCAAGAAGATGGCTTTCTATCCACCAAGAGCACATCTGCCATCGCTGGGGAAAATCCACAGTGGGATAGCTTTATGTCTTCAGGAGCCAAGCGTGAAGGTGTAGTGACCAAAGGTCTGGATGTACTAGAGCACCCTGCTCCTGCGTCAGCAGGCCCACCTACAAGATGAGTAGGACCAGGGATTCCACTGACATTTGTTAGAGAAGTGGAAACCAAATTTGTCTAGGCCAGTGAGGAGCCACCAGAATCAGGGTGACATGCTCAGCCTGCAGATTGACCAGAACCCTCTGTATTAGAGGGAACAAGGGAAGCATACAGAAACCTCCCTTTCCAAGAGAGGAACAGAGCATCTTGCCAAAAAACTCCAGGCCTTGGAGCAAGGGAGCAGAAGCATGACAGTTTTGCATTGTATGGGGACACAAATAGTCTAAGCCTGGATGGCCCCAGTTTTCAAACAACCATTGTGGAGCTGCAGAGTTTCCATTTGTGGCAGAGCACATCGGATCAACTGAGGTGATCTGCAGGTACATTGAGGATCTCTGGGGGAAGACTGCTGACAGAAATATGTCATGTTCCACCACCAGTGCCAATAATTACTAGAGGCGGGTGTGATGACTGACTTATTTAGTGATCATAATGTGGTGTATTGTATTGCAGGTAGAAATAGAATCAAGGGTCTGCCCAAATGGCCTTTACGTTAGATATAGAAAAACTAAATGGGAGAGACTAAAGTTGATCCCTGACATTAACCAGGGGTGGTCATATTTTGTCTCAAAATTAATATCAATTTACAATAAACATTTTCCTCTAAAGACAAAAAAATTTAAAATAAATCTGCTCCATCGTGAAACTAAAGAGGGATAAAAACAAGGCATGGGAGAAGGCTTAGGTTTCTAGGGCACCACAGGACTGGAAGTCTTATGGGAATGCTAGGAATAAATATGTAGCAGGGATAAGAAATGCAGAAATGGACTTCAACAGGGAGAAAACAATGGAGGTGGGCAGGAGATCCTAAAAAATTGTGGTTCATCATTAGGGACTTAAAAAGCCACATGAAATCCAATACAAATATTCAAATGTCAACTGAGGAAGATTTTGAAATACGGATTCCTCTTGCAGACAAATTCAATAAATTTTCTGTAGAATTTGGGAATTTTTTGGACAGTCAGCACAAAATTTGCAAAATCCTTGGCACACTGGAGTTTCCTCTCTTCTCATTTAGTATGATAGATATGTATGAAGTGCTTGAACTTCCATTAGATTTAAAAACAAACAAAAGCTGTGGTCCGGATGGAATACTCAGTCCCCCCCCCCCATATAGTTGAGCCTCTTACTTATTTAATTGGTCTCTTTCTACTGGTATTACTCCTCAAGCATGGAAACTGGCCAGGATTGTACCAGTTTTCAAAGGTGTAATCCCTGGCAAGCTGACAAATTATTGTCCCATTTCACTGCTTTCCCTGGTTTCCAAGTTACTGGAAAGACTGTTAGCTAAGCAGGTAACAGCACACTTGTATAACCATGGTCTGTTTGATGGCTTCCAGTTGGGTTTTTTGTAGGAATCATGGCACAGTGATCTCCATGTTGAGGTACTTGGATGGTGTCAACAAAACAATGGACTCTGGACAAATTGCTGGGGCCATCTTTGTTTACCTCTCCAAGGCCTTCGACACAGTTGACCACCAGATCCTGTTGGATAGGTTAACTGAGGTGGGTTTCAACAGGGAATCTTTAACTTAGCTCCACTCTTATTTGAGCCAGAGAAGTCAAACTACTGTAGTAAATGGAGCTGAGTCTTCCCCACTGGCCATTTCAAGAGGAGTACCTCATGTTCAGTCCTGGGTCCACTCCTTTTTTGATTTATCTCAGGAGTCTGGAGGCCAGTGTGGAAGACTCAATTTTCCATTCATATGCAGATAATGCAGTAGTCTGTACCTCAAGCCCTTCAATCTTGGAGGTTCAAGACAAGTTACAGCAAACTTTTGATGGGTTACTTTGATACCTCAGAATTGAAGCTTCATTCCTCCAGTACTAAACTTATGCTTTTTTGGTGCAGCTTCAAAAAGTCAGGCTGCACAAATGTTTCAGTAAAAGACAAGAGTGGTATTCTACTGGAATGGGTAGATACTTACAAATATTTGGGGTTCTGGCTAGACCTATCAGGGTCAGGAAATAAGCATGTGGATAAATTGGTTGTACAAGGGGTTAAGATGGTTGGGCTGTTGTACTGGAACCAACATTATTTGGACTCAGAAACAATTAAAAAGATAGTTCAGGTACAGTATAGGTTTTCCCACTATTTGAGTATGC